>CM062805.1:384646566-385975316 GCA_031772625.1 Pinus tabuliformis | reverse complement strand
GATGTTGGATCTTTAATTGATTAGAGCTATGTTGGAGTTGATACAATTGTGTCTTCACTTATCGACCAATACTTTGTCTTTCCTTTACCAACTATTGCTCCAATTTTTGGATTCTCTCTTCCTTTTCCCTGATCAATTGTCTAATTTTTGTTTCTTTATCAATCGTAGCATATGCATAAGCACCTGCGAACTGTGACAACTTTGTTAAATTCTTTGAAGGATCAGTTTGTGTATCCTTCCATACTATGTCCATTAGTATATCACCAGGAATGATTATTGAAGATGGATCTATTCTTGTCCTTTTCCTCTATCTTTTCACCATATCCCAATGTTTGGGACTATAAAAGATGTTGAGAGGAGGAATTTCTTCCACTTTATGGACAATTTCAGATGAAGGGAATGTTGGGATGATTTCAATTTCTTCTGTAGTGACAGCTTTATCAACAGCCCTATCAGTAAACGAACTTTGTCCAGTGTTCTTCATTGTGTTGAATGTTTTCTCCGTATCAATATTATTTACCCCTTGTTTTCCTTTAAGCTACAGATCAAACTATTTTTAGGCTCTTTCCAGCTCATTATTGAAGAGTGTTTTATTAGTATGCATTTCTGTGGATTTATCTTCCACTTCAATATCCTTAGAAACCTGCTCTAAGTCCTTTTTTGAATTCTATTTTGAAATATTATCTGAATTCTTTTCTAAATTCTTCTTTGAACCTTGCTCTGAAACATTCTCTTCTTGGGAAATCAGTTGAGGAATCCTCAATAGATCCAAAGGGATGTTCTGCAGTCTTCTTTCCCTGTATTCTTTGAATTGTGCTACCTTTTATGGATTCAGTTTCAATGTAGCCAGGTGTTGTACTTGTGAAAATATCTTGGCATATTCAAATAGGTCATCATAGTTATGATCTTCATGATTGAATTGCCTGATTTTCACTTGGGCAGTATCATTGTGTGCTACTTTTCTTGGATCAAACTGTATGCTAGGCACAGTACCAATATTTAAACATGTAATATTATCAATTTCAAGTGAATCATGCTTGAAATCATGTAGATCATGTACGCCACATTGCATTTGGAATGAAGGCCAAAGAGATTTCTTGGCTTCATTTAGGGTCTTTGTCAATCCATACCCTATAGTTTGATAGGCAATTTCCCTAGCCAGTAGTTTATCAGGGACATATAATGGGAGAACATGAGGAGGTGCCAAACTTCCATAGACTCCAACATAGGTAAATTTCGCTTCACCAAACCACCTTCCTATTGGTATGAAATCAATTTTGGCCTCTTTAGACAGTCTTGGGGTTCTTTTGTCAAACACAGCTTGGTCTATTGGCAGCATGACTCCTTGGAAAATTTTGTAAAAATGGGCATGAAAATCAGATTCCCACAGGATTTTATGATATATATGGATAGGAGTGGGATCTTGAATGGTCCATTTCCATCCCATGTTTGGGAAATTTGAAGTGAAACAGGTTGCATTCATGATATATGTGCTCATAAAGAATGGTGGAACTACTTTGGTAGAAGAATGCTGATTTCACCCAAATTCTTGGATTTGGGAGGAAATATTACTTGAAATGATAGTGCCCCAATCCATTATATAAGAATTGAATGTTGCCTCAATCAGAGGAACCCATTCGACTGAGAATTTAGTTGTATTAGGGTATCTGAATATCCTACACATCATAGCTGCAATCTAACAATAGGGAGTGGCGAGAGAAGATATTGAACATGCCCGAATTTTCATGTTTGTGTTCGTTTAGGTAGAATCTCCATCGTTTAATTAGATCTAATTCCACCTCATTCTTGCTTGCAAAATGTTCAAGGAAATCTTTTTCATACACCTTCTCTGGGTCGGGTATATGGTATATTTTCTTCAAATATTGAGATGTAAAAGACCCGATGATTGTTTTTCTTGAAGTTAAGAATTTCCTATGGAGATATTGATATTCTCAATTATCCATTTCACTATATCGATATAAGGAAGGATCTTGGGTTGAGTAGTGATGCTGTGAAGAAAAGAGTTGGCGGCTTCATAGTTGGAGGCTTTAGAAGATGAAGTAGCATCCGTTGTTGCCACCCTATGAATTACCTTAGGTCCTTCACTTCCAAGAAATTGGTACATGTGTTCCCATGAGGATGTTCCACTGTCTATCATGCTTGTAGTGTCCGAGAAAAGCAGGGGCATATCTATTACATCGGAAGCAGAAGGTGTGGATTGCAGAGTTTCGATGGCTTTCTTTCCTTTCTTTGCTTTGGTCACCCTATTACACTGCTTCTTCTCGGGTTTAACTTACAATCAGAAACACAAAGGAATGACGAAAAATGGGTTTGAAATGCGGGAGAATTTGAACATACAAGATTCGAAATGATGGAGATTTTAGTTTTAACGAGAAAAATGTGAAATATCTACATACAGGCCATCAAATAGCCTTGGGGATTTAAATCATAAATACGATTAGAAGTTCTTAATATCTAAAATCATGGCTTCAAGTGATAATATATTATTCCATTAATATATCTCTTCGCAAAAGCCTTGTAAACAGTAATCTAAAACATGTTTCAATGTGCTTTCCTGATATACAATAGTGATACAATTATATCGGTGGTTTGGGTATTGGAATTCCACAATGTGATGATTGTACTATCACAATCGTGGTTTGGAGCTGAGGATAGTGGAAATGACCAAATACCTTTTGCGATTGTGAAATCACAAGGAATGATGTGGCAGTGGAGCGGGCAGGAATAATGATTTTTAATAAATGCGATTTTCCTATGTTTGATTCATTCTCATGATTTTATTAAAGTCGGCCTTTTAACGAAGAGATTTATCACAATCGAAAGATCATAAGTGAATGGAGCGGCCTGCCTTTTGCTAATTTGTGATTCATCCAGACACGACATGTTTATAGGTTGTGTTAATCTTGATATCGAGTCCGAATGGTTTATCGCATATTGCAATTGGAGTTGTCCTTGGTGCTTTTATATATTGCTTTCATTCTAAGTTTTGTGATGTCGGCAAGCTCCGATATAGAGCGGTGTATTTAACTATACCTAATCCTTTTAAAGTTTAAGCATGTTTTGTTCTTGGGGGTATACTTTATTGCATCACAAATCTCAAAAGGATAAAACATGTATTTTCTCATTTGGACTTGCGAAGTGCGATAATGTCAGGATTTCTTTAAGGCAAGTTCATTTGAGTTGTTCGGGCCAATGAAATCTGGATTTTTTAAATTCAAATAAATTCAAATTTTTCCTTTTAAAACACTAAAATATTTTATTTTTCTATGTTTTAAAAATTTAAAGGGTCCCCATTATTTATATAATTATTTCCTAAGACATTCATATATAAATAAATGGGGGGGGAGTGGGGTGGGTTGTTGAATAACACAACAATTGGTGATTCATTGGAAGGACCAGTTATCTTTGATTTATAATAATGAAATTTGTAAAGCTTTTCTAAGTGAAAATAATTCAGGAAAGGAAAACAGTTTTTGAAGTATTTAGATAAGTAAAATTACTCTGAATATAAAAACTCACTTAATCATAATTCCTTCTAAATCCTCTTATAGATGAAAATAATTTTGTCTATATCAGTCCTTAATTGGTTGAAAAGATAAAGTATGGGGCTTCCAAAACTTATCCTTTTAACATAATCATTTGTCATAGGTAGAGCCACTATTGTCTGCAAGTGTTCATAGCCTCAACAGGGTTACCTTTTAACCATCAATGGTTCAGAATCCCATCCATTTAAAACTGCGGTCTTTAGAGATAACCTCAAAAGTATATGTATATTTCATTTTTATTTATTTGTTTACTTATCTTTTGATAATTTTTTAGCAATACCTAAAAACCATTGTCCTGGTTTGATGACCAGAAAATGATAATTCCATTCACTAGTTGTAATTTCACTGGACAAGCTGGCTCGGGATGAGAATCGTTATCTTTTAAGTTTAATATATTTTTGAATTACACTCTAAAAAAGAGTAAAGTTAATGGATGGGGAAAATCATTGACTCCTTAAGAGTTTTGGATGACAATTTTAGAGTTAGAGATGCTTAGCTATAAATAGTCTTTACTTTGTTAAAGATAAACCTATCTTGACTCATAATAGAATAAAAGGATTTTATAACGTTTGAGGCTTCAAAGAATTTAGAACTTCAATAGAAAAAGAAATTTTCAGTGTTTTATGATACTTATCTAATTTTCAAAGTTGTAATCACTTCCTTAAGAATTCCTACTATAAAAGCGAAATATCATAAAATGTTTTAAGAGATTCTAGTGTAAATCCAAAAGTATGTTATTTAACATTATTTTCTTATAGAACTAAAAATGTAAATGTGGTAATGTTACAGTAGAAGATATTATCTTCTAAGAAAAGAATTTTTTCAAAATAAGCCCACTGATAGGAAGAGAATCTCTCTTTCCTAATAAATCTTGCAATATGAATGTTGACGGGCCTATTTGTTCAATAATTTGAAATGGTCCAAGCCACATTTTCTGGAATTTACTATGCTTTCCTTTTTCCTTGTGTACCTTGTCCCATTTAAGGAGGAGATCTCCAATTTGAAAATATTTTGGGATAACATAACTTGAATCAAGAGAAGATTTGACTATATGCTGATGGAAAACATGTGTAAGCTTGGCTTTTTCTCTTTCTTCTTCTAATTTAATTATTTGATATTGTCTTAGCTGTAAAGAAGAAGAAGGCGTTTATTTGATAAATTGGATTAGGGAAAATGAGGGAAGGGCTAAGTTTTAAGGAATGATAGCCTCTTTCCCATATACTAGTTTGAAGGGAGAAGAGCCTATTGAGGCCTTTTGAGGTATTCGATATGCCCATAGAGTGAATGTCGAAGATTTGTGCCAATTCCTTTGGCTCTCATCAACAGTTCTTTTAATAATCCTTATGAGGTTCTTATTAGTTTATTATGTTAGACCATTTCCCTGGAGATAGTAGTTAGCAGAGTATTTAAGTTTAAAACACCTCTTAAGCGAATAATCAGTCATATTATTTCCTAAAAAGTAATATGCATTATCAAACATAAGTGTATTTGGTAAGACAAACCTAGTAGTAATGAACTGATCAATGAATTCAATGTTCGCATCTTAATTGTCTACCTTTAGTGGAGTTGCTTCCACCCACTTAGTAAAATAGTCTGTAGTTGTAAGGATATACTTATGCTACTTTGAACAATGAGGAAGAATCTCACCTACAATGTCTAGTTCCCATTTTTGAAAAGGTTGTTCAATGTTGACCAATTGTAGAGGTAAGGCTAGTTTTTGTTGTCTTCCAGCAGCGTTCTGGCATATTTTGAATTTCCTTACATATTCATGGGTATCCTTGAACAAATTTGGCCAATAGTACCCATCATGTAGGATTCTATGTGTAGTAGTATCTCCTCCAAAATCTCTACCAGCTGGTCCATCGTGGAGCTCTTGCAAAACTTTTTGTGCTTCAGACTTTTCTAGGCATCTTAATAATACAAAATCATAATTTCTTCTAAATAACACATGACCAATGATCTCATATTGATTTTCTTTTAATCTTAAAGAAATTTTCCTTTTGTGATTGACTTCAGGGGGAGCATATCCATTTTTTTGTAAATAAAATGAGATCAGCATATTGGAACTAAGATTCGTTTAGGCTTACCTCAGATATCTATATAGTATTACCTAAGTCCTCATCTGTTGGTAGGTTGGAAGCTCCTGCAAGAAATTTACAAAAGCCTTTCCCTTTGACAACTTTAGCTGGTTTAATGTAAATATCATATTCATGCAGGGTTGTTACTCAATTTGTCCTCTTTTCCCCTATTTCCTTTTGCATAATCAATTGCCTTACTGCTGAGAATGGGACTATTATTTTAGTGTTTGTTTTTAGGAGGAAAGGCCTCAAATGCTTTACAGATTTAAAAATAGCAAAATCTTTCTTCTCCACCTATGAATAATTTAGTTCAGCACCTTCAAAACTAGAACTAAAGAAAGAGATGGGTGCTTGAATTTGTTGATCATTAAGTTGTGTTAAAACAACAGCATAAGATGTTTGAGAAGTGAAAGTGTACAAAATGAAATGATTAGAAACAATTGGAGTAGTTAAAGAGGGAGCATTCATAATGGCTTCTTTGATTAAACCAAAAGCTTCCCTTTTCTTATGTCCCCACTTAAAGATCGATTTTTTCTTAATCATGGTTTGTAATGGTAAAACAATTTGGGAAAAGTTAGGGACAAATCTCTTAACAAAATTTCTCTGACCAAGAAAGGACTACATATATTTTTTATTGCGGGGCAACGAAATTTCAAAAATTTCTTTTATTCTATTAGGATCAATATAGATGCCCTTTTTGGATATAATAAACCCTAAAATCTTGCCTTCATTTAGAGCGAAATTAGATTTCTTTGGATTTAATGAAATTCCATACTTCTTGCAACATTCAAAGATATGTTTTAAGTCATGCAAACGATTGCCTCTTTTCTTGGAGTAAACAGTTATGTCATCCAAGTAAACAACAACAGTTTTATTTATCAGACCCTTGAAGGCTATGTCCATGGCTCTTTGGAGGGTTTCCCCTTCATTTATTGAACCAAAAGGCATTTTTTAATAGGCATTGGTTCCCCATTTATTACATAACGTATTCTTTAACCTATCATCTTGGTGGACCAAGATTTTGTTATACCGTGAATAATGATCAAGAAAAGACATTAGTTTGGAACCATCTTGTTAAGTCCCCATAATACTAGTGTATTTCCTTATTATTATTGACATTGTACCCCTTATTGTTATTGTTGTGCCCATGTTATCTCCATATTGTTATTATTGTGCCCCATAGAATCCCATTATTGTTATTGTTGTGCCCTTACATTATTATTGTTATGTTGGCTCTGATTATATTGTGACCCCTTAGACTCCTATATATAGAAAGGATGCATTGACATTTCTATCATCCAAGAATTGTTCATTAGTGTAATGTAAAGGATATTTCCCCCTCGAAGAGGATACTTTTTAAGTCATTTATCTATCTCTTTCTTCTACTTTGTGAGCTGGTTGCATAACAATTGGTATCAGAGCTTTGGATTCTAGGGTTTCGCTTCTTCAAATAGGTCATCATGGAATTTTTTCTATAAATGTTTTTCTACGAAGCTTCAAAAGCTAAAATTAAAACCCATTTGAGACGAGCTCGTGATGAACTACATGACCCAATTTTAGATCTTGTCTCACTATATTTTAGGAGATATGAACTGAGGAAGTTAGGGCTTTTGCATGCTCCCGAATTGGATCTCAAACATCTCATCTTGGGAAAATCGTCATAACTTTCACTCTAAGCACCTGATTCAAATTCCATAAATGGTGATAGAAAGAAGAAAGACTGTAGTTTGTTGGCTATCGTTTTCAGAACCTAAGGTTGAAATAATGACATAGGGCATGTTGTACAAGTTCGTTGTACTAAACCAGTCTATAATTGGGTCATTACGGGAGATCAGCCATAACTCTTTATTCAGGAATCCACTTGTGATCAACCTTGTGGGGTTCAAAAGATGACTCAAAGGGCTATCATAGGCCAAAATTTCAGAACTTATAGATCCAAAATTACAATGTTACAGGCATTTCAAGATCGACTTCATAAAAAAAAATGGTGTGTAGTTTTTCTTTTAAATTTGCATAAGCCTTGTTTGAGAAAGTAGTTTGAAGTGATTCAAAGGGAATTGTGAAGAATAATTATTAATCATTGATGACTTGAAAAAGGAAAACGGAAACACCTAGTAAGCAACATGAAATCTCTAATATGACACGTGAAGAAGAGGAAGAAATGCAACATGATAAATCAAAATTACGAGACCAAGTGCAACAAATTACGCTCTCACAAAAAGTAACTGAAGCTAAGATGGATGTTTTAAAGAATGGAATGGAAGCTAATATGGATGGAATCGAAGCTAATATGGATGGTATAGAAGCAAAACTTAAAGGCAACATGGAAGATTTGAAGATAGATTTGACAAAGTTGCTACAAGAAATTCTTACTAATGAAGAAAGGGTAGTAAAGGAAACTCGTGATGAGAAAAAAATAAATGTTAGTCATGATTTCATAGACTCTAATGTTGGATTGAAGACCCACCATGTTCCAAAGATTGATATGATGAATTTAGATGGCAAGGATCCCGTAACATGGATACTACAGATGGAGAAATAATTTGATCTCCATAATGTGCAAAGCACAAAAAAGGTATGCATTGCAACTTAATATTTGGAATGCAATCAGTTTGTATGGTATCGATGTGTCATGCAGAAAGAGTCAATTTTGCGGACAAAACCGACCTCCCTAGAAACTAAGGCATTTCTAGTGACAAACAAAACAATTAAACACTATCTTTCCTTAAATATGCATTTAAAATATAAGCAACCAGGTGTTTAAGGCTTACCTTTAGTCCAATGCTGTTTGTAGGGGCCAAGCCTCTTGGATCCAGATGAGCTCCTCTCCTTGAAGCCTGCATACACAAACAAGCAAACGATTACATAGCACCTGAATAACTCATATAATAAAACATATTCATCATAAAGACCAAGGAGTTTATAAAACAAATTATATATAACAACTTGTTGAGAAAAATGAACTTAATTGTATTAATTGGAAACAAGAGAAACCTTACAACCAGTGCCTTGGTGTTGTGCAGGTCCCTCCCAGGGTCCAGAAAGAGTTCTCCTCTACTTTGATCAGCTCACCCACTTCCAAATGAAGCTAAGAAAGGAATGGGATCTCTCCTCTCAAGCTCTATAAGGGAGTCCTAATTTCAGCAGCATCTACCCTTAGGAATGTTCAGCTTTCAACCTCCCCTCCCTCTGGCCCAATGCCTGTATTTATAAGGCTTTGGAGGAAGTTAAACAGGTCCACCATCAATGGGATAAGCTCCTCTTTCAAAGGGATAGCTCCCCTCTTCATGGGATAAGTTCCTCTTTCATTGGGATGCATGAACCATCTGGAGGCGCTCAATCCACGTCAAACCATCTTCTAGAATGCTCTAGAATCGACCACAAGTAAGTTTTTTGAAGTAAAACTTGCGCCTTTTGACCTTTACAGGAGTACACACCCACCCCTTTACAGACAGAGCATACAAGTACGCTAGTATTATGAACTTGAGGTGCGTACACGCAAGTAAGAGTAAGAGAAAGTGCGGAACCAGAGTTATATTGATTTTTTAAAGGCTTTCTCTCTTTTTTGGAGTTTGACATGAGGAGCAGAGGTATAAGACTTGCCAAGGAGGACAGTATGGTTATTGATGGAGCCATACTGACTGCAAATAGTCATGGTGACAAATTTTAGTGTAACAGATTGCCCCCTAAAGTGCGAAGTCTGTAGTAGATTAGGGTTTCATATCATCTAGGAAGGGTGAAGCACTTTATCATTTCAAGGATTATCTTGTGGAGAGCCCAGTCGGAACCTGCAAATATTCAACACAAAATACATATATGAGATCATATCATCGCTGAGGTAGGCATTCCCATACTCAGATCAAAAACTTAACTAACAAAATAACTACTGCTCTGATATAGGAATGATTTCGTAATACATCATAATCATAGACACATGTAGACACAGTATGGACGCAACCATCTGTTTATGATTAGTCTACTGTATAATGAATACAAAACTCCTCGCAGCCTGGATGGCAGAAACTAGATCCAGGGTCTTCATTTCTGCTTCCCAAAATAGTACGATTCTATCCATGCGAATAAATGAATTGATGTCGAACATGGTAGAAACCACTTGATTACCAGTCAATGATGTAAACTATTAACAAGTGTGAGAGAAACCACCAGTGATGTCAATGGTTCTCAAAGTACCCAGTACAATCCATGAGATGTGAATGAATGTGTTGATGTCGAACATGTCACAGAATCCTTCGATCGAAAGTCAATGATGTAAACCGTCGTCAAAGGCGAGAAACCTGCCATTGAGGAATGCAGATTTCAAGGTACTGACGATTCCTAGATCATGTTTCTAGATAATGTGTTGATGTCGATAGAAAACGATCCGTTGCAGGCAAGCCCACAACACGAAATCATAGATCAAGTTGAAAAAATGTAGCTGTAAGGACTGACTCAGGGATGGCCAAGATGGATGACAGGTATTTTGCAGATGAATGGTTTATTTGCAGTGACCTCTTGAACACATAACGACACAACAGATGGCTTGGTGACAATTGACCCAAAGTTAATACCCAGAAACCGGCTGAAGACTTTCAATGTGGTTTGATCAACTGTTAGGCAAAGGATTTCCCAACCCAGGTGAATGAAAAGTGTCGTGTTCAAGAGTGGTGATAAGGTTTTTCCGAGACAGAGTATAACAAATAGGCTCATTTTCCTCTCTTTTCCCCCACCATTTCTGGCAAGTACCTCTTTATTTTTTACAAGCTTGAGGAGGATAACATTTGCTTGATTATAAGCTCATCCTTCGGATGAGTCCAACTTAGTTTAGATTTGAACCCTAAGAAGGAGTGGTTCGTTCCTGTTTGTAATTGAACAGGTCCTTTACTGTGAAATTTTAACGAGTCCAGTATAGGAGAAACTTGGCGTTTTTCAATTTTAGAGAGTCTGAAAAAACTAAAGAAGACTCCAGGGTTGACCTTTTTCATAAATTTGTGTCTCCCAAGCCCGAAAAAGTATAAAATAATACTTGAGAGAACCGCTTGATCTTTACGACCAAGGAGTACTTTCATGATTAGTGTCTCTGATCTGAAAAAGTAGAAAGCGATCAAGGACATGTTGTTTTATTTCCAATATCGAATTTGAAACAACAAAAATCCGGCAATCTTTTCATGTTTTTACGGTCAGAAAAGGGCTGTAAGAGGACCGTCTTTTAATTCTGTTTTAACGAGTGTAAAAGAAACGCTCGGCAATCTTTTCATGTTTTAGGAGTCAGAAAAGGGCTTAAAGATGACTCTAAGGTTTCACTTTTTCGTAAGTTTTAACGAGTTCGAAAAAATGATAAAAATGTACTCATGGTTTTCACTTTTTCGTAAGTTTTAACGAGTTCGAAAAAATGATAAAAATGTACTCATATGGCCGACTTTGAATTTAATTTACGAGCAGGAAAAGACGGAAAGAACTCAGCATTTTCATTTGTTTTACGAGAATGAAAGATAGCAAAATAATCTTGGGATTTTCATGAGTTTAACGAGTCTTGAAAATAACTGAAATTGACTCGAGATAGGTTTCATTTTTACAAAATCTTGAAACAGAGAAAAACTATGCTTCAAAGTAGTTTCATTTTTACACAACCTTGAAACAAAGAGAAAATTGTGCTTGATGCCCCCTAAGCATAATTGCTAGAGCGCATGCCCCCCAGCTTCATTTCATTCAACCAGTTGGATGAAATGAAGGTTGAGTTATGAGATCATTTGAAAGACTCGACCTAAAACTCTAAGAAAATTATGCAAAAAACTGAAATAACTAACCTAAATATACAAATTAACATTTATGAGATCTAGTCAAACTCTCGACTCAATTAGAGGAGGATTTGTTTCATTTTTTAACGAGCTTGACACAGGAAAAGAACTATGCTCGGATTCAGTTTCATGTTTACACAAGCTTGAAACGAAAAACTATGCTTGTTATAAGTTTGCATGCCCCCAGCATAATGACGCAAATCAAGGTACATGCCCCCCAAGCTTCATTGCATTCAACCAGGTGGATGAAATGAAGGTTTACTTTCGAATTCTTGGAAAGACTCGTGGGAGTTGTTTCATTTTTTAGTGAGCTTGACACAGGAAAAGAACTATCCTCAAAACCCTTGTTTCATTTTTTTAAATGAGCTTGACACAAGATAAGGAACTATGCTCATAACTACTCTCTACAATCTACCTAACAAGGAACTCTACTCTAATAACCTTGATTCATTTTTTAACGAGCTTGACACAAGACAAGGAACTATGCTCTAAAATCCTTGATTCATTTTTTAAGGAGCTTGACACAAGACAAGGAACTATGCTCATAAAAACCTTGATTCATTTTTTAATGAGCTTGACATAAGAAGGAACTATGCTCATAACTACTTTCTACAATCTACCTATATAACCTATCCTTGTTTCATTTTTTAACGAGGTTGACACAAGACAAGGAACTATTCTTGAACCTAATTCATCTTTTAACGAGGTTGACTCAGTAATAGGAACTTTCCTCGAACAACTGATTCATTTTTTAATGAGGTTGACACAGGAAAAGAACTGTCCTCATGACAGCCTGTTTCATTTTTTAACGAGGTTGATACAGGAAAAAACTATCCTCGTAGCACCCAGTTTCATTTTTTAACGAGGTTGACACAGGAACAAAACTATCCTCGCAGCACCCTGTTTCATTTTTTAACGAGGTTGACACAGGAACAAAACTATCCTCGCAGCACCCTGTTTAATTTTTTGACGAGGTTGACACAGGAACAAAACTATCCTCGCAGCAACCTGTTTCATTTTTTAACGAAGTTGACACAAGAACAAAACTATCCTCGCACCAACTGATCATGGCTTCCAACTAGAGAAAAGACATGTCAATGGACACACCTTGATCATGGCTTCCAAGAGGTCTTCATCAGAAGGAAGAAAAGTTCTCTGGAATGAACACATGTCAAGGGACTCAAAAGGGATAAGAACATCGCGTTCAAGTAATCCCGTAGAGTTTTCCATGTCAATTACTGGATCTAAATCAAAGGAAGATGAGCAAACAGTGAGAGGCTCACTTACATCGGTAACTGAAAACATGGGACCAGTTGCCACATAATTAACCCGTGGCAGGGTAGATACCACTTTAGAATCAGGAACATTTAGGGGTGTCATATTATTGGTAGTTGAAACAAGACTAGGGAACGAAAGATGGTCTACAGTCACAATACTGCCATTGTGAGGGAAAGACATCACGCGAAAGAGTGTCGATACGACAGCTTTCATTTCATAAACATAGTCTCGCCCAAGGAGTAAATTGAAATCCAAGGGACCTCGAACTACCATAAGATCAATACAGACAGTTTTACCTTCCAAGGTAATAGAAAAATTAGGAAGGATCCCTAAAGGTTCATTAATGGTTCTGTTAAAAGCTTTTAGATTCTGCGTAATAGGCGCAAGCTGAGGGGAACCCAAAGCTTTCCAGGCAGTTGAGGATAAAATACTAACAGAAGCACCTTCATCTACCTGTGTGCGATGCATGTCCCTACCACCAGCCTTGACAATGATTTGGAAAGGGATGGAGGAAGGAAGACGAGGTTCTGTCAGTCTATTCCAATCAAAGGAAAAGACCTCAGTACTTGGAGGGGGTTCTATAAAAACAGGTGAAATGCCCCTCGGCATAGAAGAATCTGATGTAACAAGAAGAACCCGAGCAGTATGAAGTTCACTCTCTAAAGGGAAAGTGGGATCGACCGAATGTGAAATTGAATCGACCACTTGATCAACTAATGGATCATCAACCTGAGTGACCTGAGTTTCACTCTCCAATGGAAGAGTGTGATCGACTGTACTTGAAATTAGATCAATCACTCCGTCAGTTGACGGTAGGTTGGGAGAAAGTTTACGATAACCAGTTGGAAATTCTTGCTGTGGAACAGTAAGGTTTTCCAACAATGTTGAGGCTTCATCCATGTGAGGGAAAATGTGAGTTTGATGACTCCCTTTGCATAACTTACAAGGAAACCTAACTTTACCCTTTTTCCCAGGAACCTGACTATCACTGGTTGATGGATCAATGGAAAGTTGATGAGATTTTTCTGACCATACTTCCAAGACCTTTGGAATACCAGGACAATTGATA
Organism: Pinus tabuliformis; assembly: GCA_031772625.1. Classification (NCBI taxonomy): domain Eukaryota; kingdom Viridiplantae; phylum Streptophyta; class Pinopsida; order Pinales; family Pinaceae; genus Pinus; species Pinus tabuliformis. The sequence continues at coordinate 385,961,530 of CM062805.1, read as the reverse complement.
AGGAAGTGGTCACCCTTACAAAGCCTGCAAGGGTATTTGGGTTTACGATGCATGTTGGAGGTTTCCTCAACACAACTAACACTTACAACCATAGTTGGTTGGTTGACTTCTTTCTTATCTTGCTTCTTCTTCTTCTTCTTCTTCTTCCCTTTCTTCTTCTTCTTAGCCACCTGGTTACTAGCATCGAGGCTTTTACCAAGCGAAGAGGAAGAAATGGAGGAAGAAAAATTAGGCGAAGAAGGTAAAGGGTCAACAGAAGGTTGGTGATGTTGAGATGGTGAACTCTGTTGAGATGGTGAACTCTGTTGAGGTGAAGCATTCGGTTGAGGTGGAACAATTGGAGTATTTGGGGCCAACGAAGTTGAAAATAACCATATCGATAAACCTATTGTAAATCCAGGTAATGACAAAGTAGCCATATAAGGAGGACCAACATTTCCAAAGAAAGGAAAAGTACTAGGATCCTCGTTAAGAGGGGTTCCTTGGTTGGTAAATTACGAAACATTTGCCATTATATTCAACTTCAGTGAATTTTATTAACAATTTAAAACTAAAATTAACAATTCACAATTCACACCTATGGTCTCTAAAAGTAAAAACAAACAAATTAACACGCGCTATCAAATCTAGGAGTCAAACCACACACAAACAGTAACTTTTCGTACCGAAAACACTAGTTGGTGATGAAATCCAACGTCGCAGAGTTCAGTACAGAAATGGCAGTTGGAACAGTTACCCCGGCAACCTGCTTAATGAATAGACTGGACCAATTTCCTCCACTTAACCGTCTCGAGTGAAGAGAACCCCCCAGAAAATCCAAGTACAGTGGGATCTTCCCACCACTGTCTAGCCGACGTCTTCTCCAGGTACAGTGGGATCTTCCCACCACTGTCACCTTAGGAAGAATCCTAAAGATTATGGTCACTAAGGCTACCAACTGAGACAAATACACCTGGGGGAACAGTCTACAATCCGATACGCACGCAAGGGCAGAGTAGCAAGCTCAATCCCCTTGAAGGCTCCTTGACATAATCCAAGGTTTACCAACAAGTGACCCTAGGCTCCTCGACAATGGTTAATCCGAGGTTTACCATTTTTAATACGTGAATATCTGGCGTCGTTCCCAATGAGGAAGGATTGATTCCCACACTGGTTCGGACACGATCTCGTGCTTCTCCTTTAAGAGGAGCTTTCCCAGAGCATAAATGCAACAATTGGATTTCTTCCTACCGCAAGATACAGCTACTTGTTTGTTTTACTGTCTTGGAGAGTTAACTAAAACCTATTCCAAGACACTAGCCTAAGCTAGATTGGTGGAAAGAGCCCTAAAAATGTAAAAATTACTAGATGAATTTTAATTAAGCGTTGTGTTATTTAGGCTGTTATTACTCAAAAGGGTAAATGGATATGAAACCAATGGTGTTATGACCCAACCCAAAACTCAATGCAATCGAATATGATAATGTAATCCTTTCAATTCGATGAATCCTAACTACAGTAAGGAGAGAGTTTCCATTCACTTCCAACAATGCAAAAAATTGATCACTAAGAGAAAATATAACAAATTCTCTAATGCACTAATTTCATCAAGAAAAACTAATGCAAATCAATTCCAAAATAGTTTTTTTTACTTTTATTTTTGTGTAAATTCAAATCAAAGAAAACTGATCTAAATCTACGATTGATTTTTCAGAATGTAAACTATGCAATTGTAATCTATGCACAATTCACTTGAAAAGTATGCAAATGTAATCTATGCACATTTTTCATTCATATTCTGAAAATGAGAATTCTAATTATGCAAATGTGATCTATGCAAGAGAATTCTCAAACACAAGATGATTCTAATGTAATCTAAGAACCAATCAAGTGCAAGTCAAGTAAATTGGGTGAGAGTTCCAAAGATCAAAAAATAAAAACACTCAAAGGCGATTAACACTCATACACAATTTAGAAACTTTATATTTGGAATCCAATCAGTTTGTATGGTATCGATGTGTCATGCGGAAAGAGTCAATTTTGCGGACAAAACCGACCTCCCTAGAAACTAAGGCGTTTCTAGTGACAAACAAAACAATCAAGCACTATCTTTCCCTAAATATGCATTTAAAATATAAGCAACCATGTGTTTAAGGCTTACCTTTAGTCCAACGCTATTTGTAGGGGCCAAGCCTCTTGGATCCAGATGAGCTCCTCTCCTTGAAGCCTGCATACACAAACAAGCAAACGATTACATAACACCTGAATAACTCATATAATAAAACATATTCATCATAAAGACCAAGGAGTTTATGAAACAAATTATATATAACAACTTGTTGAGAAAAATGAACTTAATTATATTTATTGGAAACAAGAGAAACCTTACAACCACTGCCTTGGTGTTGTGCAGGTCCCTCCCAGGGTCCAGCAAGAGTTCTCCTCTACTTTGATCAGCTCACCCACTTCCAAATGAAGCTAAGAAAGGAATGGGATCTCTCCTCTCAAGCTCTATAAGGGAGTCCTAATTTCAGCAGCATCTACCCTTAGGAATGTTCAGCTTTCAACCTCCCCTCCCTCTGGCCCAATGCCTGTATTTATAATGCTTTGGAGGAAGTTAAACAGGTCCACCATTAATGGGATAAGCTCCTCTTTCAAAGGGATAGCTCCCCTCTTCATGGGATAAGTTCCTCTTTCATTGGGATGCATGAACCATCTGGAGGCACTCAATCCACGTCAAACCATCTTCTAGAATGCTCTAGAATCGACCACAAGTAAGTTTTTTGAAGTAAAACTTGGCCTTTTGACCTTTACAGGAGTACGCACCCACCCCTTTACAGACAGAGTGTACAAGTACGCAGGTATTATGAACTTGAGGTGCGTACATGCAAGTAAGAGTAAGAGAAAGTGTGGAACCAGAGTTATATTGATTTTTTAAAGGCTTTCTCACTTTTTTGAAGTCTGACATGAGGAGCAGAGGTAGAAGACTTGCCAAGGAGGACAGTATGGTTATTAATGGAGCCATACTGACTGCAAATAGTCATGGTGACAAATTTTAGTGTAACACGATGGCTTTGCTCTTGTAATTTTCACTTGGGAAATTTTTATGGAGGAATTGATAGCACATTATGAGGATACAAAAAGGAACATGTTTTTTAGCCAACTGATAAATCTCAAACAAATGGGTTCAATGGTGGAGCACATTGAGGACTTCCAAAAATTGAATATAAGGGTAAAAGATATTCCAGAGGAGCATAATATTGATGTATTCATAGGGACTTTAAAGGATAATATCCAACATGAGGTTTGCCTTTGGGAACCCGATTCATTGGAGAAGGTATTCAGGTTGGCAAGAAAAATTGAAAGCAAAATTATGGCAACAAGGAAGCCTACCACTCACAACTATAAATATTGAAGTGTTGTTGCCGCTAGTCTTCCACAACCTACAAGGTTGACACCACAAAAATTGGAATAAAAAGGAGCAAAAGGGCTTTGTTATAGTGGTGATAGAATATACGCTAAAGGTCATAAGTGTGCTGAGAAGAAATTATTTTACATAGATTGTGAAGAGGAGGAAGAAAAGGAACAAGAAACATCAAAATAAGATGATACACACTACGAAAAAAACCCTAGAGAAAGAAGAAAAGAATCCGACCATATCTTGTAATGCATTCGTCGAAATTACCACTCCTCAAACTATCAAGATAGAAGGACATGTCAAGAAGAAAAAGGTAATAGTGCTGATTGATTCGGGAAGTACACATAATTTTATTCATTGTAAGATAGCTAAGGAATTAAATTGCTTCCTATATCCAACACTAGAGTGTCAAGTGATGGTCGCAAATGGAAGAACCATAAATTTCTCTATAACATAATATCAAGCTATCCATGGGACAATATGTCTTGAATAGTCCAATGCTTTCCATTCCAATGGGTGGTGTTGATGTTGTACTAGGAGTCCAATGGCTACAATCTTTGGGTATGATAACTTTTAATTTTCAAGAACTTTTCTTGAAATTTGTTTTGGAAGGAAAGGATGTTGAATTAAGGGGCATCACAAGGGAAATGGGAAAGATAATAAGCTCTAATGGCATGACAAAGCTTCTAAAGAAAGAACAACGAGGCGTAATTGCACAATTATATTCACTAGAGGTTCCCACATTGGAATCATCTATTTCTCCATATCTCCAAAAAGTATTGGACAACCATTCTAGGGTATTTGAGACTCCCAAAGGCTTCCCACCTATTAGTGATCATGATAATGCTATTCATTTGATTATAGGAAGTGTTCCTCCAAACACCTTACATATATCCTTATGCCCAAAAGAGTGAAATTGAATGTATGGTTGCAGAAATGCTAGAGGCTAGTATAATTCAACCTAGTCAAAGTTCTTTCTCTGCTCCAGTAGTATTGGTGCACAAGAAGGATGGATCATGGTGTATGTTTTTGGATTATAGGGAGCTCAAAAAGCTCACTATTAAATATAAATTCCACATTCCTGTCATTGATGAATTATTGGATGAATTACATGGAGAAATTTACTTCACCAAGTTAGAACTTCATTCAGGAAATCATCAATTTAGAATGAAGACTGAAGACATTCCAAAAACAACATTTAGAACTCATGAGGGTCATTATGAATTTTTGGTCATGCCTTTCGCCTTACCAATGCACCTTCTACATTTCAAGGTTTGATGAATTCCATTTTCAAACCCTTCCTTAGAAAATTTGTGTTAGCATTTTTTGATGATATACTAATCTAAAACAAGTCTTAGAAGGATCATGTTTAACATGTTGACAGAGTGCTCAAACTACTGCAAGAGAAACAATTATATGAAAAAACCTCCAAATGTTTCTTGCAGTACAAGAGGCGGAATATTTGGGTCATATTGTATCTCATGAAGGCATTAAGGTAGACCCTAGTAAAATTAAAGCCATTAAGGAATGGAAAATCCCCACATCCATAAAGCAGCTATGAGGATTTCTCAGGTTGGCAAGGTATTATCACAAGTTTGTTAATAATTATGGGAGAATAGCAGCACCTCTAATAACATTACTGAAGAAAGAAGCATTTTCTTGGACTCGAGAAGAAATGAAGGCCTTTGAACATCTTAAAGAGGCAATGTGTCAAGAACCGGTCTTAGCTACGACAGACTTCACAAAAACCTTTATTGTGGAATGTGATGCCTCAGGAAATGGAATTGGTGTTGTTTTAATGCAAGAAGAAAGATCCATTGCTTTCAAAAGTCATCCAATCAAAGGAAAATATTTAAACAAAGCTATTTATGAGAAGAAAATGTTGGCAATACTACATGCACTTAAGAAATGGTGACCTTAACTAATGGGAAGATACTTCAAGATAAAAATAGATTATGATAGTTTTAAATACTTTTTAGAACAACTATTATCTTTAGAAGAGCAACAAAAATGGGTCACAAAGATGTTGGGTTATGACTTTGAAATCATCTACAAAAAAAGGAAGCAAAATGTTGTTGTAGATGCACTCTCAAGAAAGGATGCGAATGTGGAAGCATTGCTTTGTGCCATTTCTATTATCCAACTAGATTGGATAAATGAAGCAAGGGATGAATGGAAGAATGATGAAGAAGTGTGGGTACTGATTCAAAAGTTGCAACAAGATCCCAATACATCTGATACATTTAGCTGAAAAAATAAAAGGTTATGGTACAAAGATCGCTTATAACTCTGTAAGAATTCGCAACTCAAACAAAAAATTCTTAGGGAATTGCACACATATACCTTAGGAGTGCATTCATGATTTTTATAAACTTACCATAAGGTTAAGAAGGAATTTTTTTGGGATGGCCTTAAATATGATCTTCAAAAGTTTGTGAAGGAATGTTTGGTTTGCCAATAAAATAAAGTTGATACAATTAAGACCCTAGGTCTATTACAACCTTTATCCATTCCAGGGCAATGTTGGGAGGAGGTTCAATGGATTTTATCACAGGATTACCCAAGTTCGAAGGAAAGAGTGTCATCATAGTGGTAATTGATAGACTTACGAAGTATGCACACTTTTGTGCATTATATCATCCATTTAAAGGTAGTACAATTGCTACTGCATTTATGGAAACAATTCAAAAGCTACATGGAAACCAAAATATTATTGTAAGTGATAGAGATCCTATTTTCACTTGAACTTTTTGGACAGAAATATTTTCTTGTTTGGGTACTCAGTTAGCTCATAGCTCATCTTATCATCCTCAATCTGATGGGAAAACTGATATAGTGAACAAATGTTTGGAAGGATATCTTTGTTGCTTTGTATCTGATAAATAGACACAGTGGGTCAAATGGTTGCCTCTCGCTGAATGGTGGTATAACACTTCCTTCCATACTGTAGCAAAAATTATCCCATTTACGACGCTTTATGGATATCATCCACTGTCCATCACATCATATTTAAGAGAAAATTCTAAGGTTCAAGGGGTGGAAGATGACATCGAGCATCAACAAAAAGTTATCCAACTCTTAAAGGATAACCTCACTTTGGCGCAAAATAGAATGAAACAACAGGTAAATCAACATCACAACCAAAGAAGTTTTGATGTAGGTGACTGGGTATTTCTACGGCTACCATCATACAAACAAATATCCCTCAAGCAAGCTAAGAAGGATAATAAATTATCACCAAAGTATTATGGTGCATACAAGGTATTACAAAAGATTGGTACTATGGCATACAAATTGGAACTTCCTGCATCTTACCGAGTGCACCCAATTTTCCGTGTTTCATGCTTAAATAAGGTTATAGGTGACAAGCTCCCAGTTCAAACAATATTTCGATAACTTGAAGAGGAAGGAAAAATCATATTGGAACTTGAAGCAGTCAAAGAAATAAGAACTCGACAACTGTGAAATCAATCAATTTTAGAGTATCTCATCAAGTGGAAGAACTTACCTGCTGAAGATTCTACATGGGAAGATGATAATTTTATACAGAAGCATCCAGAACTACTCAAGCATTTAGGACAACAATCTTTTGAAGGAGAGGGGTATGTAAGGTCCCTATAATACTAGTGTATTCCCTTATTATTATTGTCATCATACCCCTTATTGTTATTGTTGTGCCCATGTTGTCCTCACATTGTTATTATGTGCCCCATAGAAGTCCACTATTTTTATTCTTGTTCCCTTACAATATTATTTTTAAATTGGCTCTGATTATATTGTGACCCCTTAGACTCATATATATAGAAAGGAGGTCTTGTCATTTGTATCATCCAAGAATTGTTCATTTGTGTAATGTAAAGGAGGTTGCCCCCTCGAAGAGGCTACATTTTAAGTCATTGATCTATCTCTTTCTTCTACTTTGTGAGTGTTGTTGGGAAAAGTATCCAATACGGAATGACCCTATCCCACTCTAAGGGTGATAGTACCTCAGCAACAACCGAAGCAAAGCTATCTAAGATTTCTTCTTTATGAAAGTAAAATAGGGGAGAAAGGGATCCACTAACCGATGTCTTTCGCTAATGATTGATCCAATTTTCTCTCCTTGCTGCTTGCTCCCAACTCCTTGCTCTTTCACTGGCCCAGCTACACAAAGATCCTGCAAAAAGGAAAGAGAGGGAAACTACAAGAAGCATACATTCATAATTGATTCAAGGATTAGAATAAATCAAATACACAAGTATAACAATACACCATTGAGACACATGCATATAGAAGAACCTCAAATGCTTTATTAATGGAAGAAGTAAAGTTTAGGAAGTGTTACAACCATAAAAAGGCCCAATCCATCAACACCTCCCAGTAGAAAGAAATCTCCTCTTCACCTCCTTCAAAGCAATCACCCAATAGCTCTAAACTCAAACCAACAGCACTTCCTTACATTCACAATATTCCAGCCTCTCTAGACCTCATGAGAGAGCTCTATATATAGGAGTTTTGGAGAAAGGATGAGTCATCTTGAGAGCTGACTAGTGTCCTCTCCCACTTCAGTTATTCTTCAGTCCTTGAGTCCACTTGGAGATCCTTGCTTCCACTTGGAGATTAAGAACCTCTTACTCATCACTAGGCGAATTCCTTGATCCAAGTGTCACTTTGGAAGCTTCCTGGGCACTGACACATTGAGGAATGAGACTTCCACATGTCAAAACTCGCTCAGCATAGGTAGCCTTTGTTGGAGTTGACATTCAACGCAGGTACAGAGTGGAGCACTTGACATTCAGCGCAGATGCTCAGTGGAGCAGTTGACATGATCCAGAATTTGCTTGTTTTTGAGTGTTTTCAGGTGGAGAACTGATATTTAGTGCTGTGGTTTGCTGACCTTGTTCCTCTAGGGGTAGGAACAACATGTTTAGGGACTTTGGATCCCTTAGATTATGGACATTTCATGCTTCATGCTGTAAGGCACAAAAATGTCTATAACAGTTGCCCCCTAAAGTATGAGGTCGTTTATCGGGTGAAATGCTTTATCAGGAGGATCCGAAGTTCATTCAATCGCTGAGAGGTGACCTGTAATAAAATAAAATACAATACATTATTTTTCATTCTACTTTCATGATCTAGCTGAGGCGGGCATTCCCATGCTCAGCTTTATAAATTCATTTTGGTACATAGAACAGACGATCGTCTGATGGTAGACTGATAATTCTCTGTTGAAATTATCATCCTTTGAGTAGGATGATCATCTGCTGCAATGATGTACATGTCAAATGTCTTTATATTTCCTGAATATATATCGCAGCCCGGATGGATGAAACTAGATCCGGGGTCTTCAAACTCATTCGATCTTCACTCTAAGTACAAGTCGATCCATGTGAGAATTGCTCTGAAGTCGAACATGGAAAGACATCGCTTGATTACCGGTCAATGATGTAAACCGTTAACAAGCGCGAGAGGAATCACCGATAATGATAATGACCCTCAAGGTACTGCAGTACAATTCACGTGATGTGAATAAAGGACTTGGCGTCGAACACCACACAAAATCTTCTGGTCGAAGGTCATTGATGTATACCTGTCGCCGGAAGTGAGAAACTTGCCATTGAGGCATGCAAGCTTCAAAGTACTGAAGGGGTTGTTCCTAGATCAACTTCTTGGATAATGAGCTAAAGCCGACAAGAAGCGATCCGTCAAAGGAGGGCCTTAATGAATCCCACATCAGTGACACAGAACGGAGCTAATGATTTTAGTGGAGGTGAAAACAATCTGTGACATATGATTCAGGGTGGCGGTCATGAATGGATGAAGGATAATGTATGGTAGTGGATGGGACACGGTTGACTCTTTCTGAACGACGTCTCTTGAACATATAACGACACTGATGCGATGGATCGGTAGCATTACCCCAAATGTGGATGGTTTGGCGAAGACCATGGTGATGAGACTGGTGAATGAAACAACCCAACCCGATGTGGTACGGAGGAAAAGTGTCATGTTCAAGAGCGACTTGCTACCATTAAAGCTTTGAGGTTCTCCCAATTTTTCCCCAGTCATTTCTGACCAGTACCTCTTTATTTTTGTCAAGCTTGAGGAGGATAACATATGCTTGTTCTATAACCTGCCCTTCGGGCAAGCCCATCGCTATGTTTTAACGAGCCTAGCGATAGGGAAACTCGTTCTCGTCTAAAGACAAGTTTGTCGCTATTTAATCATTTTAACGAGTCTAACGACAAGGAAAACTCGGTCCTTTTCATTTTTAGAGAGTCTGAAAAGGTACAGAAAGTTAACTCCAAAATTCCTTTTTCGTCATCTAATCCCTTAAGTTCGAAAAAGTATAAAACAATACAGAAGGGATGAGTTTTCGGCACTTTTAACGAGCCGAACAAAACAAGCGCTCGATCTTTTTGTGCAATAATCCCTCAAGTCCAAAAAGATTAAAATCTAGAGGAGGGATAGTTCTTCCAGTCGTTTAACGAGCTGGAAGGCCAAAACTTGGCAAACTTTTCATATTTTACGAGTCAGATGAAAAGAGCTCAAAGAAAACTCGTCTTTTGAGGAACGAGTGATAAACAGGGATAGCAACAGATTCCAGGTACGGGTTGGAATTTTCCAATCACGGCAGTGTCACAAGGATGGCTAAGTGAAATCACTCTTCGCAGCTGTTCCTCAAAATGGGTAAACAATCATATGGAGGTGAACGATCGGCCAAATGACGGTGGAGGTGACAGGTGCAAACACGACCAAGGCTTTTTATGGCTGATGAATTTACGATCACAATGGTTATTTATTGGTTCATTTTTTCTGGATGAGCTTGAACTCTAAGGGAAAGCCTGCTCACAATCTTATGTTTATTTTTTAACGAGCATGAACTATGTGCTAAAACTTTTTGGATCTTGCGTTTATTTTTTAATGAGCATGAACTTTATGCTAAAACTGCTCGATTATGCTTGCATGCCCCCAGCATAATAACGCAAATCGAGGTGCATGCATATTGGTCACTATTTAAGCATAGTAATGCTTAAGGTAAAACCCATTGCGAGGTTGTGCCAGCGGAATTCCGTCATAATCCATTAACTCGTAGGCTCCTTTTGCTAACACCCGTTTAACAATATAGGGGCCCATCCATAAAGAATTAAATTTTCCTGCTCCCAATTTGTCGGACTCTTGGTCGTAAAGCAAGACCACGTCACCTTCAGAGAAGACACGGGGTTTGACATTCTTGTCGAACTGTGCCTTGACTCGCTTCTTATGGGCTTCGTTAGCCAAAGCGGCGTCACGACGGGTTTCATCCAACTGGATTAATTCCAAGAAACGGGCCTCTTCTTCTGAAGTTCCGGGGAGGAGGTCAATTGCGAGTTTAAGAGACGAAATTTCGCACTAGATTGGTAAGACTGCCTCCAGGCCATACACCAGTTGAAACGGTGTGAACCCAGTGGCATTTTTTACCGACGTTCGGTAAGCCCACAAGGCTGAGTACAGGATTAGGTGCCACCTTCTTTTGTGAACCCCGATCATCCTTTGCAACATACGCTTCAGGACCTTGTTGATTGCCTCAACTTTTCCGTTGGCTTGCGGATAATACGGGGTAGAGCTGTCGTGAGATAACCCTATTTTGGCAGCTAATTCAACCATCATGTGATTGCGAAAATGTGATCCATGATCTGTAACTATAGCCTGTGGTATGCCGAACCTGGCGACTACATGATTGAAAAAGAAAAGGGCAGCTGTTTCACCAGTGTTATCCAATGTAGGCATTGCCTCGGCCCATTTGGTAAAATAGTCAACGGCGACTATAATATACCCATGCCCCCCGGTCAAGGTGGGGTTACATTGCATGAAATCGATGCCCCATTTGGCGAAAGGCCCAACAGCAACTATTGGCTGTAAAGGTGCGGGTGGTCTTCTGGTTTTGCTATCGAAAATCTGACATGCATGGCAACTTCTGACTGCGATTATGCAATCTTTGAACATGGTTGGCCAGAAGTATCCTGCTCGTAAGATTCTTTGTGCTGTTGCATATCCAGATTGATGCCCCCCACACGCGCCTGAATGACAATCATTTAGGGCTTTCTCGGCCTCCTCATGGGTAAGGCACCTCCTCAGAACTGTATCGATACCACGACGGTAAAGCGTATCACCGACGATCATGTAGTCTTTGGATTGGTATCGTATACGTTTTTGTTCAGAGTGAGAGGTGTTAGGCCTGAATTTTTGGGTTTGGAGATAAACTATGATATCTCCATACCACTCATCGCTTGTAGATATCAGAAACAAATTTTCATCCACGATTGACTCTTCCGATGTTTCATCGTTGGACGACGATGGGAGATCGCACAATAATTCCGCGAAAACTAGAGCTTTCTTTGACTTGGATTTTACAAATTCCAGGTCAAACTCTTGAAGGATTGCTATCCATTTTGAATATTTGCCCCCCAGCAACTGTCGCGACAGTATATACGTCATGGGGTTGCAATCCGATAAAATGGTAGTTTTCCAAAAGAGGACATAATGTCGAAACCTTTGAATCGCTTGAACAGCTGCAAGCGCTAGTTTTTCGACATAGGAATATTTGCTTTCTGTATCATTTAAGTTTTTACTTAAATAATAAATATGATGTTCAATTCCATCGACTTCTTGCACTAAAACCATCACAATGGTCGTATCCGCTGCAGCTAGATATAGGTTAAAATCTCTTTGATAGTCTGGGGCGTACATTAATGACGCTCTTACTAGAGAATCTTTCAGAGCATCAAAGGAAGCTTGCGCGACCTGGTCCCAGACAAAAGGTATATCCTTTTTCAAAAGACGAGTGTAACCTTTAGCAAGTTCTGCGTAATTCGGAATGAACCTCCTCAGAAAGTTTGCTTTCCCTTGGAGTTTCTGAATTTGAAGCACATTTGAAGGTGGAGGAAAATTAATGATTGCTTGAACCTTGCAAGGGTTGAGACGAATCCCATCCTTGGAGACTACAAAGCCAAGTAACCGACCAGAACCGACGCAAAACACACACTTGTGCGGATTGAGTCTTATCTTGTAGTGTCGGCAACGTAGAAATATCGCTCTTAAATGCTGTGGATGATCATTCCGCTTTCGCGAATGAGCCGGAAGGTCGTCGAGATATGGTTGAACGATGTTCTTGATGTCATGGAAGGCATAATTCATTGCCCTCTGAAACGTCGCCCTTGCGTTCTTTAAACCAAAGGGTAATTTTCGATAAGCGAATGTGCCCCACGGACAAATAAATGCAGTCTTAGACTGGTCCTGTGGGTGGATATTTATTTGATTATACCCGGAAAATCCATCCATAAAGGAAAAGATCTTACATCCGGCGCATTCATCAATTATCTGGTCGATGAAGGGTGTAGGGTAGTTGTCCTTTGGACAAGCTTGGTTTACATCCCTATAGTCGACACACACTCTTATCGTCCCTTGTTTCTTCATAACAGGGACAATATTCGATACCCAATCGGTTAGAGGAACCGGGTAGATGAATCCAGCATGGAGAAGTTTTTCAACTTCTGCCTTAATGGCAGCGGCTTTCTTCGGGTGAACCTGTCGAAGCCGTTGTCTTACTGGTTTGACATCAGGATACATTTTAATTTCATGTTCAACGATACTCGAGTCAATGCCTGGCATTTCATCATATGACCACGCAAAGACATCTCTAAACTCGCGAAAAAGAGCGCCATATATTTCCAGTTCTGAAGGGGAACAACTTTTGCCGACATGAATATTCTCTACAACATCAGGTTTTGTCGAGATATTTATGGCTATAGTCTCTTCAATATTGGATAAGTTTCGCTCGGAATCCACCGTATTTACAGTGTTTGTTAGGAATTCAAAAACTGAAGGGTGGTAAAGGTCATGTTGAGTATCTTCTTCACATTCCGGAAGAAGGGAACGATGGTGGTGATCATTCCATGGTGCCCCCTCAATCAACATTGATTGTAAGATTCCTTCGTCAGTCCCATGCACTTTCAACCAAGGATCTAATGGGGTACCATATTCTCCAGACCTATCTACCCAAACGCTTGACGAGCGTTGACTTGGGTTCGCCTCCCATGCCCGAAACATTGATTGCTACAATATTTCTATAGGGCTTGGTGGCAAAACCATCGAATGATCCATGACGACTTTGTCTTCTGCGACCTTCAAGGAAGATATCATGTTGCATGTTGCTACAAACGGGATATTTCCTATATGGATAGGAGGTGGCAACGCGAAAGCTCCCATCATTGTGGGGTATTTCAATAGGCCTACTCCGATATCTTGAATTGAATGGTCACTCCCATGGATCATGGGAATGCTTCCTGTAACTTGTGAACCATTAGGGAGGAAGTTCTGTTGGTCGACGACCGTAATCCCTCCTTCAAATGGGAATGCGATCTTCCTAAAATAAGTCGACACTACAGCTGCCATGGCATATATCCATGGTCTTCCCAGTAGGATGTTATAGTCAAGATTGCCATCGATGACTTCAACATCAATTTCCACTATTTTTCCTCCTAGTTCAACCTTCAAGTTATTTAGGATGTCGTACGGGGTGTACGTCCTTCCGTCGAATGCTTTTAATGTCGTCGAAGATCGCGACAAGGTTGGAGATCCGAGAGTTTTCCAGCAACTCATCGACATGATACATGTCGATGCCCCCTCATCAATAATTGTTCTGTGAACAGTTTTGTTGAGTGCCTTCACTTGAATAAGGAAAGCCAGTTGAGCTGGTAACTGAGGATCATATCCTTTGTGATCAAAGGATACAAGATTGGAATCCTTAGGATCCACTCCACCTATTACTGATAACAACGCCTGCCTTTGGGATGGGCAATTTTGCAGTACCTCAAGAGTCGACATAGCGGATGGCGATTGGGCCAAATCTTCCACTATGTTATAATGCTGCGCCGCCCTGGCGCGAGGATTAAATGTCGACTTGTGTACTACTCCCTTTGGCGGTTTTATTGTTAACTCATGTGTGATGGGGGGTACAACTTCTGCCGAAGTTGTTGTCGAACTACTAGGTTGATCTTTACCTTTGTCGTTCGACGCCTGTGGATTCCCGTAATCTTTACTCCTTGTCGAAATCAAAGCATCATTTTGTTGCTTAGAGATCGATAACATTAGTACTTGCGACGGGGAAGCATTTCCACTATCAACCATATTTTGACCCGGATTAGGAAACGGATCAGTTAACACGGCTGAGGTTTGGGAACTCTTAAAGAACCTCTTTAACTCAGCTTTGAATGGGCAATTCTTTGTGTTATGATCCTCCTCATCGCATATTTGACAAAGAGATTTCCTATTTCCAGGAGGGTTTGAAGAAGTTTTTTGAGGGGATGACTCACCCTGTTTCTTCTTCTTCCCTTTGTTTTGCTTTTTCTTGCTTCCTGGTTGATTGGAATTTTTGCCTTTATCCGCAGATATGGCATTTATTTCCGAAGCAAGAATTTCTTGATTTGCATTTTGATTCGAAGTCTTACGGGCTTTCTTATTCGAATCCCTTGTCGACTTTGCGTTTGCGGTGCCAATCACACCGTCACCGGTGTGAGAGTCACTATTTGATCCGGGAGGAGGAGGAATTGAAAATTCTGGTCTAGGGGCGTCAGGTATCTTGTCATAGAGCGTGCCAGACTGAGTGTATACCAAGTCTAAATACTGGGCACGAGCAATAACCTACTCCTCTGTTACAACCCCTCCCTTGGCCACATCTTCTGTTATAGCAGGAAGAAGTGACTTTATAAACCACTCAGCTAATAGCTGATCTGGTACATAAGTCTTTACCATTCTGCGACGACGACGCCACTCATGTATATGATCGGATATATGTGTGGCCGTTGTCTGCTTGAAATTGGTTAAGATCTCTGTTCCAGTTTCGTACCTTATAGGTAACTGAAAATGGGTTAAGAAAGTCGTGGCTAGGGAACTGAAATTGTTGAAAGAGGCTCTAGGTAATTCAATATACCATTTAGCCGCCGGACCTGTCAATGTCCTCTGAAAAAGGCAAAGCCTTATCGAATCATCATTCAAGGTGTTCGACGAACACCACAGATGAAAAGTCATCACATGATTCGACGGGTCTTCGCCAGGATTTCCATTGAATTTAGGAATGTCCGACGGAAGCTTGTGAGGGATCGCTGGCCACCAGTGGGCATAGGCAATTGGATCGTTCGTCAATCGATGTAAATCTGGTAATTCTAAAGTTGCCACGAATGGTAACTGTTGATTCAGGTTTGGCGAGGCGTACCCAGGATATGATGGAATCGCATGAGCAGTAGGCCTTTGCATACCAGCATAATGCAATTGATGCTGGTATGACTGATACGGCTGGTGGACTTGACCATTGTAAAGTGGTTGATTTAACCCGTTTTGAATATAGGGTTGTCCACTATTCGCAAAGATCTGTTGCTCAGATCCTTGGTACACCTGCTGGAACTGTGGTTGTTGGTACTGCACCATCCATGGCTGTGAAGCCATGTTTTGCTGTGCTATACTAACCGACGGACCAAGATGCGGGGTAATTGTACCCGTTTGGACCTGTGTCGTCCCGGAAGTTGGCGATTTTGGTTGTGTTGCAGGGTCAAGGGGCTATTGCATTACAACCTGGGGTTGACATACAACAGGCATCGTTTGAACCTGCGACACGGTTACAATAGCTGGCGTCGTCGGGATGCTAGACATAGGTACACATTGTTGCATAGAATACACAACTCTTGGCTGTTGGGGTAACATAGGTACCCAACCACTTGTCGTAACTCCAGTCAAACCTGAACACTGTTGAGAACTGCCGTATGGGTATCCTCCCGGAGGGGGTAATGAAAGGGCATATTGCCCCCCATACGGTAGCAATCCGGAACTCAAGGGTATGGCTTGCCTTTGAGGACTGGATGGCCCAAATTGACCTCCATAGGGATCAATTTGTCTAGTTTCAACATAAGAATTACCGGGTATTATACCGGAAGAACAAACTGGAATAGACCACACTGTCGAAATAGTCCTTGGGTGGACTCCTTCTAGCTGTTGAGAGCTAGTTGGGACAGATGGTACATCGACAAACATCGTCGGAGTGGCGGCAGGGAGCTCTGCCATCGCTGTGTCGTTCGACACAATCCTAGATGTCGACGGTTGCTCAGACATTTTAAGTCTATCCAATAGACTGCCTAGCGATTCTACAGGAACTTCTGCTGGTGATGGACAAACTTCTGATGTAGAAGGAAAAAGAGTGACACCTACTCCAAAATGAGTTGGAGTATTTGCTTGCGAGTCCTCTACGATTTCCTCTATTGCAATCAAACCAGGTGGAAGAGGAAGACCGCCAGGTCCGTAAAAGATTTCTGGTGCCGAAGAAGGGGTTGTTTCGACAGCGACAGTTGTTTGAGCAAGAAGACTCTCTGGACCGGTTACAGACGGAACCGGTTCAGTGACACAAGTACTTGTTCTCAGACCAGGATCAGTGTTACTGTCCCTCTGTGGCTGTTGAACTTCTTCAATAGAGGCAGGGATTCCAGAAATACTTGGAGTGACCGGGATCTCAGATGTTGTTGGAACTGTCGTTCTAACATTAATGGGAGATTTTGACCCGGTCAAGCGAGTTCGCTTTGTCCGTACTACTTTCGATTCCGGAGACAAAGACGGTTGACTCGCAAGCCTCCGCGAACGACGGGGTTTCAATTGACTTTCTTCCACGGTTGCGGATTACTCGATCAACTAAAATACAAAAGGGGAAATTATATTTCCGAATTGAATGAATTTTATTAGACGCTTTTAGACACAACTTGCTTTTTCAGTTTTAAAGAGTCGAGAAAAAGCTAAAGATGACTCTAGTCTCCTTCGATGTTTTAACGAGCCCGAAGTGACAAATGCTCGGATGGACTTTTTCAGTTATAGAGTTTGAAAAAGGCCAAAAGAAACTGCTCTAGAGATCTAGGCAGAGGGTGTACCAAACCTTTCGTGAAACCACAGAATACGTTTTACGGTACGGGTGGTCGATCTTCGTGAATGTTGCGTTCACTGCATCGCAATCAGTAGGGCGGCCGACACGGCTTCCTAAGGATAAAGGGTAAATGCCTATAGGGGTCTCCCAATATATACACGACGGTACGTGGGAGCACAAGTCCGTATTAGTGCTATCGTCCCTCAGGAGGAATCACCCACCTTCGTAGAGATCGACAGTCACTACGTTTAACGACGCCGGAACACGTCTCTACCTAGACCTCTACTGTGAGCATTATGTTGCAAAGCGTTGTTAGGTTCATTCAATATATTTTAAGTTGATCTTTTTAAAGTTTGCCTTTCAGGATCACCACGAGATGTATTGGTACAAATTCCTAAATGCAGTCTAAGATGATAAGCAAGCTTTATTCAATCTTTTCGACTTATGAAAATCTTAACTACTGAGGGAAAAGAAAGACATCATCTTTTCACACAGATCACAAAGCACACACTAATGCACTTTCTCCTAAATCAACATGCAAACTTACAAATGCAAAATGCAAAATGCAGGTACTTCTTTTCTCTTTCTTAATGTTGATGTATTACAAAAAGAAAGCTGTTGTATAATTTTGAATTCAATTTCAAGTGAAAACAAACAAGCTTGTCCAAAATCAAAAGACACCTTAAGATTTACTTGTTTCAACACTAGAAATACATAAATTCAAACCATATGATGAAAGTAAAAGCTCAATCAGCTATGAACAGCAAACAAACTAACTCTTAAGATCAATACGACACTTATCACAGGTCTAGATCTAAGAGGCCACAGCAAGACTAGTTCACTTTTCGTTATGGGAAACTGTAAATGATGTAAGAAATACACAAAAAACAATCACAGTTTCTTTATACAACTGAGGCGGAATAGTGACAAGGAAAGTTGGTTTCAGATAGGTATATTGACTGACAACAGGCTGCAAAAACAAGGATGAAAACAGGGCAAGAAACAGCAGGGAACCCCAGTAGCACAAGGCAAGACTGGTTCAGCGCAGGTAGTACACTGTCAGTTTGACATTCAACGCAGGTAGCCCCTTCGGGAACTGCGCTGAAATGCAGACTGCCTTCACAGTGCCTGCACTGAAGAGAGAAACTTGCGTTTCTCTTGGTTTCCGGGTCACAGATTGCTCAAAAATTCACAGTTTTTGGCCAAATCAGAAGCTATCAATCAAGTACACACTAAAGGGTAATTAGGAGGATGAAAAGCTATCACTAAGAGTTGTTCAGAGTCCTTGTGGATCAGCTCTTCAAATCATAAACATGCCCAGAAACTGAGCTAGAGTAGCTGCCCTCTACTTTGCATTTGAAAGATCCAAATGCAGTTCGATTCGGTACTCCCTGTGTTTATGAAATGAATAGCAAAAAACACAAACAACCAACAAGATACGATCCCCAGCAGAGTCGCCAATTTGTTGTTGGGAAAAGTATCCAATACGGAATGACCCTATCCCACTCTAAGGGTGATAGTACCTCAGCAACAACCGAAGCAAAGCTATCTAATATTTCTTCTTTATGAAAGTAAAATAGGGGAGAAAGGGATCCACTAACCGATGTCTTTCGCTAATGATTGATCCAATCTTCTCTCCTTGCTGCTTGCTCCCAACTCCTTGCTCTTTCACTGGTCTAGCTACACAAAGATCCTGCAAAAAGGAAAGAGAGGGAAACTACAAGAAGCATAAATTCATAATTGATTCAAGGATTAGAATAAATCAAATACACAAGTATAACAATACATCATTGAGACACATGGATATAGAAGAACCTCAAATGCTTTATTAATGGAAGAAGTAAAGTTCAGGAAGTGTTACAACCATAAAAAGGCCCAATCCAGCAACACCTCCCAGCAGAAAGAAATCTCCTCTTCACCTCCTTCAAAGCAATCACCCAATAGCTCTAAACTCAAACCAACAACACTTCCTTACATTCACAATATTCCAGCCTCTCTAGACCTCATGAGAGAGCTCTATATATAGGAGTTTTGGAGAAAGGATGAGTCAGCTTGAGAGCTGACTAGTGTCCTCTCCCACTTCAGTTATTCTTCAGTCCTTGAGTCCACTTGGAGATCCTTGCTTCCACTTGGAGATTAAGAACCTCTTACTCATCACTAGGCGAATTCCTTGATCCAAGTGTCACTTTGGAAGCTTCATGGGCACTGACACATTGAGGAATGAGACTTCCACATGTCAAAACTCGCTCAGCGCAGGTAGCCTTTGTTGGAGTTGACATTCAACGCAGATGCTCAGTGGAGCAGTTGACATGATCCAGAATTTGCTTGTTTTTTAGTGTTTTCAGGTGGAGAACTGATATTTAGTGCTGTGGTTTGCTGACCTTGTTCCTCTAGGGGTAGGAACAACATGTTTAGGGACTTTGGATCCCTTAGATTATGGACATTTCATGCTTCATGCTGTAAGGCACAAAAATGTCTATAACAGTGAGATGGTTGCATAACACAATTACTGATTGCAGTATTGTTCCATGGTCGATAATGGGAAATTGTCCTTCTAACAAGCTTTATTGTGATTTCTAAAATCTATGCAAATACGAATATCACCATTTTTCTTCTTGAAAGGTGCTAAGTTTGAAACCCATTTTCAATGCCTAACAAGAAATATAGTCTTGGCATTAAGGATACTATTCATCTCAGACTTGATTTGGCTTTCTAGATTGTGGTGAATTTTGCTTAATTTCTGTTTACTGGTTCGTCATTGGATATCATGGGAATAGTGTGTTATATGATGGAGGTATCATATGTTTTAAGATCATCATAGCTCCAAGAAAAGATATCTTTATGATTTTTTAATAATTGAATGAAAGCTAATCTCTCATCAGGTGGGAGAGGAAGTCCTAAATTGATGTTTTGTGGCTTGAGATCAGTTCCAAGGTTTACTAGTTCAAACCTTAAGGTTGAAATTTGGAATTTAGAATTAGGAACCTTCTTAAATATGTCTTTCAGATCATAAATATCTTCAATATTTACCATAGATTTAGGTATGGGATTTTCGTTTGATTTCTATTTCAACTGATTATCATGTTCGTTTTCATCAATTATTTGATCATCATATGATCCTTTATATTTTAAAAATCTTATGATATCTTCATCATCATTAAACACTAACCAATAGGTGACATTATCGGGAATCGATGCTTGAAAAAATAATTCTATCGAAAACCTATCTGGACCGTAGTCTTCTGATGGTATAAGCTTGGATGTTATATTAGCCAAAAGGTCAGCACTTGTGTTTTGAAGTCTAGGGATAGGAGAGAAGTTGAATGCTAAAAAATGTGAAATAAGGTCTTCAACCAATGATTGGTAATGTTTTAAATGTCCAGAGAGACAATGAATGGTGTTTCTTACTTTGATAACAATTTCAGAATCTCCAAATACTTGAAGATATTTGATATCAAGACCTATTGCTTTATACAAACCCTGGATCAATGCCTCATATTCAGCAGTATTGTTTGTGCATTCAAATTCCAACCTACATGCTAGCATTGTTTTTTCTCCTTCTGGACTAATTAATATACAATTGGCTCCTACACAATCATTGGATTTAGATCCATCAAAATATAATGTCCAAAATAAAGATTTAACTAATGGTTTATCTACAAGATTTATACATTTGGAAGAATATGTTTGTGAAAAGTTCTCAATCTGGGAAGTAACAGAGTTATCCAAAAAAGGTGACTTCTGTGCATTGAAATTTCCTAAAAATGACTCAGCGGAGTAGTTTCCAATAATGTTATTGTTAAAATCTACTGGTTCATTTTCATCTTCAAAATCAGTTACTGTATACTTCAAATGTTTTTCTCAATCAATTCTGATTTGATTTGGCTTTCCGTTGTAAGGGAGCCACATATGAGACCAATCTATTGCAAAATAACCATGAAGTTTCTCAGACCAATCTCTACTAAGAATTAAACCATAAAATTCGGGAATATCAACAACTAGTATGTCAATTACTTGACAAACTTTTGGATTAGAAGAAAGTCGAATGTTGACTCAATTCATTTCCCCAAAAACCTCAAGTTTTGTTCTATTGAGTAGGACAATGTGAATTGCAGACTTTTCGGGCGAGACATTTAATTTCACACAGACTGATCTTGACATTATGTTTGAGTAGGCCGCTGAGTCTATTAAGAAGTTGTGGAGATTTTTATTAAATATTTCTTAAGTCAAGAGGAAAGGGGGAGTGTGAGTTATATCGGTCACCAATTAAGATAGCATCGGTGGAATCAACCTTATTTGATGAATCATTAAGAGGCTTACACATTCCTCTAGAAGCTTTGGATAAAACAACAACAGGAAGAGGAGAAGCAGGAACTGCATTCAATTCTTTTAGTAATAGCTTTTGTTGATGTTTAAGCTTACTGAGCTCATGAAGTGAGATAATTGCTCTAGATTTCTTCATGTCCTCCACTATGTTATATTCCATGGTATCAGCAAATACCAAGTTTTTGATGAGGATGGAGGATTAGATGAATATGGGGCTACTTGAGGAGATATAGAAGAATACTTTTTACTGACAACTTTATCCTTCGTAGAAGAGGTTAAAGGCTTTTGATTTTGGGTTGATTGTGTAAAATCAGCAGGGCCTTTACTCCTAGCGCTAATAGGTAAATATTCTTTCTCATCTTCATTGTCAAAAGCAGGTAGGATAAAATCCCACATCCCATGTGCTTCAACCAATTCTTCAGCTTCAGATTCATCCGCAGATAATGTCATTTCTTGATCATCTTCACCAAAATAAGACTCAGAGTTAGATATTATATTTGGAGGTTGAGCATTAGATGTTTGATTTCTCTTGAAGGATCTAAAAGGTTTTTTAGAAGAGGAATCAACTACTTGTTTCTTAATTTCTACTATCTAATTTGACATGGTTTTAAGGAATTTTTGTACGCCTTCAAGATCGAAGGGATCATTAGGGGCTTTCTTCTTCAGTTCAACCTTAAATGTCGCCTTTTTCACCTTTCTTTCTTCCTAGTCAATCTTCTTTTCTAATGAAACTATTCTCTTTTCGACATACAAGGATTCTTTCATGTTTTCTACTAAAGTAGACTTATTGCCTCTATCCAAAAAAATTGCTATATCAGAAGGAAGAGAAGAAATGTACCATTTTATTTGTACATCAACACCATGGATTGATGTATCTGGGATTTTGTTCAGCAATTTATTAAATCTAGTATTAAAATCTTTGATCTTTTCGACTGATTTTTCTTTTAAATTAGAAATATCATTAATGAGGGACGCAATTGTGCAATCATCGCCAATTTTAGCTAAAAATTGTTCTTCAAACATCTCCCAATTCGTAATCGATCTTGGTGGTAATGAAAAATACCATCAACCTGCCAATCCTTGAATAGTGTAGGGAAACAATCTTACTACATAGTCTTCTTCAACTACTCCATTAAGATTAATGGCTAACATATAATTGTGCAGATTCTCTTTAGAAGGTAATCCAATATCTAGATTAAATTTTGGTAGCCATTTTTCAGGATGTTTAGGTAGATCAAGGAGAGGTGTTGGTCATTTCACAGCTCTAGGATTGGCCCATAGTCTGACTGGTGGTGGGGGTTGTTGTTGTTTTCTTCCTTTCATTATTGGAGTTTGGGAAGAGGTGGATGTTGAGGGTGATTTTATGGAAGAAAAGGTAGGTTGTCTATTAATGTTGGATGAATTGACACCAGTACTTTGAGAAGAAGGGGTATTAACAAGAATGAATGGAGGGAAATAAGGAGTCTGCACAGGTGAATTTGATAAAATCTCACTAGTATATGCTTGTGACTTATATTTATTAGTATTTTTCTGGAAAGAAGGAAGAGGAAACTCAAATGGAGGAACCCCAAGCTTCTTGCTTTGAGAACGAGTTAAAATCTAGGTAAGTTGTAAAAAAGAAGTTATACTTCCTTCAGAAGCTTCGGATGGCACAAACGTTTCTGCTGAAATAGAGATTTCTCCTAATTTCTTTATTAAAGTTTGGACTTCAGGTGATTGTGGATTATAATCTAAAGAGGGTACTTCAGTAAAAGTGCTAGGAGATTTAGGAGGTGATTTCTCAACTTCTGATCTAGAAATAGGAGTTTTAGATGAAGATCTAGAAGTTGGGGGTGATCTTGAGGGGCAGTGACTCTTGTAATGGATTTCTAATTTAGATTGAGTTCCTTTTTCCATTCATATTCAGGGCCCTCCTTCTAGCGCCAAAATGTTGATGCCTCGAAATTCATTGCAACAACATGGGGGATAACCACCTGATCAGGGACTTGAATACCGTCCCTTTTCCATTTGGTATAGTGGCTCCGACTTGATATAATGGGACCAGTTTCCCAATAAAAATGTGATATAATGGATAGAGTGTTTATAACCAAAAACTAAGTGATAGATGGGATAGTTTATAAACTGAAATAGATGTATATTAATCTATCTATTACTTGGGGTTACTTATGTTTATGCAATCTAAAATAATTGTCTGTAGTGCATGATAATAAAGATTAATCAAAGACTTGCAAAAATGAAAAGAATTTAAGATAATTATTTTGATTAAATAGTTAATCAAAATAATTGATAAAACTCATATCGCAATCAAATAATGTTTAACAAATCGCTTATATATGTATTAAAGATGACAATTCTAGCATGTTCAGAAGTGAATTAATGCATAATTGAGTTAGAAAAGATACATATAATAAACAACATAAAGAGGAATGACTATCGATTCATAAACAAAGAAGAAATACAATGATAAAAGTACTTGATGTATGTTACTCTGCTCATGAAAGAAATAGTTATGGTCCAGTCTTTCTCATTAAGATGGTTTCAAAAGTACAAAAGTGCAAGCTTCTAAAGCCTTCTCTACAAAATTTCATGACCTTCATCTGTTCATTCTACTACGATAAGCTTAGAAGTATATAAGTGTAAGATTCCAAAGTGTTTCCTTATAAAATTTGGGGACTAGGGAAAATTTTAAGGATGGAAAATTATCTTGAACTTTTAAAACATTGATGAATCTCACTAGTCACTAATATGCAAACTATAAAATGTTCATTGATATATTTGTAAAATTATTCAAATTTATAATGATTTTATATATAGCCTCTATATAATGTTGGCGAGTTTTAAGGTAAAATAATTTTATATTGTAAAATTTGGGAAATCATTTTTATAAAAAATGGAAATTGGTGAATCTTTCTTTTTTTGGAAAAATCATGGAAAATTAGCCTACCTATGAATATTAGGCCCTAAAATTTTCCATGTTGGGGACCCTTTCTTTATAGACATAAAATGGTTTATATAACAAAAATAAAGTATAAAAATAGACAATACATAAAGTGATGAGGAGGTTGAAACATTTCTTCTTAAAATAAGAGACACTAGGAAAAAAATAAAAGTTGTTGAAATGACAAGCTCATGAATGTAATTTTGTATATTCTTTCATTCACTACTTGAGATTGTAAATATCCGTCATTGGCTTAACTTCAGGGGGCTGACCTTCCCTCATGCGTAGCTTTCCAGTGTACACTGCATCTGAAAGTGCAGGAAGCATATGAGTGGATGAGTTAGCAAGGCAACAAAGCATTAGCGACTGACTGTGTGGCTTCATAAGAGCTTTCCAATACATCTCCCAGTCAAGTTTGGTCAATTTTTGAATTGCTTCCTCCTTTGATTTTGAAGTATCTTGCCATTGCCTTTCCAGGACTCTGTTATAAAAAAGATTACCAGGTGGGCATTCTTGAATCAGGTTGGCATTATGCAGGTTATCATCAATAGTTTCAATGATGTTATTGGCAACATCGATTGCCTTGTAGACTACTCTTTCTGCCTGTTTCAACTAAATGTCACAATCAGTAAAGAGGATTTCCTTGCGATATTCCTCTTTTCTAGGAAGGTCAAATGCTCTACCTTTTTGTGTATCCTACCATGTTATAAATCCTGATATTTTATCATCAATTTCATTGAGAGTCACCCTCAGATCGGATAATCGATTCATCAGTCAATATTTTTTAACACATAGCAGATTGATGATAGATATATTTTGATAGAACATTGCTTGCTACTTTGATAATAGAGTGTTTAACTCCAATGCTCCCTTTATAAAGTCCTCCACTTTAGGATTGTCCTTCAGCTGATCAAGGGAAAATTGGAGTTGTTGGATTTGAGTGTCGTTAGTACTGATCTATGTCTGATGTTGGAGCTTTAATTGATTAAAGCTCTTCTAGAGTTGAGACAATTGTGTCTTCACTTGTTGAGCAATACTTTGTCTTTCCTCTACCAAATTTTGCTCCAAATGTTGGATTCTCTCTTGCTTTTCCCTTAGCAGTTGTCAAACTTCTGTTGCTTTATCAATCGTAGTAGATGTGCAGGCACCTGTGAACTATGACACCTTTGTTAAATTCTCTGATGGATCAGTTTGTGTATCCTCCCATACTATGTCCATTAGTATATAACCAGGAATGAATGTTGATGTTGGATTTGTTCTTCTCCTTTTCCCCTTTCAGTTAACCACATCCCGATGTTTGGGACTGTAAAAGACGTCAAGAGGAGGGATTTATTCCACTTTAAGGACAATTTCGGATGAAGGGAATGATGGGATTATTTCAATTTCTTTGTAGTGATAGCTTCATCAGAAGCCCTATCAATAAACAAGCTATGTCTTGTGTTTTGGGGTGTGCTAAATCTTTTATCCATCTCAATATTCTCTTCCCCTTGTTGTCCTTTAAGTCGCTAATCAAACTATTTCCAGGCTTCATCCAACTCATTATTGAAGGGTGTTTTATCAATATGCATTTATGTGGATTTATCTTCCACTTCAATATCCTTAGAAACCTGCTCTAAGTTCTGTGTCAAATTCTTTTCTGAACTCTTCTCTAAATTAGTTTTTGAATTCTTCTCTGAAACTTGTTTTGAACCCTATTTTGAACCCTGCTCTTCTTGGGAAATTGATTGAGGAATCCTCAACAAATCCAAAGGGATGTTCTCCAATCTTCTTTCCATGTATTCTTTGAATTGCACTACCTATTCTAGATTCAGTTTCAATGTAGCCAGGGGTTGTACATGTGAAAATATCTTTACAGATTCAAATAGGTCATCATAGTCATCATCTTCATGACTGAATTTCCTAATTTTCACTTGGGCAATAACATTCTATGCTACTTTGTTTGGATCAAACTGTGTGTTAGGCATAGTAGCAAGATTTAAACATGTAATATTATCAATTTCAAGTGAAGCATGCTTGAAATCATGTAGAGAATATACACCACATTGGATTGGGAATGAAGGCCAAAGAGATTTCTTGGCTTCCTTTAGGGTCTTTGTCAATCCATCCCCTATAGTTTGGTAGGAAGTTTCCCTAGCCAGTGGTTTATCAGGGACATATAATGGGAGAACATGAGGAGGTTCCAGACTTCCATAGACTCTAACATAGGTAAATATCTCTTCACGAAGCTACTTGCCTATTAGTATGAAATCAATTTTGGCCTCTTCAGACAGCCTTGGGGCTCTTTTGTCAAAAATGGCTTAGAGTATTATTAGCATGACTCCTTGGAAAATTTTATAAAAATGGGTGTGGAAATTAGATTCCCACTAGATTTTATTATATATATGGATATAAGTGTGATCTTGAATGGTCCATTTCCATCCCATGGTTGGGAAATTTGAAGTGAAACAGACCGCATCCATGATATATGTGCTCATAAAGAATGGTGAAACTCCTTTGGTAGAAACATACCGATTTCACCTAAATTCTTCGATTTGGGAGGCAACATTTTTTGAAAGGATAGTGCCCGAATCCATTATATAATAATCAACTATTGCCTCAATAAGAGGAGCCCATTCAACTGATAATTTAGTTGTATTAGGGTATCTGAATTGTCTACACATCATAGTTGTGATATAAGAATAGGGAGCGACGAGAGAAGATATAAAGTACATACCTGAATTTTCATGTCTATGTTTGTTTGGTAGGATCTCCATCATTTAATTGGATCTAATTCCACCTCATTCTTGCTTGCAAAACGATCGAGGAAATCTTCATCATACACCTTCTGTGGGTAAGGCATATTGTACATTTTCTTCAAACCTTCAGCTGTAAAAGACCTGATCACTGTTTTTCTTGAAGTTAATAATTTCCTATCAGTGATATTGATATTCCCAATTATCCACTTCACCATATCGGTATAAGGAAGAATATTGGGTCGAGCAACAATCCTGTGAAGAAAAGAGTTGGTGACTTCATAGTTGGAGGCTTCAGAAGATGAAGCAGCATCTATTTTTGCCACTCTTTGAATTACCTTAAGTCCTTCACTTTCAACCAATTTCTACATGGATTCCCATGAGGATGTTCCACTAACTATCATGCATGTAGTGTCTGAGAAAAGTGGGGGCATTTCTGTTACATTGGAAGTAGAAGGTGTGGATTGTGAAGTTTCCATGGCTTTCTTTCCTTTCTTTTCTTTGGTCATCCTGTTACACTGCTTCTTCTCAGGTTTAACCTGCAATCAGAAACATAGAGGAATGAAGAAAAACATGTTTGAAATGCGGGAGCATTTGAACATACAAGGTTTGAAATTATGGAGGGTTTAGTTTTAATGCGAAAAATCTGAAATATCTACATATAGGCCATCAAAACATTGTGGGGCTTTAATCATAAATACCATTAGAAGTTCTTAATAACTGAAATTATGGCTTCACGTGATAATTTATTATTCCATTAATACATCACTTTGAATAATCCTTTTAAATGGTAATATAAAACATGTTTCCATTTGTTTTCCTGATATGCGATAGCAATACCATTATATTGGTGGTTTGGGTATCAGAATTCTATGATAAGATGATCGTAATATTGCAATCAGGGGTTTGGAGCAAAGGACAATTGAAATAACCAAAGGCATCTTGCAATTGCGAAATCACAAGGAATGATGTGGCAATGGAGTGGGCCTCATGGATTATTTAATAAACACGCTTTTTCTTTCTTTTATCCATATCATGATTTTATTAAAGTCGTGCCTTTTAACAAAGAGCTTTATCGCAATGGGAAGATTAGAATTGAATGGAGCAGCTTGCCTTTTGCTAATTTTTTATTCAACTATACTCGACATATCCATAGGCTGTGTTAATTTTTATATCAGGTTTGGATGGTTTATCGCATATCGCAATTGGAGTGGTCCTTGGGGCTTTTATACATCGCACTTGTTATAAGTTATGTGATGCGGGAAAGCTCTGATATAGAGAAACTTTTTAAACAATACCTAATCCTTTTAAAGTTTAATCATGTTTTATTCTCAGGGGCTATACTTTATCGCATCACAAATCTCAAAAGGATAAAATAGGGATTTTCTCATTATGACTTGCGAAGTGCGATAACATCGGGATTTCTTTAAGGCAGACTCATTTGAGTTGTTCGGGCCAATGAAACTTGGATTTTTTTATTCAAATAAGTTCAAAGTTGTCCTTTTTTTTTTTTTTGACAAGATCGGCTGCTATATATTGATTGAAAAAAGGGATAAGGCATGAAGCCATACATAGGTTGCTTCGAAAGCATTACAAATCCAAGGAGAAAGCATGAGGTTCCTGTCCTTGAATTGATTTCTATAACTTCTAGCTAAAAAACATCTATTGCTACTATAAATCCGGACATACTGGTGGCACCAAAACTTGCATTTACAGCACATAGTTAATCAATGTCAATACGACTGATCTTTCTCGCTGTGGAATCCTCTGGGTTCTGGTCTGCTTCCATTGGCTTTGCACTTGAGGATGTTGATTTATCTTTCTGCTTTTCTTCCATGATTTCCCTTAGGATTGCCAGCGATTCCTCAGCGTGAATGCATCTATTGCTGAGTGCGTTGAACTGCTCATGAAGTGAGTGAACTCGGTGGAGAAACAGGTTCATTTCTGTGCGGTATTTGCTGTGTAAAATTCAAAGTTGTCCTTATTAAGCACTAAAATGTTTTATTTTTCTATGTTTTAAAAATTTAAAGGGTCCCCATTATTTATATAATAATTTCCTAAGAAATTCATATATAAATAAATGGGGGGGGTGGTTCTTGAATAGGACAAGTCTATAAGTATTTGTAGATCCTTCCTCTCCGCATTCTATTCATTTGATATTATTGCTAGACCTGTTTAAGATGATCTTTATCTATTTCGAGCAAGAGCACACTTCTGGAAATGAACGCAACATTTTATTTAAAAGGTGTGCCCAAGAAGACCAAGTTTTCCTCCTGAGCGCACTCTAGGACATCAAGCCACCCTTTCTCTCAGAAAATGTGCACTCATTGAGTGCATGGCGCATTACAAATCAACATCATGCAAGATTGATCCTTCGGACTGGCACTTTATCCCTCCTGCGTCTCTTTTAGTGCATATCATCGAGGGAATTATCAAGCACGATCCCTTCGTTCTTTTACTATGCGCCCTGCGCCCTACTTTGTCCCCTTGAGTGCATAAGCATACCCTGAACCAGCAGTGGCACTCCTTCATGCTTCAAACCTATGCTTTATGCTCATAAGATATCTACCTCTTTTGGTTGAGTGCACTAGCATACCTTGAAGCCTATTCTGAGCATTGACCTTTCTCTCTTTTGCTGAGATGCACCCTCCTTTTTCTTGATGCATTTTTCTTACCGAAATAGTGACCCTATCCCATCTTTCATAGGCTTACACTCTTAGCTACACTTGATGGCTCTATGAACATGATTTGTTGAGTTATTACTTGTAATAGATGTAGGTTTTAACCCCGTATAGAAATTACCTGCATACAAATTCTAAAATAGAGAAAATAAACAATGTGAGAGCATAACACATAAAACACATATACATAGAGATTTTCCCCTGGATCCCAAAACCAGGACTACCAGATTAATTTTTCATTATGTTCCTCTCAATGCTATAATACATATTTATACATAATGAAGCATGCAATACCATGGACTGAAAGCAATCGCGTCCAATACCATGGACCGAAAACCATCACGTCCAAAAACATGTGTGAAAATCATGCACAAAACCATAGGTGGGTCCACCCAGCCTAACATAGGGTCCAAAACCAAAATTTTCCACGGCGTTGTCCCGGACCCCATAAAGTGGGGTTACAGGTACGTCTCAAACCCCCTGTGACCCACCCCCCAGCTACACAATCGGCGCAACGAAGGGGGTCTCTGCCCCCCCTCTAACCCCCCGGTTAACTATGTGGCCTAGTCGTGGAAAGAATATAACACAACCCAACATTCTCCCACGTGTTGTTTTCTTTTTACAGGGGGGCACAAGAGAGCTTAGTCATTTTTTTAGCCCTGAAATGCCCATTGTCTCTCTACACCAAGAGAACTTCTTAGAGCTCACAGATTTTGACAATGCGTCTGCAGTATTCTTCAAAGTGTCCACCTTTACCAGCAACACCTTTTTGTCTTCTATCATATCCATCACAAAGTGATACTGAACATCATTGTGCTTTGTCTTTGAATGATATGCGGTGTTCTTTGCCAAGAAAATTGCACTTCAGCTGTCACAGTCCATCCTTATAGCTCCTTGTACTAACCCCATACTTGAATACAATCTCTGCAACCAAATTGCTTCCTTACTTGCATGAGTGGCTACCATGTATTCTGCCTCTGTAGTTGATAGTGCCACTACAGATTGTTTCTTACCCATCCAACTGACTGTTGCAAATAATACTAAGTGGAGGGGTGAATCAGTATTATCAGGTCAATTATTTTTCATTTCACAATCAAATTTTCATACGCTACTTCAGTTAGTAAAAACCGCGTATGTACGCAACTGTAGTTAAGGAAACTAGTGTATAAACAGTAGACTTGTAATTTAAATTGTTCTTCAGATGTTGTTCATTAATCTATGCATAAAACCATATAAATAGTAACTAGGAACAGTAAACCAGAACAAGCAGTCACACATAAGAACACAAGATATAAGGTGGAAACCCAATGAGGGTGAAAACCACCTGCTGCAATTCGTCTCTATCTTTTTTATTTGAAACTTCTTTTTACAATGGTTTTGTATTGGTGCAGTCTTATAGTAGTACACAGGCTGCTACCTGCAGAAAGCTACAACCTTCTCTCATTCTCCAGCTTCTCTTGGAAGGGAGCTACAACCCCCTTAGCTCTTGTACTAGTTGAGGTACTAGTACGTAGGTGCTGACCTATAGAAGGCTACAACCTTCTCTTTTCTTTTAGGGACCATGTTTCAAAAATTTTCAGACTGGATCCATGAATAACATCAATCAAACATCAAGTATATCTGCATCAACCAATCTCCTTTGCAAAACTGAATCAAATAGTCACTTCTCTGAATGTTGTACCCAGAAAATAGTAACAGTAACCAGATACCAATTCTGAACCCAGAACACTCCAGCAATAAACAAAAGTAGCTAAAACATATTTCAAGAGACGTATGCTACTTCAATGTGTACAACCTGCATGCATACACTGCTTAATTAAGGCCAACCTGCGTATATGCTATTTTGAATTACAGAACCAGTGTGTATACGCGCCTTTGCTTTGCTGAACCTGCATACAGATTATTCAAGCCTTAAGACCTTGACCCATCAATAGTACTTATCCTTCTTCTTGCGCTCAGGTTCATCCTTGATTCAGATCCAGCTATGCACCATAACGCAATGACCAGTATTCCAGATCTAGCTCTTCATAAGATATTCAATGCTTGAGTCGATGCCTTTACCTAATGATCTCCTTCCCCTTTTATAGTCTTAGGCCTTACACAATACCATGGACCAAAACTCTAAAGAATCAATACCTTGGACCAAATACCTGGGTTGAACACTTCAGACGAGATACCATGGTCTAAAACCATAGGTCCAAATACCACTTGGACTGAATAAAGCTTTCCCACACGTACGTGCTTTTCTTTGCATGAAAGTGCGTGCATACGTATACGCACCTTTTGATCATTTAACCTGCGTGTATACGCACCTTGGTTAAGAGGAACCTGCGTATATCTCTTTTTCCTTCATTCTAAGAACCTGAACTGTGATTTGTCATTTGAGTGAGTTTCCATCAAGGACAACACCTGTGTCATAATGCCAACAATATCCCCCTTTGGACTTGATGGCAACCCCAAGTCACTCATAGTCATTCTCCCCCTTTGTCATCAAGGGCAAAGGGTTATGCTCCCCGTGAGTACATGCTAAAATCTCTTCTCTAGTGTGCTGTCCATGCTCCCCCTGACTGTAGGCAAGGTCTGCAAGAAGATGTTCTACAAGAAGAAACATGACTTTATACATCATAAATGACCTTCCTATCACCAAAGACTCATACATACATCCATCTCCCAACCAAGTGGAGATATACCAATATTGACTCATCCTCCCAACCAAGTGGGGATACACCAAAATTTACACATGATAAAACAAGAACATTACATCATCCATCCCAGGCATAGTGGGGAAACCAACATAGGCCGTTACATGACCTTGATAATAAAAGAAATACATGACATAGAGAATAAATATCTAAGCTAAGACTATGATAGTCATCAACAACTAGCAGCATTTGTCAATCATCATTCAGACCAACAACCATGATCTCACTCTGCACCTATTCCACCTGAAACAAAAATAGTTGTCAAATTGAACCAAGATCTTCTAAGATAATGCCAACAATGCATTATTAGAAGTATATGCTCCCCGTGAACCTGTGCCAGATGGTCTCTGTCATACCCATATCAGACTCTTTTCATCCTGAGCGTGGCCCACTGTTTGTCTTCAAACAAACATATACGCGACTGTATCCACATAAACAGGCATATGTACGCGAATACTCCTTATTAAACTCACGTACAACCATTTTTCTCTGAAATAGACAAGTTTCAACAGCAAGATGATGCATCAACTACTCCCAGCTTCTGTCTGAGGTATTCAAAAGGTTCCCTGGGCAGTGGTTTGGTGAGTATATCAACACCATGTTCCTTGGAGGGAACATACTCCAATTTGACTTTTTGTTTAAGCACTTGTTCTCAGAGAAAATGATATTTGATAGGTATGTGCTTGGTATTTGAATGCATGACTGGATTTTTTGAAATACTGATTGCACTTGTATTATCACATAAAATGGAGATAGGTGGAGTACAAGTGATTTGAAAATCTTGCAAAATTTGCATCATCTAAAGGAATTGTGTGCAACAAGATGCAGCAGCCACATATTCCTCTTCAGCTGTAGATAAAGCAATTGAACTTTGTTTCTTGCTGAACCAAGATACTAATCTGGAACCCATAAAGAATGCACCACCACTAGTGCTTTTTCTATCATCCATGCTTCCTGCCCAATCTGCATCTGTATATGCATGAAGTGTGAGATATGTATCTCTAGGATACCATAAGCCATAGTTTTGTGTCCCTTGAAGATATTTGAAAATTCTTCTAACCGCCTGAAGGTGTGCTTCATTCGGATTTGCGTGGAATCTTCCAACTATTCCCACTGCATGCATGATGTCTGGTCGGGTACCTGTTAGATCGAGCAGACTACCAATCATGGATATATAGGTTGGTTGATGTACTGTTGCTAAATCATCATTGGCGCTGAGGCTGCATCTTGTTACCATATGGGTACATACTGGTTTCGAATCTTCCATGCCATATTTCTTCAAGATCTCCTTGAGGTACATGGTTTGTGACAAAAAGATACCGTCTTTATTTTGTTGGACTTGTAAACCAAGAAAATATGTCAGCTCACCAAGCAAGGACATTTCAAATTCTTTCTGCATCATCAAAGCAAAATTTTGACTCATGGCTTCTTCATTGCTACCAAAGATGATATCATCAACATACACGACAAATATTAGTAATTTATCAGTATCAATTTTACATATAGATTGCTATCGGTTGATCCTTTTGAAAAACCTTGTTGATGGAGGTATTTGTCCAGATGATAATACCAAGTCCTTGGAGCCTGTTTAAGACCATAGAGTGCCTTCTTAAGTTTGCATACAAGTTTTGGATCATTTCCAAGGATGAATCCATCTGGTTGCTCAATATACACTTCTTCTTCCAAATCTCCATTTAAAAAAGAAGTTTTCACATCCATTTGAAATACTTTGAACTTTTGAAAGCTAGAAAGAGCGAGGAACATTCTTATGGCTTCAAGTCTAGCAACCGGTGCAAACGTTTCTTGAAAGTCTATACCTTCTTGTTCAGCATACCCTTTACAAACAAGTCTGGCCTTGTTTCTAATAACATCTCCATTTTCATTCAACTTATTCTTGAATATCCATTTTGTCCCTATGACATTCTTATCATTTGGTCTAGGAACCAACTCCCAAGTGTTATTCTTTTCAATCTACTCAAGTTCTTCATTCATGGCCTTGATCCAGCATTCATCTTTGGATGCTTCACTTACATTTCGTCGTTCAATGGAGGAGAGAAATGCTAAATATCTTGAAGCCTCTGAAATAGTGCTTCTTATTTGTACATCTGCCTCTTTCTGTCCCAAAATTTGAGTTTCTGGATGATTCTTCTGAACGTACCTAGATGGAGTCTTTTCTTCTACCCTTATCTATTCTTCTGGTGCCTCAGGGGTTTCTTCTTCATCATAAGTCTGATTTGATGTTGAAGGATAGTCTTCATCATCTTCGAAATTTTCGGATTTTACTTGCCTAGAAATACTTCCTTCTTCATCAATCACTACATCAATACTTTCAACAATTTTTCCAAGTCTTTTATTGTAACACTTATATCCTTTGCTGTGGGGAGAGTAACCAAGGAGAATGCCTTCATCTGCTCTAGGTTCAAACTTTCCAAGGTTTTCATCAGTGCTTTTGATGTAACATTTGCTTCCAAAAATTTTGAAGTATTTTACTGTAGGAGTTTTACCATACCAAAGTTCATGAGGAGTTTTAGTGCTGTTTACCCGGATGTTTGTCTTGTTGAGAATAGTAACTGCAGCAAATGCAGCTTCACCCCAAAAGGTTGCGAGAGTTCCAGACTCATCAAGCATAGCACGAGCCATTTGTTGAACTGTACTATTCATCCTTTCCATTACTCCATTTTGCTGAGGAGTCCTTGCAGTAGAGAATTCCCTTCTTATTCCATGTTCTTCACAAAAATCAAAAAATTCATCCGAGGTAAATTCCCCTCTTTGATTAGACCTGAGGCATTTGATTATGTGATCTGATTCATTTTCTACCAAGGCTTTGAATGCTTTGAACTTTTCGAAAGCATCATCTTTATGCTTCAGAAGTCCTATCCAATACATCCTTGAAAAGTCGTCAATGAACAATATGAAGTATTCTTCTCCTCGAGGTGACCTCTTCCTAGATGGACCACATACATCAGTATGGACAAGTTCAAGTGGCCTACTAGATGATCCTTCCTTCTCACTGAAATTAGTTCTGGTTTTCTTACCAAACTGACATGATTTGCATATTGTATTGTCTGGAATTCTGATGTCAGGGAGATCACGAACCGCCTGATATTTGCATGCTTTCCTTATCTGAGAGAAGCTTAGATGCCCCAATCTTTTGTGCCATGGCTAGTGTTCATCATTCTTGCTTAGATAGCATTGTTGTTGTCCTCCCTTGAATATGTATAAATTATTTGGAGTTCTTATGCCTTTGATCACTGTTTCTCCTGTATCAAGCTCACGAACAATACATCCATTTGATCGAAATATTTCCTCATTTCCTTGATCACACATTTCACTGACACTCAATAGATTATGTTTTAAGCCATCAACATACATAACGTTTCCAGCTTTGACTTTTTATTTCAAAATAACAGAACCTTTACCTTTTATGAATGCAGGGGTGTCATTTCCAAATGAGACCTTCCTTTCCTTTTCAAAGGCACTATATGACTGAAGTTTTTCTTTATCACCTGTCATATGTTTTGAGCAACCACTGTCGATGTACCACTGATTTTCCTGTCCTTCCGCATATAAGGCTATACCACATCTTTCTGGTTGCGGTTCTTTCTTCCTCCATGTTTTGGGACTCAATGAAGCTTGCTCCTTCTGAGTTGTTTGTCGAAACCTACTCCTGCATTCAGAATCTTCATGACCAAAGTTGTTACAAATAGAACATTCTATTTCATTTTCAAGAGCAGAAAAGTTATTGTAGGTTCTTTTCATGATTCCAGTCACACTCATTTGATTTCGTGCTTCTCTGGTCATGATGGTCTTGTAGGCAACACATTGAGTTGCTTTGTGTCCAAAGTTATGACAAGAGAAACATTGGCCATTGAAGAAATTCCTGCGATTATCAAACCTTCCGTCGAGGGGATTGTAATTTCCATATCCATTCATTCTTGAGGCAAATTGAGAATGATTTACCTGCAGTTGGTTGTAGCTTCTATTCATCCTTGAAGTAGATTGCCCTCGATTTACTTGGTGATCTCTGTTCATTCTTGAAGTAAATTGTCCCTGATTTACTTGGTGATCTGCATTGTGCCTTTGCTATCGATTGTCAACCTGTTCACTTCTCCTTGCTGCTTCAAGATAACTTTTGGAGGTAGATGGCTTATGTGCTTGAGATGCTTCTTCAGTATACCCAAGACCTGTATTGATTAGAGGAGAATGTTGTACTTTGATAATCTCATCTAAAGTTTCAGATCCTTTAGCAAATCTAATATTAAGAGCTTTTGTTTTCTCAATATCTTTTCTAAGTCCCACAATTTCACATTCTAACTTTTCATTGTGTTTTTCCCTTTTAGCAAGTTGGAATGTCAGAGTATCTATAATCATATTCTTTTCTTCTAAACAAATTTTAAGTTTAGAAATTTCTTTATAAAGACCTTCTTCATCTATGGCATCCAAGAAATCATCATCTTCAAAAGCTACCAAAAGTCTATAATCATTACCTTGTTCATCTTCATCACTATTTGAAAATCCATCACTGTCTTCATGTGTATAATAGATCTTCTTACTTACATTCTATTTTCTGTTCCATCTAACGGGTTCCTTACCTTTGTCAAGCTTATCTTTATGAGGACACTTGGCTGCATAGTGACCGACTTTTCCACAAGCAAAGCATTTAAAAGGTAGCTTACCTCTAAATCTTCGAGAACCCCATTGAAGGTTCTTGATAAAGTTTGATTCTTCCTCTCCTTCTGACATATGTCCTGACTCATTGTATTCTCCTTTTCCTGAGACTTTGAATGTAGATTCTCTCATGTTTGATGGTCCCCCTTTTCTCATTTCGAAAGCAGTTAGGATTTTGTGCAGCTGTGACATGGTAATGCTTTGAAGATTCTGCTTTTCTTCTATGGCCGAAACTTTTGATTCAAACTTAGAAGACAAAGATCTTAGAAACTTTTCACCCAAAGTAACTTGTTTTATCTCTTCATCCAAGTTTTTCATACGATTAACAATCTCATCTATACGTAAGAAATAATTAGCCACACTTTCATCATTGTGCATTCTGATATTTTCATATTGAATTCTGAGAGTTTGTAGTTTTGCACGTTTTACCTAATCATCTCCTTCATAGCTCAGAATAATCTTGTCCCATATTTCTTTTGTGGTTTTGAGTTGCATAACCTTGATGAATTCTGATTGAGATAAACTCCCTAATAGAGTATTGACAGTCTTTGGATTTGTTTCATATTGCTTCTTACCAGCCATATCTGTAGGAGTTGATGATGGAAATGTGTATCCTATTTCCACGATATCCCAAACTTCTGTACCAAGAGATTGAAGATAGGCTGTGATTCTCACCTTCCGATAGATGAAGTTGCTTCCATCAAAGATTGGTGGCCTGATAGATGCCTCCTTTTCGTAGTTGCTCATGATGATAGATCTTCCTTCAAGCGATCAAGCTTCTTCTGAAGGACCTGGCTTTAATACCAATTGTTGGAAATAATACTGAGAGGGGGGTGAACCAGTATTATCAGGTCAATTATTTTTCATTTCACAATCAGATTTTCATACGCTACTTCAGTTAGTAAAAACTGCGTATGTACGCAACTGCAGTTAAGGAAACTAGTGTATAAATAGTAGACTTGTAATTTGAATTATTATTCAGATGTTGTTCATTAATCTGTGCAGAAAACCATATAAACGGTAACTAGGAACAGTAAACCAGAATTGGCAGTCACACATAAGAACACAAGATATAAGGTGGAAACCTAATGAGGGTGAAAACCACCTGTTGCAATTCGTTTCTATAT
Organism: Pinus tabuliformis; assembly: GCA_031772625.1. Classification (NCBI taxonomy): domain Eukaryota; kingdom Viridiplantae; phylum Streptophyta; class Pinopsida; order Pinales; family Pinaceae; genus Pinus; species Pinus tabuliformis. Next base: position 385,923,041 of record CM062805.1, on the reverse strand, counting down.
TTTTAATTAGAAACTTCTTTTTACAATGGCTTTGTACTGGTGCAGTCTTATACCAGTACGCAGGCTACAACCTTCTCTTGTTCTCCATCTTATCCTGGAAGGGAGCTACAACCCCCTTAGCTCTTGTACTAGCTGTGGTACTAGTACGTAGGTGCTGACCTACAGAAGGCTACAACCTTGTCTTTTATTTCAGGGACCACGTTTCATAAATTTTCAGACTGGATCCATGAATAACATCAATCAAACATCAAGTATATTTGCATCAACCAATATCCTTTGCAAAAATGAATCAAATAGTCACTTCTCTAAATTTTGTACCCAGAAAATAGTAACAGTAACCAGCCACCAATTCTAAACCCAAAACACTGCAGCAATAAACAGAAGTAGCTAAAACATATTTCAAGAGACGTACGCTACTTCAATGTGTACAACCTGCATGCATACACTGCTTAATTAAGGCCAACCTGCATATACTCTATTTTGAATTACAGAACCAGCGTGTATACGCACCTTTGCTTCGCTGAACTTGCGTACAAATTATTCAAGCCTTAAGATCTCGACCCATCAATAGTACTTATCCTTCTTCTTGCGCTCAGGTTGCTCTTTGATTTAGATCCGGCTATGCACCATAACCCAATGACCAGTATTCCAGATCTAGCTCTTCATATGATATTCAATGCTTGAGTCGATGCCTTTGCCTAGTGATCTCCTTCCCCTTTTAGAGTCTTAGGCCTTACACAATACCATGGACCAAAACCATAAAGAATCAATACCTTGGACGAAATACCTGGGTTCAACACTTCAGACGAGATACCATGGTCCAAAACCATAGGTCCAAATACCACTTGGACTAAATACCATGGACCAAAAATAAGTTTTCCCACACATACGTGTTTTTATTTGCATGAAAGTGCGTGCATATGTATACGCGCCTTTTGATCGTTTAACCATGTGTATACGTGCCTTGGTTAAGAGGAACTTGCGTATATCTCTTTTTACTTCATTCTGAGAACCTTAACTGTGATCTATCATTTGAGTGAGTTGCCATCAAGGACAACACCTGTGTCATAATGCCAACACTGACTGCACCTCCAAATAGGTTAAACACATACCCACTTGTAGATCTTCTCTGATCCAGATCTCCAGCCCAGTCTGCATCAACAAAGCCACGAATATCCAAAATTTTGTCAAATCCTAATCTTCCTTGGTAGCACAAACCATAATCACTAGTGCCACGCAAATACCTGAAAACCTGGTTCACTGCTGTCCAGTGCTCCTTCCTTGGTTTTGACATAAACCTGCTCAATACTCCCACTACATTTGCAATGTCTGGTCTAGTATAGACCATTGCATACATCAGGCTACTGATTGCACTTGCATATGGAACACAAGACATATCTTCTTCCTCTTCTTGTGTCTTGGGACACTGTTCAGCAGATAATTTTACACCTACAGGAATAGGAACCTTCACCGGTTTACTATCCTGCATATTAAACCTCTGCAGTATTGTCTCGAAAAACTTCCTTTGGTTTGACTAGAGCTTCCTCTTTGCCAGATCTCTTTTAATCTCCATGCCCAAAATATAGTTTGCAGCACCAAGATCTTTCATGTCGAATTTGGAGCACAATTGGGTCTTCAAATCCTCGATAATTTCTTTGTCATTTCCAACCAGCAACATATCATCCACATACAAGACCAGATAAATAACATGGTCACCAATTAATTTAAAATACACACAGTGATCTGCCTTGCTTCTGGTGAAGCCAAGTCCCCGTATAAATGTATCAAATTTCTGATACCACATCCTTGGTGACTGTTTTAACCCATACAGAGACTTATTTAACTTGCATACCAGTTCTTTCTTACCCTTCACCGCAAAGCCTTCAGGTTGCTTCATGTAGATCTCCTCTTCCAGATCCCCATGAAGAAATGTTGTCTTCACATCCATCTGTTCTACCTCAAAATCAAAAGCAACAGCAACAGATAAAAGTAACCTAATAGAAGTTACCTTGGCAACAGGAGAAAAAATATCACCAAAATCAATTCCCGTCACCTGGGAATAACCTTTTGCTACCAACCACTCTTTGTATTTCTCCACCTTTCCTTCTGCATTTGTCTTCTTCTTGAACACCCATTTGTTGCCAATGGGTTTCCTTCCAGCTGGCAACTCCACCAGATCCCAAGCCTCATTTTTGTGCAAAGATGGCATTTCATCAACCATGGCCTCTTTCCATATTTTTCCATCCTCTGAATCCACTGCTTCCTTCAAAGTTCCGAGATCATCGTTAGTAATAGATAAAACAAAATTTGAATAGAAAGTAGATGGACTATACCTTTATGGCTGCCTTCTTTCTCAAACTGATCTTCTCACACTCAGAGTTTGTGCCTCTTCATCTTCTGATTCCTCCTCTGCTGTAGAGTCTGATTCTTCCTCCTTAACGTCAAACTCTATCTTCTCAGGTTCCTTTGGGTTGAATTCATGTTTAATAACATATTTTACCTCTCTGAACACCACATCTCAGTTGTACACAACCTTCTATGTGACTGGGTTCCAAAGCTTATAACCCTTTAAACCATCCTTATACCCAATAAAGATGCACTTTTTAGATTTACTATCCAACTTGGTTCATTTCTCCTTTGGAACATGTACATATGCATCACATCCAAATACCCTCAGATGTCAAAGAGAGTGTTTCTTACCAGTCCATACCTCTTGCGGAGTCTTATCCTCCAACGCTGATGAAGGTGACCTGTTAACCAGGTAACATGCAGTATCCACCGCCTCTGCTCAGAATTCCTGTCCTAATCCGGCACCACTGAGCATGCTTCTTGCCCTTTCCATCAACATCTTATTCATTATTTCTGCAACTCCATTTTGCTGAGGTGTATGTGGAATAGTCTTCTGTTGTGCTATACCACACTTCTTACAGAATTCTTCAAATTCCTTGCTACAAAACTCTCCACCATTATCTGTCCTCAACACCTTTACCTTCTTCCTGTATGATTTTCCACGAGAGTCTTAAATTATTTAAACCTGTCAAAGGCTTCATATTTCTTCTTAAGGAAATATATCCATGTATTCCTTGAGAAGTCATCTATAAATGATACATAGTACACAGACTTACCCAGTGATGGAACCTTCACAGGTCCAAACACATCATTGTGCACAAGTTCTAATATATGTTTCGCCCTCTTACTACCAGAGGGGAAACTCACCCGATTCTGCTTCCCATATACACAATTTTCACAGAAATCAAAATCTAGAGAGCTATTACTCATACCTTCTACCATACCTTTACCATGAAGTATTCGAAGGCCCTTCTCTCCAATATGTCCAAGCCTTTGATGCCACAACATGGTCTTCTCTCCAGAGACCACTAGATTTTATGCTCCACTTTCAAGAACCATGGAACTATTGCACCCATCTATAACAGTGCTACCTTGCAGCTTGTACAGAGTTCCAATTTGAACTCCCCGCATCAGTACGAGTGCTCCCCAAACCATTTTGTAGGTATCCTTCTTGAACACTGTTTTTACACCTGCATCATCCAGCTTGCTTACATAAATTGGATTTCTGGCCAATGCAGGAATATGCAGAACACCAGGAAGTGTTCTAACCCTTCCACCTTGCAACTTCAACTTTACTTTTCCGTGACCAATAATTCTAACCTTCCTATCATCCCTTAAGAAGACATCACCACCATCGTATTTCTCATACTCACAGAATCACTCTTTGGGAGTGAAGTGAAAGGATGCACTTGAGTCAAACAACCATGACTCATGATCTACATGTGTACTTGAAGAAGCCAAGTACACATCCCCACCTTCATCTGAGGTGGTTTTCGCCTCTGCAGAAGGAGCATCATCAGATCCCTTTCCTTTATCAGGAGATTTATATTTACAGTCCCTTTTGTAGTGCCCTTCCTTTCCGCATTTCCAGCACACCACCTTTATAGGTTTTCTTGGAGATTTAGATCTCCCTCTAGATTTAGATCACCCACTCGATGACCTATTTTTTTTTCTGTTCTGGGACCGACCTTGTACAGACAAGGCATCACCATTCTAGCTCTCCATATTTTTCCATCTCATCTCCTCCGTCAGCAAGGATGAGACTATTTCATCAAACTGCAAGGCAGTTGCATTGCTACCTATTGCAATAACCAGACTATCCCACGAATCTGGTAGAGAACACAAAAAATTGATGCACTTATCTTCATATGAAATTTTAATATCAAAACATGCTAACTGACTTACCACAGTATTAAACACATTCAGATGCTCTATCACCGAGTCTCCATCTTTCATCCTTAGGTTATACAGCTTTTTCCACAGGAGAAGTTTATTCACTAGAGACTTAGATTGGTACAATGTCCCTAACTTCTCCCACAAAGCCTTCACCATAGCTTCCCCTGATACATTCAGCAATACTAAATCTGAGACACATAATCGTATTGTGTTCTTTTCCTTCCAATCCAACTTCTTCCATTCTTCATCGGTCACTCCTGTTGGTTTAGTACCCGAATCTACTGCAATCCACTAACCTTTATCCACCAACAGATCCTCCATATTGAGTTTCCACAACTCAAAAATCTGACCATTAAATTTATTGATCTCTATGTTTCCACTGCTTGCCATCTTCTTTTACCACTAGAATCGATCTCACAGATCTCCCATTCAACAGGGTCTACCACAGGCCCAAGCAAAACCCCTCAGCAACAAAGGCGTCCCCTTAAAGCCAAAACTGCTTCGATACCAAATGTAGGTTTTAACCCCGTACATAAATTACCTGCATACAAATTCTAAAACACATAAAATAAACAATGCGAGTGCATAACACAAAAAACACATATACACAGAGATTTTCCCCTGGATCCCAAAACTGGGACTACCGGCTTGATTTTTCATTATGTTCCTTTCAATGTTATAATACTTATTTATACATGTTGAAGCATCCAATACCATCGACTGAAAACTATCATGTCCAAAAACATGTGTGAAAATCATGCACAAAACCCCCTGTGACCCCCCCCCCCCCCCCCGCTACACAATCGGTGCAATGAAGGGGGTCTCTAATCCTCCTCTAACCCCCCGGTTAACTACGTGGGCTAGTCGTGGAAAGAATATAACACAACCCAACATTGATGATTTCTTAAATATAATCTTTGTTGCCATGAGGGTGCTTCCACGTGTAGGTGTTATAGCTACTAGTCTCATTACTCTCTCATCATTTGTTGGAATGATGCCTCCCACTACCTCTCACGTTTCCTCAAAAGAAGTTTCAGAAGCAAGCACTAAACAAGTAGTGGATGTAACACCCTCCTCCCACATCTACCCAAGTAACCTACCAACTGAGGTAAACACATGATGAAGAGTTACTATGATATGATTGTTGGGCATGGAATCCCCCCAAGGCATGTTTTGGGGCTTAAAGCCCAAGTTTTGAGCAAGTCTTTTGTAAAATCTCCGCGAATTGTAGGCGCAGAGCACAAAGTCATAATAGAGTCACAAGGTTGTCCACCCTAGTTTTGTAATGTAATGTCAGCTGGATAGACCTACCCATGGTCCGCGGACCATGGGATTGTATAAATAGAGCGAGGCTCTAAGTGTAGAAAAGAACAAATAACTAAGAGAGATGAGAGGAGGAGAAGTCTAAGTGATTGAGTCGAAGTGTAAAGTGTGTTTGTGGGTCGTAGAGTAGGAGAAGGCTCTGCAAATGTGTGTGTAGAGCCCTAATAGTCCGCAGCTGAGTGCACAGACCCCTGCAGCTAAGTGCGCAGGGTAGGTTGAGTCTGTAATCGTTGGGAAAATCAATAAAGAGAAGTTCTCCTACATTTCTGTGTATCTTTTCTAGGGTTAATGCATGATTGAATATAATTTGCAAGTATATTGTTTCTTTACTGCGCGGACTTGTATGAATATTTTGTATAACTAATTATTACTTAAATAATTCAAGTAGGTGAAGATAATTAACTAATATTGGAATATAAGCAAGATCTTGGGTAATAGCACAGAGTGTGGCACACAACCCCTGGGTAGGGTTGCATGAAGGCAGGGTATCAGGCCACGAGGAATGAGAAAGTGCGCGAAGCAACCTATGTGCAGGGACAAACAGTGGACTAGTTGAACTCATCAGACATCTCGAGGGTGCGGAAACCTGGTTCTAGCACCCTTCCATAGTACTTTAGGTGAGACCTCAGTCCATGCTCCGCAGACTGCTGCAGAAAGGGCCAGTAGTACTGGGATTTGTTTGGCTAATTAACTTTAAACCTAGGTCAAGCTACAACAAGCCAACAAATGGTTCCGTTGCCAGGACTAGGATCTACATAGAGATGTCTGATGTCATACCACTAGAATCTGAAAAAGAAAGGAATTGAAGATTGGTTGGACAGAAAAATTCATGAGTTCGCGATGCAGGAAAAAGGAACCTATGACTATCAAAGGAAGAGTGGTTAGACTACTACTTATACATAGAGATCCATGAAATTTTCTTTGCATCCTTACCCACTGAGTTGTACGAGTGGATTGCAAAGCTAGCAGACAATCAAGGAAGGTGTAAGCTCGACAAACCTATTGTGTGGACTCCAGAATTGGTGCATAGACTGGAAGCATCAGAGGATAAGATCGCGCGCACTGTTGATCACTGGTTCGATCGAATTATAGGAGGATTCATCACCAAGATCACGGTAGACACTTCAGTCAGCTATAGTGAGAAAAACAATGCTTCCTCAAAGGACCGCGAGGTAAGTACGTTAAATCTTTGAACACTTGGATTAAAATTCTACTATGTGAAAAATGGGTTATGCAAATAAATTGATGTTTAGGGCTACGTAGAGTGGGAAAATCTATAGAAATGAAGGTAGCACAGAACTAGAAACTAGCCTCTTGATTTCACCTCTGCGAGAGTGAGAGGAAGAGCTCGTGAAGGTCTCACCAAGAAGTGCAATCAGTTTGATAAGGCAAAGTTTCTCACATACCATCCCCACCCACACCACCGCTAGTTTCACCATCTTCAGCCCCATCTTTGCCCATACCACCTCCGCCACCACTGCAATTCAATATGGCGAGCGCGATAAAGTTGCGAGTGTTCAAGGGAGTAGGGAATGAAGATTTGGACTAGTTTGGTTCATGATAAGGGCTGTATGGGAAGAGCAGGGAGTCATGGATGACAATATAAAGAAAGCGATGTTGGTCAGTGCTCTACAACATCACGTGCTGACTTGGTACATTAAGCATTCCAATGACAATCTGAATGTGGGGATCTCAAATATCCAAGTTGGACTAAACAAAGAATTTAGCAGGCCAAAGTCAGAGACGCAGTCGATCATTCGGGCCTCTTGATTTCACCTCTGCGAGAGTGAGAGGAAGAGCTCGTGAAGGTCTCACCAAGAAGTGCGATCAGTTTGATAAGGCAAATTTTCTCACATACCATCCCCACCCACACCACCGCTAGTTTCACCATCTTCAGCCCCATCTTTGCCCATACCACCTCCGCCACCACTGCAATTCAATATGGCGAGCACGATAAAGTTGCGAGTGTTCAAGGGAGTAGGGAATGAAGATTTGGACTAGTTTTGGTTCATGATAAGGGCTGTATGGGAAGAGCAGGGAGTCATGGATGACAATATAAAGAAAGCGATGTTGGTCAGTGCTCTACAAGATCACGTGCTGACTTGGTACATTAAGCATTCCAATGACAATCTGAACGCGGGGATCTCAAATATCCAAGTTGCACTAAACAAAGAATTTAGCAGGCCAAAGTCAGAGACGCGGTCGATCATTCGGTTCAAGGAAATTGCGATGCTTCCAGGTGAGACCCCTTAGGAGTTAGATCAGAGAATGAAGTGTACAATTCGTGAAGCTAATATGACCTTGACGGATGGGCAACACCATGCATGGTTTGCAGCATCGCTAATGATGCATCTAAGGAACGCGTTGTCACAACATAGGTTAACCACTCAAGTCGAGGCCTTTGAGATCACGATGAGGCTACACGAGACCTTGATACAAAATCCTAACCTGGGATTTTGGCAGATCCATGTGCAGTTGAAAAACTTGTGCCTTGAGATGCAGAGTTCGAAACAAGATAGGACAACTTACCCAGAAGTGTGCGAGGAGGTATGGTGCGTAAAGTGCAAAGGTCAGGGACATGACAAGGACCACTACCCAGTGTTTGTGAATTACCTTGCGGGAGGAGGACCAATGCCATTAAGACTGGAGGCACAAGTAGGACCAAGCGCGGTGCCTGCATTATGGTGCGCGATTTGTCAGATAGGAGGGAAACATGCTACATATAAATACCATCTACTCCATAAGTATATGTAGAATTCACATCAGTTGTTCTATAATTTCTGTAGGTCAGTAGGACATGATGAGCACACCTATGGAAGTTATGAGCTAATGATGGATTGAACTCCTACCTATAGAGTTCAGGTTGAAACCTGGCCCCTCGATCAGAATGCCGTAATGGTGTGCACTAGATTTCTGGGGCATGGACGAGGCCGAGGTGGAGGGGTCCAGGAAGAGGTCGTGGACAACGGATATGTTATAATTTTGGAGGGTTGAGGAATTATGCCCGTGTTTTCACAAATCCAACGAGACCATAATGCTTCTGTCCCACACTGATAGCAAGGTTGCACGATAAAGGAGCACTCCAGCCTCGCCCAACTCAAAACCTGTACATGGTGAGGTCTAAGCCGTGCGAGGAAGACCCTAATGTAAATATTGTGCTCTAGAGTGGTATTACGATGGGGGATGACAAAGGCAAGTAGCCTGAAGAAAGTACCTGGGTTCGCAAGGCTCCAATGAACGAACCGGAATTTGATTTGGAGCACACTAAGGAGTCCTTCATGGAAGCTAAGAGGAGCTTCGCGGATGCCTCCACTTCAGGAAGTAAAGATAGACTAGAGTCGGAAATGGACCCCTCGATGCTCACTACGTTCTTAGAGACATGTATGAAGCTACTGCATGATAGCAAGACTGTAAAGGGGCTATAAGAACTCATAAATAGATGCACTGGGACAACGCCAAGAGAACTACATGTAGTCCAGAAGCTCGGGAAGAACACGATGCGAACAGGAAGGGAGATGAGATTGATCGTGCAGATTGGAGAATATGAGATGGATCAAGTGATATTGGATCTAGGATCAGACGTGAATGTCTTGTTGAAACAGACATGGGAGCGCATGGGCAGGACTGTGTTGCAATGGTCTCCTATCCAACTATGAATGGCTAACCAACAAAACATCCTACCTATGGGGAGACAAGAGGGAATCACAATAGATATCGAAGGAGCAAGCGCACTAGCATATTTCAAAGTGATAGAGATTGTTTATGACAACAATCACTACCCCATGCTACTGGGAATAGATTGGGCCATTGACATGAATGGAGTGATAAATCTAAAGAAGTGCAAGATGATTTTTGAGAAAACGTCTGTTACCAGGAATAGTGTCTATGTAGAACTACTAATCCCACTAAGGCTTGTAGCTACCTTAGAAATAAACAAAGTAAAACTACTTTCATTTTCCTTTATGAAAGATAGATTAGAGAAGAATAAAGGAGACCAACCTCTGTCTTGCGCTTGGTTCCTTGCTCAATTCCTCTCTCTTCTGATAGTCCTTTGCTACTTGCTTTCTTGTATACCCAGCTTCACAGAGTACCTGTAGATTCAAAGCAGCATAACACTATACGAGAACATAGATATATTATCATAAGTAATATAGGATCAGATGTATATTAACCATACAAATGCATAAAACATAAATCATACAAGAGTCTGGAGGAAAACTTGAATAGCCTTATTGATAATCAAGAAAGAGCCAAGAGAATTACAACCAATTGTTCTGATCCAGCATCATCCTCTCAGCAAGAAGCCCTTCTTCACCTCATGAAAAGCTTAGATCACCCAACGCTATGATATTGCACCAATAAACCAGCAACACTTCCTTACAAGATACAAAATTCCAGCCCCCTGGATCTCTAGGATGAGGGATCCATATATAGATGTCTACAAGGGAGGTGAGTGAGCTTTTGAGATTTGATTAGTGTCTCCCCTCTGGTAGTTCTTGATCCCACTTGGAGATTGATGATCTCTTACTCATCCCTAGTCGAATTCAGAGAGGCAAGTGTCACAAGAGAAGTTTCTGGAAGATTCCATGCTTCTCCACCTCGCGGATTGACCCTGCCATTTCTCCCTTCTCGCCCATCGCACCCCATAGAAGGAATTTTTGAAATGAAACGCACCTACTATGTGTATTTAGGTGGGATGAAACGCACATTGCCTATGGAGCAGGTGAAATGGTCCAGTTTTGACCAGTTCTGAGTGGTTTTTCATGGAGAACTTCTGGGAGAAGTTGTAATCAGTTGAGATTGTTCTTTTAGGGGTTGGAACAACACCTTTAGGGACTTAGGAGCCCTTAGTTTATGGACATTTATGCTTGGGGTTGCAGTGCCCAAAAATGTCTATAACAGTTGCCCCCTAAAGCATGAGGTCGTTAATCATTTTGATGTCGGGTGAAATGCTCTATCATGAGGATCCAAAGTTCTTTCAAGCTAGAAGGAGACCTGTAATAACATACAATACAACACATTATCCTCATAATATTTTCATGATCTAGCTGAGGCGGGCATTCCCATGCTCAACTTTATAAATTCATTTTCATGTACATAGGACAGACAATCGTCTGAGTGTACACTGATGATTTTGGTAGAGTCATCATCCCTTAGATTGGATGATTATCTGTGAAGCAATGATGTACATTTGATGTCTTTATTTTCCTGAATATATATCACAGCCCGGATGGATGAAACTAGATCCAGGGTCTTCAATCTCGTTCGATCTTCACTCAAAGTACAAGTCGATCCATGTGAGAGATGTTCTGGAGTCGAACATGGAAAGACATCGCCTAATTAACAGCCAATGATGTAAGTTGTTAATAGGCGCGAGAGGAATCACCAATAATGATAATGATCCTCAAGGTACTACAGTACAATTCATGTGGTGTGAATAAAGGACCTGGCGTCGAACACCACGCAAAATCTTTCGGTCGAAGGCCATTGATGTGAACTTGTCGCCGGAAGTGAGAAACTTGCCATTGAGGCATGCAAGCTTCAAAGTACTAAAAAGGGTGTTCCTAGATCGACTTCTTGGATAATGAGCTGATGTCGACAAGAATCGATCCGTCATAGGAGGGCCTTAATGAATCCCACATCAATGACATGGAACGGAGCAAATGATTTTAATGGAGGTGAAAACGATCTGGTGATATAAGGTTCAGAATGGCAGTCATGAAAGAATGGAGCGTAAATGTATTGCAGTGGGTGAGACACAGGTGAATTCTCTGAGTGAATTCTCTTGAACATATCGGTGACACTGACATGATGGATCGGTAGCATTAACCCCAAATGTGGATGGTGTGATGGAACCATGGTGATGTGACTGGTGAATGGAACAACGCAACCCGACTAGGATGCAGAGTGAAAGTGTCATGTTCAAGAGCGACTTGCTACCAACAAAGTTTCTTCAAGTTTTCTTCCCAATTTTTCCCCAGTCATTGCTGACCAGTACCTCTTTATTTTTGTCAAGGTTGAGGAGGATAACATATGCTTGTTCTATAATTTTTCCTTCGGGCAAACCCATCACTATGTTTTAACGAGCCTAGTGATAGTGAAACTCGTTCTTGTCTGTTGTGGACAAGTTTGTCGCTATTAGGTTTTAACGAGTTTAACGACAAAGATAACTCGGTCCTTTTAAACTTTAGAGAGTCTGAAAAGGGACGTAAAGGAAACTCCAAAAATCCTTTTTCGTCATCTAATCCCTTAAGTCTGAAAAAGTATAAAACAATACAGAAGGGATGAATTTTCGGTACTTTTAACAAGCCAAACAAAACAAGCACTCGATCTTTTTGTGTAATAATCCCTCAGGTCCAAGAAGATTAAAATCTAAAGGAGGGATAGCACTTCCGGTCACTTTAACAAGCTGGAGAGGCCAATGGCTCGGCAATCTTTTAATATTTTACGAGTCAATTGAAAAGAGCTTAAAGGAGACTCGTTTTTGAGGAATGAGTGATAAATTCGGGTAGCAGTTGATTCCAGGTAAGGTTTGGAATTTCCCAATCACGGCAGTGTTACAAGGATGGCTAATAGGATCACTCTTCGTAGCTGTTCCTCAAAAGGGGTAAACAATCAAGTGGAGGTGAATGATCGGCCAATACAGAGTGGAGGTGATGATGAGAACACGACCAAGGCTTCAAAGGCTGAAGTACTACATTCACGATGGTTATTTACCGGAAATTGGTTCATTTTTTAATGAGCTTAAACGTTGGGGAAACATTTGCTCATTGCTTATGTTTATTTTTTAACGAGCATGAAGTTCGCATTAAAACTGCTCAATCCATTCATATAATAAGAATGTCTCATTTAAAAACGGCATTTTTTCAAAGCTTTGCCCCACATCCTTTCTTTATGCAAGTTAGGAAACGACCAATCCTACAAGTTTAAAGGGTTAGAGGACCTACAAATTTTAAAAAATAAATGGTCGCTCTTCGCTTGCATGCCAAAAGGTTTGCATGCACCAAGGTATAGATACATAGAGTTTCAAGGTTGCCCCACAATTTTGCAGACAAAACATTCGTTTTATCGGGAAAGGCCTACCTCTTTCAGGTTAGCAAAGATTGTTCTATTCGCACCGCAAAAAAAACACTTCTTCGGCGATGTCTACCAAAATAAACAAAGGCGAGTGGCGCAGACACCTCCACTCACATAACTTTGACGAGGGAATCTTATTCCAGTCTAACCCCCTTTTCCTAGATGGATGGGAGTGTCAGACTAGTCAAATATCCTTCGCGGAAACCTACCCTATACCTGAAGTTTTCCTGCCGAAGCAGACTAGGGTGCATGCCCCCTGGGTTTCAGTCATGTCCCCCGAATCACTCGCGCTCATCAGGTGGACAAACTGGGGATTGATGAGACATTCCTTATGCGAAAGGACCATTCAGGGATGGTATATGACTATTTGCTATGCGTGAACCAGTGAATGAAAGCTGGTGTATGAGCTTGACCACTCTTCCTTCCTGCGGAAAACACATTACTCTAAAGAGTGAGGAGACAATGGCCTCCATGCAATAAATATAGTCTCACCCAAGGAGTAGATTATAATCCAGGGGTCCTTGGACTACCATTACGTTCATGTGAACGGTTTTCCCTCTCAATGTTATGGGCACATTGGGAAGGATCCCTAACGGTTGACTGGTTCCTTTGTCAATGCCTGTTAGATTTCTCATCTCAGGCAAAAGCGATGGCGAACCAAGCGCTTTCCAAGCAGTCAAGGAAAGGATACTCACAGAAGACCCTTCATCTATGATGGTACTGGCCAGAACCATTCTATATATTTGAGCAATGATTCGGAAGGATACACTAGCCAGTAAACGGGGTCTGCCTAGTAGATTCCAGTCAAAGGAAACAACTAGGTTTCTTGGAGGTGGGACCAAATAGATGGTCGGGTATGACTCTGACGAACTTCCTTCCTGCGGTAAAGGAATGGGTAAACTACCCCTATGTTCATCGGAGTCTATGCTTACGAAAAGAATTTTGACGGTGTCATCCTTGTTCTCTTCGGTGACTGTATCATCTGAAGATGGAACCTCTGAAGGCAAGACCGGGTCAAGTGCCGCCTCGACCTTTTGACTTTCGTCTAGTATGGATTCAGATGGTTTTTCTTCAGTGATAGATACTTCGGCCGACCACAAGGGCGTGTCAGCCGGATTTTCAACTAGTGATGGACTTGGCAAGAGTTTCTTATATCCAGGAGGGAGCCATAACGGTGAAACTGGACGGTCGTCCAAAACTCTTTTAGCCTCGTCTAAGAAGGGACAATGGTGGATGGCGTGATCGCCTTCACACAGTTTCCAAGGAAATTTGCATTTTCCTTTTTGTCCAGGGGCTTCACTTTCACTAGTTGACGGTGTATTTTCAACATGATCATTAGAGGTTGATGACACCGGGTTGTGCAAACGAGGAGACCAGTCCCTTAAGATCTGAGGGATGCAAGGACAATCTCTATGATAGTGGTCTCCTTTGAAAATGACACATGGCGATTTAGGCCTGGTCAGTGCAGTGTGTGGATTTTCGCTAGATGACGCTTGGTTGCCCCTTTTCGCCTTTGGCTCTTTCTTCTTCTTCTCTTTCTTCTTCATTTCCTTCTTCTTCTTAGGTACTTGATTTTTGGCTTTACCAGCTTCATCAAGTGAAGAGGAAGGAGGAGAGGAAGAATTGGACGAAGTAGAGGTTTGGGGGGTAACTTTGGAATCGTTTAGTTGCTGACTCGATTGTTCAGGAATCGCAGTGTTCTAAATGTCAGAGGTTGAGAAAAGCCATACAGGCAAGCCTATTGTCAATCCTGGAAGCGACAATGTGGCCATATGGGGCGCACCAACATCTCTCCAAGAGGAGAAGGGACTAGGATTTCCTCCAAGGGGAACTCCTTGGTTGGTGGACTCCATTTTTCTTCAACCTAAGACCAACATAGGAAAGGTGATAATTATTCTGTTTAAAATAAATTTTAGACGCTTTGACACAACTTGTTTTTTCAATTTTAAAGAGTCGAGAAAAAACAAAAGATGACTCTAGTCGCCTTCGATTTTTAATGAGCCTAAGGTGACAAGTGCTCAGATGGACCTTTTCCGTTAAGGAGTTTGAAAAGGAACGAAAGGGACTGCTCTGTAAATCTAGACAGAGGGATTACCAAACCAATCGCAAAACTACAGAATACTTTTTACGGTACAGCAGTCAATCTTCCCGAATGCTGTGTTTAGTGCATTGCGATCGATAGGGCGATAGACACGGCTTCCTATGGATAAAGGATTAAGCCTATTGTGGTCTCCCAAAATATACTCAATGGTACGTGGGAGCACAAGTCCGTACTGGCACTTATCGTCTCAAAGTGGAGGAATCACCCAACCAACAGTGAAAACAACAGTTACCAGGCTTTACAACGCCGGAATACGTCTCTAGCCTAGACTTCTAGATGTTGTGTGTTAGGTTCCAAAGCGTTATTAGATTCATTAAATTTATTTTATAGTTGATCTTGCTTAAGAAATTTGCCTTCCAGGTTCACCGCGTGATGTAGATGTACAATTCCTAAAATGCAATCTAAGATGACAAACAATCGTTTTATCTTCTTTGTGCAATGAAAATCCTAGCTACTAAGGAAAGAGAGATGGCGTTCTTTCAACAAAGAGCATAGAGCACACACTATATGCACTGTCCTAAATCAAACCAATCAAATAGACTAAATGCAAATGCACATGCATGTATTTGTTTTTAGCCTTCTTAATGTGTAAATGATAAAAAGAAAGCTAATGCGCAAATCTGAATTATTTTTCAAAGCGACAATTACTAACAAGTTTCTTTTCAAAACAAAATGAGGACAATGACAACACTTTGCGATTTGGAATTGAAAACTTGCTTTCGACACTAGAAAAACTACTAATTTAGATCAAATACAAGAGTAACAGGGTAATCGACTATCAAGAACAATCAGATTCTCTTCTATGACTGAAAACGACCCTTGAGACACTTTCAAATCAAGAAACGACAGTACAATTACGCTACTTCTTTGTAAAGGAGAACTGAAAATGACTCAAAAAATACATAAAAACATTTACAGTTCTTTGCACGATGGAGGTGGAATATCAGCAAGGAAAGGGGATTAAAACAGAGGTGTATTGACTACAGATAGAAAAACTCCTGAATAGATGTGAAAAGAGTGAACACAGAAACCAAAATTTAGGAACAAGGCCTTGTCTGATCAGCGCACCTATAACACAGTGAAACTGAAATGCAACGCACCTACTACACTCGGGAAGTGCATTGAATTTGAGGTTCACAGAACAGACAGTGCGCTGGACCAGGGATGAGACTTTGATTGGGTTCCGGGTCACAGTTTGCAATTCAGTTTAGGGATTTTGGCCGAGCAAGTGGTAATCAGTAAATCAATCACAGGGGTAGATCTAAGGAGGTTACTAGAGCCACCACAAGGGCAATTAGAGAGCTTGTAAATCAATTGTTTAATTCATAAACAAAACCCGGAGATTAACTGAAGCAGCGTTGATCTACTTTGCACTTGCATAGCAAATGCAGTTTGAAGGCTAGCTGGCTTGACTTCAAGCTCCATCTGTAAGTTTATAAAGTAAACAAATGTAGATGAACAAACAATCTACTCACTCCCCAGCGGAGTCACCATTTTGTTACCGGGAATAGTGTCTATGCAGAACTGCTAATCCCACTAAGGCTGGTAGCTTAGAAACAAACAAAGTAAAACTACTTTCGTTTTCCTTTATGAAAGATAGATGAGAAAAGAATAAAGGAGACCAACCTCTATCTTGCGCTTGGTTCCTTGCTCGATTCCTCTCTCTTCTGATAGTCCTTTGCTACTTGCTTTCTTGTATACCCAGCTTCACAGAGCACCTGTAGATTCAAAGCAGAATAACACTATACGAGAACATAGATCTATTATCATAAGCAATATAGGATCAGATGTATATTAACCATACAAATGCATAAAACATAAATCATACAAGAGTATGGAGGAAAACTTGAATAGCTTTATTGATAATCAAGAAAGAGCCAAGGGAATTACAACCAATTGTTCTGACCCAGCATCATCCTCTCAGCAAGAAGCCCTTCTTCACCTCATGAAAAGCTTAGATCACCCAACACTATGATATTGCACCAATAAACCAGCAGCACTTCCTTACAAGATACAAAATTCCAGCCCCCTAGATCTCTAGGATGAGGGATCCATATATAGATGTCAGCAAGGGAGGTGAGTCAGCTTTTGAGATTTGAGTAGTGTCTCCCCTCTGATAGTTCTTGATTCCACTTGGAGATTGATGATCTCTTACTCATTCCTGGTTGAATTCAGAGAGGCAAGTGTCACAGGAGAAGCTTCTGGAAGATTCCATGCTTCTCCACCTCACAGATTGACCCTGCCATTTGTCCCTTATCACCCATCGCACCCCATAGAAGGGCTTTTTGAAATGCAACGCACCTACTATGTGTATTTAGGTGGGATGCAATGCACTTTGCCTATGGAGCAGGTGAAATGGTCCAGTTTTGACCAGTTCTGAGTGGTTTTTCATGGAGAACTTCTGGGAGAAGCTGTAATTAGTTGACATTGTTCTTTTAGGGGTTGGAACAACACCTTTAGGGACTTAGGAGCCCTTAGTTTATGGAAATTTATGCTTGGGGTTGCAGTGCCCAAAAATTTCTATAACAACGTCACTATGCGTAGTGGTACCTTTAGACCCTACGGAAGGATCGCACTACATAGAGCTAGTGCATGACTACGACAACGACGATGATCTAGACTGCATCTACAAGATAAATGCATGTGAGAAAGACTGGGTAAATCCAACCGTGGATGGCCGAATCTCATGGGAGCGTAAAAGCTCCTGTACATTAGATTCTAACGAAGAAATAGAACGATGGCAGAACTGGTTACACAAGGTAACCATGCTCAACTGTAACATGATGACGAGATCATTGCACTGTGTAACAACAGAGATAAGAGATCTACCTACGTATGACAGGTTAGGTGAAGTGGAGGAGTTCCTGAACAAATTTGAAAGAGAAGTGCCGGAAAAACAACGTTTCGATGCTCTAAAATGGGTACTCCATGCTACGGCCGCAAGGTGGTGGGGTACGCACTAGAAGAGTTTTGAGGACTGGCCTGATTGCCGAAGTATGATGTGCCTACGATTTGGGAAGCCTCAGATGCGGTTAAAAGACAAGTATGACAGACGAAACAACCCACGTGCCCACCTTTCCAGGTGGATACAAGAATATGGTGTGAAACTTGTCGAAATACACACAGTACTCATGGTAGGAGACACAATTGGTAAGCAGGTGTAGGCAAGACAGTGGCATGAATGATCCCTCTAGCTGGGACCGTGAAATATGGAAAGACAAAGTGCGTAGAAGGATATCCACATGTAAGCCTTTAACCAAGTATGTGAAGTGATGAACAAGGTCCACAATACGAAGCAAACTGACTGGGACTTGCATGTGCCAGTGGTTCTATGGGATTATAGGACCACATGCAAGCACCTGACCTCGCAGGCACCCCCAAGGCTCGCGTATCAAGGAACCACTGTAAATCCTATAATATAGGGAAATGTTGGATCGCACATACTAGCACCGGTAGATGTGGCGGTTCGTTGAACCCTGGAAAAAGAAATCCAACTGGGAAACTCTAAGCTCCAGGAACTTGAAAAAGAAAGGGTACGATTAAGAAAGAAAAGCGCTCTGATGGATGTGGAAGTCAAGAAGTTGGAGGACGAAATAAGGGAAGATTTCCTCGATAAAAAGACCATGATGATAAGACAGGGTGCACATGATCATGCTGACAAGTTTGAGGACTATTGTCATGGATTGATCAGTCTGATGCCTTGGCTTGGACTGCATATTACTAAGCAAAGTAACTAGGGTGGCACACTGCAGATGATAAGGTACGTGACGCCGCCAGTAATGGAGAAAGTTGGGTATTTCCCAGGGAGAATGATGGATGACCAGAGGAAACCATACCTGAGTGGCGCAGCCACCTGACTAGCCAAGAGAAGTATAGTCTTAGCACTCGAAGCAATTGAAAGGAAGCAAAGGACTATAAACTACTCTGCTTGGGAGCTGCGCGATGCTAGAGGTGCGCGTAGAAACAAAAAGTCACAAGGTCCGCGACCGCGCACAGGGGGCAGCGCTGCCACGTGGATTGGCCAGAAAGTGACTGTTGAAGTCACTATTCACAATGGGATGCTCGACTTGAGGCCAAATGGAGCAGGTGATAGGCATTTAAGACACGATTTATGGGCAAGATTTGGAAAAATCAGTCGCCAAGGAAGCATTAATGAACCAGATTTGGGGGGAACGGTCGAATTAAAATTCAAAAAGTGATATAAATTACAAAGGGCTACCCAACAAACAACACTTGGTCATTTTTTAATTGAGCCATTGAGTAGAGCGTTGATTGTTGTGAGCCTAGTGTCGATTGAATCCTTGAGTTTGAGAGTGCTAGATTCCTAGAAAAACATGATGGAAATAGTTGTAGATGTCATGGACATGAGAAAAATGACCGTTGAAGAGGCCGCGCAGGCCCTGACTATGGGGGATGCTCCAGAAGGCACCGAGATCACCGTGCATGCCAAGACCCAAGAAGGACAAATAAGCAATGGTCCCCATACGTGTGCCCCCGTGGAACCCACTGTGCACCAAGCTGATAATGGAGGACAAGGGGAAAGTCATCACCATCGAAAGCAATGAAGAAGAAGAAAACCTGGAGGACCTGCTCATCGCAGAAGATGAGGACAAAGGCATGGAGGTGGAAGCCGAGCCTCCACACACCCCCCCTCCCTGATAAAGTTGTGCCCCCGCGGAAAGAAAAAGCTACAGTTCCCAAGGACTTTGACAAGACCAAGAGCTCGCTCCAAACCCCACTCCTCCCAGATAACATTATCTTTGAGGGCACGCACCAGGGACAGGTGACGAGCTTAAAATACGAAGATTGGGATCTTGCTGACCATGCGAAGTTCCCTCACCTTGAGTCCCTACACCTCATGAAGCCCAACCAGAACACCATAGTGGGGGTGATAGAATTAGAGCTGCGAAAGTGGTTGCAGAGAGTGGAAAAGGCTGGGCTACTGAATCTGCTCTGGGTGTCGCACTTCCACCGTGCGCCAATAACCATTTTCGTCATTAGGAAGCTGCTTTGCCTGATGCATGATTGGTGTTTGTCACTGGAGGAGCCCATCCCCATCACCGCAGACTTGACTCACTACATTTCCTAGCTTCCATGCAAAAGAGAAGACCCTATGGTCATATTGGAAGGGAAGAGTAGTGACTTGGTTGTCATGGAGGCCATGAAGAAAAAGTACAAACTAGAAAAGAAGAAGAGGGGCTATGCCATTTCTAGCATCAAGGACAAAGCAGTACATGTGGCGACCCAAATCCTGGCAGGAAAGGTTATGTGCATGTTCCGCGTGGACGAAGTACCCACGCCGGTGGTAGCACTGGCTTAGCAGTATGCAGAGGGAGTCCAGTTTAACTGGTCTGCGTTCCTCTGCAGGGAATTCTTGGAGAATTGCTGCGAAGCCCAAGAACAAGGCAAAAAGTTCCACTATGCATGGCTTCTGCTGTCCATAGTTCTCGTGGCTAGGGAATCGCGAAAGGATAGTCAATTCCCCATAATTGATAGGGATTTACTAGAGGCCGCAAAGTATGCCTTGCTCTGGGCCACAAAGGATGCCACTAGGATCTGTGACAACAAAATATTCTAGATGTTCATGGAGATGAACCTCAAAATGGGGATCAACCATAAGTCATGGTTGTCACCCACTGTCTACAATAGTCTATAGAGTTTTGCAGAATTCAAAGTGGACATGCATAACATTTATATGAGAGCACGCAAGGACCCGACTAAACAATGGAGGAAGCTACCCTTTGTAGCCATAGACAATGTCATCTTTAATGTCCTAGAGACATGGCCGCCGAAGTGGCATGCCCCAGACATCGTAGAGATAGAGAAGTCGGTGGTACAGAGGAAGAAAGTAGAGGCCAAGTTGCTCATTGCATAGCTGGAAAAAAAAAGAAGGGAGGCAGCAACAGTAGCAAAAGTGTGGACGGCGCGAGATGCTGTGCAAAATGCAACTGTGCACGAAAAGGCCGCAGCAGCAACAACAACACAGGAGGAAGCCATGAAGGTGGGTGAAGGCCAAAGGATGCCTTCGCAGGGGAAAGAAGTAGAGGAAGTAGAGACATAAGAGGGAAGTGAAGACCCACAAATCACGTGAACACAGTTGAAGCACCAGCAACCAACAGAGCGGGCAGGGTCGCATAAGAAGGTCAACGCATCAAAGTTTTATATTGACCCGATCACCCTAACCGAGGGTGATCTACACGACATTAGCGAGACATTGCATGATGTCACCTCTGAGGCTCTCCAAGATTTCATGCAGGAGAACCAGATTATGTTGGGGGCCCTCAGAGCATAGTTGCAGGAATTACAAGTGCGCCCTCCTTAGGTTGGTACCCTTTCGACCAACCTCACAGTCGGAACAACACCAGTAGAACAAATGTTGCACACGTGGATGAAAAATAACATAGTGTTGTCGGAAGGGGCACTCGTGACAACAAATGAGGCCGATAGGCCTACAATGAGCACGCTGAAGGGTCTTAGTATCAATATGGCTACACTCCCACAAGAGACCTTATATGTTTTGTAGGATGGGATAACTGCAGAGTTGCGAGCTAGGGAGAGCCGTGCACTGCAAGTTCTCGGCAAGCAGAAAATCAATATGGAAAAATTGAGCTTGCATCACGATGAATTGGTGTCGCATAATCAACATTTGGTACAGGTAATCAACGAAGCCTGCTAAAGCATCCCGAAGCTGGCCATCCCAACAGACATGACAATAGAGGCACACATCCACAAGTTAGCAGTAGGGGTGTGTGAGGTGCGGGAGGAAATGACAAAGGTTTAGTTGGAGCTGAAACTTCAGATCACCGAGCTACGGTTAAAGGCGCAACCGTCCACCCCTCCAGAAGTCAGAGAACAACGTGCTATTGCTATCACAATGGGACTAGATGAAATTGGCAATGGAGTGTGGGACTGCACCAGTATGCTGAAAGAATCACTTGAGGTCCTCACAAATCTACAGGAGGACCCCAGCATCTAGCGTTTAGAGATAGAGGTGCAAGAACTCCAATGGCAGTATGACAACGTCTGAGGAACTGCACAGACGGTGGTCCTCACTCAGAGGCTCACGCGGATGCAACAGGCTAAAGCGTTGAAAGAGTAGGTGGACGCGACATGACACAAGGAAGCAATCCTGAAGGCATGCATTTAGCCTTGGATCGACGAGACCTTCACCATCATTGCATAAATTGAAGGCAAGCTCACACACATGTAGGAGATGCACATACTGATGCAGAGAAGCACTCCCGACGTAAAGGTTTTGGGACAATGTATGGAGCAGATCCAGCAAGCAATAGCTTAGTGCACTACTGACCTTGCCGTAGTTCAAGTTCAGTTGAAGGGACTACGCGCAAAGATCTCTGTTCCAATAGAGTGACACAAGGGTGAGTCACGATGTTTGTGTTGGGGGCCTGTTGGGCATGGAACCCTCCCAAGGCATGTTTTGGGGCTTAAAGCCCAAGTTTTGAGAAAGTCTTTTGTAAAAGCTCTGTAAATTGTGGGCGCAGAGCGTGAAGTCATAATAGAGTCACAGGGTTGTCCACCCTAGTTTTGTAATGTAATGTCAACTGGATAGACCTACCCATGGTCTGCGAACCATAGGATTGTATAAATAGAGCGAGGCTATAAGTGTAGAAAAGAACGAATAACAAAGAGAGATGGGAGGAGGAGAAGTCTAAGTGATTGAGCCGAATTTTAAAGTGTGTTTGTGGGT
This sequence comes from Pinus tabuliformis, assembly GCA_031772625.1. NCBI lineage: Eukaryota > Viridiplantae > Streptophyta > Pinopsida > Pinales > Pinaceae > Pinus > Pinus tabuliformis. The sequence goes on along the minus strand of CM062805.1, from coordinate 385,900,587 downwards.
CATAGAGTAGGAGCAGGCTCTATAGCTGTGTGTGCAGAGGCCTAGTATTCTGCAGCTGAGTGCACAGACCCCTGCAGCTAAAGAGAATAAAGAGAAGTTTTACTACATTTCTGTGTATCTTTTCTGGGGTTAATGCATAATTAAATATAATTTGCAAGTATATTGTTTCTTTACTGCGCAGACCTGTATGAATATTTTGTATAACTATTGGAAATAATACTAAGAGGGGGGGGTGAATCAGTATTATTAATTTCTTTTCAATAAACCATCCAGACTTATCCTTTAAAGTATTCTTCTGATATTGATAATTAACTTGTATATCAGAACCATATAATAATGAATCAAGAACAGTAAAAACAGATAATCACACAAAGGAACACCAGATATAAGGTGGAAACCCAATGTGGGTGAAAACCACCTGTTGCAATATGTCTTTATCTTCTTTCAAATAGAATTTCTTTTACAATGATTTTGTATTGGTGCAGTCCTTTACCAGTACGCAGGCTGCAACCTGCAGAGAGCTACAACTCTCTCTCGTTCTCCAGTCTCTCCTGGAAGGGAGCTACAACCCCCTACTTCGTTCAAGGACCACGTTTCATTAATTTTCAGACTGGATCCAAGAAGATAAAATGGTCATCAAGTACAAACAAATCTTCAGAATTACCCAAACAGCAGATCTATCAGAATCACTCAAGGGCCAACCCAAGCACCAGATCCATATACATGACAGTTATCACCCGATATAGACAACAGAGGCTGATATCAAGACCCAAACAGAGGATTTACATACTGCTGCACACCCGAAGGCTAAACAAGAAAAAAACTTAATATTGCGCACTTAGAACCCTTTAGTAAACAGCAGAAGCGGCTAGAGCATATATAAGAAATGATTGCAGCTTTGTTAAAAAGAACCTGTGGGTGACCGCTCCCACATCACCTCCTGAATAGCGATTCTCCACACCCGAAGAGACTTCTGTCTTTTGCGTGTCTGCGGCTGCACAGTTTCCTTAAGATCTTCAATTCATAATCAATGCTTTGCCACCGGATCCCTTTTTTCTTTATATAATCATGCTTTTGATAATACCATGAATCGAAACCAGAGGATCCGAAAACCTGAGGCGCAACTATTTTGACCAATCTCTTAAGAATAGGCTTAAGCGGGAAAAACTATGAAAATGGTCCCAAAACCACAAATGCGGACTTTTAACATAATGCATCCACACTAATAATATATCGGGTCCGCTCTCATCGCTAACAATACATGCCCGACATCCGATCCGATGGATCAGATGCGATATGCCCCATTAACCAGCCTTTATTAATATATCGGGTCCGCTCTCATCGCTAACAATACATGCCCGACGTCCGATCCGATGGATCGGATGCGATATGCCCCATTAACCAGCCTTTATTAATATATCGGGTCCGCTCTCATCGCTAACAATACATGCCCGACGTCCGATCTGATGGATCGGATGCGATATGCCCCATTAACCAGCCTTTACTAATATATCGGGTCCACTCCTTTCATCGCTTTCAGCGATTTGAAGTGGGAGGCTTATGGGCGAACACTGCGGATGCGATTTAATATGAAATGCTTTTAATTCCTTCATCGGGTCCGACCCCTCTTATCGCAATCGGAGGATTTCACCAAAGTCACATAGCCGGATGCGATATTATTATAAGCCATGTTTGATGCCACCATCGGGTCCACTTGCAATCGGAGGATTGGGGTGGGTGACCCTTTATGTATTCCGATATACTGCGGATGCGATATATTATAAACCGTGTTTGATTCCTCCATCGGGTCCGACCGTAATCGGAGGTTTCAACGAACTTCGACGCGCATATATGCCGAACTGCGGATGCGATATTATTATAAGCCAGAGTTAATGCCACCATCGGGTCCATTGCGATATGCTTCCAGGTTACACAGGCGAAACCCCAATGTGCCAATATGCCAAAACATATATATATATATATATAATTGTTATGCGATATGCTGAAACTTCGATGCCGCAATGATATTATTCATGTAACCGCCAAAAAGGGGATATAATGCATATATATGGGTTTTACGCACCCAACCAACTCCCGACAATATAAATGCATGCATATATGGGTTTTAATAAGCCCGATAGCTCCCGATAGTGATAATGCATACATATATGGGTTTTAAGCGCCCAAACATCTCCCGATAACACTAATACATGCATATGAGGCCTGATCACTCCCGATAAGCTCTTTATATATGAGAAAGAGCCTCTATTGCTCTGATAAGCTCCCAATGGCTCAAAGGTTCCAATAAGCATATGTAAATGGCCCCTCTTCTCTCCTTTTGGCTCTTCTTGTCCCCATCAAGAGAAATGTCTGTCTGTGAGAGGGTTGCCATCAAGTTCAACACATGTCCATAATGCCATAATGCCAACAATCTCCCCCTTTGGACTTGATGGCAACAACACCGACCAAAAAGCACAAAAAGCACTCTCCCCCTTTGACATCAAGGGCAAAGGGCGGATATCTGCATCTCCTGACTATTTCTCCCCCTGAGAGCTTGCTCCTCCTGAATTCTCCCCCTGAGGACCTGTTCCGCCTGATTCAGATTTTTCGGGTAACCATTCCACTCCACAGCTATTGGCTACTTATAATACAGAGACCGCCCTGTTTTCCCTTCTGCTCGTGCCGCTGATCGAACTCGGCACCTTTAATCAAGAACTTACCGAGGACCGCCATCTGCCCTGTTTGCTCCTACTGAGATCAAATATGGTGCAATACTATAATGCCAACAATGGATTAGATATGCTCCCCCTGAGCCTTGTACGCGTATACCCCATACGAACCTTGCGTACAAGCATCAATCTGAGAATTAACAACAGGATGATGCGTCGACAACCCCCAGCTTTTGCCTGAGGTATTCAAAAGTCTCCCTGGGCAATGGTTTGGTAAATATATCAGCCACTTGTTCCTTAGAAGAAACATATTCCAACTTGACCTTTTGTTCAAGCACTTGTTCCCTGAGAAAATGATACTTGATCGGTATGTGCTTGGTTTTTGAATGCATGACTGGGTTCTTTGAAATGCTGATTGCACTTGTATTATCACATAAGATGGAGATAGGTGGAGTACAAGTGATTTGAAAACCCTGTAATGTCTGCATCATCCAAAGAAGTTGGGTGCAACAAGATGCAGCAGCTACATATTCTGCTTCAACTGTAGATAAGGCAATTGAACTCTGTTTCTTGCTGAACCATGATACTAATCTGGAACCCATAAAGAAAGCACCACCACTTGTGCTTTTCCTGTCATCCACACTTCCAGCCCAATCTGCATCTGTGTAAGCATGAAGTGTGAGATCTGTGTCTCTAGGATACCATAAACCATAGTTTTGAGTTCCTTGAAGATATTTGAAGATTCTCTTTACTGCCTGAAGATCAGTTTCCTTTGGATTTGCCTGAAATCTTCCAACTATTCCACTGCATGCATGATGTCTGGTCGGGTACCTGTCAAATAAAGAAGACTTCCAATCATAGATCTGTATGTTGGTTGATGAACTGCAGCTGATTCATCATTCACACTAAGACTGCATCCTGTAACCATGGGGGTACATACTGGCTTTGAATCTTCCATGCCATACTTCTTCAAAATCTGCTTGAGGTACTTGGTTTGTGACAAGAAGATACCGTCTTTATTTTGTTGGATTTGCAATCCAAGAAAGTATGTCAGTTCACCTAGTAGGGACATTTCGAATTCTTTCTGCATTACCGAGGCAAAGTTTTGACTCATAGCTTCTTCATTGCTGCCAAAGATAATATCATCTACATACACAACAAGTATTAGCAACTTGTCATTTTCAATTTTTATATAAAGATTGCTATCTGCTGATCCTTTTGAAAAACCTTGTTGATGAAGATATTTGTCCAAATGGTAGTACCAAGCCCTTGGAGCCTGTTTAAGACCATAGAGAGCCTTTTTTAATCTGAATACAAGATTTGGATCATTCCCAAGAATGAAACCATTTGGCTGCTCAATGTATACTTCTTCTTCTAAGTCTCCATTCAGAAAAGCTGATTTCACATCCATTTGAAATACTTTGAACTTTTGAAAGCTTGAGAGAGCAAGGAACATTCGGATGGCCTCAAGTCTTGCAACAGGAGCAAATGTTTCTTCAAAATATATTCCTTCTTGTTGGGCATACCCTTTACACACTAGTCTTTCCTTGTTTCTAATTACCTCCCCATTTTCGTTCAACTTATTTTTGAAGATCCATTTTGTTCCTATGACATTCTTGTCCTTTGGTCTAGGAACCAATTCCCAAGTGTTGTTCTTTTCGATCTGTTCAAGTTCTTCATCCATTGCCTTGACCCAACATTCATCCTTGCATGCCTCTCTTACATTTTGTGGTTCAGTGGAGGAGAGTAATGCCAAATAGCTTGAAGCTTCTGCAGTTGTTCTTCTAGTTTGTACGCCTACCTCTTTTTGTCCCAAAATCTGAGATTTTGGATGATTCTTCTGTACATACCTGGATGGAGTCTTTTCTTCTATCCTTATCTGTTCCTCTGGTGCTTCTAGAGGTTCTTCTTCTTCATCATTCTGTTTTTGAGGGTAGTCTTCATCTTCTTCGATATTTTCATGATTTACTTGCCTAGGAATGTATCCTTTTTCATCAACCACTACATCAATGCTATCAACAATTCTTCCAAGTATTTTATTGTAACACTTATATGCTTTACTATAAGGCGAATAACCAAGGAGAATGCCTTCATCTGCTCTAGGCTCAAGTTTTCCAAGTTGTTCATCAGTATTCTTAATATAGCATTTGCTTCCAAAAATTTTAAAATCCTTTACCGAAGGAGTCTTACCATACCAGAGCTCATGAGGAGTTTGAGTGCTGTTCACTCGGACATTTGTTTTGTTGAGAATAACAATCGCAGCATATGCAGCCCCAGAAGGTTGCGGGAGTTCCAGACTCAACAAGCATGGCACGAGCCATTTATTGGACTGTTCTGTTCATCCTTTCCACCACTCCATTTTGCTGAGGAGTCCTTGCTATAGAGAATTCCATTTTTATTCCATGCTCTTCACAGAAATTGAAAAATTCATTTGAGGTAAATTCCCCACCTCTGTCAGACCTGAGACACTTAATTTTGTGATCTGATTCATTTTCAACCAAGGCTTTGAAGGATTTGAATTTTTCAAATGCTTCGTCTTTGTGCTTCATAAGTCCTAACCGAACAAACCTGGAGAAATCATCAATGAATAATATAAGGTATTCCTCTCCTTGAGGTGTCCTTGTCCTAAATGGACCACATACATCTGTATGAATAAGTTCGAGAGGTTTGCTCGCTGATCCTTCCTTCTCAAGGAAGTTAGTCCTGGTTTGTTTACCAAACTGACATGATTTGCATATTGTGTTGTCTGGAATTTTGATATCTGGAAGATCACGAACTGCCTGATACTTGCATGCTTTCCTTATTTGTGAAAAAATTAGATGCCCCAACCTCTGGTGCCATAACCAGTGCTCATCATCCTTGCTCATATAACATTGTTGTTGTCCTTCTTCAAATATGTATAGATTGTTTGGAGTTCTTTTGCCTTTGATCACTGTTTCACCTGTATCAAGATCACGAACACGACATCCATTTGATCTAAATATTACCTCGGTTCCTTGATCGCACATCTGACTGACACTTAGAAGATTATGTTTCAATCCATCAACATACAAAACATTTCCAGCCTTGACCTTTTCTTTCAACTGAGCAATGCCTTGTCCTTTTATGGCCGCAGGAGTATCATTTCCAAAAGAAACCTTCTTTCCCTTTTCTAGAGTAGTATATGATTCAAGTTTTTCTTTATCACCTGTCATATGCTTCGAACATCTGCTATCGATAAACCATAAATTTTCTTGTCCTTCTGCGTAAAAGGCTATTCCACATCTTTCTGGTTGTGGTTCCTTCATTCTCCATGTTCTGGCATTCAGGCTTTGTTCCTTCTGAGTTGTCTTCCGAAACCTGCTCCTGCATTCAGATTCTTCATGACCGAAGTTATTACAAATGGAACATTCAATTTCACTTTCTAGGGCAGAAAAATTGTTATAGGTCCTTTTCTTGATTCCAGACATACTTCTTTGTTTTTTAGATTCTCTAGTCATGATTGTCTTATAGGCAACACATTGAGCTGCTTTGTGACCAAAATTATGGCAAGAGAAACATTTCCCATTGAAGAAACTTCTGCAATTATCAAATCTGTCATCCAACCGATTGTAGTTTCTACCAACATCCATTCTTGAGGCAAATTGGGAAGATTTTACCTGTGGCTGGTTGTAGCTTCTGTTTGTAGCTTGCCTCCGATTTTCTTGATAATTTTTGTTCATTCTTGAGATAAATTGTCCCTGATTCACTTGATGATTTCTATTGGGCCTTTGATCGCTCCTTCTTGCTGCATCAAGATAACTTTTAGAGGTGGATGCTTGAGATGCTTCTCCATTATATCCCAGACCTGTCTTGATTAATGGAGAACGCTGCACATTGATGATCTCATCCAGAGTTTCAGATCCTTTAACAAATTTAAGATTGAGAGCCTTTGTTTTCTCAATTTCTTTTCGAAGCCCAACAATTTCATATTCTAATTTTTCAAGAGATTGTTCCTTTTCATCAAGTTGGATTTGCAGAGTCTCAATGATCACATTCTTTTCTTCTAAGCATGTCTTGAGTCTAGACATCTCCTCATAATAGTTATCTATATCTAGAGCATCCATGTAATCATCATCTTCAAAAGCCATTAAAAGTTTATAGGGATTAACTCGTTCATCTTCGTCGCTATTTGATAGACCATCACTGTCTTCATGGGTGTAATAGCTCTTCTTATTTGCATTCTGTTTCTTGTTCCATCCAACAGGTTCCTTTCCCTTGTCAATCTTATCCTTATGAGGACATTTGGTAGCATAGTGACCTACTCTTCCACAAGCAAAACATTTGAAGGGTAACTTACCTCTGAATCTACCAGCACCTCGTTGAAGATTTCTGACGAAATTTGATTCTTCTTCTTCTTCTGACACATGATTTGATTCAAAGTACTCTCCTTTGCCTGAAGCCTTGAAGGCAGCTTCTCTCCTGTCTGAAGGACCTCCTTTTCTCATTTCATAAGAAGTTAGAATTCAGTGCAGCTGTGACATGGTGAGAGTTTGTAGATTCTCCTTTTCTTCTATGGCGGACACTTTAGATTCAAACTTGGGGGACAAGGATCTTAGAACTTTTTCAACCACAATAGCCTCTTTTATTTCTTCACCCAAGTTTTTCATGCAATTAACAATCTCATCCACCCTAAGGAAATAGTTAGCCACACTTTCATCATTATACATTCTGAGATTCTCATATTGAATCCTGAGGGTTTGAAGTTTAGCACGCTTTACCTGTTCATCTCCTTCGTAGCTCAAGACAATCTTGTCCCATATTTCTTTTGCGGATTTATATTGCATAACCTTCACGAATTCTGATTGAGATAAGCATCCCAACAGAGTATTGACTTCTTTAGCATTTGTTTCATATTTCTTCTTCTCGGCTGGATCTGTAGGAGTAGCTGAAGGAAAAGTGTAGCCTGTCTCTATGATATCCCAAACTTCTATACCAAGTGATTGAAGATAGGCAGTAACTCTTACCTTCCAATAATTGAAGTTTGTCCCATCAAAAATTGGTGGCCTGATTGATGCTTCCCTCTCGTAGTTGCTCATGATGAACAGTCTTCCTTCAAGCGATCAAGCTTCTCTGAAGGACCTGCTCTGATACCAATTGTTGGAAATAATACTGAGGGGGGGGGGGTGAATCAATATTATTAATTTCTTTTCAATAAACCATCTAGACTTATGCTTTAAAGTATTCTTCTGATATTGATAATTAACTTGTATATCAGAACCATATAATAATGAATCAAGAACAGTAAAAATAGATAATCACACAAAGGAACACCAGATATAAGGTGGAAACCCAATGTGGGTGAAAACCACCTGCTGCAATATGTCTCTATCTTCTTTCAAATAGAATTTCTTTTACAATGATTTTGTACTGGTGCAGTCCTTTACCAGTACGCAGGCTGCAACCTGCAGAGAGCTACAACTCTCTCTCGTTCTCCAGTCTCTCCTGGAAGGGAGCTACAATCCCCTACTTCGTTCAAGGGCCACGTTTCATTAATTTTCAGACTGGATCCAAGAAGGTAAAATGGTCATCAAGTACAAACAAATCTTCAGAATTACCCAAACAACAGATCTATCAGAATCACTCAAGGGCCAACCCAAGCACCAGATCCACATACATGACAGTTATCACCCGATATAGACAACAGAGGCTGATATCAAGACCCAAACAGAGGCTAAACAAGAAAAAAACTTAATATTGCGCACTTAGAACCCTTTAGTAAATAGCAGAAGCGGCTAGAGCATATATAAGAAATGATTGCAGCTTTGTTAAAAAGAACCTGTGGGTGATCGCTCCCACATCACCTCCTAAATAGCGATTCTCCACACCCGAAGAGACTTCTGTCTTTTGCGTGTCTGCGGCTGCACAGTTTCCTTAAGATCTTCAATTCATAATTGATGCTTTGCCACCGGATCCCCTTTTTCTTTATATAATCATGCTTTTGATAATACCATGAATCGAAACCAGAGGATCAGAAAACCTGAGGCGCAACTGTTTTGACCAATCTCTTAAGAATAGGCTTAAGTGGGAAAAACTATGAAAATGGTCCCAAAACCACAAATGCGGACTTTTAACATAATCCATCCACACTAATAATATATCGGGTCCGCTCTCATCGCTAACAATACATGCCCGATGTCCGATCCGATGGATCGGATGTGATATGCCCCATTAACCAGCCTTTATTAATATATCAGGTCTGCTCTCATCGCTAAAAATACATGCCCGACGTCCGATCCGATGGATCGGATGCGATATGCCCCATTAACCAGCCTTTATTAATATATCGGGTCCGCTCCCATTGCTAACAATACATGCCCGACGTCCGATCCGATGGATCGGATGCGATATGCCCCATTAACCAGCCTTTATTTATATATCGGGTCTGCTCCTTTCATCGCTATCAGCGATTTGAAGTGGGAGGCTTATGGGCGAACACCGCGGATGCGATTTAATACGAAATGCTTTTAATTCCTTCATCGGTTCCGACCCCTCTTATCGCAATCGGAGGATTTCACCAAAGTCACATAGCCGGATGCGATATTATTATAAGCCATGTTTGATGCCACCATCGGGTCCGCTTGCAATCGGAGGATTGGGGTGGGTGACCCTTTATGTATTCCGATATACTGCGGACGCGATATATTATAAACCGTGTTTGATGACTCCATCGGGTCTGACCGCAATCAGAGGTTTCAACGAAGTCCGACGCGCATATATGCCGAACTTCGGATGCGATATTATTATAAGCCAGAGTTAATGCCACCATCAGGTCCATTGCGATATGCTTCCGGGTTACACAGTCGAAACCCCAATGCGCCGATATTCCGAAACATATATATATATATATATATATATATATATATATATATATATATATATATATATATAATATATATATATATATATATATATATATATATATATAATTGTTATGCGATATGCCGAAACTTTGATGCCGCAATGATATTATTCATGTAACCGCCGAAAAGGGGATATAATGCATATATATGGGTTTTACGCACCCAACCAACTCCTGACAATATAAATGCATGCATATATGGGTTTTAATAAGCCTGATAGCTCCCGATGGTGATAATGCATACATATATGGGTTTTAAGCACCCAAACATCTCCCGATAACACTAATACATGCATATGAGGCCTGATCACTCCCGATAAGCTCTTTATATATGAGAAAGAGCCTCTATTGCTCCAATAAGCTCCCAATGGCTCAAAGGTTCCAATAAGCATATGTAAATGGCCCCTCTTCTCTCCTTTTGGCTCTTCTTGTCCCCATCAAGATAAATGTCTGTCTGTGAGAGGGTTGCCATCAAGTTCAACACATGTCCATAATGCCATAATGCCAACAATAACTAATTATTACTTAAAGCATTCAAATAGGCGAAGATAATTAACTAATATTGGAATATAAGCAAGATCTTCGGTAATAGGACAGGGCATGGCGCACAACCCTTGGATAGGGATGCGTGAAGGTAGTGTATCAGGCCATGAGGAATGGGAAAGTGCACGAAGAAACCTATGCACAGGGGCAAACAGTGGACTAGTCGAACTCATCAGACATCGCCAGAGTGCGGAAACCTGGTTCTAGCACCCTCCCATACTACTTCAGGTGAGACCTCAGTCCGCGCTCCGCAGACTATTTCCGAAAGGGCCAGTAGTATCGGGATTTGTTTGGCTTATTGACTTTAAACCTGGGTTAGGCCCCAAGAAGCCAACAATGACTCAACTTCCTATGTAGCAGTTAAGGAAGTGGCATCGATGAAACACAGATAACTTGACCTTATACATGTGTAATAGAACCCCCAAGATCCATCCAACCCATCCAGGTGACCAACCCCTAAGAAAAACTGACATTTTGTTGCATTAAAGCCTCAATCACTCCCTTAACATGGGCATGCATGCGATTGGGACCCTCCAGTCATTCCCATATCATGGCATGCTTGGGATTGGGGAATTTTCTAGGTAGTTTTGTGCCAGCAACTTCGAATTCTGTGAAACTTTTTTAGGGCCAGAACTTAGGCCACCACCCAAAACTCTATGAAACTTCCATAAATGAAAAATAACATTGAAACAATGATATAGATGAAAATACTTGATCAAGGACTTGACTGGACCCCTACTAGCCATGACAAGCATTTCGTCAAACATGTCACAAATATGCATCCTACAAGTTTAAACTATAGATCTGAGCGTAGGGGTCTCAATATTATCTTAGAATCACTAAGAAGCATTGTTTTCTCATCACAATAACTTCATTACCATATTTTAAGAAACATATTCATTGTACATTCAGTGATTAACCAAAACATGATGAGAGCCATAAATTTCCACTGTCATAAAACTCATTCATAACCATCATATAACGAACAAAAATATCAAGGGTATAACAACCATGTAAGCCACATATAAAGAAGTATATTTACCCATAAAATACCAAGGAGAAAGAGAGATATTATTAATGAATTCATAAGTCGACCACGTATGGGACATCCATAAACCACCTGACCATAGATTAGGCTAAACCAAATATTTCTTTCATCTAGTCACCCCTATGCCATATTCCAAGCATGAATGTGGGATCTCATAAAACAAATAATAAAACCCATCTAGGGCTTCGAGAAGCCAAAGCACTTCAAACCTCAACCATTGATTCCACCTTATGGTCAGACATCACTAACCATCACCAGATTTGTCTGCACCCAAGATGTCTAGGGCTCCATATCTTTTGTTACAACCAAGGCTTCTAGGACTAGTAACTCAGCCCACCAAGGGCTCTAGAGCGTGATTCAAATCAAGGCTTCCAAGACTAGTAACTCAACCCAAACTATTAAAGGGTTCCTAGAGAATTTGTCCAGCCAAGGCTTCTAGGAGTTAATAACTTAACCCACAACCAAAAGCACTAGAAAACCAACCATAAAATAAAAGTAAAACCCACAACTCCATGGCTATCCAGGAAATGGAAAGGTTAGGAAAAACCACTATCAATTCAGGAAATCCTCCATGCCAATGACAAATTAGAACCAAATAACCACATGCATATTCCATGCATGCAAAAACTAGCAAGGAAATCATACATGTAACTCAGTACCTGCAAGCAAAATCCGGTGTAGTTGTTGATCTTGATGTCCTCTTGCATTTTATTTCTTTTCCTTTTCTTTCTTGCTCCATGTCCCAAGTATGCCACACTCCTCTAAGAGTGCTCTAAGAAAACCAAGAGTCTGAGGGAGAGAGAGAGAAAAATGAGAGCTCCAAAACTGAACTGATCAAAGCCATGAATTGATCGTCATAAGCCTCTTTATTAAGGATGCCTCTATTTTCTTCATTTTTCCATTATGTTCCTTCATTTTCCTCCTCACATGCAACTTGTGAACTTTCACCTTCATTTTCTCCTAATTTTCATTATTTTTATAAATAAATGCCAATAAATGTCAGTTTTCCATTCCAAAGCCTTAACCATTGTCTTTTCCAAAGTCCATAACCATTAATTAATTACAAGGGATCCCCATCACTATGTTTCTACCCAACATTTAGCTTGGAATACATGTCCCATGACCAAGGTCTTATTTTACCTTTATTAATTTTTACATGGATTTTTTACCAAGGATGCTACAATGGAAATTATAAGGCCTTCCAATCCTATCCTTATAGACACACAATGCTTTATAAACAAATCTTTGGAGGTCAAGTGGAAGGATATTAAAAACACATTCATGCAAACAAATTTCCCTTAATATTTGGAAGAAAAGGAAGTCTACATCAAGATTAAGAGGTCCAGGATACACATGATTGAATTTACGTTCCCATTCATGCCTTGCTTAGAGGAAATTGAATGTAACCTATCACATATGGATGACTCAAACCTGGTGCTTCACAGTGAGAGTGGTGGTGAGGTTTCCACCTACTATGGCAAGGACATGTGTACTTATTAAAATACACTAAAACCCATAGAATATGTGGACAACAGATTCTATACTAGATGGGACGATCTCAACACAAGTTATATCATCAAGTCCTAGTGTCAAGATCCTGTCACATTCTAACATCGTTCGACTGCAATTTACTCGAATATGATTTTGAGGAAGGTGTACCAGTACCTTATTTCTATGTGTTGTAGGATGCATGGGCAGAAGAATGAAAAATTATTTGAAGAGAATTGGATATTTAGGATCAACTTGGTTGTCAATGGAGGCAAAATCTTTAATTGGGTGTATTGTAGCTCATTTTGGCACAGCGAAAATATCAAATATCTTCAAGAAAGTTCGAGTACAATATTAAATTTTGCAAAATTTGATGGTACCTAATAATATTTTCTAAGAGCTCTACAAAGGGAAGACCTTTTCTTTATAATAGAAGTCAAACCATAGAGCAATGACCATGATGTTGATATGTTTTACTATTCTCTAGAGGGTCTAAAGTGTCGGTCAAAGCTAGATGTTGCTCGCCGTTTAGGCCTTCTAATAGATTGTAATGCGCAAGAGAGTAATGCTTCATTATAGAAAAGTAAATTGAAGGATTTATGATTGACATTGCCTAGAAAAAATGAGGAGTTAGCTAGGAGCAAATGCATAAATATAATTTTATCAAGGGTACAAATTTGCATAGATAATGATGAAAGTAGCCCCAATAACAAGAGTGATGATCATTCCTCTAACATGGATGTTGAGCCCATCTCTCAAAATATGAAGAGAAATAAAAGAGAGTGTGGGCCTGTTGTAGAAGAAAATGCTTTACATCAAATAAAATCCAAGGTGAACTTGCCAGGACAATATGAAGACTTTTCTATTGAATGTCTTCGTACCATTGATCCTCGGCCTATCTACCATTATAGTCTCCATATATGGCCCATAGGATATTTCTCCACCTGGCATGATACATTTACTGGGTCATTATTTACATCTGAAGTGATTGATGGAGGCTTTCTTGGACCTATTTTCCTAGTAACAAGACGTCCTTGTGCAACATTGCCAAACTCAAACTCAACTGCTTCAACTGTCTTATTGCTCTAAACATGCGAAAACCTTCAAGCTGATAATAAATTTCAAGAACCTGGTATTGTGTTTGAAACAACAAATGACGAGGATAACGAAATACAAATGCTTCTTGCAGATCCTAGGGATTCTATTTCTGCATATTTGCCTGTGATTGATCAGGAATTTGCAACTGTAAATCCTAATGGTTTTGTGGATGATTTGTATAATCTATTAATGATACAATATCAGTGGGAACCGTTTGAATTCAAGAGGAAAATTAACAAGAGCGTTTTGGAAAATGGTCAATTGAAAATCATACTGGGGAGTTTGGGTTGAAAGTAGATCTTCTTCTGAAGCTTGGCAATTGATTTCTACAAAGTTTTTTTCATCATGTCTAGATATTCATAGATGGGCAAACATGCTACAACTTGTTTGCAAGCATTCAACAGTAAAACACAAATCCCCTGTAATTATTCCAAATGGTGTTAAAACGAAGGCAAATTTAGGTTTATTGAACAAGCTTTGTAGCTTTGCAGGCCCTAGAAATATGTTAAATGTTGTTAATAATAAAGTGATCTGAGAAATTTTTGCATGCTTCTGAAAGAATTGTTGGAGAAGGAAAGATTTGGGTTGGAATTTCCGTTCGTACAAGAATTTATCGAAAGTCTTTGTGGTGCAAATAGTTGTAATAAATATGAATTCCTGACAAAGAGGAACGATTACTTGACTTCCAAAACAGTTGGAAGTGGTAATATGATCCTTCAAAAGAAAAGGTCATATGAAGCTAATGAAATGAATGAAGAAACCATACATGATCTTCTCAGACAAACAAGAAAGGCCAGGAAATAAATGTTAGCTAGGTCCTGGAATATTGAGCAGCAGACTAGTCCACCTCATGGTCGACCTTTTATATCAAGGTTTTCTCCAGAACTTGTAGGAGATGTAATACTGGTCAGGGAATTACTTTGGTACTTTCATGAAATTCTTGGGCTAAAGGGGATACCTTCTTTAGAAGAACTGGAAGATGAGTTGTCAGATGCATGGCCAGAAGACCTTTAAAGCCATGATAAAGCAATTCAATGAAGAAACATTTGTAGCACCATTTTTATTTTCAGGTGATTGGGTAAAATGAATATTAAGGGGCATAAAGATAATGTTTTGAAGTTGTCAATAGCAGTTCCATCGTTGTTAAGAATTGGGTTGAGTCCCTAATTCCAAAGAAATTGTAGTGTTTACGTCGAAAAATTGGCCTTGTAATATTGTTGGTTAGTAAAGGGGCCACTGATAAGCAAATTCCTTCAGTTGGAATGCCTCTCATCCAAAATATTTTGACAAGAAGCTCCTGCCAGATGAGATTGATGGAGCTCCTATTGATCAAGTGAATTGGGTCAAGATCCTATCGAATAAACAGGTTAAAGAAGTGATTTAAAATCTTTATAAGACATCCAGATCTTCAACCCAAAGTCAAAGATGATATTCACAACTTGTTATCAATAATATCAACGAAATTAGACAACCTGTAGGAGAGCTTATGAGCGTGTAACAGATTGACGGCCCAGAACATTGACGCTTGAGATCAATGAAACCCCGACATCAAAATATGCATGGATTTTATCCCAAAGCATGCTCCCGCAAGTGGATTCGTCAAATCTACCAGGAAAGAGATGAACAATCAATATTCATTATGGAAACACCTTCTTAGTACTTCCAGAAACTGCTACAGGTGATCCCTTAAGAAATTGGTGGTTTACATGGAGTGGTATGTGTTTGTTAAGTATATTTGGCCAAACATCTAGGGCCCACTCCTATTACATACATGAGAAACTTATTATGTGAGTTTAAGTAAATAAAAACTCAGGCAACACATTGTAAAAACATTATATGAGTGGGTTTTGATAATATTATATATATTGTTTATATAATATGTATAATGTTAAAAAGACGTCATTAAATTTTATTATTTTGGATCTTTTCAATAAATAGGTAGTTCCGTAACTATTTAGTAATCATTTTTATAACTAATTAGACAGTTAGCGAACTAGCTAGGGAGCAGAAATAAAATCCTAGAGAATAGATTTTGAAGGGGTTTAGAGTTTAGTCTTCATGATTAAGTATTGTAACCCAAAATATTTTTGAAGCTTGAATAATATATTGCAGTTTGATTTTAGCATTGGGAAGTTGCAGTTATTGTTTTTCTCTTGAGTTTCAGCATTCAAATTTATGTATTTTCCTCTCTTAGATAGTGTAAGATGCAATTGGTGGTTTGTTTATTTTTTGATGAATTTACATAATTTTACTCATTAAAATTAATCTTGAAACCCTTAATGCAATCTTGAAACCCTTAATGCAACGCTCCACATCTAGGAATTTCATTATATTTTCTCAGTCTCACATTAATCTAGGAATTTCATTATATTTTCTCAGTCTCACATTATTCTTTTGACAGAGTTAAAGCACAGATTCTTAATTGCCTATGCCAAAACTCTGTCTCTTCTATTTTCTGCTTTACACCTCCCCCTTGCAACTCTCATGGCCTCTTTGGCCATTCTGCTTTGGAAGGCTAGGGTTTCAAAAACAGAACTTTTGGTTACATGCTTTCATGGCTAGTACTTCCAGGAATTAATTTTAATCTTTTTATCCAATCTCAAAATGGCTCGGGCACTAGTTTCCCCACAACCACGAACTGTCTCGTGAGGTACAATAGGGAGGATATACTTTCTGTTGAATTGTAGCAACATGTTGGGTAGGAAAAAGTAGCTCTGAGAGAAAACCAAGCACTAGAGTTTTATATACAAACTGATATATTAGATGGGATCTATGCCCATTATGTATTCCCATCGATGTATTGGAGCTAGACCCCACAAGACAAGTTTCTAGTCTACTTCCATTTCAGTGTGTTTTTAGAGTTAAGTTTCTGAGGGGCTTGTGACAGATTGGTAGAGCATTTATTTGCAGTCATATTTTGGATGATATATGAGATTGATGTTCCTTTAATGACTAATCAAGTGAAGGAGGCTTTGCATGATATCTCATATTGGTTTTCCACACCAGATGACACATATATTAGATGCTTTAGATGCCATATATCTCCCCATGTTATGCCATGACATGTGACTAAAAAGGTAGTCCTACAAGAAGTTTCTTATTAGTTGAGTAGTTGATTATCAAGAGTTATTCATAGAAGGAAGAAGGCCCCTTAGCCCACTTTCCCTTTGGGAATTGGAATGTATGAACTAAATATCCTTAAGTTGGTAGATGCTGAAATACAAGAGCTAGACATCTTGCACTTTAGAACTAGGAATTTTCACAGGTGTGATCCTAGGAAAGTCTGCAAGCCACATTGTAAAAGGATATGGTACACCTAGGGTTACATACCAATGAATATTGAAGAAGATGAAAAAGTGAAGAATTGGTAAAATGAATTGAGAAAGACTCACCCAAGAGATGAGGCTAACACATCTATAGTTCCATAAATGTCAGATATACAAATGCTAGATGAACTGACAATTGCACACGCTAGCACACCAACTCCCAAGAACAAGGTAAATCATGATCCAAAAATAGAGAGTAGAAGTAAATGGGAATTTGATCCATTAAGGAAAGGTTCTTTTGAAATTGAACAGGAAAATATTCCACAAGAGGAAGAGGACAAGAGGAAGTAGGATGAACTACCTAGAAATAAATAGGAAGAAGAAGAAAAAAGAAGGGTAATAGAGGAAGATCAACAAAGGCACTCATAGCAAGAGTAAGCAACATAGAGGTTGGAAGAAGAACAAATGACCCAAGAAATAGAAGTAGAATTGGAGGAATATGATTCCATCAAGCCCATGGATGATGAACCAGGTTTTCTAGTATAACCTCCTTTTACATGTGGCCATCTCCTATTTGATGAGACGGGAATCATACCTCCACTAGAATACATGCTCATGGACATATGTAATGTTACATTTTATGACATAAAGAAAAGGATCATGCAAGAAATTCAAATGTTCTTCCAAAATGATCTTCAAAATCCAGTCTATGCATCCATGAAGAAATTATGGTAACTAATGTTTCCTTTTCCACAACAACACATGATAACTAAAAGTACCTTTTGAATGAGAATGAACGATTGAGAAAATAATTGATTGTAGTAAAGTAACAAATGGAGCACCTCACTGAAAAAAATCAACAATTATCTTCCAGTAGTCTCAACACAATAAAATGTTAGTCATCTATACACGAGGAATTGGGGGGAATGGAAGACATCATGGAAAATTTGTATGGTGAAATGATACTACTACATGAGGTAGTGGCAGTCTTAGTTAGAATACGAAAGAAAGTGTTGAAAATGGCAACAAGAAGTGCTAAAAATAGAAGTGTTAAAAATATCACTGCTAAAAATAGCAGTTTGGGTACCAGCGCTAGATTGGGCAATAGGGAATGAAAAATGGAAGTGCTAAAAATAGCATTCTATTTTTAGTAGTTCACGATGGATTCCTATTTTAGTCAGTCCCTGGACTAAACATAGGAAGTAAAATTCGAATTTGAACTTAACAGTTGTTTGAAAATAAATAAATTAATTCACCATGGGTTAATTAGTTGTGAAAAATCAAACATGAAGTCTATGTGAGGACATGCAACAGTTTCTCTATTAATTGAGGAGTTTATCCATTAGTTAAAGAGATAAGGATGAGTTCTAATTTGAGTAGTAATTAGTTGGCTCAGTTAACTGAGTCAAGTCTAGTTATAATTGATTTAAACAGTTTGTTTAAATTAAGCAAGTTCAGTTAGTTAATGCATGCTTGCATATAATTGCTGCACTTCAGATAATTGAAAATTCTCTCATGAATAACTCATGCATGTCAGTTCAGACAGAGACCTAGTTGAGATCAGAGAAGGGACAGTGTACTATCATTTGGATGAATATTTTTCCTATAAAGGAAGCTCATCCATGATGAGGATTTATCTCCTTCAAGACTACGCAGTTGGATCAGAGGTTGGTGAGTGTGTGAAGAGGCCAATTCACACAAGTGGTTGCATTGGACACCAATCAGAATTGTGCAAAGAAATAGGAGGCTTGGGGGGCAAACCAGAGGTTAGAGAGAGGCCTTTGACTGTCTATGAGAACCAGAGGTATTACAGAGAGAGCAGGATAACTTTTGAGCTGATTCTTTTTGTAATACTAGCTATATTTCCACTTGTATGATAATATAGAGCTGGGGTTTTACGCTGAGGCTTTCCCTAGGTTACATCTTCTGTGTTATGTGTGATTGATTCTTTCTTATCAGTTATATGTGTTCTTATTGATGTTTCTCATGTTCGATTAAGCTTCCACTAAATTGTTTGTAGAAGTAGATCAAGTGTTTTGCTTTAGTATATTGCATTACCAGGTGATCTACAAGTGGGAATTTATACATGGTATCAGAGCTAGCTGATTTGTAGGAAAAATTCTACATGGTATCAAAGCACAGGTGATCAAGGAAGAACAGTATACAAGAAGGGAGAATTTTAAGTTTGTAATTTCTGAATATTGAATTGAGTTCTTATCACATCTATTTCACCGGTGGCATTCAATGGTTTGAGACTCGAATATGCCCTTCATGGCAGTTCGAATTATATAGCCTGGAAGGATTGCATGGAGGCATTATTAGAAGATAAAGGTCTAAAGGACTTCATTGATCAAGAACTCTAGAAGCCGACTGATGCTACTCAACTGGTGGAATGGAAAAAGAATGTGGCTAGAGCAAGGAGAATCCTCCTGGAGGGAGTTCGAGATCACATAGTCTCGAGTCTCCATGGGAAGGAGACTCCGTTTTCGATGTGGAAAGCATTGAAAGATATTTATCAGAATAGTAGTGATCGGAGGAAGCTAGCACTGAAGGACAAACTTCGAAAGATCAAGTGTGAAAAGGGCGACACGATCTCTATGTATCTGAACAAGCTCACCACATGCAGGGATGAGCTTGGAAGTTTAGGGATCATGACAGCTGATGATGACATGGTGAGTCGTGCTCTCCTCGGTCTTCCTAAGTGTTGGCATAGCTACTAGGACTCAGTTAATGGAAGAGAGAAACTGCCAGATTGGGAACGACTTTGGTCGGATTTGATGCATGAGGAGATAAGAAGAAGCACCAGGGATGGTTCTTCATCCATGGAGGATGAAGAAAACTGTGCCTTAGCTAGTAAGGCGAAGAATGGGAAGGAGAAGGTTTCTCATTCCAAATCTAGTTCTTCCCATGGTGGGAAGAAGTTTGACAAATCGAAAGTGTGATGCTTTCGTTGTCATGAGGTGGGCCATTTCGCTACAAATTGTCCACAAAGGAAATCCAAGAAGGGATCCGAGGAAGAATCTGAAGGTGAGGCACTTGCTTCACAGTTCGTGTTGGATTTCACGCTCTTCACATGCATGGTCTCATCCATGATGGGAAGTGGTTGGTTTCTTGATAGTGGAGCTTCTTTCCACATGACTGACAGCAAAAGTTTGTTCTGTACTTTGGAGGAGAAAGATCTCCAAATACTCATAGTAATGGGTAATGATGAAAAGTATAGTGTCTCAAGTGTAGGCATGGTTATTTTTCAGAGGGAACATGGAGCTTGCCTTACCTTGACCGATGTCAAGTATGTACCAGGACTAAAGAGAAACTTTGTGTCGATCGTGATGCTAGAAGACAGAGGCCATGATGTAATCTTTAGTAAGGGAAAGGCTTTCCTTAGACACATCATCACTAGACAGGTGAAGCAGATTGGTTCATGGGTCAAGAACTTGTATGCTCTTGAGGTTCAAGATTCATGCAAAGCCTTGAGGAGCAAGGAAACTAATGGAGACTTGGTGTTTGAGAGGGAGAATAAATTACCTCTCAACATACAGTGCTAGAAGAAGTCTCAGACGATTGTGGAGGAGCCACAATTGGTGAAGCAGCTTCAGGAGGTTGTGGAGTAGCCACAACTAGAGAAGCCGAGAGGAGATCGAGTAGAGACATCTACTCATGCAGAGACCTCCAGTAGGGGGAAACTTTGAGCCATGTGGGTAGAGGGATCACATGCATCCATACCTCCAGGTAGGAGGTGGGGCAATGTGGAGCGATAGTCCCAAGGAGGAGGGGTAGGATCCTTGAGTTACCCAACCTCTTTGATTCGACTTCGCTATAGGAACTCGTATGAGGAGTAGCAGGACCGACTGATTGGGTAGAGACAGATGTGGATGGAGTGGCAGGTAGAGCTACAGTGCAAAAGTCCCAAGACTGTGTAGAACCAGCAGGTTACAATGATGCGAGAGGCACATGAGTGTTGCACCAATGCAGGATGGCACAAAGAGGTGTGCAACGATGTGAGATGAATGAAGTGTTGTAGCAGCTCAGAGGTCAGAGAGGGAGAACTTGTCAGCAGCATGTAGAGCTTCAGCATCAGAGTGTGTTTCTAGCCCAACAAAGAGGTCGGTGGGGAGTTTTTTTTGTTCCGAGAGTTGTTGGAACAACCACACTTGGTAGTAGTGTTGCATGCAGAACATTCCAAAGGTACAGGATCGGGTTCGAGTTGAATGCCTTTCTTGTTGAGAGGGAGTGTTGAAAATGGCAACAACAAATGCTAAAAATAGAAGTGCTAAAAATAGCACTGCTAAAAGTAGAAGTTTGGGTACCAGTGCTAGATTGGGCAATAAGGAATGAAAAATGGAAGTGCTAAAAATAACATTCTATTTTTAGCAGTTCAGGATGGATTCCTTTTTTAGTCAGTCCCTGGACTAAAGATAGGAAGTAAAATTCGAATTTGAACTTAACAACTGTTTAAAAACAAATTAATTAATTCACCGTGAGTTAATTAGTTGTGAAAAATCAAACGTGAAATCTATGTGAGGACAAGCAACCATTTCTCTATTAATTGAGGAATTTATCCATTAGTTAAAGAGATAAGGATGAGTTCTAATTTGAGTAGTAATTAGTTGGCTCAGTTAACTAAGTCAAGTATAGTTATAATTGATTCAAATAGTTTGTTTAAATTAAGTAAGTTCAGTTAGTTAATGCATGCTCGCATATAACTGCTGCACTTCAGATAATTGAAGATTCTCTCATGAATAACTCATGCATGTCAGTTCAGACAGAGACCTAATTGATATCAGAGAAGGGATAGTGTACTATCAGTTGGATGAATATTTTTCCTGTAAAGGAATCTCATCCATGATGACGATTTATCTCCTTTAGGACCGCGCTGTTGGATCAGAGGTTCGTGAGTGTCTGAAGAGGCCAATTCACACAAGTGGCTGCACTGGACCCCAATCAGAATTGTGCAAAGAAATAGGAGTATGGGAGGGCAGACCAGAGGTTAGAGAGAGGCCTTTAACTGTCTATGAGCAGCAGAGGTATTACAGAGAGAGCATGATAGCTTTTGAGCTGATTCTGTGTTATGTGTGATTGATTCCTTCTTATCAGTTGTGTGTCTTCTTATTGATGTTGCTCATTTTCGATTAAGATTCTGCTAAATTGTTTGTAGAAGTAGGTCAAGTGTGTTGCTTTAGTATATTGCATTACCAGGTGACCTACAAGTGGGAATTTCTACAGAAAGCACAAGAAGTCTTGAAGCTCCTAGAGGTGGAAAACAGAACTATCGATCAAATACCGGAATGGTTGCTAAATATTGTGATGTTCTGCACTAGTTGGTAAAAAAGGACAAGATTGTTGCTGAAGTAGACAAAGTAGAGTTGAGACTCCATGGTCAAAATTACACCAGTCTCGAATAAAAGTCAGCTAACATTGTAGCTTCTTATATTCGGTTGCACAATAGTTTGGAGTCCCTAGCACATAAACATGGTATGCCTTCAGTAGGATCACTTGAAGAAACAAGAGGCAAGGATATCATCTTACGAGAAGTGAAGAAGTACATTGAGAAAATCAAGAAAGCATAAGAACATGAAGGCTTGGACATTGCTAAGAACATTATTCTACAATATGTCATTCCACCATTTAAAGCTCACATGAAATTGTCATGCCTGTGGAATAGCGTACAATCTAGCTCCAAATCCATATCAACATAAGGATTAGAGGTGAAGATGTGGTTTGCAGCATATTTTCCAGTCCGAATCAAAGTCATTGCTACAGAATTTAGAGCATGGCATTCATCCATCACCAATGAGATCCAAAAAGAAACCAATGACTTATCTATTTGAAAGAATGTGATAAGTTTTGTCTTATATAGCCACCATCCTATAATTATTTTGTCTTTTGAAATAATTTTAATGTAATGGCATCCAAGAGACACATGTGGAATTTCAAAAGACACGCAGGGAATGTAAAAGATCATATATAGAATGTGAAAGGTTGTATGGAATCCCATAGGTGATAGAAGTTGAAAAGTCATGAGGAAACTCAAAAGTCATTTTGATTTGTTATAAATATCTCCTCATAACTTAAGTAAAGGGCTTGGATTCTTAGAGTCTTGCCATAGCTTCTCTTTTATTTCATAAGAGGAAAATCATTATTTGGAGAAGCTAGTTGTAGCTTCATGTTCCTGTATTGCATCTAGTGTTTCACCTATGCAACCGTGTACTTGGAATCTTTCATTAATAATCAGAATCTGCTTGGGCCAGAACTTCTTCATGGATGTATCATGAATGTAGTAAGACTATTCTTGATATGTTTATGGTATATGTTGGAATAATACATACTAATACTAATGAACAATTTCATTTCTTAGATATGGATATTCTTGAATAAGTGTTGCTATGATTTTATGATTGTTGTTTATCTTGTGAACTAATTTGTAGGTTAATCAACAAGTCTTTATCTTTTGCTCGTAGGTCTCTCTTAGGATATTACTATTACTTCCTTAATTGGAGGCTTATGTCTCTTTACAACCCTGGAAGTTTCTTTTTCATTCTACATTTAGTGTCACACAAATATCACGTACTTTATACCCCAAATATTTATTATAATTTCTTGTGTATGTGTTGTAAACAAGGCACACCTATAAACCATTCATAATGGTGGACAAACCCTATAACCAAATGGGACTCCTACACCAAATGGTGTGAGGTCTAATTGGGACTTCATATCAGGGAGATCCCATGTATGTTGGCGACATCCAACACCGTCAACACATTTTATGAAATATAATAGCTATTTTCAAACCTTAGACATGCCATCAGCCACATACCACATTATTCATAATCTCTCAATAGTGGTTTATCCCCAAGCTAGGACTTTAAGTCCATAGGGAAATGTTTTACCCAAAGCCAAGTACATACAATATTGTACACAACTAGGTCAAGTTACAAAACTATGTAGTGTTCAACCAAGAGGCTCCTACCCCCCATTAGCCCCACAACCCATGTAGTGAACCCCTTTCTCTACACCCACAATTCCTCAAGCTCTGCAACTACCTTCAAGGTTTGCAATTCAACTACCAAGGATGTTCTAGAGACATGTGGTCTATAGGAATTCTTACTGCCTCATGAGTCTCCAACTACCTCTCTAACCTCACATCATGGGACCTTCCCTATTTATCGTCATGTGATAGGGTCATCCCCTATTTCCCATCTAACATGCCTAGTCACATTTACCATAGTTATATGATGTAGAATGTGTGTTCCATAACACTATCACCTTCACTTTTATCTGCATGTTACTCTCTTGAAACATGGAACCCCCCTAAAGTCATTTTATGAACTTAAGTTAAAACATGTTTATTTTTTATTTAGGATTATTTTAATAATATATTGAGCATATAAATCCCCCTTTTAACACTCATTGAGTCTTAGCCCCGAATACTCTTTTCATCTAGCTTGAGCTATAACGATGATGTATTTTATTAATGTGCACATAATTTCATCCTCTAGCCTCAAAACATATAAACACATATGAATAGTAGCCCCCAAACTAGTCCTTGCATGAGCAACCTAATTAATATGTACCATATCACTAGCCTAAGTTTCATATGTGCGTATTCATTTAAAACCTGGGGATCAATTCAAGGTATTAGATTTCCCTCCCCATTATTCATGAATCATCTTCAATACATTATATATACACATATACAAACAAAATTATTGAAAAGGATGAGGGTACTCTTCCCTCATAGCATATGCATGCTCCCATGTAGCATCCTTAGGACTTGTTGATGGTGCTAGAATCCATCAACCAAGGGATCTCCCTGATGTGAAGTTCTAATTAGACCTCACACCGTTTGGAGTAGGAGCCCCATTTGGAATATCGGCACAGTTTCCATGTATTCTTATATATTTTCATTGGCTCTAACTGTCAGTGAAAGAGGAATGCGTGCTACCTTCAAAAACAAGAAGGTGTTCCTAGTGAGTGTTTAGTTGTACGTGTGTCAAATTTCTTCTACTATGAAGGGAAAGAGTAAAGTAAGCCTCTCAGAGAGAAGTAACAGTACCACCCAGGAAGACACACACGCCAAAAATGGGATATGTCTAGCATCCAACAGAATAGTCTACAAAAGATGTGATGGTCATTAGAACCAATCAATGAGAAATATTTGTCTAGTATCTTGCGAAATAGTCCACAAGGATGGGACATGAATAATCACCATCACAACACATTCTCAATAAGATAAGTAGTAAAATAACCAAAATAGTTCAACTACTTTAGCACAAATGAAAGAAAACATAAAATACAAACATCCACAGAGTATTCTTACAAATATTCATAATCCATGCATGAAGGACGTGTTTCCCTTGAAGTATTATGTTATTAAGTAAAAGATCCAAAACAAATGTATACAATGAACATCACTAGCTCCAATAGTGCAGCATTGGAGCCAGTCCTAACTCCTCAAAAGAACTGATACGTTTCCCTAATGCCTTGTGGGAGGAGCCAAGGTGGAAAGACCCTTGCTCATACAATGAGGGTGTATATATAACCAAGAGGTGATGCTTCACCTTCCGTGTGACTCTTTGACGTCCTCATGACTATTTTACTTCCTATGAATTTTTTACTTTACATGACTCCTCATATTCGGAAAGTGTCCTTTGGACATCCACTTTACAATACATTTTAAATAGGTAATTACATAATATGCAATAATGATGTGGCATATGATGACTTGTGACAAGATATGACATGACATTCATGACATAGACTACATGATGATGTGACAATGCCAAGATATGCTTCTTGCTTCTTCTTTCTTTATGTCTTCTTGAAAATATGGTACATGTTCTTATTCTTCCTCCTCCTTATGACTTAAAGATGAGGACTCTTCCATGTGATATTGATCTTCATCTTCTATTATAGTCCGATGTTCCTTCATCCTCTCACCTGATGATCATCTTATCTCTTCTGCTCCATATGTGTCTTCTAGAATTTCCTCCTTCTCCATCTCCCTCTTCATCATCTTGCCATGGCATGATAAGTTACCTATTTATGTAATTCACTCATGACAAGACAACATCAATCCAAAACCCCCTATTCTAAGATTGTGTATATTGATCCATTAACTAAGCCAGAACTGAATGGAAGGCTTGGAAAATGGCTTAGTGGCTATGCAGTTCATGTTGGGCTGAGGGAGAAAATGGCGCAATTGTGGAGATCAATGTGATAGGCTAAGGGGATGAGTAGAGGGAGAGAACATTGCATAATTTCAAGAGGCAAGGGAGATTGGGCCATTACACAGTTATGCATTTTATGAGCTCAAGGATGAGCTTGAGGTTGGAGACTACACAATGTGTAGTTCAAGCCTGGATGGAAGGCATGATTGTGTAGTTCTTGGCTTGAGCACTAAGGTTTCGAAATACACAGTTTTTGGCTTGAGCATTGAGGTTGCGAAATGTGCAGTTATGGGATTGAGCACTGAGGTCATGAAATGCATAGTTCTAGGCTTGTGCAACAAGATTACAAAATGATCAGTTATATGGTTAGCACTGAAGTTGTGAAATGCATATTTTTGGGCTTGAGCACAGAGGTTGTGAAATGCACAATCCCGGGCTTAAGCACTCAATTTGCAAAATGTGAAGTTTTGGGAGGTATATACTGTGCATTGTATAGTGCCAAGAGACAAGGTCACTTCTTGAGGACTGAGACCGCACAATGCGTAGTTTAGGAGGGCTAGATGAGGCTAGGTTACCAGGAATTTTATAAAATTTGGCTAAGTGTGGGACCGAAGAGACTGTTGTGAACAGTGATATTCCTTGACTTTGATCACACACTTGAAACACTTTGATGACACAACAACATAGATCATCTGGAACATGTTAACAACATATTTCCCTCAATGCGATAACTTTGTGATGACTTTACAACAAGTGTGACACTAAAGGTACACTTTGCAATGACCGTGGTGACACTTGTTTGATAGTGTTTAAAACTTTGGGAATCAGTGAAATTGATGTTTACATGGTTAGGATAACCCTTTCACACAAATATAACCCCTTGAAACCACCAAAACATGCATACATACATTGTGTGATAACTAACATGCGAAAAGATGATAATTGCTAAAGTGCGAATGACTCTTGTGATATGTGAATCAACAGTGAAAGTAACACATGCTAGAGAAAAGATAAAATGAAAAAGCCACTAAGTAAAGTGAAAGAAAGTGAAATAAACACCCGAAAACATTAAAATGATGCTCACGAAAATAAAGGTGTGTGGGAGCGACATTTTTCAAAACTCACCGAAATGGAAGTACAAACATAACTAGAATGTGAGAAATTGTCATTCTGAGTGAGCATTGAATGTTGACATGGATTACACATCGCACAGGCACAATCTTAATGGAATGTGCTATGCATGTCCAAGCTTGCATAAAAGAATGTGCTCATGCCCTTGTTACGGATTAAGCATGTGTGACCAAGTGACTTTGACACTTCTAGTCCAAGAAGGGAGCTCCAAAACCATCAACTGACCAAGAAATGACTACATAATGACCGATCACAAGTTCCACAGTAGGTTCCAAAATTTGTGTGTACGCAAAATTTTGGAGGGTGTTTGTCACAACGACAACGCTTGGTGACACACTAGTAGAACTCCAACTACTCTTCCTTGGTCAATTATTTTGTGCAAGTTATAATTCTTTAGGAAGTATTAATTCATTATTCAAATGGCCATGGTTTCCCCACTTAACTCATGCATAAAAATAGCCCCCTTCATTCCTTTACTTAGTTAAACACAAACATAAGACAGGTGATCACACAATGTGTCGAGTCAGGATAGGGTAATGAAGTTCGCGAGCTCTAGATTTTCAGAGTATAGTTTTTTCATTTCTCGTGTTATTCTGCTGCCAGCAGGCCTAGACAGTACCCTGACATAGTCACTTTAGGAACACAAACATTTATCTACCTCTAGCAAGTCTGGATAGTACCCTAGTGGAGTTTCTTGCTTCACCTCTCTGTGTAGGTATCATTTCTCTTCTTTCACCTTTATCTATTTATTTATATAGGAATTTGCATTGGCACTTATTTATTTCATGGGTAGAAGAGGGGTCCTGAATTATTCAGAGCAGGTGAGGTTGTCCCTTTAGAGAATCATATATAATACCATTGATATTGGTTTTCTCATTTAGATTTTCCCGTTGTCCTTCTCTACTTGGTTGGATCAACTTGAAACCACAAAAATATAAAAACCCGAGTGCACGCATGAAGTTTCCAGAATAGACATGGAGGTTATGGTTCAAGACAAGGATTAATTAACAAAAGGATCGTATCTTTTAACAGAACATCATTGACCAAAAGATGTAACCAAGACAAGGAAGAAGGATAGAGATTTAGCCAAAAGTTGCAGTTTTATGAAGTCCTTTTCTACTTTTCCACATTCCCTTTGAGCAAACAGATCATCTTCATGCATGGTCTCACAAAAGGAAAGGAAAGACAACACAACAAGCTAACAAACTAGAAGAAAAGATAGAAAATGGCTAAAGCAAAACTGTGATGTGAAACCAAAACCAGAAAACACAAGACAAACTACAAGAAATAGATGTAGGATGGACGTGTAGGTAAACAAAAATACAACTAGACCTACTCCTAACCTAACCATCTAGAAGGTTGCGATCACTTTTAATGTAATTTCCAATGTAGCCATCGTAATTGTTCCTAGCCTGCAATTACAAAGATGTGATTGATTAAAACAAATATAAAACAATGTGGACTAGAAAAGATAATAACTTGAATAGCTTGCACAAAAAATTGAAGTTATTTCCTATGAGAAGAAAGATAGGCCATAGTGAACTGCTTCTAACCAATTTATATTCTTACCTTTCTTATGGAAACCATCATTCAAAAAACATCGGAAGCTTCTCGCAGATGTGTCTCCATTTACACCAAACTCCTTAGCAAGTGTGCAGAAGGATCAAAACTTGTTTGTGACAGATCTCGTCAGCTAAGATTGTTCCAACCATTCAACGATTGGATTGTAATATTCATGATAATCCTCTTGATAACCCATAAATCTTTGGAATGTTTTAATTTTCAATTAGAGGTATGGTATTACGATGAGAATATTGTAAGGAAAAATAGATCTGATCATATTCTGCAAGCATGTTGAGACAATGAGGACCTAACATAATCATCAATGAAGGTTGAAGTTCCTCAACCGCTCGACAAAAATATGAATAGTGAGATGTTGAATGATGAATATCGAAGGATGTAAAACAACATTCATTGGATATACTGGTGGGAAAATGATAAAATGAATAACAATCATCAAGGATATAATAATGATCAGATGGGATGATTAAAGAATCAAATTCCCAATTTGTAAGAAATCTACACTTCCTCAAGCAATGTCGTGATTCTAACCTAACCCCACCCTTTGCCTGCATCAAACACAAATCATACAACCAACATAACCATAAAGCATTTGAGCGACTCAGTAAATCCTTAATTTGCCTAGAAATATGCAGAAGCAGAATTTTGTTATGGCGATTATCCACAATAGCCTTTGAGGCTCACTTAAAACTAGCAGAAAACCTTTGGACAGTCATAGATGCTTTCACAACACTCAAGGCAAACAAACAAGGACAAGCAACTCAAATAAAACATAAAGAACTTTGTAATATATCATTAAAAATTATAAGAATATTAATACAAAATTAAATAATAAAAATCAATTTAAAATTCAAATCATTTAGATGGTCGGCTTACAAACTTGACATCTCACACAACCATAACCATATTAATTGCTACTATCTCTCTTCTTTGTAAATCAGTCTTGATGATGAGTCTTGGTCTAGACTCGAAACGTTGACAAACTAAAGATGAAAACTATGGAATATCCAAATTCAGCTTCTAAAAACCCACACCACAGAAATCTACAAACGATTATGAAGATAAATTATTTGAAAAATTTTGCAAATTCTCTAAAGAATAGAATCATCTTCCTTGCGTGAGGAATGTGAGAAAATATTTCTTTGTAACTAGTAACACACTACACTAGCATTGTAATCATTTAAATAAGTGAAAAGGAATGTTGGTATAGCAAACACATGAAACCATTCAATATGCAGTTAACGAATATTCACACAATAAGTCATGCATTCATTCACACTGAAGAGGATTTCAGGTGTGATGAAGAAAAATATTTGTGACATGATATTCACAAGGAAAGACAGGAGCTTCTCATCATGAAATAAATCAGATATATATGTGATTCCTTCATCCAAATATGGTGTTTGGAATGATCAACTTCATAATTCACTGACTCCATGAGAGATACACATTCCAAACCTAAGTTTTCTAGGAGAGATTTGCATGTAGATGAATGAACTAAAAATATTCTTGAACCTAGTCAGAAGTAAAATCTTGGAAATTTGAAAGATCACATCCGAGAAACCAAATAACTTTGAAAAAGAATTTTTCATCGAGTGAAACCAAGCAAAGAGAAGGAATGCGCGGGAGAAACTATATATGACTTAGTTCGGGGGGCTTAACATGACCATCAATGGAAGTGGAAGTGTCGCGACTCCCTGGAAGGTTCCAAAACATTCCACGATTGCAAAATTGAATTTTAAAGATTGAACCGGATCATGCATGGTTTGTGAATAGTTTCTACCAATGATTTCAATAAAGACACTTCTCACCAGATGGGAACCATCTCTGTCACTTATTTTAATAGATTTTTCGACTTCAAAAAATAGATCACTTAAGTCGAAAGATTCTTTTGATTGCAAATTCGAATATGAATAAATCAGGGAAATTTCTAGAGCAAGATTGTTTGAAGAGTTGTCTTCATGCAAGAGAAGAGATGATAAGGGTTGGGAAGAGTACTCAATGATTTTGGTTTTTTCATTTGCATCATGGATAATCTCACCACCTTGTTCCAATTGAGAAGTTAAATCACCAGATGAAGGACTTGAAGAGCATGGAGTATCTCTATTGTGTGTAGATTCATCGCCAATGGTAAAGCACAAAGGGTGGTGAGATGAAGAGGAAGTTTTGGTAAGCACATATTCTTTGACTGAATCAAATTATGGATCTAAAGTAATGTCTTCATAATAAACCAAAAGATTAGATGATGCACCTCACATTCCTAATCGCATTCATCAACAAATTCATCATCATCGCAATGATTTTCCCCAAGGCTACAGATTGATTGAAAGAATCGATTGTACTAGATTCACTACCGAGATTAGCAGATCGAAAAACATCCAATAATAGGAGTGCATTGTCTTCACATGGAGGATTTTGGGAAAAAGAATAAATATTGATAGCATCTTCACCTTCATATTCCTCTACCTGTGTAATGTGAATGCCCTGTATCTGATCGCAATTTGAACTAGCAAATCGAAAATTGAGAGGGTATGAAAAACTAGTTGGTGGAGTAGGTTGATCGCGCAGATCATGGTACAAAGAGTCATGGCATGTAGATGATAGAGGATAACAAAAATCTAGATCAACTTCGATACTAGAGTTATGAATAGTAACATCATCTTGCGAAATGGTGGAGTTATTCTTCACCATGGGCTTCATGCGTCATTCTGGGATTTCCTCCATTGAATCTTAGTCATGACAAGCGGAAGAAAAACAAGAAGATGGATTAGGAATTTTATTTGTAGATTTCAAAACTTTATTATCTTTGCATGGAGACACCCTCATTGGAATTGGAAAAGGAGGAGGACAAATAACAAAAGGAGAAGTAAATTACTCCTTCGAAATTAGAGGTGTCTCATGATTCACAAGAGGTGGGGAAGTAGAAACATCACGGGTTCAGGTTTACCATGCAAAGCGACATGAGCCAAATGCTAAAACTATTTTTTAAATAAATCCCAATTTGTATCTTCTTCAGGAAATTCATAACAAAGGTGAAGGAATTGATTACACAAATCCTCAACTGATTCATTAGGCTTCATTCATAACTGATTGATTCTTTCATAAACATATCAGTAATCATACCTATCAAAGGCTTGATAAAGCTCCTCGAGGAAATGATGCAAATAATGGATGGAGGTAGGTGGTAAGGTATAGAACCATTGATTAACATGACCTTCAAGGGTGAGGAAGAAAATCCTACAAAAAAACTCTTCATCGTTCATTTTGTAAGATTCACAAAATTTTAGAAAATTAGAATGTGCATGGTTATGGATGTTCCAACCTCACCATCAAACTTTAACTGAGAAAATTGATAGAGAGGCTCATTGGGGATTGAAAAATAATAAATGGATAAATTAGAGAAACACCCCGAGAGTAAGATTTGAGGATGAGCCATTTGATATAAGAGGTTCAAAACAGAGTCAACAGGCACAACTTGTCATTTGGCCCTCCTTTTAGTGCCAGTTGTTGACGGTGCAAGAAATCCGTCAACCAAGGGGTCTCCCCGATGTGAATTCCCAATTAGGCCTCACATCGTTTGGAGTAGTAATCCCATCTAGAATAATGACCTAGTTTCCATGTATTTTTATAGATTTTTCTTGGCTCTAACTGTCAGCGAGAGAGGAATGCGTGGTGCCTTCGAAAATAAAGAAGGTGTGCCTCATGAGTGTTAGATTGTGGGTGTGTCAAATGTTTTCTACTACGGAGGGAAAGTGTAAGGTGAGCCTCTAAGAGAGAGGTGATAGTAGCACCGAAGAAGACACACACACAAACAACAAGGATTTGTCTAACATCCAACGGAATAGTCCAAAAAAGATGTGACGATCATTACAACCAATCAATGAGAAATATTTTTCTAGTATTCTACAGAATAGTCCAGAAGGATGGGACAATAATGATGACAATTAAAACACATTCAAAATAAGATAAGTACTTAAATAACCAAAATAGTTCAACCACTTTAGGACAGATGAAACCAAACATGAAATACAAACATCCGCAGAATAGTCCTACAAATATTCATAATTCATGCATAAAGAACATGCTGGCCTTGAAAGCTTCTGTTATTAAGTAAAGGTTCCAATACACACATATACAAATGAACATCATTAGCTCCAATAGTGGAGTGTTGGAGCCACTCCTTTCTCCTCAAAAGAACTGATCTATCTCTCTAATTCCTCGTGGGAGGATCCAAGGTGAAAATTCCCTTGCTCATACAATGAGGGTGTATATATAACCAAGAGGTGATGCTTCACCTTCCTTGTGACTCTTTGACTACCCTCATGATTGTTTGAATTCCTATGACTTTTCGAATTTACATGACTCTTTATATTTTGAATGTGTCCTTTGGAATTCCACTTACAATACATTTTTAATAGGTAATTACATAACCACAATAATGATGTGGCATATGATGACTTGTGATAGGACATAACATGACACTGAGGACATGGACTACATGATGATATAACAATTCCAATCTATCCTTCTTGTTACTTCTTTCTTTGTATCTTCTTGAAACGATGGTACATGTTATTCTTATTCCTCCTCCTTGTGACTAGAATATGATGAGTCTTTCATGTGATCTTCATCTTCATCTTCTATTATAGTCCGGTGTTCCTTCATCCTCTCACTTGATGATCATATTATCTATTCCACTCTGTATCTGTCTTCTAGCATGTCCTCCTTCTCCATCTCCCTCTTCGTCATCTTTCCATGGCATGATAAGGTAATTGTTTCTACAATTCACCCATGATGAGACAACATCAATACGAAGACCCCCTAGTCTAAGATTATGCATATTGATCCATTGACTAAGCTGGAACTGGATGGAAGACTGGGAAAAGGGCTCAGTGACTACGTAGTTGCGCAGTTTAAGAAGCCAAGGGGAGCCTTGAGCCTTGAGACTATGTAGTGCGTAATTCATGGTGGGCTAAGGGAGTAAACTATGCAATTCTATATATCAATGTGACAAGATGAGGGGATGAGCACTGGGAGAGCACATTGCACAGTTTTGGGAGGAAAGGGAGATTGGGCCATTATGCAATTCAGAAGCTCAAGGATGAGCTTGAGGCTATAGGTTTCCCAATGCGTAGTTGAGGCCTGGCTGGAAGGCAGGATTGTGTAGTTCTAGGCTTGAGCACTGAGGTTGCGAAATACGTAGTTCTGGGCTTCGGCATTCAAGTTGTGAAATGCATAGTTCTGGGCTTGAGCACTAAGGTTGTGAAATATGCAATTGTGGGCTTGATCACTTAGGTTGTGAAATGCACAATTCTGGGCTTGAGAACTGAGGTTGCAAAAATGCATGGGTTTGGGAGGTAGATACTACAAATTTCACAGTGTGAAGAGACAAGGTCACTGCTTGAGCGCCGAGACTATGCAATGCGTAGTTCCGGAGGGTTGGATGAGGCTAGGTTTCCAGGAATTTTCCAAAATTTGGCTAACTATGGGACCAAAGAGACTGTTGTGAACAATGATATGCCTTGATTGTGATCACACACTTGAAACACTTTGATGACACAACAACATATATTATTTGGAACACATTAACAACATATTTCCCTCAATGCAACAACTTTGTGATGACTTTACGACAAGTGTGACACTAAAGGTACACTTTGGAATGACCGTGATGACACTTGTGTGATAGTTCTTAAAACATTGGGAATGAGTGAAACTAATGTTTACATGGTTAGACCAACTCATTGATAAAAATATTACCCCTTGAAACCACTAGAAAAAGCACACATACATTGTGTGCCAACTAACATGCGAAAATAAGACAATTAGTAAAGTTCGAACAACTTTTGCGATATGTGAATCAAAAGTGAAAGTAACACATGCCAGAGAAAAGATAACATGAAAAAGCCACTAATTAAAGTGCAATCAAGTGAAAGAGTTAGTCAAAAACATGAAAACAATGCTCGTGAAAAAAAAGGTGCACGGGAGTGACAATTTGCAAAATCCACTGAAACAGAAGTACAAACCCAGCGAAAATGTGAGAAAATGGCATTGTCAGTGCGCACTAATTGTTGACATGGATTGGATGTCACACATGGATAATCTTGATGGAACATCTTATTCTTGTCCAAGGTTGTGTAAAAGAATGCGCTCATGCACTTGTTATGGACTAAGCATGCGTGAGGATGTGACTTCAACACTTCCTGTCCAAGAAGGGGGCTCAAAAGGCATCAGTTGACCAAGAAGTGACTACAGAACAACTAATTGCAAGGTCCACAGTAGGCTCAAAAATTTTAGTGTGCAAAAAATTTGGAGGGTGTTTTTCACAGCGGCAACATGACTAAATTTTAGTTATACCTTAAATTTTTCCTCGAGCTCCACTTGAATCATATTCTAGTCAATTACATGATTGACATCAATAACATACTTTTTAAACAATGAAATATGAAACATGTTATGAATATTCATGGATGCTAGCAATGCAACCCTATATTCAACTAAGCTAATCCTCTCCAGGATTTCAAATACATCACACATATGGCTATCAACTTTTCATAGCTACCTAGTTTTAATGAAATTTCATTTTCCTTCACTCTCAAGAAGACATGATCATCTACCTAATTTTTCATGGCTAGCAAAAAATATTTTCTTGACTACTGAAATTATCTTTCGGTACTCTGGGTGTCTAGCATAAGACACCTTGTGCATCTTATTAGAAAATGTAATTTTAATCCCTCAAGATTTTAGTACATAAATTGAACTTTTGTGCATGAGAATTTCATCCTCTCTCATTTGATAATTCCTATACTTTGGCTACAAATTACCATGATTTAGCTCTTGTTTTATTTCCATTTATTGTTGATCAAAATTTGTAGCCTCTAAAACTATGGGTTTTAAAACATACTTGCGTACACTTATGGTAATAGCATGCATTGCATGAACCCTACTTCTAAGTTTATCATCTGCTTCATTATCCTTACCTTTTATCTACTTTATTTCAAATTCATAATGAACCAAAATTCCATCCATCTACTCTATCAAGCATTTAGGATCAGTTTTCCAAACCACTACTTCAAACCGTTGTGGTCATTTTTCAATTCAAATATTTTCCCCATGAGGTAATGCCTCCACATTTTTAAGGAATTTATAATTGCTTCCAACTCCAAATCATGAGTGGCATAATTTCTTTCATTCTCCCTTAGCTTCCTTGATTCATAACATACCACATGTCCATTTTGCATTAGGACTCTTCCAAACCAATCCCTAGATGCATCAATGCTCACGATGAAATTTTCATTTGGATCAAAAATATTGTAACAACCCTGGTAAAAAAATCTGTGTAATGTCACGGGACATGTATTCCAAGCTGAATTTTACGAAAAAACAAAGTGATAGGCATCACTTGTGATTAATTAATGGCTATGGAAATTGGAAAATGCAATGGAAAATACTTTGGAAAGGCAAAGTGGCATTAATTGCAATTTTATTTATGAAAATAATGGAAATAACAGAAAAGGAAGGTGAAAGGTCACAGGTTGCATGTGAGGAGGAAAATAATGGAAAATTGAAGAAATTAGAGGCCTCATTAATAAAAGGCTTATGAGGATCTAGCCTCTCTCTCTATTCTCTCTCTCTCATACTCTTGGACACTTAGAGTTTTCTTGGAGAACTCTTAGAGGAGTGTGGCATACTTGGGATTTAGAGCAAGAAGGAAAAGGAAAATAAGGAAAGCACAACAATGCATCGAGATCAGTAGCCACAACAAGTTTTTCTTGCAGGTACCGAGTTGCATGTATGCATTCCTTGTTAGTTTTGGCATGCATGGAAAATGCGTGTGGATACTTGGTCATGACATGTCACTGACATGGAGGATTTCCTGGATTAACAGTGATTTTTCCTAGAATTTCCATTTCTTGGATAACCATGGTGTTGTGGGTTTCTTTCCTTTTGTTTTCTAGTTGGTTTTCATGTTCCTTTCGTTGTCAGTTGAGTTACTAGTTATTGGAGCCTTCATTGGACAAATGCTCTGGAAGCCTTGTAACAGCTTGGGCTGAGTTATCAATCCTACAAGCCTTGGTTGAACAAACATTGTAGAGCCCTTGGTGCATTGAGTTACTAGTCCTGGAAGCCCTAGTTAGAAAAACACTCTAGAGCTCGGCAGTAGCTGTGGGTTGAGTTACTAGTATTTGAAGCCTTGGTTGGAAAAAATGCTTTGGAGCCCTTGACAGCTTGGGTATAGACTGATATGGTGATGGTTAGTGATGCTAGGCCGTGAGGTGGAATCACTAGTTTAGGGTTGACGTGGTTTGCCCTCTCAAAGCCCTGGTTTGGTTTTGTTTGATTTGTTTCATGAGATCCCACATTCATGCTTGGAATATGGTGTGGGGGCGATTCACTGAAAGAGCGATTTGGCTCAGCCAAATCTATGGGCGGGTGGTACGTGGAAGTCCCTGATTTGGTTGGAATTTCATATGTTAATAAGAGCTCCTTTTCCTTAGTACTTTCATGAGTAAATGTGCTTGCTATTATGTGGCTTTATATGGTTATTTCCTCATTAATATATCTCTTTTTATTTGTTGGTTAGAAGTATGTTTTATGATAGTTATGATTTATGACTCTTATCATGTTTTGGCTAGTATATGAAGTGTTTATGAATGAATGACCTAATAGATAAAAATGCAGTTATTTTGAGGAGATGTCAGTCCTTTTTGACGATTCTCAGACAAGTATGAGACCTCTACGCTCATATGTATTGTTGCGACTTGTATATTACATGTTTGTGATATGTTAGAAGAAATTCTTTCATGGCTAGTAGGGGTCATTTCAAGTCCTTATTCAAGTGTTTTTATTAGTACCCTTGTTCCTATGTTATTTATGATTTCTAAAAGTTTCATGAAGTTTTGGGCAGTGGCCTGAGTCCTGACCCTAGAAAGTGGCACACAATTCGGCGTCACTGGCACAGAACTTCTTGAAAAAGGCTAGAGTCACATGGATTCCCTACTATGGGAGTGACTGGAGGGTCACATTTGCATGCGTGCATTATCATGGGAGTGATTGAGGCTCTAGAGTAGTGAAAAACCAATTTGTCTCAAGGTTGGTCAGCTAGAAGGGTTGGTTGGATCCTGAAGGTTCTGTAGCATGTTTGGAAGGTCAGATTGGTCTTGTCATGTCATTCCCACTTCCTTAATTGTACTTGGGGAGTTAAATCTTATCATAGTGACTCTTCATCACATGTTTAACCCAGTGAACTGGTTAGCTTGGGTAACTATGGGAGGAAGGTGTTACAAATATTTAGTATTGGTTCACTTATTAATAAAAAATTTAAATGTTGGAATACCTCTTCATATTCATGAGGCCACTAAAATTTCACACCATTTATTTGTAAGGAAGTCATTGAATATACTATTTTTTACAACTCATAAATAAATATTTTGTAGTATCCAGCTAAACCCATGGAGGATCTAACCTTTGTCACATTTTTGGGTGTTGGACACTCTTTGATTGCTTTGGTACTTTCTAGGTCTATTTCTACCCATTCCTCTAAAATGATATGACACAAATAATCAATCTACATTTGATAAGATAAGCGCTTACTCAACTTGACATAAATTTGATTTTCTCTAAGTTCCTAAACACCATCCTCGAATTCTTTTTCAAGTTCTTCCTCATATTTTTAATAGAATAATATTTCATCCAAAAAGATAACAACAAGCTTATCCAAATAGTTACAGAAAATGCCACTCATAAGGCACGTGAAAACACCTTGCATGTTAGGGAACCCAAATAGTGCCACCATGAAATCATAATTCCCATATTGAGTTTTAAATGTAATCATGAGGATGTCTTCATTCCTAGTGCTTACTTGATGGTATGCTAATCTCATATCACTTTAGCCCACCTTATTTGATCAAACAAGTCTCTTATTCTTGGCAAAGGATACTTTTTCTTCATTATTACTTTGTTCAACTTCCTGAAATCAATACAAAACATTATTCTACCATCTTTATTTTCAATAAAGAGCATCAAGGCACCGCAAGGTGACACACTTGGGTATATGTACCTCATATTTAACAAGTATTCCAACTACAATCATAATTTCTTTGGTTCTAGTGTGCTTATCCTATAGGGTGTTGTCACATACCTATAACAATTTTTTTTTACGTACATTTAATTTACCAAACAATTATTGATTTACTCATTTAATATATACACAAGAGGATTTCATATTATTCAACTCATAATTTATACTTTGTAGCTAGTGGTAAAAAGGTAATTTCAATGTTCTATGGTAAATATTTATGGATGCCAAATTATTTATATCAGTCACACTATGACACTTAACTGAAATCCCAATTAGACTCCTATCACATGTTTTCGTTCTGAGCTAAATTAATGTCAACATCATCGTTGGGACATTCATTTAATTTCTTTCCTGATTTAAGGGTGATCGATTGCCTAGGATTTTGGATCCATCCTTTCTAGAGTCTGCTCCGCAGTTTCCATCTGGCTTTGTATTGCATGGGTGGATGTGTTGCATCAATGGTTCTCCCTTACCCTTTATATCAGATGATGGAGGTGACTTCCCACGGTCCTAAGCTCTATCTGGGTGAGGAGACTAGATGCTTGTTGCATTTGTCAGCCGCTGGCTCAGGCTCTGGTTCTCTATAAAGTTATTCACTTGGTGAGTAACCCTGTTATACATTTTCTTCCTCCAGTAGTGTGAATGCTTAGCTTGGAAAGTTACTCTGCTGACTGAGGAACCTACTCCATTCCACAACTTCCTATCATGGCTACTCATGCCTTCATTCACAGTTTCTAGGTGTCTGTTGTCCAGCCGAGTATGAGTAGTTTTTTTTATCATCTCTATAATGTTATGTGGGTTTTCTCCTTTCTAATATTGCATATTCTGAACCCATTTGTTTGTATTGGCTAGCTATTATAGTCCCAAGTGCTGGATAATCAGGAGGCTTAGCTCCTTCTTCTGGAATCTCCAACCCTCAAGTTTTTCTTTACTGGGTATACAAAAGAATTTTGGCTTGATCAGAATGGGGTTTATTGTTTTCCTTTCGGTTGTAGATTTCGGCTTTGGAACACTATGTAAGTTTATTAATGTTTCAGCCTATATACAATTGAAGGGTTTCATCCCGTAAGCCTCTATTCGGATAATACTTCTCTATTTGTAAACGTAACTCCTAAGTATTGTAGAGATTACAAATTCTTATTTTTGAGTTTTAAAGCTAAGAGTATAAAGAAACCTTGAAAGGATCCTTGTGGCATCCGTCTGTATTCTCTGGAATTATAATCCGATTATTTTGTTATTTCTTTCATATTAATAGTGATAATGATATCTCGGATCCATATAGTATTTTCTTGTCAGGAAAGTCATGATTTTAAGAATGGCTATTGGTTATGAGTTCTGGAAATTACTGTCTTAGTTGATGCTGTTTACTGAGTATTTGTGTGACTGTCATTCCATTATTTTGTCATTTTACTGAACCAGTTATTTTATACTAGATAGGGTTTGAATACCCAAATTTTTTTATATGACAGAGGCATGTACTTAGATGTCTAGATTGGAACTTTGTCATTTATAGTTTTCCTTTAAATGCATTTTCCGCTTCTGCCTGCTTCTCATCTATTGGATTATTTAAATTCCTCGACTACTTTTCCCTAACTAGGAATGTCGAGACTACGGCCATTCTACCATTTCAGTTGAATTTGTTGAGTTTCTGTGCTATTCTGAGATTAGA
Organism: Pinus tabuliformis; assembly: GCA_031772625.1. Lineage (NCBI taxonomy): Eukaryota > Viridiplantae > Streptophyta > Pinopsida > Pinales > Pinaceae > Pinus > Pinus tabuliformis. The sequence continues at coordinate 385,859,966 of CM062805.1, read as the reverse complement.
CATAAGTACTCGTTTTCATTTTTTTCTATTTCTGAAGCTTCTAGTTAACTGTTTGAATATAGATTGCTATTGTCTATATTTTTTTATCTCATTTGCTTGATACAATAGTCCTTTTCTATCTACCAGATTCTGAGTGTTATATATAGAGTTTTAAAGGAAATACTTTCAACCGTCCCTTCTTATCTTTAAGATTTATGCTTAATAGTAGATAATGGTTACCTACCTTAGCTACAGAAATTACACACAGAATTCATTTCATACACACTAATTCTATAGATAATAGCTAAATAAGTTTTGATTAAAAGAAAACATATTCATCCTATCTTGAGTAATAGAATTCTATAATCAAGTGTTCGGGCTTCCATATTATACTTATCTGGCTAGCTAAACCAAAACTTAATCTTTTAGTCTTGTCTTGCCTCCCAACTGTGAGACTCACGTTATTGCACCCTTTGTCTCTCCTTGACCTACCCCTCATTGGGTTTCTCCTCAAGAACTTTTGTCTTGAACAAAAGTAGATATCTGGTCTTAAGTCCTTTGAGCACAATTAAATTCTTTCTTTTTAAATATCTCTTAATTGTTTTTCCTCCTAGATCTAAGATGCCTCCATCCTCTTGATCCCTTGAATTAAATCTCTCAAAGTAGTTAGGGTTGGGTAACCGCCCAGCCTAACTGTTTGAGAAATAAAAACTGTCACCCTTTAGACCATTCATTCTCATTAAAGTTTAATCAAAAAATTATTATCATCACTCAGGCATTCCACTTTTCATGCAATTAAATCAAAATTAACTAATTATATAAACTAAATTAGTATTTAGTTTGCTTAAATGTGTAGAAAATAAATATTTCAAATATGGGGGACATCACCGCCCCCCGCCCCCACCCAAGGTTGAACATCGTCCTGATGTTCCTCTATTGGAAATAACTGTGGAAAAATCTCCCTCATAGTCCGTTCATCTTCCCAGGTGGCCTCCTCAGGCCCAAAGTGTTGCCACTATATTTTAACTTGGGTGATAACTCATCTCCACAGCATTACTTCTCTCTAATCGAGTATACCCATTGGTTCAACCAAGAACTCATTTTTCAGTTCAACCTGTACGCTAGAATTAGAACTTTAGTCAATTTATGAAATCAAAATGTAAATCAGCTATATGATTTTTATGTATATATATATATATATATATACATATATATATATATATATATATATATATATATATATATATATATATATATATACATATATATATATATATATATATATATATATATATATATATATATATATATATATATATATATATATATATATATATAAGAGGCCAATGAGAATTCCAACTCTTCCAACTAACCTGTATATCTTGCCAGTTTACTATGTGTTTGGGATCATAGATATATATATCTTTTAATACCGAAACATGAAAGACATTGTGCACCCGAATATGGCTAGGTAAGGCGACGTGATAAGCCATAGGACCAATCTGTGGTAAAAATTGAAAAGGACCGCAAAATCAGGGTGCCAGTTTGGCGCATCCATTCCATTGCAGTGTACTTTTCTTGGCCTGAACAGGAACATAGACATGATCCCCCACCTAGAATTCTTGAAAACTTCTTTTCCGATCAACAAAATTCTTTTGTCGGTCTTGAGCGGCCTTTAAGTTAGTTCATACTTCTTTGACCATTTCTTCCATTTCTGCTAGCATATCAAGCCCTAGCATTAACTTATCTTCTGGGCCACCCCAATTTGAGGGAGTCCTACATTTACACCCATACAGTACTTCAAAAGGGCTCATCTGTAAAGAAGTGTGATAGTTGTTGTTATATGCAAATTCCACTAGATGTAAATACTCTTCCCACTTAGATGGTTGTTGCATTAAATAAGCTTGAAACATATCCTCCACTACCTAGTTTACTCGCTTTGTCTACCCATCTGTTTGAGGGTGGTAGGTAGTACTAAAATGTAGCTGAGTGCCCAGTCCTTCAAACAAGGCTTTCTAAAAGGCTGATGTAAATTTTACATCATGGTCTGAAATTATAACTCTTGGTATACTGTGCAGCTTAAAAATAGTTTGCATAAATATGTTAGCGATATGTATTGCCTTATAAGTAGATTGTACAGGTATGAAGTGAGCAAATTTGCTCAGCTTATGAACTACCAGCATTATCAAATCATTATGCTTCCTTGACTTGGGCAGCCCGGTAATAAAATCGATAGAAATAACTTCCCATTTCCATTCCGGAATAGGTAATGGGTGTAGTAAACTGGCTAGGTGACGATGTTCTGTTTTGACTTGATGGCATTCCAAATAGTGGGCCAAATACTCAGCCACCCCCTTCTTCATGCCAGGCCAGAATTATTCCATTCTAAGTGTGGTTATCAATTTCTGATATCCGAAATGGCCAGCATAAGGAACTTTGGGATCTTCGTCTGAAATTAAATTTTTAATAAACCTTATATTAGGTACATGCATTCTTTCCCTATAGATCAGCATATCTCTTGATTTACTTCGTATCCAAGCTGTTGTTCTTTGTTGTTCGTATACATTTGGCCAATTGGGAGGCTATCATTGGCTTTATTTTTAAGGGTCTTATTATCCCCTGAATTTCCTATCTCTTTCCTTCCTCATCCATATAATTAATAGTTTTAATTTTATAGTTAATGAGAGACCAGTGTTTTTCCAACCAGTCCATGCCAATTAAAATATCATATGATCCTAAGGGAAACACATTCAAGTCTGCCATAATAGACTGACCTGCTATCTGTAGGGGACATTTGCTGACCTTGGCCAACACTCTTCTCTTGGCTCCCATAGCTAATTTCACTAACTAGGGAGTTTTAAACTTAACAGCTTGTAAACAACATTATTCTACAATTTTGGGACTAATGTAACTCAAGGTAGCTCTGGGATCAATTAAAATAGACACAGTTTGGTTGAATATTTTACCTTCAAACTCTATCATGGTCGGCTGGTACTCCACCTAATGATCTTCAAGAGCAACATTGATTTTAAGCATGCTTTTTGCCACTTCTCCCACTATTGATGCTTCTTGAATTTGTGCCACCTGATTGGTTCCCCTGCGGTGCGGGCAATTTTTAACATAACGGGGTCCTATGCACCCCAACACTGTAGGTGGTCTAGCTGCCATCTCCACTTCAGTCCTTACTGATGGTTCATTTGTCTTAGTCTCACTGGGAATTTTGAACCTGGGTTGATTTCTGTTCAAGTTTCTATTTGCCTGCCCTTTAGGGGGTTTATTGACCATAAACTTATTTCCTTTACTGCTGGAGGAAAATTTACTCCCTTTTTGTCATTCCATCTCTTACCTCCTTCCCCTTTTAGCTTGTTTTGCTGGTAACATATTTGGGCCTTCTGTATGACTTCATCCATGGTTTTTGGGTTATCGAACTCAAGGCGCTCTTTCATAAACAACAGCAAGCTGCTGATAAACCACTACACCTTAGCCTTTTCTTCCCGTATGTATGGGACATAACGTAGTAAGGATGTAAATTTTGTTATGAATTCATCCATAGTTAATTGACCCAATCGAAGGTCATGAAACTCCTTGGCTTTTTCATCATAAAACCTTTCAGTTAAATATTTTTCCTTAAAATATCTTTGAAATTTGTCCCAAGTTATGCTCTGCTCATTTACACCACGTACTATTTTTACTTCCTCCCACCATAGGGTGGATTTTCCCTGCATCTAAAAGATAGCCAACCGAGCCTTTAAGTTATGATCATATTCATACAGCTAGAAATACTTGTTCATGTTGATGAGCTAGGCTTCTGCTACCTCTTCTTGTTCACCATCAAAGAGTGGAGGCTTTATCTTCCGAAATTCTCCTTGAAGTTCCACTCTTTGTCTCTTTTTCTTGTTGTGTTCTAATACATTACTAGACTCTTCTTCCTAGTTCTCTTCGCCGCCTTCATTTTCTACCCTCTCAGTATGAAAATCTTGTTCTTTAGTCATGTTTCCCTGCTCAGGACTGGGAATTGTTTGTCGCTGATTCTGTCTATCTGACAAATTGTTCATGATATTTTCTTGTTCCTATATCAACCGTTCATTGTCTGCCCACAGTCGAGGCATTTCTACCTCTAATTCTTGCACAGTTTCCAAGATTGCAATATTAGTATTTCACGGCTCTTCTCCCAGCTGTACCCATACCTCAGGATTGGTCTCCTGAAAGGTTTCTACTCATGTTCCTGTCATTGTTCGGTGTGGTATGCTTCTCGTTCTTCTCATACTAGCTTCTTTTCTACTTCTCTGTGTACATCACAAATGTTGTTAATCCTTATTTTCCAGAGGCCTCAGTTTTGTAACCTAAGCTCTCTGATACCACATGTCATATACCTATAACAAAATTTTGTTTACACATATTCAATTTACTAGACAATTATTGATTTACTCATTTAATATATACACAAGAGGATTTCATATTATTCAAATCATAATGTATACTTTGTAGCTAATGGTACAAAAGTAATTTCAATGTTCTACGTAAAGATTTATGGCTGCAAAATTATTTATATCAGTCACGCTATGACACTTAACTGAATTCCTAAGTAGACTACTATCACATGTTTTCATTCTGAGCTGAATTAATGTCAACACCATCATTGGTACATTAATTTAATTCATTCCTTGATTTTTGGGCGGTCGACTGCCTAGGATTTCAAATCTGTCCTTTCTAGAGTCTTCTCCGTGGCTTCCAGCTGGCTCTGTATTTTGTGGGTGGATGTGCAACATCAATGGTTCTCCCTTACCCTTAAAATCAGATGGTGGAGGTGACTTCCCGTGATCCTAAGCTCTAGCTAGTTGAGGAGACCGAATACTTGTTACATCTGTCGGCCACTGACTTAGGCTCCAATTCTTTGTGGATTTTTTCACCCGGTGAGTAACCCTGTTATACATTTTATTCCTCTAGTAGCATGCATGGTTAGCTTGACAAGTAACTCTGTTGACCAAGGAACCTACTCCGTTCCATATCTTCCTATCATGGCTACTCATGGCTTCGTTCACAGTTTCTAGGTGTCTGTTGTCCAACCGAGTATGAGTTATTTTTTTTTTATCATCTTTATAATGTTATGTGGGGTTTCTCCTTTCTAATCTTGCATATTATAAACCCATTTGTTTGTATTGGCTACGTATTGCAGTCCCAAGCGCTGGAGAATCAAGCGGCTCGACTCCTTCTTCCGGAATCTCCAACCCTCAAGTTTTATTAAAGTTACGACCTGTATACAGTTGAAGGGTTTCAACCCGCAAGCCTCTGTTCTTATAATACTTCTCTATTTATAAACTTAACTCGTAAGTATTGTAGAGGTTACAAATTCTTATTTTTGAGTTTTGAAGCTAAGTGTATAAAGAAACCCTTATGGAGCCTTGTAGCATCTGTCTGTATTCTCTGGAATTATAGTTCGATGATTTTGTTATTTCTTTCATATTAATAGTGATAATGATATCTAGGATCCATATAGTATTTTCTTGTGAGGAAAGTCCTGATTTTAAGAACGATTGTTGGTTATGACTTCTGGAAATTTACTCTCTTAGTTGATGTCATTTACTTAGTATTTGCGTGACTGTCATTCCTTTGTTTTGTCATTTTACTAAACCAATTATTTTATACTAGATAGTGTTTGAATACCTAGTTTGTTTTTTTTGTATATGATAGAGGCATGTCCTTAGATGTATGGACTAGAACTTAGTCATTTATTGTTTTCCTTTAAATTCATTTTCTGCCTCTGCCTACTTCTGGTCTATTCGATTATTGAAATTCCTCGGCTGTTTTTCCCTAACCGAGGATGCGAAGACTACGACTGTTCTACCATTTCAGTTGAATTTGTTTAGTTTCTATCCTATTCTAAGATTAGACATAAGTACTCGTTTTTGTTTTTTTCTATTCTTGAAGCTTCTAGTTTAACTGTTTGAATATAGACTGCTATTGTCTATACTTTTTTATCTCATTTGTTTGATACAACAGTCCTTTTATATCTACTAGATTCTAAGTGTTATCTATAGATTTTTAACGAAAATACTTTCAACTATCCCTTCTTATCTTTAAGATTTATGCTTAATATTAGATAATCTTACCTACCTTAGCTATAGAAATTACACACATAATTCCTTTCATACAAACTAATTTTGTAGATAATAGCTAAATAAGTTTTCATTAAAAGAAAACATATTCATCCTATCTTTAGTAATAGAATTCTATAATCAAGTGTCCAAGATTCCATATTATACTTATCTGGCTAGCTGAACCGAAACTTAATCTTTTAGTCTTGTCTTGCCTCCCAACCATGAGACTCGTGCTGCTACGCCCTTTGTCTCCCCCCGAGCTACCCCTTACTGGGTTTCTCCTCAAGAACTTCTATCTTGAAAACCAGTAGCTATCTAGTCTTAACCAGACTTAACTACTTTATCATTGTCTATCCTTCCAACACAGTTAAATTCTTTCCTTTTAAATATCTCTTAATTATTTTTCCTCCCAGATCTCAGATGCCTCCATCCTCTTGATCCCTTGGAATAAATCTCTCAAAGAAGTAGTTAGGGTTGGGTAACCACCCAACCTAATTGTTTGAGAAATAAAACTATCACCCTTTAGACAATTCATTCTCATTCAAGTTTAATCAAACAATTACTGCCATCATTCCAACATTCCACTTTTCATGCAATTAAATCAAAATTAACTAATTATATAAAATAAATCAATATTTGGTTTATTTAAAAGTGCAATAAATAAATATTTACAAATATGGGGGACGTCATAGGTGCCTAGGACATTTAAACAGCTCCAAGTACCAAATCAATAGATAAATTGATATCCCTTTTATGTAGTAAACCCGGGATTTCAAAAAATGCATATTCAAATTCCTTAAGTACCCAATGGTCATCAATGCTTCATATCTAGTCCTTGTCTACCTCAACCATGTGGGATGCATAAATTTGGGACCCTTCCTAAAAAAAATCTTCAATTGCATGGTTGATATTTCTGTGGTAGAAATTTCCTTAAAATCCATTGTAGTTGGATTTGCTTGCCTTCTTCATCACGGCAAGTAAATGCCTTATTATATAAATCTAGTAATGCATGGTCTTTTTCCAACCAATCCATACCAAGTAGGAAATCATATGAATCTAATGGTATGATGTTCAAATCTACAATTATACTCGACACATTCATACTAATTTGACATTACTTTACAAGTTCAATTATTCTTTGTTTAGTTCTTGTAGCTAGCTGAACCAACCAATTCCTAACATACTTAGATTTCCTTAAGTTAAACCTTTCAAAATGTTTAGGACCAAGATAACTATGACTAGATCCCTAATCAGTTAAAATGGAAGTAGGCTAGTTATTTATTGTAACTTCAATTTCAATCATAAATACATGATTATCAACCTACTTATTTTCCATTGCTTCATAGATCTTGGGTATACTTCTACCCATGTTCTCCATTATATCAACTCCTTGAATGTGGTATCCAATCCTCATTTTGTGTCCTTTGTGAGGGCAGTCCCTATACATATGTTCTCCTTCAAACCCCAACACATGATGGGATGACATATTGATATTTCACCTAATGAATCAACTCTACTTGGTTCATTGTGGCTGGCTAAGTTTGTTGTTTTTCCTAACAATTTCCTTTAAAAAAAGAAGGTTTAAATCCCTTCTTCCTTTGCTCCACCTTGGCTCTTTTCTTATCATTCGATGTTTTCTAGAAGGATGGTTGTTTTTACCCTACTCATAAATATAGTATGCCTTCCCCATATATTCATGCAAATTCCTTTGCTGAAAACATTTAATTATATCACTAGAAAATGGTGGAAACCCACTTATGAATATCTGTATTTTTTTTTTCATCCTTCATAAAGCCAACATACCTCAATAATTTAATGAATTTCCTATCATACGCTTCCATTGCCATATTTCTTAGGTTGAGTTCAAAGAATTATTACATTTTCCTTTCATAGTAATGATCCAACAATTATTCCCCTTGAAAATACCTTTTAAATTACCTCTATGAGATATTCTTCTCATCCAAGTGTTTGATCTCTCTGAACTATTCCCAACTAGCAAATTTGCTTTTTTGTTCAAGTGGTAGATTGCAATTCATGCCTTTAAGTTGGATGATTAATTATGCAATTAGAGGTACTTTCTAATTTCCAATAGCTAAGACTTAACCTCCTCTCCCTTCTACTCACCATAAAATGTAGAAGGCTTAATATTCGTAATATATCCTTGCAACTTAACTAAGTCATGTTTCGTTATTTTTATTTCACTAGTGATACACTTGGATTACCCCCAGGTTCTAAGGAAATATAGGCTCTCTCCAAATATTTTTTGCTAAATCTCAAACCTGTCTACATGGCTATGTTTTATTGTCCAAGAAATATTTATGGACTACTTTAGCACCCAAACTTAAGCTTTGGTTGTATAGTTATACATCCAAGAAGTGAATTTACACCTTTTTTTTCACTTATACTATTTCAGTCATAACTCCTTCACATTGGGTCCATTTTGCAATTGTATTATGTGGTGGAAAGTTAATGATGAGCTATTTTATTTCATATATAAACATTATTATAGCTTTTGACTACCTTAAAACATCATTTAGGGCCTCAATAAGGCCTTACAACTAGATATATCAAAACATTACCAAATTTTCCTAGAATTTTACTAAATTTTAAGTTATTTTAGTACTTTGTACCAATTATAATAGCTTGTAACTCTACTCGAAGACTATATTTAGTTATATGAATGTTAGTTGTGTCTTTTTGGCTTTTGGTAAGTATCTTCCTATGTATATATAGTTTTGAGTTATCATTGGATACAAACTAAGTTTGCATGCATCTACTTAGACACTATGCACACATGCAACCACCTATTTTGCATTTTAATCCCCATCTAGGCCCGATAGTTCATGTGGAAACTTTTTTAAACTCTCGCAATATGGACGTTCCCACTTCACTTTCCTCCCTTTCATGTGGTAGTCCTTTATTTCCTACAATGTCACGGTCCACTCTCCACTTTTATCCCATAATGTGATACTTGAACACTCGCATATTTGATGGTTCATATTGCATCTCATATGAAGTTATAACATGTGTGACAATTTACGATGAATTACACTTCTAACGGACCCAAAAACAGAGATTACCCTGATCCAATGACATAGATCCATATCGCATCACAACATGCATGGGGAAAAAGGGAGTTTCGCCTCTAATGGATTGGATTGGCCATAATGAGTTCCCATGAATAGTCATATCACATATCAGGTTTCAACATGTGTAAAAGCTATGATCGATTTGATGGCCATGATCCATATGATCTAAAGACCCTAATCGATATTGGATCCCAAAATTTGCGTAATTTAACTAAAAGCTATATTCTTATAGATAAGAAGGTTGTTGTTTAAAGTGATCAATGGCTTTGATTACTTATCAAATTCCAAAGTTTAAGGGAGTCAATCACTCATCAAAGCCTAATGCCACTTAGTCATACCACCTATCCTCCTCCTCATGCTAACTCAACTACCACTTGACACTTCTACTTGGAATTGAAACCTCATTACTATGTCATAATATGGAATTTTTTAAACTGTTATTATCTTTTCGTGAATCCTCTTTCCATGAATAAGGATTATTTTTCTAGAATTTCCATTTACACGAGACTAGTAGCTTCACTACTAAAATTTACCCATTACTTCATTGGCTCTAAACATGTAACCATAAATTTTAACTTTTATATTTTTCATTCTACTGAATTTCATCTTGAATTGTGAATCATCCATATCTATTCTCTATTATTTTTTTCGAAAGAGTTTCTATGTATTAAACAAAGTCATTCGGTAGAAATCACATGAGAGAATTTTTTGGCCGATGTGTTTCAAACCAACAAGTGTGGTTCATCATCTGGTCCTGATGATGAACCACACTTGATGGTTCGAAACACATCGGCTAAAAAAATCTCTCATGTGATTTCTATTGAAAGACTTCATTTAATTCATTATGGATCACAGAAGCTTGAATACAAAAGTTTCTATGTAATCTGTAAGTTTCTTTTATAAGAAAAGTTGAACACACATGACCTAGTATTGTAACCTAGGCTTTGATACCACTCTATAATGCCCCCATCCACTTTCTTAGGTGTATAAATACCCTTACCACTGTAACTCAATTTTTTTAATAATTTTCATTTAATTTGTTTCCAATGGCATATGTTATTCATCTCTAATGAATTTTATAATGTCACACACTCATTTATAGGTACATAATGTATAATAACATCATTTAATTATTGATTCTCATAGAAATCATAGGAAATAATACATATTTAATTACAACATAATTCAATTAACATTAAAATAACACTTATACGATAAAATATGCCAATGGTTGTAGACTTCAATTGTTCCAACTAGCCATAGACTGTGCATAGACCATGTTTCTTGTAATCTCTCAACAATAGGTCACCCATAAGTTGGGGATTTAAGTCCACGAGGCAATTTATTGCCTAAAACCAAGTACATACCAATACCACACATATTGAGGTCAATGTATTAAACCCAACAACTTCCAACCAACGTGCCCACATACCCCATCATCCCCTAGCCCAAATAGTACATCCCCTTCTTTGTACCCATAAACCTAGGGCTATGCCACTACCTTAAGGGTGTCCAACATGGTCATCTAAGGATGTTCTAGATAACTATGGTCTCTTGGAGTTTCTATTGCCTCACGAGTCTACATGTACCGTTCTTACCTCACGTTGGGGAACATGCACTCCTTTTCCTCATGTCATAAGGTCATCCCCTGTTTCCCATCTATGTTTAATGAAGTTACAATGGCCTTGCACCTTGATTGAACAATGTCATGGAGAGCCATGGAGAAGCATACTTTCAAGCACTATGTTGCTGAGACTACAGATTCAATAGGAGGACAACAGAAACAACAGAAGAACAAAAAAAAAACAGAAGGACAACAGAGACAACATCGACCATTATGAAGAAGAGGAACAAAACCCAAGATTTCCATTGAGCATGGGGGGTATACAATAATTGTTTTGAGTATAAATGTGTGAGGAGTAGATACCTAAGTGCCGAGAGTTAATTATGGTTACAGTGTAGATGAGGGCAACATCTAGAGTTGTTGAGCTGTGAAGAGGGTAGTGAAAGTAAAACTGCAGAGCAAAAGGGAAGGAGTTAGTGCAACAACAACGAAATCATGTTTATATTTTTTATCATTTGTATTGGCCTTTGTTTTCAGTTTGGAAATTGTATGAAAAGTAGAATAGTGGCTAGAGTAGGTAGTGGCTTGCATTTATAGAATGTGTGTTCCATAATATCACCAACTTCAAATTTATGTGCACATTACTCTCTTGACACATGACACCCTCCCCTAAGGCCACTTAGTGGACTTAAGTTAAAAAATGTGTAGTTTTCACTTAGTATTATTTTAATATTATCTGAAGCCATACAAATCACCCATTTTTCACATTCGTGCAATCATAGATCCTCATACACAATTTTTTGACTTGGTATACATTAATGACATATTTTATTAAAGTGTGTGCAATTTTGTATTTTATAAAACTAGGTTCTCTGGCCCCAAAACATATAAGCACATATGGACATGGGCACATCGGTCTCTAAAGTAGTCTTTGGCTAATTATCCTAATTGGTGTACCATCTCACCAACCTAATTAATACATACCATATCACAATCCTAAGTTTCATATGTACATATACATTTACAATTTGTGGGTTGAGGCAAGGTATTACAAAACATGTCCCTATAAGTAAACCAAACATAGAGATATATAGAGGTGATAATAGACATAAATCTAAGGAAGAACCTTTAGCTACCTTAACCTCAAGCATGTTTTACAATAGACAACCTTGAATGAACTTAAAAAACCAAGCAAAGAAGAAGTAGGGAATTAGAGGAGCTAATTTCTCCATTGACAATGTCACTGAGGTTAATTGAAGCAACATCTTATGGAAATCACTAAGAAATAAACCTTATTGAATCCATACATGGCCTTGCTAGTGAGTAATATCTTACTCATTTCCCAAGACAGGTTATAATTCCACATTACCATGGAAAGCTCACTATGTAGCAGAGTCATGATGATTACAACATATTATGAAGACTAGGTGGCACATATTCATGGCATTGAGAAACTCCCAATTAAGGACCCAATAACATGGGGACAACGATTTGGCTATTTTTTTAGAGTTTTAAAAATATCCATTTATTATATTTGTAAATTGTGGAAATATTAAGAGTTGTAACTGAGCTTAGAGAAGTTCAACATTAATACAAGGTAGTTACTAACTTAATCTAAAAATGTTATAAAACTCTCAATAAGAGATTTTATAAATTCTTGAATTTTGTTGATATATCTATAGACCAAATCTAGGAGGTTGGTAGTTCTCCATTCATATATTTAATATTAATAAGCCTTGATGGTCATTCTTCGAGTTGTATTCTATGATCATCTTGTCCTTGTTTTTTACTACTTGTAAATAGTTCATGTATGTGCATATTTTATCAGATGTCTAGTACTAGGTTACAAAAACTTCTATGAATTAGGTAATTTCCCTCACATGCTCATTATTTCATTTTAGTATATTTCATTTAATGAGCACTTATTAAGTTAGCATATCGACAATTCTATAATCTTTCTAGTGATTTAGACATTCATTGTTGTCTTGGATTTCAACCAATTGTTTCCTTGATTGTGTAGTTGTGTGTCTACTTTCTCATTACTCCTATTTCTTCTCTATCTTCCACTACTAGCTAGATTATCCTTTTTCATATTAGTGAATTAGACAGTTTAATTTTATAATCTACATGCCCCCTACTATGATGATCCCTCATATCTCACAACATTCTTGATAACCAAGAATGGTTACTAGGCAAGAGTATGTATGCGTCTCTTACACCAACTGGTATGAGGTCTAATTGGGGACTCATACTATAGATAACTCCTTATCATTATCGAGTTTATCTACCTTGTTAACATGGTCTTCCTAGCTTATTAGGTGCAATGCTATTTTGGGCTTTCTTTTAATGTGTCATCCTATTGATAAGATGGCTACAACTAAACAAAATTAATGGTTGATATTCATAATAGGCATTAATTTTATCAATGTATGATTTAGAATTTCATCCTAATGTATTAAAAAATTGATATGAAAATTGATGGTTGAAATAAATTAATATTTTATTATCATGTTGGGTGCAAATAATCTCAACATATAAATTATGCATACATTCCTGATGCATTTGATAGCCCATATTTGGTAGTTTGATAGGGACATTAGAAAACTAAGTAATATCCCATGGTGGAGAATACACTTGATAATGCTCAAAAGAGACAACCCAACTACACTAAATCCATCATAAAAATAATCAACAAACTATGCAATAAGTGTTTGATGCGAAGGAGGTTCCTCCTCATATCACATGGATAGAGCAACAAGAAAATCTAATGCACCACCAATACTGGAGATATCGAACTTAAGCATAGACCCTAACCTATTTGAAGAAGAGTAGCTAATATAAGTGAATTATGAGATCGTCACCATCGTCACTAAGTGGATATAGCTCACTTAAGCATAGGCCTTGACTTATCTAAATGAACGGTAACTAGTGTAGGAAAATTATGCATTTGTTGCCATCCTAAATAAATAATGTATTCATACTCACACCATTAGTGTTGAATTTTCCTTAGGCCCTAGATATGGTCTATGGCTAACCAGGAACATAAACAAACTAAAAACTCTCAACTTACTAGGCCTTCACACAACAAATATCTACAACAATGAAATCAATAAAGTGTGCAGAGATATTGAACTGAAAGCTCAATTTTTTATTAGTCTATTAATAAAAGAATCATTAGAGATCATGTACCAAGGACCATTTCCATCTAGATCTATGATAGAACTAGTATAGAAACCTCAGGAATTGAAATATATTGCTTCAGATTCACAATATGCCCAAAAAATAAAATGCATACCTAAGCTAGTGCCTTCAGCTCAAGGTCGTTCGATTGTTGTTTTCCTTGGAAACCAGTTCTTTTGAAACTCTAACATTAATGTTATAAACCCTAATATAAAACAATAAAATTATAAACTCAAAATTATAAAACCCTGATATTAAATCCGAATATTATAAACCAAATATTAAACCCTAATATTATAAACCCAGTATTATTTTTTTATGTTTGTCAAGTTGTTTTTCTCCTCAGGAGATGACTATAGGCTTAACCTTTGGCCTAATAACCCACAACCCAAGACATCTAAGCCATCAAAATGACCAAGGGATCGCATTCGGCTTCGACCACACCAACCCTTAACATGACTGGATTTTTGTCCACAGAGTTTCGAACTGGTGACCTTCACATCATAGATTGACTTAGTAGTACACCCCATTATCGTCTATTCTACACTCCATGGGATATAAACCCAATATTATAAACCATAATACTAACCCCAATTCTTAATGTCACAATGTGACGTTGAATAAGCTGCAATGTAATGTAACATTACGTCAATGATTGTCCCATTAAGACAATGCTTGTCAGAATGCGATATTGGATAGATTTATGTATCATTCCAACTTCACAATATTAAACCATAATATTAAACCAAATATTATAAACCCTAACATTATAATACTCAAAATTATAAACCCTGAGATTAAAATTAAAATCCTAGAATTAATATATTAAACTTTAGGATTATAAAGCCTGAAATTAATATTATAACCCTAACACTATAATACCCAAAATTATAAACCTCGGGATTAAAATTAAAATCTTAGGATTAATATATTAAACTCTAGGATTATAAAGCCTAATATTATAATCCCTAAGATAAATATATTAATATTATAAAAGCCTAACTTTATAAAACCCAATATTATAAACCATAATATAAACTTATAAACCCTACCATTGATATTATAAACCCTAAGATTATTATTAAATCCTAGAAATAATATTATAAACCCTAGGATTATAGACCTTAGGATTAATATTACAAACACTAAGATTAGTATTAGAAACCCTAGCATTAATATTATAAACCCTAAGATTAATATTGTAAACCCTAACATTACTATTAAGCTCTAAGATTAATATTCTGAAACATAGGGTTATAAGCCCCAAGATTAATATTAAATCCTAGGATTATAAACTCTAGTAATAAACATCACTTTCGTAATATCGCAGTCTAACATTGAATAAGTTGTAATGTAATGTAACATTGCAATAATGGTTTTCAAATTGATTGTCGAATTAAGACAATGTTTGTGAGAATACAACATTGGATAGAGTTTTGTACCATTTCCATTATATTAAACCCTAATTTTAAACCAAATATTATAAGCCCTAACATTATAAACCAAATATTATAAACCTTAAGATTAATATTATAAACCCTAACATTAATATTAAACCACATTAATAAATGAGGTTTATAAAGGAATGCCAACCACACCCTCCAAAATAATAAATAAATATTATTACACACCTATGAATATATAAGTATGTTTTTAAAAATTATAAAAATCTAAAAAATATTTTAAATATATCTATATTTATATTATTATATAGAATTTTACATGGATACAAGTTAATTAAGTTTTAAAATAATTCTTCACAAATATTTACATTTTAAGGTTTTTTAATTTCTACAAATATTAAATAGATTTGATGAAATATTTGCAACTTGTATTTTAATTTTTTTACATAGATTTGGATATATATTTAAGTTGGTTTCTATGATCCAATGATACCTTCAATATTAGATATGATAAGTATTATGTATTTATATTTAAGTTGGTTTCTATGATCCAAGGATACCTTCATTATTACAGATGATAAGTATTATGTATTTGTTATGTTTAAAATTAGTCTATATTGAAATTGGGTTTAAACAAATTTGATTTTTTATAAATAAAAAATTGTTTAAATGATCTTAATTTAATTTGATAAATTAGGAATATTCTTGTCACAATACAATAGACTAGGTTAAGGATTTGAGAAATAAAAAGTCATAATTTTACGTTTCACAGGAAAGCATAACAAATTTAATTAAACTGTTATTTATTTTTCCACCTTTAGTGGTTTCTTCCATTTCTATTTTGGAGATGTTTGGATTTAACGCCTCATTCCATTGCACCTTGATCCGATCAATCAACCACTTCTTTAGTAATTAAATATTCGTGGTAGGCAAAGGAAAAAGTTTTTCGTACTCCACACTTCAAACATAAGTCTGTCTGAAACATCATGGTCGTGATGTAGGGTCTTCGAGCGCTCCAGGCAATTTCATCACAGATTACAGGCAGTGACTACTTTTGCTATCCCTACAATAATCACCTTCCCAGAGTTTTGATGGCTCTGTTAATCATTCTCATATTAACATTATTTAATTTACATTGTTTTATTTGCATATGGTGTCTGATTGGTTGCTTGCTAATTTGTTATTAACGTGTTGCTCTAAGATGCATAAAATAAAGGGCAATGGGAAGCAGGTGCATTTGGTAAGTTTCAGATCGTTCTTTACACTGTATTTTTACATATTAATTTGTTATTTATTGTTACTTGTCGATATATTCTTGCACTTGTAAACGTGAAAACGTATTCTAGACCATCGTTTACAGCTGGACCAATGGTAATAGTGTTTGTCACCAAAAAAAAACATTTTGAAACTATGAACTTTGATTCTCAAGAGTTTGTGGAAGATTCGACTAGAATGAGCTACAATTTCATATGAACACATGACAATTTCCAATAGAAATGAATGTAATTCGTGAAATATTGCCATGCCGTACTCAAGATTTAGAGTTTCTTGCCGATATATTCTTGCACATATAAACAAACCCGAAACATATTATGGACCTCGATTTAGAACCGGGTCCATGGAACCAGCATTTGTCATGGCCCTAGTTGTACAAATCTCTCACACACTTTCAAAATCCATTGCTTTGATGCAATATAAAACGTAATTGTTTAGATTGGGATTAAACTATTGTTTTTAAGTGGTTGGTAATTTTTTATTATGTTATATTTTTTTAGATTATATAATTATATTTACTAATGATGTTTTTTTGGTATATCAATCACATTTACTAATATAATTGTGCGAGTAAATTATTCAACAAAAAAATTCAAGAAAGAAAAATTGATTGAATGATAAAAATAACACATGATAAGAATAACATATGGCACCATGAACTAACATGGTCTATCTAAGCCAAAAAAATACATAAAACATGAAACAAAAAGTCCAACATGAAAAATTGAACCACATGATAAAGATAACATGCGGCACTATGAATTGGCATAGTCTACCTAAACTAGAAAAGTACATACGAAAGGAGACATGGACATCAAACATCTATAAAGCATATGGCTAGGTCGCATATGGTGACATCAAAGCATATTGGATGGAGTATCAAACCAAATGTCCACCAAGGAAGGATTAACCATAGAAGGAAGATCCACCATAAAAGGTGTGGCCATAGGACCACTCGCAAGATGACATATTGCATTATAATGGGGTATAGTCAATGAAATTAAAATGAGTACATTATCAAATGAGATGTCCTTAAAGAAACATTAGTTGTAGGACATGTGGCAAGGAGACACCTAGTGGTATAGTAGGGCATGATATCCCAGAGATGGACTATCGAATTAGATGTCCGTCATTGAAGTTTCGACGAAGTGTCATATAATACCATGCTAGGCCATGAGCTATCATCAAGTTGGCTGAGACATTGGTTTATTTACATGTGTTTAAAGGTTTATTTGAAGATGTTATGTTGCACTAGAACCTATTATTAATTAAGAATCTATATAGATTTTTTCTAATACAAATAATTTAATAATTAATATTTTCATTAAAAATATTGGAGTTTGGTGAATTGAGAGTATAGATGGATTTATGCTAGTTTAATTTTATTTTTTAAATAAGTTATATTTTATATGAATACCATGGGTTCCCATAAATCTATAGCTCAAACAATGTCTCTAACTTGACCAAAAAATTTACCTTAACTACCCAACAAAAATTAATTAAAAAAATGTAAAATTTGGTTCCCATAAATCTAAATCTCAAACATCATTTGTAACTTAACCAAGTTATATTTACTTTAATTGCCCAGCAAAAATTAATAAAAAAATAAATATAAAACTTTTATTTCAATATAAATTTATTTTTATTTTTATTTTATTTAACTAACTTAATTAAATATTAACCATACTTTACATTACAACATTTTTAACATACTAAATCGGAAACCATCTTTTTCAATAAAAATCTCAATAAACTCAAGTGACAAACCATCTTTTTCCATAAAAATCTCAATAAACTCAAGTGACAAACCTGTAAAAGCATAAAAGCCACCACCACCTGTACAGCATAAATTCTTAAAGCAAATGAGTGAATACACCTCAAGCCACCACCTTTTTATTTTCTCGTGTAAAAATCACGGAAACCATCTTTTTCAATAAAAATCTCAATAAACTTAAGTGACAAGCCTGTAAAAGCATAAAGGCCACCACCAACTGTACAGCATAAATTCTTAAAGCAAATGAGTGAATAGACCTCAAGCCACCACCTTTTTAGTTTCTCGTGTAAAAATCACGGAAACCATCTTTTTCAATAAAAATCTCAATAAACTCAAGTGACAAACGTGTAAAAGCACAAAAGCCACAACCACCTGTACAGCATAAATTCTTAAAACAAATGAGTGAATACACCTCAACCCACCACCTTTTTATTTTCTCGTGTAAAAATCACAACCTACCCGGACCATCTTTGTATCACGTAAACCTATATTGATTCATCCCTTGCCATGAAAATTACAAAATTACAATTATAAAATATAGTAAACAATTTTGATAAATAAAATATTAATATTTTAAGATATTTCATAAATGGAAAATTATAAATTGATGGCAATTGAATTCACTACATTGCCAACGGTCATAAAAATAAAATCCACAGGTCTTAATTTAAAAGTAAGCATGAACTTACTACTAGTCCTTTGTCCAAACTAATATATAGATTACAATATTAAATCCAATAAAAACTCAAACCAATTCATATTAAATTTTATAAATTCAAGGGCATCTGCATATAAGGATATGATTAGAAATCAAATGATGATCAAAATCAAAATCTAAATGTTAATTTTATACATATTTATTCATGACAATTTCACATCCAGTAAGAATAATTTGTTTAAGAGAAGACGAATAACGAAATCAGTCTGTAAATAAATATGTTAAATGTTTTTCAATCTCCTAAATATTAACCCGTTTATTGTTTGAATCACTATCCAGAAGTTTAGGAAATGTGAGAGATTTCTGGGATACTTCAAAACCCGTACGTATAGATCTACTAGTTCAATCATTATGAGATTATGTTCTGAGTCCTTGTAATTTCACTTCTCGTTGGATTATTTTATGTAACGTGCAAAATGATATGCTTAGCAGATAAGCTGTATTGAATTCCTTTTATCAAGGCAAACTATTCTACTTCTTTAACAAAATTAGGTTTCCTCACTGTGGGGAATATTATTTACAGAATCCGGACGAAGTTTGAGTATATCTTCCGAATATGCTTTGTGCCGTCTAATAATTTCATCCTTTGAGTGTTACGTGTAAAGTTTAGTTTGGCGTAGTCGTGGTAACCCAAAAAAATGGTGTGGATTTGGGAAAATTTGTTTTCAAAAAATCTTAAGAGTGTTTGAATGAATCTTGATTTTAATAGTGAAAAGAACTATAAAGACACCAGTTACCATAATCACTCATCAGAAGTGATTGAAGCAAGATTATTTGGCCCCATTCTCGGAGGAGGATGATGTACAAATACGAAAGGAGGATGGTACAAATAGTTAACATGTTGTTCAAAGTGAGGAGACCAAGCTTCCCGCTTTTCCACTTTCTTCATCCATAGATTTTGCCCACGCTAGACCATCATAATTCTTTCACAAACATGCCATTGAAAATAGTGGAGTTGTTCCAACTTGGCTATGACTTCCTCGTGCTTTTCCCTCGAGACCTTATCATGAGATGCCAACAGTTTTATGACCGATCAAACCATCGTCTAGAGTGTCATGGAACTCCCAACATGCCTAGAACTTGCGCGTCAAGCTGACCCCGCACCATCCAGATTGTCGCTCTGCCCTCGTGAGCTCGAGCTTCGGCCACATCATGTTCCCCTATGCTCGCAGCCTACTCCACTACCACTTTGAACCAGAGCCCTATTACTCCTGCCAACCGCAGAACCGATCGAAGAGCTTCACCCACTACTTCCTCCATGACACCCATGCCCAACATTGCCCACAATTCCAACACCCTGGTTATTGTTAACGCACCGTAGAAATAAGTAAAACAAAGTCGTTGCGCGGTAAAAATGAGACGTCAATAGATTTTAATTTCAAAACACATGAAAATACATTTGCATGATAAATGGAGGTTGTTTCTCCTTCACCAGTTAAAACAAGAATTCTTACTGAGATATGCATTCACCATGAGTTGCAGAGTAACTCATTGTAAAACCTGTAACTAAGATATTTTCACCAAAGTCGTTGCGCGGTAAAAATGAGACGTCAATAGATTTTAATTTCAAAACACATGAAAATACATTTGCATGATAAATGGAGGTTGTTTCTCCTTCACTAGTTAAAACAAGAATTCTTACTAGAGATATGCATTCACCATGAGTTGCAGAGTAACTCATTGTAAAACCTGTAACTAAGATATTTTCACCTTCAACCATAAATTGATCCATGTCTTCTTCTCTTGACCTCTCAAACTTCCAGCCTCAACTAAACTAACTAAGATATTTTCACCTTCAACCATAAATTGATCCATGTTTTCTTCTCTTGACCTCTCAAACTTCCAGCCTCAACTAAACTAAGGACTTCTACATACATGTATATTCAAAACATACATTTTTGACACATTAATGCATGACATAACAAAACATAAGACACATGATGGGCAATTGTACAAAAAAATGTTTTTCTATGTTGCAGAGTACATATTTCAGTGGTAGAATAAATGTTTGACATACATATTTCACCAAAGCTTCATTAAATGCTCTTTTATCTTTATTTATTTGATGTGTTGCAGAATGGTCTAATGTGTTATGGAGTGGGGAATTTGTACTCCTGCTCAAAACTTCATTTAAGAGATGTTCTTGAGCCTGCAAAAAAAATCCGCAACCTGTAAAAAGATCTACTTGGTTGATTTCCACGTGTACAACAGGAATGGTTGTTGTCAGCTGTAATGGTTGGGATTAATTGTCCAACACTCCCCCTTAATCACAACTGTTTCCATTGGCAATTCCTAAACAACCTTTGAGATAAACAAAATTTTCACATGCCAATAACTTTGTCAAAATGTCCACAAATTGTTCTTGCAACCTCGAGTGTTACACCACAATTTCACCATTGTTAATCAATTCTCTAATAAAATGATATTTAGCATAAATGTGCTTCATCCTCGAAAAAAAATATTTGATAATGAAATTGCAGAATTGTTGTCACAGAAAATAATTATTGTTCCCTCTTGGTCGTGGCATAAATCCCTCAACATTCTTCCCATCTAAATTGCTTGACACGTTGTTGTTGTTAGAACAACATGTTCAACTTCTTTTGTTGACAATGACACTATCGATTGCTTCTTGGAGACCCGTGAAATGGCTCTTGAACCTAAATGAAAAACATATCCTAATGTGCTCTTTCTATCATCGACACTTCCTGCCCAGTCACTTTCATTGTAACCAACCACCCTAAATTCCTTTGTTGTGGTGTACAAAATACCATACTCCTTTTTCACATTGACATACCATAAGATCCTTTTGACTTCTTTCCAATGTGTCTCTTTGGGTATCTCCATGAACCTTGACACGAGGCTTACTGCATACATCATATCCGACCTAGTTCCTATCAAATACATCAAGATGTCGACTGTATAATGTTGGATTGAAATTTTTGCTACAATCTTGTTTGTTCAACTTCAACCCCATGAAAGTTGGAGTTGGTGCAGCTTGTTGTTCTACATATTAAACCTCTCCAAAATGTCAACTACATACTTTGCTTGAGAAATAAAAATACCATTTTCTTTTTGCTTCACTTCTATGCCCAAAAAATACCTTAACAACCCCAAGTTAGTCATTTCAAACTCACTTTCCATGACTTCTTTGAAATTAGTGATGAGGAAATCATCATTGCATGTAAAAATAAAATCATCCAAATAGAAAACAACAATAAGAAGCTTATTGTCACTCTCTTTGATGTATAGAGTAGGCTCACCGTCACATTTGTCGAAGCAATTATCCAACAAGTACGCATCTATCTTGTTACACCATGCACATGGTGCTTGCTTCAACCCATAAAGAGTTTTCCTCAACCTATACACATTGTCTTCTTGGCCTTCTACCTCATAACTAGGTGGTTGCGCAATGTATACCTCCTCTTTCAGCACACCATTCAAGAACGTTGACTTTACATCCATTTGATATAATTTCCATTTATGTTTCGTGGCAATCGACAACACTATATGCAATGTCTCCATCCTCGCGATTGTTGCAAATGTCTCCACATAACCTCTTCCATGTTGCTGCTTGTATCCTTTGACAACTCACCTTGATTTATGCTTTTCAATCTTTCCTTCAGCGTTGCTCTTGGTCTTATAGACCCACTTCACTCCAATGACTTATTTTCCCGCGGAAGGTCCACTAACTCCCATGTGTCATTCTTTTATATTGCTTCTATTTCTTCATCCATTGCCACAACCCATTTTTCTTCTTTGACGACATCCTCAAAATGGATTGGCTCATCTACATGACAAAATAATGCAAATAAGGAATTTAGACCATGGCTACTATCAACTTCATCTTGCTCATAAATTTCACTTAAATTTTTGCCCTCTTATGTTTGTGGAAGATGGGTTTGACATATCACTCGATGTTGTGCTTGAGGTAGCTGATGTTGCGGGTCTTTTGGGTGTGCTTGGAGTAGTACTTGCTTGACTACACAGTATTGTCATATTATTTGTAGATGATGTCTCTTCTTAACTGCTTTGTTGAGCTTGAATAGGAGTAGGAGGAGTCACCATTGAGGAATTACTTGTTTCGGTCAATTCATATTTGTCTTCATCTAGTACACATGTTTTTAAATTGATTGTCTTCTCGAAACTTCCATCCCATGCTTCCTCTTCTATGAACTACACATCTCTGTTGATTATGAGCTTGGTTAATGGATTATAGAGCCTGTATGCCTTGGATACATCACTATATACAAAAAATGTGAATTTGTCCCCCTTGTTGTCCAACTTTTTCCATAATTCATCTGGGACATGTGCATACGACACAGATCTAAACAATCCCTTATGAGTGACACTAAGCTTTTTTCCACTCCATGCCTCTTCAGGAACCATATTCTTGACACTTTTTCTTTGACACTTATTAATGATATATGTTTTGCAAGTGATAACTTCAGCCCAATGGTGATTTGGAAAATGGTTTGCCTTTAACATACTCCTTTCAATTCCCATAATGGTCCTATTTTTTCATTATGTGACACCATTTTGCTGAGGTGTATACCTTGTTGTAAATTCTTGTGAATACCATGCTCCCTGCAAAATCGAAGGAAGTCATTTGAGATGTATTCACCACCTCTGTCAATACTAAAGGCTTTGATATAGTGTCCACTTTGCTTCTCAACAAGGGCTTTGTATTGGCAGAAGCACTCAAACACTTCACTTTTTTGTTTTAGGAAGTAGACCCATGTCTTCCTTGCATAATCTTTTATAAAATTCAAAAAATAATAGCTACCCCCAATTGATGGTGTCTATATTTGTCCACATAAGTCTAAATGGACAATCTCCAAAGGTGTCTTTGCCCTTACTGACTTCCCTGTTGGAAATGTCTCTGTATGTTGTTTGCCCAAGATTCATTCTTCACATAGGTTGTTTGGTTGTCTTATGAGTGGAAATCCCTTCACCATGCCTTTCCTATGCAACAAATTCAAGCCTCCAAAGTTGAGATGACCAAATCTCAAATACCATAACCAATTTTCATCTTTGACCTATGTTTGAAATTTTACTTGTGTGACAGCTGCAACTTTTCTTTCATTCTCTTGTGAATTCATTGACAGTTGTGCTTGTGCACCTTCTTCCTTCAAATATGGTTTTATCTTTAGGGGAAAAATCCTATTGCTTGTCATATGAACTTTTGGAATCAGTTGATTGCTTGGAGACTTATCCAAAATTGTGCACTCATCATTTTTGAAAAAGACATTGTAGCCCTTTTGCATGAGTTTCCCAATGCTTATGAGGTTATGTCTTAAACCAAGGAGAAAATAAACATATGAAATTACTTCTTCTCCCCCTTCTTTGTTAGAATATTGACTCTTCCTTTGCCCATGACAGAGACTTTGCTATCAGTCCCTAATGTAACTTCAGATTTCACACTTTCATCTAAATTAGAAAACATTTATATGTTCCCTGTCATGTGGTTGCTACACCCTGAGTCTAGAAACCATACATCGTTTTGTTTTTCTTGTGCTACTTTACAAGCTAAAAACATGCTATCTTTGTTCTGATTTTCGTTTGTGAAATTTGCACTTAGTTTGTTACTTATGTCATGTTGCTTCTTTCTATGTTCATTTGCATAATGACCATACTTCTTACAATAATGACATTGAACTTGAGATTTAGCATACCTCTGAACTTGTGCTTGATTTTGGCTTGGGCCTTGACTTGGATTTTGATCGTTGCCCCTTCCACTTGAGCTTGAAGGGATGCCTATTCCACCTCTATGTCAGCTTCTTCCTCTTCCTCTAGCATTTGAAATTTCTCTGCCTCTACCTTGACCAAATGAAACTTGTGTCTTGAAAACATGCTCCAATGAGGAGTTTGTAGCTCTATTAAATCTATGTTCATGAGAGATCAAATGAAGCTCATCCACTAAAAACTATGAGAGGTCCTTTGTCTCTTATGTGGCCACAACAATGGCATAAAATATTGTTGGCAGACTTCTTAAATTTTTCTCAACTATTCTCCTTTCCTCAAGTGTCTCACGATGAGACATGATTTGAGTAACCAGTCCAATTACTTATGTAAAAAATGAGTCTACATTCTCAGACTCTTTCATACAAATTGTCTCAAAATCTCTCCTCAACATTTGTAGCTTTGTTGTCTTCACTATTGCCATGCCTTGGTACGTTGTCTCGAGGGTGTCACATGCTTGCTTTGACTTTGTTGCTGATACAATCCTTAGAAAAATACTTTCATTAGCTGCTTGAAAAATGTAGAAGAGGGCTTTTGAATCCTTCTTCACGTTGTCCATCAACAAATCCTTTTCTTCTCGTGACAATGCGTTGTATGTGACAAGGCATTGTATGTTGTTGCATCTGATGGTCCTTGAAACCCATTCTCCACTAAATCCAAAATATCTTGTGAAGAAATGAGAGTCTTCATTGTTATAGCCCAATAATCCTAAACAAAATCTTCATTGTTATAGTTCAATAATCATAATTTTTCCCATTAAATTGAGGTATGTGAGGATTAGTCAAGCATGCTTCCATTTCTGAGTATAAAAAAACATTCTACTTGCTCGTAAATAAGTTCACAAAATCTTCCTTCAATTTTTTTTTTTTTAACTCCATGTAAAAACACTTGTTCTTACACTTAGAGAGTTTCACCAGCTATGATACGATGTGAAATATTTAGGGTATAGGAGTCTCCCTCAAGACTTCAGTGTCAAATCACAGGTAAAATGGAGCTAAAAACTCAAAATTTGCAATTAAAATGGAGCTAAGAACTAAAAATTTTAACGCACAGTAGAACATAGTGGTGCTAAAAACTCAAAATTTTTGCACCGAAGAACAAGAGTGGTTGCGCCCTAAAAATGAGACGTCAAATTTCAAAACACATGAATAGATTTTAATTTCAAAACAGATGAAAATACATTCATGATAAATTGAGGTAGTTGTTGCGTCACCAAGTAAAACAAGAATTCTTATTGAGATTTACATTTACCAAGAGTTGCTGAATAACTCACTATAAAACTGTAACTAAGATGTTTTTACCCGCCCACCACAAATTTCTCAACGATTTTAAGTCTCTTCATGTTTTAAACATCCACTCTTGACTAAAATAAAGACTTCTACATACATGTATATTCAAAGCATACATTTTTGACACATTACTATATGAGAACAAAACATCAAGACACAACAATGATTGTACATAAAATGTTTTTCTATGTTGAGTGGGGGAAGAAATGTTTGACTATATGTATTTCACCAACCCTTCATTAAATTCTCTTTTGACTATAATTATCTAATGTGTTGCGGAATGGGTTCATTTAAACCATGTCCTTTAGCGTGCAAACAAAATGGGAAATGGGGAATTTGTACTCCTACTTAAAGCTTCATTTAAGCCATATCCTTTAACCTACAAACAAAATCTGCAACCTGAAAAAGAAATTACTTAATTAATTTACACGTGTACAACACGTATGACTATTATTTGTTTAAAGAAATTGTTGGGATTAATTTTCCCACACCTGGAAAGGCCAAAAAAAGATCTCCTAACTACGCTTAGAAATTCAAGCTTCTAGAAACCCGACCAACGCAAAAACCACTTAGTTTCGCCAAAAGTAATCCTTTTACTGGCGGCCCTAGTAGGAAGAGCCAGTACATGAAATCCAACTGAAAACTTAAGATAAATAACATTATTTAAACATTAATATTTATTTTTTTCACTTATTAACTCATTTTTCACTTTATTTTATTTTCTTTAAATTCCAAATAAAAGAAATATATATTTCCCATTCTGTAATTCTCTCCAATGCATTGCAAGATATGGTTAGATTAATTTCTTCTTTCTTTGGGGTTATTTCTTGGAGTATATCCTCTTATTTTGATGTTTCTTGTTCCTTTTATTCCTCCTTTTCAAAATATATGTAAAATAATTTATTCTCGGCACACTTATGACCTTTAGTATATTTGTTATCACAATTGTAAGAAAACCCCTTTTCTCCTTTTTTCCTCCAATTGTTGTGGTGTCAACCTTGTAGATTGTGGAATGCTAGGAGCAACACCACTTCCATCTTTATAGTTGTGAGTGGTAGACTTTTTTGTTGCCATAATTTTTCTTTCAACTTTTCTTGCCACATGAAAGCCTTCTCCAATGAATTAGGTTCCCAAAGGAAAAGGTCAAGTTGGATGCTATCCTTCAAAGTCACTATGAAGACATCAATCCTATGTTCCTCTAGAATATTAGTTATCTTGATGTTTAATTTTTTGAAGTCCTCAATGTGATCCACCATTGAACCCTTCTGTTTGAGATTTATCAATTGGCTAAAGACGGTGTTTCTCTTTGTATCCTCATAATGTTCTATCACTTCCTTCGTAAAATATAAGCAAGTGACGAATGGTTTATGATAACAAAGCCATCAATACCATGCAAATTGATTGGGTTCTAAACATAAATATGAAATGTGTACCTTTTGCATGTGTTACACATCATGTATATCAAAATATTGCTCCATCTGTAATATCCATGTTACCGAATCCTTACCATCAAACTTCCTCATACCGATCTTTGGAATGTGGTTGGTCTTTAATCCAACGTTGGAGTCTCCAATATCATGATTAATATTATTTTTTTTCTCATCATGCATTTCATGGAATACCTTTTCACCATTAGGAAGCATTTCTTGTAGCAACTTTGTCAAACCTTACTTCGAAACATCCATGTTAGCATCTATGTCTTCTTTTAGACCATTCTTCAAACCATCCATCTTACCTTCCATGTATGCTTTTAAAGCATTCTTCAAACTATCCATCTTAGCTTCCATTTCATTTTTTGCTACTCTTTGCAAGAGTGAAATTTGTTGTAGTTGGTCACATAGTTTTGATATAGCATGTTAAATTTATTCCTCTTCCTCATGTGTCATAGTAGACATTTATGGTTTCTGACTGGGAGTATCCATTTTTTGTTTCAAGGCATATTGGAAACAAATAAGGATATTTATGCTTTAATATTCCCTTTCAATTACTTCAGACTCATTTTTTAAACAAAAATTATGCAAATTAAAAAAAATACACACCTTTTTCTTCTTGGTTTTTAGAGCTTGATATTGAAACTATTGTATCACTAAAATTTTGGCCTCCCAAGGTATGAAATTCAGCCCTATGGTATAACTATGTGTCATATTTCCAACGAAATAAATCAGAACAATATTGGATTCTTTAATATAAATTTATGCTCAATCTCCCACGATGACCTCATTCTGGACTTTTTAAGTAGAGAGAAATTGTACGAGATCCCACATGTCACTATTTCAACCTTCAACCCTGAAATTAATACATGAACAACTACAGTTCATGTAATTTTAGTTACATTTTATGGAATTCTAATATAATGCTTGAAACGACAGTTATGATGATTTTCCCTTGGTCACCTATTTGAGACTGAATTCTGGAGCATGCATAAACCCTAACTTTTTCAAACCATATCTCTGAAAATATAGAAAACCAAAATATAAAATTTCAACAAAAATTTCCTCATAGCTTTTTATCCACATGGTCAAAATTTCAACTTCTGAAGCTTCGTATAAAAAACGTTATAGCAAAAATTCCAAGATGACATATTTGTAGCAGCAAAACCCTAGAATCCAAAACTTTGATACCAGATGTTATGGACAAATAGAAGAAAAGATAGATCAATGACTTGAAAATTAGCCTCTTTGAGGGGGAAACCTCATTTACATCATATAAATGGATAGTTCTTGGATGATACAAATGACAAGACCTCCTTGTTATATATAGGGACTAAGGGATCACAATACAATCAAATCCTACATAACATTAATAATGTAAGAGAACAAAAATAAAAATAGTGGGCTTCTATGAGGCACAAAAATAATAATATGGGGGATACATGGGCACAGTAATAATAGTAGGGGGATACACTAACACTAAAAATAAGGGGTCATACTATAATTATAGGGACCTAATACTCACTTTAGGAAAAATTGTGAAAGTGAAAACAATAGAGATTTTTCTACACACTTGCAATAATCGACTTCTTTTCCACCAAAGACTTTTCCAATTAACTAATTAAATATCGGGTTGTCATAAAAAATATGTTCCACTACTGTAACATTTTAATTTCCACACAGTTCTCTGACATTATTATTATTATTATATATTATTGGTAATATTTTAACTCTAAATATAGCTGAAGAATTTACTAAACGATGTACCGAGTGTGGTGAAACTTCACAAAATGAAATATGTCCAAAGCACAAAATTTTTCCCTATGCTTATTTTCGGATCCTTCCTTGGTCTTGTACATTGTGTTCGCAAACACTAAGATTCATTTCATGCATATTTTTGGTGTGTTTTGGCCCCATTTTTTACTTGGGAAAAATGTCATATTTTCGCATGTAGGTTGTCACATCGAGTGAAAAATATTATTCTGGTGGTTTCAAGGGCCCATATTTGTGTTTATGTTTTTTTCTAACCATGTAAACACGTGTTGCACTCATTCAAAAATTTATGAGCATTGTCGCAAAAGTGTCATCACGATTGTCACAAAGTGTACCTTAAGTGTACACTTGTCGTAATCGGTCAAAAGGGGGTCACACCAGGAAAATGTATTTCTTATGTGTTATGGGTGATCTATGTTGTTAGGTCATTAAGTATTATAAGTGTTAGGACACACTTTAAGCCTTACCACTTCACATATCAGTCACACTAGTCTAGAACTAAACCTTTTCTGGAAAGACTTCCCAACCCTTCAACTTGACTTCACCCAGCCTACCTAGACCACAAATTGTGCGATTTCGGTCCTTAAGTAATGACCTTGACCCTAGAAATTGTTCATTGTGCAATTCCTTCCTCCGAGGACTGCTACATTATGTAATCCCTAAACCTAAGATCCAACCTTCCCTCCTAGAATTGCACAATCCTCGTAGACAACCTAGCCTTGACTGTGCACTAAGCAATAATAAGAATCAAGCTCTCTTCCTGAGTTGTTGACCCATGAAGTCCAACAGTGGCCTACTCGCCCTTCTCTCTTATAATTGCACATAAATCTCTCACAATGTTCATCCCTTCAGCCTAACTCATTGGCTGTCAAAAGTGCGCAGACATTGTCCCTCATTCTGGCTTGAACTATGCACTACATAATCACAAGCATCAAGCTCTCTCCATAAGCCTCTAAATTGCGTAGCTACATAGTTTACTAGTCCCCATTTTCCCCTTGAAACTCTGCATTGTTTCCTCCCAGGGCCCTATTCCACAGCCTCCATTGCCTGTTTGAACTCTGGAATTTTTTCCCACAGTGGGGACTGCGGAAATTTTTCCCACAGTGGGAACTGCACAAAATTCCCCCCCTACTGGGCACCACGGAAATTTTTCCCATAGTCTAGCTTGAGCTACACATTGTGAAATTTTAGTGATCAAGCCTAACCGTTGGCTGCTTCAACTGCAGTGTTTTGCAGTCACTAGGCCTTCTCCCTTGATCTGTCACCTGGTCTTGACCTAGTTCATGATCC
Source organism: Pinus tabuliformis (assembly GCA_031772625.1). Lineage (NCBI taxonomy): Eukaryota > Viridiplantae > Streptophyta > Pinopsida > Pinales > Pinaceae > Pinus > Pinus tabuliformis. Next base: position 385,829,365 of record CM062805.1, on the reverse strand, counting down.
AAATGCTCTATATTAGGCTAGGGGTTTTTAGATTGATGTCATCTCATCATGAATGAGTTGCAGATGCATTTACTTTATTACACCATGACAGGATTATGAAGAAGAATATGCAGAAGGGGAGCAAGAAAAAGACGTCTTTGCAGCTAGAACATGCAAGCTCAACTTTCAAAGTAAATAAAAAAACTAGCGACCACAACTCAAGACTTAAGATCATCAAGGAATCCCATCATCAAGACATGAGGAGATGGAAGAAAAAGTTTTCTGAGGAAGACATGAAAGACACTACAGCAACAGTGGCCTGACATTTCCACATCATCAAGAAGTCCATGTTAGCAGTGTCCTGTCAAGCTGTGTCATTAGTTTTCATATGCCACATCGTCATTGTAGATCATATGTGTTATATTCAAAATATATTGATAAGTCAAATTCCAAGGGACACACATGAATATAAAGAGTCATGCAAGTTGAAAATTCATAGGAACTTGAATAGTCATGAGGGTAGTCAAAGAGTCACAAAGGGGAAGCATCATCGCTTGGTTATATATACACCCTCATTATATGAGAAGAAGATTTTTCCATCTTGTCTCCTCCCGCAAGGAATTAGAGAAATAGGCTATTTAATTTGAGGAGTAAGGAATGGCTCCAATGCTCCACTAATGGGGCTACTAGTATTCATTGTATCAATGTGTCTCTGAACTTTTACTTAATATCATAAGTCCTCTGGGTCAACACATTCTTCATGCATGGCTTATGGATATTTATAAGACTATTCTGGGAATGTTTGTAATTCATGTTTTCTTTCACATGTGTTATAGTAGTTGAATTATTTCGGTTATTTTGGCACTAATCTTATTGAGAATGTGTTGTAATTATTGTTAATGTTGTTGCATCCTTGTGGACTACTCCATTGCATATTGGACAAATCCTCTTTTACACATTGGTTTCATGCTTGTCTCATCTATGTGGACTATTCTGCTTTATTTCGTATGGGTACTTCTTGTTTAATTGTGTCTCTACTAAGGTGGTACTACTACATCTCTCTTAGAGGCTTACATCTCCTTCCTTCTGCAGTGAAAGATCTAAGACATATATATGATTGAACACTCACTAGGCACAACCCCCCTTGTTGTTCGAAGGAACATTTACATCCCTCTCTTTCGCTAACAATTAGAGCCAAGGTATATCTTTAAGATATGGAATATGAGCCATTCTACCAGATGGGGCTCCTATCCCAAATGGTGTGATGTCTAATTTGGGCTTCATATCAGGGAGACCCCTTGGCAAATGGATTTCCAGCATTGTCAACAAATGGCGCTAGAAGGAGGGCCAGATGAAAAGTTGAGCCCATTGTATCTAGTTTGAATCTCTTATCTAAAATGGCTCATACCCAAATCATACTCTCGAGGTGTTTCTCCAATTTTTCCCTTTATCAATTTTCAATCCCCGATGCACTTCTCAATCAATTGTACTAGTTAAAATTTGATGTTGAGGATGGAAAGTCCATAACCGAGCACATTTCTAATTTTCTTAAATTTTGTGAATCTTATGAAATCAATGATGTAGAGTTTTCTTGTGTGATTTTCTTCCTTTCCCTTGAAGTTCATGCTAATCGATGGTGTCATATCTTTCCACCTTCTTTCATCCATTTCCTTCATCATTTCCTCAGGGAGCTCCATCAAGCCTTTGACAGGTATAATTATCGAGATGTTTGTAAAAGAATCAATCTCTTAATATTGAAGCCTAATGACTTACTTGAGGATTTTTCTGATTGATTCCTTCACCTTTGTTGTGAAATTTCTAAAGAAGATATGTATCAGGATTTCCTGAAATAAGAGTTTGAGCACTTGGTTCTTATCTCTTTACACAGTGAATCTGAACCGCCTAATTTTTCTACTTCCCCAACTATCGTGAATCATGAGACGCCTCTAATTTCAAAGGAGGAATTTACTATTCCTTTTGTTCTTTGTCCTCCTCCTTTTCCAGTTCTGATAGGGGTGCCTCTCTGCGATGGTAACGAATTTGAAAAATATGCAAATCAAATTACTAATCCATCTCCTTGTTCTTCTTTTGTTTCTCATGACTCAAACCTAATAAAGGAATTCCCAGAATGTCTCATGAAGCCCACAGGGAATACTAACTTCCCCATTCTACAACATGATGTTATCATTCATAACTATAGCCTCCAATCTGATCAGGATTTCTGTGATCCTCTATCATATATATGCCTTGAATCTTTGTACTGTGATCTTCCCAATCAATATTCTCCACCAATTGATCTTTTACACTCTCTTGGCTTTCGTGTTGCCAGTTCAAATTACGATTAGGTACAAGGAAGTCACTTTACATAGGAAGAGGATCAAGAAGGTAAATATGCTCTCAATATTTCTTATTTTCGTCAAGATCCTTTGTTTCAAGATTATGTTCTTCCACTCTTGGATTATTGTCAATCTACTAATCTTAGTAGTGAATCAAAAGTAATCAAATCTTTCGATCAATCTATAGCCTTGGGTAGCAATCATTCCCATGATGATGACTATGATCACGAATGCTCGGGTACATCATATGATTTTTCAATCCTCCAAAACATGTTGATCTAACCAAATTAACTCTAGAATATGGTCCAGCCAAACAAAATGTCTGTATCAAAACTTCCTCCTCATCTCATAATCCCTCATGCTCTACCATTTGTAATGTACCTCCTTGCGACATAGACACTTCATGCTCTTAATGTTTTTCATCCAATGAGTTAACTTCTCAATTAATTGAACGTGGTGAGATCATCCATGATGAAAATGAACACAATCAAATCATTTTGTACTCTTCCCATCCCTCATTATATTTTCTCTTGCATGAAGACAACTCCCCAAACCAGATTGCTCATCACATTTTCTCGTGTCATACACCTTCAAATTTTCGATCATATGAATCTTTTAACTTCAGTAATCTGGGTTTTGAAGTTGAAAAATATGATTAAGTCAATGACAAAGATGGTTTCCACCCGATTAATAGTAATTTCATCAATATCAGTGAAAGAAGCTATCCTCACTTCATGTGCGTTCTGATTCAATCTTAAGGATGTAATTTTATGATTTTTGAAAGTTCTGGGACTTGCCAGGGAGTCGGGGAACTTCAAATTCTATTGATGGTTATGTTAGGATCTCACAACTCTGGTAAGAACCCTGAGTTAATTTAGATATAGTTTTGTTTGAAAAACTCTTCTTTCCGCATGATTTCACTCGATGTAAATTATTTCTTAAAATATATTTCACATTCTGGATACGATCTATCAAATTTCAAGATCTGATTTCTGATCGGATTCAAGATGGTTTATCTTCATGAAAGTCTCTTGCATCAAAATCAGATTTAGAATGTGTATCCCTCATAGATTCATCAGATTGTGAAGTTTATTCTCCTAAATATTATCTTTGGCCAAAGGAGTCATAACTGTCACACTTTTTTGAAAACAATCAACTCCTCATCCTTCTTGCAAATATTCTGATGCTAATCTTTTTCTTCATTGCACTTGATGTCCTCTTGAGTGTCAGTGAATGCATGGATTATTTGATGAATCAAATTCTTCTTCACTTATTTTACCATGACTGGTTTCATGTGTTTGTTTTTTTTTTCTAGTTAAGACTAACCTAAGTACCCACGGGGGATTTGAACCAGTGACCTATCGCAAGGAGTGCCTTAACAAGGCACCCATTCACCGTCAATCCAAACTCCCGTGGGAATTTCATGTGTTTGTTACACTAGCATTCATTTTCATTTCTCTTGGTGATTACGATGCTAGTACAGTGTGTAACCAGTCATAAGAAAATGGTTTGTTACACCCATCACGTGAGGAATATGATTCTACTATCTGGAGAATTTTTGAAATTGTTCTAGCTGATTTACCTCTGTTAATTACAAGTTGGGGATTTGATTCTTTAATCAGTCCATCTGATCATTATTCTATCTTTGGTGACTTTCATTCATTTTATCATTTTCTCACCAAGACATCCAATGATAGTTGTTTCACATCCTTCAGTATTCATCCTGTGACATCTTGTTATTCATATTTTTTCCAAATGGTTGAGGCACTTCAACCTTCACTAATAGTTATGTTATGTCCTCACCAACTTGGCATGCTTGTTGAATATAATCAAATTTATTTTCCCTCACAAGATTATCATCTTAATCCCGTGCTTCTGATTGATAATTTATCTTGTCAAAGATTGCAGGGTTTTCAAGAGGACCATCATGACTTTTATGATCCAATCAGTAAATGGTTGGAATGGTATTACCTAGAAAGATTCATTTCAAATAATAAGTTGCAATATTTCCTCATGCTTCGTAATAAGTTTGATGCAAATGGAGCCACATCGACGAGGAGCTTCCAAGGTTCATTGAAGGATGGTATTCATCGAAAAGGTAAGAAAGTGAATTGGATGAAAGTAGTGGTTGTAACACACCTCTTTGCCCATAGGCAAGACCTTCAAAATTTTGTGTATGTTATTCCAGTTTTAATATTTTCCGTTGCACATTGATTTATATCCATTTTAATTATTTGTATCTATGTGGATATAGGTTGAGAACAGTTATGTTGCCTTCACTGGAAATGTCATTACACGTGACTCAACCTATTAATTGTCAGGTTAGAAGTATGATTATATGCATCATTGATTCTCATTCTCTTGCACCCATCCCCTTTTGTTCCCTTTATTCTGTCTTGTATTTTCTCCCTTTTCCCTTGCATTATGTTGTGGTTTAGTCTCTTTTGCTTGATTTATGGTTTTGATTCCTTGTGCTTTGTTTCCTTTCCCTTTTTTTAATTCTTTTTTCTTTCTTTATTGTTAATTATTTCCTTCTGTTTGCATCATGTGAATAAGTGTTGTGCCTCAACTTTTTTTGGCTTCTTAGTATGTGTGTGGCTTAAGTCTAAGGAGTCTTATGAAACTTCAACATTTGGATGAAACTTTAGTTTGACTTCTTTGTTTTAGCTTTGTCTTTTGGTCAATGAAGTTATGACGAAAAATACGATCCATTCGTAAGGAGATTTTTGGTTTGATCATGAACCTTTGTCTACCCAGGAAACTTGATACCTACAGCGAGTTCTTATGTTCTGGTTTTTTATGCTTATCCAATTAGTAGAAGTGGATAAGGGGGAAAATATAAACGAGCAAACCTAAATCAGAGGTCTTTATATACTTCTCTGAAAGAACAACCTCTTTTACTCTCAATGAGTCAAGATCCCTCTTTTGCCCAAAAATGAATAAGTGAAAATGCACAATACTCTTTAAAATAAATAAATAAAGGTGAAAGAAGAGAAAGGCTTCCTGCGTAGAGAGGTGAAGCAAACAACTTCGCAGGGGTACTATCTAGGCTCATTGAAATTGAAGCAATGTTTGTGTTCCTATGTGACTCCCTCAGGGTACTTTACAGGCCTTCTCACAATGAGGCAACACCATAAATGAAAACTTATACTCTGAAAATCTTAAGCTTGTTAGCTACACTAACCTTCCCAACTAGAAACATTGTGATGCTACTAAATCATATGATGTGCTCAAACGAAAAGGTACAAAGGTGACCATGTCCAGTCATGGGGTAAGTGGAAAGGAAAGAGTAATCTACATGATGAATCAATACTCCCTGAAGAACTAAGACCCTACACAGAAGAGTTAACCAAAACAGAGAAGCTAGAATTCTGCTAGTGTGCTGCCAAGTGTTATAGCAGTTGCAACACCCTCCAAAATTTTTGGCCTATGCTTTTTTTCAGAGCCTTCCTTGGTCTTGGACAGTGTGGTCACAAACACTAATACTTATGTCATGCATATTTTTGGAGTGTTTTGGCCCCATTCTTTAATTAGGAAAAATGTCCATCTTTTCGCATGTAGGTTGTCGCATTGACTGAAAAATATTATTCTAGTGGTTTCAAGGGTCCATATTTGTGTTTATGATTTTTTATAACCATGTAAACACCTATCACACTCATTCACAAAGTTATGAGCATTGTCACACAAGTGTCATCATGATTGTTGCTAAGTGTACCTTAAGTGCCACACTTGTCGTAATTAGTCATAGGGTGGTCACGCATAGGCAAATGAATTTTTTGTGTGTTATGGGTGATCTATGTTGTTAGGACATCAATTATTCTAAGTTTTAGGAGAGATTCAAAGCCTTACCACTTCACACATCAGTCTCATTGGTCTGGCACTTAACATTTTCATGAAAGACTTCTCGACTCATCAATTTGACCTCACCTAGACTTCCTTGAGACGCATTACATAGTTCTAGTCCTCAAGCAGTGACCTTAACCCTTGAAACTATGCAATGTGCATTTCCTGCCTCTCGGGATTGCTCCACTGCTCAATCCTTGAACCTAAGACCCAACCTTCCCTCCTAGAATTATGCAATCCTCTCAGACAACCTGGACTTGACTGCACACTATGAAACAATAATAATCAAGCTCTCTCCCTGAGATCTTAAAATGACTAGTTCCACAGTGGCCTTGTTTTCCTTCTCTCTTAGAACTATGCATAAATCTCCCACAATGGTCATCCCTTCAATCTAACCCACTGAATGTCAAAACTACGCACACACTGACCTTCAACCTGGCCTGAACTGTGCACCCTATAATCATAAGCATCAATACCTCTCCTTGAGCCTTTGAACTACGTAGTTGCGTTGTTTCCCAGTCCCCTTTGCCTCCTAAAACTGTGTAGTTTTTCCTTCCAGGGCCCCATCCTGCAACCTCCAATGCCTGCTTGACCTATGTAAATTTTTCCCTCAGTGGGGACTACGCAATTTTTTCCCCTAGTGGGCACTGCACAAAATTTCCCCCTAGAGGGAACTGTGCAAATGTTTCCCTTAGTATGGCCTGAGCTACGCACTACGCAACGTTAGTGATAAAGCATGACACTTGGCTACTTGAACTATGCAATTATGCAGTTTGTTAGGTCCCTATAATACTAGTGATTACCCCATTACTATTGTATTTGTATCCCTTATTAATATTGTTGCACCCCTATTATCCCAATATTGTTATTACTGTGCCCCATAGAATCCCTCTATTTTTATTTTTGTGCCTTTATATTATTATTGTTAGGTCGACTGGGTTATATTGTGACTCCTTAGACTCCTATATATAGAAAGGAGGTTTTGTCATTTGAATCATCCAAGAATTATTCATTTGTGTAATGTAAAGGAGGTTTCCCCCTCGAAGAGGCTAAATTCTAAGGCATTCAACTATCTTTTCTATCTTTTTGTGAGTTGGTTTCATAACATTTGGTATCAGAGCTTTGGATTCTAGGGTTTCGCTGCTCCAAATAGGTCATCGTGGCATTTTCGCTATATATATATATATATATATATATATATATATATATATATATATATATATATATATATATATATATATATATATATATATATATATATATATATATATATATATATATATTTTGTGACGTTTCAAAAGTGAAAAAACAAACCCATTTGAGATGAAATTTCACTGGACCTCAGGTCCAAATTTCAGAGCTTTTCGCACTATATTTGCGGAGATATGATTTGAGGAAGTTGGTCTTTTTGCAGACTCCTGAGTTACATTCCAAATAGGTGACCTGGGGAAAATCGTCATAAATTTCTCTCTGAGCATCATATTTAAATTTCGTAAGAAGGTACAGAAAGAGGATGGATTGTAGTTTCTTTTATATATTTTTTAGATCCAAAGGTCGAAACAGGGACACATGGCATGTCGTACAAGTTCGCTCTACTGAACTAGTCTATAATCAAGTCACTGTGGGGGATTTGGCATAACTCTTCCTTGGAGAATCCAATTTGGATAAGACTAGTGGCATTGGAAAGAGGACATAGAAGGTTACTGTAGGTCAAAATTTTAGAATTGGATGATCCAAAATTATAGAGACACATCAGAGGCAATATCGAGCTCCTACAAAATGAAAAAAGGTGTGTAGATTTTTTTTAAATTTTTGCTTAAGCTTGGTTTGAAAAATTATTTGGAAGGAATTCAAAGGGCATAGTAGAGCATTATTATTGGTAACTGATGCCCTAAGGAAAGAAAATGCAAACACCTAGTAAGCAACCTGAAAGCTCTAGCATGACTCATGAAGAAGAGGAAGAAATGCTACATGATATATCAAAATTACAAGACCAAGTGCAACAAATGTCACTCTCACAGAAGCTAACAGAACCTAAGGTAAATGGTGTGGAATCTAAGATAAAGGGTGTCGAAGCTAAGATGAATGGCATGGAAGCTAAGATGGATGATTTGAAGACAAATTTGAAGACATACATGGCAGATTTGAAGACAGATTTGACAAATATTCTACATGAAATACTTACTGATGGTGAAAGGGTAGTAAAGGAAACTTAGGATGTGAACAAAAGAAATGTTAATCAAGATTTCATAGACTCTAATGTTGGATCGAAGACCCACCATATTCCAAAAATCGATATGAGGAAGTTTGATGGCAAGGATCCCGCAACATGGATATTATAGATGGAGCAATTTTTCGATCTCAATAATGTGAAAAACACACAAAAGGTATGTATTGAAACTTTATATTTGGAACCAAATCAGTTTGTATGGTACCGATGGCTCTTCTCTCGTAAACAAACTATCACTTGGGCAACTTTTACGGAAGAATTGAGAGCACATTATCAGGATACAAAAAGCAACACTTTTTTTAGCCAATTGATAAGTCTCAAACAAAAGGGTTCAATAATGGAGCACATTAAGGAGTTCCAAAAATTGAACACAAGGGTAAAAAATATTCCAGAGGAGCATAGGATTGATTTGTTCATAGGGACTTTAAAGGATAATATCCAACATGATGTTCGCCTTTGGGAACTTGATTCATTAGAGAAGGCATTCAGGTTATGTTACAGGGAAAAGTGTCTACACAGAACTGCTTATCCCACTAAGGTGTGGTAGCTACCTTAGAAACAAACAAAGTAAAGCTACTTTCATTTTTCCTTTATGAAATATAGATGAGAGAAGAACAAAGAAGACCAACGTCTATCTTGCGCTAATCTCCTAGTGCGATTCCTCTCTCTCTTGATAGTCTTTCGCTACTTACTCCCTTGTACGCCCAGCTTCACAGAGTACCTGTAAGATCACAGTAGCATAGCACTATACAAGAACATGGATCTATAATCATAAACAATCTAGGATCAGATGTAAATTGATGATACAAATGCATAAAACATAAATGACACAAGAGTATGGAGGAAAACTTGAATAGCTTTTATTGATAAACAAGAAAGAGCCAAGGGAGTTACAACCAGTTGTTCTGACCCAACATCATCCTCTCAGCAAGGAAGCCCCTCTTCACCTCATAAAAAACTTAGATCACCCAACAATCTAATGTTGTCTCAAGAAACCAACAGCAATTCCTTCCAATATGCAAAATTCCAGCCTCTGGATCTCTGGGATGAGGGATCCATATATAGATATCTGTAAGGGAGATGAGTCAGCTTGTGATTTGATTAGTGTCTTCCCTCTGATAGTTCTTGCTTCCACTTGGAGATTGATGATCTCTTACTCATCCTTGGTCGAATTCAGAGAGGCAAGTGTCACAGGAGAAGTTTCTGGAAGTTTCCATGCCTCTCCACCTCGCGGAATGACACTGCCATTTGTCACTTCTCGCCCATCGCACCCCATATAAGGGCTTTTTGAAATGCAACGCACCCACACAGTGTATTTAGGTGAGATGCAATGCACTTTGCCTATGGAGCAGCTGAAATGATCCTGTTTTGACCAGTTCTGAGCAGTTTTTCATGGAGAATTTCTGGGAGAAGCTGTAATCAGTTGACCTTGTTCCTTTAGGGGTTAGAACAACACTTTTAGGGACTTAGGAGCCCTTGGTTTATGGACATTTCATGCTTGGGGTTGTAGTGCCCAAAAATGTCTATAACAGTTGCCCCCTAAAGCATGAGGTCGTTAATCTTTTGATGTCAGGTGAAATGCTTTATTATGAGGATCCGAAGTTCTTTCAAGCTGGGAGGAGACCTGTAATAAGATACAATACAATACATTATCTTCATAATATTTTCATGATCTAGCTGAGGTGGGCATTCCCATGCTCAGCTTTATAAATTCATTTTCATGTACATAGGACAGACAATCGTCTGAGTGTAGACTGATGATTCTGGTAGAGTCATAATCCCTTTGATTGGATGATTATCTGTGCAGCAATGATGTACATTTGATGTCTTTATTTCCCTGAATATATATCGCAGCCCGCATGGATGGAACTAGATCCGGGGTCTTCAATCTCACTCGATCTTCACTCAAAGTACAAGTCTATCCATGTGAGAGATGTTTTGGAGTCGAACATGGAAAGACATCGCTTGATTACCAGCCGATGATGTAAGCTGTTAACAGGCGCAAGAGGAATCACCGATAATGATAATGACCCTCAAGGTACTGTAGTATAATTCACGTGGTGTGAATAAAGGGCTTGGCATCGAACACCACGCAAAATCTTTCGGTCGAAGGTCATTGATGTAAACCTGTCGCCGGAAGTGAGAAACTTGCCATTGAGGCATGCAAGTTTTAGAGTACTGAATGGGGTGTTCCTAGATCGACTTTCTTGGATAATGAGCTGATGTCGACAAGAAGCGATCCGTCACAGGAGGGCCTTAATGAATCCCACATCAATGACACGGAACGGAGCAAATGATTTTAATGGAGGTGAAACAATATGCTGACATAAGGTTCAGGGTGGTGGTCATGAAAGAATGGAGTGTAAATGTATTGTAGCGAGTGAGACACAGGTGAATTCTCTAAATGACTTCTCTTGAACATATCGGCGACACTGATGTGATGGACTGGTAGCATTAACCCCAAATTTGGATGGTGTGATGGGACCATGGTGATGTGACCGGTGAATGAAACAACCCAACCCGACTTGGATGCGGAGTGAAAGTGTCATGTTCAAAAGCGACTTGCTACCAACAAAGTTTCTTCAAGTTTTCCTCCCAATTTTTCCCCAGTCATTGCTGACCAGTACCTCTTTATTTTTGTCAAGCTTGAGGAGGATAACATATGCTTATTCTATAATTTGCCCTTCGGGAAAACCCATCGCTATGTTTTAACGAGCTTAGCGATAATGAAACTCGTTCTTATCTGCTATGGACAAGTTTGTCGCTATTAAGTTTTAACGAGTTTAACGACAAAGATAACTTGGTCCTTTTCAATTTTAGAGAGTCTGAAAAGGAACGTAAAAGAAACTCCAAAATTCCTTTTTCGTCATCAAATCCCTTAAGTCCTAAAAAGTATAAAACAATATAGAAGGGATGAATTTTCGATTCCTTTAATGAGCCGAACAAAACAAGCGCTCGATCTTTTTGTGTAATAATCCCTCATGTCCAAAAAGATTAAAATCTAAAGGAGGGATAACACTTACGGTCCCTTTAACGAGATGGAGGGGCCAATGGCTCGGTAATCTTTTCATATTTTACGAGTCAGTTGAAAAGAGCTTAAAGGAGACTCGTCTTTTGAGGAATGAGTGATAAAGTTGGGTAGCGCCTGATTCCAGGTAAGGTTTGGAATTTTCCAATCACGGCAGTGTTACAAGGATGGCTAGTGAGATCACTCTTCGCAGCTGTTCCTCAAAAGGGGTAAACAATCAAATGGAGGTGAATGATCGGCCAATACAGAGTGGAGGTGATGATGAGAACACGACCAAGGCTTTTAAAGGCTGAAGTACTACATTCATGATGGTTATTTACTGGGAAATAGTTCACTTTTTAATGAGCTTAAACGTGGGGGGAAACATTTGCTCATGGCTTATGTTTATTTTTTAACGAGCTTGAACTATGCGCTAAAACTACTCAATGCAACAGTCATTTCTTTACTTTACCATAAATAACTTTGTTCATTCAAAGATTGTACTGCATTTTCAATTGCTTCATCAAACTAGTTAGAAATGAACAATACATGTTTGAAAAATGAGTTAGAACACTAATATTTTACACGAATTATGTAAAAAGTAATGTAAAAGTGCTTTTACCTCTCATTTTACCATTTCATTTGAACTTTGGTTTGTTGGAGCTTTGGAGGTGCTTTCCCCCCTTGATTTTCATCAGCTAATTTCAGGAGATTCTGTGGATGATTCTTGGCACGATCTGGACCAGGTAGGAGCTAAACTTGAGCTCTTTCATTTCATGCTTTCCATTTTGCATTCTGAGCTTGATTCCTAGTTTTTCTGAGCCTCTGGGGTTTGAAAAACTCGCCCTGGCTTCAGCACACCCTTTGTGTATCGAAAGGTGCATTGGATGTTGGCTTGTCTACTGGCCATCTGACATGCAATGCACCCAGAGCACTACTGTAGGTGCGATGGGCGCAAGGAAGGAATTTTATGCACAGTTTTTGATGGAAATTTTGCCTGTTTCTTACCAAAATCAGGATCTAACTCTTCTCTTGTTTGTTTTCAGATATTTTTGGAGCAAGATGACTATTACATGGTGAGAATGTGAGCATGAAGAAGAGGACATGCTTGCTTTACATGATCTGGTTACAGTAAACGCACTGCGGAACTGTGGCTTGCTGAAGTTTTTTCGCATTTCTAGCATGAGACAACAAATCAACTTGCTGTAGTATTTTCTCGATGCTTGGGATCCTACCAACTAGGTGTTCCAGATTAGGGGCAAATCCATCCTCTTGACTGTAGTGGACATCTATTTCTTGACTGGCTTGTCGAGGTGGGGTGCCCCCATCTCTTTATCAGGTTCGGCCCGAGGAGGTGAATCTGTGAGAGATTATGTTCGCCGGTATTGCAGAGAGGGATCTCAGCCGAGTAAGGACAACAAGATCATCATATGTGATGTCACTAACGGGTCCCTCAGGACTATTCTATTCACTTTTGGCAAGATGACTGGTGGTGCGGCTCTTCATTTAGCCAACCGATCTTATATGCAGTATGCCTTGGAATGTCTCCAACCGAAGGTGTTCAACTGGTGCGATGCAGTACTTCTTGTGATGAAAGAACAGTTGACCAAGGTGAAGAGTGGGAGGTTGAAGAACTTTGGTTATGGTTCTATCTTGACCGCCTTTGCCTTGGAAAAGATACCACTGATGCAGCCATAGTATATTGCATGCGATTTACCTTCACCGACTGAACCACGTATGTAGAGATGTGTCGACCATATGTCTAGGCATGCTGGTCAGTCTCAGATTTCCTTTTCTGATACCTTCTTCGGGTGGTTTGATCGTCAGGAGATGGTTTATTCCGAGTATCCATATGTCGGTATGGACTTCCGGGGTGATCCAAATTTAGTACTGCCGGCTGGCGAACAGTGGGGCGCCATTGGTAAATTCTTTGACCATATCCCTGTTTATCGTTTTTCTTTTATAATGTCCTTGTGCTTTATTCTATCAAGACTTAATAAAACTCATGTGTTCATGTAGATGTTGGTCCCGTTCGGCCAGTAGTACGCCTGAGAGTGCCAGCTGCCTCCCCAGCAGGAGAGGCTGTTGGAAGGGCTATCCTTCGCGACCTCGATGTGGTCGAGACTCTCACAGCATTACAGGAATAGGTTGAGGGCCTCACTCTTGGTATTCCAGATGTGAGGATTGACGAGCTGCCCTTGAGGTTGCAGCAACATACTACTAGTGTGCCAAGATGATGGACTCGGCTCTTATGCATGATCGCACAGGCTGTGACTTGCTATCACGAGCATCATTAGACTAGGGTGCCCCCTAGCGTTTTGAGTTTTTGGTCATTTGACCAATTTTGTCTTGGTTACAGAACATTATGTGTAAACCATAAACAGTTATATATATATTTTTTATTTTCGAAGCTTTATTTTGGTTAAGTTACATGATCCAAATGCAAATATTGATGGTATGCTTCTTTTTATAAATGTTGCAAATGTCCATCTAACACATAATTTGCCAATGAGTTAGTTAATGTGTTTAAGGTTTTGGAAATATGCTGATATTGAATAAAATCAAATTGTCTTTCCAAAATCTTAACCCTTAGGAACATGCGATAAATAGTTGGATTTCAGACAGAGTAGATACCAGTGAGTTGTAGTATGACGAGTTGTGAATCTAGCCTGACAATCAGTCGGCATATACCATGTGTGATGGCATCAGAGAGAAGTTCTATCAACGCGCTATATTCAGCGATGTTATTCGTTGGTTGACCAATACATACCCCTCTGAAACTTACTAACTCGCCGCTTGGATCAAAAATGGCCCAGGCCGCGAAAGATAGGTTCCGCGAACTACGACTCGCTCCGTCGGCATATCCAACACATGACTTCAATAGGTTTGACATCTGCAATAAATGTACAAAGTGGATTACTTGACCAAAACAAACACTTTAGCGAAAACAAAAACATAACAAAAGCATACATGTTAGTATACTGAATCACGCATAGTAACGCTTGAGGTACAACCTGTTACGAGGTTGTGCCAGTGGAATCTCGTCATAATCCATTAACTCGTAGGCTCCTTTTGCTAACACTCACTTAACAATATAGGGGCCCATCCATAAAGACTTGAATTTACCTGCCCCCAATTTATCGGATTCTTGGTCATAAAGCAAGACCAAGTCACCTTCTGAGAAGACACAGGGTTTGACATTCATGTTGAGCTACGCTTTGACTTGTTTCTTATGGGCTTCGTTAGCCAAAGCGGCATCACGACGGCTTTCATCTAATTGGATTAGTTCCAAGAAATGAGTCTCCTCTTCTGAAGTTGCGGGGAGAAGGTCAATTGCGAGTTTGAGGGACGAGATTTCACACTGGATTGGTGAGACTGCTTCCAGGCCATATACCAGTTGGAAAGGTGTAAACCCAGTTGCATTCCTTACCGATGTTAGGTAAGCCCACAAGGCTGAGTACAGGATTAGGTGCCAACTTCTTTTGTGAACTCTAATCATCCTTTGCAGCATGCGCTTCAGGACCTTGTTGATTGCTTCAACTTGTCCATTGGCTTGCGGGTAATATGGAGTAGATCTATCGTGAGACAACCCTAGTTTGGCAGCTAATTAGACCATCATGTGATTGCGAAAATGTGATCCATGATCTGTGACTATAGCTTGTGGGACGCCGAATCTGGTGACTACATGATTGAAAAAGAAGAGGGCAGTTGTTTCACCAGTATTATCTAATGTAGGCATCACCTCGGCCCATTTGGTAAAATAGTCAACTGCGACTATGATATACCCATGCCCCCCGGTCAAGGTGGGGTTACATGTCATAAAATCGATGCCCCATTTGGTGAATGGCCTGACAGCCACTATTGGCTGCAGAGGTGCAGGTGGTCTTCTGGTTTTGCTATCGAAAATTTGACAAGCATGGCAACTTCTGACTGCGGTTATGCAATCTTTGAACATTGTTGGCCAGAAGTATCCTGTTCGTAAAAAAATTTGCGTTGTGTCATAACCAGATTGATGCCCCCCACACACGCCCGAATGGCAATCATTCAAGACTTTTTTTGCCTCCTCATGGGTGAGGCACCTTCTCAGAACCGTATCGATACCACAACGGTAAAGTGTATCACCGACGATCATGTAGTCTTTTGCTTGGTATCGAATACATTTTTGTTCGGAGTGAGAGGTATTTGGCCTATATTTTTGGGTTTGGAGATAAATGATTATATCCCCATACCACAGATTGCTTGAAGATATCAGAAACAATTTTTCGTCCACGATCGTTTCTTGGGATGTTTCATCGTTGGACGACAATGGGAGATCGCATAATAATTCTGTGAAAACCAGAGCTTTCTTTGACTTGGATTTTACAAATTCCATATCAAACTCTTGTAAAATTGTTATCCATTTTGAATATTTGCCCCCCAGCAACTTTCACGACAATATATAAGTCATGGGGTTGCAATCTGACAGAATGGTAGTTTTTCGAAAGAGGACATAGTGTCGAAATCTCTATATTGCTTGAACAGCTACGAGCACTAGCTTTTCAACATAAGAATATTTTCTTTCTGTATCATTTAAGTTCTTACTCAAATAATATATAGGATGTTCAATTCCGTTGTCTTCTTGAACTAAAACCATTGCGATGGTTGTATCCGCTGCAGCCAGATACAAGTTAAAGTCTTTTTGATAATCAGGAGCGTACATTAATGATGCTTTCATTAGGGATTCTTTTAAAGCATCAAAGGAAGCTTGTGCAACCTGATCCCAGACAAAGGGTACTTCCTTTTTCAAAAGACGCGTATAACCTTTAGCAAGTTCGGCGTAATTTGGAATGAACCTCTTCAAAAAGTTTGCTTTCCCTTGGAGTTTCTGAATCTGAAGAAAATTTGAAGGTGGAGGAAAATTTATGATTGCCTGAACCTTACATGGGTCGAGACGAATCCCATCTTTCGAGACTACAAAGCTAGGTAAACGACCAGAACTGACACAAAATACACATTTGTGTGGATTGAGTCGTATCTTGTAGTGTCGACAACGTAGAAATATTGCTCTTAAATGCTGCAGATGATCAGTCTGCTTTCGCGAATGAGCCGGTAGGTCGTCGAGGTATGGTTGAACGATGTTTTTGATGTCATCGAAGGCATAATTCATTGCCCTCTGAAAAGTTTCCCCTGCGTTCTTTAAACCAAAGGGTAATTTTCGATATGCGAATGTGCCCCACGGACAAATAAATGCAGTCTTTGACTGGTCCTATGGGTAGATATTTATTTGATTATACCCAGAGAATCCATCCATGAATGAAAATATTTCGCATCCGGCGCATTCATCAATTATCTGGTCGATGAAGGGTGTAGGGTAGTTGTCTTTTGGACAAGCTTGATTTACATCCCTATAATTGACGCACACTCTAATTGTTCCTTGCTTTTTTATAACAGGGACAATATTCGATACCCAATTGGTTAGAGGAACCGGGTAAATGAAACCAGCATGGAGAAGTTTTTCAACTTCTACCTTAATGGCAGCGGTTTTCTTGGGGTGCACCTGCTGTATCCGTTGTCGTACTGGTTTGACATCTGGATACATCTTGATTTCGTGTTCAACGATACTCGAGTCAATGCCTGGCATTTCACTATATGACCAAGCAAAGACATCTCTGAATTCACGAAAAAGAGCGTTATATATTTCCAGTTCTGAAGGAGAACAACATTTGCCAACATAAATATTCTCTACAACATCTATTTTGGTCGAGATATTTATGGCGATAGTCTCTTCAATGTTGGACAAGTTTCGCTCGGAATCCACCGTGTTTACAGTATTTGATAGGAAATCAAAAACTGAAGGATGATAAAGGTCATCAGGAGTATTTTCTTCATAATCCAGAAGAAGGGAACGATGGTGGTAATTGTCCCATGGTGCCCCTTCCATTACCATTGATTGAACAATTCCTTCGTCGGTGACATGCACTCGTGACCAAGGATCTGAAGGGGTACCATATTCCTTAGACCTATCTATCCAAATGCTTGATGAGCGTTGATTTGGGTTTGCCTCCCATGCTAGGAACATTGATTGCTACAATATTTTGTTGGGCTTGGAGGCAAAACCTGCGCATAATCCATGTCGATATCATTTTCTGAGATCTTTTTAGAAGATATCATATTGCAGGTTCCTACCGACGCTACTTCTGCCAAATTGATTGGAGGTGGAAGGGTGAAAGTTCCCATTAATATAGGATCTTTTAGTAGGCCTACTCTGATATTTTGAAGCAAATGAGGGCTTCCATGGATCATTGGAATGCTTCCCGTAACTTGAGAAACATTGGGGAGGAAGTTTTGTTGATCGACGGTTGTAATCCCTCCTTGAAAGGGAAATGCAATCTTCCTAAAATAGGTCGACACAACAGCAGCCATAGCATATATCCATGGTCTTCCCAGTAGGATGTTGTAATCGAGATTTCCGTCGATTACCTCAACATCTATTTCTACTGTTTTCCCTCCTAGTTCAACCTTCAAGTTACTTAGAATACCATGTGGGGTATATGTTCGTCCGTCAAATGCTTTTAATGTTGTCGAAGATCACGACAAGGTTGGAGATCCTAAAGTTTTCTAGAAACTCATCGACATAATACATGTAGATGCACCCTCATCAATAATTGTTTGATGAACAGTTTTGTTGAGGGATTTCACTTGAACGAGGAAAGCTAGTTGAGCTGGTAACTGAGGATCGTATCCTTTATGATCGAAGGATACAAGATTGGAATCCTTTGGGTCCATCCCACCAATGGCTAATAATAAAGCTTGCTTTTGGGATGGACAATTTTGTAGTACCTCAAGATTCGACATAGCGGATGGCGATTGGGCCAAATCTTCCACTATATTATAATGTTGTGCCACTCTAGCGTGGGGATTAAACGTCGACTTGTGTACTACTCCCTTTGGCAGTTTTATTGTCAACTCAAGAATGATGGGTGGCGCAACTTCTGTCGAAGTTGTTGTCGAACTACTAGGTTGATCTTTATCCTTGTTGTTCGACAGCTGTGGATTCCCATAATCTTTGTTTCTTGTCGATATCAAAGCATCATTTTGCTGTTTGGAAACCGACAACATCAGCACTTGAGACGGGGAAGCATTTCCACTGTCAACCAGATTTGTCCCTGGATTTGGAAATGGATCAGTCAATACTGCTGAGGTTTTTGAATTCTTGAAGAATTTTTTAAGCTCAGCTCTGTGTGGACAATCTGCAGTCCAATGATCCTCATCGCATATAAAGCATGGATTTTTTGGTTTCCTATTTCCAGGAGGGTTTGTAGAATATTTTTCAGGTGATGATTCTTCCTGTTTCTTCTTCTTCCCTTTGCCTTTCTTCTTGCCCCTTGGTTGCTTGGTTTCTTTGCCCTTATCTGTCGATACGGCATTTACTTCCGAGGCAAGAAGTTCCTCTTTTGCATTTTGAGCGGAAATCTTACGGGCCTTTTTAGATGTAGCCTTTGTCAATTTCGTGTATGTTGCGCCAATCACGCCATCGTCGGCATGAGAGTCATTTTTTGATTTAGGAGGAGGAGGAACTGAGAATTCCGGTCTATGCGTGTCAGGTATTTTATCGTAGAGCGTGTCAGACTGAGTGTAAATCAAGTCCAAATATTACGCACGAGCGATAACTTGCTCTTCGGTGACGACTCCCCCTTTTGCCACATCTTCCGTGATGGAAGGCAGTAATGACTTAATAAACCATTCAGCTAAAAGCTGATCGGGAACATACGTTTTCACCATTCTACGACGACATCGCTACTCATGTATATGATCATATATGTGAGTGGCCGTCATTTGTTTGAAGTTGGTAAGAAGTTCCATTCCCATTTCGTACCTTATTGGTAACTGAAAATGGGTTAAAAAGGTTGTGGCTAGGGTACTGAAGTTGTCAAATGAAGCTCTAGGCAATTTGATATACCATTTTGCTGCCAGACCAGTTAACGTCCTCTGAAAAGGGCGAAGCCTAATCGAATCATCATTTAGGGTGTTTGATGAACACCACAGATGAAAGGTCATCACATGATTCGATGGATCTTCACCCGGATTTCCATTAAATTTAGGAATATCTGATGGAATTTTATCCAGAATCGCTGGCCACCAAGGGGCGTAAGCGATTGGATCGTTTGTTAACTGATTTAAATCAGGTAACTCTAAAGTCGCCACAAAGGGTAACTGTTGATTCAGGTTAGGTGAAGCATACCCAGGATAAGATGGGATTTCCTGAGCAGTTGGTCTTTGCATACCAGCATAATGCATTTGATGCTGGTAACTTTGGTAAGGTTGGTGGGCATGACCATTGTAAAATGGTTGATCTTGACCATTTTGAATATACGGTTGCCCACTATTTGCAAAGATTTGTTGCTCATAACCTTGATATACTTGTTGAAACTGCGGTTGTTGGTATTGCACTAGCCATGGTTGTGAAGCCATGTGTTGTTGCCCGATACTAACTGTTTGACCAAGATGAGGGGTAATTGTACCCGTTTGAATCTGTGTCATTCCACCAGTCGGCGACTGTGGTTGAGTTGCAGGGTCAAGGGGCTGTTGTATTACAACCTGAGAAACCTGAGGTTGGCATACAATAGGCAGCGCTTGAACTTGCAACACCGTCACAATAGCTAGCGTAGTTGGTATACTTGACATAGGTAAGCATTGTTGCATCGAATATACAACTCTTGGTTGTTGAAGTAATATTGGTACCGAACCGCTTGACGTAATCCCAGCATAACCCGAATTTTGTTGTGAACTCCCGTATGGTTGTCCTCCCGGAGGGGATAATGAAAGGGTATACTGCCCCCCATACGGTGGTAATCCGGTACTTAAGGGAATGGTTTGCCCTTGAGGGCCGGACTGCCCAAATTGACCTCCAAATGGATCAATTTTTCGAGACTCAACATAAGAGTTTCTGGATATTATTCCAGATGAACAAACAGGAATAGACCATACCATCGAAATGGCCCCTGAGTGGGCTCCTTCTAGCGATTGAGAGCTAGTTGGGACAGATGGTATACCGGCGAACATTGTTGGAGTGATAGCAGGAAGTTCTACCGTCGTTGTGTCAGACGACACAGTCCTAGATGTTGACGGTTGTTCAGACATTTCTAGTCTATCCAAAAGATTACCTAGCGATTCTATAGGAGCTTCCGCTGGCGGTAGACTAATTTCTGATGAAGAAGGATACAGAGTGATCCCGACTCCAAAATGCGATGGAGGATCTTCCACAATCTCTTCTATAGCAATCAGACTAGGTGGAAGGGGTAGACCATCAGGTCCGTAGAATATTTCTGGTGCCGAAGAAGGTATGGAATCTGCAGCGACAGATGTTTGGGGAGCAACACTCTCCGAACTATTTGTAGATGCAATTGGTTCAGTGATACAAGTGTTTACCCGCAAAGTAGGATCAGTACTACCGTCCTTCTGTGGCTGTTGAACTTCTTCTGTAAAGGCAGGGATACCAGAAATGTTTGGAGTAACCGGAGTCTCTGATGTTGTTGAAACACTTGTTCTAACTTTACCAGGAGATTTGGAACTAGTTAAACGAGTTTGCTTTGTCCGTACTTGTTTCGATTCCGGAGACAAAGACGGTTGACTCGTAAGCCTCCGGGAACGACGGGGTTTCAATTGACTTTCTTCCACGATTGCGGATTACTTGATCAACTAAAAATCAAGGGGAAGTATGTTTCTGAATTAGATGAATTTTAGACACTTTGACACAACTTGTTTTTTCAATTTTTAAGAGTCGAGAAAAAAAAAAGATGACTCTAGTCGCCTTCGATTTTTAATGAGCCTGAAGTGACAAGTGCTCAGATGGACCTTTTCCGTTAAGGAGTCTGAAAAGGAATGAAAGGGACTGCTCTGGAAATCTAGGTAGAGGGATTACCAAACCAATCGCAAAACTGCAGAATACTTTTTACGGTACGGCAGTCAATCTTCCCGAATGCTATTTTCAGTGCATTGCGATCGATAGGGTGGCAGACACGGCTTCCTATAGATAAAGGATTAAACCTATTGTGGTCTGCCAAAATATACTCGACAGTACGTGGGAGCACAAGTCCGTACTGGCACTTATCGTCTCAAAGTGGAGGAATCACCCAACCATCAGTGAGAACAACAGTTACCAGGCTTTACGACACCAAAATACGTCTCTAGCCTAGACTTCTAAATGTTGTGCGTTAGGTTCCAAAGCGTTGTTAGATTCATTGAATTTATTTTATAGTTGATCTTGTTTAAGAAATTTGCCTTTCAGGTTCACCGCGAGATGTATATGTATAATTCCTAAAATGAAATCTAAGATGATAAATAGTCTTTTATCTTCTTTGTGCAATGAAAATCCTAGCTACTAAGGAAAGAGAGAGAGTATTCTTTCAAAAAGAGAAAAGAGCACACACTAAATGCACAATCCTAAATCAAACCAATCAAACAGTCTAAATGCAAATGCACATGCATGTATTTGTTTTCGGCTTTCTTAGTATGTGAATGGTAAAAAGAAAGCTAATGCACAAATCTGAATTACTTTTCAAGTGACAATTACTAACAAGTTTCTTTTCGAAATCAGAAATGGAGACAATCACAACACTTTACGATTTGGAAATGAATACTTGCTTTCGACACTAGAAAAATTACAAATTCAGACCAAATACAATAGTAATAGGATAATCGACTATCTACAACAACCAAACTCTTTCCTATGACTGAAAACAACACTTGCGACACTTTCAAATCAAAGGACGACAGTACGATTACGTTACTTTTTGCAAAGGAGAACTGAAAATGACTCAACAAATACACAAAAACATTTACAGTTCTTTTGTACAATGGAGGCAGAATAACAGCAAGGAAAAGGGGTTTCAAACAGAGATATACTGATTACAGGCAGCAAAATTCATGAATAGAACTGGAAAGAATGAATCACAGAAACCAAAACTGAACAATTAGTTTGATGAGTGCACCTGTAACACAGGGAATTTGAAATGCAGCGCACCTACTACACTCGGGAAGTGCGCTGAATTTCAGATTCACAGAACAGTACCTGCATTGGGCCAGAGATGAGACTTTGCTTGGGTTCTGGGTCACAGTTTGCAGTTCAGTTCATGGGTTTTGGCCGAGAAAATGGTAATCAGTAATGCAACAATCAGGGGTAGATCTAAGGAGGTTCTAAGAGCTACCACAAGGGGCAATCAGAGAGTTTGTGAATCAGTTGTTTAAGTTATAAACAAATCCTGGAGATTGACTGAAGCGACATTTATCTACTTTGCATTTGCATAGCAAATGCAGTTCGAAAGCTACCTGGCTCGACTTCAGGCTCCGTCTGTAAGTTTATAAAATAGACAACAAGGAAGATAAACAAACAAACTAATTCGTCCCCAGCGGAGTCACCATTTTGTTACAGGGAAAAGTGTCTACACAGAACTGCTTATCCCACTAAGGTGTGGTAGCTACCTTAGAAACAAACAAAGTAAAGCTACTTTCATTTTTCCTTTATGAAATATAGATGAGAGAAGAACAAAGAAGACCAACCTCTGTCTTGCGCTAATCTCCTAGTGCGATTCCTCTCTCTCTTGATAGTCTTTCGCTACTTGCTCCCTTGTACACCCAGCTTCACAGAGTACCTGTAAGATCACAGTAGCATAGCACTATACAAGAACATGGATCTATAATCATAAACAATCTAGGATCAGATGTAAATTGACCATACAAATTCATAAAACATAAATGACACAAGAGTATGGAGGAAAACTTGAATAGCTTTTATTGATAAACAAGAAAGAGCCAAGGGAGTTACAACCAGTTGTTCTGACCCAGCATCATCCTCTCAACAAGGAAGCCCCTCTTCACCTCATACAAAACTTAGATCACCCAACAATCTAATGTTGTCTCAAGAAACCAACAGCAATTCCTTGCAATATGCAAAATTCCAGCCTCTGGATCTCTGGGATGAGGTATCCATATATAGATATCTGTAAGGGAGATGAGTCAGCTTGTGACTTGATTAGTGTCTTCCCTCTGATAGTTCTTGCTTCCACTTGGAGATTGATGATCTCTTACTCATCCTTGGTCGAATTTAGAGAGGCAAGTGTCACAGGAGAAGTTTCTGGAAGTTTCCACGCCTCTCCACCTTGCGGAATGACACTGCCACTTGTCACTTCTCGCCCATCGCACCCCATAGAAGGGATTTTTGAAATGCAACGCACCCACACAGTGTATTTAGGTGAGATGCAACGTACTTTGCCTATGGAGCAGCTGAAATGATCTTGTTTTGACCAGTTCTGAGCAGTTTTTCATGGAGAACTTCTGGGAGAAGCTGTAATCAGTTGACCTTGTTCCTTTAGGGGTTAGAACAACACTTTTAGGGACTTAGGAGCCCTTGGTTTATGGACATTTCATGCTTGGGTTTGTAGTGCCCAAAAATGTCTATAACAGGTTAGCAAGAAAAATGGAAAGCAAAATTATGGCAATCAGGAAGCATACCACTCACAACTATAAAGATGGAAGCGTTGTTGCCCCTAGTCTTCCACAACCTATAAGGTTGACACCACAACAATTGGAAGAAAAAAGAGCAAAAGGACTTTGTTACAGTTGTGATAGCAAATACACTAAAGGTCATAAGTGTGCTGAGAAGAAATTATTCTACATAGATTGTGAAGAGGAAGAGAAAAAGGAGCAAGAAAGGTCAAAAGAAGAGGATATACTCTACGAACAAAGCCTAGATAAAGAAGAAATGAATCTGGCCATATCTTGTAATGGATTGGCTGGAATTACCACTCCTCAAACCATCAAGATAGAAGGACAAATCAAGAAGAAAAAGGCAATAGTATTGATTGATTCATGAAGTACCCATAATTTTATTCATTGTAAGGTAGCAAAAGAATTGAATGTCTTCCTATATCCAGTACCAGAGTGTCAAGTGATGGTTGCAAATGGAGGAACAGAAATTTTTTCTAGAAAGTGCCATAATATCAAGCTATCCATGGGAGAATATGTATTGACTAGCCCAATGCTTTCCATTCCAATGGGAGGTGCTGATGTTGTACTAAGAGTCCAATGGCTACAATCCTTGGGTACAATAGCTTTTAATTTTCAATAACTTTTCATGAAATTTTCTGCGGAAGGAAAGGAAGTTGAATTAAGGGGTATTGCAGGGAAATCGGGAGAGATAATAAACTCTAACGGTATGAAAAAGCTTCTAGAAAAGGAACAAAGAGGTGTAATTGTACAATTATGTTCGCTAGATGTTTCCACATCGAAATCATCTATTTCTCTAGATCTCCAAAAAGTCTTGGACAATCATTCCTAGGTATTTGAGACTCCCAAAGGTCTCCCACCTATTCGTGATCATGATCATTCTATTCATCTGATTCCAGGAAGTGTTCTTCCAAACATTAGGCCGTACAGATATCCCTATGCCCAAAAGAGTGAAATTGAACATATGGTTGCAGAAATGCTAGAGGCTGGTATAATTCAACCTAGTCAAAGTTATTTCTCTACTCCAGTAGTATTGGTGCATAAGAAGGATGGATCATGGTGCATGTGTCCGGATTATAGGGAGCTCAACAAGCTCACTATTAAAGATAAGTTTCCCATTCCTGTCAGTGATGAATTACTAGATGAATTGCATGGATCAATTTACTGCACCAAGTTGGATCTTTGTTCAGGATATCATCAAATCAGAATGAAGACTAAAGACATTCCGAAAATAGCATTTATAACTCATGAGGGTCATTATGAATTTTTGGTCATGACTTTTGGCCTTACCAAAGCACCTTCTACATTTCAAGGTTTGATGAATTCCATTTTCAAGCCCTTCCTTATACAATTTGTGTTAGTATGTTTTGATGATATACTAATCTACGGAAAGTCTTGGAAGGATCATGTTCAACATGTTGACAGGGTGCTACAACTATTGGAGGAGAAACAATTATATGCAAAAATATCCAAATGTTTCTTTGGAGTACAAGAGGTGGAATATCTGGGTCATATTTTATCTCATGAAGGAGTTAAGGTAGACCCTAGCAAAATTAAAGCCATTAAGGAATGGAAAATTCCCACATCCATAAAGTATTTGCGAGGATTTCTCGGGTTGACAGGGTATTATTGCAAGTTTGTTAAGAATTATGGGAGAATAGCAGCACCTCTAGCAACATTATTGAAGAAAGATTCATTTTCATGGACTCCAGAAGCAACAAAGACCTTCGAACATCTTAAAGAGGCAATGTGCCAAGCACCAATCTTAGCTACACCGGACTTCACAAAAACCTTTATTGTGGAATGCGATGCTTCAGGAAATGGAATTGGTGTTGTTTTAATTCAATATGAAAGACCCATTGCTTTTGAAAGTCGTCCAATCAAGGGAAAGTTTTTACACAAAGCTATTTATGAGAAGGAAATGTTGGCAATACTACATGTACTTAAGAAATGGAAACCCTACCAAATGGGAAGACACTTCAAGGTAAAAACGGATCATGATAGCCTTAAATACTTTTTAGAACAAAGATTATCCTTTGAAGAGCAGCAAAAGTGGGTCACAAAGATGTTGGGTTATGACTTTGAAATCATCTACAAAAAAGTGAAGCAAAATGTGGTGGCAGATGCACTCTCAAGAAAGGATGAGGATGTGGAAGCATTGTTGTGTGCCATTTCTATTATCCAACCAGATTGGATAAACGAAGCAGGGGAGGAATGGAAGAATGATGAAGAAGTGTGGACACTTATTCGAAAGTTACAACAAGATTCCAGTACATCTGATACATTTAGCTAGAAAAATGATTCGTTATGGTACAATGATCGCCTATACCTCTGTAAGAATTCCCAACTCAGACAAAATATTCTTATGGAATTGCACACTTCTCCCTTAGGAGGGCACTCAGGATTTTTAAAAACTTACCACGGGTTAAGAAGGAATTTTTTTGGGATGGCCTTAAATTGGATATTCAAAAGTTTGTGGTAGAATGTTTGGTTTGCCAACAAAATAAAGTTGAAACAATTAAGACCTCGGGTCTATTACAACCTTTATCTATTCCAAGCCAATGTTGGAAGGAGGTTTCATTGGATTTTATCACAGGTTTACCCAAGTCTGAGGGAAAGAGTGTCATCATGGTGGTATTTGACAGACTTACCAAGTATGCACACTTTTGTGCATTATCACATCCATTTAAAGTGAGTACAGTTTCTACTACATTTATGGAAACAATTCAAAAGCTACATGGAAATCTAAAGATTATTGTAAGTGACAGAGATCCCATTTTCATTGGAAATTTTTGGACAGAATTATTTTCTTGTCTCGGTACTCAGTTAGCTCATAGCTCATCTTATCATCCTCAACCTGATGGGCAAACTAAGATAGTAAACAAATGTTTGGAAGGATATCTTTGTTGCTTTGCATCTGATAAACAAACACAATGGGTCAAATGGTTGCCTCTGGCTAAATGGTGGTATAACACTTCCTTCCATACAACAACAAAAATGATGCCATTTATGTGACTTTATGGATGTCAGCCACTATCCATCACATCATATTTAAGAGAAAATTATAAGGTTCAAGCAGTCGAACATCACATTGAGCATCAACAACAAGTCCTCCAAGTCTTAAAGGATAACCTCGTGTTGGCGCAGAATAGAATGAAACAATAGGTAGATCAACATCGCAGCAAAGGAAGTTTTGATGTTGGTGATTGGGTATTCCTACAGCTATAACCATATAAACAAATGTCCCTCAAGCAAGCTAAGAAGGATAACAAATTATCACCAAAGTCATATGGTTTGTACAAGGCATTGTAAAAGATTGGTACAATGGCAAACAAATTGGAGCTTCCTGCAGCTTCTTGAGTGCACCCAGTTTTCCATGTTTCATGTTTAAAGAAGGTTATAGGCAACAAGCTCTTAGTTCAAACAATATTGCCAGAACTTGACGAGGAAGGAAAAATTATATTGGAACTGGAAGCAGTCACAGAAACAAGAACTCGACAGCTATGAAATCGGTCAATTTCGGAGTATCTCATTAAGTGGAAGAACTTATCTGCTGAAGATTCCACATGGGAGGATGAGAATTTTATACAGAAGCATCCAGAACTACTCAAGCGTTGAGGACAACACTTTTTTTAAGGAGAGGGGCATGTTAGGTCCCTATAATACTAGTGATTACCCCATTACTATTGTAGTTGTATCCCTTATTAATATTGTTGTGCCCCTATTGTCCCCATATTGTTATTACTGTGCCCCATAGAATCCCTCTATTGTTATTTTTGTGCCTTTATATTATTATTGTTAGGTCAGGTGGGTTATATTGTGACTCCTTAGACTCCTATATATAGAAAGGAGGTTTTGTCATTTGAATCATCCAAGAATTGTTCATTTGTGTAATGTAAAGGAGGTTGCCCCCTCAAAGAGGCTGAATTCTATGGCGTTCAACTATCTTTTCTATCTTTTTGTGAGCTGGTTCATAACACAGTCACTAGGCGCTATCTCTTGAACTATCACCCGGTCCCGACCTAGTTCATGAATCCAAATGCTCTATCTTAGGCTAGTGGCTTTTAGATTGATGTCATCTCGACGTGTGTGAGTTGCAAATATAGGCACTTTCTTGTACCATGATAGGATGATGCAAAAGCAGATGTAGAATGGGAGCATGCAGAAAGACATATTTGTAGCTTGAACATGTAATCTCATCTTTTAATGTAAATAAAAGTGACACTAACCAGCGACCACAAATCTAGACTTAAGATAATCAAGGACTCCCATGATCAAGCCACGAGGACATGGAAGACAAAGTGTTCTCAAGAAGACATCAAAGACACAACAACAGTAGTGGCTTGACATTGCCACATCATCAAGTAGTCCATGTCAGTAGTGTCATGGCAAGTTGTGTCATGAGTTGCTATATGCCACATTATCATTGTGGATTGTATGTATTGTATTCAAAATGTATTGTAAAGTCGAAGTCCAAGGGACACACATTAATATGAAGAGTCATGTAAGTTGAAAATTTAAACGAAGTTGAACAATCATGAGGGTATTCAAAGAGTCAAAAGGGGGAATAATCACCCCTTGGTTATATATACACTCTCATTGTATGAGCAAGAGACTTTTTCACCTTGGCTCCTCCCACAAGGCATTAGAGAAATAGGCTAGTTCTTTTGAGGAGCAAGGAGTGGCTCCAATGCTCCACTACTAGGGCTAGTGGCATTCATTGTATCAATGTGTCTCAAAATTTTTAGTTAATAATAGAAGCCCTCTAGGCCAACAAATTCTTCATGCATGGATTATGGATATTTGTAAGACTATTTTGTGAATATTTGTAACTCATGTTTTCTTCCACATGTGTTAAATTAGTTGAACTATTTTGGTTACTTTGGCACTAATCTTACTGATAATGTGGTGTAATTATTGTTAACATTGTCGCATATTTCTGGACTACTCCACAGGATATTTGACAGATCCTCCTTTATACGTTGGTTTCATGACCATCTCATCTATGTGGACTATTCCACTTGATGTTGTATGAGTACTTCATGTTTAAGTGTGTCTCTAATAGGGTGGTGCTACTACCTCTCTCTTAGAGAATCACCTCTCCTTCCTCACGTAGTGAAAGAACTAAGACATATATGTGATTGAACAATCACCAGACACAAACTCCCTTATCATTTGAAGGTGCATTTGCATCCCTCTCTTTTACTGACAGTTAGAGCCAAGGCATATCTTGAAGATCTATGGAAACCAAGCCATTGTATTGGATGGATCTCCTACCGCAAATGGCTTGAGGTCTAATTGGGGCTTCATATTAGGGGGACCCCTTGGTTGATGGATTTCCAACACCGTCAACAATTTATTCAACCAATCTTTAAAAAATCCAATTTTGTTGCAACATTTCCCATGTTTACTTTGTTGTAGTCCTACATAGTTTCTTTCACATTTCCTTGTACTTCATTGGTTAAAGTGTTTCTAAGCCAACTTTATATTCTCTATGCATTCTCATCCTTTTCTTCACCAAGGATTGGTCTATGTTCTGGTTCACAAATGAAAACCTCCATCTCCTCCACCTTGAGTTCTCTTTTCCTTTGTTGAATGCTTAACTTTTGTTTCATCTTCACCTACAACCTGTGCCACTTCACCTTTTTGTACAACACTCATCCACACCTTTGATCTTATTGTTATAGTAACTCCACAAGCACATCTAATCGTGCCTTCACCTCAACCATCTCTTTCTCAAATTATTCATCATTCATCTTCCCCGTGCCAATTGCTTTGGCATTTTATTTCATCTGATTGTGACTTCTCACTGAACCCTTGACATGACAATCAGTTGTCATTGTCACTTCCTTCTTTCATGAATTCTCCTTGTCCACTTGTGAGTTGTAATATAATGAACAACTCACCAAGTTATCTCCTCTGAACTTGGCTAATGGTTCACTTCACTTAACCTTCTTTCTTAGAACACCTTGTTGTCTTGGTTGATTCACTTATCTTACTCACTTACTGGGAATTTTCGCTTGTCCTCTTCCTCTTCAACAATTCATCTTGTTGTTGGGTTCTCTTACAATTCCTTCTCTTGAGAGCTCTACATGGTCCCTCTTCCCGTGTCACCTCTACACTTGTTGTAATGGTTTCTATCTATAACTTTTCTTCCCTAATACCTAAAAAATAAATTCTTTATGACGTGAATTAATATAAAAAATCATCTCCATCTCTGAATCTCTTCTCTGAAGAGAAAACCTGCTTTGATAGCACTTGATGCAGGAAAAATATTTTTCCATAGGTATTCATGAATAAGATCTAATTCTTTTATTACAATATTTAACCATTTAGAAATCCTTTCTTGAATTCTTTGACTTTAATTCATTCCCACTTTTCTTATACATTGATTTCTCCTATTTGTCCTATAAAACAAATACACATGCACAAAACTTTGTTTTCTCGCTTAATTCCAAATTACACATAGATGTTGGAAATATTCATTCATTAATACACAAAGACAATCATGAGCATAAATATGCTTTCAAATACTTTCATTCAACAAATTTTGTACAAATAAATACTCAAAAACACTCATTCCTCTCTCTTGGCCTAATTTTACATGCATTTGGCCATTAGTTCTCATTTCCCATAATCTTATAATAAGTAGAATTAACAAATGCAATAGTTTTCTAAATCCTAAAAGCACTCCATAAATCACCCATAAATCACTCCATAGATAAGATGTTTCTAAATCCTAAAATCACTCCATAAATCATGCATAAATCATATCTTTTTAAATTCTAAAATCACTCAATAATATCTCATGCTTTTGAAGGTAGATTTTCTTTTGCCTTCTGGATAAAATCTCACCCATCCATATATTTTCTAAAACAATGACTCATTAGTTCTAAAACTCAAAAAATACACCAGTTTGGAAAATACAATTTATATATATAGAAGAATATAAATTCTTCTAAAAAATCAAGACCCAATTTTTAATCTTTTTTCACATCGAAGATTTAATGGCTTGGAAGCTCTAATGCTCTTGCATCAATTTCTCTATTTAATTTTTTTTCTATACCCTATGTCAAAGTAAATCGTTATTGATTTAGTTGTTGTTTTTCTATTGGCAACTTAATTTCTAAATATTTCCACAACTTATTTTCATAGTTGTCTATTTTCCCTTTTGGCTAATGGAAATATATATTCCAAAAATCGACATACATACCACATCTTTCGCACAGTTAAATATCAACACAATGAAACATAATAATAATAATAACATACTAACATTAATTGTTTAACATTAATTTCCCTATGCACACCCCGTTCTCCCGAAAATACCCTGTCCTACGCACAGTAAAAGATCTGCACAAGGAAACATAATAATATTCCCCATTTCCAATATAAAAGCTCAACATAGTAAAATCTCTGCACAATGAAAAAGAATAATATTAATTATCATGTTCTCCTGCACATACTCCATCCTCCACAAAGATTCAATTCTAAAACTAATGCTCAGAGCAATAATACATTGTCATAGCATTCTCGAAACCCTCGTTCTCCATAACTCTAAAATCAGAGCTCTATGCAATGGCTCGCTCGCGCATACTTCATCCTCCACATAGTAAAAGTTCTACAAAAAGAAATATTTTAACATTAAGTTCCTTATGCACCGCCATTCTCCAACACATACCTTGTCTTTGTGCATGAGCAAAACTTGTAACATTAATTTTGTCTTTGTTGAATAAAGTTCCTTATGCACTATCGTTCTGATTTGGGACCCGAGTTATTTCTCAAGCTATTTGAGATTTTTTTCAGCACATCAAGGATGCACTAGGGTAAGGGTAAAGATATTTCATATTAGAGTTAATTATTTAATTTTAGACATTAATGGTTAAAATATTTTGATTTAAAGTTAATTATTTGATTTTATTTTATATTTTGCATATGCTTAGCATATAGATTTTATCAGTTTTCTATGTCGACATACATTTGACCATTGACCATTAACACTTTTGATGTAACCTCTACGATAGACGCCAGATATCAGGACTTTTTCTTGTAGCAGATGCGTTGTTTGACCTATTCTTTTTTTTTATGGTTTCTATGGTTTCTAGCTATAGAGCTATTTGGTTTCTATTTTTTGTTTAATCATTAACACTTTTGATGTAACCCATGTCGAGAATACCAGATGCCAATATTTTTTCTTCTAGCAAATGCTTTATGTGTTCCACCTTGTCGAGAGGAAAGCTCCACACAAGCAAAGCTCTGCACACTCAAAGTCACTCATCTTTACTTCTGCACAATGGATTAATGAATTATATTTAAATAATTCAATTATAATTTTGTATTTTAACATTTAAATAATTGAATTATAATTTTGTATTTTAACATTTAATTTTAATTTGTCAGACCATGTCTTGAAAATAAAAAAGAACATAATCAAAGCATGATAGTAATGATATAACTGGTGTGGCAAATGCCTGATGTCAAGATTTTTTCTTGTAGTAAAAACCATGTAACTGAACTTGATACGAAGGTGGAAGTGTGGAGGTTCAGAGAAAACACTTAGGTACAGGCATCCTCCCCTACTTCTGAGCTATAGTGTGTTTATCAAGTTTTCTAAAGAGAGACAAGTAGTGTGTGTTCTTGGCATCCTCCCCTACTTCTACGCTATAGTGTGTTTATCAAGTTTTCTAAAGAGAGATGAGTAGTGTGTGAAGAACACTCGTTGTTTGTGAGAAATCTTGCAAAGATATTTATCAAAGTAGTTACAATCCCATATTTCTATTACACTATAGTGTGTTTATCAAGTTTGCCAAAGAGGGAAGAGTAGTGTATGAAGAGCACCCGTTTGTGAATAATCTTGTAAAGATATTTATCAAAGTAGTTACAATATATTAATTGGAGATTTGTTCTACCTAAAGCACCTACAACTACATCAGTGTTAATATCATTGGACAGTGCAGTTGCATAATAGTCTTACACTCACTATTAATGTTAGGGCACCTACTTATACAATAGTCACTCACAAAATTAATTTTTTTTTGCAATAAAATCAGAAAATTTTAAGCAATAGTAATATTATAGTCTTTCACAAAAGCAAAAACTAATAATAAATAAAATATATTTTAAGAAATTTTCTCTCAAAATATATATATAGATACTTTTCAATCATTCAAAAGAATTTATCTCATCATGCTTTTCAATAATTCACAAAATAAAATTTATGAATATCAAATATTGCAAAATAATCCTTATTATAAAAAAAAATTGTACTGATTTAAAACCAAAAAAAAGGAGGAGTCAATAGGGATGGATGGAAATAAAGCAGAACTAGTAAACGAAATCGTTCACTATAAATAAATATCCTGATAATTAAATTAAAATAAATTATTTTTCATTAAATAAATATCCTGATATCCTGATAATGCAATATTGAATTTCTTTTATCGACAGGTAAGTTATGCTGACTCTTTATATAATTGAACTTCCTTACTGTCGGCAATATTATTTACAGACATGGAAGGAAGTTTCAGCGTCGCTTCCCGACATGCTTTGTGCGGTCTAATAATTTCATCCCTTGAGTCTTACGAAGTTTAAAGGTAAATGCCAGAAAAGGACGCATGTCTTGAAACGCAGCAGACGTAAGGTATATTATGTCTTACGTATAAAGTTTCGTTTTCTTGAAGTTTAAAGGTAAATGCCAGAAAAGGACGCATGTCTTGAAACGCAGCAGACGTAAGGTATATTATGAGATTGGTCCCATTCTTATTTTTTATTTTTTTTTTCCGAAGGTGGCAAAACCTATTCCGAAGGTGGCAAAACCTATCAAACTCAGGTGCCAAACCAACAGTGAGGACAGCCATCTCTGGCTGCTATCCGTGAATGTCGGTTTGACTCATCACCGTTATCAAGGAAAACCACGCCACCTGTAATAACCCGCTGGTGGTCCGTAAGGGAGCAGGCTTTCACTCCTGCCAGATGCCTCTGGGTCTTGGGCCGTTAACCTGTTTCCTTACGTCCGAGGAAGACGAGCTCTTAGCCAAGCAGAAGCAGTTTTACGGCATACTCCAGGCCGAGGTCCCATTCTTATTGACCGCGACCTTGCGAGTGCTAATCAAAATTAAATTAAATATCTAAAAATGAATAATAATAATAATAATAGTTTTCATAATTAGCTTGTACTTTAATTTGCAATAGTTTTTGTTATTAATTATTATGTAAGCCATTATGTCATTAATTATTTAAATTTTATTTCCAATAGTTTTTGTTATGAATTATTAGGTAAATAATTATGTGATTAATTATTTAAATTTTATTTGCAATAGTTTTTGTTATGAATTATTATGTAAATAATTATGTGATTAATTATTTGAATTTTTTGTGTATCAAATTTTTATATATATAATTAAGTGGATGTTATAAATTTAATTTATATAGAATATTTTAAAATATTGATAATAATATACAAATTTATGTCGAAAGAAATCATGGTCATTTTACTCTTTTAAATAAATTGATTATTTAAAAAAATTCATATTAACAAGTGTTATAAGGAATGAGTTGTGGTTTGACCCATAATATTTTAACAAAACTTATTTGCACATTAAAAAATTTCATCATAAAATAAAAATAAATATATATGATTAAAAAAAATGTTCCATATGTGTAAAAGTAACTTTGAAATAATTTTATAATACAAAAATAAATTAACAAATAAACAATTTTTTTAACTAAAAATTTATAATTTTATTTTATTAATAAAAAAATAAATTTTAAAATTTTAATTTTTTACCATTAAAAATATAAAAATTTTGAAATAATTAATCTAACTTAAAGACATGCAATATTTATTTGTTCAGTTGTCATTTCGGACTTTATTTTCTTTTCCTTAAATTCCAAATAAAAAGAATATATGTTATCCATTCCTAATTTTTCTTTTCACTTTTCCATTTATTTCCTAATACAAAGAATATATATTTATTCTTTTATTTTTTCCCTTATTTCCTAATATAAAGAATATATATTTATTTTTAAAAGGAATAAATACATTTATTTTTTCAGTTGTTATATTTCCCATTCCCTAGTGTGTTTTTTTTTCCTTTTTCCTTTCATTCCAGATACGAAGAATATATATTGATTTTTAAAAGGAATAAATAGATTATACTTTTTCTTTATTTTGAAACCTAATTACTTTAATAAATTGAAATCGTCGAGGTTTGGATTTTTAAAATGAAATCCTATTGAATTTTACATTTTAAACCACTCTCTTATCAATTCTCATAATTTAAATGAAGGATATTGAAACTCATAACAAATGGTTAATTTGTTGTTAAAATTTGATTAAACCAATTCGATTGACGTACCGAATATGATTTATTAAAGCGCAGCGAAATTCCGGTTTCGGAGGGAATCCTGGTTGGCAATAAAGAAGACCATCCAATCACTGGATTCGCCAAATCTCTGCAAAACCCTTTAAAGAAGTTCGGGCATCAACCCGAAACCTCGACTTGTTTGGCTGCTCATGTATTGAAACCATTGATCAAATCTGCAATCTTCTGAATCCTTGTGTTGCTTTGAATCATGGCAGTTAATGGGGATGTTATTAACACCGCGCCCCCAGTGGTGGGTAATCTAGCAGAATTATTGTGCTTTTTATTAGGAACTGCGGTGTTCCTTGTCCTTATTGGACAGGATCTGCGCAATGCAATAAGAAAGGGAGCTAATTGGGTGCCAGGACATGCTCTCGTCCTAAGTGCCCTCTCAATCCAGGCTCTGAACTTCGTGGAGAACCAAGGTCCTTTGCTGGATCGGATGTTGTATAGTTCAAACCTAAAGAAGCCATTGAGTGATGACGTCATAACGAGTAGTTTGTTTATGATACACAGCGGCAGAGTGATGCTGTGTGTTCTGGTTGCTTTTTTCCTGCCCGGAATGGCTCGTCCAAATTATCAAGAGAAGTGGACGAAAATAATAGCTCTGGGATTGAGCGTATTCCTCGACATTTTGTCGGAGTTGTTAAGCGTACGTCGCCGTCTTGGCCACTCTGGCTTATTTTTGGCCAAGAATTTTATCAATATCTCGCCACATGCCAGGCGAGTTAATCTGGCTTCGTTCATTGTATCGGGCGCTATAATATCCACCACTCTCATATGGCTTACTGTCCTTCTCATCTGCGCAACTCTAGCCAGTAAAAGCATCAGGAATCTCACTACTCAAAGGATTCTGTACATTCTTGGAAATCCTAAAGCAGAGAGCTGGAAAGCAGTAGAAGATCAAGTGCTGAAATCGTGGATTGTTTCCCGTGCATGCCATCCTGAATCCATCATAGCTAGTTCAGTGTTGGGGTCATCAGCGGCATTTGGAGTGACAGCATGCGTTCTATTTTCAATCGCTGCATGGATTGTCCAAGGTCCAGGGATGAAGTTTGTGGGTGGTGCGGAATTCTGGTTAAAATTCATAATAACTGTCATGGAGGTCATATTCATCCTAATAGGATGGCTAATCGTTTGCTGGAGATGGCTGACGGCCTCGGCCTACTATGAAGACTATTATAGAAACAAGGGCCGGAGCGAGAGCTATGATAGAAGTGAGCGGCAGTGTGGGAGCTCTTGCTTTCATGTAGAGGACTTTTGGACAAGGCACATCGTTGAGCTTAAGGAAGCTGAAGAATCGAAGCT
The DNA here is from genome assembly GCA_031772625.1 of Pinus tabuliformis. Taxonomy (NCBI): domain Eukaryota; kingdom Viridiplantae; phylum Streptophyta; class Pinopsida; order Pinales; family Pinaceae; genus Pinus; species Pinus tabuliformis. The sequence goes on along the minus strand of CM062805.1, from coordinate 385,792,816 downwards.
GAAGGAACTAAAAGTTGATGAAAAAATAAGTAAGATATTTGCAAGGAAGCTGAGGAATCTAAGAGTGAATGAAAGAGACGTAAGCATACTGACAACTCCAGAGGTTAAAAAGAGGTTGAGTGTACAAGTGGTATTTCTGCAATGTGTGCTTTGGTTCCAGTGGCTTGTGGTTTTACTCAGCAAAGCATTTTCTTTCCTCACAGTGTATACGTTATACAATAGGTTTGCCCGCTATCTGGTACAAAAGATAATTTTAAAATGGCACATTCAAAAAGTGAAGGAGGATTATGTTGAAGACCAAAATATTGTGAAGAACGTGAAGGTTCTTTGGCAGACTCCCGAGAGCGTCTTCTCCACGAATCGAAGGTCCATCAGGCAAGCCAAGCAAATAATAAGAAAAGGCAAGAGGGATGGCAAAATCTGCCATGTCCTAATCACGCTTCTGCGGAAATACAGGGAACGACAAAGAAAGTGTCTTGATGTGCCTATAGAGTCTTTGGATCCGGGATCGGCGGCAGCTCAAAGAGGTTTAACATATTTGTTCCGCCGAAAAGTTGATGAAGAATTAGGCTCGGGAGATGTGGGAGAGTATTTGAGATATGCGCGTAAATGGTCATGGAAGCTAACGGCAGTCTCATTAATCTATATAATGGTGCAGCTGTCTCCCACATCTGAGGCGGTTTGGAGAGATCGGTTGCAAGAATACTATGAGGCATGGGAACTGATGGATTTGGTTGAATCCTCGGATCTGGAAACCCATAGTTTGCTGAGTAAAGCTGCAGATAGTCTATTCAATGCTCTCAATCACACTATAGATAACGAAAAATCAAAGAAGCAAAAGCCGAGTAGTAAGGAAGAGCCAAAGGCGGCTAACAAAACGCCAGCGATCCCAACGCTTGCAAAAGAATGTGAAGATAAATTTGATGTGGTTTCAGAAAAGATCCGCAGAGGGCAAGATAGTCCGGTAGACTGGGAGAACTTGGTGGCATGGAACGCTTTATACAGATTATGCAATAGTATTGATTGCAGTTCAGGTAATATCGATGGTCTAATGAGTGATTTAAATAATTTATTAGTAGATATGATTGGAGGTTGCCTAGACCGTGTGAGGCAGGCATTAATGGTGAAATGCAGGACATGGGCGCAAGATTTGGAGAAAAAGAAATTGCTGGAAGCACTTTACGTTGCCGGGAAATGCAGCGGATTGATGGAGCAGCTCAGGGTGGAGGAAACTGGCAGCGGATTGACGGAGCAGAGGAGGTCGGAGGAAACTAGAGTCCATGTTGAAGACTCAGCGAGATAGATTTGTGAATGGCCTCAGACGCCTACTATTCTTATTTCTATTGCAGTGAATTCTCCTTTAATTCCGTAGAGATATCCGCGTGTGTATTTACTCGTCATTTCTGTCCTATTACTGTAATTTTGCTTCTTGCTTCCTTTCCTTTCTTTCTGAGACAATGTGTTTGATTATTAATCATCATCATTGAAAAGTTGTGAAATGAATTATATAATTGTTTCTGAGAAAATGTGTTTGATGATCAATCATCGTCATTGAAAAGTTGTGAAATGAATTATATAATTGTTAAAGACTGTAATATGCAGCTTTGCCTCCTATTCAAAAAAGTAGTTGTTGCGAAATGAATTATATAATGGTTAAAGAGTGTAATTTATTTATGAAAAAAGTAATAGATAATTAAATTAAAGTAAAAGCAATAACAAACTAAAATTACATATTTTTACATATTAATCGGAATCAAGTTTTATTCAAATCTTATTTTTTATTATGACAATTTACAAGTTTAATAAATTTAAAATTACAATTTTATTATAATTATAAATTTATAATATATATCTATATCTATCTATATTTATATATATATAATATTAATAAAAGTTGTGAAAATATTTTAAAATAAGTAGTTTTTCAAACATGTTATGAATTAGTTTATTTTTCATTATTTCAAAATTAAAATATTAGAAATAAATATTTTTTAATATGAAATATGAAAATAATTATTTTGGATATTAGTATTGTACAATTTAATGGTTAAGAGCATGTGTTTCTTTTTAAGAGATTACCAATTCAAAATCAAAAGGGGTAGAGTATGTATGCCATAGTAGATTTAACAAGGGTCTTATACACCAACATATTAACACAACCACATTAATAAATGTGATTGATATACTTAAGTCATATGTTAATCACATTAACAATCACATATATTATGATTAATTATGATTATTATTATTATTAACCATTAAAAAATTAATCAATTCATTAAAATATTAAATTATTAATTCAATTATTAATTCAATTATTATTAATAATTAATTAACTCATAATTAATTAATGAATAATAATAACATATAACTAATTTTTATTATTATTTAACTAATATTATTTTATTAATATAAATATTGTTAACAAATAATGCTAATAATTAACTACTATTTATTATTTCTTATTATTATTTATTGATATTGTTTTATTAATATAATTATTGTTTTTATAAATATTTCAAATATAAATATTAAAATATAGATTGAAGTGATGTTGTGGATGAGGTAATGCTTGCTTGGAGGTTCATCTAGGGTTTGATTCAGAGTTTGAAGCTGTTGACTATGGCGGGTCGTGGAGGAGGGAGTTCTGCTCTCTCTTACAATCACATAGCAATGAACAGAAACAAGGAATCTAATTTGCATCAATTTAAGGAACCAATAGAGGGGATCACTGAGGACACTAACTCAGGAAAAATCAAATCTCACGAACAAAGAGAAAATCATGAGGAAGATCGTAGGGAGAAGAGGAAAGAGGGTAGTAGTCAGAAGGCAACACCTTTGAGGGCGACAGGGGGCTGCAAACCCAAGTCGACCATCACTCCCTGGGTCGTTTTAAGTGATCCAACGCTACAGGTGCATAGAGATCACATGGTGGAACACACGATCATATGCAAATTTATGGGGACTTGGCTGACAGAGAAGGCATTACATGCATGGATAAGGTACAAACCTTCACGTTGGATCCAAGGATTTCTTCACGATGGTGTTCATGAACTTAGAAGATAAAGATAGGGTGTTTGAGGGAGGACGCTATTTTTACGCTGCTGCAGGACTGTACATGCGACCATGTGTGATGAACTTTGTCCCAGAACGAGAAACGTTCACTTCAGTACCGGTATGGATAAGACTTTACTCCCTTCCTTTAGATTATTGGCTATTGAAGTCTCTAAAGGCTATTGGCAATAAACTAGGGCATTCTATAAAGAGGCAAATACACTTCCTTTGCCCGATTGTGTGGAAATGGGCCTATCTGGGGCACTCCTAGACGAGGTCATTTTAGAAGTTTATGATGAGGAATGGGTGTAGGTAGTGGACTATGAGCATGTCCCATTTAGGTGCCGAAAGTGCCATGAACATGGGCACCTATACAGAGACTGCCCATTAAATAAACTACAAAGTGACAAAAAAACCACCACAAGCAAAGATCCCGACGGTTTCACCAAGGTGGGGGGTAAGGGGAAAGGAGGAAAGAAAAACCAAAAGAAAGCCAACGAGGAAGGAAAACGGATCCATAATAGTTTCAAAATCTTAGAAGAAGAGATGGAAAACAACGGGGAAAACCAGAAATCGGAGACCAAGACCAATGAGAAGGATAGGGATACTAGCATCAAGGACATACCAGAGAACAACCAACAACAGGATGATCTACCGAGCATGGTGGAGCTCAGTAGGGACCATGAGAAGACCCCAAGTGAGGCAGGAACGAAGGATCATGAACTATATGAGATTCTTGAGAAGGAAAACTTGGATCTAGAAAAGTTACTGAAGCAGGGTATTAAAAAAGTTGTTGACTCCTTACCAAAAGAGGAGTTTTATGGGTTCAACAACGCATCCTATGGATATCCCAATTGAAAAGCTTTGGAGTCAAAAGAAACCATTAAAGGCAAGAAAATAGAGGGATGAAGACAATGGAGGAAAACACCGGGGCACTCTTCCAAGAACCCGGGTAGGAAAAGACATAATGAGCTGCTAACAGAATGTGGAAAGCTCACGATCAACTCAGGTAAGATGAAAGATATAACTAGCTACTCTTTTTAAAATCTTTCTTAATGAAGTTTACAACCTAGAATATTAGGGGCCTAGGAAGTAAAAGGAAACAAAGAAATCTCAGCAGTAGAATAAAAGAAGGAAAATCAGACATGGTTTTCATTCAGGAAACAAAATGCTCGATGGATAAAATCAGAGAAATACATAGTAAATGGTTCAGTAGGTATGAGTATCTAGAGGTTAAGGCAGATAGCTCGGCAGGAGGGATTATAACGGTTTGGGATCACCAAAAACTCGAAATCCTGGATGCGGAAGCGTCTAGGAACTATCTTTCACTAGTAATATAACCCGTGGGTGATAAGGAGTGTTACATGATTACAAATGTCTATGGTCCTCAAAAACTAGAAGACAAACTCAAGTTTCTCACTTTCCTTGAGGAACTAAGAGAGAGATAACCCAATATTCCCTGGATTCTGGTAGGGGATTTCAATATGATCAAATCTCATACAGAGAAAAAAGGGGGCACTAGAACACTAGGCAGAGACTCCATTGCCTTCCATAACTTCATAAATAACATGAGATTAGTGGATGCTAAAACAATAAATGGCACCTTCACCTGGAAAAACAAGAGAGGAGGGGCTTCTCAAGTTGCCTCTAAACTAGACAGATTCATGATCTCAGAGGACCTATTTCTCACAGGCCTTAACATGTTAGCTTTAATCCTTCCTTTTGGAGGGTCAGATCACTGGTCAGTATAGCTTGAAGCCACTTTTATGGGCACATCAAGGGACAGACCTTTCAGGTTTGAAAATGTCTAGCTTTCTCACCCTGACTTCACTAGCAATAATGATAAATGGTGGATGGAAGAGTTTCCCCTTCAAGGCACCAAAATGTTCATGCTACAACAAAGACTTAAACACATTAAAATCAGACTCAAGGATTGGAACAAAAAATAGTTTGGTAACATTTTCGAAACGAAAAAAGTAGTTGAACAGAAATTTCAGGGGATTAATCAGCTTATGATCACAGATGGCTTTAACGAGGAAAGGAAATTGCAAGCAAAGGTTCTTCAGAAGGAATGGGATGACAGACATAGGAAAGAGGAGATTTTCTAGAGACAGAAATTGAGAGTACAATGGATTAAAGAAGGGGAAAGAAACACAAAGCTTTTTCACAAGTCAACCTTGAGTCACAGGTCACACAACAGAATTCAAAAACTCAAAGATTCTCAAGGGAAAGAGCTTGTCACCCACAAAGAAATGGAATCTATCCTAGTAGAACACTTCCTTAGCATTGCAAATGATCCTCTCTTAGACAGGTAACAGTTCATTAGTAAATTCACAAGGTACATTCCCAAGCTTGTCACAAGGGAAGACAATCATAATCTCAATAGGCCAATATCCGAAGATGAGGTCAGTGAAGTTATCAACGAGATGCAAAATGGGAAAGCTCCTGGCCCGGATGGTTTCAATGTGGACATTTTCAAAGCACGTTGGAAAATAATCAAACAAGACATCCTTGAGGTGGTAGAAGACTCAAGAAGATCCAAATCGATCCTAAAGGCTCTCAATGCCTCCTTCATAGCTTTGATTCCAAAGCGGGAGAAAGCCATCACACCAAACAAATTCAGACCCATAGCTTTGTGTAATGTGGTGTACAAGCTAATCTCAAAAGTGATTGCTAACAGAATCAAGCCCCTTCTTCCAGCTCTCATCTCAGAGGAGCAAACTGGTTATGTGGAAGGAAGACAGATTCTCAAAAATATCATACAAGCTCATGAGATGGTACACTCTCTGAAAAGGAACAAGCAAGCTAGAATGGTCATACAGCTTGACCTAGAAAAAGCTTATGACAAGCTAATCTGGTCTTACATCAGGGCAGTGTTGAAAGCTTATGGTTTTGACCACAATTGGATCAGATGGGTTATGGCCCTTTCATCCACAGCTAATTTCTCAATCCTGCTTAATGACTCGCCCTCAAGAACCTTCATGCCCTCTAGGGGACTAAGGTAAGGAGATCCGCTCTGCCCCTTCCTCTTTGTGCTCATGATGGAAGGGCTAGGCAGAGCGATAAAAATGGCTAGCGCTAAGGGAAGAATCAAGGGTTTGAAACTCACCACAAATGGAGTAACCTCAACTGAGCAACAATTTGTGGATGACACTATACTACAGGGCATTCCCACAGTCAAGGAAGCCAAAGCTTTTAAACAAATCTTGAATGAATTTTCCATGGCTGTTGGTACAGAGGTAACCCTTGACAAATCGAAAGCTTTCTTTTTTAACATTGACATTCCTATTCAGAGAAATCTTACCAGAATTCTAGGGTTCCAAAGGGATCAGTTACCCTCTAAGTACCTAGGAATGCCCCTTACAGAAAAACCTCTAAGCAAGGTGTGGGAGCCGGTCATTAACAAACTTCAGGATAAGGTTAGGAAATGGACATGCAGATCTTTAAATTTAGTAGCGTGCCTTGTGCTTACGAAAGCTATCCTACAGGCCATACCCATTTTCATAATGTTTGCTCTTCCTATTCCTAAAGGAGTTTCACAACAGATTAGGAACATTCAAAGAAATTTTCTTTGGGGCAAAGTGGAAGAGAAAAGGAAGTGGGCTTTGGTAGCTTGGGACAAGATATGAAAACCTCAGGCCCATGGTGGTTTGGGGCTTCATGACCTCGAAACCCTCAGCAGAGTTTCAAGTGCAAAGCTTTACTGGAGGTGGCTCAAGGAGTTCACAACCCCATGGGCCAAGCTTTGGAAATAGAAATATGCAAGAAATTGGTAGTAAATGGATCACATTCGAATGTCTGGGCTTATCAAGGGCTCCCACATATGGAATCTTGCTTGGGAAAATAGAGGTATTGTCCAGCAGCACAACTTCTAGGAGATCTGAGATGGGAACCTAGCAAGATTCTAGGAGGATAACTGGCAGCAAGAACTGAACCTGTTTAGGCAAGAATTAACTGATCTCAATAATGACACCGACAACAAAGGCTTATGCATGGTAAGTGACTTCTGGGAGCAAGTAAGAGATAACGACAAATGGAGAATATGGAAGGATATATGATACAGGGAAGAGAGCCCTTTGAAAGCTTAGGAAAACTCTCTTGCTATGGACTTGGAACAAAGGAAAATTTTGGTTTCATCCTTGCCTGACCAACCAAACAATTAACCTAAAAGAAGCCAAACAATTAGCTCTAGGGTTCGATTATCCAAATCCTGATAAGGCATGGAAGAACCTCTAGAAGCACTCACATTGGATGAAGATAAAGTTGTTCATGTGGTTAGTTCAACAAAAGAAAATTCTAACTTGGGAAAATCTTCTGAAGAAAGGTTTTGCTGGCCCCTCCAAATGCTATCTATGTGGCACACAAGAGGAGACGATGGAACACTTACTCAACCTTTGCCCCTTCACCTCAACAGTGTGGGATTGGGTGGCCTTAGTCTTCAGGCAAACTGATAGGGATGGCCTCAGTATTACTAACACTTTGAGGAATTGGAGAAGGAACTTCTCAAGCAATGAGATCGTCAACAACACTTGGACTCTAGTTCTAGGCTTCTTAATCTGGGATGTCTGGAAAGAACATAATGGCAGGATTTTCAAGGGAAAAAATGGCTCAACCAAGAACACTATTGCACATATATTAAGACATCTCAAAGACACTATTGGTGCCATGTTAGGGAGACCTCCTAAGAACTAGACTCTGCCCTAGGACATTCATATACTGCTGCAGTTGGGTCTCCATTCGCTAGTTCCCTAGAGAATACACAAGGATGTAAGCCGGATAAACGTTGGTAAAGACTTTTGGCAACCTCCTCCTCATGGTTTCTTGAAAATTAACATATATGGAGCCTCTAAAGGAAACCCAGGGATGGCTAGTTTTGGCGAGGTCATCATAGATGAGTAGGGGTGCATAAAGGACATGTTCCGTAGTCATCTGGGAACTGCCACAAATAACATGGCAGAGCTCATGGCCTTAGAGCAGTGTCTGGAAATAATAATTGAGTCAAATGCTCATAATCTCATCATTGAAGCAGACTCGGAATTGGTTATTAATGCAGCCAAGAAGATCTGCAATGGAAAAGCACTTGGAAAAGTATCAAAACATTGACAACTTTTGCAGGTCTTTCAGCATATTCATTCCCACCTTCAAAACCTAAGAATGACCATCTTTGTTCATGTGTGAAGAAAAGCCAATATGCTAGCTGATCGTGTGGCAAATGGAGGAGTGCTCTGCAAAGAAATTTACAGCAGGCATGCATGGGACTAGAAACCCTTGAGGAAATTTCATGAGGATTGTCAAAGACAAGCAGACAAAGATATGGAAAACTTCCAAAATATTAGAACTGAACAAGAAGGAAGATTAGAGGGACCAGGAGAAAGCAGAAGTGGAAGTATTTTTTAATTGTTAATTTTCGAAAAAGAAGAAAAGGAAAAAAAGGGGGAGGAAGATAAATGTTTTCCACAGGGGAAAGGATCTTGGTAAATAGCAGGTCTTCTCATTAGTCGTCAGCCACAGATCTTGACAACCTGTACAATCTAATGGCCATCGGGCGGAAAAGCAATCAAAGGTTAACCAACAAGGTGGACCCAATGCTATTTAGTCTAACGAACCCGATGCTCTTTAGTCTAACGATTTATAATCCTCATCGAGTCCGAAAAGGTAGTTATAGACCGTGCAAGTTTCAGCTCCGATATCTCGGAAGACCATTAGATCAATCGTCGGGTTCTACAAGCAATCAAAGCTTAAGTTTCAAAACAGACCCAAACTTTTATAAACCAGTGGCTCACATTCATTTCGGGTCTGTGAACCAGGTAAAAGGGGCACAATTTACCGATGCGAGAGTGTTTGTGATCATTGGATCACACGAAATCTTAGATGGTTTCGGGTGTGTTTCAGGTTATGGATTTGGTTACCCTTCATAGGGTTAGCCCTTGTTGATCCTTACTTTGTAAAACCATGTAACATACGTAATATTTCTTGCGATTAATAGAAGGCTCTACTCTTATTTGACCAAAAAAAAAAAAAAGAATATTAAAATATAAATGATTAAAAAAAACCATATTTGTATCAATAAGCATACAAATATGTTTTTTAATCATTTATATTAGAAATACAAAGACTAATATTAGAAAACCTATGTTTAGCATTATAGCCTACGAATATGAACTTTTAGATTAATAAACACAATGGATTAATATTATAAACCCAAGGAAATAATAAACCCAGTGGATTTATACTAAAAGCTCAAGGTATTATAAACCCAAAGGAATAATATTAAACACAATGGATTAATATTATAGTACCAAGGTAATAAACCCTAAGATAAATATTATAAACCCAAGGGAATAATAAACCAAAGGGATTAGTACTAAAAACCAAAGGGATTATAAACCCAAGTGATTTATATTAAACCCTAGGATTATATCTATAAACCCCATGAATAATATTATACCCTAGGGATATGAACCCTTAGATTGATAAACCCAATGGATTAATTCTAAAACAAAAAGATATTATAAACCTAGGGAAATATTATTAAACCCAAGGGATCAATATACCCAAGGTATATAAACCCTAAGATAAATATTATAAACCCAAGGGAATAATAAACTTAGAGGATTAATACTAAAAATCTAAGGGATTATAAGCCAAAGGGAATAATACTAAATCTAAGGGATAAATATTATAAACCCAAGGTATATAAATTGTATGATAAATATTTTAAACTATAAAATAAATATGGTTGACCATGGTTGGCCATAGACGATTTTCATATTGGCACAACCTTTGTCACAATGCGACAATGGACTATGGTTTACCATGATTGATTTTCATATTGAGACAACATTTGGCACAGTGCGATGTTGGACAATGATTGGACATGATTTATTTTCATATTGAGACAATATTTGTCACAATGCAACGTTGGACCATGGTTGAGCATGGATAACCATGGTTGTCACAATGTGACATTGGATGAAGAGACAATCTTTGTCACAACATGAAAATGGTTATTGACCATGGTTGATTTACATATTGAGATTGTCTTTGAAATAATGCGATGTTGAAACATGGCTGACCATGGTTGATTTTCATATTGAGACAACCCTTGTCACAATTTGGCATTGATTGATTTTCATATTGAGAAAATCTTTGTCACAATGTGACGCTGGACCATGGTTGACCATTATTGTAGACCCAATAGATTTATATTAAACCCAAATATTAATATTATAAACCCTATGAATAATATTATACCTTAGGAATATGAACCCTTAGATTAATAAACCCAAGAGATTAATACTACAAACCCAAGGGAATAATATTAAACCCAAGGGATAAATATTATAAAACCAAGGTATATAAACCCTAAGATAAATATTATAAACCCTAAAATAAAAATAGTTGACCACGGTTGACCATGGATGATTTTCATATTGACATGATCTTTGTCATAATGTGACGTTGGACTACGATTGACCATGATTGATTTCCATATTGAGACAAACTTTGGAATAATGCGACGTTGGACAATTGTTGGCCATTGTTGACCATGCCTATTTTCATATTGAGACAATCTTTGTCACAATGTGATGTTGGACCATGGATGACCATACTTGACACAATGCGATGTTGGACCATGGATGACCATACTTGTCACAATGTGATGTTGGAGTAAGAGATGATCTTTGTCACAATGTGACCATGGTTATTGACCATGGTTAACCACGGTTATTGATTGTAGTTAACGATGGTTGATTTACATATTGAGACAATATTTGACATAATGTGACATTGCAACATTTTTTACCATGGTTGATTTTCGTATTCAAACAATCCTTGTCATAATGCGACACTGATTGATTTTCATATTGACAAAATATTTGTCACAATGTGATGTTGGAACATGGTTGACCATTATAATAAACTAAATGGATTTATAATAAACCCAAATATTAATATTATAAATCTTGTGAATAATATTATACCCTAGGAATATGAACCCTTAGATTAATAAACACAAGGGATTAATACTAAAAACCCAAGGGAGTAATATTAAACCCAAGAGATGAATATTATAAACCCAAGGTATATAAACCATAAGATAAATAGTATAAACTCTAAAAAAAACATGGTTGACCACGGTTGATTTTCATATTGACACAATCTTTGTAACAATGCGGCATTGGACTATGGTTGACCATGATTGGTTTTCATATCGAGACAACCCTTGGCATAATGCGACATTGGATAATGGTTAGCCATGGTTGACCATGCCTATTTTCATATTGAAATAGTCTTTGTCACAATGCGATGTTGGACCATGGTTGGCCATTGATGACCATGCTTGCCACAGTGTGACGTTGGACTAAGAGGCAATATTTGTCAAAATGTGACCATGGTTATTTACCATGGTTGATTTATATATTGAGACAATATTTGACACAATGTGACGTTGGAACATGGTTGACCATGGTTGATTTCCATATTGAGACAATGCTTGTCACAATGCAACACTGATTGATTTTCATATTGAGAAAATAATTGTCACAATGTGACATTGGACCATGGTTGAATATGATTATAAACCCAAGGGATTTATATTAAATCCTAGGATTAATATTATAAACCATATGAAAAATATTAAACCCTACGAACATGAACCCTTAGATTAATAAACCCAAGAGATTGATATTATAAACCCAAGGGGATAATAAACCCAAAGGATTAATACTAAGATAAAGTCAAGGTATATAAACCCTAAGAAAATCATGGTTTACCATGCTTGATTCTCATATTCAGACAATCTTTGTCACAATGCGATGTTGGACCATGGTTGACCATGATTGATTTCCATATGGAGACAATCTTTGTAACAAAGCGACGTTGGGCCAAGGTTTATCTTCATGTGGTGAAAATCTTTGTTACAATGTGATGTTGGAATATGGTTGACCATGACTATAAACCCAATGTATTTATAATAATCACGAATATTAACATTATAAACCCTATGAATAATATTATACCTTAGGAATATGAACCCTTAGATTAATAAACCCAAGGGATTGATATTATAAACCTCGAGGATTAATACTAAAAACCCAAGGGAATAATATTAAACCCAAGGGATAAATATTATAAACTCAAGGTATATAAACCCTAAGATAAATATTATAAACCCTAAAATAAACATGGTTGACCATGTTTTACCATGGTTGATTTTCATATTGAGATAATATTTGTCACAATGCAACATTTGATCATGGTTCACCATGCTTGATTTTGATATTGAGACAATCTTTGTCACAATGTTACATTGGACCATGCTTGTGCATAGTTGACCATGATTATTAACACAAAGGATTTATATTAAACCCTAGGATTAATATTATAAACCTTATGAATAATATTATACCCTAGGAATATGAACCCTTAGATTCATAAACCTAAGGGACTGATAATATAAATCCAAGGGATTAATACTAAAAATACAAGGGACAAATATTATAATCCCAATGTTTATAAACCCTTAAATAAACCATTAAATAAACATGGTGGACCATGGTTTATTTTCATATTGACACAATCTTGATCCCAATGCAATGTTGGACTATGGTTGACCATGATTGATTTTCATATTGAGACAATATTTCTCACAATGCGACGTTGGAACATGGTTGTCGCAATGTGTTGTTGGATGGTGAGGGAAACCCCCGCACATACCCACAGTATGCATAGCAATGCAATAAATACATCTGTCCCAGGTATTTGATTCACAAAGGAGTCAAAACTTCCAACCATACATGGTTAAGGCCCTTTTTAGTCACAGTTCCTTGTTATTGGAACCAATCACCCCGCCTAAACCTCCTATCGGGAGTTAAATCAATCCTCAAGCCTTTATTTTCCCTTTTATCAAAGCATTCCACAAATCTTCCTTATTGGGACTCTAAAACCCATCTAAACCTTAGTTAAGCCTTTTTTAAACCCATCGGCCGCATATATATATAACCACCCTCTTAAAACATTGGTTAATATATATATAACACATAAAAACCTTCATTTGGCGCAATTTCCTTATAAAACCATTTATAAAGGAAATCTATGCAAACATACCCTTTTCCACCTTCCGTACGGCTTTTGCACAGATCCCGAGGTTGTACCTCTATCGCAATTGGCTATCAGCACTTTCGTGGGTCATACATACATGTATGTCTCATCCCTTTTCTGTCTCCGTGTTGAAGCCCCAAAAATTGGGTCTACAACAAGGGAGATACCCACCCGGTCTCGACCTTTCTTAGCAGCTCCTTTTCCATTTGGTATAGTGGGTCTGACTAGGGACATGGGACCAGTTTCCCAATTTATGTGTGTGTGTGAAGGATTGATATTTCTCTTTCTAAAAGTTCCTAAGTGAGATGCTATAATTCTAACTCAAATCTAATAACATGCAAAAGGTATTCTAATAAGCAGAAATATTTAAATCTACACTAACCCGGTGTGTAATCCTTCTGCTATGCGATCTAAAATGATTTCAGATAACAATTGGTAATAAAGATCATTCAACTGTCATGGGAAAAGAATTCAATATAGATAAACCAATTGGTATAAAAAGTTAGACGAAACAGTTGTGAAAAGCATATCACATAATAAGCTATTCATACATTAAGCATAAATAAATAGCTATCACCATACAAAAGTTCCAAATGATAACTCAAGCATTTACGCATAAATATATAAACAATTGAACTTGAATATCACTTTTAACACAAAGGCAGAAATAGTTAAGAGATAGAATTACCATTTATAACTAGTCCTACTCATGAGCTTCAAGCGATAATGATTTATCTCTTCATAACCCAACATCCACTAAGAGTACAGAAATGCAACATCAGTAGCAGATATTAAATACAGATAATGATAAATCCTGTTCCATTCATTCATCGGGACCTTTCTCTAAATGCATGAGAAGGGTTTAAATACTACTAACTAAATCTAAAAATAACTTATTACAAAAATGTAGGATGTTGTTTAAATGACCGTTCTCACTTTGGGCAAAAATAAAACTAAATTAAAACTAAAACTGAATCTAAAATTAAAATTACTAACTATTTCTGTATCTGCTCCTTGAAGTCGCACGCATTCAACATCTGTTTGAGAAGAGTTGGCTAACTGATTTCCGATTTTAGCTGTGCTGCGAAAACAGAATCGGCAAGAGCTGGCACCATCTTCTTGGCAGAATTGATGATACATTTGAGAGTCATCCACTGGCTTTCGGATTTAGGTTTTACTTCTTTTACCTCTAGTGTTCTTTTTATAAATTTTTGGGCTTACAGGTGACTAAGCACTCAGAAGCTTTCCTTTTCAAGAAGTTTTTTCCACATCGGAAATTGCCTCCATTTCTTGATCCGGGCTTCCTTGGTGTGTTTTTTACCCTTTGCGCGTTTTCTTTTAGTGGATATAAAGCTCAATTTTTTTGTGAAAATAATGATTCGTAAGCTCTTGACTGTGAGTTTTAAATTGTCTGTTTGTGATATCTGTGCTGTCTAGTATCCATTTAACCATGTCTGTGTATGGAAGAATTCTCGGCCATGCCGCTATCCTATGTAAGAATGAATAAGCGACTTTTATGATGGATGTCTAAGAAGAACTATGTGAGCCTGCAATAGCCTCGACCTCCATTACTCTGGGATTCTCTTCCTCAAGTAGATTGTACATGCCTTCCCAGGTAGCAATACCAACATCTCTGTTATAAGCGGTGTCTGTATACAAGGGCGCCATTTCCTTCTCTTCAGAGCTCAGGGCTTTACCTTTCTTCCCCATGGTATCGTGTGTACTACTTTGTATCGTTCTCTATTCTTCGTTCCTGCAATTTACAAGTGAAGTGAGAATAATGATATGGAAAGGTGATGGGAAAGTCTTAAATGCTGAAAAACATATAAAATATACTACCTTACGTGAAATGACTTTCAATAAGCATGAAACCATATTCCATTATAACTGGTAACTAACTCATTAATTAGCATTAAAGTGCATAATCAGGTCTCGGTTTATGGAAAATACTTTTTTTCTTAACAACGAGCCTGAAAGATCTGCGATGAAGTGATTTTGCGATTTGCTTCGCAATATCGTAGATCGCAACATCGCATGGTTGCTTAGCTTGGTATATCACATTATCGCATTATCGTTCTATCGCATTTCCATTCAATTGCAATATTGGAATATCGCAATATCGCATTATCGCAATATCAGAGAAACGTGACATATGACAATTTTCGTTAATCTGTTTTCTGCGAAATGCGTCATCGAATATCGGTGGTTTAAAGTTTTTTGAGCATAAGCGGTCTTTGATGCATGCGATGCGACATATGTTTGTGGTCTCGTATCACGATCTCACAGTCTTAGAATTCATTTTGCAAAGAGGTATCCTTTTATCCTTTTGCGATGCGATATTTCCTAAGGAATCATTCTACTTTATCATAAAACTTAGGTTTTTTTGGTTTTTTTCAAGGATATTCTCCTACGTTTTTTGACGGTAAGTTTTATTGAAAAAGGAAATACAAGCACTAATTGATTTTTTTTATTTTTTGACTAAGGGTCACCACTTATTTGGTATTAGTAATAACACCAAATAAGAAGGGGGGTTGTTTCTAGCCACAACAATTGGTGATTCATTAGGAAGAACTAGTTATCTCTACTTTTGTTTTGAATTTACTTCCAAAACAGAAAATTTTCTAGAAAATAAAACTTTATTATAGAAAGACGAAGTACATCATGCTTTTACCCATTAATGATATTTTGTTTCTTCTATTTTTCAACTTTGATTATTTACTCTCTTAAGCTAGTCCTTGTATCTACATCAGTCATTACTTGGTTTATATAGATAAAAACAAAGCCTTCTCTGTAAATCAGTTTTGAATATGCTCATTTTCCATAGGTAGAGCCTCTGGTTCAAGCAAGAATTTATATCCTCGAAAGGGTTACCTGTTACCCAGCAATGATCCTGTATCCTACTTAGAGAAATTTACAATTTTCAAAGAGAAATCCATTTCTAGACTTATTTCCTTCATTTTCTTTTTATCCTTAAAGAACAATGTCTTGGTTTGGTAGCCAATTCATGACATAGCCATTCACTGATTTATAACTTAGCTGAACACGCTAACTCGTGATGAGACCCTGAGCCTTTTGATTGCAACAATCTTGATTCATTGCCCTGTTGTGGTATGCAGTATTGGCAAAGTCAGCAAGCTATAATATCTATGATCATGATAAGCCGGCTCATGATGAGACCCCTTACTCTTTAAGTTAAAGTGTACCATTGGATCATTCGTTGAACGTTGAAGTTTCCTAAGTGGGGACGAAATCATTGTTTCCTTAAGATGGCTCTAGATGACAATAATAGAGTTTTTGGAAATATCTTTTCTACATAGAATCTTCGTTTTTGTTATTGATACCTTTCATTGGACTGCTGCAAAACAATTTCCCACTAAAAATCGTTTTTTATCAAAATTTACAAAGTAGAAACTAGTATCATTTCTAGGCCTAGAGCTTTTAACTATATCTTTCAATAATAGTGATTAATTTTCTAAAAACAATTTTATTTATACAAGTGAAAAAGCAAAATTTGAAAGAGAATTTGTCTTTTTCGTGAATTCCTAATGTAACCATTTATAACCGGTTTATTACAAAACTAAAACAACTACTCTACAAAATAGAAGAATGATCTCCTATGGAAAATATTTTTTGAGTATCTGTCCATTTACAGGTAAAAAATCTCTTTTTCCTGTTAAATCTTGTAACATAAAAGTAGACGGACCTATGACTTCTACGATTTGAAAAGGGCCAAGCCACATTCGTTGAAATTTTGTATGTTTCCCTTTTTCTTCATGAGCCTTGTCCCGTTTTAAAACTAGATCTCCCATCTGAAAATCTTTTCTGGATATCATGTTGGAATCAAAAGAGGCCTTCACTAATGCTTGGTGATGAGCGTGAGTTATCTTAGCCTGTTCTCGTTGTTCTTCTAACTTAATTATTTCCAGCTACCTTAGTTGTAAGGAAGAAGTTGGTGCTTCATCAATATATTGAACCAAGGCTAAAGAGGGAATTTCCAAATGAGTTGGAAGAACCACTTCTTTCCCATAAACTAAGTTGAAGGGGGAAGTGTCATGGAGGCTTTCTGCATTATTCGATCTACCCATAAAGCATATATTAAAGATTTGTGCCAATTTTTATGATTTTGGTCAATGGTTTGCTTAATAATCCCGATCAAGTTCTTATTTGTAGATTTAGCTAACCCATTCCCTTGTGGGTAATAATTGGCTGAGTATTTAAGCTTGAAACCCCTTTTGAGTGCAAATTCAGTCATTTTATTACTAGAAAAATATGATGCATTATCAAACATTAAAGCAGAAGGAAACCCAAACCTGGTGATGATGAACTGATCTATGAACTCGATGATATTTTCAGCATTAGCCGTCTTGAATGGAACTTCCTCTACCCATTTAGTAAAGTAATCTGTTGCTGTAAGAATATATCTATGTTGTTTAGAAGAGTGAGGAACGATCTCACCTATTATGTCCAATCCCCATTGATCGAAAGGCTGCTCAATGTTAACTGGTTGCAGTGGCAGGGATGGTTTCTTTTTTCGCCCAATAGCTGTTTGACAGACTTGACATTTTCTCGTGTAGTTATGTGAGTCTTTGAATAGTGTGGCCCAGTAATAGCCTACGCGTAAGATTTTATGAGCAGTTGCATCTCCAGCATAGTGTCTGCCTGCTGGCCCATTGTGGAGTTCCTGCAAGACTTTTTCAACTTCAGATTTCTCAAGATATCTAAGGAGAACACAATCATAATTTATTCTAAAAATAACATCATTCACGAGCTGATATTTTTTGGCTTTTAACCTTAGAGCTCTTTTCTTGGTGTGATCGAGGTTTGACGGAGCGTATCCATTCTTTAGATAATAAATGATATCAGCGTATAATGACTCAACATCGTTTAGGCTTACCTCATACACTTGTATCTCTGCAAATGGAATTTCGGACATCAGCGATGCTCCAGCCAGCATTTTGCAAAATCCTTGACCTTTTACAATACTTGATGGTTTGATTTCTACATCATATCCTATAAGGCAGTAACCCAATTGGCTCTTTTCTCACCCACATCCTTTTGTAGTAGAAGATTTCTTACCGTTGAAAATGGTACTATGATTTTTGTATGTGTTTTGAGTAGAAAAGGTCTGAAATACTTAATTGCTTTGAAAACAGCATAAGCTTGTTTCTCCACATCTGAATAATTCAACTCAGCCCCTTGTAAATTGGAACTGAAAAAAGAAATTGGGGCTTCTGCCTTTTCTTGATTTACTTGAGTGATTATCGCAGCATATGACCTATGGGAGGCAAATGTATATAAAATAAAAGGATCGAAAATTTTTGGAGTTGCTAAAGATGGAGCATTAATGATTGCTTGTTTGATCAGGTTGAATGCCTCATGTTCATCTTGGCCCCATTTAAAGTTTGAGTTCTTTTTAATCATTGCTTGTAAAGGAGACACAATTCTTGAAAAATTTGGAACAAATCTCTTTACAAAATTAATCTGGCCAAGAAAATATTGCATGGCTTTCTTGTTGTGAGGTAGAGGAACTGCAGAAATCTCCTTGATTCTGTCAGGATCAATGTGAATTCTAGATTTTGACACTATGAATCCGAGAAGTTTTCCTTCACGTAATGCGAAAAAGGATTTTTTTGGGTTAAGTGAAATTCCATACCATTGACAACGTTGGAAGATTTGTTTTAAATCTCTGAGATGATTGTTTCGTTTTTTGGAATATACAATTATATCATCCAAATAGATTACCATTGATTTATTAACTAACCTTTTGAATGCGATGTCCATGGCTCTCTGAAATGTGGTACCCGCGTTAATCAGACCAAATGGCATCTTTTGATATGTGTATGTGCCCCATTTAGTTCTGAACGTGGTTTTTAATTGATCATCGGGATGTACCAACACTTGATTGTATCCTGAGAACCCATCCAAGAAGGACATCAATTCTGAGCCCGCGATCGCCTACTGTATTTGTTCCATGGGAGGCAAAGGAAAATTATCCTTTTGGCAGGCTTTGTTAAGGTTTCGAAATTCAATGCAGATTCTAATATCTCCGTTTTTCTTTCTAACAACAACCATATTGGAAACCCATTTGGAATGTCGAACAAGAAAAAATATTTTGGCTTTCAATAATTTATTGAGTTCGGATTTGATCTAGTTTTCTAGATTGGGATGGATCTTTCTCAACTTTTGTTGGACATGTTTTTCATTGTCTATTATTGGAATAATATGTTGGATGATGGATGTGTCGTACGTTTTGAGTTCATAATAATTCCAAGCAATGACACTTTTTTATTGTCTCAAGAGACGAATATACGCTAATTTTTATTTAGGAGCTAGACCAAGGCCTAGATTGATATTCTGTGGTTTGGTATCAGTTCCTAGATTCGCTAATTCAAAGTTGAGCTTTGGAGTTTTGAATTGGTAGATCTTTTAAACCAACCTTTCAAATCATAAAGATCTTATAACTTGACTACTAACTTAGGTATGGCATTGTTAGTGCTATCATGTTGCAATTGTTGGTCGTGTTGGTCTTCGTCAATTATTTGATTGGTATAGGATCCCTCAGATGTGAGGAAACTCACAATATCAAGATCGTCATTGAAAATCCTCCAAGTGGTAATGTTATCAGGAATAGATGGTCTAAAAATTAATTCAATTGAAAATCGATCAGGGCTAAAATCTTCTGAAGGAATGAGTTTGGAAGCTACATTGGCTAAGAGGTCTGCACTAGCATTCTGGAGTCTGGGAATTGATGAAATATTAAATGCTATAAAGTGTTCAGTTAGATCTTGAACTAAAGATTGGTAATGTTTTAAATTACCTGATAAACAATGTATAGTATTACGTACATGTCTGATTACAATTTCAGAATCTCCGAAAACTTGAAGGTATTTGACGTCTAATCCAATTGCTTTGTAGAACCCTTGGACTAAAGCCTCGTATTCTGTGGTATTGTTGTTGCAATCAAATTCAAGTCTGCAAGTTAGCATAGTTTTATCTACTTCTGGACTTATTAACACGCATCCTGCTCTTGCTCCTTCGTTAGACTTAGAACCGTCAAAAAATAATTTCCAAAATAAAGATTTATTTACAGGACTATCTATAAAATTAATACATTTAGAACTATCTGTTTGAGAAAAAATTTCTACTTGAGATAAAAAAAAATGTTCTAAGTAGGGTGAAGTATGAGCGTTAAAATTTCATAAGAAAGAATCTACTGAGTAGTTGCCAATGATGTTAGAACTATATGCTACTGGTTCATTTTCTCCCTCCAGTTCTGTTACTATGTATTTCTGATGTCTTTCTCGCTCAACTTTTATTTGATTTGGTTTACCATTGTAAGGGAGCCACATGTGTGACCAGTCAGTTGCAAAGTATCCATGAAGTTTTTCTGACCAATCTCTGTTAAGAATTAAGCCATAAAATTCTGGAATATCAGAAACTAAAATGTCGATAACTTGACATACCTTTGGGTTGGATGACAGCCTTATGGTGACCCGATTTAATTCGCCAATCACTTCAACTTGCATTCGATCTAATTGAACTATGCATACAGTTGATTTTTGTGGTTGAAAATTCAATTTTGCACATATTTACTTTGGTAAAATATTCGATGAAGCTCCAGAATCCACTAAGCAATTATACAAATTTTTATTAAAAATTTCATAAGTAAGAAGAAATGGGGGTGTATCAGATCTTGATCGTCCTCCGATTAAGGCGATATCATTTCGATCAGCTTTTTTCATCGCATTAGTTGGAGGTCTTTCCATGTCATGGGAAGCTTGAGAGATTACAACAGCGGGCAAAGGTGCAACTGGTACAACATGTAATTCTTTCAAAAGTACCTTTTGCTGGTGTTTTAACTTGCTCAATTCGTAAAAAGTGATATCAGCCCTAGTCATTTTCATGTCTTCTATGATATTATACTCCATTTCATCCGAAATGATCAGTGTTTTAGATGGACTGGATGAGTCTATTTGGACTGGGCTGGTTTGAGTTGCTTTAGGTATAGTTTTCTTGGCTACGACTTTATCCTTAGTCATTGAGCTTGCACTCTTTGGCTTAGGTGTAGGTTGAGGAGGATCAAGTTGATTTCTGCTGCGAGTACTAACCGGGAATGCCTCTTGATCCTCTTCATCTGGAAGGATGAAATCCCACATACCTTGTAACTCTACAAATTCTTCTTCATCAGTATGTTCTTTAGTAGCGATTTCCTCTTCTTCTTCTTTGGATTCAACATTTGTAATAGCGTTAGGGGGTTTGGAATCGGTTGAAGGGTTTCTTTTAAAAGGTCTGTATGGCTTTTTAGAAGAAGTTTCTGCCACTTGTTTCTAAATGTCGACCATCTCGTTAGACATGGTCTTCAAAACTTTTTTCAATCCTTCTAAATCGAATGGATCTTTCGATTGTTTTTTGTTGGGATCTTCCTTGAAAGAAACCTTCTTAGATTTTTGTTATTCTATTGTGTTTTTCTTTTCTAAGGCCATAATACGTTTCTCTACTACTATTGCTTCTTTCACATTTTCAACTAAAGTTGTTTTGTTAGCCCTATCAACAAAGATTGCTATGTTTAATGGTAAAGCAGTGATGTACCATTCACTTCGCACTTCTTCGCTAGGCTGGGAAGCAGTAGGAATTTTGTTTAAGATTTTCTTGAAACGTAAATTGAAATCTTTGTTAGGTTCTTTTTACTTGGCCCTAAGGTTAGACAGGTCGTTGATCAATGTTGCCATAGACCTATCATCACCAAATTTAGTCAAGAATTGTTCTTGGAAAACCTCCCAACTAGTAATAGATCCAGATGGTAATGAGAAATACCATGATCTGGTTGTTCCTTGCAAAGTATAAGGAAAAAGTCCAACAACAGCATCTTCATTGGCAACTCCATTAAGATTTATGGATAGCATAAAGTTATTTATATGTTCTTCCGCTAGCATGCCTGCTTTAGGATTAAACTTAGGCAGCCATTTTTCAGGATGGGCTGGTAACTGACTCAAGGGCGCAGGCATTAAGACTTCCCC
This sequence comes from Pinus tabuliformis, assembly GCA_031772625.1. Taxonomy (NCBI): domain Eukaryota; kingdom Viridiplantae; phylum Streptophyta; class Pinopsida; order Pinales; family Pinaceae; genus Pinus; species Pinus tabuliformis. The sequence continues at coordinate 385,770,641 of CM062805.1, read as the reverse complement.
TGGGTTATTCCATGGAGATTGGGCCATCGTTGAACTACTAATAGAGGAAAGTGTAGAAGATGATCCATGTGGTTGAGAAGATGAGGATACTATGACTCTAGATGATTGAGGAGGAGTTGTGGGAGTGCCGGTGGACTGATGGACAATGATTTGAGGTGGAGGAGTGGATGGTTGACTTCGCGGTGAAGAGGTTGTGATGGATGATGATGATGAAAGAGTCTCACTATTGGACCCTTTAGGAGACTTCCTTGCTCTCTTCCTTGTAGGTAGAGGTAACTCGATTGGCTGAACACCAGAATTTTCGCTCTTTAAGCTGGTAAGAGGATGAGCAGGGTTATATTGGGAAGTCAAGCTGCCTTGAGATTTATTATATTTTTGAAGAGATATAGAAAATCGCTAAAGTTTTTGAATCAAAGATTCAACTTTGGGAGTTTCAATAGTAGATTGTTCTGAAATGTCAGGGTTTGTAGTAGTGGCTATTACTCCTGTGACTTCTCGCTCTGGATTTAAAGATTCCAAATGTGATGGAGAAGTCGTGGGAGATGGTGAGGGCGATTTACTCTTAGAATGGTATTTAGATTTGGATTTACTTTCCATTCACAGTTTCAGGCCCTCCTTCTAGCGCCAAATATGTTGAAGCCCTGAAAATCAGGTCTACAACAAGGTGGATACCCACCCAGTCTGGACCTTGGTTAGCAGCTCCTTTTCCGTTTGGTATAGTGGGTCCGACTAGGGATATGGGACCAGTTTCCCAATTTATGTGTGTGTTTGAAGGATTGATATTTCTCTTTCTAAAATTTCCTAAGTGAGATGCTCTAATTCTAACTCTAATCTAATAACATGCAAAAGGTATTTTAATAAGTAGAAATATTTAAATCTACACTAACCCGGGGTGTAATCCTTCTACTTTGCGATCTAAAATGATTTCAGATAACAATTGGTAATAAAGATCATTCAACTGTCATGAGAAAAGAATTCAATATAGATAAACAACTTTGTATAAAAAGTTAGACGAAACAGTTGTGAAAAGCATATCGCATAATAAGCTATTCATACATTAAGCATAAATAAATAGCTATCACTGTACAAAAGTGCCAAATGATAACTCAATCATTTACGCATCAATATGTAAACAACTGAAGTTGAATATCACTTTTAACACAAAGGCAGAAATAGTTAAGAGATAGAAGTACCATTTATAACTAGTCCTACTCATGATGTTCAAGCGATAATGATTTATCTCTTCATAACCCAACATCCACTAAGAGTACAGAAATGCAACATTAGTAGCAGATATTAAATACAAATATTGATAAATCTTGTTCCATTCATTCATCAAAACCTCCATAGAGGGTACAAAAGTGCATGTTCTGGGGATACGTTTCTGACAAATTTCAGGACCCTTCTCTAAATGCATGAGAAGGGTTTAAATACTACTAACTAAATCTAAAAATAACTTATTACAAAAATGTAGGATGCGGTTTAAATGACCGTCCTCACTTTGGGCAAAAATAAAACTAAATTAAAACTAAAACTGAATCTAAAATTAAAATTACTAACTATTTCTGTATCTGCTCCTTGAAGTCGCATGCATTCAGCATCTATTTGAGAAGAGTTTGCTGACTGATTTCCAATTTTAGCTGTGCTGCGAAAACAGAATCGGCAAGAGCTGGTACCATCTTCTCGGCAGAATTGATGATACATTTGAGAGTCATCCACTGGCTTTCGGATTTAAGTTTTACTTCTTTTACCTCTAGTGTTCTTTTTATAAATTTCTGGGCTTACAAGCGACTAAGCACTCAGAAGCTTTCCTTTTCAAGAAGTTTTTTCCACATTGGAAATTGCCTATGTTTCTTGATCCGGGCTTCCTTGGTGCGTTTTTTTACCCTTTGCGCGTTTTCTTTTAGCGGATATAAAGCTCAATTTTTTTGTGAAAATAATGATTCGTAAGCTCTTGACCCTGAGTTTTAAATTGTCTGTTTGTGATATCCATGCTATCCAGTATCCATTTAACCATGTCTGTGTATGGAAGAATTCTGGGCCTTGCCGCTATCCTGTGTAAGAATGAACAAGCCAGTTGTGTGATGGATGCCTCAGAAGAACTATGTGAGCCTGCAGTAGCCTCGACCTCCATTACTCTAGGATTCTCTTCCTCAAGTTGATTGTACATGCCTTCCCAAGTGGAAATACCAGTGTCTTTGTTATAGGCGATGTCTTTATACAAGGGCACCATTTCCTTCTCTTCAGAGCTCGGGGCTTTGCCTCTCTTCCCCATGGTATCGTGCGTACTGCTTTGTATCGTTCTCTGTTCTTCGTTCCTACAATTTACAAGTGAAGTGAGAATAATGATATGGAAAGGTGATGGGAAAGTCTTAAATGATGAAAACATATAAAATATACAACCTTACGTCAAATGACTTTTCGATAAGCACGAAACCATATTCCATTAATAACTGGAAACTAACTCATTAATTAGCATTAAAGCGCATAACCAGGTCTTGGTTTATGGAAAATACTTTTTTTTCAACAACGAACCTGAAAGATCTGCGATGAAGTGATTTTGTGATTTGCTTCGCAATATCGCAGATCGCAACATCGCAGAATCGAAACATCGCATGGTTGCTTAGCTTGGTATATCGTATTATCACATTATCGTTCTATCGCTTTGCCATTCAATCGCAATATCAGAATATCACAATATCACATTATCATAATGTTGGAGAAACGTGACATATGACAATTTTCGTTAATCTGTTTTCTGCGAAATGCGATTTGCGATATGCGTCATTGCATATCAGTGGTTTAAAGTTTTTTGAGCATAAGCAGTCTTTGATGCATGCGATGCGACATATGTTTGTGGTCTCGTATCGCGATCTCGCAGTCTTAGAATTCAGTTTTCAAAGAGGTATCCTTTTATGCTTTTGCGATGCGATATTTCCTAAGGAATAATTCTACTTTATCATAAAACTTAGGTTTTTTTGTTTTTTTTCAAGGATATTCTCCTAAGTTTTTTGACGGTAAGTTTTATTGAAAAAGGAAATACAAGCACTAATTGATTTTTTTAATTTTTTGACTAAGGGTCCCCACTTATTTGGTATTAGTAATAACACAAAATAAGAAGGGGGATTGTTGCTGGCCACAACACTCCGATATGCGACTTTCCCTTTAAAGATGGGAAATACAATATTGACGCTTAATTCTTCACTATCTTATTTACAAAGGAAAACCCCACTGGACACAAAGGATGGAACTCAAAAAAATTAAACCCACGACTATATTTATCATCGGGTCTGCCTCCTTTGAGCCTTTTGCACTATCACTCCAATCTCTGCTTCTATGATATGCGATGGTCGATTAAATCGTGACCGTCGATCAGGATCGTGATCCGATGGTCGAGGATTAATTGCATGATTGCAATCACTTGGTCATAGCACTTAGCCTTCCACTTAAAACCGCCGATAATGCGATTAGCGATTAGATCTGGACCGTCGATCTAAATCTTGATCCAATGGTCCACGCTTAATCGGATGATCGTTATCGCTATAATACAATGGGTCGTCCTGATGACTTAAAATGGGTTCTGCTGATGCGATTAAATCCCAGTTGTTGATCTTAAAGTTCTAATGGCTGCTGAGCAATAACTTTACTCCTTCGCTCATCCCTTTTTACTTAGTTTTTATGCGTTTTCCTCAATTCTTCTGTGGTTTTCTCCTCTTCGAAGACGCGCTCTTACGTCTAGCTCAAGTGCTTGCTTTAGGGCTTTGATAATGAGATATATCTATTTGTATATGATATATAGTGTACGATCGATGCCCTAAGGCCCTCTTTTTTGCGCCATTCCTAACCAGAGTCAATTACCTTTTGCTGGTTTAATGAGCGAGTCCTCCTGAGCTTGGCTTTAATCTTCTCAAATGGATTCAACAATCCATTGTGATCCTCCGAATCACTCTTCTTCACTGTATAGTTCTTAAAAGTCTGCCTTATGCTTCCGTTGCTTAGCTGCCTCTGAGCTTCTACTCTTCTGTGAAATCTCGCTTCGATTTCACTCCAGAGCTTCACTCTTTTCATCAATTTGATTCAAGGATCCTTTTACAATTCCTTTGAATCAACTCTGTTCCTCTGCATCCTTAAGAATTCTACCTGCAACTTGTTATAGAGCCTACGGATTCATAGTAAATCGTTCATGAAATACTCTTCAATACACTGACAAATTCAGGAATAAAAACCTCTCTCTCTCTCTCTCTATATATATATATATATATATATATATATAATATATGTATGTATGTATGTATAAACAGTCAATTACATATCTGAGACTTTGAGTCTCGCACAGGCCTTTTCTTCAATATTGTGGCCTCTCCCCTTTGACTCTATCCATAGGCTTACATATATACCAGGAGTTCTATTGAACTGTCTTGGTTGAACTCATATATCTACTGAACCATCTCCTAAATCCTCTGTCCATTATTTTCACTTCTAATTAATTAATTCCTAAAGTCTCTCCTTAGTTCCTCCAGTCATGAATTGTTCTAAGAGTCCTAATTGATTTTAGGCTCTTTTGTCATTGTTGCCACGTGTGTTCTCATTTATTTGAGAGCACTTAGAATTTCCTCCCATTATCTAATTAATTCACTTAAAAGCCTAATATTACATTAATTCGTCACTTAGAAATCCAACATCCTAAAAATATATGACCCCCTATGTCTACTTAGTTACAATGATTTTATCTTGGGTGAATTCTCCTGCATCATACTCCCAAAGTAGAAAATATTCATGATCTCTTGATCATGTGTCTTCTGATATTGGTCTTCCTAGATCCCACACTTTTTTCTGTAACTATCCACATGGTTTGTTCCCTTGTTGTTGCTGTAATTCTACTGTCTTTTGCTCCATCTTCTTCTTCTTGTCAATCAGGTTCAAACTCTGATTTATCATGCTTCCTGCTGCTACCATTTTCCTCCATTTGAGCTACTTCATCATCAATTGCCACATTTCTTCAATCTCTATTTCCAGTACATCTTTGGACTGGTCCATATTCTGTTTCTTACTTCTTCCTCTTTCTCTTTGCTTCTAGTTGCTATTGTTGTCCACTATTTCTTCAAACAGCTGTTGGTTTCCTTTACTTGCTCCAAATTTTGCCTTACTTGCTTTGCTGACTTCTATGCTGACTTTTATGCTATCTCTTATGCTGACTTTTGCTTTGTTTGCTACCTCCCTATCATCCTTACCCTCTTGCACTGAATCATGTCTGTCCAGCACTCTATCCAACAAATTAACTTCTATATTACATATATTGAGTTCTTCCATAGAATTCTCTTCCTTCACCTTTATTTAGCTATTTACTTATGCCAAATCTCCTCCAGCAATTGAAATAAAACCCGCATTCACTAAACACTTGTTAAAATAAAAAACATAAGGTTGTTGTGCCCTATTTTCCTTTGGCAACAATTCAGTTTGCTGCTCTGTTTCTTTTTCCTTTGTCAGCACATCAGTATATTGATTTGAATTCTCAAAAGAATTCATAAGACTGTCAACTGGTCTCTCCTCCACATCATTTGTTCTAATGATGTCTTCCTGCCCTTGTCCACTATAGTGAACTCCTTTTTCTGCAATCATACTGTCATACTCTGAATTCTCCAGCAAATATTCCAGCAATGCAATTTCTCTGTGACACTTTGCCAGTATTTCATCATCACTTCCAATCCTAAGTTCTTTCTGCTTCAATAAGTCACTACTTCTCTCTTTTAAGAGACATTCTTCATCCTCCTTTTTCAGAGTTTTTATATTTTTAAGGATACTTTTTCATACTTCTGACAACTTCAAAAGATTATTTATCTTCTGCAAAATACTCCTTTGTTAGTGTTCTTTCTCCCTTTGATAAGTCTTTTGCATAGACTTCTTCCTTCTTAACATCTTTCAGTAGATGTCCTTCTTTCTTACTGTCTGTCTCAACAACTTCCATGGCTATTTCCACTGTGTCTATCGTCATGGTGAATTGATGATCCTTTACTATGTTTTCAGCTAACATAGTCTCTTCTCCAAGTTTGCCTTCAGTCTCTTGTTGTTTATCTTCCCCAAGAGATATTCTTGTCTCACCATCTGCATTATCATTCTCCTCTATGACAGCTTCTATAGACTCATCCATAGACTTTTCCTTTTGTATGCAGTCAAATTCTTCTTCTGAGAAGTTTTCTTTGTCACCTTCTGCTTCTAGATCTTCATCTCCTCTGAAGATATCTTCAAAAGGCTATTTTTTTCCTACAATACTTGTCATTATACACAAACTATCAGTTTTAAAAGCATAAGACCTTGTGGTCTCACTTGATGCTTCAGTCATCATGTCTCCTTACTGTTCCAAGTCCTTCATATGATTCAGAAATTCTTCAATGGTATCCTCTTCAATCTCCTCAAGCCCTTAACTTTGTTGCTTGATATCTTCCTCCAACAGCATATGAGACCTATCTATCTCATCTTCTTCCAGAACAAAATTTAGATTCTACTTGTCTTCTTCCTCCTTTATGACAATATCAGAAAATTGTCCTTCACCTGTTTCACCTGCAAAATATACAAGTTGTCAGATTTAAAACCAGGTGACCCTTTGGCCTCACCTGAAGTTTTAGTCTTCAAGTCTTCATCTTCACTTTCTCCCATAATTTCTCCCTGTTCTAGTTCACCAATGGATTCTTCCATTTCCAACTACGGTTCCTTGAGTTTTCCCCTCAGCCACTTTACTTGCTTTTGTTGTAGCCTTCTCTCCATCTCATGCCATTCCACTGGCTTCTTCCTTAATACCCAACCTAGTGTCTGGTTTTCCTCAAGTATTCTCCTTAATGCATCGAGTTGTTCTTTCAACTCTGCAATCTCTTTGTCTATCTCCTCTTGACTCATCCTCTTGCCATCTGATTTGGCATCCTCTTTCTCATATCTTCTGCTATGGATTCTTTCTAAACCTTTGCTATGACTATCAGTAGTCATCTTCTTCTCTTACTTCATGAGCTTCTCGCTTATCTGCAACAAGCCTCTACAAGAACTAGTCCTCCTCGCTGCAATATTACCTCACTAATCTCTCCTCACTCAGACTTTTGGTAAGCATAGTCCTCTGTCTGGAACCTCCTCTTGAGCAACACCTTTGCTCCTGCTAGGCTTTTGCAATCTCTCACTCTCTCTTGAGAACACTTCAGTTGTCCTTTCTATCCAATCTCTTGTTGGATTCTTCAGGTTCACTGCCACTTTCCTTCAGAGTGTTTTCCTTACTCTGTCTTCAAGAACACATCTGGTTCTCCTCTCACAGATTCTCTCGCTGTCACTTGTGCATTAGTATATAAACACACATTCTGAATTTAAAATAGAACATATTACCTCACTTTCAAGATCTCAGCATGATCTTGTTTCACCATTCCACCTATACTTTGAATGGATTTCCCTCTGATTTTTTTTCCAAGTCTTCTTTCCTTCAGAACTTGTTTTAAGCAATCTTGCTTTCTCTTTCCTTTGTTCCTGACTACTCCAAGCCTCTGTTGGAACTGTTACAGTCTTCCAAGAACTTCAAAAGTTCCCCTTACAGTCTTCTACTGTATTCTCTATCATTCATCAATTAACTTATGCACGTGACCTTCTTCTGTGTGCAAACTCCCTTTCGCAGAAATATTTCCTCGCTCTGATTTCAATTCTGCTTTGATACCACTAATGATGAGGGAAACCCCCGCACATACCCACAGTATGCATAGCAAGGCAATAAATACATCTGTGTCAGGTATTTGACTCACAAAGGAGTCAAAACTTCCAACCATACATGGTTAGGGCCATTTTTAGTCACAATTCCTTGTTATCAGAACCAATCACCCCGCCTAAACCTCCTATTGGGAGTTAAATCAATCCTCACGACTTTGTTTTCCCCTTTATCAAAGCATTCCACAAATCTTTCTTATCGAGACTCTAAAACCCATCTAAACCTTAGTTAAGCCTTTTTAAATCCATCGGCCGCATATATATATATATATATATATATATATATATATATATATATATATATATATATATATATATATATATATATATATCTATATATATATATATATATATATATATATATATATATATATATATATATATATATATATATATATATATATATATAACCACCCTCTTAAAACATTGGTTAATATATATATAACACATAAAAACCTTCATTCGGCGCAATTTCCTTATAAAACCGTTTATAAAGGAAATCTATGCAAACATACCCTTTTCTGCCTTTCGTACGGCTTCTGCACAGATCCTGAGGCTGTACCTCTATCGCAATCGGCTATCGGCACTTTCGCGGGTCATACATACATGTATGCCTCATCCCTTCTCCGACTGCGATATGTGACTTTCCCTTTAAAGCCGGGAAATACACTATCGGCACTTAATTCTTCACTATCCCGTTTACAAAGGAAAACCCCACCGGACACAAAGGACAGAACTCAAAAACATTAAACCCGCGACTATATTTATCGTTGGGTCCACCTCCTTCGAGCCTTTCGCACTATCGCTCCGATCTCCGCTTCTCCGATATGCGATGGCCGATTAAATCGTGACTGTCGATCAGGATCGCGATCCGACGGTCGACGATTAATCGCACGATCGCAATCGCTTGGTCATAGCACTTAGCCTTCCACTTAAAACCGCTGATAATGCGATTAGCGATTAGATCTGGACCGTCGATCTAAATCTTGATCCGACAGTCCACGCTTAATCAGATGATCGCTATCGCTATAATACAATGGCTCGTCCCGATGACTTAAAAAGGGTTCCACTGATGCGATTAAATCCTAGCCGTTGATCTTAAAGATCCAACGGCTGCTGAGCACTGACTTTACTCCTTCGCTCATCCCTTTTTACTTAGTTTTTACGCGTTTTCCTCAATTCTTCTATGGTTTTCTCCTCTTCGAAGATTTCAGCCTTTCTGCTGGTTTAATGCATGATTCCTCCTGAGCTTGGCTTTAATCTTCTCAAATGGATTCAACGATCCATTATGATCCTCCGAATCACTCTTCTCCACTGTATAGTTCTTAAAACTCTGCCTTCTGCTTCCGCTACTTAGCTACCTCTGAGCTTCTACTCTTCTGCGAAATCTCACTTCGATTTCACTCCAGAGCTTCGCTCTTTTCCTCAATTTGATTCAAGGATCCTTTTACAATTCCTCTGAATCAACTCCATTCCTCTGCGTCCTTCAGAATTTTGCCTGCAACTTGTTACAGAGCCTACGAATTCATAGTAAATCATTCATGAAATACTCTTCAATACACTGACACAGTCAGGAATAAACACCTCTATATATAAATATAAATAGTCAATTACATATATGACACTTTGAGTCTCGCACAGGCCTATTCTTTAATATCATGGCCTCTCCCCTTTGAATCTACTTGTAGGCGTAAATATATGCCAGGAGTTCTGTTGAACTATCCTAGTTTGACTCCTATATCTACTGAACCGGCTCCCAAATCCTCTATCCATTATGTTCACTTCTAATTAATTAATTCCTAAAGTCTCTCCTTAGTTCCTCGAATCATGAATTGTTCTAAGAGTCCTAATTGATTTTAGGCTCTTTTGTCATTATTGCCACTCATGTTCTCATTTATTCGAGAGCACTTACAATTTACTCCCATTATCTAATTAATTCTCTTAAAAGCCTAATATTTCATTAATTTGTCACTTAGAAATCCAAGTTCCTAAAAATACATGACCCCCTATGTCTACTTAATTACAATGATTTTCTCTTGGGTGAATGCTCTTGCATCATTGGACCAAGGGATTAACAAACCCAAGGGATATGAAACCTTAGATTGATAAACCCAAAGTATTGATATTATAGACCCAACGGATTAATTCTAAAACCCCAAGCTATTATAAACTGAAGGGAATAATATTAAACCCAATGGATTAATATTATAAACCCAATGTATATAAATCCTAAGATAAATATTATAAATCCTAAAATAAACATAGTTGACCTTGGTTGACCATACTTGATTTTCATATTGTTACAATCTTCGTCACAATGTGACAATGGACTATGGTTGACCATTATTGATTTTCATATTGAGAAAACCTTTGTCACAATGTGACGTTGGATAATGGTTGACCATGGTTGATTTTCATATTGAGACAATATTTTTCATAATGTGACATTGGACGATGGTTGACCACAGATGACCATGGTTGTAACAATGTGACATTGGATCTAATGACAATCTTTGTCACAATATGACCATGGTTTACCATGATTGATCATTGTTGATTTCCATATTGAGACAATCTTTGTCACAATGCAACGTTGGAACAAGGTTGAACATTACGAAGAGTCTTTTCGGTAGAAATCACATAGGAGAAAATTTTGTCGATGCGTTTCGAACTAGCTAGTGTGGTTCATCATCAGGACCATATGAAGATGCAGATCATGGCACAGGCTTAAATAGAGGGTGATGTAGAGACCAAAAGATCAAATAACGACTATTTTATGAAAATTAATATTTTAATAATGATAATATTCCTATAACATCTAATATAACGATTAGTTTAAGAATAATAATATTATAATTTATAATAATATTTTAATAATGATTATTAAGATCAAATTATATTCCTATAATGGCTAGTTTAAGAATAATAATATTATAATTTATAATAATAATTAAAAAAATTAATTAATAATAATAATAATAATAATAAAATTAAGAAATATTGTAAAACGTAACATTAATAAGAAAAAACAATCCAAGTCAACCAAATACAGGGAACATAGTAAAAAATATATAAAAGTAAATAAATAAAATAATAACATAAAATAAAATAAATAAATAGGAGTCAAGGCTAATAAGTCAAGATCCTAAAACAAAAATAATAATTAAAGGAGACTAAAATTAAAACAAAGCAATCAAAATGGAGGGTATTATTATTATTATTATTATTTATAACGTCTAGTTTATGAAAAATAATATTTTAATAATGATTATTAAGATAAAATAATATTCTTATAACAGAATAATAATATTATAATTTATAATATATATTTTTTTTTAATTAATAATAATCATTCATATATATATATATATATATATATAAAGAAAGAAAAACATAAACAATAAAAAGAAAGAAACAATCCTAGTCAACTAAAGATAGGGAACAAAGTCCATATATATATATATGTGTGTGTGTGTGTGTCAAGACCTACTTAATGAGTGAAGATCCTATAACAAAAATAATAATTAAATGACGCTAAAAATAAAACAAAGCAATAAAAAGAGAAAGATTTATTTATTTAAGGTGAGAAAACTGAACGAACGAATATTAACCTTAAATGAAAATACCTATATAGAAACAAACAAAAGAAATCATAAATAGAAACATCAAACCTAAAAAACAAAATAGTCTGCAAATAGAAACAAACTAGGAGGACACGACAGGGACCCAACTTCCGCAAATACTCCAACGATCATCTCTATTTAAATTATTAGGCCCTTTTTCGATTTCCAAGGTCTCCCTGAATTTACGATGATGGAAATGACTAACCTTGTCAATGACATGGGCTTCCTCAATGCACATGTGATTCGTAGATTTTTTTGCATGTTCTACCAGCCATGCTTGATTTTCATGGTTGATTTTCATATTGACACAATCCTTGTCACAATGCCACATTGGACCATGGTTGACCATCATTGACCATGATTGATTTTAATGTGAAGACAATTTTTGTGACAATGCGACGTTGGACCATGGTTTTTTTTTTTTTTTCTATGTTAAGACTAAACTAAGTACCCACAGGGAATTGAACCGGTGACCTATCGCAAGGAGTGCCTTAACAACGCACCCATTCACTGTCAATCCAAAGCCCCGTGGGCAACGTTGGACCATGGTTGACCATCGCTAATTTTCATATTAAAACAATATTTGTCACAATGCAACATTGGACCATGGTTGACCATGATTGTTTTTCATATTGAGAAAATCTTATGATAAAACCTAAGATAAATATTATAAACCAAGTTATATAAACGCTATGATAAATATTATAAACGCTAAAATAAACATGGTTGGCCATGGTTGATTTACATATTGAGAAAATCTTTGTTACAGTACGATGTTGAACCATGGTTCATGATGGTTGATCATGTTTGATTTTCGTATTGAGACAATATTTGTCACAATGTGATGTTGGACCATGGTAAACTACAGTTGACCATGGTTCACAATGATTGAAATTGACTAACCAAAGTTGACAATAATTGTCCATGTCACAATGTGACATTCAACCATGGTCTGATATTTCATATCGAGACAATCTTTTAAGAAAATTTAATACAAAAAATAAATAAATATATTTCATAATTAGTTACTTTCTTAAAATATAATTAATCAATATTTATCTCATTATAACTATTATTATCATTTAATAAAACCTTTTTTATATCGTCATTATTATTTAATAAATTTATATTTATATTTTTTCAAAATAAATTTACTTCAAATTTAAAAAATTAATATCTATATATATACTTACAAATATCTTATTTTATAAACATTAAAAATTCTCATACATCTTCTTTACAACTTTAAAACTAAATAACAATAACAATATTATTATTATTATACCTTTTAGAATAACATAGGTTAATATATGTTTTAGAATGAAACTAACTTAAATTTTGTGGTAGGAAAATTTAATGGTTAAGCGAAATTTAAATTCAACCAATGAAACTAACTTTAAATTTATATATTATATAGTATAAATTTAATTTAATTTAATGCTTAATATAAATTCATCGCTAAATTGACATATTTAGTCAGTGCAAATTTAGTCGAATTCAAGGTGTATAAATATTCATATTTATAAAATATTATATTTGTATTTAACTATATTTATGTTAATATTTTAGAAAATTCCCCAAGAGTTGTATTATAGATTTTTTTTGGGAGAATCTTGATAAGTTCATGGAAGGGCTAAACATAGAGAAAATTTAAATTTGCGTGATGCACGTGGCAGGGAAATTTTGCTTCCTTTCTTTTCTTTCTGAGAGAATGTGTTTGATTATTAATCATCATCATTGAAAAGTTGTGAAATGAATTATATAATTGTTTCTGAGAGAATGTGTTTGATGATCAATCATCATCGTTGAAAAGTTGTGAAATGAATTATATAATTGTTAGAGACTGTAATATGCAGCTTTGCCTCCTATTAAAAAAAGTAGTTGTTGTGAAATGAATTATATAATGGTTAAAGAGTGCAATTTATTTATGCAAAAAGTAATAGATAATTAAATTAAAGTAAAAGCAATAATAAATTAAAATTACATATTTTTACATATTAATCGTAATCAAGTTTTATTCCAATCTTATTTTTTATTATGACAATTTATAAGTATAATAAATTTAAAATTACAATTTTATTATAATTATAAATTTATAATCTATATGTATAGATATATTTATATATCTATATATATTAATAAAAGTTGTGAAAATGTTTTAAAATAAGTAGTTTTCCAAACATGTTATGAATTAGTTTATTTTTCATTATTTCAAAATTAAAATATTAGAAATAAATATTTTTTAATATGAAATATGAAAATAATTATTTTGGATATTAGTATTGTACAATTTAATGGTTAAGAGCATGTGCTTCCTTTTAAGAGATTACCAATTCAAAATCAAAAGGGATAGAGTATGTATGCCATAGTAGATTTAACAAGGGTCTTATACACCAACATATTAACACAACCACATTAATAAATGTGATTGATATACTTAAGTCATATGTTAATCACATTAACAATCACATATATTATGATTAATTATGATTATTATTATTAACCATTAAAAAATTAATCAATTCATTAAAATATTAAATTATTAATTAATTTATTAAATTATTAATTCAATCATTATTAATAATTAATTAATGAATAATTAATTAATGAATAATAATAACATATAGCTAATTTTTATTATTATTTAACTAACATTATTTTATTAATATAAATATTGTTAACAAATAATACTAGTAGTTAACTACTATTTATTATTTCTTATTATTATTTATTGATATTGTTTTATTAATATAATTATTGTTTTTATAAATATTTCAAATATAAATATTAAAATATCGATTGAAGTGATGTTGTGGATGAGGTAATGCTTGCTTGGAGGTTCATCTAGGGTTTGATTCAGAGTTTGAAGCTGTTGACTATGGCGGGTCGTGGAGGAGGGAGTTCTGCTCTCTCTTACAATCACATAGCAATGAAGAGAAACAAGGAATCTAATTTGCATCAATTCAAGGAACCAATAGAGGGGATCACTGAGGACACTAACTCAGGAAAAATCAAATCTCACGAACAAAGAGAAAATCATGAGGAAGATCATAGGGAGAAGAGGAAAGAGGGCAGCAGTCAGAAGGCAACACCTTTGAGGGCGACAGGGGGCTGCAAACCTAATTCGACCATCACTCCCTGGGTCGTTTTAAGTGATCCAACGCTACAGGTGCATAGAGATCACATGGCGGAACACGGGATCATATGCAAATTTATGGGGACTTGGCCAACAGAGAAGGAATTACATGCATGGATAAGGTACAAACCTTCACGTTGGATCCAAGGGTTTCTTCACAGTGGTGTTCACGAACTTAGAAGATAAAGACAGGGCGTTTGAGGGAACACGTTATTTTTACGCTGCTGCAGGACTATACATGCGACCATGGGTGATGAACTTTGTCCCAGAACGAGAAACGTTCACTTCAGTACCGTTATGGATAAGACTTTACTCCCTTCCTTTAGATTATTGGCTATTGAAGTCTCTAAGGGCTATTGGAAATAAACTATGGCATTTTATAAAGAGGCAAATACACTTCCTTTGCCCGACTCTGTGTGGAAATGGACCTATCTGGGGCACTCCCAGACGAGATCATTTTAGAAGTTTATGATGAGGAATGGGTGCAGGTAGTGGACTATGAGCATGTCCCATTTAGGTGCCGCAAGTGCCATGAACATGGGCACCTATACAAAGACTGCCCATTAAATAAACTACAAAGTGACAAAAAAACCACCACAAGCAAAGATCCCGACGGTTTCACCAAGGTGGGGGGTAAGGGGAAAGGAGGAAAGCAACACCAAAAGAAAGCCAATGAGGAAGGAAAACAGAGCCATAAAAGTTTCAAAATCTTAGAAGAAGAAATGGAAAACAACAGGGAAAACCAAAAATCGGAGACCAAGACCAATGAGAAGGATAGGGATACCAGCATAGAGGACATACCAGAGAATAGCCGACAACAAGATGATCTATCGAGCATGGTGGAGCTCAGTAGGGACCATGAAATGATCCCAAGTGAGGTAGGAACATAGGATCATGAACTACATGAGATTCTTGAGAAGGAAAACTTGGATCTAGAAAAGTTTCTGGAGCAGGGTATTAAAAAAGGAGTTGACTCCCTGCCAAAAGAGGAGTTTGATAGGGTTCAACAACTCATCCTATGGATATCCCAATTGAAAAGCTTTGGAGTCAAAAGAAACCATTAAAGCCAGGAAAATAGAGGGATGAAGATAATGGAGGAAACATTGGGGCACTCTTCCAAGAACCCAGTTAGGAAAAGACGTAATGAGCTGCTATCAAAATGTGGAAAACTCATGATCAACTCAAGTAAGATGAAAGACCTAACCAGTTACTCTTTTAAAAGTCTTTCTTAATGAAATTTACAACCTAGAACATTAGGGGCCTAGGAAGTAAAAGGAAACAAAGAAATCTCAACAGTAGAATAAAAGAAGGAAAATCAGACATGGTTTTCATTCAGGAAACAAAATGCTCAATGGATAAAATCAGAGAAATACATAGTAAATGGTTGAGCAGGTATGAGTATCTAGAGGTTAAGGTAGATAACTCGGCAGGAGGGATTATCACGGTCTGGGATCCCCAAAAACTCAGAATCCTGGACACGGAAGCGTCTAGGAACTATCTTTCGCTGGTAATACAACATGTGGATGATGAGTGTTACATGATTACAAATGTCTATGGTCCTCAAAAACTAGAAGACAAACTCAAGTTTTTCACTTCCCTTGAGGAACTAAGAGAGAGATACCCCCAATATTCCCTGGATTCTGGTAGGGGACTTCAATATGATCAAATCTCTTACAGAGAAAAAAGGGGGCACTAGAACACTAGGCAGAGACTCCATTGTCTTCCAGAAATTCATAAATAACATGAGATTAGTGGATGCTAAAACAATAAATGGCACCTTCACCTGGAAAAACAAGAGGGGAGGGGCTTCTCAAGTTGCCTCTAAACTAGACAGATTCATGATCTCAAAGGACCTATTTCTCACAGGCCCTAACATGTTAGCTTTAATCCTTCCTTTTGGAGGCTCAGATCATTGGCCAGTCCAACTTGAAGCCACTTTTATGGGCACACCAAGGAACAGACCTTTCAGGTTTGAAAATGTTTGGCTTTCTCACCCTGACTTCACTAGCAATATTGATAAATGGTGGATGGAAGAGTTTCCCCTTCAAGGCACCAAAATGTTCATGCTACAACAAAGACTTAAACACATTAAAATCAGACTCAAAGATTGGAACAAAAAATAGTTTGGTAACATTTTCGAAACGAAAAAAGTAGTTGAACAGAAACTTCAAGGGATTAATCAGCTTATGATCACAGATGGCTTTAACGAGGAAAGGAAATCTCAAGAAAAGTTTCTTAAGAAGGAATGGGATGACAGATGCAGGAAAGAGGAGATTTTCTAGAGACAAAAATCGAGAGTACAATGGATTAAAGAAGGGGAAAGAAACACAAAGCTTTTTCACATGTCAACCTTGAGTCACAGGTCACACAACAGAATTCGAAAACTCAAAGTTTCTCAAGGGAAAGACTTGTCACCCACAAAGAAATGGAATCTGTCCTAGTAGAACACTTCCTTAGCATTGCAAATGATCCTCTCTTAGACAGGTTACAGTTCATTAGTAAATTCACAAGGTACATTCCCAAGCTTGTCACAAGGGAAGACTATCATAATCTCAATAGGCTAGTATCTGAAGATGAGGTTAGTGAAGTTATCAACGAGATGCAAAATGGGAAAGCTCCTGGCCCGGATGGTTTCAATGTGGACTTTTTCAAAGCACACTGGAAAACAGTCAAACAAGACATCCTTGAGGTGGTGGAAGACTCAAGAAGATCCAAATCAATCCTAAAGGCTCTCAATGCCTCCTTCATAGCTTTGATTCCAAAGCATGACAAGGCCATCACACCAGACAAATTTAGACCCATAGCTTTGTGTAATGTGGTGTACAAGCCAATCTCAAATGTGATTGCTAATAGAATCAAGCCCCTTCTTCTAGCTTTCATCTCAGAGGAGGAAATTGGTTATGTGGAAGAAAGACAGATTCTCAACAATATCATACAAGCTCATGAGATGGTACACTCTCTAAAAGGGAACAAGAAATCTAGAATGATCATACAGCTTGACCTAGCAAAAGCTTATGACAAGCTAATCTGGTCTTACATCAGGGTAGTGTTGAAAGCTTATGGTTTTGACAACAATTGGATTAGATGGGTTATGGCCCTTGCATCCACTGCCAATTTCTTAATCCTTCTTAATGACTTGCCCTCAAGAACCTTCATGTCCTCTAGGGGACTAAGGCAAGGATATCTACTCTCCCCCTTCCTCTTTGTGCTCATGATGGGAGGGCTAGGTAGAGCGATAAAAATGGCTAGCACTAAGGGAAGAATCAAGGGTTTGAAACTCACCACAGATGGAGCGACCTCAACTCACCAACAATTTATGGATGACACTATACTGCAAGGCATTCCCACAGTCAAGCAAGCCAAAGTTTTTAAACAAATCTTGAATGACTTTGCTATCGTTGTTGGTACAGAGGTAAGCCTTGAAAAATCAAAATTTTTCTTTTTTAATACTGACATTGCTATTCAGAGAAATCTTACCAGAATTCTAGGGTTCCAAAGGGATCAGTTACCCTCTAAGTACCTAGGAATGCCCCTTACAGACAAACCTCTAAGCAAGGGAGTGTGGGAGCTGGTCATTAACAAACTTCAGGATAAGGTCAAGAAATGGACATGCAGATCTTTAAATTTAGTAGGGTGCCTTGTGCTCACAAAATCTATCCTGCAAGCCATACCCATTTTCATAATGTCTGCTCTTCCTGTTCCTAAAGGAGTTTCACAAGAGATCAATAACATTCAAAGATATTTTCTTTGGGGTAAAGCGGAAGAGAAAAAGAAGTGGGCTTTGGTAGCTTGGGACAAGCTATGCAAACCTCAGGCCCCTGGTGGTTTGGGGCTTCATGACCTCGAAACCCTCAGTAGAGTTTCAGGTGAAAAGATTTACTGGAGGTGGCTCAAGGAGTCCACAACCCCATCGGCCAAGCTTTGGAAACAGAAATATGCAAGAAATTGGCAGGGAAGGGATCACATTTGAATGTCTGGGCTTATCAAGGGCTCCCACATATGGAATCTTGCTTGGGAAATAAGAGGTATTGTCTAGCAACACAACTTCTGGGAGATCTGAGATGGGAACCTAGCAAGATTCTAGGAGGACAACTGGCAGCAAGAACTGAACCTGTTTAGGCAAGAACTAACTGATCTCAAGAATGACACCGACAACAAAGGCTTATGCATGGTAAGTGACTTCTGGGAGCAAGTAAGCAATAATGGAAAATGGAGAACATGGAAGGATATATGCTACAGGGAAGAGAGCCCTTTGAAAGCTTAGGCAAACTCTCTTGCTATGGACTTGGAACAAAGGAAAATTTTGGTTTCATCCTTGCCTGACCAACTAAGATGGGGAAGAAACAAAGAAGGTAAATTTAACCTAAAAGAAGCTAAACAATTAGCTCTAGGGTTCGATTATCCAAATCCTGATAAGGCATGGAAGAACCTCTAGAAGCACTCACATTGGATGAAGATAAAGTTGTTCATGTGGTTAGTTCAACAAAAGAAAATTCTAACTTGGGAAAATCTTCTAAAGAAAGGTTTTGCTGGCCCCTCCAAATGCTATCTATGTGGCACACAAGAGGAGATGATGGAACATTTACTCAACCTTTTCCCCTTCACCTCAAGATTGTGGGATTGGGTGGCCTCAGTCTTCAGGAAAACTGACAGGGATGGCATGAGTATTACTAACACTTTGAGGAATTGGAGAAGGAACTTCTCAGGCAATGAGATCGTCAACAACGCTTGGACTCTGGTTCTAGGCTTCTTAATCTGGGATGTCTGGAAAGAACGTAATGGCAGGATTTTCAAGGGAAAAACTGGCTCAACCCAGAACACTATTGCACATATATTAAGACATCTCAAAGACACTATTGGTGCCATGTTAGGGAGACCTCCTAAGAACCAGACTCTACCCCAGGACACTTGTATACTACTACAGTTGGGTCTACATTCACTAGTTCCCTAGAGAATACACAAGGATGTAAGCTGGATAAATGTTGGTAAAGACTTTTGGCAACCTCCTCCTCATGGTTTCTTGAAAATTAACATAGATGGAGCCTCTAAAGGAAACCCAGGGATGGCTAGTTTTGGCGGGGTCATCATAGATGAGAAGGGGTGCATAAAGGACATGTTTCATAGTCATCTGGGAACTGCCACAAATAACATGGCAGAGCTCATGGCCAGAGAGCAGTGTCTGGAAATACTAATTGAGTCAAATGCTCACATCTCATCATCGAAGCAGACTCGGAATTGGTTATTAATGCGGCCAAGAAGATCTGCAATGGAAAAGCACCTGGAAAAGTATCAAAACATTGGTAACTTTTGTAGGTCTTTTAGCATATTCATTCCCACCTTCAAGACCTAAGAATGACCATCTTTTTTCATGTGTGAAGAAAAGCCAATATGCTAGCTGATCGCCTCGCAAATGAAGGAGTGCTCTGCAAAGAAATTTACAGCAGGCGTGCATGGGACTCGAAACCCTCGGGGAAATTGCATGAGGATTGTCAAAGACAAGCGGACAAAGACATGGGAAGCTTCCAAACAATTAGAACTGAACAAGAAGGAAGATTAGAGGGTCCAAGAGAAAGTAGAAGTGGAAGTCTTTTTTAATTGTTAATTTTCAAAAAAGAAGAAAAGGAAAAAAAGGGGGGAAGATAAATGTTTTCCATAGGAGAAAGGCTCTTGGTAAATAGCAGGTCTCTTTGTTGGTCGCCAGCCACAGATCTTGACAACCTGTGCAATCTAATGGCCATCGGGCGGAAAAGCAATCAAAGGTTAACCAACAAGGCGGACCCGATGCTCTATAGTCTAACGATTTATAATACTCATCGAGTCTGAAAATGTAGTTATAGACCGTGCAAGTTTCAGTTCTGATATCTCGGAGGACCATCAGATCAATTGCCAGGTTCTACAAGCAATCGAAGCTTAAGTTTCAAAACAGACCCAAACTTTTATAAACCAATGGCTCACATTCATTTCGGGTCTATGAACCAGGTAAAAGGGGTCCAGTTTGTTGATGCGAGAGTGTTTGTGATCATTGGATCACACGAAATCTTAGATGGTTTCGGGCATGTTTCGGGTTATGGATTTGGTTACCCTTCATAGGGTTAGCCCTTGTTGATCCTTACTTTGTAAAACCATGTAACGTACGTAATATTTCTTGCGATTAATAGAAGGCTCTACTCTTATTTGACCAAAAAAAATAAAAATATATAAAAATATTAATGATTAAAAAAACCATATTTGTATCAATAATGATACAAATATGTTTTTTAATCATTTATATTAGAAATACAAAGACTAATATTAGAAAACCCATGTTTAGCATTATACCCTACGAATATGAACTTTTAGATTAATAAACACAATGGATTAATATTATAAACCCAAGGAAATAATAAACCCAATGGATTAATTCTAAAACAACAAGATATTATAAACGTAGGGGAATATTATTAAACCCAAGGGATTAATATACCCAAGGTATATAAACCCTAAGATAAATATTATAAACCCAAGGGAATAATAAAATTAGAGGATTAATACTAAAAATCTAAGGGATTATAAGCCAAAGGGAATAATACTAAATCGAAGGGATAAATATTATAAACCCAAGGTATATAAATTGTATGATAAATATTTTAACCTATAAAATAAACATGGTTGACCATGGTTGGCCATAGACGATTTTCATATTGGCACAATCTTTGTCACAATGCGACAATGGACTATGGTTGACCATGATTGATTTTCATATTGAGACAACGTTTGGCATAGTGCGATGTTGGACAATGATTGGACATGATTGATTTTCATATTGAGACAATATTTGTCACAATGCAACGTTGGCCCATGGTTGAACATGGATAACCATGGTTGTCACAATGTGATGTTGGACGAAGAGACAATCTTTGTCACAACGTGACAATGGTTATTGACCATGGTTGATTTACATATTGAGATTGTCTTTGAAATAATGCGATGTTGAAACATGGCTGACCATGGTTGATTTTCATATAGAGACAACCCTTGTCACAATTTGACATTGATTGATTTTCATATTGAGAAAATATTTGTTACATTGTGACGCTGGACCATGGTTGACCATTATTGTAAACCCAATAGATTTATATTAAACCCAAATATTAATATTATAAACCCTATGAATAATATTATACCTTAGGAATATGAACCCTTAGATTAATAAACCCAAGAGATTAATACTAAAAACCCAAGGGAATAATATTAAACCCAAGGGATAAATATTATAAAACCAAGGTATATAAACCCTAATATAAATATTATAAACCCTAAGATAAAAATAGTTGACCATGGATGATTTTCATATTGACACGATCTTTGTCACAATGCGATGTTGGACTACGATTGACCATGATTGATTTCCATATTGAGACAAACTTTGGAATAATGCAATGTTGGACAATGGTTGGCCATTGTTGACCATGCCTATTTTCCTATTGAGATAATCTTTGTCACAATGCGATGTTGGACCATGGATGACCATACTTGTCACAATGTGATGTTGGACCATGAATGACCATACTTGTCACAATGTGATGTTGGAGTAAGAGACGATCTTTGTCACAATGTGACCATGGTTAACCACGGTTATTGACCATAGTTAACAATGGTTTATTTACATATTGAGACAATATTTTACATAATGTGACATTGCAACATTTTTTACCATGGTTGATTTTCATATTCAAACAATCCTTGTCATACTGTGACACTGATTGATTTTCATATTGACAAAATATTTGTCACAATGTGACGTTGGAACATGGTTGACCATTATAATAAACTAAATGGATTTATATTAAACCAAAATATTAATATTATAAATCTTATGAATAATATTATACCCTAGGAATATGAACCCTTAGATTAATAAACACAAGGGATTAATACTAAAAACCCAAGGGAATAATATTAAACCCAAGAGATGAATATTATAAACCCAAGGTATATAAACCATAAGATAAATATCATAAACTCTAAAATAAACATGGTTGACCATGGTTGATTTTCATATTGACACAATCTTTGTAACAATGCGACATTGGACTACGGTTGACCATGATTGATTTTCATATTGAGACAACCTTTGGAATAATGTGACATTGGACAATGGTTGGCCATGGTTGACCATGCCTATTTTCATATTGAAATAATCTTTTTCACAATGCGATTTTGGACCATGGTTGGCCATGGATGACCATGCTTGCCACAGTGTGACATTGGACTAAGAGGCAATATTTGTCAGAATGTGACCATGGTTATTTACCATGGTTGATTTATATATTCAGGCAATATTTGACACAATGTGACATTGGAACATGGTTGACCATGGTTGATTTTCATATTGAGACAATGCTTGTCACAATGCGACACTGATTGATTTTCATATTGAGAAAATATTTGTCACAATGTGACGTTGAACCATGGTTGAATATGATTATAAACCCAAGGGATTTATATTAAATCCCCGGATTAATATTATAAACCAAATGAAAAATATTATACCCTACGAAAATGAACCCTTAGATTAATAAACCCAAGGGATTGATATTATAAACCCAAGGGGATAATAAACCCAAGGGATTAATACTAAGACAAACTGAAGGTATATAAACCCTAAAAAAATTATGGTTTACCATGCTTGATTCTCATATTCAGACAATCTTTGTCACAATGCGATGTTGGACCATGGTTGACCATGATTGATTTCCATATGGAGACAATATTTGTAACAAAGCGATGTTGGGCCAAGGTTTATTTTCATATGGTGAAAATCTTTGTTACAATGTGATGTCGGAATATGGTTGACCATGATTATAAACCCAATGGATTTATATTAATCACGAATATTAACATTATAAACGCTATGAATAATATTATTCCTTAGGAATATGAACCCTTATATTAAT
The DNA here is from genome assembly GCA_031772625.1 of Pinus tabuliformis. NCBI lineage: Eukaryota > Viridiplantae > Streptophyta > Pinopsida > Pinales > Pinaceae > Pinus > Pinus tabuliformis. The sequence goes on along the minus strand of CM062805.1, from coordinate 385,747,215 downwards.
AAACCCAAGGGATTGATATTATAAACCTCGGGGATTAATACTAAAAACCCAAGGGAATAATATTAAACCCAAGGGATAAATATTATAAAATCAAGGTATATAAATCCTAAGATAAATAATATAAACCTAAAATAAACATGGTTGACCATGTTTTACCATGGTTGATTTTCATATTGAGACAATCTTTGTCACAATGCAACATTTGATCATGGTTCACCATGCTTGATTTTGATATTGAGACAATCTTTGTCACAATGTTACATTGGACCGTGCTTGCGCATAGTTGACCATGATTATAAACGCAAAGGATTTATATTAAACCCTAGGATTAATATTATAAACCTTATGAATAATATTATACCCTAGGAATATGAACTCTTAGATTCATAAACCTAAGGGATTGATAATATAAACCCAAGGGATTAATACTAAAAATACAAGGGACAAATATATAAACCCAATGTTTATAAACCCTTAAATAAACCATTAAATAAACATGGTGGACCATGGTTTATTTTCATATTGACACAATCTTGATCCCAATGCAATGTTGGACTATGGTTGACCATGATTGATTTTCATATTGAGACAATATTTCTCACAATGCGACATTGGAACATGGTTGTGGCAATGTGATGTTGGATGGTGAGGGAACCCCACACACATACCCACAGTATGCATAGCAATGCAATAAATACATCTGTCCCAGGTATTTGATTCACAAAGGAGTCAAAACTTCCAACCATACATGGTTAAGGCCCTTTTTAGTCACAGTTCCTTGTTATTGGAACCAATCACCCTGCCTAAGCCTCCTATCGGGAGTTAAATCAATCCTCAAGCCTTCATTTTCCCTTTTATCAAAGCATTCCACAAATCTTCCTTATTGGGACTCTAAAACCCATCTAAACCTTAGTTAAGCCTTTTTTAAACCCATCCGCCACACACACACACACACACACACACACACACACATATATATATATATATAACCACCCTCTTAAAACATTGGTTAATATATATATAACACATAAAAACCTTCATTTGGCGCAAATTCCTTATAAAACCGTTTATAAAGGAAATCTATGCAAACATACCCTTTTTTGCCTTCCGTACGGCTTCTGCACAGATCCCGAGGCTGTACCTCTATCGCAATCGGCTATCGGCACTTTCACGGGTCATACATACATGTATGCCTCATCCCTTTTTTGACTCCGTGTTGAAGCCCTGAAAATCGGGTCTACAACAAGGGGGATACCCACCCGGTCTGGACCTTGGTTAGAAGCTCCTTTTCCCTTGGTATAGTGGGTCTGACTGGGGATATGGTACCCGTTTCCCAATTTATATGTGTGTGTGAAGGATTGATATTTCTCTTTCTAAAAGTTCCTAAGTGAGATGCTCTAATTCTAACTCTAATCTAATAACATGCAAAAGGTATTCTAATAAGAAGAAATATTTAAATCTACACTAACCCGCGGTGTAATCCTTCTGCTATGCGATCTAAAATGATTTCAGATAACAATTTGTAATAAAGATCATTCAATTGTCATGAGAAAAGAATTCAATATAGATAAACCACTTCGTATAAAAAGTTAGACGAAACAGTTGTGAAAAGCATATCGCATAATAAGCTATTCATACATTAAGCATAAATAAATAGCTATCACCGTACAAAAGTGCCAAATGATAACTCAAGCATTCACGCATCAATATATAAACAACTGAACTTGAATATCACTTTTAACACAAAGGCAGAAATAGTTAAGAGATAGAAGTACCAATTATAACTAGTCCTGCTCATGAGCTTCAAGCGATAATGATTTATCTCTTCATAACCCAACAACCACTAAGAATATAGAAATGCAACATCAGTAGTAGATATTAAATACAAATAATGATAAATCATGTTCCATTCATTGATCAAAACCTCCACAGAGGGTACAAAAGTGCATGTTCTGGGGATACGTTTTTGACAAATTTCAGGACCCTTCTCTAAATGCATGAGAAGGGTTTAAGTACTACTAACCAAATCTAAAAATAACTTATTACAAAAATGTAGGATGCGGTTTAAATGACCGTCCTTACTTTGGGCAAAAATAAAACTAAATTAAAACTAAAACTGAATCTAAAATTAAAATTACTAACTATTTATGTATCTGCTCCTTGAAGTCGCACACGTTCAACATCTATTTGAGAAGAGTTGACTGACTAATTTCCGATTTTAGATGTGCTACAAAAACAGAATCTGTAAGAACTGGCACCATCTTCTTGGCAGAATTGATGATACATTTGAGAGTCATCCACTGGCTTTCGGATTTAAGTTTTACTTCTTTTACCTCTAGTGTTCTTTTTATAAATTTTTGGGCTTACAGGTGACTAAGCACTTAGAATCTTTCCTTTTCAAGAAGTTTTTTCCACATCAGAAACTGCCTCCGTTTCTTGATCCAGTGTTCCTTGGTGCGTGTTTTACCCTTTGCGCATTTTCATTTAGCGGATATAAAGCTCAATTTTCTTGTGAAAATAATGATTCATAAGCTCTTGACCTTGAGTTTTAAATTGTCTGTTTGTGATATCCATGTTGTCCAGTATCCAGTTAACCATGTCTATGTGTGGAAGAATTCTGGGTCTTGTCACTATCTTGTGTAAGAATGAATAAGCCAGTTCTGTGATGGATGCCTCAGAAGAACTATGTGAGCTCGCAGTAGCCTCGACCTCCATTACTATGGGATTCTCTTCCCCAAGTAGATTGTACATGCCTTCCCAGGTAGCAATACCAACATCTCTGTTACAGGCGGTGTCTATATACAAGGGTGCCATTTCCTTCTCTTCAGAGCTCGGGGCTTTGCCTTTCTTCCCCATGGTATCGTGCGTACTTCTTTGTATCGTTCTCTGTTCTTCGTTCCTGCAATTTACAAGTGAAGTGAGAATAATGATATGGAAAGGTGATTGGAAAGTCTTAAATGCTGAAAACATATAAAATATACCACCTTACTTGAAATGACTTTTCGATAAGCACGAAACCGTATTCCATTAATAACTGGCAACTAACTCATTAATTAGCATTAAAGTGCATAACCAGGTCTGGGTTTATGGAAAATACTTTTTTTTGAGCAACGAGCCCGAAAGCAGATCGCAACATCGCATGGTTTCTTAGCTTGGTATATCGCATTATCGCATTATCATTCTGTCGCATTACCATTCAATCTCAATATCGGAATATCACAATATCGCAATATCGAATAAACGTGACATATGAAAATTTTCATTAATCTATTTTCTACGAAATGCGATTTGCGATATGTGTCATCGCATATCGGTGGTTTAAAGTTTTTTGAGCATAAGCGGTCTTTGATGCATGCGATGCGACATATGTTTGTGGTCTCGTATCGCGATCTCACAGTCTTAGAATTTAGTTTGCAAAGAGGTATCCTTTTATCGTTTTGCGATGCGATATTTCCTAAGGAATAATTCTACGTTATCATAAAACCTAGGTTTTTTTGGTTTTTTTCAAGGATATTCTCCTAAGTTTTTTGACGGTAAGTTTTATTGAAAAAGGAAATACAAGCACTAATTGATTTTTAAATTTTTTTGACTAAGGGTCCCCACTTATTTGGTATTAGTAATAACACCAAATGAGAAGGGGGGTTGTTGCTGGCCACAACACTCCAATATGCAACTTTCCCTTTAAAGCCGGGAAATACACTATCGACGCTTAATTCTTCACTATCTCGTTTACAAAGGAAAACCCCACCGGAAACAAAGGATGGAACTCAAAAACATTAAACCCACGACTATATTTATCATCGGGTCTGCCTCCTTCGAGCCTTTCGCACTATCGCTCCAATCTCTGCTTCTTTGATATGCGATGGTCAATTATCTCGTGACCATCGATTGGGATCGCGATGCGATGGTCGATGATTAATCACACGATCACAATCACTTGGTCATAGCACTTATCCTTCCACTTAAAATTGTCGATAATGTGATTAGCAATTAGATCTGGACCGTCATTCTAAATCTTGATCCAATGGTCCATGCTTAATCGGATGATTGTTATCACTATAATTTACAATGGCTCATCCTGATGACTTAAAAAGGGCTCTGCTGATGCAATTAAATCCCAGCGGTTGATCTTAAATTTCCAATGGCTGCTGAGCACTAACTTTACTCCTTTGCTCGTCCCTTTTTACTTAGTTTTTACGTGTTTTCCTCAATTCTTATGTGGTTTTCTCCTCTTTGAAGATGCGATCTCACGGCTAGCTCAAGTGATTGCTTTAGGGCTTTGATAATGAGATATATCTATTTGTATACGATATATAGTGTACGATCGATGCCCTAAGGCCCTCTTTTTTGCGACATTCCTAACCAGATTCAATTAACTTTTGCTGGTTTAATGAGCGAGTCCTCCTGAGCTTCGCTTTATTCTTCTCAAATGGATTGAACAATCCATTGTGATACTCTGAATCACTCTTCTTCACTGTATAGTTCTTAAAACTCTGCCTTCTTCTTAGCTGCCTCTGAGCTTCTACTCTTCTGTGAAATCTCGCTTCGATTTCACTCCATAGCTTCACTCTTTTCATCAATTTGATTCAAAGATCCTTTTACAATTCCTTTGAATCAACTCCGTTCCTCTGCATCCTTCAAAATTCTGCCTACAACTTGTTACAAAGCCTACGAATTCATAGTAAATCATTCATGAAATACTCTTCAATACACTGAAAATTCAGGAATAAAACCCTCTCTATATATAAGTTTAAACAGTCAGTTACATATCTGAGACTTTGAGTCTCGCACAGGCTTATTCTTCAATATCGTGGCCTCCCCCCTTTGACTCTGTCCATAGGCTTACATATATGCCAGGAGTTCTGTTGAACTATCTGGTTCAACTCCTATATCTACTGAACCGTCTCCTAAATCCCCTGTCCATTATGTCCACTTCTAATTAATTAATTCTTAAAGTATCTCCTTAGTTCCTTGAATCATGAACTGTTCTAAGAGTCCTAATTGATTTTACACTCTTTTGTCATTATTGCCACTCGTGTTCTCATTTATTTGAGAGCACTTACAATTTCCTCCCATTATCTAATTAATTCACTTAAAAGCCTAATATTACATTAATTTGTCACTTAGAAATCCAACTTCCTAAAAATACATGACCCCCTATGTCTACTTAATTACAATGATTTTCTCTTGGGTGAATGCTCCTACATCAGACTCCCAAAGTAGAAAATATTCATGATCTCCTGATCATGTGTCTTCTGATCTTGGTCTTCCTGGATCCCACACTTTGTTCTGTAACTATCCACATGCTTTGTTCCCTTGTTGTTGTTGTACTTCTGCTGTCTTTTGCTCCATCTTCTTCTTCTTGTCAATCAGGTTCAAACTCTGATTGATCATGCTTCCTGCTGCTACCATTTTCCTCCATTTGAACTGCTTCATCATCAATTGCCACATTTCTTCAATCTCTATTTCCAGTACATCTTTGGACTGGTCCATATTCTGTTTCTTACTTCTTCCTCTTTCTCTTTGCTTCAGGTTGTTGTTGTTGTCCACTATTTCTTCAAACTGCTGTTGGTTTCCTTTACTTGCTCCAACTTTTCCCTTGCTTGCTTTGCTGACTTCTATGCTGACTTTTATGTTGTCTCTTATGCTAACTTTTGCTTTGTTTGCTGCCTCCCTATCATCCTTACCCTCTTGCACTGAATCATGTCTGTCCAGCACTCTATCCAACAAATTAACTTCTCTATTCCATATATTGAGTTCTTCCATAGAATTCTCTTCCTTCACCTTTATTTGGCTATTTACTTATGCCAAATCTCCTCTAGCAATTGAAACAAAACATGCATTCACAAAACACTTTTTAAAATAAAAAAGATAAGGCTGTTGTGCCCTATTTTCCTTTCGCAACAATTCAATTTGCTGCGCTGTTTTTTTTTCCTCTGTCAGCACATCAGTATGCTGATTTGAATTCTTAAAAGAATTCATGAGACTATCAACTCGTCTCTCCTCTACATCATTTGTTCTAATGATGTCTTCCTACCCTTGTCCATTATGGTGAACTCCTTTTTTTGCAATCATACTGTCATACTCTGAATTCTCTAGCAAATATTCTAGCAATGAAATTTCTCTGTGACACTTTGCAAGTATTTCATCATCACTTCCAATGCTAAGTTCTTTTTGTTGCAATAAGTCACTGCTTCTATCTTTCAAGAGACATTCTTCATCCTCCTCTACTTCAGAGTTTTTATCTTTTGAAGGATACTTCTTCATACTTCTGACAACTTCAAAAGATTGTTTATCCTCTGCAAAATACCCCTTTGTTAGTGTTCTTTCTCCCTTTGCTAAGTCTTTTGCATACATTTCTTCCTTAACATCTTTCAGTAGATGTCCTCCTTTCTTACTATCTGTCTCAACAACTTCCATGGCTATTTCCACTGTGCCTATCATCATGGTGAATTGATGATCCTTTACTATGTTTTCAGCTAACATAGTCTCTTCTCCAAGTTTGCCTTCAGTCTCTTGTTGTTTATCTTCCCCAAGAGATATTCTTGTCTCACCATCTGCATTATCATTCTCCTCTATGACAGCTTCTATAGACTCATCCATAGACTTTTCCTTCTGTATGCAGTCAAATTCTTCTTCTTTTGAGAAGTTTTCTTTGTCACCTTTTGCTTCTAGATCTTCATCTCCTCTGAAGATATCTTCAAAAGGCTGTTTTTTTCCTACAATACTTGTCATTATACACAAACTATCAGTTTTAAAAACATAAGACCTTGTGGTCTCACTTGATGCTTTAGTAATCATGTCTCCTTGCTGTTCCAAATCCTTCATATGATTCAGATATTCTTCGATGGTCTCCTCTTCAATCTCCTCAATCCCTTCACTTTTTTGCTTGATATATTCCTCCAAGTGCATATGAGACCTATCTATATCAACTTCTTCCATAACATAATTTAGATTCTGCTTGTCTTCTTCCTCCTTTATGACAATATCAACAAATTGTCCTTCATCTGTTTCACCTACAAACATACACAAATTGTCAGATTTAAAACCAGGTGACCCTTTGGCCTCACTTGAAGTTTTAGTCTTCAAGTCCTTTCTCCCAGAATTTCTCCCTGTTCTGGTTCACAAATGGATTCTTCCATTTCCAACTCAGCTTCCTTGAGTTTTCCCCTCAGCCACTTTACTTGCTTTTTTTGTAGCCTTCTCTACATCTCATGGCATTCCACTGGCTTCTTCCTTAATACCCAACATAGTCTCTGGTTTTCCTCAAGTATTCTCCTTAATGCATCGAGTTGTTCTTTCAACTCTGCAATCTCTTTGCTAATTTCCTCTTGACTCATCCTCTTGCCATCTGCTTTGGCATCCTCTTTCTCATATCTTCTGCTATGGCTTCTTTCTGAACCTCTGCTATGACTATCAGTAGTCATCTTCTTCTCTTACTTCATGAGCTCCTCGCTTATCTGCAACAAGCCTCTGCAACAACTAGTCCTCCTCGCTACAATATTACCTCACTAAGCTCTCCTCACTTAGCCTTTTGGTAAGCACAGTCCTCTGTTTGGAACCTCCTCTTACGCAACACCTTTTGTCCTTCTAGGCTTCTGCAATCTCTCACTCTCTCTTGAGAACACTTCAGTTGTCCTTTCTATCCAATCTCTTGTTGGATTCTTCAGGTTCGCTACCACTTTCCTTCAGAGTGTTTTCCTTACTCTATCTTAACGAACACATCTGGTTCTCCTCTCACAGCTTCTCTTGTTGTCACCTATGCATTAGTATATAAACACACATTCTCAATTTAAAACAGAACATATTACCTCACTTTCAAGATCTCAACATGATCTTGTTTCACCATTCCACCTATACTTTGAATGGATTTCCCTCTGTTTTTGTTTCCAAGTCCTCTTTCCTTCAGAACTTGCTTTAAGAAATCTTTATTTCTCTTTCCTCTGTTCCTGTCTACTCGAAGCCTCTGCGGGAACTGTTACAGTCTTTCAAGAACTTCAAAAGTTCCCCTTATAGACTTCTGTTGTATTTTCTATCATTCATCAATTAACTTATGTGCATGACCTTCTTCTGTGTGCAAACTCCCTTTCACAGAAATATTTCCTCGGTTTGATTTCAGTTATGTTTTGATACCACTGATGGTGAGGGAAACCCCCACACATACCCACAGTATGCATAGCAAGGCAATAAATACATCTGTGTCAGGTATTTGACTCACAAAGGAGTCAAAACTTCCAACCATACATGGTTAGGGCCATTTTTAGTCACAATTCCTTGTTATCAGAACCAATCACCCCGCCTAAACCTCCTATCAGGAGTTAAATCAATCCTCAAGCCTTCGTTTTCCCTTTTATCAAAGCATTCCACAAATCTTCCTTATCGGGACTCTAAAACCCATCTAAACCTTAGTTAAGCCTTTTTTAAACCCATCGGCCGCATATATATATATATCTATATATCTATACATATATATATATATATATATGTATATATATATATATATATATATATATATATATATATATATATATAACCACCCTCTTAAAACATTGGTTAATATATGTATATATATAACACATAAGAACCTTCATTCGGCGCAATTTCCTTATAAAACCATTTATAAAGGAAATCTATGCAAACACACCCTTTTCCGCCTTCCGTACGGCTTCTGCACAGATCCTGAGGCTATACCTCTATCACAATTGGCTATCAGCACTTTCGCGAGTCATACGTACGTGTATGCCTAATCCCTTCTTCGACTCCGATATGTGACTTTTCCTTTAAAGCTAGGAAATACACTATCAGTGCTTAATTCTTTACTATCCTGTTTACAAAGGAAAACCGCATCAGACACAAAGGAAAGAACTCCAAAACATTAAACCCACGACTACATTTATTATTGGGTCCACCTCCTTCGAGCCTTTCACACTATTGCTCTGATCTCCGCTTCTCCGATCTGTGATGGCTGATTAAATTGAGACCATCGATCGGGATCGCGATTCGACGGTCGAAGATTAATCGCACGATCGCAATCGCTTGGTCATAGCACTTAGCCTTCCACTTAAAACCGTTGATAATGCGATTAGCGATTAGATCTGGACCGTCGATCTAAATCTTGATCTGACGGTCCACACTTAGTCAAATGATCGCTATCACTATAATACAATGGCTCGTTCCAATGACTTAAAAAGGGTTCCACTAATGCGATTAAATCCTAGTCGTTGATCTTAAAGATCCAACGACTACTGAGCACTAAATTTACTCCTTCGCTCATCCCTTTTTACTTAGTTTCTACGCGTTTTCCTTTGTTCTTCTGTGGTTTTCTTCTCTTTAAAGATTTTAGCCTTTCTGCTGGTTTAATGTGCGATTCCACCTGAGCTTGGCTTTAATCTTCTCAAAATGGATTCAACGATGCATTATGATCCTCTCAATCACTCTTCTCCACTGTATAGTTCTTAAAACTTTGCCTTTTGCTTCCACTGCTTAGCTACCTCTGAGCTTCTACTCTTCTGCGGAATCTCACCTTGATTTCACTCTAGATTTTCACTCTTTTCCTCAATTTGGTTCAAGGATCCTTTTACGATTCCTCTGAATCAACTCCATTCCTCTACGTCCTTCGAAATTTTGCCTGCAACTTGTTATAGAGCCTATGAATTCATAGTAAATCATTCATGAAATACTCTTCAATACACTGACACAGTCAGGAATAAACACCTCTATATATAAATATAAACAGTCAATTACATATCTGAGACTTTGAGTCTCGCACAGGCCTATTCTTCAATATCGTGGCCTCTCCCCTTTGACTCTGCCCGTAGGCTTACATATATGCCAGGAGTTCTGTTGAACTGTCCTGGTTCGACTCCTATATCTACTGAACCGACTCCTAAATCCTCTATCCATTATGTCCACTTCTAATTAATTAATTCCTAAAGTCTCTCCTTAGTTCCTCGAATCATGAACTGTTCTAAGAGTCCTAATTGATTTTAGGCTCTTTTGTCATTATTGCCACTCATGTTCTCATTTATTCGAGAGAACTTACAATTTCCTCCCATTATCTAATTAATTCACTTAAAAGCCTAATATTACATTAATTTGTCACTTAGAAATCCAACTTCCTAAAAATACATGACCCCCTATGTCTACTTAATTACAATTATTTTCTCTTGGGTGAATGCTCTGCATCATTGGACCAAGGGATTAATAAACCCAAGGGATATGAACCCTTAGATTGATAAACCCAAAATATTGATATTATAGACCCAACGGATTAATTCTAAAACCCTAAGCTATTATAAACTGAAGGGAATAATATTAAACCCAATGGATTAATATTATAAACCCAATGCATATAAATCCTAAGATAAATATTATAAATCCTAAAATAAACATAGTTGACCTTGGTTGACCACTCTTGATTTTCATATTGTTACAATCTTTGTCACAATGTCACAAGGGAGTATGGTTGACCATTATTGATTTTCGTATTGATAAAACCTTTGTCACAATGTGAAATTGGATAAGGGTTGACCATGGTTGATTTTCATATTGAGACAATATTTGTCATAATGTGACATTGGACCATGGTTGACCACAGATGACCATGGTTGTACCAATGTGACATTGGAGCTAATGAAAATCTTTGTCACAATATGACCATGGTTTACCATGATTGATCATTGTTGATTTTCATATTGAGACAATCTTTGTCACAATGCCACGTTGGAACAAGGTTGAACATTACGAAGAGTCTTTTTAGTAGAAATCACATAGGAGAAAATTTTGACGATGCGTTTCGAACTAGCTAGTGTGGTTCATCATCAGGACCATATGAAGATGCAGATCATGGCACAGGTGTAAATAGAGGGTGATGTAGAGACCAAAAGATCAAATAACGACTATTTTATGAAAATTAATATTTTAATAATGATAATATTCCTATAACATCTAATATAACAATTAGTTTAAGAATAATAATAATATAATTTATAATAATTTTTTAATAATGTTTATTATGATCAAATTATATTCCTATAACGGCTAGTTTAAGAATAATAATATTATAATTTATAATAATAATTAAAAAAATTAATTAATAATAATAATAATAATAAAATTAAGAAAGATAAAAAAACGTAACATTAAGAAGAAAAAAACAATCCAAGTCAACCAAATACAGGGAACATAGTAAAAAAATATATAAAAATAAATAAATAAAATAATAACATAAAATAAAATAAATAAATAGGAGTCAAGGCTAATAAGTCAAGATACTAAAAGAAAAATAATAATTAAAGGAGACTAAAATTAAAACAAAGCAATCAAAATGGAAGGTAAAATTATTATTTATTATTATTTATTTATTTATAGTGGCTAGTTTATGAAAAGTAATATTTTAATAATGATTATTATGATAAAATAATATTCCTATAATAGCTAGTTTAAGAATAATAATATTATAATTTATAATAATTTTTTTAAAAATTAATAATAATTATTCATATATATATATATATAAACAAAAAACATAAACAATAAAAAGAAAGAAACAATCCAAGTCAACCAAAGATAGGAAACAAAGTCCATATATATATATATATATGTATGTATGCGTGTGTCAAGACCTAATTAATGAGTGAAGATCCTATAATGAAAATAATAATTAAATGAGGCTAAAAATAAAACAAAACAATAAAAAGAGAAGGATTTATTTATTTAAGGTGAGAAACCTGAACAAACGAATATTAACCTTAAATGAAAATACCTATATAGAAACAAACAGAAGAAATCATAAATAGAAACGTCAAACCTAAAAAACAAAATAGTCTGCAAATAGAAACAAACTAGGAGGACACAACAGGGACCCAACTTCTGCTAATATTCCAACGATCGTCTCTATTTAAATTATTAGGCCCTTTTTTGATTTCCAAGGTCTCCCTGAATTTACGATGATGGAAATGACTAACCTTGGCAATGACATGGGCTTCCTCAATGCAGATGCGATTCCTATATTTTTTTGCATGTTCTGCCAAAGCAGCGGAGTGGGTCTTGCCATGGTTGATTTCCATGGTTGATTTTCATATTGACACAATCCTTGTCACAATGCCACATTGGACCATGGTTGACCATCATTGACCATGATTGATTTTAATGTCAAGATAATTTTTGTGACAATGCGACGTTGGACCATGGTTGACAATCGCTAATTTTCATATTGAAACAATCTTTGTCACAATGCAACATTGGACCATGGTTGACCATGATCGTTTTTCATATTGAGAAAATCTTATGATAAAACTTAAGATAAATATTATAAACCAAGGTATATAAACGCTATGATAAATATTATAAACGCTAAAATAAACATGGTTGATTTACATATTGAGAAAATCTTTGTTATAATACGATGTTAAACCATGGTTCATGATGGTTGATCATGTTTGATTTTCGTATTGAGACAATATTTGTCACAATGTGATGTTGGACCATGGTAAACTATAGTTGACCATGGTTCACAATGATTGAAATTGACTAACCAAAGTTGACAATAATTGTCCATGTCACAATGTGACTTTCAACCATGGTCTGATATTTCATATCGAGACAATCCTTTAAGAAAATTTAATGCAAAAAATAAATAAATATATTTCATAATTAGTTACTTTTTTAAAATATAATTAATCAATATTTATCTCATTATAACTATTATTATCATTTAATAAAACCTTTTTTATATCATTATTATTTAATAAATTTTATATTTATATTTTTTCAAAATAAATTTAATTCAAATTTAAAAATATATATATATATATATATATATATATATAAACATTAAAAATTCTCATACATCTTTGTCACAACTTTAAAACTAAATAACAATAACAATATTATTATTATTATACCTTTTAGAATAACATAGGTTAATATATGTTTTAGAATGAAACTAACTTAAATTTTGTGGTAGGAACATTTAATGGTTAAGCGAAATTTAAATTCAACCAATGAAACTAACTTTAAATTTATATATTATATAGTCTAAATTAAATTAAATTTAATGCTTAATATAAATTCAACGCTAAATTGACATATTTAGTCAATGCAAATTTAGTCGAATTCAAGGTGTATAAATATTCATATTTATAAAATATTATATTTATATTTAACTATATTTATGTTAATATTTCCCTAAGAGTTGTATTATAGATTTTTTTGGGTGAGAATCTTGATAAGTTCATGGAAGGGCTAAACATAGAGAAAATTTAAATTTGCATGATGCACGTGGCAGGGAAATTTAATGGTCGAAGTAAACTTTAATTCAACCCTTAAGCAATTTTAAATTTTATCGCTCTAGTAAATTTAAGAAAATTGAATTTACTCTTGTCAATTATATTTGAAATCAAATTTGAACGTGTTCAGCCAATGCACATTTAATCGAAATCGATGTGCAAAGAAATGTTATATTTAATTAAATTTAAAGTATAAGGTAAATTTAAATCTTACACATTCAACTTTAAAATTTATTTCACATGGTATACAAAACCATATTTAAATTTGATGTTGTTTTAATTTAGGTGGGATTAATTTGACTATATGATAATGCATGAAGGAAGAATTAATTTAAACGTTGGGGAGACAGCGACAAACAACAAAATTATTCTGAAAGGAATATTCTTACATAAAATGAGGAAAACCCTCGCTCGTCGAATAAGGATCTACTCGAAAGATAAAGATAGGTAGGATTGAGATGAATAAGATAGGTAGGATTGAGATGAATTAAATTATTACAATGAATTTTTTATTTTTTTCACTATTGAAGTTTTTTATTTTGGCTTGAAACTAAGTGGACTATCCAAAAATCATGAGAAATTAGTTAGTTAAAATTACTTTTCATAGAAATAGTTATAGATGAATGACTTACTAAATTGAATCCCAAAAAAAAAAATTTAATATAATGCACTATGAAAACCCCAATACTTGACCTAATTAATTTTTAATAAACACCAAGGATCTGGAAAACGCAGAGGTGCCGAGGGAATTAGTGGCACTCGGATAAAGAATCTAATTCAATGCAACAAATTATCTTTTACACAATAATTATTTTGTAGTAACAATGGGAGACTTGTCAGATTTAGGATAATGTAAGTACTCTTTTCTTCTCTTTCTCGAGAATGACTTCACCCTGTCACCATCCACCATGAGCATCACGCTGCAAAGGCTCTGTTTTCAACCAGGACTTGTAGGTAATCGTTCCATTACGACGTACAAGGTCGGGCCTCCCAACAGTGTTAGGCTTCCATTTCTCGTCCATGCCACCTGTGGAAACAAGCCTAACACCTTGACCTAGAATTCAGTGTTTATCTAATAGCAGAAGTGCTTGCAATGTATAAGCTATGTTGTAAACCCCGGATTTAGCCTTTTACAGTTAACAGTTGTATGTATTCCACCTACAATGACGGTTAAAAATTGTATAACACATTTGTATGTATTCCTCCTACTTCCATAATTAGGAGTAAATGATTTTCTTTGAAGTCTTTCTTTCCTTGGTTGTTGATGGGGTTGACCTCTTATCTTGTTGTTGAGCATTTCAGATTTTTCATTGGAGGTCATTGCCTCATCTTGTGAGCTAGATTCACTTTCAATAGTTTCATGAAAACCAAGACCAAATTTGATGATAGGAGACCTTTGACTACTAAGAATATTATCCCAAATCTTAGTACTATCTTGAAATCGTAACAGTTTATCCTTTTCTTCTAATTTACTTTTTAAGATATTTACTTCAACCTGATATTGCTCTTCATTTTCCAGATATTGTTTCTTCATGATTTCTTCAACCTTTCTACCTTCTTCCACTTGTTGCCTTAATTTGAGAATCTCATTTTCTTGTTCTTCATCTGCTTGCAGTATTTCTTCATTTTACTTATTTGAATTTTCAAGATCTTGTTTTAGGGAGACCATCTCAGCTTCAAGACTTTTATAGTAATTGGATCTTTCTATAAGTTTCTCTATTGTTGTATCCTTTTCATTTATTTCATTTCTCAATGATGTCACTTCGTCCTGCAACCTTTGACATTGATCTTCCTTTTCCTTGTACTGATTCCTTACTTTGTTTCCTTCCTCCAATTGAGATTTTAACCTGGTAACTTCTTCTTTGTAGGCACATTCCCTTTTGTCAATTAGATATTTTTTGATCTCTAATTGTGTCTATGAGCTTTTTAAATTCTTCCTCTATTTGATTTCATTATCTTTCAGCCATAAGAGAAAATTCAGTTGTTTCGCGGTCACATTCATTATCTTCAAATGAACAAAGAAATGTATCACCAAAGGACAACAAATTTGTACATGATAATTCTTTTGCTTGTTCATCTTCATTCTGAGGTGATTCTGAATATGAAGAGTTGCTTCCACATAATGGCCAATCGTCTCTTCCACTGTCACAGTTCCTTTGAGATGTCTTCTTCTTTTGAGGTGCTTTATTCTTTTGCTTCTTTCCCATTGTTACTACAGATATCCTTCAAGTGATCAAGCTTTTGCCAAAGGACCTCCTATGATACCAATTGATGAGAACAATACTGGGGGGGGGGTTGAATCAATATTTATGAATCAATAACTTTTTCCATTTCATAATCATATTTATATACGCTACTTCAGTGAAGGGAACTCGCATGTGTTCTTAAGGAAACCAATGTATATCCAATGAAATTTTGATTCAGTTAGTTCATCATATGTTGATCTTTAATCAGTGCATCAATACTTTATTAAACATTAAATAGAAACTATCACACATAAGCAACACACATGAACACCAAGATTTAAGGTGGAAACCCAATGAGGGAGAAAAACCACCTACTGTTGTTGTCTTTATCTTCTTCTAATATAAAGAATAATCTATTTACAATCTTGTACTGATGCAGACTCATATCAGTATGTAGACACCCACCTGCAAGAGTCTACAACCTTCTCTCTCTCTAGCTTCTACTAGAAGGGAGCTACAACTCCCTAGCTCTTGTACTAGTCTATATGTTTACTAGTACGTAGGTGCCAACCTATAGAAGGCTACAACCTTCACCCGTTCTCCAATTGCTACTAGAAGGGAGCTCCAACCCCCTGATCAAATCACCAGCCACTACTGGCAGGAAGCTTCGACTTCCTCACTGAAGGCTCCAACCCTCAATATCCTCTAGGGACCACGTTTCATAAATTTTCATACTGGATACTCCTGGTACACAACAACACACTATGAAGGCCACATTTCATCAAATTTTCATACTGGACCCATCTGTAACATTGAAGCTCAAAATCAGTCACCACTGCAATACAACCATCAAATACATCTTCATCAAACAATCACTGAAACTCAATCATCAATCTCTAATATAACTGAAACCCAATCATCAATCTTTGAATCAACCACAACTGAATCAATCAATCACTGAAAACTCTAACATACTGAATCAAAAAATCACTGAACCTTTGACACAATTGAATCAACCATTCACTCAAAACCCAATCAACCATTACTTAATCAAAATTCAACCAATCAACCAGAACATGCAGATCATTGTAAGAAGTACACATATTTGAACCCAGAACACTATATCAACAACCAAAACCAACTGCAAGCTAAAAAATCAGGTGTCAGAATGTTTACGGTACTTCAATGAAGCCATCCTCTGTGTATACGCCACTTCCTTTAACCCAACCTGCATATACCTCTAAAAATACTGAATCATAAAAACCTCTAAATCAAAATTGTATCAACCAGTAACATTCTAAAGATCTACTATCAAATTACAGATATCTAAACAGACAACAGCAAATATCACCCTTCTCACTTAATCAATCAGTCAATCAGACTCAATCTCCTTATACATTCAGTGCTACATTCAGATCTAAAGAAGACATCGTTGACATACAACAATAAAATAGCAACATTGATCAGATAGATCAGTCATCTCTGAACAACAATATTTTATTTTTCATATGCTACTTGGAAGAGTATAACTTGCGTGTAGATGAGCCTTCACCAAGGCAAACCAGTGTATAGCAGTGTTGATAATATCGCCAAAATATCGATGATATATGTAAATATCCCGATATTTTCGGTGAGCCGAAATATCGCCGAGAAAATATCGCCCATATTTCGGCAAAATATCGTGCAACGACCTAATTTATCGCTAGGAGACAGTAGAAAATTGCCACGCGGGCTATAAAATTCGTATTTTGGTTTTTTATGAATCATTTTCATTTCTGATTGCTGGAGAAGGAAGGAGAGAGCTATGTGCTTGCTGCCAAGAAGGGTTTGAGCATTCCATAGCTATTATCGCCACCAACAATGAAAATTTCATTGATATAAGCTTCAAGAACAGTGAGACAATTTCATTTCTTCCATTAACAGGTATGTTCAAATAAACCCCTATTTTAATGAATTTTTTGTTAGTTTTAGGATTGTTCTTGCTTGCCTATTTGCCTACAATCATTTTGCTTGATTTTTTTTTTCCATTTGAAAAGATTTTCATGCCCATGAGCAAATGCAAGGGTTTTAAGTTTTTAAGTTTTCAAGTTTTCTCCATATTTGGAGAGCAAACTCCATTTTTTTGGGTTCATAGTTGTAGAGGCTATTTATTAATTTTATTATATATTAGGGGTTCATCTCTATAAAAATTCTTCACCTTAGAAATTAGTTTCTTATTGTGCAATGTGAAGTTGTGAACAATGAGGTAGGTTTACCGTTTCCCTATTTCTAAAAGTAAATTCTATGTATGAATTTATGAAATTTCAAATGAATTTATGAATTTTAAATTTTCAATTCACATTGCAAAATTGCAAATAATGTAGCAAAAAAATTGTTTTGTAAAATGATCTGGTTATTAGTATTACTTATTAAGTTACTAATTCCAATTTATTTTTTACCCTAGGTTTGAGTTAGCCCACTACAAAATACAAATATGCCAAAAGCCTTGGACCCATTTTGGGAGTATGGGAACCCTGATGGTGGGACAAATCGTGCATATCTTACATGCAAATTGTGTGGGACCAAGATGATAGGTGGGGTTACACGACTAAAATACCATCTTGCTAGACTCAGTGGACATGATGTTGGGATTTGTACAGTTTCTAGTCTGGAGCTTATAGAAAAATCTCTTGAGGCAATTGATGAAAAAGATAGAAAGAAGGAAGAGGCAGAAAGAAGCAAAGTTGAATGTGCAGGTAGATCTTTCGGGATATCTTCTCCTGATTTTGATGTTGAGGGTAGTGGGAGGGGCTCCACAGCTAGCACATCATCACCTGCTACTGCCAGTGCGACTGCAAGGTCATCATTTTTTGTTCCACGAACAGGACCTAGAGCACAACCTGGCATAAAATCGCTTGTTCAAAAAAAGGAGAAGCACGAAGCAGATAGAGTCATGGGGAGGTGTATTTTCTGGAGCGACTTACCTCTCAACATCAACAAAACCAATCCATTTTGGCAGCCAATGTGTGATGCTATTGCTGTTGTGGGCCCAGGGTACAAAAGTTCCACATATGAGGAGTTTCGGGGGCCAATTCTTCAAGAAGAAAAGTAGGACATCAACTCTAGATTGGGGGAGTTGAAAAAGACATGAGAAGTTACTGGATGCTTAGTGATGTCTGATGGTTGACAGATAGGAAGGGTAGGACCCTTCTAAATTTCTTGGTACATTGTCCTAAAGGTACCATGTTTATTAAATCCTTGGATGCATCAGAACATATCAAAGATGTAGCAACGATATGTGAGTTGTTAGATGGGTTCATTCGGGAGATTGGTGTGCAAAATGTGGTGCAAGTCATAACAGACAATGCATCTAATTGTGTCTACCGACAAGATGCTTATGCAGAGGCATCCCACATTGTTTTGGACTCCATGTGCAACACATTGTCTCGATTTGTTGCTTGAGGATATGGGGAAAATCTCCTTCATTAAGGAGGGAGTTGATATGGCTAGGAGCATCCCCAAGTTTATTTATAACCATGCTTTTGTTCTTAGCCTCATGAGGAGGTTCACTAGAAACAAGGAGTTGCGGCGTCCTGCCATCACACGTTTTGCCACAAACTTTATTACTCTTCAGTCTTTGCTTCGATGTCAGTTCGAGTTGAAGCAAATGTTTGTGTCTGATGATTGGGGTAATTGTAGATACAACAGGAGATAGGACAGGAAAGCCATTACAAAAATGGTGTACTCTGAGACATTTTCGCATGGAGTAGAAGAAGCATGTGCAGTTAGTGAACCTATAGTAAAGGTTCTCAGATTGGTGGATGGGGAGAAGCCTGCAATGGCTTATTTGTATGAGGGCATGGATAGGGCAAAGGAGGCCATTCGTTCTTATTATGCAGACAAGGGTTGTGTTGGCCTTGATAGGCAGATGATGTTATGGGAAGTGATTGATCGTTGGTGGACATGGATGCTTCATCGACTCATTCATGCAGCAGCACTCTTCCTCAACCCCACATTTTCATACAAATGCAGCTTTGATTTTGATGGCGAGGTGATGGAAGGGCTCCATTCCTGTATTCAAAGGATGGTACCTGATCCCGAGCTTCGTAGCAAAATCAATCATGAGATACAGTCTTATCGGGATTGTGTTGGCCTATTTGGCTTTGATGATGCTATTAGGGTAAGGACCCTCTTCATGCCACGTAGGTGACAAGTCATCACTCATTAGAAATTAGAATTTTCAATTTAGAATTTCCTTACTTATAATTCTATTTTTTTTAAATTCAATTATGTAACTTTTATTTGAAAGTTTAATTATGTTTTAAGTTTTTGAATTTTTTATTTCATTATTTTGTTGTAGATATTTGGTGGGGAAGCTATGCTGCAAGGGAACCAAATTTGCAGAACTTGGCCATACGAATCTTGAGTCAAACATGTAGCTCTTCAGGGTGTGAGCGTAATTGGAGTGTATTTGAGAAAATACACGCAAAAAAGCACAACAAGTATAACTTTGAGCTCAAGCCTTCAGTTGAGAAATTACACTTATTGTAATTTTTAACTTTTATTTTATGACCTTCAAGTGTCAAGAGTCAAGAGTCAAGAGTCAAGACTCATTAATTTTTTTGACACTCTTATAGGTTGGACTTCACACACCTCAACGATTTGGTGTATGTGCATTACAACATCCGACTTCGAGTGAGGAAAATAGAATCACCAATGGATCTAGATGCCATTTCCTTAAAAAATATTGATGTATTGTCTCCGTGGAGGGTGGAGTCCGAGGAGCCCATCTTGGAGGAGTCACCTTCATGGTTAGAGCCAGTGGCAGATGATCCATTAGAACAGGGGCAGCAAGAGGAGGACTCGGAGTTGGAGGAGCAGCAACACTCAGAGGAGGAGGAGGAGGAGGAGGAGGAGGACACTGCGGGAGCATCAACATCAACACCATCTGCTATAGATATAGGAGAGCATAGCCCCATACCTAGCACTCATTATTTGACATTAGATGCAGAGGCAAGGTCAGGGCCTTCTACTACTAGGGGCAGGCCTCGCAAACAGCCCATCATGTTTTCCCGTAAAAGGGGGAGAGTGCAGTGATTTCAGATAGATAGCTGCTAGTTTTATTTGTTATGATACATATAACTCATGATGATGAGATACTTTTATATATGTGATGTTATTTTCTATTGGTTCTCCACATTTGAGTCCTTGAATGGACAATTATCAGGGATTAGTAGGATTTGGTATCGCCTTTGATGTATCATTTCTATTTGACATCATATATATCAGTGTTTTCTTCATATTTATGTGCCAATGTGTTTATTTCATGTTGTTATTGCTTTATATGTTTAAAAATTTGAAAAAAATGAATATAGTATGCATTTTTTATGCTTGTCGGTATTTGTCGATATTTTGCCAATATTTTCACCGATATTGTTGATAAGATATTTTCTAGACCCTTGCCGATATTTTCCCGATATCGATATTATCAACACTGGTGTATAGATTTGAAAATACAAACTTATAACTTCATAGCTATTCCAGACTTCATATATACCCATATCATAACATTTAAAGGACAAAACATTTATTAGCACTTAGATCTAGCCTATCCATTGTCAAATCACATAATAATAAGTCATTATGATCCTGATCCATCATTAGATCTTATCCATCATCAAAACACTCAGGTGCATAGTTAGTCCAGATCAAGCGAAGCATCAGAACCCCATAACATGCATATTTTCTTTTGATCTAACACTTCATAAAATATTCATTTTATACACGCATATCCCTTTGATCTTCTCCTCCTTATATAGTTTTAGCCTTTCTCAATACCTCGGACCAAAACAACACTTAGAACCTGTGGTGTTCTTAGACAAGATCAAATAACCATTACTCCACTCAATATTGTGGGCTAATACCATGGTATTGACCCTTGGTATTCTTTAATCATAAATTTCCTTGATTTTCTTGGTATTCTTTATTATAATTATAAATTTATAATAAATAGTTCAATTATATATATATATTATAATAAAAGTTCTGTAAAAATATTTTAAAATAAAGTAGTTTTTCAAACATGTTATGGATTAGTTCATTTTTAACTATTTGAAAATAAAAATAATGGAAATAAATATTTTTTAATGTGAAATATGACAACAATTATTTTGGATTAATGGAATTGCACATTTTAGTATTGTACAATTTAATAGTCATGTGCTTCCTCTTAAGAAATTACAAGTTCAAAGAGAGGGTAGAGTATGTATGCCATAGTAGACTGAACAAGGGTCTTATACACTAATATACTAACACAACCACATTAATAAATGTGATTGATATACCTAAGTCATATGTTAATCACATTAACAACCACATATATTATGATTAATTATGATTAATATTATTATTATTATTATTACGATTACTACTACTACTAATTAATAATATTATTTTTAATCAGTAAAGAATTAATCAATTCATTAAATTATTAATTGAATCATTATTAATAATTAATTAATGAATAATAATAATAATTAACTACTACTTATTATTATTTATTGATATTGTTTTATTAATATAATTATTTTTTTTATAAATATTTTTTTATAAATATAAATATTAAAATATAAATGATTAAAAAAACATATTTGTATTAATAATAATACATTTTTTTTGATCATTTATATTAGAAATACAAGGACTAATATTAAAAAATCTATGTATAGCATTATACCCTACAAATATGAACTTTTAGATTGATAAACTCAAGGGATTAATATTATAAACCCAACAAAATAATAAACCCAAGGGAACATAAAACCAAGTGATTTATATTAAAGCCTAGGATTATATTTATAAACCTTATGAATTATATTATACGCTAGGGATATGAATCCTTTGATTGATAAAACCAAAAGATTGGTATTATAAACCCAATGGATTAATTCTAAAACCACAAGATATTATAAACCTAGGGAATAATAAACCAAAATGATTAATACTAAAAATCTAAGGGATTATAAGTCAAAGGGCATAATACTAAACCCAAGGGATAAATATTATAAACCCAAGGTATATAAATTGTATGATAACTATTTTAAAGCGTAAAATAAACATGGTTGACCATAGATGATTTTCATAGTGGCACAATCTTTGCCACAATGCGACATCGGACTATGGTTGACCATGATTAATTTTCATATTGAGACAACCTTTGGCACAATGCGATGTTGGACAATGTTTGGACATGGTTGATTTTCATATTGAGACAATATTTGTCACAATGCGGCATTGGACTATGGTTGAACATGGGAAATCATGGTTGTCACAATGTGACATTGGATGAAGTGACAATCTTTGTCACAATGTGACAATGGTTATTGACCATGGTTGATTTACATATTGAGACTATCTTTCAAATAATGCGATGTTGAAACATGGTTGACCATGTTTGATTTTCATATTGAGACAACCCTTGTCACAACGTGACATTGATTGATTTTCATATTGAGAAACTCTTTGTCACAATGTGATGTTGGACCATGGTTGACCATTATTGTAAACCCAATGGATTTATATTAAACCCAAATATTAATATTATGAACCCTATGAATAATATTATACCCTAGGAATATGAACCCTTAGATTAATAAACCCAAGAGATTAATACTAAAAACCCAAAGGATTATAAACCCAAGGGAATAATATTAAAGCCAAGGGATAAATATTATAAACCCAAGGTATATAAACCTTAAGATAAATATTATAAACCCTAAAATAAAAATAGTTGACCATGGTTGGCCACTAATGATTTTCATATTGACACAATCTTTGTCACAATCTGATGTTGGACTACGATTGACCGTGATTGATTTACATATTAA
The DNA here is from genome assembly GCA_031772625.1 of Pinus tabuliformis. NCBI lineage: Eukaryota > Viridiplantae > Streptophyta > Pinopsida > Pinales > Pinaceae > Pinus > Pinus tabuliformis. Next base: position 385,723,875 of record CM062805.1, on the reverse strand, counting down.
GACAACCTTTGACAAAATGTGACATTGGAAAATGGTTGGCCATGGTTGACCATGCCTATTTTCATATTGAGACAATCTTTGTCACCATGCGATGGTGGACCATGGTTGACCATGGATGACCATACTTGTCACAATGTGATGTTGGACTAAGAGATGATCTTTGTTACAATGTGACCAAGGTTAACCATGGTTGATTTACATATTGAGACAATATTTGACATAATGTGACATTGCAACATGTTCAACCATGGTTGATTTTAATATTTTGAAAATCCTTGTTATAATGCGACATTGATTGATTTTCATATTGAGAAAATATTTTTCACACTGTAACATTGTACCATGGTTGACCATTATTATAAACTAAATGGATTTATATTAAACCAAGATATTATTATTATAAATCTTATGAATAATATTATACCCTAGGAATATGAACCCTTGGATTAATAAACCCAAGGGATTAATACTAAAAATCCAAGGGAATAATATTAAACCCAAGAGATGAATATTATAAACCCAAGGTATATAAACCCTAAGATAAATATTATAAACCCTAAAATAAACATGGTTGACCACAATTGATTTTCAAATTGACACAATCTTTGTCACAATGCAACATTGGACTACGGTTGACCATGATTGATTTTCACATTGACACAACCTTTGGCATAATGCGATGTTGGATAATGGCTGGCCATGGTTGGCCATGCCTATTTTCATATTGATACAATCTTTGTCACAATGCGACATTGGACCATGGTTGACCATGGATGCCCATGCTTGCAACAATGTGACGTTGGACTAAGAGACAATATTTGTCACAATGTGACCGTGGTTATTGACCATGGTTGATTTATATATTGAAACAATATTTGATACAATGTGACGTTGGAACATGGTTGACCACAGTTGATTTTCATATTGAGACAATCATTTTCACAATGTGACACTAATTCATTTTCATATTGAGAAAATCTTTCTCACAATGTGACGCTGGACCATGGTTGAATATGACTATAAACCGAAGGGATTTATATTAAATCCTAGGATTAATATTATAAACCATATGAATAATATTATACCCTACGAATATGAACCCTTAGATTAATAAACCTAAGGGATTGATATTATAAACCCAAGGGGATAATATGCCCAAGGGATTAATATGCCCAAGGGATTAATACTAAGATAAAATCAAGGTATATAAACCCAAAAACAATCATGGTTTAAAGTGCTAGATTTTCATATTGAGACAATCTTTATCACGATGTGACGTTGGAGCATGGTTGACCATGACTGATTTCCATATGGAGACAATCTTTGTAACAAAGCAATGTTGGACCAAGGTTGATTTTCATATTGTGAAAATATTTGTCACAATGTGATGTTGGACTATGGTTGAGCATAATTATAAATGCAATGGATTTATATTAAGCCCAAAGATTAATATTATAAACCCTATGAATAATATTATACCTTAGGAATATGAACCCTTAGATTAATAAACCCAAGGGATTATTATTATAAACCCCATGGATTAATACTAAAAATCCAAGGGAGTAATATTAAACCCAAGGGATAAATATTATAAACTCAAGGTATATAAACCCTAAGATAAATATTATAAAACCTAAAATAAACATGGCTAACCATGTTTTACCATGGTTTATTTTCATATTGAGACAATCTTTGTCACAATGCGACATTTGATCATGGTTCACCATGGTTGATTTTGATATTGAGACAATCTTTGTCACAATGTGACATTGGACCATGGTTGTGCGTAGTTGAACATGATTAAACCCAAATGATTTATATTAAACCCTATGATCAATATTATAAACCTTATGAACAATATTATACCTTAGGAATATTAACCCTTAGATTGATAAACCTAAGGGATTGATATTATAAATCCAAGAGATTAAGTCTAAAGCCCTACATTATTTTAAACCCAAGGTATATAAACTCTAAGCTAAATATTATAAACCCAAGGGATTAATTCTAAAAATCCAGGGGATAAATACTATAAACCCAAGGTTTATAAACCCTTAAATAAATCATTAAATAAACATGGTTCACCATGATTTATTTTCATATTGACACAATCTTGATCCTAATGCGATGTTGGACTATGGTTAACCATGATTGATTTTCATATTGAGACAATATTTTTCACAATACGACATTGGAACATGGTTGTTGCAATGTGATGTTGGACCAAGGGATTAATAAACCCAAGGGATATGAACCCTTAAATTGATAAACCCAAGGGATTGCTATTATAGGCCCAACGGATTAATTCTAAAAGCCCAAGGTATTATAAACTCAAGGGAATAATATTAAACCCAAGGAAATAATATTAAAAACCCAATGTATATAAACCCTAAGATAAATATTATAAATCCTAAAATAAACATAGTTGACCTAGGTCGACCACAATTGATTTTCATATTATCACAACCTTTGTCACAATGTGACAATGGACTACGGTTGACCATAATTGATTTTCATATTGAGACAACCTTTGTCACAATGTGACGTTGAACAATGGTTGACCATGGTTGATTTTCATACAGAGGCAATATTTGTCGTAATGCGTCGTTGGATCATTGTTGACCACAGATGACCATGCTTGTAACAATGTGATGTTGGACCTAATGACAATCTTTGTCTCAATGTGGCCATGGTTTACCATGATTGACCAAGGTTGATTTTTATATTGAGAAAATCTTTGTCACAATGAGACGTCGGAACAAGGTTGAACATTAAGAAGAGTCTTTTCAGTAGAAATGACATAGGAGAAAATTTTACCGACGTGCTTCGAACTAGCTATTGTGGTTCATCATCAAGATCAGATGAAGATGCAAATCATGGCACAAGCTTCAATAGAGGGCGATGTACAGACCAAAAGATCAAAAAATGACTAGTTTATGAAAATTAATATTTTAATAATGATAATATTCCTATAATGACTAGTTTAAGAACAATAATATTATAATTTATAATAATATTTTAATAATGACTATTAAGATCAAATAATAATCATATAACGGTTAGTTTAAGAATAATAATATTATAATTTATAATAATAATTAAAAAAATTAATAATAATAATAATAATAATAATAATAATAATAATAATAATAAAGATTGAAAAACGTAAACATTGATAAGAAACAAACAATCCAAGTCAACCAAATATAGGGAACAGAGTCAAAAATATATAAAGATAAATAAATTAAATAAAATAAAAAATAACATATAATAAAATAAACAAATAGGAGTCGAGACTTGATTAATAAGTCAAGATCCTATAACAAAAATAATAATTAAGGGAGAGTAAAATTATTATTATTAATATTATTATTTTTATTTATTCATTTATAACGACTAGTTTATGAAAAATAACATTTTAATAATGATTATTAAGATAAAATAATATTATAATTTATAATAATTATTAAAATAATAATAATAATAATAATCATTCATTCATATATATATATATATATATATATATATATATTATAGAAACAATAAAAAGAAACAAACCATCCAAGTCAACCAAAGATAGGGAACAATGTCAATATATATATGTATTTGTGTGTGTGTGTTTTTATGTCAAGACCTAATTAATGAGTCAAGATCTTATAACAAAATAATAATTAAATGAGACTAAAATTAAAACAAAGCAATCAAAAGGGAGTGATTTATTTATTTATTTAAGGTGAAAAAACGGGACAAACAAATATTAACATTAAATGAAAATACCTATATAGCAACAAAAAAAATCATAAATAGAAATGTCAAACCCAAAAAACAAAATAGTCCGCAAACAGAAAGAAACTAAGAGGACACAACAGGGACCCAAATTTTGCTAATATTCCAACCATCGTCTCTATTTAAATTATTGGTTCTTTTTCTTTTTTTCAATGTCTCCTTGAATTTACGATGATGGAAATGACTAACCTTGGCAATGACATGGGCTTCCTGAATGCAGATGTGATTCCTAGATTTTTTTGCATGTTCTGCCAAAGCAGAGGAGCAGGTCCTCCCATACTTGATTTTCATGGTTGATTTTCATATTGACACAGTCCTTGTCACAATGCCACATTGGACCATGTTTGACCATGTTTGACCATCATTGTTCTTCATATTGAGAAAAACCTATGATAAAACCTAAGATAAATATTATAAATCAAGGTATATAAACACTATGATAAATATTATAAACTCTAATAAACATGGTTGGTCATGGTTGATTTACATATTGAGACAATCTTTCTCATGATACGATGTTGAACCATGGTTCACCATGGTTGATCATGTTTGATTTTTGTATTGAGACAATATTTGTCACAATGCGACGTTGGACCATGGTAAACTACAGTTGACCATGGTTCACAATGATTGAAAATGACTAAACATGGCTGTCTAAGTCACAATGTGGCGTTGGACCACGGTTGACACGGGTCTAATATTTCATTTCTAGACAATCTTTAAAAAAATTAATAAAAAAATAAATGAATATATTACAATATTAATTACCTTCTTAAAATATAGTCAATCAATATTAATCTCATTATAACTATTATTATCATTTAATAAAACTTTTGTTATATGATCATTCATTTAATAATTTTTTATTTATATTTTTTCAAAATAAATTTAATTCAAATTTAAGAAAATAAAGTATACAATTTTTTTGGTCAATATCTTATTTTATTAATATTAGAAAAACTCTTACACCATATTATTATTATTATTATGAAGAAGATAATATTAAAATTAAATAATAATAATATATGTTTTATAATAATGATAATAATAACATATACGTTTTCAAATAACATAGGTTATAGAATGAAACTAACTTAAATTTAAATTCAACCAATGAAACTAATTTTAAATCGATATATTATATATTATATATGGTCTAAATTAAATTAAATTTAATTTAATGGTTAATATAAATTCAACACTAAATTGACATATTTAATCCATGCAACTTTAGTCGAATTCAAGGTGTATAAATATTCATATTATAAAAAATTATATTTATATTTAATTATATTTATGTTAATATTTTAGAAAATTCTCCAAGAGTTGTATTATAGATTTAGTTTTGAAAATCTTGATCAAATTCATGGAAGTGCTAAACATAAAGAAAATTTAAATTTGCGTGATGTGTGTTGCAGGGAAATTTAATGTTCGAAGTAAACTTTAAATTCAACCGCTCAACCAATTTTAACTTTTATCGATCCAGTAAATTTAAGAAAATTATATTTACTCTTCTAAATTATATTTGAAATCAAATTTGACGTGTTCAGCAAATTCACATTTAATCGAAATCGATGTGCAAAGAAATGTTATATTTAAATAAATCTAAAGTATAAAGTAAATTGAAATCTTACACATTCAAATTTAAAATTTATTTCAGTAAATTGAAATCTTACACATTCAAATTTAAATTTTTTTCACATTGTATACAAAACCATATTTAAATTTTATGTAGGCTGGATTAATCTGACTACCTGATAATGCATGAAGAAAAAATTAATTTAAACGTTGCGAAACCTGGATTTTACAGTTGGGGAGAGAACAACAAACAACAAAATTATTCTGAAAGGAATACTCTTAAACAAAAAGAGGAAAACCCTCGCCTGTTGAATAAGGATTGACTCGAAAGATAAAGATAGGTAGGATTGAGATGAATTAAATCATTACAACGAACCTTCCATTTAGCAATAATTTCTATTCTGCCACCACTGAAGTTGTGATCTTGACCTGAAACTAAGGACCCAATTAATTTTTAATAATCACCAGGGCTCTGGAAAACGCAGAGGTGCTGAGGGAATTAGTGGCGCGGGGGATAAAGAATCTAATTCAATGCAGCAGATTATCTTTTACACAGTAATTAATTGTAGTAACAATGGGAGGCTTGTCAGATTTAAGATAATGTAGGTACGTTTTTCTTCTCTTTCTCGAGAATATTATAAAAAATAATAAAAAACAATAAAATGAATAAGGCTACTTGAAAAATGGTTAAATAATCACATTTTAAAAAAATTGTGCTTAAGGCATAAGAAAATTTAAAGTGTAAAAGATATGCCTACGAAAAAAAATTGATGTTTTTCAAACCCTGCATCTAAATCACCAACATTTAAAAATAATTATCAATACTTAAGATATAAAAAAAAAAAACTAAAGTGTCACAAATAAGCCCAAAAAAAGGGTTTGATGTTGCATCAACAAGTTCCAAACTTGGAATCGAGATTACTAACATTTAAAAAAATTGTGCAAAAGAAAAATTAAAGTGTTAAAAATATGCTCTAAAAAAAATGTATTATGAATCAGTGCTTTTCAAAATCAAATGATTTTTTTGCTACCCTTAAAAATGTGAGAACTAGATTCAGTGGCCATTTGATATCGTACTTTGTTTATTGTAATTGTCCCAACAAAGTATATAAATCAATTAATGTATCAATGTATCAGAATTTTATTCATCTTTAAGAGAATATGTAATAAAACTATGTTTTCGTTGGTTCTCCACTACCAGTCTCTCTTCTCTTCTTCATTTACTTATGTGATTTGTTATGTAATCTCTTGTCGACCTTATTACTGGTAACTATGTTTACTTTTTCGTAGATAACAACAAGTTTTTCTCCAATTTTTCTTGAAACCTCCAAACCCAGTAGATACTAGTGCCTAGGATTTGGCCCTATCACTCCATCAGAGACTTGATGTCTCATTTAGCCTCTTCGCTTATGTCTTTTACTTTTAGTAGTTAATTTTATTTCAGTGGTTATGGCTTTAGTAGTAATAATTGTTTATGTTTTGATAGAGTTAGACTATTGTCCATTGTCCACAGTACTAGTATCCCTTGTGGTAGACTATGACAAGAATTGGTTCAAAGATATCTAGTTTTGTGTAAAATCATTTTGAGGCAATAGAATCTTTAAATCAACAAAAAAAATATATAATGCTTATGATATAATTATTAATGTTTGTTGGTCGACCAACAACCGTTCCTCATTTTTGGTCAAAATGAAGGGATCCCCATTATAAATTTTGGAAGATTCTCTTTTGTAATGATAGTTGGGTGGTTGATTTTTCCTCTTATCCTCATTGTTTGGATTTTGAGATTTTTGATTTTTTGGGTTCAATCATGATTTGTGACATTTCTTTTTTTTTTATGATCATTAGAATGGTTGCTCTGATTACTTCGCCTTGCATAATTTTCGTATATTGATCTTTATCACCCCAATGTGTTCACCTTTCCCACAACCTTCATGATCACATATTTGATTAGATTGTTTTAACAATTTTCTAATAAAGAGATCTTGGTGCATTAGACTATTTCAAAATTGGACTCATTTTGATACTTTATTTTGACAATTATTCCTTTTAAATGGTTGGACCAATTCCAACTTTACTTACGTAATTCTCCTATGGTATTTTCAGAGCTTTTGTCTCTTTAACATGTAAATGCAAAATATACTAGATATATAAATTAATGTAATATAAAATATGTATAACATAGAATAAATATTAAAATATTAAATAAGATCCTGGCAAGAATTATTGCAGTATGATAAAGGCTAGGAGGATTTGAAAAGTATATGGTATCAAGATTTCCAAAGTTCAGCCAAGGCTTGGCCCAGGGCCCAACTACTCGTCGTATTTGGTTCGGTATTACAAATGCTTTTTATTTTTCTTCCTACGATTTTTCCTGGCACAGCTGGGCTATCCTGGACTTGAACCAAAGACCTTGCCCGTGAAGTAAATCCTCCCACCTGCGATACTATCCAATAAACTAATTAAAAGAAAATCAATAAATTCTTTTTCAGGAGCGATTCATCCTTCCCGAACGCAGCATACAACTTCCTCTCCGTTGTACTGCGCTCTTCAAATGAATGTTATATCACATCACCTTTTATGTACATATGAGATATCAAACCATTATAACCCACCGTATAATAATTCCATAACGTATACATAATGTAAAGAGCATGTTTTAGATGTATCATTTTATAGGTTTCGTGGTCGTGTAAACATGTAATAAAAGACTATACATATTGTCAGTACAAAAGAAACATTAAAATGAAAAATATAGGCCGAAGGGGAAAAGGGAAACATTACTCGCGTGAGATAGACAAGTGTTAAGTCACATTTATATATGCCTAATATCTTCAACCAAAATCATGCATTGAACTAAGGCTTACGGAGGTATTTATTAATTCACTAACGTCACTTAGAGTTTGTGAATAGAATATTTCAACCACATGTCAACCAAAACACACTACTCCGCATTACGTTGCAATATGAGGTCTGGATTCGTCGTTTAATGCAAAATGAAAAGGGCAAATGAAGCCTGGAAATTAATGAATATATATAATAATAAAAAAACGCACCATATAATTTGTATTGAAATCTACGAAGTGACATATCAATAATTTTTTTTGGTATTCGAATGAATGCACCAATTAAGAAGAACGCAACATAAACATATAGTGCAAACAAGGACGGCACGCAGTGGTAGTACCTACCGGATTAGAAAAGTTAACGTGGGATGTGTAAAACATTGTTATATTATTGATTGATACTAGAGTAGTTCAAAAGTGGTTGGAAAAAAAAAAACAAAAATAAACCCCAACATTATGAAATAAAAAAGGAGTAGTGTAATTAGGTTGAAGAATTGCTCGATTTCTATTTTCGCTCCGAAAAACTTCTGGCTTTGGCAATCGGCAATTCCTCCGCCCTCCAGCACCTTTGGGCAACCCTGCCACCCTTCGACATTAACTGCATATTATTGTTTGACAAATCCTCTCGTTCGGACGATTCTTGGTCACATCTAGCCGCGGGCAATGGGTTGTCTGGAGTTGGTGGTCGATTGCAGCGCTCACACCAGGCTAAATGCTCCCCATTTGCCATACAAACTCTCAAACCGGGCAATTGATCAGGAAAACGAGGCAAAACCACTCCCTATTTGCCATCGAGTTCGAACACAGTCTTGCGATCAAAACTGCAAAACCAGGCAAGTAAACCTAACTTTACATCCTCAGTTTTCTGTGGCAATTCGTCATTATCATTTTTGGACAATGTCTCGGGTTTGGACAATGTCTTGGGTTCCTTTGTGAGGAAGGGCCAAAGAGCAGTCAGACAAGAGTCCCCTATCCCTACTCAATAGCAACCCAAGAGTTGAATGTTTTGGTCATTTTACCATTTTTAAAGGACAAGCTTTAGCATTTCAGACTTTACAGTCCACGACCTCTCTGTGTTAAGATTGAGATCATCTGCATATTGCTTCAATGGTTGATCATTAGATTCAATTCACTGCTTGCCTGTAGGATTGCAAGCATTGAATGCAGAATAACATTGAATATACAGCTAGAAATGTAATAATCGAGGTAGACTAAAATAAACTATACAAAGGCCTGAGAGCAGGAGCGAGAGGGAAATGGACATGGAAGCGCTATTATATCTTCTCCGCAAAGCAATATGAGCAATATTTCATCAGATTGCTAGGAGCTTGAGAAAACGTGTTCATGAAGAAAATAGAATAAAGAAAACTTATAAATAGTAACTTCCATGAAAAAATGTACTACAATGAATCTAAACTTTTAACTGCCTCTTTACACTTGTGGAACTCAATTTTTAGGGATCGATAGATTGATGAGTGATTGGAAATTACAATGATGGACCCAACCTTATATTCATCTTAGAACTGATAGATTGATGAGTGATTGGGCATTACAGTGATGGACCCAACCTCATATTCATCTCAAAACTAATCAATTATTATGTTGATATAAACCAATTTATCATTTTATATGAATAGAGGGTCATCGAGCCTTGGTTATAACCAGTTGACGTAAGGCATTACACTGACCTGGCTGAGTAACACTTTGGACAATTAGTATTGTTTACAACCAATTGACACAAGGCATTACACTTACCACTCACCAGGCTCATTAACACCGTGGAAAACTAGTTGACATAAGAAGTATGGTATCTTAGTAGCTATATGTTGTCCCTAACAAGAAATTACAACTAATGTGAAATTGTTGTCAACCATGTCCCACAATCACAATTATTATGTGAATAGGAAACATATTAATTATCATGTTAATGGAGGACCACTGTCAGTCTGTTGACACCCAAGCACCATCCCTCAAGAAATCAATCATTATCAATTATTACAAAGAGAACATTACACTCAGCAGCAACCCAAGTGTTGAATGTTTTGGTCATTTTACCATTTTTAAAGAACAAGCTTTAGCATTTTAGACTTAAGAGAAATTACACAAAAGTCTGTCGCTGACCAAGCTTGATTTGATTGTTTATTTATCACTAAATTGTTTGATCCCAAGTACTGAAACACCTCTCTTTGTCATCCTGAATATTCTGTTTCTGGTTAGGTTGATCAACCAGTGAACAAGTTGGGTCGATCCTATCATCACTTGTTGCGTGTTGCCTATTTAGTATTATGCCCTTCTTCCTTGCTTTCTAGAAAATTTTCTTTTACTTTGCTCTCTAGAAATTCTATATGACCTTGAGTGCGAGCATGTCCAAGCCTTTTGATGGCAATAGTTCTTCCATTGGGGAGTACTTCTTTATAAACTATGCCAAACCCACTATTGGTAGTGGGATCCCTCAAGGGCATTTTTGGGGCTAAAAGCCCATGTTTAAGTCAATTTTTGTAATATTATTGTAAATACTCCGCAATTTGTGGTCGAAGAGTGCAAAGGTGTTATGTGTTATAAAGGGTAGTCCGCCCTTAGTATTGTAAAAGTAAAGTCGGCTGTTAGAGAACCACCCATGGTCCGTAGACCATGGGATTGTATAGAAAGAGCTAAGCTCTAAGTAGTTTGAAAAAGACAGACAATGATGAATGATGTAATAGAATCATAGCTTTAGAGCAAGAAGTCTAAGTCTTGGGTTGTAGAATAGTTAGAAGCTCTGCAGCTCAGTTCATAGAGGCCTAGGGTAGAAGTCCGCAACTGAGTGTGCAGACCCTTGCAGCTATGTGCGCATGGAAGACAAAGGTTGTAACCACTTGGAAGATATTAATAAAGAAAGATATTCTGCAATTTCTGTGTCATTGTTCTATTGATGCATCTTGATATGTTATGTATGAATTTTCTTTATTATGCTTATATGTTGCGCGAATGAATACAATTACATTAAGTAACTGAACACATTTACAAATATCTGTTTACATAGGGATAACTATAATTGTTTGATAAGATAAGCAAGGCACTTAGATTAACTGGGGAATTCGTATGGCACGCTGCCATAGCAGCGCGAAAGTATCTGAGCAGCAGGTTTGGGCTATGCGAAGGATGATCGTATCATTTCACAAAGGTATTGAAGAATGGAATAGAGGATTTGTCCTGCAAACGCTAGAGTGAAACAACCTACGCGAAGGTAGGGATAGAGGGAATTAAACAACATCACGACCATCTCAGGATGAAGAAACTTGGTTCCAGCATTCCCCCATACTGCTTCGGGTGAGACTTCAATCAGTACTTTGTAGGCTGATGCCGAGAGGCCCAATAGTGTTGGGATTCGTTTGTCTAATTAACGCTGAACTTGGGTCAGGATCCATCAACTTAACAAATGGTTCCGTTGCCAAGACCAAAATCTGCATAAGAGATGTGCGATGTCATTGTCTAGTCAATTTAACGTCTTAAATTTCTCTACATAAATTATCAATCTAGGTATCATAAACTGATGAAGTGTGGTGCACCATATGTGCTTAGTTAAACTTTTTCTTACTTCGTTGTTTTATAGTTTATGTTGTTTTTGGGGTTTTGTTCTTGTTGGTTTCCTAAAGTGTTTAACGCAAATGGAAATCCTATTATAAGGTCTTAAGAATACTTTTAAAAGTTAAGGATGGATGTAGATTTCAAGACAAGGTTTATGTCCCTTATGGTAACTTCCAAAACTTAACACTTCAAAAGATCTCAATATATGTTATTGATCAAATCAGTACTTGAATAAAAGTGTAAATATGTAGCTACTTAAATCAAACAAAAGATGAAACACTGATCATGAAATCACTGTCTCTGTTGCCCATCTAATTACAGAAATAAAATCTAAACTATTGCATTCAAACAAACCAAAAATTGCAGAGTAACGAAAGCAAGATCAATTTACTTCACTTATAATCCGATAGCTCGCCAAGTAGCTTTTCTGGGTTAAGCCATGGCTCCGGAGATAACGTCAATAACATGAAGAATTGATATCTAAATTACCTACTTGCAAATGAAAGTAAAATCAAGTCACTTCACTTATAATCTGATAGCTCGCCAAGTATCTTTTCGAGGTTAAGCCATGGCTCTGGAGATAACTTCAATAACATGAAGAACCTGATATCTAAATTACCTACTTGCAAATGAAAGTAAAATCAAGTCACTTCACTTATAATCCGATAGCTTGCCAAGTAGTTTTTCGGGGTTAAGCCATGGCTCTGGAGATAACGTCAATAACATGAAGAACCTAATATCTAATTGTAGAGATGAAAGTAAAATCAAATCACTTCACTCATAATCTGATAGCTTGCCAAGTAGCTTTTCGAGGTTAAGCCATGGCTCTGGAGATAACGTTAAATGACATGAAGAATTTGATATCTAAACTAACTAACAACAACAAATAAATAAGACTGAAATCAAAGCATAATTGAAATTGAAAAGCTTAAGAAAAAGTTCAGCAGAGAGGCAAATCTCATGTCACTATTTGATGCAAAAACATGTAAAGAAAAACTAATCTATAATCAATCAGTTGACCACACTTGCATGAATTAAAATTGCATCAATGGAAACTCTAATTTATCAAACTTGAAAGCAATCAAATGACATACATAAATGAAATCAAAGCAAAATTACAAAATAAAATCTACTCTACCTTACATTCTAATATGCTCCATGACATCTACTTCACATCTCCTTCCATGTTGAGAACATCAAAGCTTTATTCAAATTCTTCAAAATTACAAAGTACAACAAAGCTCTCCAAAGCTTTCCAAAGCCATCAAGGAAGAACTACAAAGCCAAGCTAAGCTAAGACTAACAAGCTAACAAGCTAACAAATGAAGGAGAGAGATCTCCTATTTATACAAAAAGATGAGAAGTCATCTCATTAATGAGAGTCCATGAATCTCTCCCTCTACCTCTAGAGTCCTAATCAAAATAGGAACTGATAAGACACATGTCTTCTTAGAGTTTCAATACAATTAGGAGATGTGACATATATCCTCATGATCCCATGATTCTTTAAACTCAAATTCGAATTTGGCCTTAGAGTGCCACATAGAGGTCTTCTAGAAGCCTCCTTTTGACCTACACATGTCAACAATCTCAACCCACTTGTTAGATATAAGCATATGCACATTATTTCCTAATTTTTAACCACAAATTCACTTAAAAAGGCTTAGAATTAATAAAGTTTGGAAAAACATAAATGTGGCCCAATGATAATGAAAGTGGGATGAATGTGGTGACATAGTAGTGAAATGGAGGTGAAATGGAGGTGATATAATGGACATAATAGTGAAAGTGTAATGGAAATGAATAACATTTTCAAGACTCAACAGTCATAGCATTGGAATCCAACTAAGAAGGAGATTGGAGACTAGCTAAATAGAAAGATCCACGAATTTGTGACACAAGAGAACAAAAGTCTGTGACTGACGAAGGAACAGTGGTTGGACAGATACCTGAATACAAAGATCCATGAGATATTTTTCTGCTCCTTCCCTATTGAGCTATACGAGTGGATTGTGAAGCTAGCAGATAGCCAAGGAAGGTGGAAACTTGACGGCCCTATTGTGTCGACCCTGGAGCTAGTGCGAAGGTTGGAAGCATCAGAGGATAAGATCACTTGCGTTGTCGATCATTGGCTCGATCGCTTCTTTGGAGGATTTGTGACTAAATTCGTGGTCGACACCTCAGTTAGTTATAGCGAATTGGAGTGACGTTTTTTCAAAGGAATGTGAGGTAAGTACGTGAAATCCCTGAATACTTGGCTTAAAATGTTATTGTGTGAAAAACGGGTCATGTTGCTACATTGATGTTCGGAACTACGCGAAGCGGAAAAACTTACAGGAACGAAGGACAAAAGGGTATGGAGTATAGTCCATTGATTTCACCTCCGCGAAGCGAAAAGGAAGGGATAGCGAAGGTTTCTCCATGAAGTGCTATTCAGTTAATAAGACAAGGATTCCTGCTAATATCACCTCCACCCACACCACCTCCAAATTCACCCATACCACCTCCACCTCCACAGCAGTTCAGTATGGTAAACACAGTAAAGCTAACTTTGTTCAAAGGCTTGGGAAATGAGGATCCAGACCAATTCTGGTTCATTGTGAAAGCTGTATGGGAAGCTCAAGGTGTTACAGATGATCATATAAAGAAGGTGACATTGGTTAGTGCCCTGCAATATTGCGCGCTAACCTGGTATATCAAGTATTCGAATGATAACCCGAACGCTGGAGTGGTAGACATCTAGACAACACGAAATAGAGAGTTTAGTAGGCCTAAATTTGAGGCGCAATCAATTGTGGGATTCAAGGAGATCACGATGCAAGTAGGTGAGACGCATTGGGAGCTAGATTAGAGGTTGAAGTGTACAATCCGTAAAACCAACATGAATTTGAAAAATGGACAACATCACGAGTGGTTTGTGGCTTCGCTATTGCCTCACTTAAGGGCCTCGCTGTCACAACAAAATATAACAACTCAGGAGGAGGACTTGGAGATTTCCATGAGACTACATGAAACTCTGATGCAAGATCCTAATATGGGAGTTTAGCATATCCATGTGCAGCTGAAGAATCTATGCCTTGAGATGCAAAGTCTGAAGCAAGACAGGAAAGTTCGACCAGAGGTACGCGAGGAAGTATGGTGCCTGAAATGCAAGAGTCAGGGTCATGACAAAGACCATTTCCTGATCTTTGCAAACCATATTGCAGGAGGAGGACCAATGCCTTTAAGGCCAGAAACTCAAGAAGGACCTAGCATGTGGCTTGCATTGTGGTGCGCTATCTGTCATGTAGCAAGAATACATGCCACAGAAGACTGTCATATGCTGCAGAAGTATGTACAAACATCGCAATAGATGTTCTGCAACTTTTGTAGATCGGTAAGGCATGATGAGCTTAATGGAAGGAGTTATGAATTGATGATGGATAGAAATCCAGCCTATAGGGTTCAGGCCGAAACGTGGCCCCCTGACCAGAGCACAAGGATGCCGCCAACAGGATTTCAGGGACGTGGATGAGGCCAAGGCGGAGGAGGACCTAGGAGAGGTCGAAGACAGTTGATCTGCTAGAATTGTAGGGGACCAAGACACTGCGCCCATGATTGCACTAACCCAACACGTCCGTCGTGCAAGTATTGCACGCTGTTTGATCATGAAATAAAAGATTGTCCTACACTAATAGCTAGGATACGTGACAAAGGGGCGCTACCATCTTTTCCGACTGAGAACCTATAGATGATGAGGTCTGAGCCACGTGAAGAATATCCAAACGTAAATATAGAGCTCAGAAGTGGAATCGTGATGGGAGATGGGAAAGGGAAATAGCCAAAAGACGGTGCGTGGGTTCACAAAGCTCCAACAAAGGAGACTAAGTTCGATTTGGAGTGCGAACGTGAAACCTTCATGGAAGCTAAGAAGAGGTTCTCTGAGGCCTCCACCTCAGGAAGCAAGGATAAGCCTGAGTAGGAGATGGACCCCTCTATGCTCACAACTTTCTTGGAAACCTATATGAAGTTGTGGCGCGACAGCAAGGTTGTGAAAGGAATACAATAACTCATCAATAGATGTGCTGGAACCACGCCAGGTGAGCTGTGCGTAGTACGAAAGATTGACAAGCATAAAACAAGGACGGGACGGGAGATGAGACTGACCGCACAGATAGGAGAGTATGAAATGGATCAGGTCATTTTGGACCTAGGGTCAAATGCGAATGTCCTACCAAAATAGACTTGGGAACGGATGGGGAGACCTACATTGCAATGGTCTCTGATTCAGTTAAGGATGGCGAATTAGCAGAAGATCATCTCCATGGGGCGGCTACAGGGGGTGACTATGGATATTGAGGGAGCGAGTGCACTGACTGACTTTGAAGTAATAGAGATAGTGGATGACAACAACCCCTATCCTATGCTCCTGTGAATTGACTAGGCTACTGATATGAACGGGGTAATCAATCTGAAGAAGCGGAAGATGATCTTTGAGAAGAAATCACTGTGCATAATAGTACCCCTCGATCCTGCTAAAGGATCACGGCACACTAAACCTGCCCGCGATTATGAGAGTGATGACGATCTTGACTGTATCTATAAGATAATAGCACGAGACCAAGATTGGGTGAATCCCACCACAGATGGGATCGCGAGAGTTCCTACACTTCAGACTCCGATGAAGAAATAGAATGCTGGAAAAATCAGTTACATGAAGTAACTACGCTGAATTGCAACACGATGACCCAGTCTCTGCATTGTGTGTCATCAGAAGTAAGAATCTACCTACTTTTGATAGTTTGAATAAGGTAGATATCTTTTTGGATGCATTTTAAAGGGAGGTACCAGAAAAGCAGCACTTCGAGGACTTGGACTGGGCACTGCATGCTATGCCCGCAAGATGGTGGGGTATGCACAAGGGAAGCTTTGACGATTGGCGCGAATGTAGGAGGATGATGAGAACATGATTTGGGAAGCTTAAGCTGCGACTGATAGACAAGTATGATGGGTAGAATGATCTGCGTGCACATCTGGCCAAATGGACCCAGGCTTATGGAGAAAAGCCCCAACCTGAATGGTCCACTTGTTTTGTCATACCCTAGATGCTATCCCAATGAATTGGTATATATAAGTAGAGCTTCGGCAACAGGCGAATGGGATATCCTGCGCGAAGGATTCATGATGACCTTCAGTTTTGAGGACAGGTTTGACAGTATTGATGAAGCACTACAAGAGGTGAAAGCAACTATCTTTAGGATATCGTAGGATCCTTTAGACCTAGCTCAGTCTGAATGGGCTACTCAGCTGAGCTGCATGCTAGAATGCTATAATGTAACTATTGAAGAAGAGGACGAGGATCCATAGAGGATTAACATTCCAGAAACAGAAGGTGACTGGGAGGTTTAAGGGCCATAGATTAAGAATCCTGATATAACCATGCTGCTGAAAACAAAACAAGTAAACATTGGTACAGAGATAGAACCCAAATTCGCGAAGATTGGAGACTACTGGGATGATGCGACTTTGGAAAAGGTTGTTGAATTACTCTTGGAATACCATGACTTATTCCCTACTAGTTTTACATATCTAAAAGGAATAATCAGAGACCTAGGAATGATGAATATCACATTAAAGCCCGACACGAAGCCAGTTAAGCAAAGGCCTTACCATCTCAATCCGATATAAGGAGAAGGTCTGCTTAGAGCTAGACAAGATGCTCATGGTAGGCATCATTGAACCTGTGGAAAAATTTGATTAGGTAATTCCAACGGTGGTGCAAGAGAAGAAGCAGAAGGATGAGATAAGGATATGCATGGATCTCAGAAAATTGAATGACACTTGTGTGCATGATCATTTCCCGATTCCTTTCATGGATGAAGTGTTGGAAAATGTAGGCAGACAGGAAGCATATTCCTTCACTAATGGGTTCTCTGGGTACCACCAAATCAAAATCGTGCTGGAGGATAGGAGCAAGACAACCTTCGCAACTGAGTGGGGTTGTTTTCAATACACTGTAATGCCGTTTGGATTGAAGAATGTGCTTGCAATATTTTCGCGCGTGGTTGTTGCGGCATTCAAGGAATTTATTCATAAGTTCCTGGAGGTATATTTTGATGATTGGACTATATTTGGGCTGGTTAAGCGCCATGTAGCAAGCTTGCACTTGATGCTGGATACCTGTCGAAGATACCAGATTGCGCTCAATCTCAAGAAGTGTCTGTTTTGTATTCCTTTTGGAAACCTGTTGGGGCATGTGGTTTGTAGACAAGGACTAACGGTAGACCCAGTGAAGATAGCAATGATACTGAACTTAGAAGCATCGAGGAGTGTGAAACAGCTGCGCGCTACTCTGGGACATATGGGATATTACAGAAAGTTTATCAAAAGCTATGCCTAGATCACCACACCTATGGAGAAATTGTTGAAGAAGGATGTCACATTCTGTTGGAACAATGACTGTAAGAAGAGCTTGGACATATTGAAAGAAAAGATGGTTACCGCACCGATTGTATTCTTCCTAGACTCGAAGAAAGAGTTTCATGTACATGTTGACGCATCATGTATAGTGCTGGGAGTAGTACTAACACAGGCTAGCGGAGAAGGCTTGGACCATCCTATTGCGTTCGTAAGCCGTAGATTATCCAAAGTAGAGAAGAACTATTCCACCGCAGAGCGCGAAGGGCTAGCTATGGTGTATGCGCTCTAGAAGTATCGACACTACTTGCTAGGAGGAAATTTTAAGATGTATATGGATCACTCTATACTGAAGTACCTGGTCAATAAGCCTGTGTTGGGGGTGAGAATCTGCAAATGACTCTTAGTGTTCTAGGAGTATGATTTTGAAGTTGATGTGAAGCCTGGATGATTGAACACGGGACTAGATCATTTGTTGTGCATCGAAACAGGGAAGGAACCTACTAACTTGGAAGAAGGATTGTCTGACGCGTAGCTATTTGCAATGCATGTTCTGGATGGTCACTTTAAGGATATAATACACTTCCTAACAATAGGAACTACACCAGAAGGATATTCTGTCCAGCAAAAGAAGGAATTAGTGGTGCACGCGACATATTTCTCTTTCATTCCTAGGCATCTGTACAAAATGGGGACTGATGAGATATTGCGATGTATGTACCTGAGTTAGAAAGAACCAACATCCTCGTAGACACTCATGGGGGTGTTGCGGGAGGACATTATGCAGGGAGAGCAACCGTGCAGATGATTCTATGCGCAGGGTTGTGGTGGCCAACCCTTCATCAGGATTGTAAAGCATATTGCAAGGCGTGTGATGTATGTCAAAGAAAGGGCAAGCCATCGCGGAGGGATGAAATGCCTTTAAATCAAAAAATGACGTTGCAACCCTTCGAGAAGTGGGCGATCAATTTTGTAGGACCTATTCAGCCACAAGGAAAGACAGGAGCAAGATACATTATCACTATGATGGAGTATTTGACTCGTTGGGCAAAAGTGCAATAGGTGAAGGATTGCACAGGTGTGACTGCCACGAAGTTCCTATTTGAGCATGTACTGACACGATTTGGATGTTCGAAGATCTTGATGAGTGATTGTGGTACGCACTTCCTAAATGAGATGATTAACGCACTGACAGAGGAATTTTAGGTATATCACCAGAAGAGCACACCTTATCACCCACAGGCTATTGGAATAGTAGAGGCGTTCAACAAAGTGCTCAAAAATGTGTTGATCAAGGTTTGCAATGCTTAGCGAAGTGATTGGGACCTACACATACCTACAGTACTGTGGGCTTATTTAATGACATACAAGAAGTTGGCTGGACAAACCCCTTTTAGGCTTGTCTATGGTGTGGAAGTGGTAATGCCTATGGAATACATCATACCTAGTCTACGCATAGTAGCACTCACAGGTATGTGGATCACGGAGCACTAGAGGAGAGGCTCACATAGCTAGATGAGCTCGAAGAAGAATGATTTTTGGCTGGATTTCACCAGCAGGTCCAAAAGAAGTGCGAAAAGGCATGGCATGATCGCCACATCAAGCCCCGCACATTTAAGGTAAATGACCTAGTTTTTTTATATGATAGTAAGTTTGATACATTTCTAGGGAAATTCAGGATGTAATGGTTAGGGCCTTACGTTATTAAGGAGATTGCCGGCAGAGGAGTAGTACAGTTGGTCAAATTAAACGGAGAACCCTTCCCAAGAAAGGTGAATGGTAGTCACTGAAGCCATACACCGGCGGTCCAGCCATGTGACTAAATGAAAGAAGCATAGTCTTAGTGCTCTAGGTAGTTAAAAGGAGGCGGGGGACTATAAACTACATTGCCCGGGTTGGGGAGTTGCGCGATTGGACGATGGCACGAAGCAAGGACGTGTCACTGGGTCTGCGGCGGAATGGAGGGAGCTGCACTACCTAGGGAAAAATCATGCAGGTCGACTGGAAAGTGACCATTAAAGTCACTGTTCATGAAAAGAAAGAAAAAAGTGAGGCCAAATGGAGTAGGCGGCTGACATTTAAGACGAAATTTATGGCTTAGATCCTTGAAAATCTAATGCCAATCCAGCATTAATGAACTAATTTTGGGGGGAACGGTCAGATTTGAATTCAAAATGCCCTATAAATTACAAGTGGCTGTCCAGTGAAAAACACTTAGCATTTTGAGAATTGAGTTGTTGCGCTCTCAGGTGCACATGAACTGTGAATTCTTTCAAGATCTAGTAGTGAGTCCAGCGTTTGAACAATTGTCAAAGGAGACACAAGCACTAGTGAATAGTGTCATGTTGACACGTGTAGGAGCTATGGGCACTTAAGGAGTAGCCGTCGAGGAGAATGTGCAGGAGATTGATATGGGGGCCGGTCTAGCTGCCCTGGAAGTGGCTGAAGTACTGGCAGAAGTCCCTAAATCCCCGAGATCTCCAAGATCGAAGCCAACCCTAACCAAGGAGACTATGAAAGACAAGAACGACAAGCAGCTAGCCATACCGATGTGCATGTCGCCAAGACGGAACCCACCAAAGCCCACTGCCCAAGAGAAAGGCAAGGCTATAAATCTAGCAGTAGAGGAGGAGGATGTCAAAGACATCCCCATGGACGACGAGGATGTGGGGGTGGAAATAGAGGAAGCTGAAGCCAAGGGTATGAACCCTATTACATGGTTGGCGGAGTATGTCCCTCCATGCAAGCCTAATTCCAAGGTCCCAAAGGACATTGATGAAAGTAAGACTCCCCTGCAAACCCCTCTGCTACCGAATGAAATTGCTTTGGACAGTCTGCGTTTGGCTCGAGTGCCCATATTGTAGCTCAAAGACTGGGACTTGGCGGACCACAAGAAGTTTCCGCACCTGGTGATCGAATAGCTGATGCGCTGCATCATAGACACAAATACGGGAATGACTACATTGGAGCTGCGGAAGTGGCTCAGAGGAGTAGAGAAGGTAGGATTACTCAACCTACTCTAGGTGCCACACTGTAACCACACCCCAGTGATAGTGTTGGTCATCAAGTAGCTGTTGTGCTTGGTGCATGATGGGTGTATGTGGCTGGAGGATCTAATGCCCATCACCGATATGTTGATTCACTTCATAACACGTTTGTTGTATACAGGCGAAAATCCAGCTATGATATTTGGCGGCAAGGGTGGTGAGTAGGCGCTCGCAGAGTCAAGGTGGCAACACTATCTCCAGCATCTGCGACCCTACTGTGAAGGTGGCAACACAGATCCTTTTAGAGAAGGTGATGCAGAAGTGCCGCGCTAATGAGGTGTCGATGCATATTGTCACACTCGCACAACAGTGCACGGAAGGAGTCCAGTTTAACTGGTCAGACTACCTTCGCAGAGAGTTCTTGGCGAACTGTCATGATGCACAAGAGTAGAGCAAGACCTTCCATTACACGTGGCTCTTGCTATCGATCATGATAGTAGTGTGGGAGCTACCAGAAGAGAGCCAATTCCCTTCGATCGCGCTAGACCTTCTTGAAGCAGCGAAGTATGCTTCGCTATGGGAAACCAAGTACACGGAGCGCATTTGGGACAACATCTTTTGGATCTTGATGGAAATGAATATCAATATTTCCATCAATTGCAAGGCGCGATTGTTGCCCACGGTATATGCTAACCTGTAGAGTTATGCCAAATTTAAAGATGATTTCCATTGGATATCAATTAGGGCATGGAACGACCCTGCGTAGTAGTGGTACGAATTGTCGTACCTAGCCACAAATGGTGCCATCGATGTGGTGTTGGATAAATTGCTGGTGGAGTGGCACACCACCATGGACTTAGTGGTGTGTGGAAGAAAGTTTGCAGCATAGAAGAAGAATGAGGAGGCCAAGCTGAAGATGGTGCAACTAGTTGAAAAGAGGAAAAAGGAGGCCATTGAGAAGACCTATGCGAAAAAGGCAGGAAAGGAGGTAGGAAAATAGGCAAGTGGAGCAGAGCGGGGCTCTGAGAAAGGTGCATGGTTGCATTCACTTGAGACTGAAGAAGAGGACACATAGCAGCACGGTGCGAACCCTCACAAGACGTCTGCCCGCATTAAATTCCTGAGAGAGCTGGAAAAAGGAGGGTCTAGAAAGAAATCCAAGGCAACCAAGACCTCGCTGGACCCTATCATGCTAATGGAGGGTGACTTATATGACATCGGTGACATGTTAGAGATGTCATTGTGGAGGCCCTGCATTACTTTGAGAAGCAGCAGCAGATCATCCTACGGGCCATCTAGACCAGACAGCAGGAGTTGCAAACTTGCACGACGCAAGTTGGTCCGCTGTCCACCAGCTTGGCTATCGGCATGTCAGAGGCTGTCGATATGCTGCACACAAAGTGTGATAGTGCTTCAAGATGGAGCACTGACCATAGAAAATGAGGGTTTCAAGTCCACTGTCAGCGCTTTGTAGGGAGTTGGATTGAAACTGGCAGCGCTTCTGCGCAAAGCACTCCACCTCTTGTAGGATGGAGTAATTGCAGAGTTGAGGGCCCGTGAGTATCATGCCATCTAGGTGATTAGTGAACAAAAGATAAACAACGAGCAGATGGCCCTACAGAGGAATGCTACCATCACCGGTGAGGCCTTGGTGACTAGCTAGCGTAAGAGGATCATACAGATTGTGGAGGAGGCATGTAAAATGGTCCTGGAGTTGGCCATTCTGGAGGAGGAGCCAGTTGAGGTCTGCATCCACAAATTAGCCACAGGGGTGCACGACACATGGATAGAGATGGCGCGGGTTCAGTTGGAGCTGAACCTGCAGATTATAGAGCTCCAGTTGAGGACCCAGCCTTCAACACCACCAGAGGTAAAGGAACAACAGGTGACCACTATCACAGAAGTAGTTGCGGTAGTGGAGAGTGCAGTAGCAGACTGCACACAATTGTTCGAACAATCGTTTGAGGTCCTGACCAGCTTGCAGGAGGACCCAAACATCTAGAGGCTAGAAACAGAAGTGCGCAAACTCCAACAACGCTATGATTAAGTTAAGGACACAGTGCGAACAGTCACGCTGACACAAAGGTTAGCCAAGCTATAGGAAGCCAAGTAGCTAAAAGAACAGGTGGACACAGCGCTGCACAAGGAAGTAGTGTAGAAGGCGCAACTCAAGCCCTGGCTAGAGGAATCTTACGCAGTCACAGGAAACATTGAAGGCAAGCTTGCGACTCTGAAAGTGATGCAACAACAAATTTATGCTAATAGCATAGGGGAAGTAATCGAGAAAATAGTTAAATATGCGAAGTAGGCAGCAACTCAGTGCACAACCGAAGTTGTGGTCATCAAGGTCGAGCTAGATGAGCTTCGCGCAAAGATCTCCACGCCTACCAAGTGACTCGAGGGCCAGTTACAATGTTTGTGCTGGGGGCCTGTTGGGAGTGGGATCCCCAAGGGCAGTTTTGGGGCTAAAAGCCCATGTTTAAGTGAATTTTTGTAATATTATTGTAAATACTCTGCAATTTGTGGTCACGTAGCGCGAAGGTGTTATGTGTCATAAAGGGAAATCTGCCCCTAGTTTTGTAAAAGTGAAGTCGGCTGTGAGAGAACTACCCATGGTCTGCGGACCATGGGATTGTATAAAAACAACTAAGCTCTAAGTAGTTTGAAAAAGATAGACATTGATGAACGATGTAATAGAATCATAGCTTTAGAGCAAGAAGTCTATGTCTTGGGTTGTTGCATAGGTAGAGGCTCTGCAGCTGAGTGCGCAGAGGCATAGGGTAGAAGTCAGCAGCTGAGTGTGCGGACCCCTGCAGCTATGTGCGTAGGGCGGACAAAGGTTGTAACCACTTGGAAGATATTAATAAAGAAATATATTCTGCAATTTCTGTGTCTTTGTTCTATCGATGCATCTGGATATGTTATGTATGAATTTTCTGTATTATGCTTATATGGTGCACGAATGAATGCAATTACATTGAGTAACTGAACACATTTACGAATATTTGTTTACGCGGGGATAACTATAATTGTTTGATAAGATAAGAAAGGCACTTAGATTAATTGGGGAATTCGTATGGCATGCTACCATAGCAATGTGAAAGTATCTGAGTAGCAGGCTCGGTTTGCACGAAGGACGATCATATCCTTTCGTAGAGGTATTGAAGGATTGAATAGAAGGTTTGTCCTGCAAGCCCTGGAGAGAATAAACCTGCGCGAAGGCAGGGATAGAGGAAATTAAATGACATCACGACCATATCAGGGTGCAGAAAAATGGTTCCATCATCCCCCCATACTGCTTTGGGTGAGACTTTAATCCGCGCTCCGCCAGCTGATGCTAAAAGGGCCAATAGTGTAGGGATTTGTTTGGCTAATTAATGTTGAACCTGGGTCAAGCCCCATCAAGCCAACACCCACCATCTCCAATAATATTGGTCTTGAAAAATTTATTTGTGATCCGCAATATATCAGTGAGTGTCAGGCAAAGGAGAGGGCTTTCAGACATGGCTACATTTATCTTGAGGAGCTCTTTTGACTTTCTATTACTCATAAATGAAAGGGTAGGTTTAATGGCTAGATTCAATTTTCTTTCTCATCCACCATAGGGAAAACATCTTGTCTCAACATTTTACATTTTACCAAAGAAAATATAAGGCCCAACATGAAAAGGGTGCTTCCTATTGTGATCCCCAAAATCACCCCAGTGCTCAATAGATGAGGCTGTTGTCTTGGACTGAGCTTGCATTTTTGGCCCATTAGATTTCCACATATAGGCTTGTTTCTAGGAAATGAAGAAGCAGTAAAATTACTACATCGATCACCTTCAAGAAGAGCTCCTTCTAGCAGATTATCCTAGATATTGAAGAAGTTGAGATCCATAAGATCAAACAATTCATTGGGGACTGATCCTAAGAGAAAATTATCAGGAATGTCCAAGTATATGAGTTGGTGAAAGAATACCAAGCTCTTCAGGATTTGGGAAAACATCCCCAATTGTTGGACTGAGTTTCCAAAGCATTTCAGCTTTAACAAAGGTGCACTTTGGCCCAAACAAGAGCACTTCAAAGGTTCATGGGACTGTAACAAGCACTCAAATGCCTAATGAAAGGGAAAAAATGACAAATTAATTCTACAAGCATTCTAATTTTTTGACCATTTTATTCAAATTTGCAAGATAATGTGCTATTTAAAAAATATATTTTTCAAAGGTGCATGAGACTATAACAAGCACACAAATGACTAATGAAAGGGAAAAAATGACATTAATTCTACAAACATTCTATTTTTTGGTCATTTTATTCAAATTTGCAAGATAATGTGCTATTTAAAATATATATATTTTTGTATTTTTTAAATACCATGTTTCTTGTTTCCAAAACTTGGGGGTTTACGTTTCCAAAGTGTCCCCATTTCAGAAAATCATACCATTTTCCATGTTTTGTGCAACTTAGGTGCTAGGATGTATTTATTATGATGGCTGGTAAGCATGAAGCAATTGCATCTCAGTGGCAATTATTGTGGTGGTCAGAGTTGTTTTGCCCAAAGGATGAAAGAGTAGAGTGACAGATGCATTCTAATGTATCTTTGTTGATGTTTTATGAGGGAAAGTTGTAGAGAAGGATTGCTTTTCCTTTTCTCACCTCTATATTTTCTTCTTGTTGTATTAACTTTTTGCAAACTTTGAAGTCTGAACATTTCTCACTCCAGTACCAGCAGTCTGAATCTTTCGAACAGGTCCTGAATTCGATAGTAAATAGGTTAGTTATGATATCTCTTTGTCACCAACCATCTCCCTTTTCTTCATTTCTTGTACATAACATCATCTTGTCACTGACCTTATCTTAGTCACATGGAGAGTTTATCCTTGTGAGTTGCTCCACAAGGACTAATACTCTTTAAAGGGTGTCTTCGATATACTTTGGCAATGTGTGCCTCCTTATGGATATTTTGTTGTTGACAGTAGGTAATTGCATTAGTATACTTAGATTCCCAAGCTAGGGTTTTCTCTTGGAATAGGCTTTGAACTTTTAGGCTTGTACTCATGAAATAACCATACATAGAATTTGCTGCAGGTTTATGTTTACTATAGTAACTTCTCGACTACTAGTAATTGAATTCAATAGAATAACTCATTTTTGTACTAGTGGACTGTGGACGTAACCTTGGATATAGATATTTTCAGTTATATTTGAAAGCATAATAAATAATGCTTCATGAAAAGTGCATTTTACTAAGATTACTAGCTGAAAATATCATTTACTAGATGGTTATATTATTGTTGACTATTCGACCAATTCACAATTCATGATTGTGAAAGTGCCTATCCAAGCTAGGGTAGAAATCTGACAATGGGGTGATGGGTCAAAGTATTTGGACCTTCTCTCAAATCTCTACTTTGGAGGTCATATTTTCTCATTTAAGATTTTGGGTAGTGTGGGTCACAACAATGTTTAGATGGTTAATTGCTACTTAAATAAAATCACCGCTAGACCTGGTGGCTTTTAATGGCTTTTTTAATGAATGATTGATATTTCATACCTCAAAAAAAACATAAAAGAGGTTTTATATTTATATATATGTTTGATAACTTGCTAATATTGAAAGTTCAGTTCTGATGTCCTTGCATATTGTTTGACCAGATCAGTTCAAAATGGGAAAGCGAAGCAAATGGCAATATATCATGGATTTTGAGGTGCAAGACCTCAAAGGCAAAATGACGTTCTCTAGTAAAGACTTGGTTTGGACAGAAATAAATAGAAAAAACAATAGTATTGATCGATTTGTCATAATCCTATTACGACGAGTTGCTAACTTTATCAAAGGAGAGGAAGAAAATCCTATTGCTCCATGTAAATTCATACAAAAAACAAAAAAAGAACCAAAACAAAGAGCTACCACTACATTGCAATATGAGATGTGAGTATTTAAAAAATGTATTGTTTAGATCTTTTGAAACCAAGTTTATCTTTATTTTTATGTACTAACATTTTAAATTTTTGGTTTAGTTATCATTGTTCATTTGGCCCATAAGACAAAAAGGAAATCTTCCAGCTAAATGAAGGACCTCATTTGTGCAGAAGAGGGGTTGCCAATGCCACTTTATTGTGAAAGTTATGCATGAAATTCCTGATAGAGAAATACTAACTTTCTATATGTATGAACATGAAGATGGGGAAGGTTGGGATTGTCATGGTGAATGTGACACTTGAGGTGAGACCAGGACCTTGCATAGGCCAAATATTTCAAGAGATGTTGTTGCATATGTAGAGACTTGCTTCTTTTTGGGAGTGCATGTTAATGTAGTGTATAGAACCCACATTAAGAGACATGTTGACATAAATGTGGCAGCTCGAGAAAGAGATTTCTTCTTAGGTAGGAAAGATGTTGTAAATATCTATAATAGGTTGGTGAAGGGAAATTATCAACTTCACAAAAATGATGAAATGAGTGTAAAACTTTGGTATCAAAAGCATCAGGAAGATTTTTTCTTTTACCAAAAGCCCAATGGTGTGGAGGTCCCTTTTATAATAGTGATTAAAACAAAGTGGATGTTGGAGACAATGGTCAAGTTATTGTAAGATAGCTTAATAGCCATGGATTCAACATTTAACACAAATAAATATGGGGTAAGTCAGATGCCAATGACTGATTGAATATATTTATTTAAGTTGTATACATTCAAAATGATTAATAACTTGTATTTGACTTTATGTGATGTTGAATATGATAGTATCAGTTGTATACACTCGTGGAATTTGATGAACAACAAAGCGGGGTGCCAGCTAAATGGGTCATGGCATCACGAAGCACATCAAATGATATTGAAATATGGCTGGAGTAGTTCATGTGCAAGTGTTTCCAAATCCATTTTGATTGGAAAGTCAATGCTTTCATGGTTGATGATGCACTGGCTGAAATCAGTGCCTTGAGGTAACTTTAACATTGTCATGATATAACCAAACTTGCATTTTTTCTAAAAATAGCACACTAAAATGCATTGAATATGGCAGGAGGATCACAGGTTGTGATGTGATCTTATGTGTTTGGCATGTATGGAGGGCTTGGTTAAAAAATGTCAATCGGTTGGCCACTAGTTCCATCAAAGCCAATGAGATGTTTAGTGATTTAGGTTTCATCATGAAACACACTTTCAATTATGAAGTGGAAGATGCAATTATTAATTTTTTATCAACTTTGTAGATGAAGAGAAGTTCTTAGACTATTTCAACAAGAACTGGATCACTGGAGATAGTATTCGTAAGTAAACAATTTTTTCATATTATATGCATTTTTTTCTTCTATAAAGGTGATATAGTGATACTGACATGGTTCTATTTCCAAATAAGTATGTGGGTGAAAGGTTGTTGGGAGTTTCGTCATGCAAACCAGGAGACCAATAATGCTGTTGAGTCATACCATTGTTACCTAAAAACAACATTTATATCTGATAGAAGGAAAAATTGTTCTCGGAGGATGGATTGGTTATTGCATATGCTACTAACAATAGTTGAACCTTGTTATCGGTTCAAGGAAATCTTAAAAGAAGAATGATTTCTAAACAACTACAAGAGAAAAAAGCAACCAGAATCATCAGTGGAATGAGCAAGAAAATTTCTGGATACTGATTGTTGTCATCATGAGAGCATAACTTGTGCTTATTGGGTGAGAAGTCAGACAAATCGAGGTAAAACATACCTTGTCACTTGGTATCATATGGATTTTATAATGTGTGAATGTCCATGGTCTATCTGTGGAAACATTTGCAAGCATGCCATAAAGGTTAATTGGTTGTATTTCCACTCGGATAATTCAAATCCATTGCTTCATCATTATGCGGAGGATAACATATGCAATGGCCCACCTGAGATCAATATAGAGCCTCAAAACCATGATGTAGATGTCGATGCTACTCTTATGGCCACAAATAATGTTGATGTAGATGCTGACGCACTTAATTTGGCAAGGGAGGATTTGTTTAGCTATGCACATCTCATTTTAGATAACCCTCCTACTACTTTGACGAAGACAAACCAGTTGACTGGTATGCTTAAAAAAATGTTGGATGAAGCCAATAATTTGCACATTAGTGATTTTGACTTCACACTTGGGTTGGGTTTTCTTGATCCATCTTTGAAGAGGAAGAAGAGTTTCCTTAGCCCCACAAAGGAAAGAAGAAGTAGTAGAAAAAACAATGGTATGGAAATTGATTTAAATGTTGATCCATCAGAATATGAATTGGTTGAGTTTCAATACCTTAATAAGTGAGGACATCATCGAACAAATAATGCCCTGTCTATGGTTCCAGGTTAGTTTCATGTGTTGAATAGAGTCATGGTTTTAGATTTAAGTATTTAATCATCACCATTCTTTAACATGTGGTATTTTTATTTTTATAGTAATGCAACAATCCCCAACCATGGTAATAACCCAAGACCAAAGAGATATGCAAGACCATCCAACCTTACCTACCATGCCAGGTACATTCGACACTCTTTCATTGTGTGTGCATATATACCTTGACACTCTAGCGAATTTCTTTGTAATAACGTTTGACACTTTGCGAGGTAACTATAGAACAAGTGGAGAAGCATCGTCTTCTACCATGACTAATCAACCATGGAAGGGCTTCAACTCTAGTGGGAATCAATGAGGTATAAACAAAGAATAGATAAGCTAGGTTTTCATGGCCTCGTTAGATGGGTTACCCTTTTTCATATGATAAGTCTATTTATGTTTTCCTATTGTTATGTTGTTATGAAAGTACCCTTTTCATAATCTGTTCATGATGACTGAAAAATTAGGATTGCCAAATGTGATCATTGTCAATGCTTATGTTTCTTCCCATGCATTTCTCACTGAAACAAAGTTCAGTCCTCAACGCCTTTTCCCCACTAAGGTGTTAACTATATTTCCTATGCCAAAGTCATGGGCTTTACATGCTTTTTTATGCTTGTTCATGGTTGAGGAGAAGGACCATCATATGGGTTCATTGCCCATGCTTGTCTTTTTTCCCTATACATCATGTTGGCTGTGAAATAGAATCTCTTTACTTATTTATGTTCATTCAACATGTTTGAATTTTATACTTAAACATGTAGTTTGTATGTTCTCATACCTATGTTCATGGCTTAGTGTTGATTAGATTTATATATCTTTATATTTTACATCTTTATAAAGTTATGGTTAGATGGTCAAAGGCCAGTGAGGTTTGAACCTTATCATTGCGTTTTTTGTTATTGGATTTTTGATTCATTGCCTTCAGTCAGAGATCTCATTAGATTTTCATGACCTCATCAAGCTGATTTTACCTTCATGGAATAGTATATGATAGCATAGTATATTTTTGTGTTATTTTGAACATGCCCTCTTCATGATTTGTTGATGTTCACTGAACGATGTTCTGTCCTTTTATGCCTGTGATAATATGTTAACTATCTTATTGCCCAAATCAAGGTCGGTTGTTATATTTAAGTTGTGTGTTCAGTGAAAGTGTTTATTTTGATCTTGTGTGATCGTGTATATATGCGTGTTGAAGTTCCTGGTCACATATAGTTTATGGTCTACTAGAATAATACATGTGTTGATTAATTTTCAAAATTTTAACATGGACGCTCTTTTTTTCAGGTTGTTCTACAATTCTGCTTCTAACTAGGATTGTCCATGCATTGAACCTCAATGTGGAAGACATAAATTCTCAGCCAAGCACACAATGTGGTCTTTTGCCAAGCACACAATGTTTATTTATACAAATATTTTTTGTTGTAAAATGCATCATGGAAGTGATGGTCATGGTTGAAAGCTTGTATTTTATCTAGTCCATGGTTTTCCAACTTCCAGTTGTACAACAAGTGAAAAAGATGTGATAGATTAATTTACCTTTTGTATGAGCATCATTACATAAAATGATGCTCTGGAAGCACCAGGGAAGTATTATTCAATAATGTGGCAGTTTCCATGGTCTTGAGGGAACAGTTCTAGCATTTTGTAATAAATTCAATATAATGAAATCCATTGCAGTGAATTTCTTGCTAGAAATTTGTTATATTTCCAAACTTTTGATGTTCAGCTCCACTCCATTTTGATATATTCCTTTTTATATCACTAAAGCAGATCCATTGCAATCACTGTACTTATCATTCTAATGGTATCCCCTTTAAATTATTAATTAACCAATTTAAGATAATAAGGAAGATCCTTCCAAGTGTCCACTCTATTCCATCTATGTTCCTCAAAAATGCCAATGAAAACACTGATTCATTCTTTGAAATCTGCTCCCTTCACCATATTTCCGCTTTTCAACCAATCTGCTAAGGAAGTGATTTCTGGTAAATATTTAACATAGAATGTGGCCCATAACCATATCCATACAATGTTTGGGTCCATAAACAGATTGTAGTTTGTTCAACAACATTTAAAGAGGGATATCAGTTAATAAGCATCTTATGGTCATTGTATGTATTCATGCTTCTTTTAAATTAATAGCATTTTCCAGACTTGGAAAGAAACTTATATGGTATCTTTTATAAAATTAGAAGTTATTTTATTAGTTTTGTTTTAGGCACAGATCTGTCTTAGTTGAAATCACAAGCTTGTTGGGTAATCTCTGTACAATCGAAGTGCCCTGGGGTTTTTCAGGGTGCAGAATTCATATATACAATAAAAAACTAGTTTAAATAACACAAATCAAGTTTTCACCTCACCAGATTCTGACAACAGAAATTCTAAAAAATCGCACTAAAAACAACTTTGTCATTATGTACATTAGCAAACCACTTGTGATTTTGGAAAACCGTGAACCACCTCTAGCACTTCCTTTGGTGGTTTCTGGAAATGAAGAGGGGTACCAACAAGATAAATTGTAGTCGTCGATCTAGAGATGGATGGTTTGGCAACAGATGGACATTCATTAGCCCAAAAATGAGAGATTGATACATTGAGTCTACTAAGATGACAATTATGGTTATGGATGGAAGGCAGAGACAATTTTCAAGGGTGCAACAATTTCAGAATATTATCTAATACACAAGGTAAAGGTGGAAATTCCTTGCAGGAAATCGATTTTCTCTATGAGAAATAAACCAAGGGTTTGTATTCCATCATATTTCTTCTCAGATAATTGAGAGTTATTTGTTCTCTACATAACTAAATGGGGTTGTTTTGATATTTTTTATGAGGACGATGATCCCAAACATGAAAGTTCAACCAATTGTATGTAATGAAATATAGGATAGTTCCAGTTGCTCATTACATGGGAGGTCTCTATACACTACATTTTTTATCTATACAAGATTCACATACATAATTAAAAATTGTTAAAGTACATCATGTCAATAGGTGATATTTTTTCCAAGGATTAAAATTTACTCTAGGGTTTGATGTTAATTACTTAATAACTTGTCTAGGTATGGTGATTTCATTAAAGAAAATGACTTTGGGAAATCGTCCAATTATGCTCATGTTGATGATTGCTGATCATATATTTAAAAAAAAAAGATAGACTTGTATTCCAGATAAGGAGATATTCAGGAGTATAAATCTGCAAGACCAAGGTCTAATTCAAGGCAAGAGTGATGGTAGAAATTTCTCTACAGATTATGTCAACTCTGAAGGAAGGTGAAGATACAGTTGTGAAGCTTAGACTAGCACTAGATTCTATAACTAATTTTCATGCAAACTTTTCCTTAGATAGAATGAATCTTATACTAGGCCCTTCAAACTCAAGTTCAATGAAAGATGTTGGACAAAAAGCATTGAATTTTATCAAGATCTTATCTTTCCATTTTGGACCTGAACTGGCATATGATGCTTATGATAGGAAAAATGAGTTCTCCATTAATAAAAATGAAAGATTTTACTAGGTGAGCTCAAAGCTTCATGTTTTTCTACTCTAATCTTAATTCAAACTTGTTTGAATAGATAATTTCCACCCTCTGAGGTTGCAAATATGTTGAACGAGGCAATTGGAAGCTTGCAACCATGCTCAACTGCAAGTATTATTATCTACATAGAAATTACATATCAAAATATTTGAGAAAGGGAAAAAGGTTGGCCTTTTATTATCACAATGAGGAGCTGGAAATTTGGTTTGGATTTATACATAGCATGTATGTACACCCCCATAATTAGTGTGTGGTGAGTGTCACAAGTCAGTGAAGATAATCTCCAAGATAGAGTATATTCCCAGGAAAGTTGAATTGGTTTTAGTTGATGACACAAACAGGCTCAGGGCGGCAGAACTCCATCACTGGACATTGATGAAGCCAAAGAGTATGCATTTCTCATCATACCCTTTAAATGCTTTTATTTCAGGGGATGGCTTCTTTCTTTTCATTTTTTCAAACACCTGCAAAGTTTTCAAATCAAAAGGAAGAAGGTGAAGCTTGTACAATATGGTTCTCAGATTCACCTTGTTGTATCTTCTAATGTTGTACCTAGTTTTTTTTCTAAATATTGTAGCTAGTCTCAGTGACAGAAGCTTTAGACTAGCCTATGATGGCTTCAAAACATCATTAGATTAGCCTTTAAATTACCTAATGAGATCTTGGGTAACAATACCTCAATCTGTAGCATGGAAATCTTGGGCCATAAGAAATATCGTACATATCATAATGAACTTTGCAAATGCCAATGAAATCCTCGACTCCTTGACACCCAACATAGTTATTGACCATATTTTGATTGTGAATAATAGAAATTTTCTACAGTCATCAGTAAACATATCTTTCTAGCATTGGACCCTAACATAAATATTTCTAGTTTAGGAGTTTCTAGTTGTTTTGGAAGCATATCTAGATCTAGATATTACTTATGGTAGACAAATTGGTTACATATTAGGACCCTGTGTAGTGCACTCTATCTAGCATATCTAAAGTTGTGAATGGTTGTATTGTAGTTTACATTCAAAATATTTCAAATAATTTACTTTAAATTTAACTCAACAACTTTCACTAAAAAGGCAGGGGAAATTCATGAATCTTATGATAGGCTTAGGAAAGGACATCCTGACACATTTATGTTGAATTTTTTTCTATGCTGGAAAGCCCTCACTTGACTAAGGATGCATGTCATATGTTGGCTTTGATCCCTTTTTGTTGCATGTTTTCAATGATTATGTTAACTTCTCATGGATAAATTTTTTGATTTGGTAGTTATATGTATTCATTCTTGTTTTAAATTAATAGCGTTTTCTAGACTTAGGAGGAAACTTATATGGTGGCTTTTATAAAATTATAACTACTTTTATCAGTTTTGTTTTAGGCACAGATGTATCCTCTGCATCCCATTTTCAATGCAGAATGCAAATCCATGACATGCCTTCCATGAGGCTCCTGCTAAGTCCTCATGTAAAAAAGGAAAGTAGCTAGGACACTTACGATAGCCAAGGGACGCTTAGTTTGGATCAAGGTTAGAATATAATCAGTTCTCTTCAGAAAGGAAGGGAATAATATGAGAACCTTGCCTTGACATATTTGTAACTAAGGCCATTCAAATCTCCCCCTTCCCACACATTTCCTTCAGTTATATATTTGTAGCATTGTTTTGTTGATATCATAACCATAAAAGCAAGGTTTGATTGACTTTTCCTTTGTTTCTTCTTCCAATATTTCCCTGATATTCATGCTCTATGGGAGCCCCATCCATGCTTCCAGAGAGATGTGCTTGTGAGAGAAAATGTAATTGAGTTCTTCATTTATTTAAGGCATTGGATTTATTGTAATGCCATAAGGCAACCATTTTTCTGACTGTTTAAATGATTCATTTTGAGATCTCGCTTATATTTTGATCAACTTCCCTAGAGAGATACCTAGGATTACATAGTTTTTAGCCTTTAGGACATCTCTTTCAAGATTTGAAGCAGAGTTTTAAGCATGTAATCCTCCTCAAAGAATTTTAATATTACAAAGTTTTATTCCCTCTGAGGTTTCTGGATGACCTGTCCATCTTTTTGCTTATTTTCTTATTTATGTTTTTTGAATATTTCTTGTTACTTATATCATAAAACACTGGAGGAAAGAGAATTAAACTTCTGAATAAATCTTTCATCTATAAATATCCTTTCATATCTTGAAACAATTAAGCTTTCCTTGTCTTTGCTCAGGCAACAATGAATGCTTGAAATGATTATCTAGTCATGTCAAGAACATTGTTATATTTGTTGAAGCTCAAGTTTTTTGTTAATTTTCTTATTTAAATTCCTTGAATATTTCCTCTTTACTTATATCATAACACACTGGAGGCAAGAGCATTTGAATTCTGAATAAATCTTTCATTTACGAATATCCTTTCATATTTTGCAACAATTAAAGTTGACCGGTTTTTTCTCAGGTGATAATGCATGCTTGAAATGAATATCTAGTCATATCAAGAAGCTTGTTTTATTTTTTGAAGCTTGATATTGCGTGGAGGTTTACTGTTCGTTACTTTTCCATTTCATACATTGTCATGATCAAAAACAACATTGATTATCATTCACAAAGATTTCAGGGAGGAGATGGCACCATCAACACCGGTCCTTTCGTTGTCAGCAAAAGTGATAATGAAATTGTTACTTGTGCAAACTTGAGCATTTTTATTTCTCACATTTTCTTTGTTTCATTTCTAGTAACATAGATTTAGGGTTAGATAATTTTATGACACATAACTCTAGGATATCACAAAACTAGATAAACAAATCTAAGTTACTGGATATGAGTCTAGAAGTCTCCCAAAAGAACATAATCATTTCAAATACTGGAGAAGAGGGAAAACACTACCAAAATGTTTCTAGGCCATTTCCTTATTTTTGAAAAGGTAATTTAAGCATTCAAAAACATCAATCCCACATTTTGGCCTGCATCTAAAACAATTCAGTATTTCTGGAAATGTTGCACGCCCAAACAGTGACATTTGAATCCAAATAAATTGGAAAAAAAAAACACAAAAAGTGCAAAAACAAGACCCTAAGAGCATCTACACCAACCCTAACCCCAAAAATGAGCCTCAAAACTTATTAAAAATGTATCTTGGGCTTCCCTTAAGTGCACCAATACTAAATACTTTCTGAGCTCTTTCTCTATTTGAATTTGACCCTCTTTTTGTTATTTCACCGTGAGCGAGTTAAAAATGAAGATATGAAGAATCTCTTGTGTTAACTAAAATTGCAATCCCAAGATCACATCCACTACCCCTGTGGGTATTGCAAGCATATATAACATTGGCTCGTAATCCCCCATCACTAACATGTCTATTTCCATGTGTCTGTGTCTATGTCTCTGTGGCTTCCCCACCACTTTGTATTCTTTTTTTTCCAATTTGTTGTCTGTTTCTCCCCATGTTCCCATATCCATTTCCATTTCAATGCACCTTATAAACAAATAGAATTATTCAACAAGGGAGAACAAAATATAAACAATAAAATCAAATAACAAAAATAACAAAAGAACATAATCATTTCAGATACTGAAGCAGAGGGAAAACACCACCAAAATGTTTCTGGGCCATTTCCTTATTTTTAAAAAGGCATTTCAGCATCCAAAAACATCAATCCCATGTTTTAGCCCACACCTGAAACGATTTAGTATTTTTCGAAATGTTGCAGGCCCAAACAGTGACATTTGAAGCTAAATAAATTTGAAAAAAACACAAAAAGTGCAAAAACAGGACCCTAAGAGCATCTACACCAACCCCAACCCCAAAAATGAGCCTCAAAACTTATTAAAAATGTCTCTTGGGCTTCCCTTTACTTTCTAAGGTCTTTCTCTATCTACATTTGACCCTCTTTTCGTTATTTCATCGTGAGTGAGTTAAAAATGAAGATATGCGGAATCTCTTGTGTCAACTGAAATTGCACTCCCAAGATCATATCCATTTCCCCTATGAGTATTGCAAGAATATATGACACTAGCTCATAATCCCCCATCACTAACATGTCTATCTCCATGTGTTTGTGTGTCTGTGGTTTCCCCACCACTTTGTATTCATCTTTTTTCCAATTTGTTGTATATGTTTCTCCCCATGTTTCCATATCCATTTCCATTTCAGTGCTCCTTAGAAACAAATAGAATTACTCAACAAGGGAGAACATAATATAAACAATAAACTCAAATAACAAAAATAACAAATTGGATCCACATACATTTGAATTCTCAACACAAACATAATAGCATTATGGTCACAAACCTATACTTTCTCTTTCCTGTAAGACATAGGAAACAAAAGAGCTTTTGTAAAAGACTAGCCCTAATGTGGTTGATCAAATTCCATTGTTTTACTTTGTCCTTATCAAGAAAATGTGGAGATACACCAGACACAATAAGTAGTAACTTTATGTGATTAATGATGGATAATATGGGATTATAAACTCATTTTATATGAAATTGGAGTGAAAATTGTGATGACAAGTTGTTCTTCATTTCAGTCCTTTACTCCAAACCCATAATGCATACAAAATATTAATGGACCATTTTGTGTCTTTGATGGAAAGCTATGATTGTTGCATGGGATCATTGCAACTTTTTTGATTGCACATAAAACAATGCTTGAGGTCAATTTTATATTCGTTTGCCTACTATAGGACACTTTTAATTAGATTTGTACTCTGAAGAGTGGTCTACCACACAAGTTTTGGCATTACTATATTTAGGAATGAAACCAATGGTCAACAACACAAGTTATAAAGTCCAACACTGTGTATGAATGGTGTACATCAAAATGTCATGACCCTACATCCACTTTTATGTGCAACAATGGTCAGTCACTTCAAATCTATTATCATGCTTAGGGGGTCATATGGTAGGATCTAAAATTATCCATCACATCATTCCAAAATTCTAATCAAGGATCCAATATTGAGAATGAAATGACCATCATTCTACCTATATTTACATCCCTAAATAAGTCAATGGTCATTCTCCCTACATTTACATCCCTATCTTTTCCCTAGCCAAACATGACTCTACTACTACAGTAAGTAGCTACCAAATTTTAGGTGACTTCAATGTTGTCTATGATAACTATATTCTATTATTCATTCCATTTGTTTCATTTTACCCCAATGACATAGAGTGGCTAGGCCTTTTTTGAGTTAATATGTTCCACATAGCAAGGATTTATGAAGTGAACATGGAAAGTAGTTACCCTGCATTTCCTAGCTCTTTTCTTGGAGAAATATAGTTTAGTTATGTTCTCTCTTATATTGAATTTCCTTAAATATTACATTTCTTTTTAGTCATACATAGCTTAGACATATTTCTCTCGAGAGATGCATCAAAGACCCCCTCAGTAGTTGTACCTTGTATGTTGATTTGTTTCTCAGTCCCATTGACCACTTCTGCTCACTTAAGGACTTAGGCCACTAATTAAAATTTTAACTATAATTGCATTTGTTGTATCTTCATTGGATCACAATGTATTCTATAAAATGCATGGCCTTGTAGGACAACAGACTACTCTATAAAATGTATGGTGGTGTAGGACCAAAAATTAATTTATACATGTTTGGCATCACTGTACCTAGCATCAATTCCTACAATCTTCTACAATTCTATTTTTTCTGCCATTAATGAAAAGACAAACCCGTGTACCCAAGGATACCTTATCACTGCTACACTCATATTGAAACATAAAATTCCATTCGAAATTTATACACAAGTCCTAAACAGGTTGAACTTGGAACATTTGCTTACTTATAGAATAACTAGCTATTTTGAATTCAGATTACTGTGGATGGATACATTTATTGCTTACATATTTTGATATTAGACAGGTCAAACTCCTTTAAATCATTCTAGATTATATATGATCTATGCAGTTCTATGGTTAAACAAGTCCCATAGCCACACTAGTTCTTAGTGTTAGTGCTCCTTTGTGGCAGGTCTAAAACTTGCAACCTATGGATCCCACACTTCTATTAGTTGAGCCACAATATTGGTTCAGACACAAGACTCTAACCCACAATCTACAGCTACTTCGGTGAATTATGGACTTTCCAATGAAATTTCAGTTTGCTTTCTTCGATCAGAATTGAAAACTTGATCCTTTGGGCTCTCTTGCTAATTAGTATATATAAGCAATATGAATCAAGGGAACAAACAAATGCTCTTCCCCTTTCTTTCCAAAAGCAACAATTTCGATAGCTATAAGAGCACAAACACTTTTAGGTGTTGTCTTAAGGGGATGTATGCAATGAAAATCATCACTGCATAATCATCACTTGCAAAGAAGTGGATGATGGATTCAATGCCATAAATGAATGGTTGCAATAGTAAAATAATCACTGATGGGAAATGAATATTGTTTACAATTAGGTGTGGTGTGGTGAAGTAGGGGTTTAATTATTCATGTTCATTAAATACTAATGTCTAGAAACACAATATCACAACAAATATTGCAATTAGAATAATAGTAGTTGGACAACGAGCAAAAATGGCAGGAAAAGACTACTCAATACATAGAGAGAGGGAAAAAGATAAAGTGTCTAGATAACAATCAAGAGTACCCAATGTTTAAAATTTAAAACTAACTAATAATAACATGACAAAGGACATGAAAATCAATATACTTGTGTGAAATTTAAGATGTAGCAGGACTGAATTTTGAGAAGGTTTGGAGTTATCCCCATCTGCTATCAATGAAATAATCAACTTTTCTCATATATGCATTCTCCAACCCTACTCTAATTTCCCAAAAATTGAATGGAATAGATTTCTGCATACAGAAACTAAACATGGATGGCACCAACAACTCTCTAGGTAAGGCATGATGTTCAGCTAGTTGGAAGGATGGTAAAAACTAGTTAAAAAGTTAGATCTCTATAAACCTGATTGCAACTAAAATACGGAAGGTAGGTGGAAATCACTTTAAACTTTATATTACAATCATGTTAGTTTTGGACATATCAACAACTAAGAAAAATATCAGTGGCTGAATAAGCATGAAAAATGAATGTTATTATTAGCAACATATAATATTTTTGTATATTGTCTTTTCACAATGGTAAGGTGGCTAGTGCCCAATTGCTCTTAAAGAAGATAAATAGACAATAAAAAAGAAAGCTTTTTGACAGCTGACTTGATGTACCTTGTCAACTCTAGTTTGAGTTTCTACTGCCCCTTTAAAAGGATTCAACTGCAAGACTTTTCAAAATTACTATAAGAGAAGGAATATTGCCCAATTCTATGGACTCTGCTATGATGTCTTAAACCCTATGTTGTGTACATATTCGCTTTGTCAGTATGAATGATGTTTGTGTACATCTCTGAGAAATGCTATGTATCAGGAGGAATAGCCCTAGATTAACATGTGAATGACTAAAAAGAGTGATGCACGACAAATTTGCATACTTCTTTTATCAATAGTAGAATATTGCGCCTCATATATAGTTAAGTAGGCTAATGTATATGAGGATCTCTGATGCAAAAAAATTCTAAACTGCCTACGTACCACCACCCAAAAGTTAAACACCTCAAAAATTTCTTGGTAATGTCCAAGTGCCCATGAGGTGTATGGAACTCATAGGAAGTCTATAATTTTTTAATCTGAAGAGAATGGGGACAAATTAACCTTTAATTCATTTCTAAGCATACCATTCTCACTTTCGAGAAAGATAATATTCTTTTATGACATTTCATTAGAAGACACAAAAGTTGTACAAGACATTATTATTTAAAATTACTCATATTTCAAGGTTTATAGCCTATAAATTTATATCCATATTTACTATTACTAATCATTTCAAGCATTTGAATGACTGATTTCATTACTCGAAACATCATATGTGAAATGGTAAACCCCGTTGTCATATGCTAATCATTCGTTTACTCATCATATGTCTGGTATTACAATTTGGAGATAAGAAAAGGTAGCAAGAGTCTGGTTTAGGGAAGAAGCTTGTTTTTTTTTGGTTTGCAACACACCTTTTGTGAAATCAGAATTTGATTTATCTTTTTTTCCAGAAAACACAGAAATAGGTGAAATGTAAGAAAGTGACCTTGAAAATATACAACTCATGTTGTCTCAATCACAAACAGGATTAATTCGTCAATGTACGTACTATTATGATGAAGCTGTCCAAATGCTATGTATTATTCAAAACATCCATAAACTTGTCTCCCATACAAAAAATCGCAATCGTTGCATGTGGGGAAATTAACAGGTTCTTCTTTAGTGAAAGAACCATGCTATGATAGACCCAAGAAAAATGATAACAACAACCCATTCACACACTGGGGATCTATATTGATGTTGATCAATGATTTCTATTGCAGTGTATGGTGATCTTATGTCCTATTTGACATCTACATATGTGCTTAAAAATGCTCTGGACACTATATCACTCGACATCTTTTCAATGTCTGTAGAGTGATTGATGGTAAAATATTGAAATTGACAAATCCAACTTATTTCTTCCTTATGAAGGGGTTTTAAATTTTCCTTTCGAACTCGATAGAGGCCTTTCATCTGATTACATGTCAACTCCGAGTTGGTGAAGACTTCAATATAATTGACATCATGTTGTTTTGCCTCTTTTAGCCCTTCAACAAGGGAAATGTGATATGCTTCATTGTTTGTCATCATTCCAGGCACTTCCCTCTTTCCATGAAATAAATTATTTGTTTCCGTATTGTAAAGGACAAATTTAACAACTGCTCGACCTAGATTTGGAAAGCAGGACACTTCAATACATAAACGCCACTTTTGCACTATTTTTTACACTTCAAAAACTTGAAAAATAAGATAACAATAAATTCATGTTAAACAAGTAGAAAATTATCTATTTCTTAATACTCAACATGTTTTTCAGTGATATATAATTCAAAAAAGCAGATAATTTTTTTCACAAATTCAATGTAAGACTGACTAACAAATTTTGTTGGAGTATCAGAACCAAATTGAATTCTTTCGATATTGTTAGATATAAGTATCCCTATGATTGTTAGAATGTCATATTTCCTACTAGTAGTTATAAGTGGAGCTAGGAATTCAATTTCAGAGCTTACAAGAATAATTTTCAAAACAGTAAGATTTCTTAAGTGCATCGGTCTTAAAAATTTCCCGCATGCTCAGACAGATAAATTAGTGCGATATATGCTGTGTGATGATTTTATGGGGTATATAGTGCAATTTAAGATAGCCTCATGACACCTTTTGATTATTTGAGTAGTTTCTTTGATTTACAATTCTTTCTTTGCAACATTCTAACTAAAATTGAATTAATGTTCAATCTGGTATTGTAACAAAATGAAACAAAATATAGAATCTCAATAATGGCAAAAATAAATAGCACAAAAGGATGCATGCTATTTGGGATGCAAGCCTTTCCTTTAAGATGCAGCGTCTTGCCTCATTCACTTTGAACATGGAGTTCCTAAAAGGAAAGATTCCTAAAACAACATGAACAGATGCAATCCAATAAATGTTGGCCATGTTTTTTAAGGGTGACCATTTGCTAGGCAGGACTAGACTTGAATGAAAGGCCTTTCTACAAAGTATGTTTACATCACAACTCTACTAGTAGTCTATCCTCAAAGATTCTCTGTGCTACCATAATATATGTGAAATTTATAGCAAGCAATCATTATAGTCACATTCCACTACCTGTGGCAAAAGAGATGTGCTAGAACAAAGAAAAGGCAATGAAACTTCATCTTTTATAGCTATTCAATATTGAACTCATCTCATTTCCTTAAGAAAGTCAAATATGGTGCTAGATGTAAGATTTAGATCACATGCATTTTCCATAATTACATGGGTAAGTAAGCGGAAGGCTATTTTAAATAATGTTGACATAGCATGTACTCTCTGAAAGAATGACAATTTCATCCCTCTAAGTAGAGTGCCAACTTTTTTGAGAAAAATGGGAGGGTCCTAAAAAACTACATAAATTGGTCCGAGAGAGAAGCTAAAAAAAGTTTGGAAAATATTAGGAAAAGGGGAAAGGAGGGAATCACAACCAAGTGTGAAAAATGGACCCGAATCACAGTATAGATTAGTTGCAGAAACCACCATATTTATCACAACAAATTGAATTTAAGATGGGAACTTATTTGTTGATGAGGATGGAATGTTGGTTCAGTGGTAAAGATAGTGGTGAGTTAGGCCATACACCAAGTTTTAATTCCTCGGAGGTATAAATAAGTATTTTGGGCCAGGAGCAAATTCGGGGTGATTTCAATGGAAGAATTAAAATTTTTTCAAGGCAGCTTAGGTAAAAAAGAAATACATGTGTTTAGTGGGTTTCCCCTTGAGGGTTCTGGGCAGTCAATTTCACCTAAGCTGCTTCTTTTCAATCAAGTTCAACACATAATTCTTTCTTTGAAACATTCTAACTAAAATTGAAATTAATGTTCAATCTGGTATGTACTATGTTTTGAGAATTTAGAATGTTAATGTTTTTAAGCTATAAGTTTAAGCTATATGTCTCATTGCTAACGACTCTTGCAAGTTTGGTCAACATTGTTGGTCTATATGTACAACAAAATAGGTTATCTTTTGGCATTGCTAGCTTGCTTTCAAAGAGCACAGTCTGGCATCAAATCGAGACACTGAATCTGAGTTTAAATTCAACACATGTTCTTGTAATTCTAGGGACATAAGTGTGATTATTGATGTATTTAGTTATGTTTTTTCCTTAATTCACAACCTATTTTATCCAATCAAATTTGCCAATGTCCTCTAGAATTAAATCTAAGTTGTGTTCAATGGAATTGTGCATTAACATTCTTGTATA
The DNA here is from genome assembly GCA_031772625.1 of Pinus tabuliformis. Lineage (NCBI taxonomy): Eukaryota > Viridiplantae > Streptophyta > Pinopsida > Pinales > Pinaceae > Pinus > Pinus tabuliformis. The sequence continues at coordinate 385,680,010 of CM062805.1, read as the reverse complement.
AGTTGGTTCCTCTGACTTACAATGCCTTTCGTTTTCATTAAATTCAAAAAGAGGGAAAACTAAAAACATTAGAAGATTAACTGGGTTGTGGAAAATAGTTACCCTATTGAACAATGATAAGTCAATTCATAATTCACAAATTATCAAGGATGCCATATTCATCGATAGAAGAAAAGACTTAATGTGGAGACAGACAAAAATAAAGCAAGCAAAGTAAAAGCAAAATTTCTAGAAAGCAAGGAAGAAGGGAATAATACTAAATAGACAACAGACAACAAGTGATGACATGATCGACCCAACTTGTTCACTGGTTGATCAACCTAACTAGAAACAAAATATTCAGGATGACAAAGATAGGTGTTTTAGGACTTGGGATCAAACATTTTAGTGATAAATAAACAATCAAATCACACTTGGCCAGCAACTGACTGTTGTGTAATTTCTCTCAAGTTTGAAATGCTAAAGTTTGTCCTTTAAAAATGGTAAAAAGACCAAAACATTCAATTCTTGGGTTGTTGTTGAGTGTAATGTTCTCTTTGTAATAATTGATAATGATTGATTTCTTGAGGGATGGTGCTTGGGTGTCAACAGACTGATGGTGGTCCTCCATTAACATGGTAATTAATATGTTTCCTGTTCACATAATAATTGTGATTGTGGGACATGGTTGACAACAATTTCACATTAGTTGCGAGTTCTTGTTAGAGACAACATATAGCTGCTAAGATACCATACTTCTTATGTCAACTGGTTGTCCATGGTGTTAATGAGCTTGGTCAGTGGTCAGTGTAATGCCTTGTGTCAACTGGTTGTAAACAATACTGATTGTCCAGAGTGTTACTCAGCCAGGTCAGTGTAATGCCTTATGTCAACTGGTTGTAACCAATACTGGATGACCCTCTATTCATATAAAATGATAAATTGGTTTATATCAACATAATAATTGATTAGATCTGAGATGAATATGAGGTTGGGTCCATCACTGTGATGCCCAATCACTCAATTAATTTATTAGTTCTAAGATGAATATAAGGTTGGCTCCATCACTCTAATTCCCAATCACTCATCAATCTATTAGTTCTTAGATGAATATGAGGTTGGGTTCATCACTATGATGCCCACTCACTCATCAATCTATCGATCCCTAGTAATTGATTTCCACAAGTATAAAGAAGCAGTTAAAAGTTTAGATTCACTGTAGTACATTTTTTCATGGAAGTTACTGTTTATAATTTGTCTTTATTCTATTTTCTTCATGAACATGTTTTCTCAAGTTCCTAGCAATCTGATGAAATATTGCTCATATTGCTTTGTAGAGAAGATATAATGGCACTGTAATGTCCATCACCCTCTCGCTCTTGCTCTCAGGCCTTTGCACGATTTGTTTCGTTCTACCTCGATTATTACATTTCTAACTATATATTCAATGTTATTATGCATTCAATGCTTGCAGTCCTGCAGGAAAGCAGTGAATTGAATCCAATGATCAACAATCAAAGCAATATGTAGATGATCTCAATCTTAATACGTAGAGGGGCTGTGGACTATAAGGTTTGAAATGCTAAATATTTTCCTTTAAAACTGGTAAAATGACCAAAACATTCAATGCTTGGGTTGCTACTGAGTAGGCATAGGGGACTCTTGTCTGGCTGCTCTTTGGCCCTCCCTCACAAAGGAACCTGAGACATTGTCCAAACCCGAGACATTGTCCAAAAATGATAATGACGAATTGCTACAGAAAACTAAGGATGTAAAGTTAGGTTTACTTTCCTGGTTTTGTAGTTCTGATCGTGAGACTATGTCTGAGCTCGATGGAAAATTGGGAGTGGTTTTGCCTCGTTTGCTTGATCAATCGCCCAGTTTGAGAGTTTCTATGGCAAATGGGGAGCGGTTTAGCCTGATGTGAGAGTTGCAATCGACTGATTTGAGAGATATAAAGGCAATTCAGTGTTCGAGCTTGTGCAAATGGGGGGAGATCACTTGCGGTTTTGGCCATAGTTTGAATATCGACCACCAACTCCAGAAAGCCCATCGCCTACGGCTAGATGTGACCAAGAATCGTCTGGATGGGAGGATCTGTTAGATGATACTCTGCAGTTAATGTCGAAGGGTGGTGGAGGATGGTAGGGTTGCCGAAAGGTGGTGGAGGGTGAAGGAATTGTCGATTGTTGGAGCCGAAAGTTTTTCCGGAGGGGAACGGAAACTGGGAAATTCCTCCGCCTAGTTAGAGTACCCCAATAAAAATTATATTTTTCATAATGTAGAATAATAAATGGATTTTATAAAATTATTTTAAAAAATGGTTTTTTTCATAATATAGAATAATAAATGTATTTTTTGAGAGCATTGGAGTTAATAGGCGTATGATTTTTGATTGCGACTTGTATTAGTCCTTGCCACAGGCATGATTGGGACTATAGTAATCAAAATGGTGGTGTTAACATTAGGTTAAGCTGGTTAGTCCCTGCCCTGTTGTGTTAACATTAGGTTAAGATGATTAGTCCCTGCCCTACCATGTATAGTTCGACTATAGTTTTGCATCTTCGTCCATTTCATTGTCTTAGTTCACCTCTTCTGAAGGTAGACCATATAGTATGTGGATTTTTTCATTTCTATATTTCACGAGTGTAAACTAATTCTCAGATTCATTCCCTAGCATGAAATGTTTGTTTTGGTTTGCAGTTTGGATATACCTCTTATTACCTGTGTCTTACCTATGTCTTATATGTCTATACAAGTTATGCGGTACACCAAAAACATGCCACTAGACCACATAGAGACCAGAGTAGATGGCTTTGTGCATAGTCACCAAAGTCGGGCCTCCCTGTAAACCTACAATGGCAGGGTGATTGCTCTAAGAGGGGTCTCGGTGACAGTGAGGCTGAGGAAGCCTATCTTTACAAAGAAAAATGAGAAGTGGAGCATCATATCCAGGCATGTAAAGCTTCTCAGTGATCAGAAGCATGTTGCATAGAGCCGAGTATCAACTCTTTTGCATGTATTACTTTTTTTTCAACATCTTAAGCTGCAAAAAAATCAAATGCAAAATAGTTAAAATATCTTTGTGCTTATAAAAAATTAAAATAAAAAGCCATGAATATTTATTCATACCTGTAGAGGTTAATATTCGTTGTATTCAATGCATGTTAATACTAATGATGACCATTAAAATGTGTCAGAGCTTGCCACTAAAAATCATTTTTATTCACTAACAAATAATTAGTTGGTGCTTAACAAAGCCCATGTTGTAGCTAGACATTATAGAAACAACTCTTTTTCAGATTATGCTTAACTCCACATAGTGTCATACATTTTATTGCTCCAAGTACCTATGTGTATGTGCTTGGTAAGTGTATTAGCTATCCAGGATTATGCAGTCCATTGAATTAGTTGTGAAGACTAGTTACTCTACGATGCACCTACTGTTTAGTAGAATCATCAACAAGACACATGGTCAAATTCACACTAGCAAGGGAATGCCAGCAAGCGGGGTGACTGAGACTTTATAGTGATTGATTTGATAGCCCACATCTTCTAAGCAAGATAGAGGACCAGCAACAAGAATCTCCTGAATCCATATCCACCACACACAATACAGGATGACAAAGGGGAGGAAGGGGACACCCACATAGATGACGTAGCTTCACTTAATTAGCATAACACCCTCCAAGCATATAGAGCCATCATAACATAGGCATATAGCAAAACATATCATAACAAAGAATATATAGCATAACTCTTAGTAGAGAGACATATAGAATAACCAACATTGGTGAGTAGATCAAAGCCATATTGAGCAGAGCATATGGAACAACAAATCATAGCATATATCTGACACAAACATTGCTGAGCATATAGAAGATCCCTCGTGCCAATCTTATGTACATAACAACATGCTAAAGGGAACCAACCTATAGGCAGTAGGAGCACAAAAATAAACCCTAAAGGCCTAAACCACATGAGGCAAGCAAACTTCCTCCTGCTACTACATGATCCTTACAAAGTAGAGGATGCAAGTAACCATTTGACAATGGTTTTGAGTGGGCAAAAGGCCTTGTAACTCTCCTCCCCATTTGGAAAGATGAGACATTTGAGTCATCACCTGTAGACAATAAGCCAACTATAGAGAGGAGAAATTGCGACCATGTTTGCTAAATATTAACCACTACATGATAGAGTATTAGAAACCTTGATACTTTTTGGCCATGTTTTCTAATGACTTTAAAGATGAGCTTAAACTTATTAGGGTAAGATTAGGTAGATCAGAACTCAATAAAAAGCATTTTAATGACAGAAGCCAAAAACAATGAAAGTTTCCATTTTCATAACTAAATCATCAAATGAGCTTACCTCCTAAGAAATTAGCTGATCAAGAGCTAAATCGATGCCACCTCAGTATGCACATCTAATAGAAATAGTCCTCTATTCTCAATCCAAATATGGAGACAAATATACTTAAAGCGCATGGAAAAAATGTCTAGAGGATCAAGAACCAGTTTATAGAATGTGTGAGTGTGAACACAAATTCGCAAGTACGACAAGTGAAGCTGGTCATCCAAGAGAGCTCACCCACCTTGCATTGATACAAAATGAGGTAGCACCTTGGGGGCAAAAAATGAGATAGGTGGCATTCATAAATGAAACGTGTAATTCCTCAGTTAAAAGATGAACTTCCCAAGGTGCCTGCTTCATCTAATGAACCAACAGGTATGGAACTAGAACACGAGAAAGAAAACCCTAATAGCCTACAGAGATGAAGTTACCCTGGGAGTCTTGACCACATAGGATAAGGCTAAGCATAATCCTCTTCGGAGGATATCCCACTTGCACATTTGACGATGAGTCTCTTCGTGAAAGTACGAGGCTTTAGGAATAGGCCCTAATGTTTGGATAAATCTATGAACCCAATATCACTCTGGAAACCCCTCTCTAGTCCACTTCTTAACATATCCCTCTACATGCCCAATGGGGTCATCCATTCCTTCGTATATCTCAGGGAACAAGATAGGGTCTTGAGTTGCACCCTCGATATCAATGATTTGGTGCTCTAGCGGTGCGGTGAACCTCTATTGCAAGACTAGTTAGAATTCGTCTCAATTACTTACGTCTTTCTCGTGGGTTGCCCAGAGGTCCTGCCTGCATTTCTATTGGGTCTCGATCATTTTCTTCATCTAAAGAACCAACGGGACCAAAACTATATCACGAGCACAAAGTAGGTAATTAATGAAATGTCTTTGTCTCCACTCTAGCGTCAATCGTTCCTGAATGATATCTCTGACCATGCACAAAATACTCACTACACAAACTACTCTCTAGGAGTTCTGGTTATGTTTAGTTCACTTCTGACATTAATCCTAGAGCTTAACCCAAATCTGAGAACAAAGAAACCAATAATGTACGAAAGCTAGTGTATTGTTAAAGGCTTGACTCATCAAGTATCAGTTAAGGAAAAGGTTCGCACTCTCTATTTCATGGAAGTGGCATCGGACAACAATTTTCAGAGGCATGAAAACCTTTCCTTTTCTCTCACCACTTGTTTTATTTGTCAGAGGCTTATGAAGAGAAGTTTTATTTTCCCTCACAACATGGTTGTCCTCTTCCGCACTTTGTGGAAGTGTGCTGACAACTGACAATGCAAAATTTGAATCTCTAGTGGTTCCTGGAAATACTACGTGGTTTTTCAAAATGTTTTCTGGCCCTTAGGCAATGTTGAAATACTGTGTGGTTTTTCAAAAATGTTTTCTGGCCCTCGAGTGGTGTTGGTTACAGTTTTATTGGTTTCCTGATGTCATGGATTATCACGTGATGAAAGGGATAGTTATATATAGTTTATGGGTTTTTTATATATAGTTTATGCCTCAACACACTAACCTGAATATAGGTAAGTGGGAAGGCTCCTTATCTTGATCTAAAATAGGCGAGGATGCTTTGGCCATGGTGAAACTAATGGTGGCTAGGGAACACCCCTAAAGGCAATGGGCTATGGATAAACATCAATAAGCTACGAATGTCATATACTTTCTTTAATTGGGGTGTGGTATTTCTCTCGTTCAACTTGATCAATGGATTAAACTATGTCTATGCTTCTGCGGCTACTCTCTTTGGGACCAGAGGATATAAAATTGGCTATAAATTTGGATCTATTACTGTCCATGTCCTAGTTGTTGCTCTCACCATATCAATGGGAGCTCGATCTCGATTTGAAGGGTATGCTTGATTAATAGATGCTATAGGTTTCCATTATTAAACCATTACCATTCTAGCTACCTTCACATTTTCTTAATAATTAACATATAATTAATATATGAAAGTGTGTGACACAATTCCAATACCAAGTTCTCAGAAATGTGAATATTTTTTTTCACATTATTAACAAGTAATTAATATATGAGGTTCTACATGTAATACACATATTACAGTCTCCTATAAATAATTGTCTCCAAATCCTTTTCACATTCTAAACACTTCAAAAAATGTCTTTTTATATTTTTATCACATGAAGAAATGTCAAAATATTAACTAACCACTTGCAAAATAGAAAAAAATACATTTCCTACTCGGCAGGGACTTGTTGCTTAGCAACCTATCTTGTTTTATTAGTAGAAACCTTAGCCAACTAAGCTAATTGAATGGAACCTACTCAACTAAGCTAATAAACCATATGATATTACGAAATACTGGGTATTTCTATTTTTATAAAAATTTGATCTTCATTGTTCACTGCATCAACCTGAATGAGTTTTATAGACAAAATTGAAAGGAACCAATTGTCCCTATGGGGTATAGATAAGGGACTCCAAATTCTGAAGATACTTTATGTTTAAAATCATTTTCAACCATGAAGAATTAGTTAATGATAGGTTTATCTTGATTCTTAATTTATGGGATTTTGTTATGGGTATTTTATGTATATTTTTTGAATTGGTTGTAGTTTAAATTTTATAATAAATATATGTTAATGTTATCATTAAAAAAAACTCCCAAAATGTTGTGGGAAACATCAACTTTTAACTTGAAAAAGGAAGAAATCATAAGACTACAACATTTTGGGAAGAGAACCCCATCATAAAAGATTCAAAGAGATACACCACTCAATAATTATTTATAGAAAATCCTTAATATATTAAGGAATGGGAAGATGATAAAACTATCAGAAAAAAACATGTGTGAATACCCTATGAAAGTCCTGAGAATAACCTATCAAAACTGTCATTATGCATTGAAATACCACATGGTAAATTTTAGGGGCGAATTTTAGCCCAAGGGTGAAATTTTGGGGGATTTTCATTTTAGAGGGGTGAAATTTTTATAAAACACCCATTTCATATATTTAGCCCAACTTTTATTTAAAAAAATAATTAATTTTTTTCATTTTAGCCGCAAAAAAGGGGCGGATAAACTATGAAAAGACTCATTTGACCTGATTCTCCTGGTTTAGGAGGTTATATTCCATTACAATCGCCCGATTTTCTGTTTTGCAATGTTAAATTTGTTTGCAATCGCTCATTTTTTGGTTTGGGAGGTTGTATTTGGTCCCAATAAATAAAAATATAAATAAAGTGGAGGTATGGTAAATAAATAAAACCTCTTTTAATACTTATTCCAAAGCTATGGTAAATAAATAAAAATATAAGTAAACTAGAGGTATGGTAAATAAATAAAACCTCTTTTTATATTTAGTCCATAACCCTCTTTCTATTTAAGAAGGCTCAAAAAAGAGGTTTTATTTAAGTGAATCCTATGAGTCAAATACCATATTTATAAAAGAAGGGTGTAAATAAATAAAAATATAAATAAAGTGGAGGTATGGTTAAGAAATAAAACCTCTTTTTATATTTAGTCCATAACCCTCTTTCTATTTAAGAAGGCTCAAAAAAGAGGTTTTATTCAAGTGAATCCTACGGGCCAAATACCATATTTATAAAAGAGGTATGGTAAATTAATAAAAATATAAATAAATGAGAGGTATGGTAAATAAATAAAACATATTTTTTTTATATTTACTCCATAAGTCACCTTATATTTACGAACACTAAAAAAATGCGTTATATTTAGGTGAAGCCTATGGGACAAATACTATGGGCCAAATACCATGGGCCAAATTATTATTAATACCATGCAAAAAAACATTATTAAAACATTATTAACAGTAATATTAGTATTAATAAAAGTAAAGATGGCACATGGTATTCACGTGGAATGTATCCTATTTGAAGGGGGGAATTAAACCAACATAGATCCATCTTTACTCTGGATCTACTAAGTGCTGAGAGGGATCAAATATCGTGATATGCAAACTAGCATAGAGTGAAAATACATTTGATCCCTCTCGAGGATTGGTAGATCAAGAGTAAAAATGGATCTTGTAATTTAATGTCACTTAAACAATTTAACTTGGTTAAAAAAAAAAAAAAATCAATTATTAATTTTATTAATTTTTATAAATTACTAATAATAGTTTTTAAGCTCCAGGTTTATGATAACCCATGGTATTGACCCATGGTAATACCATGGTATTCATGTAAGCATAGACTATTTAAAGGGGAAATTCTATGAGCTTAGATCCATCTTAATTCCGGGTCTACCAAGTGCTGAGAGGGATAAATAGATTTCATCCCTCTAAGAGTGGTTGATGTGGAGTTAAAATGGACATAGGTTGTTTTTTATAATGAAGATATTAAATAGACTTAGAAAATTATATTGTAAAAAACATTTTAAGGTGAATGGGTTAAAGCTACATTTAGTCACTTCACAAAATTTAGTAAAAGATACAAATATCTCCATTAATATTGGTTTTTCTAATTTAACAAAAAAAATAGTTCAAAATAGTGAAATCTTATCACTCTTTTCACATCACTCTCGTAGAAGAGAGATAGTCATTGCCCATATTTCCCACCATTTTTCAAACGTTAATATGATATCTTCATGAAAAAGTCAAGGTATTGATGTTGGATTAGTTGTTTGAAAAATATGTTGGTTTGTACAACCTTTCATCTTCTCTGTTATTCTTAGTTTGTCGTAATGATCTGTAGGGGTTGGGCCATTGCACCATATTGTCATAAAAGGTGAAGATTGTGCACCAAAAAGGAAATTAATCCACATGTTACAACACTGTTAAAAAATGCAAGATGTATGAAGGTAGTGAATTATGCTATAAGCAATTTAGATTGGGAGAGACGTGATTCAATTTTATTATTTAAATGAAGATTTCCAATTAAAATAATAATAAATCCACTTTTATATATTTATATATTGATTGGAAGGCTTCTGACAACAGTCACTTCTTTCCATTAGATGCCCTTCAAGCCTTTGGGATACCTACTACTTTATTATATTATATAGTTGGGGCTTGCTACTTGTTGGCATGTTGGGTAAAAAAAAGTGATAGCTTGACAAAAGTGGTAGAGAAAAGATTAATCTCTCCTACCTTGATAGAATTGGTGGTCAAGATCAACGCCTATAAGAAATTTGTTGTGGAATATTATCAAAACTAATAGAAGGATATGAAAGAGTGTACAGTAAGAATCTTGACAAACACGGCCACTCAAACTTGCAACATTGTTTGTAAGAAGAGAAAATTATGTTTTTTTTTTCCAAACATGTATGTTAGTATATTACATTTTAATGAAAATGTTTCCTATTATCATATATGGTTTCATACTTTAACAAAACATTAACCAATACTTCACAATGTTTTATTATTCAGTGAAAGATTTGCTAAGATCTTACAAGATTTTATAATTCAGTGAAAGATTCGCCATGACATTATAAGATAATATAATCTAGTGAGAGATTTGCCAAAAAATTATATATAAGTATTATATTATTGATAAAATCACCTCCCATTTCTCCTATGTATCATGGGGATTCGCCCATTTATTATACATATAAATTTAGGGTGGTTCTTAAAATTTTCCCTTATATGAAGATCTATAATGCATTGAAAGCAAAGTGGTGATCTTGAGATTACTAAAGAAATGGTTTAGTGACCTTGGGTATTGCTTTTTTCTTTGGTATCTGTAGCAAGAACATATGAGGAAGTTGGCACTAGTTTGGTACATATTTATTTAACTGGATTTGTCTAGATTCTAGTTGATTGAATTTTATTTTTAACTTGCCTCCCTTGATCATCCATTTACTTTGGTGCACAAGCAACATCCTCCACATAAAATAACTCAAGAAATTTGTGATGCCCTAAGATAAGAATTTAGTTGTATTTAAAACATTCTACTACTATCTATATCCATTAAAGAAGAACAACATACCATCCATATTAATTAAACAGGCATAACATACCATCCATATTAATTAAACAAGCATAACATACCTTTGTAGATTTTCACTAAACATTGGCCATGCCCTATGGAGCTAAAAGAGAGTTGATGGCATGTTGGCTTTCAATTTCTGGCATAACTTCAATTCAATGTGTGCTAAAGCTTTCTGAGACTGATCCATGAAAGAATGATAGGGTCGAGGACCAATACCTTCAGAGGGTAAACTAAACACTAAACACTGCCCCGTGGAGCTGAAAGAGAGTTGATGGTGCAATGGCCTTCAATTTATTGCATAACTTTGATGCAATGTGCACTAAAGCTTGGCGATACTGCAAGATACTTACTAATAAATGAGAAATCTTCATGCTAATCAACCAAAAAGGCTGGAAGACAGGAATTTTGCCATCATCAAAGGACAACATTGTGGGGGTTAAATAAGGTTAAATTTCTCAAGCAACAACAACTTCAAATATGATGAAAATTGTTTTATTTTTGCCTATTCTTTTGTATTTTTTTGTTCTATAAATTGTGTATATATCATCCCTATTTCACATCTTTGGTTTTAACTATAGATAGTCATTTTGAAATGGAATCCTTATCTTCGAGTTCGCTCATGGTTTTAAACAAAATCCGTTATCTTCCTCTTAGCTCATGGTTTTGAACTATAACAGACAACCATTACTCGTGAAGTCGTTCCTTCATGAGCCCATGAGTCCAATGTTGAACTTTCTCACCCATTGATGATTAGATAAACATGAGATATTCACTATAGAAAAGATATACTTGATCTAGTTGCTTCAAACATGCATGCTACCTGAGGTGGAGAGATAGGTATTTATGATTTACATGTGACCTTCATCTTGTGGTCGAGTGATGTAGATGAAAAGCCACGTGATGATTGTGATGTAGATGAAGAGTCCTTGGACACATCTCCCTTACTAGTAGTTCTTTTTTGGTTCTCCTTTGTTGGTGATTCTCAAAGCCAAATACAACAATGTGTTCTGTTATGCTCGATAACTAGCGACCAAGGATGAGGCCGTGACGAAAGGGTGATGCGATGGAAAGGTGGAGAGGTATTTTGAAGGAAAATGATAAATTCCAGTGTCCATGGCAGATGATAGCACAAAGACCCACCACGAACATGCTAGAAGGCAAACATGGAAGAGACTCTCTCCCTACTAGACACGATATGATCCAACATGAAACTTTGGTTAAAGTTTCTAGTCTTTTATACGAATTATTATTTGAATTAATAGACAGGGCATGAACTTTGGTTAAATTTTTTGTTTCTATGAATTAATAGACAAGATATAACAAAAGTTAAGGATCTTCCTTTATCTTCCTATCATATTTTGAATACAAACATTTTTCATATGTAACGTTGCCTCCGGAAATGTGAAGTTTACAATTAGATGTCGATTTGAAAACTTTGGTTAAAATTTTGTTGCAGCCAAATTTCCACCAAAATCTTTGGTTAAATTTTTGTAGAAAAGTGAAATGTTTGGTCAAAGAAAAGAAAAGTTTAATGGATAGTCAACGATCTAGCGATCGCTGGAGTCTCTAGTGCCAAAGGAAATGTATTACACGAGGATGCTGAATAATTTAGGTATGTTTACTCCACAATTCACCAAGCAAAGAAAACTAAGGACAGAAACTAAATATCAAATTGAAATCACATAGATGATCCACGAGCGTGTATTGGGCAAGGGAAACTAATGAATACAACAAAGGTCATTCAGACTTTATCAATATATAAAAGGACACACAAATATACAAGGAATATATGTATGCACCATAAATATAAAACCTGAACAAACTCCAAATTGAGCATAGATCTCACTGTAAAATGATGTTTATTAAATATGATATCAAACACCTATCGTAAGTTGGTATTGACAAAATAAGTAGTCTCCCAGATATCTTGGAAACTCCTTTAACTTTCCACATAAGTAATATGTTAACATATGTTAAATATATTGGTATCAACATTCTTCATGTTGGTATCTATTTCTTATTTTCACCGCGACAATGAAGGTACCACCACCACCAATTTCTTTGCCACGTTAATAGAAATTGGTGTGTAATGCTACCAATGTCGGAGAAGCAACGCTACAATAACCAATTTTATTGTTCGGAAAAGCGTGGAAAATTGTGACTGTATCTTATAATTAAGGAAACTATGAGTTGCACATTCAATGTCTGGATCAGAGGACAAGCTAATGCAACAACTTGGAAATAACATCCACCAAGAACTTACTAATTGAAACATCTGCATGGTCGAATTTTGAAGAACATCACCAACCTCTGATTTTTCTACTCGACCATTTCTATCTTAATATCTTTTTCACTCCATTATTTGCTTTTTCTTTTCCTTAGCACAACTACAAAATTTGGTTACTTATCAATTTGATCAAGTTAATGATTTGCAGGTAACCAAATGGAAGAGTTACACAACTACAAAATTTGGTTACTTATCAATTTGATCAAGTTAATGATTTGCAGGTAACCAAATGGAAGAGTTACAATAAGAATAGCATTAAAAAATTGCCAATTTAATCAACCGAATTTTACGTGATTTTCTCACAGTTGAAAAAGTCAGGATTAAATAAAAAAAGTTAGGATTAAATCGAGAGTTTTTCCAAAAATTATGAGTGAGGTAGTTTCTTTAACGAATTTTAATTTGTTTTTGAAAATATCTGGATTTTATTGAAAATGTCTGGAGTTTTTCCAAAAATAGTGAGTGAGATAGTTTTTTTAATATTTTTTTTAATGAATATTTTTGTGTTTTTTTCAAAATCCTGCCAACCTTAACAATTTTTTCAATTTCTAAGCCCTTGCCAATTTAATTTGGACTTCGACCTTTTACACATTACTCAGTAGTCTATGATTCTTATTACGAGAAAAGTCACTTTGAACTGGCAAAAAGAGAGGTATATGGATCATTTGTTCACATATCAGAGATAGGATTACTTTTTCCTAATTTTGAATGACATAGCAAGATTTGGTGGTTAAAATAAAAAATAAGCTCGATTTGGTGGTTAAAATCAAATATGAGCTTATTTGTATTATAAAAGGAGCGATGTAATGTTGAGCAAAGAGATCAAGATACGTAGAATAAGATGCACATTCTGAAGGTCGTAGATAGTAGGGGAAAGGATTTTGAGAAAAGAAATGTTGGTCAAATGTATAGCGATTGTGGAATGCATTTAAATATATAGCTTTTGGACTTGGTTTGGTTCAGTGGAATTTACTTATAATGTTTTTATTTTTCTTAGTTATTTTATCTCACCGTCTTCTGGATTTTGTGTAATTTTATTTCTCAAGCTTTTAGAGGACAAAAGTCTATTGTTTTGTGATTTGATTCCATAAACTCGCAGCAAGTTTGTTGTATTTCTTTTTCCTAATTTGTATTAGTTAAATTTATATTTATTTACATTTGGTCAGTATCGTTCACTAGTGACTTGCGTCTTGGTATTGATAATTGATCTAGACCTTCCTTTTATTTGGGTTTTTGTCATTTGACTTTAAGAACTTTGATTATGCAGAAGTCGTATTTTCTTCATATTAATTGGACTAATATTTTAATTTCTAATGTGTTATTTCACTTCATTGTTTATTTATTGATGTGATTCATAAATGAATAATGGAAATAACATTTAATTTTTGGAAATCGCTATCACATTTTATATTATGGATTTTAGCTAGAAACTATAGATTAATTGGTATTAGTTAGTTAATTATTTAGCATTGTGTTTGATGATAATTTTTGATGTATTAATGTTTGAGTGATACTAATTTGATTTGATCTTGTTTATAAAATTTGAAGACTTACATTTATATGGGTTTCATCTTTACTTTATTATTAATAAATATCAACATTATAGACGTGTAATTACATCTTTAGTTAGAATTCTCATTCATTCTTCATCTAAAATATATAAAAGATCATGCATTCATATCTCATGTTAGTTACAATGTTTTCTTATGATTATTTTCTTTCTATCATGTATTATTTATTTTCACCATATGTTAAAATATCTAGCAATTATTTGTAATCATATTAATACAATAACTTAATTAACTTAAACAGTAGTATGAATCATAGATTATGCATATTAATTTAGGTTCATGTGTGTATACTGCAACATAGTAATAGGACAAACCACATGCCTTTTCCTTCAAAAGAGGAAGCGGTGAAAGCCTAAGCGGTGAAGGGCTAACAAAGCCTTAAAATTTGTCGAGGGTTACCACACCAAACAATTTGGGCTATTTGAAAAGCATTAGTCAGGGTTACTTCTCCCTTGTTGACTAGGGTTACAATTTGGGCTATTTGAAGAGCATTGGTCAGGGTTACTTCTCCCTTGTTGACAAGGGTTCATAAAACCCATGTCAACAACCTTTTAAATATAAATTAAAAACTATTATATTTTATAAACAAAACTGGAATCATTATTTCTATTTTTTAAAATAAATTTAATTCATTTTTTTATTTCTTCGAGAGGCTTTACCAATATTTTATTGTCATATCACATCTTATTATGTTATGTAATTTAATTTACCATTGTCTTGATAATTAAATTAAAGAGATAAAATTGAGAAGGTTTACAAGCCCATTGGATTGCATAACTCATGGTATGTATTATGATGAAGTCTATTTAAAATATTAAAGAAATCCATTACATAATGCATGAATAAGAACTTAAATCCATCTTATATCTCCAAACAGTTCAATAAATCTAAAATTAAAATAAATCTAGACCACTTTATTAAAATTCAACTTAACATATAATACAACCAATTAAAATATATCTAAACTACTTAATTAAAAATTCAACATAATAAATTAATAATTTAATTCACAAATATTTAAAAACAAAAACTTTCTTAATTATAAATATATTTATTATTAATTAATAACTAAACTATAATAAAAATATAAAACTATTTTAAAATATTTTATTTATATTGTATTACTATTTTAAAATATTTTATTTATTTATTTATTTTCTTGACATTTCTACATAGTTTCCAAATATATATATAATCGATTGAATTTATACCATTTCCACCATGGCTGGTAATTTCCACTACTTTCCAATATTAAAAAAAACTGGCATTGTAAAAGTATATAAAAAAAAACTACACATAATAATTAAAAAGAAATTAAAATTAAACACTAATGGTAAAAGTGCAATGCTATAATGTACAAGGTATCATTTGTGTTTTAAGATTCAAACGAATACCAATCTCACCCTGCAAAATAATAAATAAATATTTCTATAGGCCATTATATATATATATATATATATATATATATATATATATATATATATATATATTAATATTATTTGGTAAGTTTTTAACCATTTATATTAATTTAAAGATTATTTTGAATGTATTTATATGTATATTAGTATATACAATTTTACATAAATATAGATTAAATAAATTTTAAAATATTTCCTAAAAATATTTGTATTTTAAGGTGTTTTATGAATATTAAATTTTTTTAATGAGATGATAAGAATAATATTTCACATGATCATAATTATGTATTTGTAAATTATCAAAGAAAAGGTTTAACATGGAAAATTTGACCACATGACAAGGATAACACTTGGCACCACGAACTCGCATGGTCTATCTGAGTCCGAAGATTACATATCAAAGGAGACATGGACATAGGTCATAAAGGTGACATCGAAGCATATTGGATGGACTATCAAACCGAACGTTGGCTGAACAAGGTTTAACCATAGAAGGAAGGTCCACCAAGAAAAGTGTGACCATAGGACCCCTCGCAAGATGACACATGGCATTATAGTGGGGCATGGTCTATCAAAGAAAAATGAGTACATTATCAAAGGAGAGGTCCTTAAAGCAATATTAGCAATAAGACATGAGGTAGCACAACACCTAGTGGTACAGTAGAACATGGTGTACACTATCGAATTAGAGGTCCGCCATTGAAGTTTCGATTGTCGAACAAGTGACAAAGTGTCATGTAATTTCGCTTGTCGAACAAGTGACAAAGTGTCATGTAATACCATGCTAGGCCATGAGGTATCATCAAGTTGATCCATACATTGGTTTATCTACATGTGTGTAAGGATGTTAGGTTTAATTTCGATAAATATTTTTTAATAATTTAATTAAAAAATTGTAATTTTGGTAGATATATATTTGAGATGGATTTAGGCTCGTTTAATTTTCTTTTCTAAGTATACTTATTCCACATTAATAATATGGGTCAATACCATAGATTCCCATAAATCTAGAACTCAAAAACCACCAATAACTTGATCAAGTCAAGTTTATATTTCAACATATGGTTAATTTTATTTTGACCGAGCTAAATGCTTATAGGACATTACATTACATTACAACATCCCTACCATAATGAATTGGAATACACCTCTAGATCCAATAAGTTATTAGAACAAATAAGTGAATAAACCTCAAACCACCACCTTTTTATTTTATCATATAAAAAACACAACCGACTATGACCATCTTTGTCTCACATAAAATTATATTAATTTATTACCTCACATAAATAAATGTAATTATTAATATTCTAAATATTTCATAAATCAAAAGAAAAGTGGGTTTAGTGATAAATTATTCATCACATTGTCAACAATCATAAAAATAAAATCCATAATTGTTCATTTAATAGTGAACATAATCTTAGTAGTAACTTTTTGTTTTATCGATATATATATATATATATATTAAATTTTATAAATTTAAGGATAAGCATGGATTAAAAATCAAATGATCACATAAAATCAAAATCAAATTTTTATTACACTGAGAAGAACTCTACAACCCAATATGGGATAGATGTGTAGCTGTTAGATGGTGTAGGTATTGGATGTTAGATGTGTAGGAGTTAAAAATGTGAATATTTTTTAAATTCCGAAGTCATAAGTATACATATGTTATGTAAATGTTTTGACTTTATCAAATTACATTAAATAAAAATTCAATAAAAATAATAATTGATAATTAAATTAAAATTGAGATAAAATAATAATTTTACTAAAGTTTTTTGGGCTCAAATTTTCACAACGCACGGTTTTCACCACGTTATTATTCTAATGGTCAATTTACATTAAAAAAAACAATAATAAATAAAATTAAAAAATAAGTAAAATAAAATAAAAAATTAATAATTTTAATAAAATTGGGATAAAATAGTAAATTCACGTATAAATTATTTTATGTTCGAGGTTTTCACAACCCATGGTTTTCTTGAGTATTCTTGTTTAATGGTCAAATTACATAAAATAATAGAATTTAGATAAAAGTTTAAAAACGAAACAAAATAAAAATTTAATAATTAAAATCAAAGTTGTTCGATCTTTACATTTCGAGTAAAAAAGGGTTCCTTTTTGAGACTCTCGCCACCCCTATTATCTTATACGAATGTGAAGTTTGGGGTTGCAATATATCTAGAGAGTCGTGGAGAAAACCTGAGATGATCCAAAACCTATAACCTCAAGATCAAGGGAGATATTCCTTATGCTATCCTCTTGATCGAAGTTGGTCTATCCCCCACTGAAAGTATAACTATGTTTAGATATTTGATGTATAAGAAGAATATTTACAATGTGGAATCCAAGAGGCTCCCAAAAATTGCTTCTAACTTTAGTCGAAACCCCCACCTGTGCCTGAAGCGTGGGTGGCTAAGGATGACCAGTCTTGGATAAACATCTTGGGGATTAAGGAGGAGATCATCATGGGAAGAAAGGGTAATATCAAAGATACTATTACCTCCAATTTTAAAGACAATATGTGGGATGATAAGGAGATCGAGGGTAAAAGGAAGCTAAGATACTATAGGGAGGTGATCAACCCCACCCTTGATAATCAGAATTATCTCTCTATGTTGGCCAACACTAAGAAGAAAATGAACATCGCTAGGATAAGAACTAATTCTCATGAGCTTCAAAGTAAGATGAGGTGATGGTCTACTCCCAAGACTCCTTGGGACGATAAAAATTTTCAGGTTTGTGATACTAAGAAGGTGGAAGATGAAAACCACTTCCTTTTAGGTTGCTCGACTCTTTCCCACATCTGCTCTCAATTCCCTATCATCAGCCACACCTCCAATCTTCTTGTCTTATTAATCCAGGCCAACTATAGCGACCTTGGAGTGCTTCTTACTCTTCTCCTTGATCACATAAACAAGATTTTGGAGAAAGAATATTAGACTCTCTTTTCTTGAGGTTCGATAGACCACATTGGTCTTAATGGACATTAATCATCATCATCATCAATAAATTTAAGGATAAATCTTTTTGGGCTCTACGTGAGTAATAATTAAAATAAAATTGAGATAAAATAATAAATTTAAGGATGAAGGTTTTTTGACTCTACATTTTCACAACCTATGGTTTTGCCCATGGTATTCTTTAATGTAGTCTATTTAAAAGTATTATTCGCTAATGTGAGAAATTCATTGAACACAAATTTCATTAAATTTGGAATTAAATAGTTGATCTAGAATTTCAAAATAACCAAAAACATCAATTCTAGTGATGTTCTTGTAGTAACATTTTTCCAATTTTAATGAAATATGTGTTATTGTAATAAAATCTTTTAGTTAGATTAAAAAAAAAAAAACATATTTTCCACAACAAATATCGTAACCTTGAGCAATTTTCATATCCAATTTGGCAAAGAAAACCACTCAATAAAGGCACAGTACACATAGACTTTATAGCTAGGTGGATGCATGTCTTCCAAATAAAACTTTGGAAAAACAACCTTACTCACTTTGTTATGTAGCCTTCAAAGATTATATTTTCCAAGTTATTTTGTATGTTATTCATTTTATTTTAATGTTTTAAATTTTACTCTTTAGTGTGAAGAGACACATGAGCATGAAAAATATAAATAACTTGTGCATGTAGTCTTAAATTTTGTTTATATTTTTTTGTTTGCATTAAAATTTATTAGAGTTTCTTAGTTCAGATTATGCCAACCATTGATTTTAACCTACTAATGAAAAATAACTAGAATATGTCTCTCGATTGTTCATAACAACTTAGTTTAGGTATAATAATTTGTTGGAGTTTCTCAGTTTAGATTATGTCAACTATTGATTTTGACCTCCGCATGAAATATCACTGGAATATGTCTTTGAAAGATTCATAACAACTTATTTTAGATACATTTTTTATTGAGTTTTATTTAGGAGATGGAATGATAATATTAAACATAAAATTAAACCAAATGTAATTAATATCCTTGATACCTATAAAAATAAAGGCATGTATTCTTATTTGGGTTTTACCCTATAATCGAGGAGCTTATTAAGTTTTACTGTCTAAAAGCATAGCTTCAAGTAGACAGCCTTAACTACTGAGCTTATATATATATATATATATATATATATATATATATATATATATATATATATATATATATATATCAAACCAACCTAGATCCATCTTAACTCGATCTTTATTAGGTAGAGAGATCAAATCTCTCGAGGTGCAAACATTTCCTAGTTTTGTATTCAAAAAAAAGATTTGTGCCATGAGAAATTTGATCCTTCTTGGCGCTGAATAAATCCAGAGTTAAAATAGATCTAAAGTGATATATATAAAACAATTTCATGTCTCATAAAAGTAATAATAAGAATATAATAATAAGAATAATAAGAATAATATACATATGAATGAAAATTTTACTTACCGTAAGAATAATATATATGACAATTTCACATCCACTCAGAATAATTTGTATAAAAGAGTATGATAAATATGTTAATAATTAAACTAAAATATTTTTTTTTTCAATCTCCTAAATATTAACCATGAGAAGTTTAGGAAATGTGATACACTTATGGGAAACTTCAAAACCCGTACAGATAGATCTACTAGTTCACTCATTATGAGATTATATTTTGTGTCCTTGTAATTTCACTTCTCGTTGGATTAATTAACGTAACGTGCAAAAAATATAGAAAGAAAGAAAGAAAGAAATTATTTTTAACGTATACAAGGCTAAAGATAGCTTATGGGACATATTGCTTCTTCACTTGCTTGATGTATTTGGCCATTTTTTGTGAAGCTTCAAAATAAATGCTCTCAGCTTCTTAACAAACCCCTCGTTAAATAGATTATTTCAAGAGCTAGCTACCAACATATCTGCATAACTTTTCCTGTTGTCTTTGAAGGCCTCACATTCTAAAATGAAATGTTTTTATGTTTCCACTTTTCCAAAAGAACAAAAAATGCATACTCTTTCCTCCCACACTTCCTTTGGCATTTTCCAGCGCCCTGTTTCACAACGGAGTTGATGAGAATTAGTCCTTAACTGAGCAATAAGAATTTTGGCTCTCCAAGAGATATTGGCCACTATGTATGCTTTTGGTTTATGACTATGAGTGGGATTAAACACTTCAATATAGTAATTTTTCTTTCTTCCTAGATCCTTATCCCAAGTACGCTTGTGGAACTTTTTCATAACAAAAGATTTTATCTCTTTTCTGTTTATGGGACACGCATTCAAGCCAATACCCCATTTACTAAACCATTTGTTACTTTGCTGCATCCAATTTTTTCTCTCTTGCACAATCTATCATTAAAGACAACCTTAGGCCATCTACCCTCTTCCATTTTCTCAATTTTTGTTAAATACCTTATGACTCGCACCATAGCAATTGCTTCAATAGGAGCAATCCCTATTTCACTTAACAAGATATCATAAGGAACTGAACTTTTAATCTTAAATTTGTTTGTAATCAAACGCTTCTGAATTTTCTCAATTTGTCTTCACTTCATGTCGGATGCACTGCTGGCCCATAGTTCACAACCATAGAGAATCATCAGAATCACTAGAAGCCCAAAAAGAGGTTTAGTGGTTTTCTAGTCCCATAACTCTACCTCTCTACACCTATTTTGAAAAGCATAAAATGATTTCCGACCCCCCAAAGTTGTTTTCTTTCTACAACCATTCCAGCTTAGTTTTTTTGTTGAAGTCAATTCCGAGGTATTTGTAATCCGAAACTTCTTCCAGAATGTTGCCTTCAAAATAGAACTTATGTTGGTTATGTTTTATTTTCTTAGAGAAGACCACTACTTTCGTTTTGCTAATATTGACTTGCATCCCCACACTTATACAAAAATTCTCAAGGGATATTAAGTGCTCTTGCAAACCAAGAGTTGATTTTGCAATCAGAATAAGGTCATCTGCATACAAAAGAAGCCTTATAACAAACTTTCCCAAATAGATACCATCATGCCGTTGCGAATTTAACCACTCCTTAAGCTTGTCGATATATGAACCAAAAAGGGTAGGAGACAGTGTGCAACCTTGCTTGACCTCGATATCTCTTATAAAACTTCCAGAAATGCTTGCTGAAGTTCTAATTTTGACTTTCACCTCTTCATACAGCCTATCCATAACTGCTCTAAAATGTTTAGAAACCCCAAGTTCCTCCATTCTGTGCCTAAGCTTATCCCTAGGAACTGAGTCAAACACTTTTCTGAAATCACAAAGCAACAAAAGACTTCGTCCTTTTTCTCCCAAACTTTTTCACTGATGTGCCTTAAAGTTATACAATGATCAACTGTGGAATGTTTAGGTCTAAAAGCTGCTTGCTCTTTAGCATGCTTATCTCTTTCTTCTGCCCACTTGCTAATTTTGTTTTCTAGCATGCCTCTAAATAGCTTTGCAAACAAAGGGTTTATCATGATGGTCCTATAATTGGAGGGATTATTGACGTCACCGCTCTTGAAAAGAGGTATTGCCAGACTAGTTATCCAATCTGTAGGGAGCCCTTGTTGTATGATGTTGTTGAAGATTTTTTTAATGTGAGGTGCAAGAATCTTTGAGCCCCACTTTAGATATTCTGCTTGGAGTTCAGCTAAGTATTTTGCTTTTCCAACACCCAACTTCTTGATACCCATCTCTACCTCTTGTACCATGAAGACTTTAGTATCAATGTTGACCAAGGGGGGAGGGTTAACCTTGAGAACGTGCTCATAGAGCTGTCTAGCATAGTCAAACCATTTGGAAGTTGTAATTTTATTTCCAATTTGTATCTTTTTCGGTTGGAGCTCCTTCCAAAATAACTTGGGATTATTTTTCCCAAGGAAGATTAATTCTTCCCTCCTTAAAACCATGAAATCGGACTTTTTCTTGCTTAATAACTACTTGTAGGCTTTGAGCTTTATGTTATCCTTGTTTGACTATTTCCACGTTCTCCTTGCCTTTTTGCATTCCTCGTCAAACTAAGCATTAACCAGAAAGCAATTTGTTTCAGACTTCTTAATTCATGACTATGAAGGTTGTGAATTGTAATTTTCTCCTTCTCGAAGAACCTCTCTAGCGTCATTTTGAAGGTATTACAATTTTCTGAGGTCAAAAGAATTCTTCTCTGTGGGAGATTTTGTTGGACATGTTGAATTTTTTACTATAATTGTTTCTTTCCAATCCAAGATAAACATAAATAAATTGGTATGTGATCTGATTTCATGTCCCACAGCTGATCTCCAATCAAAACTTCCTCCATGTTCTCACACAAACCATGAGAGAAAATTACATAATCTACCACACTTGCTCCATTGTAAGTATTGCAAGTGAAATTACCAAACTTTGCCCATCTAGTCAAGCCATTACAAATGACTAAATCAAAGGCCCCACATAGAGTAAGCAATCGTTCACCAAAGAGATTGCAGTCCTTGCCCTCTGAAATTCTTTCCCACTAATGATTACTTTCTTCTATAAGCCAAATAGGGTCACAATCATCTTTACTGTTAGTGTCGGTATCTTCATCCCTTCATCAGTGATCAAATTCTCTTGTTGCATTGCATGTTAGGTGTCTCACCCGATCAGCTGCATTCCATTAGGGTCATGGATCATCTGACGGTAGTGGCTTATTATACATTTTCCCTCATGTGCTGGCCCATTTTCATTCATCTAGATCATCTGCAGTCAATTTTTGTCTTTAAATCTGCAAAAGTCATTTTTAGGGTTTTAGGTCTCATTAGGTCTAGGGTTTCGTCAATAAGGTCTTCAAAATGCTCAATAATGGTTAGCAGGCACATGAGGAGGTAAAATAAAGTTTCAGCAACAATAATTTCCATAATCACATGCTCAGTGATTGATTTTTCCTCAAAACCCTGTTTTGAGGAAAAACAGAGTTTTTTATGTTTTCATGTATAAATTTGATGTAATTTCATTTTTTTTCATATGTAATAACCTCAGTGGCAACCCTGGTCACCTTGCCAAGCCTCTACAACTCCATCACCTGCAAGGAAAACAAAAAGTCAAGGCATTCAGTTCATCAAAGGAAAAAATAAAGCAAACTGCCTAAAAACAGAGTTTTAAAAGCAAGTTAAAGGCAAACATTACAAAGTGGGTTTTTATAAGTGAAAAACTAAAATCCTTTGTTTATAAACCATTTGTTATGTTTAAAGAGTTCATTTGCATCTAAAGGAGAAAGAGTGAACAAGAGCAAGGTCGTGTTGAAGCCAAAGAGCAAAATCGCAACAACTTTGGCAAATTTCAGGGGCGCGATGCATTGGGACGTGGGTGCGGCGCATCCATCTGGCACGGTGCATTGGGCTGCACTCTTTAGTTTAAAAATTACATAGGCATAGCACATTGATGTGGCATGGCGCACTGGGTTTGTGGCATGGCGCACAAGGTTTGGAAGTCGATTTCATTCACAACCACCTCCCAAACTGCCAAATTTGCTCAATCTTCAGTTGTTCAAGTAAGTCAAACATTCCTCCATGATCAGTGAATGAGTTTCTCTTGGTGCTTATGGTGATTTAATGAGAAAAACTTGAAACCCTACCTCTTTGCAATTTTTGTCAAAAACAATTGCATAGGGTTTACAACTTGTGTTTTTTGCTACAAACTCCACAAAATTTCTCACTCCCTCACTCTTTCATTCCCTCATTCATTTTCTCCCTCTCATTACATTTTCATCAACCCATTCCCCCAATCCCCATATCCCTAAGTTTACTAATTCTAAATCCCTAATCCCACTATCCCAAACCCTAGTTAAAAATTCCCAAACCCTAACTACTGCCCCAAATCTTAAATACTGTTCCCTAAACCCTTCTATTCCCCAAAATCCTGTCAACAACATTCCCAAAAACCCTCATACACTTTCCCTCCATAGTCCCTCATACATTCTCATCCTTGACAACAAAAACCTAAAGACACCATAAATCTCTTCATACTCATAAAAAAAAACTCAAACATTGGCAAACATGGAGTCAGATCCTTCTTATGATCGAAATGAGGAGACACTCAGTGATTCTTCTAGAGAAATGCATGCACCAAGGAGACCTCACAAGGGTGGTAAGCATATACGAGAAGAGCCTACTTCACTTGCTGAGCTGCTGGCCTGTCCTCTTGCTGTGACATGCTTTTAACACCAATCTTGTTATCAGTTCTATGAGATGGCAGAGAGAGTCCAGCACCATCATGAGATGGCCAGATTGTTTGTGCTCCATCTTCATAATGGTCAAGTCACTTTCGCAGGTGTGACATTCACCTTGACACCCGAGACTATTTCTCAAGCAACTGGCATTCCAAATGTTGGTGAGTAGTGGAATAAAAGGCAGTAGATTGATAGAGAGCATTATGAGCCTTACATCAAGGCTGGTTATTAGAGGCATCTCAGTAGAGTTTTTCCCTTCAGATATATGAAGAACACATATTCTCCCTTGATGAAACTCATAATTAAATATTTCAGGTGTGAGGGCTGGTTTTCTTGCCTATATGCCTATCACATCAGATTGTTGATGCACTTCACTAGGGTGAGAATGATGAATCTCCCCTATTTTATTTGCCGAAACATTGAGAAGATGACCACCTTAGTGCATAGGAAGCCTCCTCAGCAGCAGCATAACAATATATATATGATTTTTCACTAATCAAAATTGTGGTCTTGCATCAGCTTGGTTTACAGAACATCTCATGGGAGGATTTCATTTCACATGAGGTCTTCACAGGTCCTCAAGTACCCCCGACAGTTTTTCATGAGAGAGGAGGACCTTCACATCAGTAGGAGATTCATGAGACACAAACCACTAGTGTGCCAGTGTTTGTCACCTATCAAAAGGGCACTAGAAGGTTGTTTGTAGCGGCAAAACGAGTATTATCTCCACCCGGGGTGGAAGGGGTCTCATTTCCTCCATCAGTAGAGCAGGTATAGGACAAGGGCAAGCGGCCATTACATGATGAGGGGCCTTCAGGAGGGCAGGAGACAGATTTCATTCTTATTCAGGATGATGACACCGATTTGGGCTCACAAAGCTCAAAGCTCAAGGAGATCATTCAGGAGCAACAAGTGGACATTCATGATTTGTCTCTCAACCTAGAAAGAGCCAAGTGGATAATCAAATATCTGGAGCAAAGAAACAAACAGCTAGAGGATCAGCAAACCATTATGGAGCTACAAAACATATGAGAAAACTGGCAAGCTGCCAAGAGGAGGAAAGTCAAGATCACACCACTTGAACAAGAAATCAATGCTGATCGTGAATCTTGGCTTGAGAGGACAAATATCCACTTGGAAAATATTCTGGAGAAGGCCAATAGAGAGAAAACTATGTCAAGGCACATGGTCCATCATTACCTGGTGAGAAACAAGGTGTGCAAAGCAAGAATCAGGATTTTGAAGGCCAGGTTGAAGAAGGAATCGAGGAAGCAAAAAGAGAAAGATAGACTTTAGATGTTGGCTAAGGCTTCCTTGGCCCAAAAAAACACTTGATGAAGGATACTCAGCCCAAATTTCAAGAAATTTGGGACACTTTTTGCAATCTTGAAAATTTTGGCCTAAAAAATAGGTTTTTCTACCTGATGCGCTGCACCACCTGCCGTGCGCTTTTGCTAGGGACCTCCTTTTGAGGAAAACTCAGCATTTCTGGATTTTTCATGGAAAAATATGAATGCCGACAAATGGCCAAGAAATTTTGACAGCTTTTTAGCTTCCAAAAAGGTCAAAAACACCTCAAAAATGACCTTTCTGCCCCTTTTTGGACGCACAGGAAGCAGTGTTGGGAGAACTCAGTTTTGGAGGGGCAAATGGAAGCCAAATTCAGAACTTCCAATTGTTCTAGAAGGTAGACATGTGGACCTTTCCAAAAATCCCACCTGGAGAAAATTTGGACACTATGAAGGTCTCCAAAATTAGCTGCAAAAAGGCGATACGCATAGGGAAATCAACGCGACACATAGGAGGAAACTTGCTCATTTTGGCCAAAAAACTCGGTTTTTCACCTATTTTCTTCACAGTTTGACTTTTCTCTTTCTAATAGTCAAACTCATGATGTAATCTAATGTGACTTGATGGATTTTGATGTAATTATGCTAAATTTTCACTCATAGAGGTAGATTCATCCATCAAAAGGTAGTTTGCAACTGAATGAATCAGTTCCCTAGATTTTAGAGGCAACTTGTTCCACTGCCTACTTTTTAGTTCTCAATTTAGATTTTGTTGGAACAGCTCCTAAAATTATGAGCTCGACCCCTAGAGGCTACGATGAGTTTTTGGTTGCCTATATCTTGTAATTTTTCAGTCATTGGCAATGGTTGGACTTTTGGGAAAGCTTGGAGCTTCATTGTATACTCATTTCAGCAGTTTGGCAAAGGAATAGACCAGGCTTTGTAGCACTTTATGGGATTCTTGTGGCATCTTGCTTTGGTATTGTGTCTCCTTCTGTAATTGTAAGTTTAGACGTGTCTATATGTATGCCATCATCTCTCTTTGCTTCATCTTAACTAAATCAAACAAGGATAAAGGTAGAATTCATTGATTTGCAGTGCTCTACCTAGGGTTTATTTAGTTATTTATGTTTTCAGCTATTTGAAGAGGATCCCTGAGACTTTCATGCCCTCTTCAACTCCTCACCAGTCTAAAATCTCTCCATCTCACTCAATTTGAAGTACCAAACCATTTTCCTACCTCACCCCATAGAGATCTCTGCAAAACTAACCCTCATTCCCCAAACCCAAATCTGCCTTTCACATTTGAGCCAACAAAACATCATCAAATTCAATCAAAACTCTTCTGAACATATACCTAGCCTAAAATTAGTCTTTTATTAGTCATCTCAAGCCTTTCTTGATAAATTTTCATTGATATTGACGAGGAGAGAGCCCTCTCACGACCTAGTAGGGCTAGCTACCAGGTTAAGCGTGGTTTGATGTTACCCTAGATCCTACCTTTCTTAGCCTGAGGTAGATTTAGGCACTAACATTTACAACAAAGAATGCTAGCTTTCTCACTTGCAGTCCTAGCATTGAAATGATCTAGGTGGATATTGGTGGCCACCCGCCAAGTCCACTTGGACGCCCACCATTTTTTCTTTCAGTTTTTCAATTTCCTTAATTGTAGCACAGTTTACTATTTTTAGCAGTTTTTTGGGTCCTGGTCTTCAGGAGCAGTTTTGAGGCCCTAAACGACGTTTTTTGGGAAACCTGGGAGTAGCATGGGTTCATGGGCCAATGTTTCTCTTCCCAAAGTTGTAGTTCTCGAATAGATCTTTCTAACGAGATATTGTGCGCATCAAACGGAGATCGTATGCCAAAGTTACGACCCCAGGAAGTTGGTGTACCAATTTACCCAAATGGGGCCCATAGTTTGGCATTTCACCTTCCAGGGTTAGGTTTTTGGATGTTGAGGGTTTTCCATTATCTCTCAACAATAAATAGTCCTCTGAGCCTCATTGTAACACAGTTCAGAGGCATGTGGCCGTGACATCTCTTCTCAAAGATAAGCTACCATTGCCCTAGCAGGTTTATTTCCATTTCTATTTGTAAGCGTATTTCAGTATTTTACATTAATGAAATTAAGTATTATTTTCGATGCATCTCTATGTTTATGGTTATCTCTATAATTTGTTGCGTTCCAATTTAAATTCGGATCATGAAATCACCTGCTATAAGGACTTCACCTAGTTGTGAATATGTTGCAATATCTGCTTTTAAGGCTGCAAATGGATCTTTGTGTTCAAACCCTCTACCTTTGTAGACTTTTGAAACCTGCGGCGTAAAATAGCATGCTGCAATTTTGATGTGGTTTCCATTTTCTAATATGTTAAACCAAATGAATTACTTATTTGAGTCTTCTTTTTCTAACTGAATGAAATGACCTTCTTGCTCCCTTACTAAAACCATGATACACACATGATACCCTGTGCACTTTGTCATTCCCTACTATCTTGTTCCACACTTCCATCTTCTAGTATCCTTCAAATCGAGGTGTCTTGCACCCTTCATGCTCATGTGTTTCATTGAGGCAAATTATGTCTCTATCTTTTGCAATAAACCCTAACCCAGGTCCTCGTCTCCATGGGTAACCTCTGCAGTTCCAACAAACTAATCTTAAGGAAACCTGGGTATCACTTGATTGCTATTTATTTTGGCATGCAGGACTCACATTTAAGTATTTGTCTCTGTTTTCCCATACTGACCTTGCTTTCTGATTTCTTGTTGAAGAGTTTGTTGCCTCTTATTTATTACAATCTTGTTGCTCTGTTTTGGAAGGAGGTCCAAATCATGTTATCACAACTTTGCTTTTATAAATCCATGCTCTCTTGCCTTCATCTCTTGCTACCCTAACCTTTTAAATTTCCTCCCTTCTTTCCTCCTGTTGTTTTACCGTTAAATCTTCTTCTAGGAAAAAACGAGAACCCCTCAAGAGATGTATCTTGCTTAGAATGATATATTTATCACGCAAGCTAGGCATAATGATTTTTATGGGCCCTGCTCTCTCCCCATTAAACTTACCCACCATCCATGCTTGGGATATTTGTCCTTGCCATATCAACTTGTCTTTCAAGAAGTCTCTTGCAAGGTCAAGAGTACATTCATTTTTTCCAGTCTTTCACCCCTTTAATAATTATGTTTGTTGCCCTATTTTGTCCTTCCTTGCCCTCACTATCTTGCATGTTGTCAACCTAAATATTTGTTTCTCCTTCTTTATTAGCAGAATTGCTAATAACTTGAGCCCAAGTTTTGGAAATTTTGGTGTAATCTCCTTTATTTTATCAAGAGGAAAGCTAATCTGCCTCTTTAATAAAATTGAGTTTCCTCACTTACAGAATCTGGACGAAATTTCAGGTAGCTTTCGAATGTACTTTGTGTGGTCTAATAGTTTCATGTGTTGGGTGTTACGCGTAAAGTTTAGTTTCGTTAAGCTTAAAGGTGAATGCTAGAGGATGCAGGTAAATTCTCAGGGGAAACACAACAGATGCAAGGTATATTATGATGCTAGTCCAATTGTTATGGACAATGAACTTGTCAATATTATATCTATCTGGGAAATGTGATTTTGACTTTTAAGTTTTAAATTTGATTAAAATTAAATTAAATATTTAAAATTTAAAAAAAAATATATATATATTTTTATCTCATAAAAATAAATTAACAAATAAGTAGGTCTATTGGAAAATTTATTGAAATTTTATAATTTTATTTTATTAATATATATTTTTTAATTATAATTTTTAAAATTAAAATATCAAAATTTTAAAATCATTAACATTATTTAAACATTAATATTTATTTTTCACTTATTAACACATTCTACACTTTATTTTATTTTCTTTAAATTCCAAATAAAAATAATATATTTCCCATACCGTAATTTCTTTTTCTTTCCTTGATTCCAAATAAAAAGAATATATATTTATTTTGAAAGGGAATAAATATATATGATTTTTTTTTCTTATTTTGAAATGAAAGAAAAATATTTTCTTTAATAAATTGAAATCGTTGAAGGATGGAATTTCCCTTATTAGTCCCTGCCATCTGGTAATGGCCAAGGACTATAGTAATCGATATGCGCTACTATGCATTAATTTAAAGTTTTATGTTATTAATTTACGCGGATTATTGGAGGGTGACCAAAGTTTTCAGATGCGATGGTGTTTGCCATTGCCTGGGTAACCAAAGTCTTCAAAAGTAACGTTGTTTTCCATCTTATTTTGCCTCTTCCCGAGGCGGAAGATGCTGGACCATAGGTTATTTTTATTTACGCAGTTTATTGTTAGTGGCGGTCAAACAGTTCATATTAATGTTAACATTAGTTTGAGCGTTTGCGTTCGCAGGTTATTTGTGCGTTTGTTTGCAGGTTGGCATTTTAGTTTTAGCATAGTTTGAGCATATTAGCAGGTTGGAAGGTGTTTTGGTAGGTGTTGTGCATGCAGGTGGTGTAGGTTTCCATGCATGGTGCAGGTGTTTTGCTGGCCTCCCTTCCTTGTTTCCTCTTTCTGCTATCGTCCCTTAATTCTGCTCAGTTTTGATCCTTGTTTCCTCTTTATGCTGCCGTCCCTTAATTCAGCTCAGTTTTGATTCAGGTCAGGTCTAGGGTATTAGCAAGCAAGCAGGTCTAGCACAGGGAAGGGCTGATAGTCAGGGAGGTACCATACTTTGATTACTTTGATGTGCCAGTTCCAACTTTCCTGCCATACTTCGACTAGCATTTCCGCTCGCAGCATATCCTGTTCCATATTCGTCAGTTGTGGATTCATAGCAAGTATATTCACCAACATCTAAGGCGTATAAGGCAGCAGGAGGAAAGGCATAGGCCGTTAGAAGGGGCAACAAATAGGGGCAGGCACTAAAACATACACTAAAATGGGCTCCTACTATATCCAAACGAGGATAAGGTGAACGACTGTCAGGGAGGTTAGACATCCTTGGCACCATGGGTGAATAAAGTCATCCCCCATTGGGTGCACCCTTTAGGGTATAAAATCAGAGGATCATCTGTAATCAATTGGGACAGTCAGTCCCCAGTCCAGGGTCTGGCAGACAGACTCTCAGCCTTTGGTGAGGGCATATAGGGTATCCAACCGGAGGCCCCCCCTGGTAACTCAAACTCTGGACAGGAAAGAAACCAATTTCTTGTCGGCTTCTTCCAGATTCGTCGGTGGGGGGGCCTATTTAGAGCCGCCAGTTTCAGAGCCAATTCTAGGCACCAGCACCAGTAGATCCAACAGCAGCAGATGCAGGAACTGGGTAGGCATGCTATGAAACCCCTACTGAGTTCATCAGCTTCAGCCCAAGTAGCTTTAGCTAGTCTGTCCCCTGGTAAGGGATAACCCCCGGGAGCCCTTTCTCGGATGGAGAAGTTCACAATCCCTCCAAATGTCATGGAGGAACTCAATCAGGAACTTCTAAATCGAACTCTTCGACTTAAAGACCTTTTTGCCAGAGAACGCTTGGGAGATCCTTTTATCCACCCTGGTTCGGGAGAGGATTTAGGTCAAAGCTTGTTTTCCTGCTGGGAACTCCAGTTCCTGCTTCGAGCCAAAATATGGATGGCAGATGATCCTATCGCGCCAGTTCGGCATAAGCGAGCAAACCGGATTGTACAGGTTTATGGATTTAATCCTGCTGCATCCTAGGGCTGATAGTCAGGGAGGTTAGACTGTTAAACAACCAACAGGGCATGGAGCTTAGAAGGTTAAACAGCTTAGATGGTTAAACAACCAAGAGTTTAAAAAGAACAATGGCGTTGACATCTGTTTGGGGAGCTATGACATCTGTGCTGGTTAACGTGCCAGGCTGATTTGATGGAGGTTAACGTAAGTCAGGGCATTTGTACGTGTTGGTTAAACAACCAAGAGTTTAAACATTTGAGCCAACACCTAAGGTAGCAAGAAGAGAAATGGTGCTGCCATCTGTTTGGGAAGCTATGACATTTGTGTTGGTTAACCTGCGAGGCTGATTTGGTGGAGGTTAACGTAAGTCAGGTCATTTGTACGTGTTAGCTGCTAATTATTCATTGTGTACACATTTCATTCTATTCAGCATTATGCATGTAGCGTTCCCTACGTGTAAGTTACTTTTGTTGTTATATAATAAAGTTAGAAATGATTTCGTGGTTACCTCGCTTCAACTTTTATTTTTGCTTCAACTCCACTACATTGGTCTATATCAGGTACTGTTTATGTTATTACATTGTATTGATATATTTTAGCCTCTGTAGGGTTTGAGTTTTTTACGTAGGCTGTGTACGATTTCAGTTTTTGATATATTTTAGCCTCTGTAGGGTTTGAGTTTTTTACCTAGGCTGTGTACGATTTCAGTTTTTATCTTGGCAGTGGTTTTTTTTTTGTCTGTGAATAAACAGTTGGTTAGGAAGGGACCTCAAACTGTAGGACCCTAGCAAGTTACGGTTACCATTTGCTCTCGCAAGCACTACATACAATAGTGATGACTATAGAGCCTCTGTTGAGGGCTAAATCAGTACTATTAGATTCTAACCGGCACTTAGGAGCCTGAAGGAGAATATGTATTTCAGGTGAATTTAGACACTTTTAACGCTCCTTAGGATAGCGTCTTGCATTAACTTTTCCCATTTCTACTATCCCTAAGAACTGTTTATCTTGCAAACCATGATTTGTTCTTTTCCTTAGTTATCATTATTGTAACATTTGTCTAGGATAGAAATTCCAAGAAAGCACTATGAAAATCTGTTGTTCAAGGTTTTGGATGATGTGGTCAGGAGAATGGCCAAGCATGGGAAGACGAAGGAAATTCTTGAGGGCAGGAAGATCAGTGGAAGAATCAGAATGGTCACTAGTCTCAGAGGACGAAATGAAATCTAGTTCCTTGTTCTATACATTAGAATCTGCAGGGGAATCACTATCAATATTAATATCATTATGATCATTAGATTCTAGAATTAAATCCCAAAATGTAGGTTCTAACATTCCTCTTGGATCATGGTTTTGACCAATTGATCCACCAGATGCATGGTTTTGGGTTGACTTCTCATCTAGACACTTTTATGCCTGATACCCAAAATTTTGTACAAATAAAACAATGATGTTCTACATATCGGATTACAAGATTTCATCTACAATCTTGTCATAAAGCATGAAGATGTTTTGTTTATGCATTTTTTGTGTAACTATTTTAGTCATGTGTCCTAAATTTCTGCTTGGTTTCAATGCTCTTCCTTTGGATTCTCCTTGTCATAAATTGATTTGATTTACACTGAAATTTGTGAATTTCCGTGGCCTTCCTACAATAATTTAGAATAGTGACAAGATATTTGTCCTCCTCTCCTACCTCCTCATCCTTGTCAAAGACAAGCTAGGTGAATGGTAGCAATGACTTGATTGTTGCATTGTTGAGATATCATGGTGTAAGGGTCATGGAAAAATTCCCTTGTTACAGTTGCATTTCAGGTGTATTTAGACACTTTTAACCCTCCTTAGGATAGGGCCTTGGATTAACTTTTCCCATTTCTCCTATCCCTAAGAACTGTTTATCTTGCAAACCATGATTTGTTCTTTTTCTTGGTTATCATTATTGTAACATTTGTCTAGGATAGAAATTCCAAGAAAGCACTATGAAAATCTATTGTTCAAGGTTTTGGATGATGTGGTCAGAAGAATGGCCAAGCATGGGAAGACGATTATCAGTGGAAGAATCAGAATGGTCACTAGTCTTAGAGGACGAAATGAAATCCAGTTCCTTAATCTATACATTAGAATCTACAGGGGAATCACTATCAATATTAATATCATTATGATCATTAGATTCTAGAATGAAATCCCAAAATGTAGGTTCTAACATTCCTCTTGGATCATGGTTTTGAAAACTTGATCCACCAGATGCATGGTTTTGGGCTGAATTCTCATTTGGACACTTTTATGCCTGATACCCAAAATTTTGTACAAATAAAACAATGACTCTTCTTGTGTCCAGAAGATCTCTTTTGAAAGAAACGATAATTTGTTTTAGAAAATGATCTTTGTTCCAGGAATGTCTTATAACAGTGAAAATATTTATAACCTTTCTTGCTTACATGAGATCCAGAATACGGTGGGGCCAAGATCTAAGATATCTAATATACACTTAGTCAGGAGGATCTTGAATTTCATACAATAAATTTTGCATTATGCATATGTGTCTTTGAATTGCAAGTTGCATAATGACCGAATAAGAAACATGTTCAGAGCATGTGATTTATTATCATTCTCTATACTGTAGAATTCACTGCTACTGCATGACGAAACCCCTGAGAGGATGTGAATTGGTTAGTATAAATAATCTACTCAAATCTCCTAACTTAAACCACCCGTTGGTTAGGTGGACCACGAACAACAAATTCCTTAGTGAATCTCAAAATTTCCTCTTGTATTCAACGTTTTCTTGATTTATTGGTGACTTCTGCAATCAAGGTCAGTTATCGGACAAGCATGAGAAGGGAAGTTATAGTGGTCTCTAGTGGAGTTATAGGACAATTTTGACAACGAAATTACCAGCACCAACAGGATATGATATAGTTCTGGATATTCTTTCTTCTTACTACTTTTAGCATCTTGCATAACTATATTTATATTTCCTTCCTTTTTAATGGCCTTCATATGTGGAGGAACTGATTCATATTCTCTCTTTTATTTCATTCATTATTCTTTTCAATCTGTTAGTTACTCCCTAGAGCATTATTTCGACCTTCTGTTCTTTGGGAGAACTGAAGGAAATTGTCTCTAATGTATCCAAAATTCAAATACAAATATTTATACTCTAATCTTCCTTTTTCCTTTTGATCAGAAGAGGTGGGTTTCTTAGACATTAAGGCTTTATTTGGATTATATTAAAAAAAAAGGCAGTGGGAAAATCTCCATGAGGCTTATGTACTGTCAAAAGGTTACGTTACATCATATTAAACCAAAAAACCTAGTTTCATCAGTCCATAGCTAACAACAAGATAGTGGTCCCTAGTCTTGCCTAAGATACTTCATCCCTTTCTTCTACACATTCTCAACCTTGATATTCAATCTCACTGACACTTGCTATGTTATTGGAGTTTGTCCCTGAATCTTTTGTTTGACTAGTTGGCTTAAAAGTCCTTTCAAAATTCAGTAGTAATGGATTATGTACAATTGATCTACATATCGCATTACAAGATTTCATCTACAATCTTGTCATAAAGCATGAAGATGTTTTGTTTATGAATTTTTTGTGTAACTATTTTAGTCATGTATCCTAAATTTCTTCTTGGTTTCAATGCTCTTCCTTTGGATTTTCCTTCTCATAAATTGATTTGATTTACACTAAAATTTGTGAATTGCCATGGCCTTCCTGCAATAGTTTAGAATAGTGACAAGATATTTGTCCTCCTCTCCTACCTCCTCATCCTTGTCAAAGACAAGCTAGGTGAATGGTAGCAATGACTTGATTGTTGCATTGTTGAGATATCATTGTGTGAGGGTCATGGCAAAATTCCCTTGTTACAGTTGCATTTCAAGTGAATTTAGACACTTTTAACCCTCCTTAGGATAGGGCCTTGGATTAAATTTTCCCATTTCTCCTATCCCTAAGAATTGTTTATCTTGCAAACCATGATTTGTTCTTTTCCTTGGTTATCATTATTGTAACATTTTTCTAGGATAGAAATTCCAAGAAAGCACTATGAAAATCTGTTGTTCAAGGTTTTGGATAATGTGGTCAGGAGATTGGCCAAGCATAGGAAGACGATTATCAGTGGAAGAATCAAAATTGTCACTGGTCTTAGAGGATGAAATGAAATATAGTTCCTTGATCTATACATTAGAATATACAGGGGAATCACTATCAATATTAATATCATTAGGATCATTAGATTCTAAAATGAAATCCAAAAATGTAGGTTCTAGCATTCCTCTTGGATCATGGTTTTGACCAATTGATCCACCAGATGCATGGTTTTGGGTTGACTTCTCATTTGGACACTTTTATGCCTCATACCCAAAATTTTGTGTAAATAAAACAATGACTCTTCTTGTGTCGAGAAGATTCTTTTGAAAGAAACCATAATTTCTTTTAGAAAATGATCTTTATTTCGGGAAAGTCTTATAACAATGACAATCTTTATAACCTTTCTTTTTTTAGGGCTTTGGATGTGAATGACAACCATAGTTATAAGATTCTGACATAATATTATAGGGAGTAGGGGTAAACCATTTATTTCGCTTTTTGAAGACTTTCTGTAATCAATAATCTTTAATGTTAAGGTCTTTTTGTGACAACCTTGCTTACATGAGATCCAGAAAATGGTAGGGCCAAGATCTAAGATATCTAATATACACTGAGTCAGAAGGATCTTGAATTTCATACAACAAATTGTGCATTATGCATATTTGTCTTTGAATTGCAAGTTGCATAATGACCGAATAAGAAACATGTTCAGAGCATGTGATTTATTATCATTTTCTGTACTGTAGAATTCACTGCTAACTGCATGATGAAACCCCTAAGAGGATGTGAATTGGTTAGTATAAATAATCTACTCAAATCTCCTAACTTAAACCACCCGTTGGTTAGGTGGACCACGGACAACAAATTCCTTAGTGAATCTCAAAATTTCCTCTTGTATTGATAATCTATCATGAGATGAAGCTTGTTGAGTTTTGGCTCTTTACCCAGCCTTCCCATGCATTCAACGTTTTCTTGATTTCTTGGTGACTTCTGCAATCAAGGTCAGTTATCGAACAAGCATGAGAAGGGAAGTTATAGTGGTCTCTAGTGGAGTTCTAGGACAGTTTTGACAGCCAAATTACCAGCAGTAGCAGGATATGATATAGTTCTGGATAT
The DNA here is from genome assembly GCA_031772625.1 of Pinus tabuliformis. NCBI lineage: Eukaryota > Viridiplantae > Streptophyta > Pinopsida > Pinales > Pinaceae > Pinus > Pinus tabuliformis. Next base: position 385,643,156 of record CM062805.1, on the reverse strand, counting down.
TCTTTCTTCTTACTGCTTTTAGCATCTTGCACAACTATAATTATATTTCTCTCCTTTTTAATGGCCTTCATATGTAGAGGAACTGATTCATATTCTCTCTTTTATTTCATTTATTATTCTTTTCAATTTGTTAGTTACTCCCTAGAGCATTATTCTGACCTTCTGTTCTTTGGGAGAACTGAAGGAAATTGTCTCTAATGTATCCAAAATTCAAATACAAAGATTTATACTCTACTATAATGCAAAGATCCTAATAACATCAGATATTTATAACTTGTTGTATATCTCATTGAAAGACTACAACTATAAAAACATCATTAGTAGGTATTTGTTATAAAAAGGTTCGTTTGTGAAGGGCATCTTTGCACAAGAGAACCTTCCAAGGTTCCTTGGACCTTTGGACATTTTGGATCCTTATTAGGGGAATTTTTTTTACTGGAATTTTTTCAATGCGAATTGAGTCAGAATGGTATTGACCTTTTTCAGAGTCAGCCTGCTAGATCCTCAGATATTCCCCTGCGCTTGTTCATGTATTGAAACAGAACTGCAAAATGCTTGGTTTCAATGCTTTTCCTTTGGATTCTCCTTGCACTAAAAGTACCTGATCCTTAAGAAGCTGGCAAACAAAGAGAGCTACGAGGAGGTGGATGCCGATAATTCCTTTAGATATCCTCTTGAACGCAGGGCTATTCACCCAGCCTCTTCCTTGTGGGAGGGGTTAGAATCAATAAAAATTCCTTTGATAAAAATGCAAGCATCATAAATTGATGGGTTGTTTGTCACACTATGAACTCCTGCTAAAACTCAATTATGGAAATCTGGCTTTTCTACACATTCTCAACCTTGATATTCAATCTCACTGACACTTGCTATGTTACTGGAGTTTGTCCCTGAATCTTTTGTTTGACTAGTTGGCTTAGTGGTTGGGACAGGGTGCTGCCATGTAAACATCCCGGATTATAAATCATATTATTGAAAGGCAGTAAATCAGTCATATATAAAATAATATTGGTTCTTTTTATAACAGAATTGTTTTAGTCAATTTCTTCAATTTGACATGAGTGTAGATGTGATGTGACAACACACAAAATTGTATGGCTGAGCAACCGTGCATTTGTCACCATTTGCCCGATTTTCAAAGTGAACATCTTTGTGATTAATCTTGTATTAGTTAGCTACAGTGGACTGATTTTCTTGACAATGGTATTTTTTTTATTCTCTCTGAGGTCTGGTGCACTCCTCTCATTAGTTTGATTATGCAGTATTGGCCATTTGGATTGCAGAACCTAGTCACACTTAAAATCATAATAACAAGCCTGAGTGCACTAAATTTGTTACACATAATAACAAGAAAACTCATACAAGTATCTAATCTCTTGATTTCAGTGTTTAATTTTAAGCTGTCTGTGACAGTGGACTCATTTTCTTGACAGTGGTATTTTTTAATTTTCTCTCAGGTCTGGTGCATTCCTTTCATTAGTTTGATTATGCAGTATTGGGCATTTGGATTGCAAAACCTAGCCATACTTAATATCATAATAACAAGCCTAGGTGCACTAAATTTGTCACACATAATAACAAGAAAACTCATAAAAGTGTCTAATTTCTTGATTTCACTTATTAATTTTAAGTTGTCTTTGACTGGTCAGTGGATTGATATACATTTACAATGATTGATCCTAACGTACAATAGGTTCTTTTTTATCTTGGCAGTGGTATCTTGAACTCTAGTATCAAAACTATGCATTGGATGTTCACTGACATAAGTAGTCTGAGCAGCTCAGTAGACATTTGCAGTCCTAAAGGTACACACAATCACTTCCTATTCTATATCCATTTTCATTGCATCACTAAACATAATATTGCATCGAACACTTAGTCACACATTTGTACCGACAACCACTATTAACCAACTCACAAACACAACAACTGCATTCGCAATCGGCACAATAGCTGGTCTTGTAACATCTGCAAAAGAAATAGGTGGTCAATATGTGCTAAATATCAAGGATGGTCAATCTCAAAAAGACAAAGCTATAGTATATACAAATTCAATCATTTATACTTTTTTACATTTACTTAGAAGCAATTACATTTAACACTAGTACATTTTGCAATTCAGGTTTATCTTTTCAGTACATTTCAAGCAATTTTCAAATCCATACAAAAACAAATTTCGAAACAAGAAGCACCAATGGTGTTGTTTCGAAATGTTGTCAGAGGAAAAGAACATGGATCACTACGCACGTGCAAATCCACCTTCATAACAGCCGTCAATTCGAACAGAGTACTTGCAGACCTGAGCAAACTAACTGTGTCAACAACAAAGGTTGTTTCATAGTCCGCAAAATATAAATTCTAATCCTTTATTTATTGTTCTCCTAAATTATGCTCCTTCATTTATCATCCACCTAGCATTTTTTATTACAATATCTAACGCTAAAACTGTACCGGAAAATGAACCAGGTTAAAGGAATGTTGACGATAGAAAATATTCATGTAGAATGTTTTGTTACAATCTGCAACAATTGCTCTCTTCCATCAGATACATTTGGAATAGTTTTCACGGATCAACTTAATTGTTCCACATGTAAAGAGTTAACCACGTATCGACGTTGCTTACAATTGCATTGCATTATCCAAACAGAGGCAAATGTTCAGTACAAGTGCATTCTAAAAGACAGTTTGCTACTAGAACTTTGTCCATCTTTAACAGATCTGACATATGAAAAATCTCTAGAAGACATTGCTGATGTTACATACAACTTACGAGATTTCCACGTACAAAGTAGTTTTCTGTTGGCTAGTTCAGATGTCATGTGCATACAGATTGACATATTTTACCCTCTGCAGGGTTTGACTTTTTCAATTTTCATGGTGTAATTCCTCTCTAATCTGAAGAACACTCTAGGAGTGCCTCATCTCCTAGACGGCTTCATAAACCCAGTTGAGGTATAGAGTGACTTTCAGATGCACATTTAAGGGTTACAACTAATGTTCTTGTTCTTGTAATAATTAGGCTCTCTTGTAAAAATGTTTTACTGGCAGCAACTTTGTTTGCACTATCAAAAGACAAGCTAGGTGAATGGTAGCAATGACTTGATTGTTGCATTGTTGAGATATCATGGTGTGAGGGTCATGGGAAAATTCCCTTGTTACAGTTGCATTTCAGGTGAATTTGGACACTTTTAACCCTCCTTAGGATAGGGCCTTGCATTAACTTTACCCATTTCTCCTATCCCTAAGAACTGTTTATCTTGCAAACCATGATTTGTTCTTTTTCTTAGCTATCATTATTGTAACATTTGTCTAGGATAGAAATTCCAAGAAAGCACTATGAAAATCTGTTGTTCAAGGTTTTGGATGATGTGGTCAGGAGAATGGCCAAGCATGGGAAGACGATTATCAGTGGAAGAATCAGAATGGTCACTAGTCTTAGAGCACGAAATGAAATCTAGTTCCTTGATCTATGCATTAGAATCCACAGGGGAATCACTATCAATATTAATATCATTATGATCATTAGATTCTAGAATGAAATCGCAAAATGTAGGTTCTAACATTCCTCTTGGATCATGGTTTTGACCAATTGATCTATCAGATGCATGGTTTTGGGCTGACTTCTCATTTGGACACTTTTATGCCTGATACCCAAAATTTTGTACAAATAAAACAATGACTCCTCTTGTGTCGAGAACATTCTTTTGAAAGAAACCATAATTTCTTTTAGAAAGTGATCTTTGTTCCGGGAAAGTCTTATAACAATGAAAATATTTATAACCTTTCTTCTTTTAGGGCTTGGGATGTGAATGACAACCGCAGTTATAAGATTCTGACATAATATTATAGGGAGTAAGGGTAAACCATTTATTTTTCTTTTTCAAGATTTTCTGTAATCAATAATCTTTACGCATTGCTAGCAAAAATGTTTAAATTTTTAGATGTACCGTAACAAGAGACATACTACCAATGTTAAGGACTTTTTGTTACAACCTTGCTTACATGAGATCCAAAATATGGTAGGGCCAAGATCTAAGATATCTAATATACACTGAGTCAAAAGGATCTTGAATTTCATACAACAAATTTTGCATTATGCATATGTGTCTTTGAATTGCAAGTTGCATAATGACAGAATAAGAAACATGTTCAGAGCATGTGATTTATTATCATTCTCTGTACTGTAGAATTCACTACTAACTGCATGATGAAACCCCGATATTATTGCTTCTTACTTCCTTTAGCATCTTGCACAACTATAATTATATTTCTCTCCTTTTTAATGGCCTTCATATGTAGAGGAACTGATTCATATTCTCTCTTTTATTTCATTTATTATTCTTTTCAGTTTGTTAGTTACTCCCTAGAGCATTATTCCGACCTTCCGTTCTTTGGGAGAACTGAAGGAAATTGTCTCTAATGTATCCAAAATTCAAATACAAAGATTTATACTCTACTATCTTCCTTTTTCCTTTTCATCAGAAGAGGTGGGTTTCTTAGTCATTAAGGCTTTATTTGGATTATATTAAGAAAAAGGAAGTGGGGAAATCTCCAGGAGGCTTATGTACAGTCAAAAGGTTACGTTACATCATATTAAACCAAAAAACCTAGCTTCATCAGTCCATGGCCGACAACAAGATAGTGGTCCCTAGTTTTGCCTAAGATACTTCATACCTTCCATGATGGGTCTCTAAAAGTCCTTTAAGTAGTTTTCTGTTGGATAGTTCAGATGTCATTGTGCGTACAGATTGACATATTTTACCCTCTATAGGGTTTGACTTTTTCAGTTTTCATGGTGTAATTCCTCTCTAATTTGAAGTACACTCTAGGAGTGCCTCATATCCTAGATGGCTTCATAAACCTAGTTGATGTATAGAGTGACTTTCAGATGCACATTTAAGGGTTACAACTAATGTTATTATTCTTGTAATAATTAGGCTCTCTTGTAAAAATGTTTTACTGGCAGCAACTTTGTTTGCACTATCAAAAGACAAGCTAGGTGAATGGTAGCAATGACTTGATTGTTGCATTGTTGAGATATCATGGTGTGAGGGTCTTTGTTATGAAAGCAACTCAAGAAAAGATAGATCAACACCTTAGAATTCAGCCTCTTCGAGGGGGCAACCTCCTTTACATTACATAAATGAACAATTCTTGGATGATTCAAATGACAAAACCTCCTTTCTATATATAGGAGTCTAAGGAGTCACAATATAACCCAGCCGACCTAACAATAATAATATAAAGCCACAAAAATAGCAATAGATGGATTCTACGGGGCACAGTAATAACAATATGGGGGCAATAGGGGCACAACAATATTAATAAGGGGTATAACTACAATAGTAATGGGGTAATCACTAGTATTATAGGGACCCAACATGCCCCTCTCCTTCAAAAAAAAGTGTTGTCCTCAATGCTTGAGTAGTTCTGGATACTTCTGCATAAAATTCTCATCCTCCCATGTGGAATCTTCAGCGGATAAGTTCTTCCACTTGATAAGATACTCTGAAATTGATCGATTTTGTAGCTGTCGAGTTCTTGTTTCTGTGACTGCTTCCGGTTCCAATATAATTTTTCCTTCCTCGTCAAGTTCTGGCAATATTGTTTGAACTGGGAGCTTGTCACCTATAACCTTCTTTAAACATGAAACATGGAAAACTGGGTGCAATCGAGAAGTTGCAGGAAGCTCCAATTTGTATGCCATAGTACCAATCTTTTGCAACACCTTGTACGGACCCTAATACTTTGGTGATAATTTATTATCCTTCTTAGCTTGCTTGAGGGACATTTGCTTATATGGTTGTAGCCGTAGGAATACCCAATCACCTACATCAAAACTTCTTTCACTGCGATGTTGATCTGCCTGTTGTTTCATTCTATTCTGTGCCAACACGAGGTTATCCTTTAAGAGTTGGAGGACTTGTTGTTGATGTTCGATGTGATGTTCCATTGCCTGAACCTTAGAATTTTCTCTTAAATATGATGTGATGGATGGTGGTTGATACCCATAAAGTGCCATAAATGGGGTCATTTTTGTTGCTGTATGGAAGGAAGTGTTATACCACCATTCAGCCAGAGGCAACCATTTGACCCATTGTGTCTATTTATCAGATACAAAGCAACGAAGATATCCTTCCAAACATTTGTTTACTATCTTAGTTTGCCCATCAGATTGAGGATGATAAGATGAGCTATGAGCTAACTGAGTACCAAGACAAGAAAATAATTATGTCCAAAAATTTCCAGTGAAAATGGGATCTCTGTCACTTACAATAATCTTTGGGTTTCCATGTAGCTTTTGAATTGTTTCCATAAATGCAGTAGAAATTGTACTGGCTTTAAATGGATGTGATAATGCACAAAAGTGTGCATACTTGGTAAGTCTCTCAACTACCACCATGATGACACTCTTTCCCTCAGACTTGGGTAAACCTGTGATAAAATCCATTGAAACCTCCTCCCAACGTTGGCTTGGAATGGATAAAGGTTGTAATAGACCCGGTGTCTTAATTGTTTCAACTTTATTTTGTTGGCAAACCAAACATTCCGCCACAAACTTTTGAATATCTGATTTAAGGCCATCCCAAAAAAATTCCTTCTTAACCCTGTGGTAAGTTTTTAAAAATCCTGAGTGCCCTCCTAAGGGAGAAGTGTGCAATTCCATAAGAATCTTTTGTTTTAGCTGGGAATTCTTACAGAGGTATAAGCGATCTTTGTACCATAACGAATCATTTTTCCAGCTAAATGTATCAGACGTACTGGAATCTTGTTGTAACTTTCGAATAAGTGCCCACACTTCTTCGTCATTCTTCCATTCCTCCCTTGCTTCGTTTATCCAATCTGGTTGGATAATAGAAATGGCGCACAACAATGCTTCCACATCCTCATCCTTTCTTGAGAGTGCATCTGCCACCACATTTTGCTTCCCTTTTTTGTAGATGATTTCAAAGTCATAACCCAACATCTTTGTGACCCACTTTTGTTGCTCTTCAGAGGATAATCTTTGTTCTAAAAAGTATTTAAGGCTATCATGATCCTTTTTTACCTTGAAGTGTCTTCCCATTAGGTAGGGTCGCCATTTCTTAAGTGCATGGAGTATTGCCAACATTTCCTTCTCATAAATAGCTTTGCTTAAAAACTTTCCCTTGATTGGACGACTTTCAAAAGCAATGGGTCTTTCATCTTGCATTAGAACAGCACCAATTCCATTTCCTGAAGCATCACATTCCACAATAAAGGTTTTTGTGAAGTCCAGTGTAGCTAAGACCGGTGCTTGGCACATTGCCTCTTTAAGATGTTCAAAGGCCTTTGTTGCTTCCGGAGTCCATGAAAATGCATCTTTCTTCAATAATGTTGTTAGAGGTGTTGCTATTCTCCCATAATTCTTAACAAACTTGCGATAATACCCTGTCAACCCGAGAAATCTTCGCAGATGCTTTATGGATGTGGGGATTTTCCATTCCTTAATGGCTTTAATTTTGCTAGGGTCTACCTTAACTCCTTCATGAGATACAATATGACCCAGATATTACACCTCCTGGACTCCAAAGAAACATTTGGATCTTTTTGCATATAATTGTTTCTCCTCCAATAGTTGTAGCACCCTGTCAACATGTTCAACATGATCCTTCCAAGACTTGCTGTAGATTAGTATATCATCAAAAAATACTAACACAAATTTTCTAAGGAATGGTTTGAAAATTGAATTCATCAAACCTTGAAATGTTGAAGGTGCATTGGTAAGGCCAAAAGGCATGACCAAAAATTCATAATGACCCTCATGAGTTCTAAATGTTGTTTTCGGAATGTCTTCAGTCTTCATTCTGATTTGATGATATCCTGAACGAAGATCCAACTTGGTGAAGTAAATTGATCCATGCAATTCATCCAGTAATTCATCAATGACAGGAATGGGGAACTTATCTTTAATAGTGAGCTTGTTGAGCTCCCTATAATCCGGACACATGCGCCATGATCCATCCTTCTTGTGCACCAATACTACTGGAGCAGAGAAAGAACTTTGACTCGGTTGAATTATACCAGCCTCTAGCATTTCTGCACCATACGTTCAATTTCACTCTTTTGGACATAGGGATATCTGTACGGCTTGATGTTTGGAGGAACACTTCCTGGAATCAGATGAATAGCATGATCATGATCACGCATAGGTGGGAGACCTTTAGGAGTCTCAAATACCTTGGAATGATTGTCCAGGACTTTTTGGAGATCTAGAGAAATAGATGATTCTGATGTGGAAACATCTAGCGAACATAATTGTGCAATTACACCTCTTTGCTCCTTTTTTAGAAGCTTTGTCATACCATTAGAGCTGATTATCTTTCCTGGTTTCCCTGCAATACCCCTTAATTCAACTTCCTTTCCTTCCGTACAAAATTTGATGAAAAGTTCTTGAAAATTAAAAGCTATTGTACCCAAGGATTGTAGCCATTGGACTCCTAGTACAACATCAACACCTCCCATTGGAATGGAAAGCATTGGGCTAGTCAATACATATTCTCCCATGGATAGCTTGATATTATGGCACTTTCCAGAGCAATTTATTGTTCCTCCATTTGCAATCATCACTTGACACTCTGGTGCTGGATATAGGAAGCAATTCAATTCTTTTGCTACCTTACAATGAATAAAATTGTGGGTGCTTCCTGAATCAATCAACACTATTACCTTTTTCTTCTTGATTTGTCCTTCTATCTTGATGGTTTGAGGAGTGGTAATTCCTGCCAATGCATTACAAGATATGGTTGGATTTATTTGTTCTTCATCTAGGCTTTGTTCCTGGAGTATATCCTCTTCTTTTGACCTTTCTTGCTCCTTTTCTTCTTCCTCTTCACAATCTATGTAGAATAATTTCTTCTCAGCACACTTATGACCTTTAGTGTATTTGCTATCACAACTGTAACAAAGCCCTTTTGCTCTTTTTTCTTCCAATTGTTGTGGTGTCAACCTTATAGGTTGTGGAAGACTAGGGGCAACAACACTTCCGTCTTTATAGTTGTGAGTGGTATGCTTCCTAGTTGCCATAATTTTGCTTTCCATTTTTCTTGCTAACCTGAATGCCTTCTCTAATGAATCAGGTTCCCAAAGGCGAACATCATGTTGGATATTATCCTTTAAAGACCCTATGAACACATCAATCCTATGCTCCTCTGGAATATCTTTTACCCTTATGTTCAATTTTTGGAACTCCTCAATGTGCTCCATTATTGAAACCTTTTGTTTGAGACTTATCAATTGGCTAAAAAAAGTGTTGCTTTTTGTATCCTCATAATGTGCTATCAATTCTTCCGTAAAAATTGCCCAAGTGATAAATTGTTTACGAGAGCAAAGCCATTGATACCATACAAACTGATTTGGTTCCAAATATAAAGTTGCCATACGTACCTTTTGTGTGTTTTGCACATTATTGAGATCGAAGAATTGCTCCATCTGTAATATCCATGTGGCGAGATCCTTGCCATCAAACTTCCTCATATCGATTTTTGGAATATGGTGAGTCTTTGATCCAACATTAGAGTCTATGGAATCATGATTAACATTTCTTTTGTTCTCATCATGAGTTTCCTTTAGTACCCTTTCACCATTAGTGACCATTTCTTGTAGAAACTTATTCATATTTATCTTCAATTCTTCCATATTATCATCCATGCCATCAATTTTAGCGTCCATGCCATTCACCTTAGCGTCCATGCCATTCACCTTAGCTTCCATGCCATCCATCTTAGCTTCTACGCCTTTCTTTAAACAATCCATCTTAGCTTCTACACCTTTCTTTAAACCATCCATCTTAGCTTCTACATCTTTCCTTAAACCATCCATCTTAGCTTCTGTTGCTTTTTGTGCAAGTGACACTTGTTGCACTTGTTCTTGTAATTTTGATATATCATATAACATTTCTTCTTCTTCTTCATGAGTCATGCTAGAGATTTCAGGTTCCTTACTAGGTGTTTGCATTTTCTTTCCTCAGGGCATCAGTTACCGATAATAATGCTCTACTAACCCTTGGAATTCCTTCAAAATAAATTTTCAAACCAAGCTTAAGCAAAAATTTAAGAAAATCTACACACCTTTTTTCACTTTGTAGGAGCTCGAAATTGCCTCTGATGTATCTCTGTACTTTCTGATCATCTAGTTCTGAATTTGTGACCTGCAGTAGCCCTCTGTGTCCTCTTTCCAATGCCACAAGTCTGACCCAAATTGGATTCTCCAAGGAAGAGTTATGCGAAATCTCCCATAGTGACTTGATTATAGACTAGTTCAGTAGAGTGAAATTGTACGATGTGCCATGAGTCACTATTTCAACCTTTGGATCTGAAAAATGCATACAAGAAACTACAATCCGTCCTCTTTCTGTACCTTCTTACGAAATTTAAATCTGATCGCCAGAGAGAAAGTTATGACGATTTTCCCCAGGTCACCTGTTTGGAATGTAATTCAGGAGTCTGCAAAAAGACCAACTTCCTCAGATCATATCTCCACAAATATAGTGCGAAAAGCTGTGAAGTTCAAACCCAAGGTTCAGTGTGATTTATTCTCAAATGGGTTTTTTTTTGCAACTTCTGTAACATCGCAGAAAAAAAATTATAGCGAAAATGCCACAATGACCTGTTTGGAGCAGCAAAACCCTAGAATCCAAAGCTCTGATACCAAATGTTATGAAACCAGCTCAAGAAAAGATAGAAAAGATAGATCAACACCCTAGAATTCAGCCTCTTCGAGGGGGCAACCTCTTTTACATTACGTAAATGAACAATTCTTGGATGATTCAAATGACAAAACCTCCTTTCTATATATAGGAGTCTAAGGAGTCACAATATAACCCAGCCGACCTAACAATAATAATATAAAGCCACAAAAATAACAATAGAGGGATTCTATGGGGCACAGTAATAACAATATGGGGGCAATAGGGGCACAACAATATTAATAAGGGGTATAACTACAATAGTAATGAGGTAATCACTAGTATTATAGGGACCCAACATTCTTGGGAAAATTCCCTTGTTACAGTTGCATTTTAGGTGAATTTGGACACTTTTAACCCTCCTATGGATAGGGCCTTTGTCAGGCGGAAAGAGTCAATTGTGTGAACACAACCAACCTCCCTAGGAGCCTAAGACTCTCTAGTGACAAACAAGACAAACTAGAACTATCCTTCTCTAAACATGCATTATAATATGAGAAATCAAGTGTTCTGTTCTTACCTTTGTCCAAACGCTGTTGTAGAAGTCCAAGCTTTGTTGATCTGGATGAGCTCCTCCTTTTCTCCAAAACCTGCAATCACCAACAGTCAAAAAATTAAATAGCACCTGATTATAACATAAAACAAAGCATATTCAACATATAGACCAAGGAGTACATGAAATAACTCATAAACAACAAGTTATTGAGAAGAATGGACCAATTTGCATTAAAGGTAATCAAAAGGAACCATTACAACCTGAGCCTTGGTGTTGTGCAAGCTCCTTCCAGGGTCCACAAGAGTCTTCCTTTACTTTGACAAAGCTCACCCACTTCCAAATAGAACAAGCAAAGATGGCAATCTCTCCTCACAAGCTTCTAAATGGGAGTCCTAATTCCTGCAGCATTTACCCTTAGAAATGTATAGCTTTCAACCTCCTCTCCTTGTGGCCCAATGCCTGTACTTATAGTGCTCAAGAGGAAGTTAATCAGGTCCACCATCAATCGGATAATCCCCTCTTTGGATGGGATAGCTCCCCTATTGATGGGATAAGTTCCTCTTTGGTAGGAGTGCATGAACCATCTGGAGGCGCTCAATACACGTCGAACAACCTTCTAGAATGCTCTAGAAATAACCACAAGTGACATTTTAAAGATGAAACTTGCGCATTTTAACCTTTTCAGGGGGACGCACCTGCACTTTACATACAGAGCGACCAAAGACGTAGTTTTTGTGAACATTGGGTGCGTCCCCGTAGGTAAGGTTGAGAGAACCTGCGTCCCCAGAGATAAATACATTTAGAAAGACTTTCTCTCTTTTTTGGAGTTTGACATGGAAAGCAGAGGCATAAGACTTGCCTAAGAGGGTAGCATGACTGTTGATAGAGTCATCGTAACTGTAAATGGTCATGGTGACATTTTTTAGTGTAACAGATTGCCCCTTAAAGTGCGAAGCCTGAAATAGATTAGGGTTTTGTATTATCTAGGAAGGGTGAAGCGCTTTATCATTTCAAGGATTATCTCGTGGAGAGCCTGGTCAGAACCTGCAATTTTCAACACAAAATACATGTATAAGATTATATCATCACTGAGGTAGGCATTCCCATACTCAGATTTAAAACTTTAACTAACAGACTAACTACTCTGATACAGGAATGATCTTGCAATACATCATAATCATAGACTTTTGTAGACACAGTATGGGCGCAGCCATCTGTTTGTGATTAGTCTACTTAGATAATGAATACAAAACTCCTCGCAGCCTGGATGGTAGAAACTAGATCCAGGGTCTTCATTTCTACTTCTCGAATTGGTACGATTCTAGCCATGCGAATAAATGAGTTGATGTCGAACATGGTAGAAACCACTTGATTACCAGTCAATGATGTAAACTGTTAACAAGCATGAGAGAGACCACCAGTAATGTCAATGGTTCTCAAAGTACCCAGTACAATCCATGAGATGTGAATGAATGAGTTGATGTCGAACATTTCACGGAATCCTTTGATCGAAAGTCAATGATGTAAACTGACGTCAAAGGCGAGAAACCTGCCATTGATGCATGCAGACTTCAAGGTACTGACGATCTCTAAGTCATCTCTCTAGATAATGTGCTGATGTCGATAGAAAGCGACTCGTTGCAGGCAAGCCTGCAACACGAAATCATTGTTCAAGTTGAAGAAATGTTGCTGTAAGGACTGACTCAGGGATGGTCAAACGGATGACAAGTATTTTGCAGATGAAAGTTTTACTTGCAGACCTCTTGAACACATAACGACACGACAGATGGCTTGGTGATGACTAATTCAAAGTTAATCCCCGGAACCCGGTTAAAGACTTTCAAAGTGGTTTGATCAACTGTGAGGTAAGGATTTCCCAACCCAGGTGAATGAAAAAGTGTCGTGTTCAAGAGTGGTAATAAAGTTTCTTCTGAGACAAAAGGTAACAAATAGGCTCATTCTTCTCTCTTTTCCCCCACCATTTCTGGCAAGTACCTCTTTATTTTTAACAAGCTTGAGGAGGATAACATATGCTTGATTATAAGCTCATCCTTCGGATGAGTCCAACCTAGTTTTGATTCGAACCCTAGGAAGGAGTGGTTCGTTCCTGTTTGTAATTGAACAGGTCCTTTACTGTGAAATGTTTAACGAGCCCAGTATAGGAGAAACTCGGCGTTTTTCAATTTTAGAGAGTCTGAAAAACTTAAGAAGACTCCAAGTTGAACTTTTTCGTAAATTTGTGTCCCTCAAGCCCGAAAAAGTATAAAATAATACCTGGGGGAACCGCTTGATCTTGCGACCAAGGAGTACTTTCATAATTAGTGTCACTGACCTGAAAAGTAAAAAGCGATCAAGGACACGTCGTTTTATTTCCGTATCGAGTTTGAAACGACAAAAACCCGGCAATCTTTTCCTGATTTTACGGTCAGAAAAGAGCTATAAGGGGACCATCTTTTAATTCCGTTTTAACGAGTGTAAAAGAAACGCTCGACAATCTTTTCATTTTTTAGGAGTCAGAAAAGGGCTTAAAAGATGACTCTGATATTTTGGTTCGTGAAAAATGACAATTTTCCCTCTAAGTCCCTTTGTCCTGCACAAAAGCAACACATTACTCATACCTGTTTAAGATAGGCAAAAATACATCGAAAAACATCTTTCCATGGTGAAAAATGAACTAATTCATCCAAAAAACCTATAAAAAGACTTTTTACAATATCATTTTTACCATTTTACTGTTGAGGTTGAAAAAAGGGCTTTTGGCAAGAAACTTCCCATGGTTGCTGCAGAAAATCCGACCGTCAGAATCGAACGCCGTCTCTTCCAGGTATTTTACAACATCCTACTCTTCAATTTCATCCAATTAAAATTGTATTTTAGGTTTTAGTTTTGATTTTTGGGGGGTTTTAGGTTTCAAAATGCGCTCTGCGGTGGACGCAGGTGCCCTTCGGGTGACCTGCGTCCCCTGACTTTTTTCTATACAGAAAAAAGGTCAGGGGATGCAGCCCACCTTCAGGCCAGCTGCGTCTCGACGCCCTGTGTTTTAAACGCGGGGTGCGTCCTCCACAAAACGCGGATTTTGAAACCCCAAACTCCAAAATCAACCATTCAAATTTCCCAAAATTAATTCTAATGCCTATTTATTCATGTGTAGGGCACTTACCATGCTGGATTGGAGAGAAAGAGAGCACGAGGAGGTTGATGAAGCTGCAATCGAACATCAACCTTCCCTGGATGCCCTAAAAGCGTGCGGGTTATATAAATACTGGGCCATACCGGGCATGAGGGCTCAGGTAAGATTCTTGGAATGGCTGGTTGAGAGATGGAACGTTCAAGAACAATGCTTTTACATAGGAGGGTACCAGCTCGAGATAGAGCCCTCTGATGTATACTTTCTCACTGGCTTGCCAAATAGAGGCGAGCAACTCAATCTAGCCGGGACTAGGCCGGGTGGCCAATCCCTTGTTAGTCTCCGGGAAGATTGGTGCACACCTGGGGCACACCATTCGAAAGGCGTGGAGATAAAACACATCTCTCTGCGTGAGCTCAAAGTTATAGCGTTCACGGTTACCAGAATTTGCGGCGCAGCCGCTTTACACATTGCTTCTGGGTCCCAAATGCGGATGGCAATTGACTGTTACCAAGGCACCATTTTCAACTGGTGTGATGCTGTGTCGGCTAATGTGAAGAGCCAACTAACTAAGGCAAAGAACGGACGACTGAAAACTTTTGGATATGGGCCTTTAGTCGTGAGCTTTGCCTTAGAGAGAGTTCCGATGTTGATCCCTCAGCAACTCACTGTTGATATCTTGGGTCCTCGGGAGCCAAAGCTGGTACGATGGGTTGCGGTGATGGCCCGGCATCCTGACGAGGGCGCGACAGTTGTTCGATTTTCTGATAGTTACTTTCACTGGTTGGAGGACCAGGTTTTCTCGATCCAGGACTTTCCGTACGCCGGAGTAGATTTTCGACATGATCCGGACATGGTTCTTCCACAGGGAGAACAATGGGATGACAGAGGTACTTTATTTTTCACAAGTTTTCAAATTATGTATTTTTTTTGTTTTTATATATATCGTCTCAAAACTGACAGTAAAAATTTTCAAAATGCAGATGTTGGTCCACAGCGCCCAGCCAACCTCCGGCCTTTTGAGAGGAGACATCCAGTTGCACCGGTACCGGCCCCACAGGACGCGGCGGCTATAGAGGTACTGGCTGAGTTGGAGCATGATCTAGAGCGTCTGACGGCGGATATGCCTGAGACTACCATGGATGATATTCCTATCAGGCTTCAGCGCTATGTAGTCGCGGTCCCTAGACCGTTTAGGAGATTTTTGCGCAAGGTAGCCCGTGCAGTGGTGTCGTACAGGGAGCACCACCAGTGATTGGCTAGTCACTTTGTAGACACATGTGACATTTTTGACTTTTTGTACTCTATCATTTTTGCCGATCATAAGGTGTTTTTCAACCTATGATCGAAGACGATGTATATTTTTTGACACACTCCTATCTATATATATATCACTATTACCGGCTTATCTTGTTTAACATATGTGATGAAATGTTTTTAAATTTACTTGCATGATTATTGTAAATGTCTGTCCAACATTCGAGAAGCAATTGCATCTGCTAATGTATTTAAAGACCTTGGAATATGCTGATATTCAATGTAATCAAATTCACGTTCCAAGAGACGCACTCTCAAAAACAACCTTAATAACACAGGATTTCTAATGGCATAAACTCTATTAAGCTGTAATACAACAAGTTCAGAATCTAACCTCACTATCAAACGTCGAATTCCAAATGAAATAGATTCAGATAATAATTCAACCACTGCACTGTATTCTGCAATGTTGTTCGTTGTTTGACCGAGGCTTACCCCATGCATAGAAACTAACTCGTCAGAGGGTGAATAGATAACCCAAGCTGCGGAAGAGATATTCCGTGTACTACGACAAGCACCATCAGCAAATCCAATGTATGTTTGGAGAGGCGTCGACATCTGCAATATCAAGAGTAAAACCAAGATAAGCCAGAATAACGACGAAAAACACACTCTCTAAGCTAAGCACACTGACTAACTAACAAGCATACTAGCTAGAAAGAAAACCTAACCTAACTAAAAAATTTTCCATACCCACCATTTAAGCATAATACCTCTTTAGGTAAAGTCCATTTCTGGGTTTACCCAAAGAGTCCCCATCAAAATCAACCAGCTCATAAGCCCCTTTTGCTAGCTTTCGCTTTACAATGTAGGGTCCATGCCACATAGGAACGAATTTTCCAGCACCTAGCTTATCGTTAGCTTGATCATATAATAGCACTAGGTCTCCCTCCGAAAAACTTCGAGGGGTCACATTTCTATCATACTGAGCTTTCATTCGCTTCGCGTGAGTCTCGATTGCCAATGTAGCGTCACGTCGAGTCTCATCTAATTTAGCTAAGTATAATAAACGTTTCTCCTCTTCGGAAGTAGCTGGGAGTAATTCGACAGCCATTTGAAGTGATGGGATTTCGCATTCAATGGGTAACACAGCTTCCAAGCCATAAACTAGCTGGAAAGGAGTGAACCCTGTTGAATTTTTCACTGAGGTTCGGTATGCCCATAGCGCTAAAATAACATGTTGTACCAATTCGACCGATGAACACCAATGGTTCGTCGGATCATGATAACCAGAACTTTGTTGATAGACTCAACCAAACCGTTGGCTTGCGGATAATAAGGAGTAGAGCTATCGTGGCGCAAACCAAGCTGGCTTGTAAGCTCAGTCATCATGATGTTTCGAAAATGGCTCCCATGGTCAGTAATGATTGCTTGTGGGACACCAAACCTAGTTATAATATGATTGAATACGAAAACTGCAGCTGTTTTGCCGCTTGCGTCGAATGTAGGCATCGCCTCGGCCCATTTAGTAAAATAATCAACCGCGAGGATGATATACGCATGCCCCCCGGCCGAGTGAGGGTTACAAGTAATAAAGTCGATACCCCATTTGGCGAATGGACCAACGGAAATTATAGGGTGGAGAGGAGCAGGTGGTGCGCGCATCTTTCGATCAAACACTTGGCAGTTGTGGCACTTCCGGACTGCAATGATACAATCTTTAAACATAGATGGCCAAAAGTAACCAGCGCGCAACACCTTCTGAGCTGTGGCATACCCAGACATATGACCGCCACATGCTCCAGAGTGACAATCATTCAAAACCCTCTCAGCCTCTTCGTGAGTTAAACAACGTCGAAAAACTAAGTCTGCCCCCCGGCGATAAAGTGTATCTCCAATAATTTTGTATTGCTGGGATTGAAACCGAATTTTTCGACGTTCCGCTTTGGAAGCTTCAGGGCGAAAGGTTTGGGTTTGGAGATAGATGATTATATCTCCGTACCACGGATCTAAAGTACTGATAAGAAACAAAGATTCGTCCGCAATGGACTCCTCTGCCACAGTCTCTGTGTCAGCACGCGGGAAATCACACATCAATTCCGCAAAAACTAAGGATTTCTTAGACTTGGACTTCTCGAACTCCAAGTCGAACTCTTGCAGGATAACGATCCATTTAGAGTACTTGCCCCCTAGCAGTTGTTTTGTCAAAATATAAATCATAGGGTTGCAATCCGAAATAACTGTAGTTTTACGGAGAAGAATGTAGTGACGAAAACGCTGGACAGCTTGAACGGCTGCCAGGGCCAATTTCTCCACATGCGAATATTTTAACTCAGTGGGATTTAAGGTCCTACTAAGATAATATATCACATGTTCCGCTCCGAATTCATCTTCTTGAACTAACACCATTCCAATGGTGGAATGCGAAGCTGCGAGGTATAAGAAGTAGTCCTGGTTGTAGTTGGGAGGATGCAACAACGGTGCATGGGTCAACGCGTGTTTAAGTGCATCAAAAGATTGTTGGGCAATCTCGTCCCAAAAGAATTGAGCGTTCTGTTTCAACAACCGTGTAAAACCTTTAGTGACCTCGGCGTAGTTTGGGATGAATCGGCGTAAAAAGTTCGCTTTCCCTTGCAAACTTTGGAGTTGGCGCAAACTCGAAGGAGGAGGCAATTTGATGATAGCTTCGACCTTCGAGGGATCGACGCGAATGCCGGCTTTTGAAACAACAAATCCCAGCAATCGACCTGTTTCTATACAGAAAACACACTTGTGGGGATTCAACCGAATTCGATAATGCCTACACCTCATAAAGATTGCTCGTAAGTGGACAAGGTGATCAGCTCGATGTAAAGAATGAGCAGGCAAATCATCGAGGTACGGTTGCACAATGTGCTTGATGTCATGAAATGCGTAAGACATCGCCCGTTGAAAAGTGGCGCCGGCATTCTTAAGCCCAAAAGGTAATTTGCAATAAGCAAATGTCCCCCATGGACAAATGAATGCCGTTTTTGGTTGGTCGGCAGGTAGAATATTGATTTGATTATAGCCCGAAAAACCATCCATAAAGGAAAACATTTCACTTCCGGCACAATCATCAATAATTTGATCGATATAAGGCGTAGGATAGTTGTCTTTTGGACAAGCTCGATTGATATCCCTATAGTCGATACAGATTCTTATTGTTCCTTGTTTCTTGTTGACCGGAACAATATTCGATACCCAATCCGTTAACGGGATCGGATAAATGAAACCTGCTTTCAACAGCTTTTCGACTTCTGCTTTAATCGCAGCCGCTTTTCGAGGGTGAATCTGACGCAACCGTTGCCGGACGGGTTTAGCATCCGGGTAGGTCTTTATTTCATGAACAACAATGGCAGGATCGATTCCCGGCATTTCCTCGTAAGACCAGGCAAACACATCGCGGAATTCTTGGAATAGGGCCTTGTAAGTTTGGATTTCATCTTCTGTACATGCGGCACCTATATGAATGTTTTCCTCAATTCCGGGCTCACTGAAATATCAATGGGAATAGTACGAGAAATATTCCCTAAATTCAACTCTGAATCAGAATGTTTCGTTGGATCCTGAGCGTCTTTGACATATTCAGCGGTAAAGATAGATGAAAAATCATTTTCAAAAGCATCATCCTTAGGTAAAAACGAAGATCTGTGATGGAGATCTTCCCATGGTAGATCGTCTACACTTAGGATTTCGCGAAGTTGTTCGTCAGATGACACGACTTCGGGAAACGCTATCCGTTCTAAGGTTGAGGTGAAAAGTGATTCTTCACTGACCACATTCATTTGGTCGATTTCGGTTGAACGCGAGTCGGTAAAAGACATGACAGCTTCATAAGCAATTTCATATGGACTCAAAGGCATAGCATCACCGAATGAGTCTATCTCAGATTCAGATGGGAAATCCAAGGATCATCATAAATAATGTTTTCTGATGTAATCATATGAATTGATGCAAATGAAGGGTCTGCGTTGATTGGAGGGAAAGGAAAAGTTCCCAGTAAACCGGAATCTTTAACTAAACCTACGCCAACGTCCCTATAAGGGATTGTCGTCTTACCGACATGCTGGATACTCTCTGAAGAGGCTGGGTCGGATGAAAAGTATGTCAGCTGATCAATAGTCACGATCTTACCGTTATGTGGAAACTTAATTACTCTGAAGACCGATGAAACGACCGCTGTCATAGCATATGACCAACTTCGACCCAAAAGAAGGTTGTAGTCTAGAGGGGCATCAACCACTTCCACATCCAGACTAACGGTTTTACCTTCTACCCCTATAGGCAATTCCTGTAGAATACCAAACGGACGGAACCCACGGCCATCAAAGGCCTTAAGGATGGTGGGGGATTGGTTCAACGAAGGAGAACCAAGAGATCTCCAACATTGAATCGACATAATACACGTAGAAGCTCCCTCATCAATCACAGTCCGATGAATAGGCCTGTTTTTGACTATCACTGGAATTTGGAAAGCCATTTGATGGGGGAGACGTGGTGTACTATTTTCTAGATCGAAGATTATCAGGTTCGGGTCCTGAACATCAACAGCTCCGATAGCCGACAAAAGTAATTTTCGTTGTGCTGGGCATGATTGCAGCACTTCTAACGCCGACATTGCTGAGGGTGAAACAGCTAAGTCCTCAACAATGTTGTAATTCTGGGCTGCTCTCGCATGTGGATTGAAAGCAGACCTTCGAAGTACACCCTTGGCGGGCGGTTTAATTACTAAGTCCGGGTTAGGTTTCTCGATCTGTAGTGGATCGGAACCAGGAGCTGAGGTTGATGGGTTAGAGTGAGAAGATTCTGCTTCCTTACCATCAACAGGATTCTTACTACCATAATCTTGCGATCGAGTCGCAATCCTCACATGAGACATCATCAAAATGGGTTCTTCACTGGCATTCGAGGAAGAACCTATCATCTTATTCTCCTGCTTTGGAAATGGATTTTTTAACACAGCAGGAGTGGGAGAACCTTTGACTATTTTCACAACCTCGGCCCGATGAGGGCAATCTCTCGTAAAATGATCCTCTTCACAAATAAGACAAGGATATCGAGGTTTGCGCTTTTCGTCATTGGTTTCCGACTTTTCTGTTTTCTCCTTCGGAGCCTTGTCTGCTTTAGCCTTCTTCTTTCCTTTCTTCTTTCCACCGTTTTTTGATTTGGCCGTAGATGACTCTACAGCGTGAATATCGGCGGAAAGTTCAGGAGAAGACTCTCCTGTCGGGGAATC
Source organism: Pinus tabuliformis (assembly GCA_031772625.1). Taxonomy (NCBI): domain Eukaryota; kingdom Viridiplantae; phylum Streptophyta; class Pinopsida; order Pinales; family Pinaceae; genus Pinus; species Pinus tabuliformis. The sequence goes on along the minus strand of CM062805.1, from coordinate 385,622,314 downwards.
AGGCAAAGTGATTATAGGAGTAGTTGAAGCCTTGGAAGACTTCTTCTTGCTCTTTGTATTCACGATACCAATCATACCATCAGCGGCATGAGATCCCGAAGGAGCAGCAGCGATTTGATTCGATTTTGGAAGATCCGGAATCTTCTCGTGTAACGTACCCGACTGAGTATAAACTAAGTCAAGGTATTGCGCCTGAGCAATGACTTGCTCCTCAGTAACTACTCGGCCTTAGCTACATCTTCAGTAATCTTCGGTAATAATGATTTAACAAACCATTCAGCTAAGATTTGGTCCGGAATAAAAACTTTCACTAACCTTCTTCGACGTCTCCACTCATGAATGTGATCAGAAATATACGTGGACGTCGATTGTTTTAGTGAAGTTAATAACTCCGTGCCGTTATCGTATCTGACCGGCAACTGAAAGTGAGTTAAGAACGAGGTAGCTAACTGGCTAAAATTGTAAAAAGAGGCCCGTGGTAACTCAATGTACCACTTGGCCGCGAGACCAATGAGTGTACGCTGGAAAAGACGTAAGCGGATCGAATCATCCGAGATAGAATTTGAAGCACACCAGAGGTGGTAAGTCATCACGTGATTGGACGGATCCTCTCCAGACTTACCTTCGAACTTGGGTATATCACTGGGCAACTTATTTGGCATTGGCGGCCAGAACTGAAGATATTGAATTGGATCGTTCGTTAGGCGCGTCAAGTCTGGTAAATCCAAAGTTGCGATAAACGGTAACTGCCGGTTAGGATCTCTAAAACTCTGGGTCACAATACCGGCCCCAGGAGGAGGATATCCAGGATAACTAGGAACAGGAGTCGCATTTGGGATATTATATCCTCCTGGAAAACCAGGATTAACCGGACCGTACTGGGGTTGTTGAGGTTGTTGATAAGTGTACCCAGGATACGGTTGATACTGGTAAACCGGTTGTTGGACAGCTTGCCCAGGTTGGTACTGTCCCTGGTACGGTTGGTGAACAAATTGAGGTTGAGTAGTGACAACCGTACTTATACCAGGCTGACCTGCAGGCATCTGGACCGTGGTTTGAATCGTAGATCCAGACAACGGTAAAGATGTCTGAGGAGTGGTTACAGAGACAGTAGAAACCGGAGCCGTCGATACTCCAGAAGTAAGTATGGTAGATGTGGCGGTAGTTGCAGCAGCCGTTTGAGATGGAGTACTAGGTGCAATTGGCGGCTGAGTAACTACCGAAGTTACAGAAGTTTGAACATTTGACTGGACAGGTTGCGGTTGCTGGGGTGGACCAGAAACTACGGGTTGTCCAGCTTGAGGTACCAACTGTATACTTGGCTGCAACACCTGTTGACCCTGTGATGGATCCCACACTAACATTCCAGGGTATTGACCCGTAACAGGTTGAGGATACTGAGATCCATAGCCGGATTGAGGATAGGATTGATAATTGTAAGGTGTAGTTCCCATTTTGACCATATGATTGACCTTGAGGTGGTTGATAACCTTGACCTGAGTATTGACCTTGAGGTTGATAACCTTGAGGTAAATACGGATACTGGGGTTGACCTTGACCTTGAGGTTGTACCCTTGAGGTTGATACCCTTGGGGTTGATACCCTTGAGGTTGCCATCCTTGAGGTTGCCATCCTTGAGGTTGATATTGATACTGAGGTTGACCTTGAGGTAAGTATTGCACCATAGGCGCGTACTGACCTTGAGGTTGTCCCCCAGACACAAATGATGTACCTTGAGGTTGCCCCCCAGGCGTTAACTGAGGCTGCCCCCCAGGCGGTAATTGGCCACCTTGAGGTTGGGAAACGGGAACTGAACCTGACATCATGTAAATGTCTCCTACACCCAATGGTATATTACCACTGTTTCCAACTAATAACCCATGATCAACGGGTTGAGGAGATGCCCCCGCAAAAGTACCAGAAAGAGATTGATACCCGGTGGAACAGAAGGACCGCCGTGTAAGAAAGATTCAGGACTTTGAGTAAACACGGACGACTGACCAGACATATTTACAGGAGTATGAATACCTCCAGGTGGAAAAGGAGTACGAGGTGTAGAAAAACCTAGCCCAAAGTTGTCTAAATAATTGGTTAACGAAAGGTACCAAGTAGTACTTCTAGGAGGACTGTAAAAGATAGATTCACGCTCCCTTAGATCAATAGTAAGTTGATCTTCAAGGTTAGAGACGCCTATTTCTTCCTCTGGAGCAAGTTCTTCAATAGCAATCAAACCAGTAGGAAGATTTTCGGTGATAATTCTTTCTATTCTCGGTGAATCAGGAACACTAGAAGTCGGAGTAACAGGTTCAGATATTTCTGGTTCTTCGCCTGTATCACTAGCAGACGAAAAACTACCAACAAGCTCAGAAACTGTAACAGCTTCGGGATTATAACCTGTCTCTAAACTTTGGTAATCTGGATGGACTACCAAGGAAGATTCTCCTTCTTCAGGTGAACCTACTCTACTGCCACTAGGAGGAGTTACAAGGACCTTCAACCCTTCGTACTGACCCGGAACGTCCTCAGGAGATCCACCCCGTGATCTACGGAGTTTTCTTAACAAATCTGTTCCGGTAACAATTTCAGGTGACTTGCCCCGAAGTCTACGGGACTGTCTCGGTAATTCCGCCACAGCTAAAAACTTTTAACTACTACACACGAAAACAAAATAAAATTTCAAATCAAACCACCTAAAGTCTCTAAAGAACCAAACAAATTTGAATCACACGCCTAAAGAATCTAGGGCGTCAAACCAAGCACAAACAGTAGCCTTCCAGACCGAAAGCGCTAGTTGGTGATGAAGCCCAACATCGCTGGATTCAGTACAGAAGTGGCGGGTGGAACAGTTACCCCGGCAACCTGCTTAATGAATAGACTGGACCAAGTTCCTCCACTTTAACCGTCTCGAGTGAAGTGAACCCCCCAGAAAATCCAAGTGAGTCTAGCCGACGTCTGCTCCAGGTACAGTGGGATCTTCCCTCCACCGTCACCTCAGTAGAATCCTAAAGATAATGGTCACTAAGGTTACCAACCGCAACAAATGCACCTGGGGGAACAGTCTAAACTCCGACAGCACGCAAGGGCAGAGTATCAAGCTCAATCCCCTTGCCGGCTCCTTGACAATAATCCAAGGTTTACCGACAAGTGACCCCTGGCTCCTCGACAATGGTTAATCCGAGGTTTACCGTTTGTAATACGTGCGTGTCTGGCGTCGTTCCCAACGAGGGGGGATTGATCCCCTCACTGGTTCGGACACGAGCTCGTGCTTCTCCTTTAAGAGGAGCTTTCCCAGAGTACAAATGAGACAATTGGATTTATTCTATCACAAGATAAGCTACTTGTTTGGTTTTGTTGTCTTGGAGAGTTAATTACTCACCTACTCCAAGACACTAGCCTGATCTAAATTGGTGTTTCAGAGCCCTAGAAAATAAAAGTTACTACATTGATTTTACTTTAAGCGTTAATTTTATGGTTTTCCTTAAAGACAAAAGGTAGCAGAAGTGAAACCAATGGTGTGTAGACTCGACTCAAACCACTACAAAGATGCACCTAAGATGATTTACGCTACTTTTCCTTTTTCAATGAATTTCTTAACTAAGAGAGTTGAGAGAATGCAAATTTTAAAGAAAACAACTTTCTTAATAAAGACAATCAAAGAAACAATTCTCTTTTTCTTTTCAAGCATACAAACATGACCACTCCTTACGTGCACGAAAAAACTCTTTTTCTTTCAAAACTTTTCAAAGCTACTTGAAACAAAACTTTTCAAAGGAGATGTTTTTGTATTTTCTCTTTTTAATAAAGCATATAAATCTATTGTAACGAAAATCAATCTTAAAAGCTATAAAAACTATGAAAACTTGACTCACAAGCAAATCAAAAAGGAAATTACTCTAAGCAAACCTAACAAGGCAAAAGCTCACAAAGATGATTCTAGGTTGTTTTACTTGACCAAAATCAAATCAAGGACCAGCTAATGCAGAATCAAAAGACTAGTCAAAACAAAACTCAAATCTTTTTGTTCTTTTTGTAAAATGGAATTCAAGACTTAAACAACAAGCACTTCGAAATTTGCCCAAAGAGACAACTCAATAGTAAGTTGCTCACACAGGTAGACTTTATGACAGATCTGACTTCTTAGAATGCTGACAAAACCAGAGAGATCTAAGGCTTGACAACTTCTACCGCCAAAGTCACTACAAGACCTACTCAAAAATCAAACCCTAGGGCTTAAACTTCCATGAAATCCACTAAAACACTCAATGCTATTGAAACAAGTTCAGGTGAAGATCTCTGACAAAGGACTAATGAATCTGGGTAGTAAAAACTAAGAAAAAACTAAATCTAAGAGCAAAAATGAAAAAAATGGAATTTTCTCAAATTTTAGCAGGGGACGCAGGCGACCCGTTAGCACAGGTGCGGGCCCGCTCTGTGCACACAGCGACAGTGCGCCCAGGGACGCACTGTGCAACACTCAGAGGTTGCGTCCTACTGAAAAATTCAAAAAAAACCAAAAAGAATCTAATCCTAAGCTAACCCACCCACAGACAAAGTCACAGAGCCAAAACCAGAAAAATAAACCAATTTTCTCAGAGCAAAGTTCACACAAAGGAAAAGACTTTTCACATTAATGGAATCCCTAGTGGAGTCGCCAATTTGTCAGGCGGAAAGTGTCGATTGTGCGGACACAACCAACCTCCCTAGGAGCCTAAGACTCTCTAGTGACAAACAAGACAAACTAGAACTATCCTTCTCTAAACATGCATTATAATATGAGAAATCAAGTGTTCTGTTCTTACCTTTGTCCAAACGCTGTTGTAGAAGTCCAAGCTTTGTTGATCTGGATGAGCTCCTCCTTTTCTCCAAAACCTGCAATCACCAACAGTCAAACAATTAAATAGCACCTGATTATAACATAAAACAAACCATATTCAACATATAGACCAAGGAGTACATGAAATAACTCATAAACAACAAGTTATTGAGAAGAATGGACCAATTTGCATTAAAGGTAATCAAAAGGAACCATTACAACCTGAGCCTTGGTGTTGTGCAAGCTCCTTCCAGGGTCCACAAGAGTCTTCCTTTACTTTGACAAAGCTCACCCACTTCCAAATAGAACAAGCAAAGATGGCAATCTCTCCTCACAATCTTCTAAATGGGAGTCCTAATTCCTGCAGCATTTACCCTTAGAAATGTATAGCTTTGAACCTCCTCTCCTTCTGGCCCAATGCCTGTACTTATAGTGCTCAAGAGGAAGTTAATCAGGTCCACCATCAATGGGATAATCCCCTCTTTGGATGGGATAGCTCCCCTATTGATGGGATAAGTTCCTCTTTGGTAGGAGTGCATGAACCATCTGGAGGCGCTCAATACACGTCGAACAACCTTCTAGAATGCTCTAGAAATAACCACAAGTGACTTTTTAAAGATGAAACTTGCGCATTTTAACCTTTTCAGGGGGATGCACCTGCACCTTTACATACAGAGCGTCCAAAGACGCAGTTTTTGTGAACATTGGGTGCGTCCCCGTAGGTAAGGTTGAGAGAACCTGCGTCCCCAGAGATAAATACATTTAGAAAGACTTTCTCTCTTTTTTGGAGTTTGACATGGAAAGCAGAGGCATAAGACTTGCCTAAGAGGGTAGCATGACTGTTGATAGAGTCATCCTAACTGTAAATGGTCATGGTGACATTTTTTAGTGTAACAGCCTTGCATTAACTTTACCCATTTCTCCTATCCCTAAGAACTGTTTATCTTGCAAAAAATGATTTGTTCTTTTTCTTAGTTATCATTATTGTAACATTTGTCTAGGATAGAAATTCCAAGAAAGCACTATGCAAATCTGTTGTTCAAGGTTTTGGATGATGTGGTTAGGAAAATGTCCAAGCATGGGAAGACAATTATCAGTGGAAGAATCAGAATGGTCACTAGTCTCAGAGCATGAAATGAAATCTAGTTCCTTGATCTATACATTAGAATCTACAGGGGAATCACTATCAATATTAATATCATTATGATCATTAGATTCTAGAATGAAATCCAAAAATGTAGGCTCTAACATTCCTCTTGGATCATGGTTTTGACCAATTGATCCACTAGATGCATGGTTTTGGGCTAACTTCTCATTTGGACACTTTTATGCCCGATACCCAAAATTTTGTACAAATAAAACAATGACTCTTCTTGTGTTGAGAAGATTCTTTTGAAAGAAACCATAATTTATTTTAGAAAGTGATATTTGTTCCAGGAAAGTCTTATAACAATGACAATCTTTATAACCTTTCTTCTTTTAGGTCTTGGGATGTGAATGACAACCGTAGTTATGACATTCTAACATAATATTATAGGGAGTAAGGGTAAACCATTTATTTTTCTTTTTTAAGACTTTCTGCAATCAATAATCTTTACGCATTGCTAGCAAAAATGTTTAAATTTTTAGATGTACCATAACAAGAGACATACTACCAATGTTATGGACTTTTTGTTACAACCTTTCTTACATGAGATCCAGAATACGGTAGGGCCAAGATCTGAGATATCTAATATACACTGAGTCAGAAGGATCTTGAATTTCATACAACAAATTTTGCATTATGCATATGTGTCTTTGAATTGCAATTGCATAATGACCGAATAAGAAACATGTTCAGAGCATGTGATTTATTATCATTCTTAGTACTGTAGAATTCACTGCTAACTACATGATGAAACCCCTATATTCTTTCTTCTTGCTGCTTTTAGCATCTTGCACAACTATAATTATATTTCTCTCCTTTTTAATGGCCATCATATGTAGAGGAACTGATTCATATTCTCTCTTTTATTTCATTTATTATTCTTTTCAATTTTTTAGTTACTCCCTAGAGCATTATTCCGACCTTCTGTTCTTCGGGAGAACTAAAGGAAATTGTCTCTAATGTATCCAAAATTCAAATACAAAGATTTATACTCTACTATCTTCCTTTTTCCTTTTCATTATAAGAGGTGGATTTCTTAGTCATTAAGGCTTTATTTGGATTATATTAAAAACAAGGCAGTGGGAAAATCTCTAGGAGTCTTATGTATAGTCAAAAGGTTACGTTACATCATATTAAACCAAAAAACCTAGTTTCATCAGTCCATGGCCGACAACAAGATAGTGGTCCCTAGTGTTGCCTAAGATACTTCATCCCTTCCATGATGGGTCTCTAAAAGTCCTTTCAAAATTCAGTAGTAATGGATTATGTACAATTGATCTACATATCGCATTACAAGATTTCATCTACAATCTTGTCATAAACCATGAAGATGTTTTGTTTATGCATTTTTTGTGTAACTGTTTTAGTCATGTATCCTAAATTTCTCATGACATTGAATCTATATTAATTTGCAAATTGTATAGTATACCACAAGGATCTTTTTAATGCAAAGATCCTGATAACATCAGATATTTATAACTTCTTGTATATCTCATTGAAAGACTACAACTATAAAAACATCATTAGAAAGTCTTTGTTATAAAAAGGTTCGTTTGTGATCTTTTTAATACAAAGATCCTAATAACATTAGATATTTATAACTTGTTGTATATATCATTGTTGTATAACTTCTTGTATATCTTGTTGGATAGTTCACTCGCAATGAGCTGTGTATTTTCAATTCAGTAAGGTCTTGTGAAAGTAGCATGTAGGAGTGGCGCTTTCTCAGCGTCTAGTTCACATTTATTGCTATAATGAGACTCGTGAGTTGAGGCAACACATTGAGGTAATGAACTATGTATATTCAATACTTTAATGTCATATCAACGCTGCAATGTATATCAATGTTGGAGCATTCGTAGGTAGATTAAAGCTGGAACCGTTCATTGATATAACCTAGCATGCAGGAGTGGCACTTTCTCAGCAGTGAGGTGAGGCAACACCTTGAGGTCCATATTCTAGCTCAAAAATATGTTACATATTGTTGTAGTTCTTTTCTGGAAACATCGTTATAAGTGACAATGGAAATGCAACATTGCAAATTAATGCACATATTGAACTAATCTTACAAAGTCTACAAAGTCAAGCACATTCTCTGTTTCACAATTAATTTGTTCTGCAACTCTAAATATTTAGATGATTACAAACAATAAGTCTCTGTTTCAAATGACATGCTCTATTTCAATATCTAATTTATATATGATCATATTCTAACTATGAATTCATAATACGATTTATAGAAATCCCCTTGGATCCTTAAACGATAAGAACACCTGGAGACAATACTTCCTCATTGAGGAAATACAAAGAAAATTTATATGCCTGAGAAAATTGTTTAAACATTATCTTGTTCAGTCAAACTTCAATAGATTGGGGATAACCATAGAGGCATTCTCTGCAAAAGTGTTTCCAATAAAAAAAGAATTCTGTAATCCCAATGCATTCATAGCTTATAAACTTAGATGCAACCATAATTTCCCTTTGAATAATACTTTGGGCTCAGATGTTCATTATGCTTTGGTTTTATATTGAGGCCTCTGTCATGCCCATTGCCACACAAAAGCATTTATCTATATCTCTCTCTAAGCAATAGTTAGTTCACATGTCTTGTCACACAAGACTATAATCATGTACTAAATCTTCAGATGATTACAAACAATAAGCCTCTGTTTGAAATGACATGCTCTGTTTCAATATCTGATAGTTAGTTCACATGTCTTGTCACACAAGACTGTAATCATGTACTAAATCTTCAGATAATTACAAAAAATAATTCTCTGTTTCAATATCTGATTTATATATGATCATATTCTAACTATGACTTCATAATACAATTTATAGAAATCTCCTTGGATCCTCAAACGATAAGAACACCTGGAGACAATACTTCCTCGTTGAGGAAATACAAAGAAAATTTATATGCCTTAGAAAATTGTTTAAACATTATCACGTTCAGTCAACCTTCAATCGATTGGGGATAACCATAAAGGCGTTCTCTGCAAAAGTGTTTCCAATAAAAAAATAATTCTGCAATCCCAATGCATTCATAGCTTATAAATTTAGATGCAACCATAATTTCCCGTTGAATAATACTTTGGGCTTAGATGTTCATTATGCTTTGGTTTTATATTGAGGCCTCTGTCATGCCCATTGCCACAGAAAAGCATTTATTTGTATCTCTCTCTAAGCAATAGTTAGTTCACATGTCTTGTCACACAAGACTATAATCATGTCTTTTATTTGCTTTTCACTGCTAGGCAGCAGCTGACTTTCTGAAATACAACATTGATCTAGAAAAATCCAGACAACAGTCCTTGAATTTAAGCAGATAGATTCGAAGATCCTGATGTTAGCTTATTGGAATCTGCCTAAGTGTATACACACTCTCCTCAATCATTGGATGAAATGAAATCTAGTTCCTTGATCTATACATTAGAATCTACAGGGGAATCACTATTAGTATTAATATCATTATGATCATTAGATTCTAGAATGAAATCCCAAAATGTAGGTTCTAACATTCCTCTTGGATCACGGTTTTGACCAATTGATCCACCAGATGCATGGTTTTGGGCTGACTTCTCATTTGGACACTTTTATGCTTGATACCCAAAATTTTGTACAAATAAAACAATGACTCTTCTTGTGTCAAGAAGATTCTTTTGAAAGAAACCATAATTTCTTTTAGAAAGTGATATTTGTTCCGGGAAAGTCTTATAACAATGAAATCTTTACAACCTTTCTTCTTTCAAGGCTTGGGATGTGAATGACAACCGTAGTTATAAGATTCTGATATAATATTATAGGGAGTAAGGGTAAACCATTTATTTTGCTTTTTCAAGACTTTCTATAATCAATAATCTTTACGCATTACTAGCAAAAATGTTTAAATTTTTAGATGTACCATAACAAGAGACATACTACCAATGTTAAGGACTTTTTGTTACAACCTTGCTTACATGAGATCCAGAATAGGATAGGGCCAAGATCTAAGATATCTAATATACACTGAGTCAAAAGGATCTTGAATTTCATACAACAAATTTTGCATTATGCATATGTGTCTTTGAATTGCTAGTTGCATAATGAGAGAATAAGAAACATGTTCAGAGCATGTGATTTATTATCATTCTCTGTACTATAGAATTCACAACTAACTGCATGATGAAACCCCTATATTCTTTCTTCTTACTACTTTTAGCATCTTGTACAACTATAATTATATTTCTTTTCTTTTTAATGGCCTTCATATGTAGAGGAACTGATTCATATTCTCTCTTTTATTTCATTTATTATTCTTTTCAATTTGTTAGTTACTCCCTAGAGCATTATTCTGACCTTTTGTTCTTTGGGAGAACTGAAGGAAATTGTCTCTGATGTATCCAAAATTCAAATACAAATATTTATACTCTACTATCTTCCTTTTTCCTTTTCATCAGAAGAGGTGGGTTTCTTAGTCATTAAGGCTTTATTTGGATCATATTAAAAAAAAGGCAGTGGGAAAATCTCCAGGAGGCTTATGTATAGTCAAAAGGTTACATTACATCATATTAAACCAAAAAACCTAGTTTCATCAGTCCATGGCCGACAAAAAGATAGTGGTCCCTAGGGTTGCCTAAGATACTTCATCCCTACCGTGGTGGGTCTCTAAAAGTCTTTTCAAATTCAGTAGTAGTGGATTATGTACAATTGATCTACATATTGCATTACAAGATTTCATCTACATTCTTGTCATAAACCATGAAGATGTCTTGTTTATGCATTTTTTGTGTAACTGTTTTAGTCATGTATCCTAAATTTCTCATGACATTGAATCTATATTAATTTGCAAATTGTATAGTATACCACAAGAATCTTTTTAATGCAAAGATCTTGATAACATTAGATATTTATAACTTCTTGTATATCTAAGAAAGACTACAACTATAAAAACGTCATTAGCAAGTCTTTGTTATAAAAAGGTTTGTTTGTGATCTTTTTAATGCAAAGATCCTAATAACATCATATATTAATAACTTGTTGTGTATCTCATTGTTGTATAACTTCTTGTATATCTTGTTGGATAGTTCTCTCACAATGAACTGTGTATATTCAATTCTCTAAGGTCTGGTGAAAGCAGCATGCAGGAGTGGCACTTTCTCAGCATCTAGTTCACATTTATTGCTATAATGAGACTCGTGAGTTGAGGCAACACCTTCTGATCTCATTGATATAACCTAGCATGCAGGAGTGGCACTTTCTCAGCATCTAGTTCACATTTATTGCTATAATGAGACTCGTGAGTTGAGGCAACACATTGAGGTAATGAACTGTGTATATTCAATACTTTAATGTCATATCAATGCTGCAATGTATATCAATGTTGGAGCATTTGTAGGTAGATTAAAGCTGGAACCGTTCATTGATATAACCTAGCATGCAGGAGTGGCACTTTCTCAGCAGTGAGTTGAGGCAACACCTTGAGGTCCGTATTCTAGCTCAAAAATATGTTACATATTGTTGTAGTTCTTTTTTGGAAACATCGTTATAAGTGACAATGGTAATGCAACATTGCAGATTAATGCACATATTGAACTAATTTTACAAAGTCTACAAAGTCAAGCACATTCTCTGTTTCACAATTAATTTGTTCTGCAACTCTAAATCTTCAAATGATTACAAACAATAAGTCTCTGTTTCAAATGAAATTCTCTGTTTCAATATCTGATTTATATATGATCATATTCTAACAATGACTTCACTATACGATTTATAGAAATCTCCTTAGATCCTCAAACAATAAGAACACCTGGAGACAATACTTCCTCGTTGAGGAAATACAAAGTAAACTTATATGCCTGAGAAAGTTGTTTAAACATTATCCCATTCAGTCAACCTTCAATCGATTGGGGATAACCATAAAGGCGTTCTCTGCAAAAGTGTTTCCAATAAAAAAAGAATTCTGCAATCCCAACGCATTCATAGCTTATAAACTTAGATGCAACCATAATTTCCCTTTGAATAATACTTTGGGCTTAGATGTTCATTATGCTTTGGTTTTATATTGAGAACTCTATCATGCTGATTTCCACAGAAAAGCATTTATCTCTATCTCTCTCTAAGCAATAGTTAGTTCACATGTCTTGCCACACAAGACTATAATCATGTATTTTATTTGCTTTTCACTGCTAGGTAGCAGCTGACTCTCTGAAATACAACATTGATCTGGAAGAATCTAGACAACAGTCCTTGAATTTAAGCAGATATAATCAAAGATCCTGATGTTAGCTTACTGGAAGCTGCCTAAGTGTATACACACTCTCCTCAATCATTGGACAAAATGAAATCTAGTTCCTTGATCTATACATTAGAATCTACAGGGGAATCACTATCAGTATTAATATCATTATGATCATTAGATTCTAGAATGAAATCCCAAAATGTAGGTTCTAACATTCCTCTTGGATCATGGTTTTGACCAATTGATCCACCAGATGCATGGTTTTGGGCTGACTTCTCATTTGGACACTTTTATGCCTGATACCCAAAATTTTGTACAAATAAAACAATGACTCTTCTTGTGTCGAGAAGATTCTTTTGAAAGAAACCATAATTTCTTTTAGAAAATGATCTTTGTTCCGGGAAAGTCTTATAACAATGACAATCTTTATAACCTTTCTTCTTTTAGGGCTTGGGATGTGAATGCCAACCACAGTTATAAGATTCTGACATAATATTATAGGGAGTAAGGGTAAACCATTTATTTTGCTTTTTCAAGACTTTCTGTAATCAATAATCTTGACGCATTGCTAGCAAAAATGTTTAAATTTTTAGATGTACCGTAACAAGAGACATACTACCAATGTTCAGGACTTTTTGTTACAACCTTGCTTACATGAGTTCCAGAATATGGTAGGGCCAAGATCTAAGATATCTAATATACATTGAGTCAGAAGGATCTTGAATTTCATACAACAAATTTTGCATTATGCATATGTATCTTTGAATTGCAAGTTGCATAATGACTGAATAAGAAACATGTTTAGAGCATGTGATTTATTATCATTTTCTGTACTGTAGAATTCATTGCTAACTGTGTGATGAAACCCCTATATTCTTTCTTCTTACTGCTTTTAGCATATTGCACAACTATAATTATATTTCTCTCCTTTTTAATGGCCTTCATATGTAGAGGAACTGATTCATATTCTCTCTTTTTCTCATTGATATAACCTAGCATGCAGGAGTGGCAATTTCTCAACATCTAGTTCACATTTATTGCTATAATGAGACTTGTGAGTTGAGGCAACACCTTGAGGTTCGTATTCTAGCTCAAAAATCTTCAAATCTGATCTCAATGATATAACCTACTTTATTAGATGTATAGAGTTTTGGATGTCTCATACTTATTTCATGTTATGTTCAAGCCACTCTTTCAAAAGAATCAGTGCCAACTCAACGTTGCCTGTAATACTTCTACCAAAAAGTTGTAACCAAATTTTTTTACACTATCAAAATGATGCAATGTCAATGGAATATCAACACTGCAATGTATATCACTGTTGGAGCATTTGTAGGTAGATTAAAGCTGGAACCGTTCATTGATATAACCTACCAATTTTGCTCGTAATACCAACTCAATGCTCCTTGCAATCAACGCTGCAATGTATATCACTCTTGGAGCATTTGTAGGTAGATTAAAGCTGGAACTGTTCATTGATATAAGCTAGCATGCAGGAGTGGCACTTTCTCAACATCTAGTTCGGTCAACCTTCAATCGATTCGGGATAACCATAAAGGCGTTCTCTGCAAAAGTGTTCCCAATTCAGTTTGACAAAATATATTTTTTTCGTGACTTGTATTATTTCCATTCTCAGGATGAACCTACTCAATGCAGGGACTTGCTGCCTCGCAGCGTCCCTTGTTTGTATTTGTTTTCATAATTTAAATGAAGAATATTAAAACTCATAACAATTTTTTTGTCATAATGAAAAATGGTTAATTTGTTCATAAAATTTTATTCCAATCATTCCATCATCTTGGTGGATATATTTGGTAAACCCGTTTTATTTCCGTAGGTAACATGATTTATGAAAGCACGGAGAAATTCCAGTTTGAGAGGAAATCCTGGTTGGGAGTAAAGAAGACCATCCAATCACTATTCTTGATATCTTTTTTTTTTTGGGGAGAAAAAAACACTTTCTTTTCATTGTATTAAAAAAAGAGAGTACATTTATTGAGTTTTCTCATATAGTCATTAGTTACCATATGATTTATTTGTGTATTTTTTTATATGTTTCTATTTTTCTCCTTTACATATGAGACAAAAAGCTATATTATATCCGTGTATAGATAAAATGTTGTAGAAATTTTCTTACATCAAGCTCGAAAAATCATTATTAGCCATTAGGAAAATAGGGAAAGGATACCCTATGTGAAGTTAAAGGATCCAGAGTTCAGGAGAACATCTTGAACATATCTAGTGAAAAAAATTACCTGACTCTTTTTGGATTCTCCTCCTTTGAAAGATGGTATGCAACCTAGTTTTGTTCTTAGAAGATGTGTATGAAGGATATGTTATGAAAATTTCTTACCAAATGTCCTAATGTGCCTCATCTAGTTAGAAAGAATTGGGGGGTTGAAGAGTGTATGTTCCCTAATCTAATCTATGATGCTCTTGGTGTCTACACGTATGTAGGTTTGTTCAAATCTTAACCATTTGGTGAAAAACGACACCCTATAGTGCAATGATTTTGGATCTGCTGTTTATACCTTATCCTCTGCTATGCAACCAACTCATAAATAGATAGATCAACAACTTAAAAATTATCCTCTTTGAGAGGGAAACCACCTTTACATTAAATAAATGAAAAATTATTCGATGATACAAATGACAAGACCTCCTTTTTATATATCGGAGTCGAAGGGGTCATAATATAATAAGAGCCTACATAACAATAATAATGTAAGAGCACAAAAATAACAATAATGGGCTTATTTGGGGCACAACAATAACAATATGGGGGCTACATGGCCACAACAACAATAATAATGGGGCTACAATAACAATAACAATAAGGGGGCTACACTAATATTAGATGGACCTAACATGCCCCTCTCCTTCAAAAAATTCTTATCCTCAATGCTTGAGTAGTTCTCGATGCTTCTATATAAAATTTTCATCTTGCAATGTCGAATCTTTAGTGGGTAAGTTCTTCCACTTAATGAGTTACTCTAAAATTGATTAGTTTTTTAGTTGTTGGGTTCTTGTTTTCATGACTACTTCAGGCTCAAATATGATTTTTCCTTCTTCGTCAAGTTCTGGAAACACTGTTTGAACTGGAAGCTTGTCACTAATAAAAATTTTTAAGCTTCAAACATGGAAAACTGGGTGTACTCGGGAATATGCAGGTAGCTCCAATTTGTATGCCATAGTACTGATCTTTTGCAACACCTTCTAAGGACCGTAGTACTTGGGTGATAATTTATTATCCTTCTTAGCTTGCTTGAGAGACATTTTTTTGTATGGTTGTAGCCATAAAAATACCTAGTCACATACATCTAAACTTCATTCACTATGTTGCTGATATGCCTGTTGTTTCATTCGATTTTGCACCATAGTGAGGTTATCCTTTAAGAGTTAGAGAACTTGTTGTTGATGCTCGATGAGATCTTCCATTGTTTGAACCTTATAATTTTCTCTTAAAGATGATGTGATGGATGGTGGATGATATCCATAAAGTGCCATAAATGGGGTCATTTTTGCTGCAGTATGGAAGAAAGTGTTATACCACCATTCAGCTAGAGGTAACTGCTTGACCCATTGTGTTTTTTTATCGGATACAAAGCAACAAAGATATCCTTCCAAACATTTGTTCATTATCTCAGTTTTCCCATCATATTGAGGATGACAAGATGAGCTATGACCTAATTTCATACCAAGAAAAGAAAATAATTTTGTCCAAATGTTTCTAGTGAAAATGGGATGTTTGTCACAGATTATAATATTTGGCTTTCCATAAATCTTTTGAATTGTATCCATGAATGTTGTAGCAATTGTACTAGATTTAAAAGCATGAGATTATGCACAAAAGTGTCCATACTTGGTAAGTCTATCAACTACCAACATGATGACACTCTTTCCTTCAGACATGGGAAACCTGTGATAAAATCCATTGATATATCCTCCCAATGCTGACTTGGAATGGCTAAACGTTGTAATAGACCTGATGTCTTAATTGTCTCAACTTTATTTTGTTGGAAAACCAAACATTCTACCACAATCTTCTGAATATCATATTTACGGTCATGCAAAAAAAAATACTTGTCATAAAGAGGTTTGTGTAAATACTTTCCTTTGATTGGATGAATTTCAAAAGCAATGGGTCTTCCTTCCTGCATTAAAATAACACCAATTTCATTTCTTGAGGCATCACATTCCATAATTAAAAAATTGTGAATTCTGGCGTAGCGAAGACCTGTTCTTGGCACATTGCCTCTTTAAGATGTTCAAAGGCATTTGGAGTCTAAGAAAACACATCTTTCTTCAGTAATGATGTTATAGGTGCCACTATTCTCCCATAATTCTTACCAAACTTGCGATATACCCTGTCAACTTGAGAAAACCTTGAATATGCTTTATGGTTGTGGGGATTTTCCATTACTTAATGGATTTAATTATGTTAGGGTCTACCTTAACACCCTTATGAGATATAACATGACCCAAATATTCCACCTCTTGTACTCCAAAGAAAAATTTGGAGGTTTTTGCGTACAATTGTTTCTCCTCCAATAGTTTGAGCACCCTGTTAACATGTTCAACATGATCCTTCCAAGAGTTGTTGTAGATTAGCATATCATCAAAAAATACAAACAAAAAATTTCTAAGGAAGGGTTTGAAAATGGAATTCATCAAACCTTGAAATGTGGAAGGTTCATTAGTAAGGCCAAAAGGCATGAACAAAAATTCCTAATAGCCCTCATGAGTTCTGAATGTTGTTTTCAGAATGTCTTCAGTCTTGATTATAATTTGATGATATCCTGAATGAAGATCCAACTTGGTGAAGTAAATTTCTCTAATTAATTCATCCAACAATTCATCAATGAAAGGAATGGGAAACTTATATTTTATGGTGAGCTTGTTCAGCTCCCTGTAATCTGGACACATACACGATGATCCATCCTTCTTGTGCACTAATGCTACTGGAGCAAAGAAATAAATTTGACTAGGTTGAATTATACCAACCTCTAGCATTTATGCAACCATAAGTTCAATTTCACTCTTTTAGGCATAAGGATATATGTAAGGCCTCATTCTTTGAGGAACACTTATTGGAATCAAGTGAATAGCATGATCATGATCACGAATAGGTGGGAGGCCTTTGAGAGTCTCAAACACCTTGGAATGATTTTCCAAGACTTTTTGGAGATCTATAGAAATAGATGATTTCGATGTTTGAACCTTTAGTGAGCATAATTGTGCAATTACGCCCCGTTGTTATTTTTTTAGAAGTTTTTTGATTCCATTAGAGTTGATTATCTTTCATGGTTTCCTTGTGATACCCCTTAATTCAACTTCCTTTCCTTCCCAAAACAATTTCAAGAAAGGTTCATGAAAATTGAAAGTTATCGTCCCCAAATATTGTAACCATTGGACTCCTAGTACAACATCAACACCACCCATTGGAATTGAAAGCTTTGGACTATTCAATATGTATTCCCCCATGGTTAGCTTGATATTATGACACTTTACAAAGTGGTTTATAGTTCCTCCATTTGTAACTATCACTTGACACTCTCGTGCTGGATATAGGAAGAAATTCAATTCCTTGGCTATATTACAATGAACAAAATTATGGGTACTACCCGAATCAATTAGCACTATTACCTTTTTATTATTGATATATCCTTCTATCTTGATAGTTTGAGGAGTGGTAATTTCTTCCAATGCATTACAAGATATGGTCGAATTCATTTCTTCTTTCTCTCGGGTTGGTTCCTAGTGTATGTCCTGTTCTTTTGATGTTTCTTGTTCCTTTTCTTCGTCCTCTTCACAATCTATGTAGAATAATTTATTCTCAGCAAACGTATGACCTTTAGTGTATTTTCTATCACAATTGTAACAAATCCCTTTTGATTTTTTTTTCCTCCAATTGTTGTGGTGTCAACCTTGTAGGTTGTGGAAGACTAAGAGCATCGACACTTCAATCTTTATAGTTATGAGTGGTAGACTTCCTTGTTGCCATAATTTTTCTTTCAAATTTTCTTGCCACCTTGAATGCCTTCTCCAATGAATCAGGTTCCCAAAAGCGAATCTGATGTTGGACGTTATCTTTTAAAGTACCTATAAAGACATAAATCCTATGCTCCTATGGATTATCAAGTACCCGAATATTCAATTTTTGGAAGTCTTCAATGTGCTCTTGTTTGAGATTTATCAATTGGCTAAAGAAGTTGTTGCTCTTTGTATCTTAATAATGTGTTATCATTTCCTCCGTAAAAATTGACCAGGTGACAAGTGGTTTACATGAACAAAGAAATATATACCATACAAATTGATTGATTTCTAAATATAAAAATGCAATACATACCTTTTGTGAGGGTTGCACATCTTGTACATCAAAATATTGCTCCATATGTTGTATCCATGTTACCAGATCCTTGCCATAAACTTCCTCATATCTATATTTGGAATGTTGTGGTTATTAAACACCACATTGGAGTCTCTAAAATTATAACTAATAGTCCTTCTATCCTCATCATGATTTTCATGGATTACCTTGTCACGACCGAGAAGCCTTTCTTGCAACAACTTTGCCAACCATTCCAACTTGACATTCATCGACTCCATATCTACTTTAAAAACATCCATGTTTCCTTTTATACCATCCATGTACCCTTTTAAGCCATCCATATCATCGTTGGTTTCACTTTGTGAGAGTGAAATTTGTTGCACTTAGACCTGTAACTTTGATATATCATGTTGCAATTCTTCTTCTTCATGTGTCATAGCAGAGTTTTATGAGGGCTTAATGGGTGTATAATTTTTTTGTTTGGGAGAAATTTTTGAACCAAATACTAATATCTATGCTTCAATATGCCCTTTGAATAACTTCTAACTAATTTTTCAAAAAAAAGTTATGCAAAATTAAAAAATACACATCTTTTTCTTTCTTTTTAGGAGCTAGATATTGTAGTTGTTGTATCACTGAAATTTCCAATCTCCAAGATCTAAAATTCTATTCTATAGTATCCCTATGAGTTTCCTTTCCAACCTAACCAGTCAGACCAATATTAGATTCTTGAAGAAAGAGTTATGCCCAATCACCCATGATGTCTTGATTATAGAATGGTTCAATAGAGAGAACTTATATAGAGTGACACATGTCATTGTTTTGACCTTCAGCCTTGAATTTGATACAGATGAAACTACATTTTCTTCTCTTTTAACCAATTTTTACAGAATTCAATTCTGATTCCTGAAACGAAAGTTATGATGATTTTCCCTAGGTCGCTTGTTTGAGAATAAATTTTGGATCATGAAAAAACCCTAAATTCTTCGGACCATATCTCATAAAATATAGCGAACCAAGACCTGAAATTTGTAAATGAAGTTCACCAAGATCTCATCTCCACGTGGTTGCAATTACAACTTCTGAAGCTTCATAGAAAAAATTACAATGAAAATTCCATGATGACCTATTTGAAGGAGCGAAACCATAGAATCCAAAGCTCTGATACCAAACGTTATGCAACGAGCTCACAAATAGATAGACCAACAACTTAAAAATTATCCTCTTCGAGGGGGAAACCTACTTTACGTTACACAAATGAGCAATTCTTGGATGATACAAATGACAAGGCCTCCTTTTTATATATAGGAGTTTAAAGGGTCATAATATAATCAGAGCCTACCTAACAATAATAATGTAAGGGTACAATAATAATAGTAGTGGGCTTCTATGGGACACAAAAATAAAAATATGGGTGCTACATGGGAACAACAATAACAATAATGGGGCTACAATAACAATAACAATAAGGGGGCTACACTAGTATTTTAAGGACCTAACATCCTCCCTTCCACCAAAAGTGGTAGTATCTCGTTGGTTCTAGAATGATAAAAACATCGCACACACATATTCTTTGTTGACTTGCCCCATCAAAACATCCTATGGGATATTTCCCCTTTATGTCCTTGATTATGAACTTTCTCTTATTTCCCTTTTTTTTTTTGGGCCCAATCTCTGCAAAAAAATTGATATCCTTTATAACAACCTCCCAAATCATTAGCATTTTATGTTAAAAAATCCATAAGTTCTTGTTGCGCCAGATAGAATGAATGATATAGAAGGGTAAAGTATGGTAATTAATTCAATCCTTGAACCAGAAAATGAAGCATGAGATTAGAGTTTGATGTTTCCACATTTGACCCAAATGCAGATAGTCTATAACATCTACCCACACTTCCTTTGAAAATGGGTAGCTCAAGAAAATGTGATCAATCTCTTCATTGTGATTCCTACCTGAAGGGAAAATCCCAGGGCCTTGAAATCCCCTATGTCTCAAAATATCCCATGTGAGGACTCTGTTGTGTATATCCAACCATCCAAAGAAAATAAGTTTTTATGGGATCACCCATCTCCATGCTGCTTGAAACAAAATTTTATATTCAAAATCTCTCTCAGCCAATGGGACTCTTTTATATATATCCTTTACACTTGTTTTTCCATTCTTTAAAGTTCCCTCCCACTGCAATATGTCTTCACCCTCATCAATGGATATGATTGCATCAAAAATGTGGGTGAGGTAATCTTCCCATTCGATGGAATGTTAGCGTGTAATCCAAGCTCATCTGCCTTCACCCAAGATTGTTGATATGATGATAGATTGTTCAACCTATTGATCTGTGAAAAATAATAAATGCACATGTTTTGAAGGGTATTAAGTAGGTTGACCAATAGCGTGCAGATACCATTGAAACCCTTCAGTGTGTCCAATCTAAACTCCACCAATATACCATATCCAACCTCCCATTTCAGGAAGCCCAACATCCATTGACAATTTTTAGTCATGCCTCGCCAAATTTAGGACGAAGCAGAGGTATTCCCTACCCCGTCCCTGATCCAAATTGTGTATGGTAGTCCCTAGATATATTTGTACCTAATGAGATTACCCAAAATAGTATATTTTTTCACCGCCTTCCACATGTTCTTCATGATGAATGCCCCAACCCCAACCCCCCTCTTCGATCAGCCTTGCTATGGCCTCCATCTTACTAGATGGATCGTCCCCTTAAATTTGGTACCCAAGCAAATAAATATATCCATAATATCATCTATCTTGTGACAGATATCCATAGGCAGTAGAAAAATATGCATCTCCATAAGAGTCTTGAGATCTCTACAAAATCGTTTAAAGAAGTTTTGGCATCAATCCAAAACCTCAACTTGTTTCACTGGTCATGTTGATGTAGTGAAACCATTCATAAATTGAGTAATCTTATGAATCTTTCTGTTTCTTTCAATCATGGCAGTTCATGGAGAGGTCATGAAGGGTGTGCCCCTTATGGTGGGTTATGTAGCACAATTATTAGGATTTTCATCAGGAGCAACATTATTCCTTGTCCTTATTGGACTGGATCTATGCCAATGCAATAAGAAAGGGATCCAATTGGGTCCTTGGACATGCTCTCGTCCTAAGTGCCCTCATAATATAGGCTCTGAACTTCATCGAGAACCAAGATGCTTTGCTCGATTCAATGTTGGATAGTTCAAACCCAAAGAATCCATTAAGTAGTGATGTGGTTAAGAATAATTTGTTTATGATATAAAGCAGCAGAGTGATGTTGTGTGTTATGCTTGCTTTTTTTCTCTCAGAAATGGATTTTCCAGGTTATCAAGATAAATGGACAAAAATAATAGCTCTAGGATGGAGTGTGTTCCTCAAAAGTTTCTTTGAGTTTTTAAGAGTACGTAGCCATTTTGTTGACTCTGGCTTAAATCAGGCCACATATTTCATATATGCGGCCACATGCCAGGAAAGTTAATATGGTTTTGTTCATCGTATTGGATGTTATAATATAGATCGCTCTCATATGGCTTATTGTCCTCCTAATCTATGGAAATCTAGCCAGTAAAAGCATCTGGAATCTCATTACTCAAAGAATTTTGTACATTCTTGGAAAAATGGAAATAAACACCTAGAAAGCACTAGAAGATCAAGTACAAATATCGTAGATTATTTCCCATGGATTTCAGCCCAAATCTGTCATAGCTAGTTCATTTTTGGGGTCATCAACAGCGAAAATTTTAGGGGTTAATATTCGCAGGTGGGTTAATTTTCCATGCTTTTTCCAAAACCAAGATTTGCCAATTTCCATTTTTTTCTAAAGTGATTTGCCCAAATTTTATAGTATAAAATTTTGTTATCCTAAAACTTGTGAAAATTTTATAGAAACTATATAAAGTCATTAGAAATTTTGATATCTTTAAAAAAATATTACCAAACTTTTTATAGTCTACATATTAGGGACTCGTAATATTCACCAAGCTTTATAAACTTTAAGATAAATTTCCATCCTTAAAATTTTCCCTCGACAACAATGTCATTTGGAGTGACAACATGTATTCTATTTTCAATGGATGGATGGATTGTCCATTGTGTGGGGATAAAGTTTCTTGGTGGTGTGAAATTATAGTTAAAATTCATTATAACTATCATGCATGACATATTCATACTAATAGGATGGTTAATACTATTAGGCTTTGAGCCGAATAAACTACATTGTCCACTAGGAAGGTTCATTTCCAAATTTGTCAGCTGACTAGGGTTTTCTGATTTTCCTTAAACTCTCATGAACAAATCAAACCATCGAAAAAAGTTGAATTGAAAATAAAAATTAATATCTATTTACCATAAGTTTGAAGAGAATGATATCCTATAGGAAGAAACATACAGTTTCCCTTGTTGTTTTTTGATGAAAAGTTTCCCTTCTAGTTTCAGTAACACAAAATCACATCGCCTATATAGAATTTTTCTAGTATCAATTACAAATACAAACAAAAGCAAGTAAATATTTATGAGCACATATATTGATGGAAAGACATAGGAGGAAAACACACAAAACACATAAAATAAACTTCTATTCATTAAAATTTCTCACATACACATTCATTGAGTGCTCTTTGCTTTTCTAGCCTCATACATCTCACATTGACCCAACCTTGGGCATATAAGGACCACATTTACTAAATATGAAATCATTCAGACTCATCCATTCAACCTAATACTTGACTTATAATATTGGACTCGACTTAAGTCAAATCATCTCTTCATACATTACATGCATATTGAGTAATTTACTATTTCTAACTTATAGAGTTTTTGTAAATTAAAATATACAAAAAAATAAGGATGAACAAAAAAATCAATGTAGCATAAAACATATTGTTGAACTTGAATCACCTAGAGACATTCGTACTACTCTAGTTTAGTTCCAAGAAACCCTAACCATTGGCTCGCTTGGCTCTCTAAGATGAGCCACCAATCAAGAAGAAGTGAGTTAATTTATTCTGGTTTATCTTCATGCACAAAGTGGCCCTAATTTTTTTCGATTTGAATACCTATGACACATTTTACTTAGAGTATTTGTGTGGATTTTCTATAACTAGAACTAAACTAAATAAATTGCAAATATATGAATATATGGAATATCAATTCACCAGGATTATACATATCAGTGTTGCTTCAAGCCCTTGCTGAATATACGATGGGAGCCTAGGTGCATACAGTGGTTCTGAGGAAATCCACGAGCAATGGAGAGAGCAATGAAACAATGAATTCAAACACACTGAGCAATGAAAAGGTGAATTGAAATGCAGTAAGCAATGAAATAGTGAGATGTATCGGAGAGTGGAGTCTTGTTAATATTTTTAATCATATATTCTATTTTGATGCTTAACATTTTAATGTTTTGAAACTAAAGACATGTTGAAGTCCCTTTAATTTCATCCATATAATTGTGTATAAGACAAAGAATACTCTCACCATATGAAATCTATTCCATCCATAATTTTTTATATGATAAAAAATCAAAATTCATGGAACCCAATTTTTATATAGACCACACCTATAATATATTATTTCCAATTCTTTCCATGTGTTTTTTTTCCCAATTAATATATTCTTTGTCGTATAATTGTGTATACGACAAAGAATATATTAATTGGGCCGAGAGGTGCTCTTCAACCCAGTATGGGGTAGATGTCAAGCATAAGTGTTTAATATTTAACATTTAACAAATTAAGTCTAATGTCAATGCCGACCCTGTATTGGGGTGGATGTGTACGTGTAAATGTTTAACATTTAACATTTATATGTAGGTTGAATTAAAAAATAAATAAAACGTTATAAGTAGTAAATAAAAAGTTAAAAGTAATAAATAAAAAGTCAAAAGTAATATAAAGCCCGATGTTTGTAAACATTTAAATATTGGTTCAATTAATAATAAAAAGTTAAAGCTAAAGTCAATTTGTTATATTTTGATTTTTTATTAACTTATTAATAGACTTTCTTACAATACCATGACTTATGAATACCACATGCTCAAAAACCATAACATTTTCACAGTCAAAATATTTTATAACAATATGAGATGAGTCTTAACCATGGATATTCACCCGCACTTTATCATGGATATTATTAACATGTAAATAGGCTTTGTTACAATATCATGGGTCAATGCCATGGCTGATCAATACCACATGCCCAAAAAACATAACTTATTTCATAATCAAAATATTTTATTTTATTTTAATTTATAGCATTTTATAAATTAAATCTTAAATGGAAAATATTATAATTAATTTTGAGATATATCTAAACCCTATATCCTCGCGACAACTAAAAAGATTCCCATAGAAATTAAATCAAGGTTTTAATAAAATTAAAAATGAGAATATTATATATATATATATATATATATAAGTGTGAAATTTATATAATATAAATAATATTATTAAGAATGAACATAGGTCCATATTAACTAAAGTTCCAAGTGATGAGAGCAAGCATATTGAGGAAATATAGTGCATGATTTTTTTAAGTTTTCCAATATTGTATTTTCTTTGACATGATTGATCCAAAATATAGGCTTAATATTTTACAACCAATTGAGTTTTTAAAATTTAGATACTTTCTTAAACATAATATAATTGGATAAAGTTTAAGGGTGGCTAGGGGGGAAGAGGGAGGAGACAACGAGGGAGGGAGATAGTGACAAAGTTGGAGAGAGAGAGAGAGAGAGAGAGATGGGGGGAGATAAAGAGAGGGAGGTGAGAGAGAGTGGAAGGAAGAGAGAGAGGAGGGGAGAGAGGTAAGAAGAGGGAGAGAGAGGGAGTATTGAACAAATACATAGAGATAGATGTGGATAGAGCGAGGGAATTGCAAGGGAGAGATGGGGAGAGAGTGAGGGAGAGAGGAGAGAATGGAAGAGAGAGAAGAGGAGAGGAGAGCGATAGGGATAGAAGGGGAAGAGAGAGAGAGAGAGAGAGTGAGACACAAATATGGAGGAGAGAGAAGGAGACAAGGAGGAAGATAGTGAATGAGTTAGAGGGAAGAAAGATAGAGAGAGTGAGACACAAAGATGAAGGGGAGAGAGAGAAGGAGAGAGGGAGGAAGATAGTGAAAGAGTTAGAGGGAAGAAAGAGAAAGAGAGAGAGAGAGAGTGATGGGTAGGGGGAGACAAAGGGAGGTGGGAGAGAATGATAGAGAGAGCAAGGAAGAGAGAGAGGACACAAGAGAGAGAAGGAGAGAGAGGGAGGGAAGAAGAAAGACATGGAGGGAGAAAGGTGGAGAGATAGAGGGAGTCACAAGGGAGAGATGGATTGAGAGTGAGGGAGAGTGGAGAGTGGGAGGTAAGAGATAGAGGAGAGATAGTGAGGGAGAAAATGTCGAGAGAGAGAGAGAGAGAGAGAGAGAGAGAAGGGGAAGAGAGAGAGAGAGAGAGGAAGAGGGATGGACAGAGAGAGAGAGAGAGAGAGAGAGAGAGAGAGAGAGAGAGAGAGAGAAGGGGAAGAGAGAGAGGGAGAGGAAGAGGGAGGGACACAGAGACAGAGATAGATATGAAGAAAGAGTGATTATGTTTGGGGGGTGAGGTAGAGAGAGGGAATACGAAAGAGATACATAAATAAAAATATAGATATTATATAATATAATATAACCATCCTAGATCCATCTTAACCCCAGATCTACCAAGTGTAGAGAGAGATCAAATATCTCGATGTGAAAACATCTTTTTACTGAAAAAATTGAGGAAAAGTTTGCACCTTGAGAGATTTGAACCCTCTCCATGCTTGATAGATCCGGGGTTAAGATGAACCTTTTTAAATATTTATTAAATATTATGGAGTAGATTTTATTATTGATAAATATAAAAATAAAATAAATAAATCGATGAATATAAAAGTTTTATATTTTATAAATTGTAAGTTAATATATGTGTGGATTATGTTTTAAAAATGTTTTTGCTTGGCTAAGAGCTCGTCTTACTCGGACATAAGAAAATAGGTTAACAACCAAGAGTCATATGGAAAGAGTGAAAGCTCGTCCCTTTACACACTTCCATCGAGTAATCACTGGAGGCATGGTTTTCCTTGAATAACAATGGTGAGTCAACTTGAATTAAATTGTAACTAGTAATAGATGCCCCACTACTGGTTTGACCATTGAGTTATGATATATTTTCCTTTTGTATAATAAAATAAATAAAAAGTTAAATATTATTGTAATACTATTTGATTTTTCATATGAAATTAAGATTAAATATTTTTAAGTCCACATGGGGTAGCTCAAGCGGCAAGGGCCGTGGAAATGAAGTCTCACCGAACCGGAAGTCTTGGGTTCAAATCTTGGGCTACCCCTCCCCCGTAGAGGGGTACATAATGGACATGTAAATCAGAGAGTCCCACCCCAGCTTACAAAAAAAAAAGATTAAATATTTTTAAAAGGTATATAAAATTAGTGAAGGGTTACATCATAGATTTTAGGACCATCCATCACTATAAGTTCATTCACCATTAGCTAGAGTTTTAAGCTTGCAACATAGAATAATATTTTGTGCTTTGAGCTCGTTTTGTTGTGGCGTGATGTTGTTGAGCATGGATTGTTTAACGTTATAGGAACTGGGAAGAAGTAAGGATTAGGTCCAGTGGGCTTGAGACATAATTAAATATAAAAGATTTCGCTAGATATTAGTCACGAGGTATGCTTATTTTCCAACCCTAAAATGTCAAAGATTATTATTATTATTCATTTATTTTTTAAGAATGGTTGAAAAATATTATAAAATAATGTAAATATTTCCATTGATATTATTGGTGATAAATTTCCTTACTCATAATTAATTAAAAATTCAATTACAATAACACATAATTTTCATAAATATATCAAACTTGTAAAAAAATATAAAGTAAAATTTCAAATATAAAAATATAAAAATTAAATATAAAATTAAAATTGTTGGACATAGTTCCACTATGGAATTTTACCACCACTCATCACTCATTGCTTGACACTCATCTCAAGCCTCAATTCTTTAACCATACAATGGTGGCGGTAATTGCAACTGGCGATAAATTTTCCATCTATTGGGGTTGTTAATTGATGGGACTACCCCCCACTAATTACTGGGAAGTGGGGTCTTGTTTAAACGATGCAATAACAAGCGTGGCTTGATTAATGTCCTACATTCATTTTGGGCATCTCTAATTCTATATTGGGTTAACAATGGGGTACGATATCGTAACTCTCATTGAGGGCTCTTGTCAAAGAGGTGCTACATTTAAAATACTTAATCATAGTGTGGGCCGAAGAGGAGACTAATTTATAGCCCTAGTTCACCCAGGAACCACACTACTTCACTATGAGTTAATGAGGGTGGGAGAGGAGGGTGGGGAAAAATGGAAAACCACTGCAACTATAACCACTCTGATTTGGTGGAAACCTGAACCAGTGGAAATCTCCCATCACTCATCACGCATTTCTTGTTCTTAGAACTTATACACTATGGAAAGTATGACTTTAGAGTGACATGATGTGGGTTTACGGATCCCATTTGGATCAAATACTGAATACAAATTCCTATAATGGAGAAAATCCTCCAAACATGTAGGGGAAAGCCCTATGGACCCCACTCTCGAGATGACGTGGAAGTGGCCACATTTATGCCACATACCAGATCAAGGTGACATGGACCAGTATAGTGATAATGTGGAAATGCCACATGGATGCCATGTGGTAGTGTGATGTTTATGTGTCCTTATTTAATTGGTCAAACTTCAAGAAGGCATAAATTGCAATTAGAGAGTGAGATTGAGATAAAATTTATATCACCAGAAAGCTCTTAAAGATGGACAAGATAGTGCAATTTATTTTGAGATTTGAAGAAGTTGTAAAAGGAGGATTTTTGTGACCCCATATTCATAATTGATCTTGGAGATCAGGTCAATTCAATAAGTAACACTTCTTATAGACTGAGATAGTACAAGGGGTTTGAAGGGTTTGTTACAAATTGGGTCTAAGGAATATCTAATCCCCCAATAGTAAAACAATGACGGTCTAAGCTCTAGAAAGAAAGACGGAAATCAAATCACAAAACAAACCCATATTTAATAGGTTATTTCTCCCTCATAGAGAATAGATTTTGGAAGGAAGTTTCTATGTGGGTGAGATCATGGAGTGATTAGGGCTTGAAGTTTCATTATAAATCATTGAAAGGGAGCATCTAGGTAATATGATCAGATTTTTTTGAAGTGAAAGACTCAGATCTAAGTCATAGGTTGTGGATTTGGTCTGAAACAGACCCAAAGAAGATCAAAATCAATAGATAATGACTTAGAAACAATATGAATCAAAGGACATTAAAAGGAGAAAGAAAACACTAGGGATTTCGCCCATGTACGGTTAGTATTTCTATTTCCCTATATTTTTCTCAATAGAGAAGGTATTATTATTCCATAGTTCCTTCCTCAATATGTACTATATGGTGGATAGAAAATGTAGAAAATTTCTAAAAATCCAGCTCTGATACCATGTAGAAAATTCCTACAAAACCTGGCTCTGATACCATGTAGAAAATATTTGTAGGTTAACCTGATAATGCAATATAAATCAAAGAAGAATATTATAACCTACTTCTACTATCAATTTGTGGAAGCTTAAAGATCGAGTTGAACAATATAACTAGAAGAAGAAGAATCAATGCACAATACACATGAAAATACTTTGGGGAAAGCCTCAGCTAAAAACCCCACACTATTGTATTATCATACATGGTGGAAATACATAGGAATTATACAAAGCCTTATCTCTCAAAGCTCGCAAGCTCTCAGTACAATCCTCGCAGATGCTCACAGGTAATCTTGGCTTCTCTCCTGCCTTCCTCTCTACCCTCCAAGGTCCTATTTCCTTGCGCTGTTCATTGTTGATGATTCTCTCTTACCAAGTGGAAAACCCCCTTCAAAACTATGCAATCCTAAAGGATAAATCCTTGACTGCATGCATGAGTTTTTTCCATGAGAAAACACATGCAACTGATAGTACATTGTCCTTAAACATTAATCTCAACTGGGTTTTTTCTCAGAATAGACATGCATGAGTTTTTGATGAGGGAATCTTCAGTTAACTGGAGTAGCACTAGTTGAGTGCATCAATGCATCAACGACTGTTAACTCACTATTAGTTCCTCAAACAGTTTGGAACTAATTTAACTAGACTTAACTCAGTAAAATGAGTTAACTAATTACAACTCAAATATAACTCAATCTTATCTCCTTAATTTAAGGGATAACTCTTGCATGACTTCAGAAAGACTTCTAACTTGAATTTTTCCAACTAATTAATTTAAAATAATTAAATTAATTATTTCCAAGTAACTGTTAAGACTAAATTCGATTTTAATTCACAATTTAATTCAAGGACAAATTAAATTGGAATATTCTTGTTGCCATATTTTAGCACTCCCTCTCAACAAGAAATGGATTATTTGCCACCCTGATCCTGTCTCTATGGAACTCGAATTTACACTTTGACAATGCCTTTGTCAAAATGTCAACATCTTGCTCCTCTATCGAAATATACTGCAGCAACATGATCCTCCTCTCGACCCATGAAAAGCCATGGTCAACAAATCTTGCCATATGCTTCTCCAGACTACCATCAGCATCTTGCTTTACCTTGTAAAGCCAACGGGAACTCACGACTGACTTGTTCTTCAGTCTTGGAATGATGTCCCAAACACTGTTACAAACTATGGAGTCATACTCCTCCACCATAGCATCAACCTAAATCAGATGCTGCATTGCTTCCTTAAAGGAAGATGGCTCAGTCTCAACACATTCCCCAACAAGGGCCATGTATCTAGTGTACCTCTCAGGTGACCTCCTCTGTCTGCACTGAGAATATGGTGCTCCCACATTCTCTCTCGCATCCTCCAACAATCTGTCATCTTCTCTTGTGCGCTTCCATCCATCTCTGGAATACTCTGCTTGAGTGGATGTCTCCACTCCTGGAACTTCTGCATGCGGCTACTCCACATCAGTCTAAGGCTCCTCCTCCTTAGGAACCAATAGTTCCTCCACAGCCTATAGTCGGAGCTCCCTCTCAAGGGAAACTTGCATGGCATTTTGCTCATTGAACTTGAGATCTCTGCGAACCAATGTCCTCCGACTGGTAGGCAAGTACACCCGATAGTTGTGAGGTGTATCAGTGTACCCCACAAGTATCCCCAACTCTGCTGTCAACTCAAGCTTCTTCCACAATGGAAATATATCGATGAGCCAAAGATCCTAAAGTGACCCACATCTGGTCTCTTACTGGAGAAAGCTTGCTCTGGTGTTTTCATCCCGAGTATGCGATGCGGGCTTCTATTATACAAATAGACCGTTGTGTTGCATGCCTAAGACCACAAGTGAAGTGGCAGGCCTTGGTCAAGTAGCATTGCGCGTGCTACTCCTACAATACTTCTGTTCTTCCTCTCAGCCACTGCATTCTGCTGTGGGTTATGAGGTGTTGTCAACTCTTGTTTAATTCCTTTTCATGCACAGAAGTCCTTAAACTCTTGAGAGACATATTCTCCACCATTGTCGCTTCTCAAGGCCTTGATCTTCTTCCCTGACTCTTTCTTGACCAAATCTTTGAACTCACAAAACTTTTTGAAGGTTTGGTCCTTCTTCTGCATGAAATAAATCCAGCATTTATGAGAATAGTCGTCAATGAAAATCACATAATACCTTTGCTTCGTTGTGGATGTTTTTGAGAATGGTCCACACAAATCAGTATGAACTCACTCTAATATATCCTCTACTTGATTGTCTCGGTCATGAAAGGAAGACATGGTGTACTTTTCCAAGGTACAACCTTTGCATGTGTCAACTTTCTCAAGTTTACCTTTGGGAAGTCTTGTAGATATCTACTGCATTATCTTCAAAGCCCCATGATGCAAATGGCCCAAATTCATGTGCCATAACTCGCCAATGTCTTGGCTTTGCACTAATTCTACTTTCGTACTCATTGCTACACAATCATCTTCCTCTATTTTATAGAGATTTTTCACCCGAATCCCTATCCTCTTGGTCTGACCCATGGCTATGTGTATTAGGAACGCCTTTCCTTTACTGAAGAAAACATAATAGCCTTTGTCCTCCAACATTGTGAGCGATACCAAGTTCTTATTCAATCCAGGCACATACATCACATCTATCAAGGTGAGAGGAGCTCCATTCTCCCTCTTAAAAGAAACCGCGCCCCCTCTTGAAACACTATACCTTCCATCGTCACCCATCTCTATGCACATCTTGAGGTCTTTCTCCTCCAAGGCACTGAATAAACTTTTATCGCCAGTCATGTGGAATGAGGCTCCACTGTCAAGATACGAGGCACAACCTAGCATCAATGACACCATCCATGTGATGAGGGTAAAGTCCATTTTGAACTGAGAGGCTAATGCCTCACCTTCCGATCCTTCTGAGGATCCCTTCTTGGACTTCTTTGATGGGAAATTAGCCACATAATGTCCCATCTTGCAACAAATAAAGCATTTTACTTTAGACATGTCACCCTTCTTCCCTCCATGAGAAGAATTCAATTTGGAATGGGAAGCCTTACCCTTCCCTTTCCTTGCCTTACTTGCTAAGGCCATATTTTCTTCATCATCATTCTTGGATGAAGAACCATCTCGTGTGCTCCTCTTGATCTCCTCCTGCATAAGATCTGACCACATTCATTCCCAATCCGGTAGTTTCTCCCTTCCATTCACAGAGTCTTGGTAGCTATTCTAACTCTTTGGAAGGCCAAGGAGAGTGCGGCTCACCATATCATCATCGGCAGTAGTTATTCCCACACTGCCAAGCTCATCTTTGCAGGTGGTGAGCTTGTTCAGATATGTCTAAATAGTATTGCCCTTCTCCATCTTGATTCTTCAAAGCTTATCCTTGAGCACCAATTTCCTCTGGTCGCTACTATTCTGGTATAGGTCCTTCAATGTCTTCCACATTGAAAACAGAGTATCCTTCCCATGGAGACTCGAGACAATATGGTCTCGAACTCCCTCAAGGATGATCCATCTTTCCTTTACCACACACTTCTTCCACTCAGCCAACTCTGGTGCATTAGATGAAGATGGCTTTGGGATTTCTTGATCAATGAATTCCTTCAAGCCATTGTATTCTAATACAACCTCCATTCTATCTTTCCATGCTATTTAATTTGAGCTACCTTCCAAGGCATACTCAAGTCTCAAGCCATAGAATACCATTGGCCAACCTTGAAGTATGATATGAATTCGATTTGCACCTGCAACCCCAAACTTCAAACTTCGAATTATCTTCTTAGTATACTATTCACAGTGCCAATACCATCTAGAAAATTTCTACAAATTTAGCTCTGATACCATGTATAAAATTTCTACAAAACCTGCCTCTGATACCATGTAGAAAATCTGTCTAGCTTAACCTGATAATGCAATATAAATCAAAGCAGAATACTATAACCTACTTCTACTATCAAGTTGTAGAAGCTTAAAGATCGAGATGAACACTATAACTAGAAGAAGAAGAATCAATGCACAATACACGTGAAAATACTTTTGGGAAAGCCTCAGCTAAAAACCCCACACTATTGTATTATCATACATGGTGGAAATACATAGGTATTATACAAAGCCTTAGCTCTCATAGCTAGGCAGCTCTCAGTATAATCCTCATAGATGCTCACAAGCAATCTTGGCTTCTCTCCAGCCTTCCTCTCTACCCTCCAGTCTCCTGTTTCCTTGTGTTGTTCCTTGTGGATGATTCTCTCTTACCAAGTGGAAAACCCCCTTCAAAACTGCGCAATCCTCAAGGATAAATCCTTGACTGCATGCATGAATTTTCTCCATGAGAAAACACATGCAACTGATAGTACACTGTCCTTGAACACTAATCTCAATTGGGTCTTTCTCAGAAGAGACATGCATGAGTTTCTAATGAGGGAATCTTCAGTTAACTGGAGTAGCACTAGTTGAGTGCATTAATGCATCAATTGAATGTTAAATCACTATTAGTTCCTCAAACATTTTGGAACTAATTTAACTAGAATTAACTCAATAAACTAAGTTAACTAATTACAACTCAAATATAACTCAATCTTATCGCCTTAATTTAAGGGATAACTCTTGCATGACTTCAGAAAGACTTCTAACTTGAATTTCTTCAACTAATTAATTTAAAATAAATTAATTAATTATTTCCAAGTAACTGTTAAGACTAAATTCGATTTTAATTCACAATTTAATTCAAGGAGAAATTAAATTGGAATATTCTTGTTGCCATATTTCAACAGAAAATACAATCAATTTCGCTAAGATTTATCACATGCGATTTCATTCATGACATGGAAAAGACAAGAAGAGACCATAGTTGGCTATCCTCACATGTTGGTGTAGATTGCAGATATAATATGGCGGTTGAAGATATTGTTCCTCACTAAGAGATTATTCTCTATGTCCTTGATATTGCTACCTAAACATGTTCATAAACACACAAAGACAATGACTTGCCTCCAAAAAAAAAAAATAGAATGCAACAAGATCTAATCACAATAGAGACATCATGATATCATGTAACACAAAAATTATACAGGCAAAGCATATTGACTATTCTATATAAATGAAAAGTACAATAACAATAATTTACCTTCGGTGTTACGTGTTCCTCCTTCCTTGATAGACTCGTAGACTGGGCTCATCTATGAAGCATGGAAGGATTTCCTAGCGGAAATCCTATAGCATAAAAAGGAAATATAATCACTGTCCCCTCATTTCCACCCCTTAGAAGGTCTCATTATATAGGCTCTTCCTATATCTGATAGGATATATCTAGACACCTAGTGGAATTGTGAGATGCTATGAGATATCCTCAATAATTGACCCCAAACAAACTCTTAACATCCTAGCTTGAGTTGATCATCTTGTGAAGGTCAAACTCTAGAAGTTTAGGGATCCATTACTCCATGAAAGAAGACATCTTGTGAAGTTTTCAAGGAAACATAACATGCTATACACTATATGGGAGTGATAGTACACATGATGATAGAAGATAGAGAGCGATGGGTTTCCTAATAAGAAAAAACAAGATTGAAAAGGAAATAATGCTAGCGAGCAACTAAGGTAAGTTGGACTACGATTTCTATCACCAAAGTGGAGTGAAAAATAGGGTTATCACATACCTCTAGCTTATTATACTAACCAAATCAACCCAAATATGTTAGTATAGCTTATCAAATAATAATCTACTTAAGAAAAACTCAGCCAATATTTATTTTAAATGATACACCAACGCCCTCAGACTCAAACTCAAAAAGGAATTAGGTACAAACAATATTCAACCTAACATTGGATTCTCATTTATTTATCATCAAAAATATCAATTGGAGCATTCTCGATATAACATATCTTCCTCCAGTTCATTTCTTAACAAAGGACAAGGAATTGAGATTGGAATTATATGAAAAGGAGGAAATATAAATGGATGACACCTTGAAAAAATAGGTCATTACTCCCAAATATTTTACCATACAATACTTCAATCACAATATTTCAAAAACTAATGGGATACATATTTATATTTATTCATTTATTTTTTTCCAATGTTAGTAACTTTATTCCTATAAAAGTTAAAAGTTAAATATATTATGTGACTATGAAATTGGTCTGTGTATCATGTAGTCAAAATATATTATTGAAAAATGATGGGCTTATCAAGTATAAAATTTTAATAAACATGATGGGAAGATATGAAGTTCTTATCTAAACTATTAGATTTGGTATTTTTTATTAAATTCCCAATCACCTTTTTGAAACGAAAAGAAAGGGTATCATATTGATTTATAATAAAGAAAAATTAAAGATTAAGTAAAGTGAGCTATTGACGATTGTCTATGGTATCCTGCAAGTGAGAAATTATTATGGATCATTTAAACAAATCACACAATATATTGGAAATAGTATTGGCCTCCATGTTGTTCTCTTGGATAGTGTTCCTATTAGAAACAAAGGAGAACTCAGACAAGTGAACTTGGATATAGCAGGGAATATGGTCTAGTGTGAAATGTTTGCATTTGGCCTCTTTATTAACCTAGTCCACTATGAATTTTGAATCTATGAATTTTATAAACAAATGTATATCATTCTCTAATGCTAATTTATATCTATTAGGAGACCAATTAAATAAACATGGTTGTTGGTGTAGATTCCTATGCCTCTTTTGAAACTTGTGATATGATGTTTAAAATGGTTAATACTCCCAATCCACTAACCATTGGGTTTCCACTTGAAGTTCCATCACAAAGATAGTATGACTCTAATTTGTCAAAAACTAGATTCTATTTTTCCCATACTTTGGGATCAACATCTAAATATAACTTAAGTCTGTAAATCTCTACTAGAGGGGAGGGATTTGTAGTAGATAAGATAGTCATATTTCTAGTAACCCAAATGGTCCATATGATATGAAACAATAGAAAAAGTAGGTTTTCATCAACATTAACATATTTCAAACATGAATTCCATGTCTTCTCCATGGTTTTACATACCAATGGTAGGAATCAATCCAAATACCTTGCAACATTGCATACTTCCTGAGTAAATTAGCATGAGGTCATAAATTGGTGGATAGTTTATGTAAGTTCGTAGAAAAGCAGGAAAAAGTTAGATATTTTTCTCCCTCACTTGACTATATTATCCCATGAGTAGTCTATTATGGAGTTATATAAATGAGAATGTCTTTGATATTCATGATGCATGAAATTTCCATAATAATTTCCATGACCAAGGGGCTC
Source organism: Pinus tabuliformis (assembly GCA_031772625.1). Lineage (NCBI taxonomy): Eukaryota > Viridiplantae > Streptophyta > Pinopsida > Pinales > Pinaceae > Pinus > Pinus tabuliformis. Next base: position 385,586,003 of record CM062805.1, on the reverse strand, counting down.
TTCAATTTTCTCTTGAAGGTAAATGGATCAATATACCAATATAACTAAATATGAGCCATTAGTGACGTTATTTTGTAGATGAGTTTGAAATAAATCACTATGAAATAAATGGACATCATGTTAAAACTAATATGATACATATTTTAGGATGAAGCATCATCACCAACTAATCCAAGGGAATTTTCTATTTTCCATCCAAGTTCCTATTAATCTCCTTTAGAAACTTGAAAAACATTAGTGAGGTTTATGATATTGATTCTTTTTAGGTAATGGATTAAAGGCTGAGGGATGGAATAATATAAATATAACCTAATAACATCATATGATCATCTAAGAAATATTGTGTCCATTATTAGGGTTCAATTCTAGATGTTGAACAATGAGAACAAAAATGATAATCATTTGCCTCTAGTATACTATCCTTCTAACCTATGTTTTTCAATTGGATTGAATATAATCATATTATTTAGTGGGAATATATATCTTTGAAGAGTAAAATATTTCCAAAGCCATTTTACGAATATGAGGTGATAGATGAACTTTGATGTTATGAACCTTAAATGAGTTATGAATATGATTTATTTCCTATCCCCAATTGGTTCTTTGGTAGCATAAAGTGTCCCATATGAAAAGTGGAGTGTTATTTTACTCATTTTTTCTAGACCAAAGGTAGTGTATCCATATTTATTTTTTATTTTATTGAGCATGAATCCTAGGATGTATACTAGAACCATCAAATAGATGGGTATAGATTGGATAAAACTTCCAATAAGAATTAGTCTGTACTTTTCACAAAAATCCTATTATGGTACAAATGATAAATTATTTTTTGATATTTTAAACTTCAATTATGATATAATATGCAATATAAAATTTCCTTTAACTTGAAGCCCAAATCAATGAAGTAAGCATTAGGTGATTCTTCGACACATGGTGGGAATTTGGGAATATGTCTAAGATTGAAATGGGATCATGGGAGAATATTATGATGAAATTTCTAAAGTAGATGTTCATACCAAAAGGAAAGGACAAGATTTAAAATAATGTGAATGACACATTTTGGATCTAGGACAATGGAATTCCCAAAGATAAGAATTTTATCAACAAATAGGATATGGGATATTTTAATATACATGATTATTCTAACCAACTTTATATCTCCTATAGATATATGATGATTGATATGTATTATAAAATCCTTACCTATAGGGAGAAAAAGTGAGAGAAAAGGGGAAAAACCCTAGCGGGTTCCATGGGTAAGACTAAAGAATGAAGAACTTGACTTGTTGAGGATGATGGTGTTGAGTACACACATGTTATCTATAATTCCCTCATGTGGCTATGAGTTAATCTCCCAAAATATTCCCAAGATATGCATGGAATAAATGTTGGATCATCCACTAAATTTCCCTAGGTCTATACTGTAGCATGATTTAACATATTCTGAGGCAGGAGAAGATGTTTTCCTACCTTTACGTATAATTTTTTATAGTGATCATAATTCGTGTAAATATTGAGAATCCTACTATAGATATTCGAGATATTTCAATTGCTAGTCACACCTATATCATATAAATACTAAAACCAAATAACCAAATATACTCTTGTACCAAATATATACTAGAGATATATGTTATATCTAAATCAAATTATCTAAGTTAACCTAAATACAATTGAATACATGCAATAAATGACAAGAATTGGGGGAAAATAATGTACTCCACATTAAATAAGAGTAGATAAGGTTAAAATTATAGCTTGGATGCAAGAAATTCCTTCAAATACCTTGGCATTAACTCATCCTTAGCTAATAGGAAGGTTTCCTATAGCATGCAAGGAGTCTCCTTAAGAATTTCACCAAATTTTCCTTATAGTATTACTCTATCTCTTTCCTTAGTAACGGCCACCTTATATAAGGTTTTCAAGAAGATGAGAGGGTGAATATAGACACCTAGGTCATCGAAAATTTAGTATTTGACACAAGTTTTGAGATATATAACACAAAATATCATCCTTCTTGAATATATATCATTGGAAGTGAACAATTGTAGAAGCTAGTGATCTATGACACTTTGTCCTTGTGTATCTAGGGTGATTTATACATGTCCATCACTCATTGCAAGATGACAATTAGAAATGCATCACCTTATGCTAGGTCATATGGGAGTGATGAAGCATTAAATCCACTTTCCCAAGGTCAAAAATGGGTCTCTGAGCTTGTTAATTTATGTATTTTTTTCATCTAATCTTAATGTTATCAAATATAATTATAACAAATGCCCCCTTATGTGGGAGGTTTGGAGAGAAAATTATTATTGAATTTTTTTTTAATATGGTGAATATGAAGAGGTGGTGGAAAGAAACGACCAAGGATCAAGGAACTTGTTAGGTCATATAATACATCAAAAAATCAATCATATAGATCAACCTTGACGTAGGAATAACCATGATTGGTACAAGAGAAAAATAAGCATGGTTTCCAACAAAATCCACTATCGATACATTACATTAAATGAAAATAAATGGCCATAAAGGAATACACTATGGATCCATGCCATCAATAAAGAGATCATAACTACAAAAAAATACAGTGTAGATATATGTCACATTGTAAATGAAAACGAAATTGGACATAAATGATAGTTCTCTTGGGTGATCTTCAAAGTACATAACATAGTGAAATAGTCCATCATAGTTTAAGAGGGGGCATGTATAAGTGAGATACCCCAAGCCCAAGGTCTTCATACTAACCTTGATAGTATGAATTCACATTATGTAGATAAGAGGGATTATGTTGAGAATGGCTAACACCTAATGATTATTGGGCATTGATGAATACCATTAATAGAGATTTTGGGACCCATAAATGATGAAAATTGACACCAAGGTACTTAATAGGTCGAGCAAGTGTGAATAGTGGAACCAATTTTGAACATTTTTGGAGTCAATTGATTAGGGTTCAGTGATGAAAAGCCATTGTCAATCGAGAGGAATCCTACCACTAAGGACAATAAGATCCAAGTTCATTATTATTAACAATGCACCTTAAAATTGATAATAATTTAAGGAGTACGATCCTCGTCGAGAGGGAAATTTACTTCTACAATGAATTTAATACAAAATAAAAGTTATCATGATCTTAAGACCAGTTCTCCTTGGTATATAGAGGAGACAAAGTGTACAATTATAATGAAAATATCTATCTAACCTCGTATTATAACCAAATAACATAATAATTATACTTATGACAACCTTAATATGGGTGCCCAACGGCCTTAACATAACCCCACTATTTAAGAAAATAAAGTTACCCCTCAAGGCTTGCAATGGACTGTGTTTCTTCATTATCAACTCATTTTACCATGTAACTTATTCCAGAGGCATATTTTTCCACTTTATTAGGTACTGCGCCATGTTTGTATTTCGAACAAATAGATAATTCTAATCCATTCCTTTTCTAGTTTAGGAATCAACTTCCATCCTTCATATTATTCTAGAAGTTTTGTTTACATTAACATACTTTATCTCAATTTTTTTTTTTTTTTTTTTTTTTTTTTTTTATGATAGATACATGAAAATCGTTGTGAATGTGAGAAGAATGAGAATGTAACTCACATGTTTCTTGTCCAATCCTATCACTACAACAAATCCCTATGATTAGCTCCATTTTTTGGTCCCATTTTTTCTTCTAAGGACTATTTTAGTGTATTTTTCTCCAATTTTTTGAAAAAGTCAATGTTATTTATGAGGATGGCGCTATTTTTGGCATTGATTTCATAGACCAAAGCAGTTACGTTCTGATTTAGGTAATAGTAGTGTGAGAAGTATCACCGGAAATAACGTTGAAAATAACATCCTAAATAGAATCGACAATAGCGCCAGTGATAGCACCAGGCTTGACTTTTTTTTTCACCTAAAATACCTCCTTGGTTAGCTCCCTTTTTAGCCCCAAATTTAGCACTGAATGTGAAAAAATATTTAATTAATTGAGGTGTTGGGGGTTAAGTGGATAGGAGATTTAAGGGTTATGAGATTTAGGGATTTATGGTACAAGGTTAAAATATGAATGGATTAGGGGTTAGGGTTTAAGGGATTAAGGGTCGAGAACTAAGGGATTTGATGCTTATGGGATAGGTAGTTTAACGGTCAACGGTCTGGTTGTTTCAAATTTCGATTGTCTATCAATGCTTGTTGTTATATTTCAGTTACTTTAGTAATTTTGATTAATTAAGGTTCCGAGAGTTGTTTTTGTTACACACATAATTTATTAAGCACATGCCTCCTTTCTTAATCATACCAAATCTATGAAATCCAATTATTCATCCAATTAATACATACCTCACCCTTACATAATACTGCATGATTACACTATTCTGACAAAATTACATTTTACAATTTAATCTATGTAACTTCCGCTATTAGAAACAATGTTCCTTCATCATTATTACTTTTTTTCGTATTTGTGTTATTACATCTAGAGATCTATGCAATCATTCAAAAAATCCTTTTGATTTAAAAGTTCAGAATTGGTAATAAGGAGGAGTAACCACTGGCAATTGCAACACATTGACATTCTCCCATGAGAAAGAATATGTATGCGCTGAAGCAACTCTCTAACATGTTCCTAACATTGTTGAGTAGTGTGCTTGTGATCGGCTATGGCTAGAGCGGTGGTCAGATACGAACCTAACTCTATTAATTTTTGGTTACAACATTGAGAAGCATTGGAAATTTTTTGAAAAGCTAGATGACTGAGTTATTTTGAAAAATTATAGGGTTTCAATGAATTGGTCACTTTAAAATTTTCCCAAGCCTTAGTTGAAAAATACTTTGTGGTCAGGGGCTTCAGAATTGTTGTTATAGAAGAATTTACCAAAAAAGTGATAGGCCTACCTAGGATAGGAGAATGATGGTTCTCAAGAAAGTGGGAAGTCCTAAAGCTAAGGCCATATTAATATAGGAGGGAGAATAATTTACACCTAAGTGTAGGGGTTTTGATAGAACATATCTTCCTCACCCTTGGGAAGATGTAGCCCTCTTCATCCAAAAATGCATCACTTGTGAGGGTCGTTTTGGGGTTATTTTTAATTATCACTTTCAATTGTTGGCACACCTAAAGATAGGATGGTTGATTAATTTACCATACTAATTTCTGAAGTCATTAAAACACATGGAAGAGGTTGTGAAAGGGGAAAAAATCCATAAATATGCATCACTAACCATGTGCTCATTAAATTAATCATCATTCATTCATTACAGAGATAAGGGAGCTTGTGGCTTTCTTTTATCTTGAGACCTTGTGCTAGTGCAAATGAGGAGCATGAAGAGAGTACTGAAGTAGCCCCTAGTGTTGAAATAGAACCAAGTACGGAAGCAACACCCAACACTCAAACAAAACCTATTACTAAAACTACTACATCTTCTAAGATAAATATAATCATAGTCTCTATGTGGAGTAGGGATGATACACCTATGATGACTATTTGACAGATCCCTAAGAGGTGGAGTTCCATTAGAATGACCCCTAGTTCATCCTCATGAGGAAAGGAGACGCAGATACAAGAAACAATGGTAGTGTCTAGTGACTCATCAAAGGAAAGATGAGGTGGGTTCCTAATTGTAAAGGAAGTGATGGAGGAAGGAAGTGATGGAGGAAGAAACTGATGGAATAACAACTATACCTCGAACTGGAGATGAGGAAGTGAAGACCACTAGAGGTAACAAGGGAGTATCAATAAAGTTAATAGTGCAGAAAAGGAAAGTGAAAAGACCAATTAGTGTAAGAACACCCGGGACAACTATGCGATTAGCTGTTATACCAGAAGAGACTCAAAAACCTACTACTACAACTGAGGGGGAATGTGCTGATACAAATGGACATGATGGGTTTGAGGAGCGACATGAAAAAGAAAAGAATGAGAAGTATGTAAAGGAAGGAACCCCTACATCTAAAATCATGACTATTACACTAGAGCTTGAACAAGAGCCAGAGAAACAACAAGAGATAGAAGGACTAGTAATAGAAGAGCAGACATAAGAACAAGATGTTGTTACTTCACCAAGTAAGGTGAAAATTGACCCTCACATTCAAATTGAAAATATGAGAAAGGAAAATGAGAAGTTAAAGAAACAACTTCCCTTGGTTAAATAAAAACTTCATTTTAAGCATGAAATTGGATTAGATATGTTGGAAGAGGCCATATAAATGACATCATCTACTATCTCAGGAAAAAATTTTTATAAGGGATGCCAACAAATCCTTGAGGAGGCTAAAATCATGGATACTATTGATGGTTTAGTTGGAGTACAACTGGGGGAATATGACAAAGAATTTTGACCTACTATTCGACAAGAACCTACTAATGGCACTATTGTTATGCAAGAACCAACAATTGAAGCAGAGAAGGAAGAAGAAAAATAGTCTGCTAATCCACAAGAAAATGTTTATGATGATGTTGTTACAAAAGAACCAATAACTGAAATAGAGAAAACCCAAAATAAAAATATTGTTGTACCAGAAGAACCTATCGATGATGCTACTATTATATAAGAACCAAAAATTTAGATAGAGCAACTAGAGTTGAAAGGGGATCAAAAGGAGGATGCTAAAAAAGCATCTGAAACAACTCACATTAAATTTGAAGATTTGATGAAGGTACTAGAGAATTGGGAAAAATTAATTCTCTTTTGCAGATATGAAGTCATCTTCCTAAAGCAACACAAAGAAATTGTTAATGAGCTTAAAAAGGAGTGGGTTGAAAAATTAAGAATTGCAGAATTTGTGAAAATTAATAAGGAGAGGAATCAAGCAATGAAATAGGAAAAGGAACTGTAAGGAGAGGTTAATTTGTTACAATAAGAAAATAATTTGAATTATGAGATCATTAATGTCTTATTATGTGTTAGGCTTCCTTATCCTTCCTATCCTTTATATTTTCAAGAAAAAAATTAGCTCTTCCAATTAATAGCTGTTGGTGTCCGAGTGTGAATAAAATATTCAACCCTTTCCTACATTAATTCTTTAATCTGGGTGCGTACAAATTTCAATGTAACGCGCAAGGCATATGCAGGGGCAAGGTTACAACCTTACATCAACCAAGGATTTGTGATTAACAAATAAACACATTGTTGTAACAGTAATGGAAATTAAATCGCAAAACTTAAAAGACATCCACAAAAATCTATAGAGATCTGTAACAACAATAAAGAAATAAATGCAACAAGTAAAAGAGTATACATAAAATGAAACACACAACACCTGATCAGAAGAGCGGGCCTAACTCTCTGATCAGGGCTACATTAAATTACAACTAGAGATAGAACAACAAAATTTCTTGTATTTTATTAATCTGTAAAGAAGTTGTTACAATACATATCTCTGCATGGCTAACCCTTCACATAGGAATAAAACCCCTTTTATACAATACATGGGTAATAACATATTCCCCAAAACCTGGCAACTAAATTCCCAAAATATACAACAGTTTAGAACAGCACTAGTCGCCGAGAGAGTGAGAATAGAAATGATCCAAAATAGGCTTGAAAATAGTGACAAGTTGGTTATGCTGCCTTAGCATTGTCGAACAACTGTTGTGAATTGTAGAACTGCTGCTACATGCTGCAAAAGAGATACCTGTTCACTGGAATCTGCGGACATAACAAGTTTTAGTAGTTCGCATAGGAAAAACCCTCGTGACTTTACTTCATCAATTAAATATTCCAAGAGACATAAGAAAGGAGGGTTACCTCATAGGTTTATCATAATAAATGCATGTCAATTAGTGCAAAAAGGATGAAGGGATGGGTGAAAATGTGAGCAAAATATAAGCCGATTTGGTGCCCAACATCTCCCCCCAAATAGCCTTCTGCATGCCCTCATGTAGCTCGCCGCCTCAACAAGTTTGGGTTAGATCAGCTGTGATCCTTGTGGAGCTGGGCGTGATCATATTCTTCTACCATGTGTGTTCTTGGGACCTTTTATCCCTCTGAGAGAAGGAATTCCTTCCACCAATCATCTGGTACATTGTATGTTTGGGTATATTACTCTGTTGGCAACCAAATGATGGGGAACTTGAACTGGATTCCCATCCACTAGACCCCGCATGTTTGAACACATGCCACATATCTTGGCACCTGACTAAGTTCCTGTGAAAAATTTGGTGCTCCAAAAGGTTCCCTGTTTCGGTCAGATGTGGGTGACATCATCTACCTTTTCTGGCAACTATCAAGAGTCTCATCCTAGAATGTGACTATTTGTCTCACACAAAGATCAATGCACCACCTCTATGTCCTCAACATCCGTTCCCTATTTCCCTTGATCTCTAAAATGGTGGTGTGCTTATTGTACATGTTTACTGACCATTCATGCTCTCCTCTCATCATAAGAGGCTTAGTGTTTTGATTTGACTCAAACGTATTGGAAGCCTTCTACCAGTTTATCTAATTGAGAGTGTAGGAGGTAAAAGCCTTTAAATGAATGTTCCCCACATATGGGACCAGATTAAATTCTTTGTCCGCATGCAGGAGTTATCCATGTAGATAGATCTCAAACATCAAGTGTTGGGCTGCTAATTCATGTATTCTCATTATACGAAGGAACTGTACACCGTCCTCGATCTCATGACTAATATCCTTTTTAATGCTTTCCAAACAAAAGAAAAAAATCGCTCATGCAAGAACAAGGCATAGCCAGTGTTAGTGTCAGTATTTGCATACTTCCATTGGGGATCAAAATCTACTCTTTGCATTTTCATTTTAGGTGTCTGATACTCAATTTTTGATCATTCCACTAGGTCATGCCAAAATGGTCCACTGATGGTTGTATTCTTCTCATAAAATCAAATTTTCCCTCATGAGGTACATTTGCTGACCCATCTCCATGTTGCATTCAGTTATGGTTTCAGTTATGTTATTTTTAGAGTCAAGGCAGTCATGTTTCCATTAGGTCTTAGGGTTCATTTCCAAGGTCAAAAGCATAGTTTCAAGTGTAAATAAAGGGCAACAAAGGTATGAGGAAGACCAATAAACAAAGAGTGATTGGTAGTAAGTCATGGTTATTGTACAAAAATCTTATTTCACTGATGTAATTTTCATCTCAAAAACATGTTTTTGAGATGAAAATAGAGTATTTTAGTTGATTCATATTTTTTGATGTAATTCAAGTCATTTTATGTAATAAGTGTTCCCATAAGCTACCCAAGCATTTCTCCTTGCTGCAAGAAATGAAGCCATTGAAGAAATCAGTTAAATCAAAGCATCATCCACCTGAAAAGAGACAAAGAAAGAAAAGCATTAAACAAAGATTTGAAGACAAAGTAAAAGTTCCAAAAAACATTATAAAGTGGGTTTTTCTAAGGAAAAATCAAAATCACCCTCTATATAAGATTTCAAAATCCTTTTTCAAAATTCATCATACTCATTTGAAAAAGAGAAAGAAGAGAGTTGAAGGAGAGAAGGGAGTTGAAGTGAATTTATGGCTGAGCAAAGTGGAGGCGCTGCGCATATGGCAGGTTGTGGTGGCACTGCGCATAGAGTAGGAAGCGTTGCACATATAGACAGAGTGTTGTGCATATAGAGAGAGCGTTGCACATAGAGCCTTTGTGCCAATTCATTTTTGCACGGTGTCGTGCATACAACCAGAGCGATGTGCACCTGTACAAGGTGTTGTGCATAAAGCTAGAAAACACCAAGAATACCCTAACAACGATCTAAATTGCTCTTTTGCTACCTAGAGCCTCTAAGAAAGTAAGTACACTCCTTGAACCATCCTCCTAGCACTCATTTCATGATTTTGAAGTTTGTTTTCTATTTAAATTTTTAAACCCTAGGTTGTCTAAAAACCCTCCCTACTTACCATATCCCTTATTCCCACATTCTGTTGTCAAATCCCTCCACCTATCCCCTATACCCTAATCCCCAAAAGAAAATCCTTAAATCCCTATTTACTAAACAGTCCCTACCAAAAAGTACCCTTCTTCTCACTCTCACAACATACATATCTCACCCTGCATCACACAAACTCCTCTCCCCTTCCCCTATCCATATTCACCATAACTCACTTCTTGATTACCTTCTCTAGGGTTTCTAAAGTTTCAAATTCAAATGACATGGATAAAGAGGATAGAGATTATGAGGAGGAGGAAAATAGTGGTAGTGAAAGCATGGGAGATGAACCTCAACATCAGAGAAAACCACATAAGGGAGGAAAAATTATCAGAGAGGAACCATCAAACATCAGAGAGTTACAGGCTTCTCATATGACTGTCTCTTGTTTCAGGCATCTAGGGTGTTATTAGTTTTGTGAGCAAGTACAAACAGTTCAACATCATCCTAACCTGACCTGGCTTTTTGTAGCCAATCTTCTTGATAACAAGGTAACTCTTGCCGAGGTGACATTTACAGTTTCATCCTCCATCATTTTTTATACTACAAGGATTTCAAATGTGGGGGGAAAATGGTATAAAGCACAATATTTGGATGAGCACTACTATGAGCCATACATCAAACCTAGGTACAGGAATGAAAAGAAGAGGACTTTTCCTTTTAGGTTCCTTGACGACAAGTATGCCCCTATGATGAGGATCATTATGAAGTATTTTACATGTGAGGGTAGATTTTACAGATTGTACACCTATCATATTAGGCTTCTTATGCGCTTCACAAGAGTGAAAATGATGAAAATACCATATTTCTTATTCAAGAACATTGAGAAGATGGCCTACATTGTACAAAAAAAGCCATACCCCCAGCAGATGAATAGTATTTATCACTATTCCTTGATTAAGATGATTATGATACACCATGTCAACCTCTTCAACATCTCCTGGGATATATTTATTTCCAATGACATCTTCAATGGTCTTCAGATTCCTCCACCAGTGCCTCAAGAAGTAGAAAGGCCTTCCAGTAGTGCCAAAGTAAAGAAAAGTAAGAAGGCTGAAGAGACTGAAGTTGTTGAGAAGCCAAAAACCTACAAAACATATCAGAGAGGGGCTAGAAGGTTTTTTGCGGTGGATAGGAAAGTGTTTACTCCACTTGATGTGGAAGGGGCCTTGCCTTCTTCATCAGCTCATAGGCAAATGATTTCTCCACAAACTGTGGAAGGGGCTTTGCCTTCTTCATCAACACAACAAGTACAACGGGTGCAGCAGGTGCATAAAGGGAAAGAAAATATACTAGAGGAAAGCCTCAATGATGAAGAGGAAAGGGAATTTGATTTGATGGAACACAATGGATCATAACAGCCACACATTCATCATGGCATTAAGATATTCAACTTGGAGGCTTAAGATGAGGCAACAAATGAAAATATAACCATAAGGAAAAAAGATGCACAGATCCAAGCATTGATGGACAACTTGGCGAGAGCTAAGTATGTCATTTCATACCTTGAGCAAGAGAACAAGTAACTAAGTGACAAATGAATTCTCATGGAGATGGAACTTCTCAAAGCAAAGAGGCAAGGTGACAAAGGCAAATCAGTAATGCAAGAGGAAGAAACTCCAACCACCTTGACTACAAAACAAAGTCTTGAAAAGGAGATTGAGGAGGATAGAGAAGCATGGATTGACAGGGTCATTTTTCATTTGTAGAAGTTGCTACAAGGGGCCATCAGGGACAATCAAATCATTAGGCACGTGGCTCGCCATTACAGGACCCAGAACAAGAGTCAAGCAAATGAAGACAAGGCTAAAACAAGCACTCAAAGGAAAAAGGATGGGTGATAGGCTTATGTTGCTTGCTGAAGCTTCCTTGGCTAACCCAGATGCTTGATGGTGGTTTTCTCTACAAATTTTGAGTAAGTTTTGAGAATTTTTGCCTTTTTGAAGAATCTTGCAATTTTTGACTCAGAAAAATTAGCTCGGTGCCGCGTTTTTCCTAGGGGCATCTAAATAGGAAATGGTCATCATTTTTTGATTCACAATGATGAGTACATGCACTCTATGCATTTTCTAAGCTTTTGGAGAAAAAATGGTCAACCAAAAGGTCAAAAGCACCCAAACAATGACATTTCTGCCCATGGCGTTGCGCATAGAAGCAGTCTTGGGAGAATCAGGTTTTGAGGGGTCAAATCAACTCCCAATGGGAAACTAAAGGAATATTTGTAAAATAGGTAGGATAGAATTTCCAATGAGCTATCATGAGCTCAATTTCGACATCGAGAAGACCTCCAAAATGGTCCTGCAAAAAGTGTTTCGCATAGAGCTTGAGCGCTGCACATAGGACAATTTTGTGCTGAATTTTCACTTTACTGTGCCATGACTGTGATTTTGGATTCTCTCTCATGGATGATGTTTTTACTCATTTAAATGGTGACTAGGCATGCAAATAGGATGGATAGTAGTTACTGGAAGGTAGATTCATTAGATAAAAAGCTATGTCGAGGACAAATGAAACAGTTTCCTCCCTTTTAGAGGGAAGTTGTTAGGTTGCCTAGGTTCTAGTTCTTGTTCAATTTTTGATGGATTAGTTCCTCATCTTAGGGATTCGACCCCTAAGGATGGGAGGAGGTTGAATTAATGTCTATATCTTCCTTTTCTTTCTCATTGTAAAGGGTTGGACTTAGTTGGATGCTTATGCTTTGAGTAGACATCATTTTGTATCAGTTTTCAGCAGGAGATTAATGAAAAGTTGCAATTATTTCTTTGGGATCCATGTGATATGATGTTTAGTTTAGTTTTCTCTATTGTGATCATATGTTAAAAAAATTTTGTACTTCATCAATCATTTCATTGCTTTTAAGTGGATGTTTTCAAGTTTATAGGCATAACCCATAATATTTATGCTCTGTTTTGGGAAAATATTCACAGTCTATGCTTTCTTCAGTTTAGGAGGGCTCTCTCCTTAGTCTCCTTAGTCTCCCCTCCTTAGTCTCCTTAGCCTGTCCTTTATACTTCCTTACATGTTTCTTGAGTTGATGCACCTGCTTCCTTAGCCTCCAAAACTTTGTTTTCAACCGCATTGTATCCTTGAATTGTAGCCGGTATTTCTTTTTAAGGAGCGGCATCCGTTTCTTGCATAGTTCTATCCACTCCTAGTTAACAACCACTTTGTCTTTCTCTGCAGCTGGTCCAGCACGCAGTGGATTACTCAGAGGAATATCTTCTGGGCCTTCTGCTGGGTTCTCCTGCCTCGGTTCCTCTCCCTCAATTACTTCTTGCTTGACAACCACCTCAACTGGCCTTGCAACTGGTTCATTAGGTGGTGGATTACTCGAGAGAGTATCTATAGGTTCATCTATTGGGACCGTCTTTCTTGGTCCCCCTTCCTTGGGCAAAACTGCTTCCTTCTTAACAATTACCTCGACCTGCTCTGGAGCTATTTAGGTAGGTGGTGGGTTGACCAGAGGACTATCCACTAACATTTCAACCAAAATCTCCCTTCCTGGTTCCCTTGTTTTAGAAGCACCCGCTTCTTCCTCTCCTCTGGGTTCCAGGGCATCTACACGAACAATGCCTTCATCACCTGGCTACTGCTCTTGTGGTTTTGCGGGGTGTTCTTCCTCCCTTTGTCCTTTGGTATGGTCTTTCTGGGTGTCTGTAGCCAATAGACTAGCAGTAATCGGGCCTTTAATTGACCCATCAAACTTTAGAATATGAGGAACAACAACCTCCTCCTCTGAGCGTCGAGGTGAACGATACACCCTCGCCCCTTTTGTAATGGAGGCAAAAAAAGAAAACTAAAAAATGTTTTATGCCTGGCTTATAATAGTCTCAGTTGTGACTTCGAGCTCTTTTCCCTTATCGGAAACAATTCTGTTATGGCCTGAGACTTCCTCCTATGTGGCCTTCCATCCTATGGTTGACACTGGTTCTTGTAGAGTAGTGTCAACCTTAGGATTTAATTCTTCCACATTTTTTTGAGCCGAATGGGTTGGTGGTGGTCCTTGTGTGACACCATCATCCGTATCCAACATTTCTTGAGAAGATGACACTGGCACTGTTTCCTCTGGCACATCATTAATAAAGGTGGAATCTTGTATCATGGTGTCAACAACTCCATCCATTGTGTCCATAATTCCTTCGTCTATTAGCTCCACGGTCTCTTCTGCCTCGGGACTCTCTTGCCCTAATTTGTATTCTTCCATTGGCCCCACAGTTGAGGCTGGTTCTTGTGGAACAATCTCGGCAGTGTCACTAACAAATTCTTTTGTTTCAGCTCTTTCCTCCCCTAGTCTATCTTCCTCCATTGGCCCCATGGTCGAGGCTGGTTCTTGTGGACTAACCTTAGCCGTGGTGCTAACAATTTCTTCCATCAGCTCCATAGTCAATGCTGGTTCTTGTAGTACAGGTTTGACTATGATACTGGTAATTTCTTCCATCTCCGACCTTCCTTGCTCTGGTACCTCTTCTTTAATCGGCTCCATAGCCAAGGCTGGTTCTTGTTTAACAGCCTCGACTATTTCTTCCACTTCAATCTCCCTTCCTTGCTCTAATTCTTTGACCTCCATTTCCATCTCTTCCAGCTCTTCTTGATATACGTATTCATCCTTTGCTACTGGTTCCTCTTCCATTCCTTCGGGCTCATCTTCCCTAGCAACTATAACAACTGCTATCTCTTCTTTGTCAATTCCTAGAATGTTTCCCATGGAATTTGAAACTGGCCAATGCATGCATAACCAATAGTCGAACCAGCCCATGGTTGGTAATGACTGTTGCAACTTGTTGTGAGTGCCGAGTAGATTGTGCCATTAGTTGGAGGCCTTTTAACAAAAATAAAGGCATGTTCAATGAGAAGACCTTCGACAATGGAAATCGGATGTGAGCTAGTTCCCCGAGGTGACACTTGAAATATAGTGGTGTACCTCCCTTCGCAAGTTATGTATTTCATTATAAAACTTGCTACATCGCCCCATGGATGTGGTAATGAATTCCGGTCATACCCCCGACCTTTTTGAACAACTCTCTCACCAGCTTGCAGGAATGCTTCAGGGAACTCCGGGAGGGAGGTTCTCCATGAAAACAAGTTCTGTCCCTACTGGGGTAATCCACTACCTATTGCGTTGGCTTCCTTTATGACAGGGATTTCTATCCCTCTAACCCGTGAGCTTTCTTTTCCCAAGTTAAGTGTGAATTCTACTACAATTCCTTTGTCGAAACCCTACAACCTATCGAGATAAACGTCCCAACGTGCATTAACGAAGATCTGCCACACTTCCCTATTTTTGCAGACTAATGTGGTATCCTTCGTCATGTGACACACAACAAACCCACGCATCACTATAGAAATAGTAACAACAGAGTGGACATAGTCAGCTGTTAGGGAGAGAGTAGCAGCAATCCACACTAATAGCAGCAATGGTAATAGCATGGTGGGGGCGCAAGGTAAAAGGACTGTGACAATGGCTGGTAAATTTTAGAAATTGCAAAGAATGATGGTGAATTACGGTAACACAATGGAATAATTAGAGTAATTAATTTCGATGCATTGGGAAAAGACTGATAGGTTATTGGTGTACAAAATTCAAATTCCAATGCGTCGTGGCCATTATTACAAAATCACGGTATTTTTGGGTTACCGTTTGCATCAGATTTAGTAATGATGTATCATTATTATAGTTTAAGTACATCGTCGTTTATTCATGACGGGAATCCCCCCCCCCCCCTCCCCCAACTTAAATGTGGTCATCCGCGGCACGTATATGTCTCATTAATGGAATATTTTAATTGAATCTGTAAAAGTCAACGGAGGCATACCTGGCAACCTACCTGGTAGTGGAGTAACAACAAAGTAATCAAGAGAGTAACCACAGTGGTCGAGTAACAACATCGGTGAAGTAAGAACAGTGGCAGAGTAACAACACCGGCGAAGTAACAACATCAACAAAGTAACAACACCGACGGAGTAACAACATTGGTGGAGTAACAACACTGACAGAGTAACAACACTGACGGAGTGACATCACCGATGGAGTAACAACATCTGTCACTTAGAATTTTTTTTAGGAGTAATAACAGTGGTGGAGTAACAATACCGACAGAGTAACAACACCGACGGAGTAACAACATCGACAGAGTAACAACACTGGCGGAGTAACATCACTGGTGAAGAAACATCACCGAAGGAGTAACAACATCTGTCACTTAGAAAAAAATTTAGGAGTAACAACAGTGGCAGAGTAATAGCACCAGCGGAGTACAAACAATGGCGGAGTAAGAGCACCGACTATTACTTGGAAAATTTTCTTTTAGCTCCTCCTTGTCATATTTTGATCATTATCCCTGCAAAGACAAACAAGTAAGTAGTAACAACATATATTTATTATTTATTTATTTATTTATATTTTTTTTTAGAGGGAAAAGAAAGCATTCTCTACACCAACAACCATCAAACAAGATTTATCAGAGAGATGTTTCATGAAGGCATCCTTAGAAGTTTGATGGTGGTATAATTTAAGACGGTGTCCATTCACCAAGAAAGAAGTACGAGTGTCATATATTATAACCAATCTGATTGTTCCTTTGTCAAACACAACATCCACTTCATAGGGTACCATCCAATGAGTGTGAAGCCTCCCTTTGAAATCTTTGAACCAGGAGTCATAGAGCAATGCCCAATCTCCTATATGAAACACCTTATTCTTGATAAATTTGTCATGCCACTTCATTCTCTGTTGTTGAATAGAAATAGTTTTCTAGGCAACCACTAAATGGATTTCATCTAATTTGTTGAGATGTTCCAACCGGTGTTTCTAGGTCTCTGATAAGTCTAACCCTACTTCCAAAGCTTTCCTGAGCGTGATGATCCCAAATTCAACTGGAAACAAGGGGGATTTCCCATAGGCTAACTCAAATGATGAAAACCCGGTTGTATTCCACCATGTTGCCCTATATTCCCAGAGAGCTTCTGGAAGTTTCTAAGACCAATCCTGGTGATGGCTTGCTACAATTTTTGTCAACATATTTTCGAATACCTTGTTTGTACTTTCTACCTATCCATTCACCTGGGGGTGGTAAGGAGTTGTCACTCTATGTTTAAACACATATTTCTGCATAAGCCTTGCTATCATGTGGGATGTGAACTATGATCCTCGATCTGAAACAATCTCCCTTGGAGTACCATATCGAGCAAAAATATCTTCAAAAAGAAAATCTGCAACCACCTGTTCTGTTGCTTTCGCAACCGCTCTAGCTTCCACCCACTTTATCACATAATAAGTGCAGACTAGAATGTGATCCTTTTGATGAGAAGGTGGGTTGAAAGGTCCAATGAAATCCATTTCCCACTTCTCAAAAGGTTTGAGGACTAGCTAGGGTTGTAGTCACATCTCATCTGATTTTCTAGGCTGTCCCATGCGTTGACAGCTGTCACATCTTCGGACATAGTCTCGGGCATCACGAAAGATAGAAGGTCAGTAATATCCCATTTGTAGCACCTTATGTCCTATTCTTTTATCTGCAAAATTTCCTCCACAAGGGCCATCATTGGCAGCCTTCAATATCTCATAGATGGAATCCTCAAATACACAACACTGAATTTGCTTATCAATCCCTATGTGAAAAAGGTACTCTGCCATCCACAAATATCGGGTATTATGATGAATAATTTTCCATTGTTCCCTGTATGACACGTGACAAGGTACCTTCCCTGTAGCAATATAGTTAGCAATATTTGCATACCACAGAGTGTTAGTAGACACTGAAAAAAGATGCTCATTTGGAAAACTATCTTCTATGGGTGTACCTTCAGCATTATTTTCTAGTCTAGATAGAAAATCAGCAACCACATTGTCCTTTCTTGGTTTATCTACTATGGTAATGTCAAATTCTTGAGGTAAGAAAATCCATCTTGTAATACGACCAGGAGTAATGGGTTTATTCATCAGATACCTAATTGTTGCGTGATCAATATGTACAAAGGTGGGATACCCGGTAATATAATGCCGGAACTTGTTGATGGCATAGATGATGGCAAGGAATTATTTTTCAGTCACTATGTAGTTTAACTCAACATGAGCCAAGTTCTTACTAACATAGTAAATTTCATATGGTACCTTGTCCAATTGCTATCCCAAAACTTCCCCAACTACTATCTGAGAGGCATCAACATGAATATGGAATGGTAATGTCCAGTTCAGCCCTCAAAGGATCGGAGTGCTATAGACAAGTTCCTTGATCTTCACAAAAGCTGCATCACAGTCATCTGTCCACACAAAATCTACATCTTTTGTCAGCAATTGAAAAAGTGGATGTGCTATTTTAGCAAAATTTTCTATAAAATGCCTATAATAACTAGCACAACCAATAAAACTACATACCTGTGTCGGTGTTTTAGGTATCAAGAAGTGCAATATTACCTTTATCTTAGCTGGATCCATTTGAATTCCAGCAGCTGAAAGTAAATGCCCCAAGACTATTCCTTCCTCCATCATCATGTGGCATTTTATTGTACTCAAAGAGACATGTGGCCATTTACATCTTTCAGGAATTTTCTCCAAGTTCTCCAACCCCTCTTCGAATGAGTCCCCATATGGACTAAAATAATCCATATAAATCTCAACACTGTCATCTACCAGATCAAAGAAAATCCCCAAAATTTCCCTTTGGAACATTGCAGGTGCATTTTAGAGACCAAATGGAAGGACCCAATATGCAAAGGTTTCCGAAGGGCAGGTGAAAGTGGTTTTATCCTAATCTTCAGGAGCTATCTAGATCTGATTGTACCCACTAAATCTGTCCAGGAAGGAGAAGAACTTCTTTCCATCCAAAGTATCCAAGACTTGATCAATGAACGGTAATGGAAAATGGTGTTTCTATGTTACCTTATTTAATTCTATGTAAACCACACATATCCACCATTTACCCTTTTTCTTGGGGACAATCACCAATGGGGAAACCCATTGGCTATCTAAAATGGGGTAAATAAATCCTACATCCAGCATCTTTTGAAGTTCTTCCTTGACAATGTTTTTCAGAGCAGGGTTCATCCTCCTCTAGGGTTGTCTCACAGGATGACAATCCTCTTTGATGTATATATGGTGGGTACATACATTGGCAGGAATCCGTCTCATGTCTGTGTAGTCCTAGGCGAAGGCTTCTTTGTGTTTTTGAAGAACATCCAGGAGCTGTTTCGTCTGGGATTCTGACAGATATGGATTAATATTTAGGGTCTTCCCTGGCTCTATCTCCATATAAATGCTATCATGGGACATAGTTGTAGGAAGTTCTTCAAATCCATCAGTTTTTTTAATATTTTCCCATGTTTCACAGCTCAAGACAGACTCTAGGATTCACTGACTTGAATCTGAAATAGAACAGGGATCACTAATAAAAGTGGTAATGGTGTCATCATTTGTTTCTATTTTCAATTGAAGGGCCTGCCCAATAGTAAGGACTAGCCTTAATTCCTCATTTTTAGATTCAAACTCTTCCTCCAGTAAAGGTTTCTTGCAGCCAGCTGGCATCACTGATGGGATAGGTTTTGCAGGAGGGTATAGCACAAGATTTTTAGTAACCTGCCCATTTGAGATAACCGTGTGCCCAGAATGACACCCAATATAAGCGTCTGTGGATGCTAGCCCTGGTCTTCCTAGAATTATGGGATGGCCACCAGCTGGGGACTACGTTTGCAGCACTAGGAAATCCACAGGCTAATGCCATGAATCGACTGAGATTATGATATCTTCCAACTTTCCTATCAGTTTGACTGTAGATTGATCTTCCAAATCTAACATAGTAGGTGTATGTTTCAAATTTCGAAGACCTAGTGCATGCATAGTTTCAATGGTAATGACATTTATGGCAGCGCCCAAATCTACCAGCACATTCAGAATTTCTACTCCATTAATTTGCATGGTTAGAATTGGGTTCCCGGGATCCCCATATTTCACAGGCATGGCCTTTCCCATCATAAAATCTAATAGCTTTCCCATCACATGAATGGTGAGTGGGTCCCTTGATTTCTTTTTAGGCTTCTTAGCACAATATTCCCTGAGAGTTTTTGCATATATAGGTACGTCCCTCATAGCTTGTAATAGGGGGATCTTAACAAAAAAAAATTGTAACTCCCCTAACAAGTCAAACTCAACTTGAGGGATCTGTTTACTCAAGGTCAATTTTTTCGGATAGGGTGGTTCAGCTTGTTGTTCTTGAGTAATTAGAAACTGAGGAGGTGTCTGATTTTTACTAACTTGGTTCGATTCCTCCTCAACTGTTTCTGTTTCTTTTGCCTCACTGCCAACTTGTGTAATCATAATAGTTGAGGGTTGAGCATCTACTACCCACCCAGATCTCAAATTCATCTCATAAAGTTCTGTGGTGGATGCTATATGAAGGTAGGTTGAGGGTGTCATCTTGTTGAGCTCCTTTATTGTTAGGATTCGGATTGGGTTGGATAGGAAGCTAAGGACGAACATGATGATTACTAGGAGGCATATTAGAGGGCAAATGGAGTTGTTGTTGTGGGATTGACTAGGGAAACTGCACAGGAGGAGAGGGTCCAAGCCAGTTCAAAGCCCACAAGGAACTTGAACTCGCTTGAGGAGCCCACTGTTGCCAGGGTGGAAGCTGATATTAGAGCCACATAGGTGGATAAGGCATGGACTAAGGACCCATATTAAAATTATTGAAATACTGAAATGGGTCCGAAAACATACCTTGATTTCCAGTTAGTGGCTGAGTTTTCCATGGATTTTTGGATCCCATAAAGTACAACTGCTCCATCTCTTCGCCTGTCCCTTGAAATACTGCTTTCAATCCTGGAAAGGAGGGGCATGAACTTGTTGCATGACTCAACTCACAGATTGCACATTCCTCTAGGGAGTTCAACCGAGAATTCTCTCTATAGATGCTTCTTTCTGCACTTTGGGAAAAATATAGCCATAGTCCTTTCCAATTCCATCTATTTCTATTTTACTTGTAGTGTGTCCATCTGTGCAGACAGGGTACTCAGGATATCAGTCCTCAAGTTATCCAGCAGATTTCTAATTTCTGCTTTCGTGACACCTCCACCAGATACTTTTGTTGACTGAATTCCCTGTTTATTCCTTGCAACTCCCCTCGAGCACTGAATGCACAACTCACAGATGGTATCAAAGTCCTCTTTTGATATGTCTCCCTTCCCCACTATGTTTAACAGCTCCAGAGAGTCTTCTCGAAAGGCTCGGAGAAGGATAATTTTTAAAATGTCCTTATCCAAGGTAGAATGACCTGATCTTTGTAGCGTGTACTTAAACCGTTCCACACAATCCTCCATGTTCTCGTCTTCTTTCTGCATGAACTTAAAAAGTTCTTCCTTAATATCTTGAGATTTACAATAGTCCTGATACTTCTCCAGGAAAGAGGTTTTCATCTCATCCCATGTGGTGATAGTCTTTCCTCCTAGACCCATAAACCATCACAGGGTTGTCCCTTTTAGTGTAGTAGGGAATATTTTCAATTTCTGAGCATCCGTTATATAGTCATATCCCTGACATACAATATCAAATTCAAATAGGAATGTGTTGGGATCCTCCGAAGTCAGCCCATGAAAGCTAGGTAAAGCTGTTAAAGGAATGGGCTTCATTGGTGCACTAGTCCCAAGATCCCCAATTGGGAAGTCAATAGTAGAGGTTGTAGGTGCCATGAATATCCTCCAATAATCACTGGGGATTTTAGCAGGTTCTGCAGGAAGTGATGGAAGGGTTCTTATCACAGGAGTTTGAGTTGCTTTAACAGCACTCCCTTTATCCCTTGGTGATAAAATGATCCCTACAACTTCTTCCTCTCTGTCATAATGGCTTGACTTTTGAGACCCCTTTTCTGTGACTTTTTCTTCCCTATTGGAATGGGCTAAACCCTCAGATCTTCTGCTTGCAACTTCTTCTTCCTCTGTTGCCAGTAGCGGTACTCCTTTATAGGGTATACTATTGCATACCTCTTCTGCTATTGGAATGGTCTGCTGTGTTGACTCAACAGGGGGTACTCTGGATAGAACTGGCTGTTCTAAAAATTTTCCCTCAGATCTTGTTCGAATAACTAGCCTTATAGCAGCATGAGAAGATGCCTCTGATTTAGCTTTTGCGATGATTTGTTGGATATAAGTATTCCTTCCCAAATCTTGTCCTCCCTTCTTTGGGGCTCTTCCTTTGCCCCTTTTATTAGAATCTATGTTCATAGAAGTCGGTGAGAGGAAGAATATTTAAATTAAGTCACTATGCTTAGGACCTAGAGTAGGTTGTCAAAATACCATTCCCTTCCCAGGACAAGAGATCGATTTTTAGCAAACAAGAAAGGAAAACAGCTAAAAGGAAATCTAGGGTTCAGGGCCTAGAGCAGGGTGTCAAAAGACCCTTCCCTCCCCAAGAAAAGAATCTAAATAAGAAAAGAACACACATACAAGGAAATCTATAGCTCGGGACCTGGAGCAGGGTGTTAAAGGACCATTCCCTCCCTAGGAAAAGAGATTTGGTTATAATAATGCAGAAAAATTCAAAACAACTAACCGAAGAAAACAACTCAGCCCAAAAACAATAAAAGAAACAAAAATCAAGACACTACACTTAGTACTTGGAGTGCGATAGCACTTCCCTCCCTAATACGAGAGGTTGATCCTCTGGTTGATATAGATCATATCTTGCACCTTGTTAGCCTCCCCGACAATGTCGCCAAAATGTTGGTGTGCAAGTGTTAATAAAATATTCAACCCTTTCCTACATTAATTCATTAATCCGCGTGTGTACAACTTTCAAGGTAATGCGCAAGGTATATGTAGGCGCAAGGTTACAACCTTACATCAACCAAGGATTTGTGATTAAGTAATCAACACATTGATGTAACATTAATAAAAAATAAATCGCAGAACTTAAAAGGCATTCACAAAAATCTATAGAGATCTGTAACAGCAATAAAGAAATAAACACAACAAGTAAAACAACATACATAAAAGGAAATGTGCAGCACCTGATCAGAAGAGCGGGCCCAACTCTCTAATCAGGGTTGTGTTAAATTACAACTAGAGATAGAACAACAAAATTGCTTGTATTTTATTAATCTGTGAAGAAGCTATTACAATACATATCTCTATGTAGCTAACCCTTCGCACATGAATAAAACCCCTTTTATACAATACATGGGTAATAACATATTCCCCAAAACCTGGCAACTAAATGCCCAAAATATACAACAGTTTAGAACAGCACTAGTCACTGAGAGAGCGAGAACAGAAATGATCCAAAATAGGCTTGAAAACAACTGCGAGTTGGTTATGTTGTCTCAGCATTGTCAAATAACTGCTACATGTTGCAAAAGAGATACTTGTTCATCGGAATCTATGAACATAACAAGTTTTTGTAGTTCGCATAGGAAAAACCCTCATGACTTTACTTCATCAATTAAATATTCCAAGAGACATAAGAAAGGAGGGTTACCTCATAGGTTTATCAGTGACAATAAATTCATGTCAATTAGTGAAAAAATGATGAAGGGATGGGTGAAAATTTGAGGATAAGATAAGCAGATTTGGTGCCCAACAATAACCCTGAAGGAAAAGTGACCATATAAGATAATGGAGTTACACAAATTCCTGGAAACATTTCAAAGTGTTAATTTCTCATCACAACATTTGTTGTGCGATTTGTATGTGCATGATATCACTTGATTTGGGGATTAATAATTCAATCTGACACCCTATGTGGGAGATGTACAACTTAGGGATTTTGTTTCTTTTATGCAAAATCAGATAGAGTGGAAAGCTGCCCATGACATTGTAACAACTAATGAAGAATGGGTAGAATTGTTTATTAGAGGAGAACCTAGTTCAAATAAATAAATTGCACACAAATAAAATAACATATGGTGGTTTACAGCCACAAGGACACTATTGATGGACCATCAAGAATAATTTCTATAGAGATGCCAAAGAAATATACAAGGAATGAGAATTGGTGCCTTGGAAGGATGCAAGTTGAGATGGGCTCTTTCCCAATCATAATTGAAGAAGGGATACCCCTATTGTTATCAAAGTTTTGAGAAATTACTTTCCAGAGTTCATTGGTATTTTGACTGTATTAGGAAGATTGGTGCAGGCTAGATATGACTTAGATTCAAGTTCCCTCATTTTTTGTTACCCACCCATTGGTATCAACATCCATAGTATTACTGATAAGTTTTTGCAGGGAGAATTAGTTATTACTCAAGGATATAGGGCCAAAGGTGAAGATATGGAAGGAAAATACAACCTGACACAACTTCACTCTCAACATGTCAGGCATCAGTGACATGAGTCTACATGAGTACATGCATAAGATTAAGCCGGGGGGACATGTTAGGTGATGAAATTTTCATCTTTTTTCCTACTTATTTTACTATTTATTTTGTCCCTTTTTAACCAACAAGACCATATCTTATTGTAATAGGCCATTTTGTCACATATGGTCAATAGGCCTTCAATTGGATCAATCAACATCCTTTTACCTCCTTCTCATCATCATTCCACAAATCCCTAAGCATTACTCATTGTCATACTTGAGTTTCTACCTAAAAACACCTTGCTTCAGTGATTTTAAGGACCAACGCTCCACGGCCTCCTATTGGAGAGTAGTGACAACTAGGTTTCTCCATTGTGGATTGTGTTGATAACCACTATGCACCTACGTTGGTTCTATAAATTTAGGAAAAAGAGAGAGAATATTGAAGCCTCTTCTTCCAGAAGCTTCCAGGATATGTTGTAACCATTTACCTTAGATAAAAGTATTGAATCCTATCCTATCCTACCTAGGAGTTTTAATCGATTATCCCTTGATCTCATCTTCCCAGCAAGAGTGGATATCAAGCCCTAATTGGTAAAATAATAAGAATTCATGAACTAACTCTTTCATCTATATATTTACTACCATCCATAAGAAAGGGGTTGGATTTTGGAGAGTGATTCTACCCTTTTGATGTTATTGTGAGAGATATATTTCCATGCATACGTTGATTAGAGGTGCACTTTGTGACAAAGGAAGGACAAGTCAACTTGCAGGAACTCTTTTATAGGATCAACACCTATTTTTTGGTTGTAAATCACTCCATTTCTATTAATGCAAAGATTTCTTTGTTTTCCTATATGATGTTATGGTTTAATATTTTTTAATACCATGTTGATATATTGAATAAAGTGATTAGATGATGCTACATAAATTTTGTGGATCGTTGGCGTGTGTTATCTGATTGTGTAGGTTCTACTAATAGCGATTAGAGTTATGATTGAAGCATTCAATATGAGGAAGGAACAAAGAATACGAGAGATTCTAGGTAGGATTCATCTCGTTTTATATTTACTTTAAGGAAAACATTAGTGCCTTTGTATTTCTATTGTTTGGGAGATACAAACATTAATATTTTATTAACTTTTATGTCTTCACAAACATATGTTGATACAAAATTACGGAAGAAGCATTCAAGTAATACTTTTTTTTTTGCCAACAATTCATACCATATCTTGAAGACTTTAATGATATTGCAATAGGTAATTCGTATTGACACAAATAATACTAAAGAATTTCAAAGTTTAGGCTATAGGAATCATCATTTTTTAAACAAGGATTACAAATAATTTTGAAAACTTAGAAGTCTTGGTCATTAACATCATTGTCTACAAAATTGTCATCCAATGTATCATTGTCAATGTTCATAAGATATTTCAAGTAGTTAATAGTATCATATCCTCTTCTTGACTTGCATCATCTTCGTCATCATTGAAATCTGATTGTAGACCATCCATATTGTTACCAGATGTATTTGGATCATAATTTTCTATACCATCCATATTGTTGTCTTTTGTAACATCATGTAACTTTGTATTAATGTTGTCTTCTTGTGCCTCAACATAACCATATTCAATAGCATCATGATTGTAAATTTCTCCAATGTTCTGTAATCGCTCTCTCTCATTTTTTTCACCATCATTATTTTTCATAGTATCCACTAATGTATCATCAAATACATGGATTAATCTTGGATCATAATGTATAACAAATATCCATTTGGGGTCCAGAATATCTTCATAGAAAAATACTTACACATCGTCGAGTACATACATATATTATATGTATGCTATAACAATTTTATTGATTAATAAACACATGTATATATTCACAATAAACAATGTATTAATATATTATTTATCACTACATGTTCTAATTCTTTGAGTTAAAGAAATACCTACTCACAATGAATTGGTAGAACATAAGGCTCCTTATCCTCTGGTAAGAACTTTGAGGAATCTATAGAAAACAATCCACTATGGGTATTATGTATCCATTTCCTCTCAAATGCTTCATACCATCTACACTTAAAAATACAACATCTGAAAGAGCAATAATCCAAGTCAATAATTTCTTGTATTTTCCCAAGATATTGTAGATTCCCTTCAATAATATGATTATATTTTGAGCCTAATCAACTAGATTGCTTGAAGTCAACTATGATGCCACAATCGAAGGATTTCTCTTTACTTATACACATTCTACACGATAATGTTGACCATATTGCCACATTGTTGGATATATCTTTGCCTGCGAAAGACCATTCATTTTAGTTAAAACAAATAAAATGATGAATATTAAAAAGTTAATAGTGTCAAAACTGTAAAGAAACCTCATTCTATAAAATTACAACTATACCTTTCCTTCACATCCTCTAGACATGTTGATTTCATATTTTGTTATGTTTGAATCTATACTTGCATCTTCTATTGGATTTTGAATTTGTTTGGTTACCCATTCTAGTGTGAAATATTTGACTCATTCCCCTTACAGAGCAATAGGAAATGGGGTATTCCTTGTGTTTGATCTCTTAAATTGTCTCCTTGATTATAACACTTCTTATCTCTTTCTATAATATAAATCAATCCATTTGTTCATAAGGTCCATGTGGTATAGAATGAACTTGTTGAGTAGAGAACTTTCGTCTACACCTATTACATGTCAACATGCTTATTTCAAACTCCAAAGGCCATGTTGTTAATTTGACAAATAAATTACAGAGTAAATTAATGATTGCAATAAAAACAACCACAATGATCATGAGTTTACTTACTAATTTCTACTTGAACACCATTAGATTGTGTTTTTCCTCCGTCAATAATATCTAATGCTCATTCGTCATCCCAGGAGTGTGGCCCATCATCGAAATCCTTACTAAGGAATTCACATAGGAAGAAAAATGCTTCATTCAATACATACCCTTCAACCATGCAACCCTCTGGATGTGCCTTTTGTTAGACATATATTTTTAGAGTTTTCATATACCTGTAAAATAAAAACATCCACCTAATTGATATGACACCTTCCAATTAAATTTCATTGACTATGTTTATAAGTAAATGGACATATAGGTCAATGAAACTTGCAGGGAGCTCCTTCTCAAATACAGATATAATTTCTATAATTTCCTTCTTCTATTTTGGAACTTCACATTTTTGGATATCCTTGGATCTCACCTACCTAATATAAGAATACTAAATTAGTATGAACAATCAGGAAAAAATTAAAATTCAATACAATATCTCTATGTCTCTCACACATGAACATTACGTAGCACATACCTTGTAAATGTTGACAATCGACTTATGGCATCCGTCAGGTCAACGGTAAGAAATGGATCCCCCATAATTTCCAATAGCATGATATTCTATCAAATGCATTTATCAAAGATCAACATTAGTTATTTTTTTCACATAATAAAATATCATAATATATTAGCACCTAATCAATTTTAGTAATAAATCTTAAATGATGATATACAATACCTTCATAAAATTATGAAAATAATTTGTTTTAAATACTATGATATGTCCATCAATTATAAAATCTTTATTTAATGATGACCCATAGAATATAGGTGTCCTTATTTAACATATGGCATATTTTAGTTGGTCTAGCTCTTTCTTTTTCAAAGTCGATGGAGCTTTTGCATTTTTTTCATTTTTCCTACTATATGTCGAAAAATTTAATCCAGGACATTTTTGAAGATGTGAATGGGATCTAGTAGGTGAGATATTGATAGATCCTTCCAACATGGGAGCTCATAAAACATGGATTTCCTTTTCATCCCTTTTAGCATCTTAATTACAACTTGTTCTGGTTCTTTAATAGAATCACCCCCATCAAAAAAATCCTTCCAAGATTTCAGTCTAGCATCTTCATACTTATTAAGCCAATCAACTAGACCCATAACCATGGGAGGGCCTCTATTTTCAACGTTTCCATCAAATTGAGAATTATGGAAGTTTCTAAACCTATGATATGGTGGTAGAAAAACCATTTTGTTTTCATAAATAAATTTATGAAGATCTTAAGAATGCTTCCCTTGAAATTGCTCTGCACATCTCAGACATGCAAATATCATCTTTGTTTGAAGCCTTGCAACTCGATAAGGTTAATAATATCAAAATAATAGTGTAAAACTATGTTTGAAAGCTGGGATTACAATAAACTATTTGTGTAAATATGTAAATTTTGGGTGCAACCGAACATGGCCTAGAGTTTGGCAAAGTCTATGCATTAGCAGAGCGCATTTTGAATGTACCATGCAGTGTCGTAAGGGCTTTGGGGTGGGTCAAAGCCCATACTTTTTGTAAAGGTGCATGTTTTGCAAGGGATAAATGGTTTTGGGGCCATAGTTGCTTGTTTTAAGGAGTCCATGATATTTGAACCATGGTATTTTGATGATGTAACCCTATAATGTAATAATATATATAGCGTAAAATAATAAGAAGAGATATAAATCAATTGGTTTTGATCCAGATTAGTGTTATGGATGAATTATTATGATATGTAATTCGGTATAAAAGGAGAGGCTCTGTAGTTGAATGAGGAAAGGCCTGGGGAAGATTTTGTAGTTGAGTACATTGACAACCTACAACTTAGTGCGTAGGCCAAGAACTATTTGTTGTTCAAAGATTCATTATATTAAGCAACAGTTATTGTGGACATAGCCCTACACTAGGGTGAACCACATACTTTTGTGTTTTTATGTGTATATTTTCTTATTATCTCTTGTAGAGTAGTAGTTGTTACAATTGCATTTTACTTAAACATAGTGATAGCTTATGGTTTTATATGGCATGTTTAAGTGGTTAATCTAATGCGGTGAAGTGATTTATAAATGCTAAGAATAATATAACATAATAGTATCATATCTCCTAGTCCTTCAAGACTATAGAAACTTGGTTCTGAATCCTCCAATAATCACTTCGGGTGAGACTAAGATCTTCTTGTAGGTCATTTCTGAAAGGGCTAGTGATCAAGGGTTTTGTTGGTGCATAGTATAGATTGAACCTGGGTCAGCCCAAATCAATCCAGCAAATGGTTCCATTAGTGAGGCTGGGATTTGTTTGAGGGATATGTGGATGTGGTAACCACCGAAGAAAGAGATTAAATACTAGATAGACTTGGAAGAGTGATAATTTGCAGATCAACAAAACAGAAACCCTGATCTGACATTTGAATCTTGGTTATAGAAGTATATTTTTACAGATAAATACATGATTTTCTTCGCTTATTTTCTTGTTGAGCTATACGAGTGGATATCGAGGTTGACCAAAAGGAAGAACTATTTTAAGGGTGAAGAACCTATGTTGTGGACTCGTGAACTGATACATCGACTCAAGAACACTGACAATAGGATTTTAAGGGCTATTGATTTCTGGATTGATAGCATATTGGGAGGATTCATTACTGAGTTCGATGTAGACTCGACCATGTCCTAAAGAAAATAAAAATGACGATTCTTCAAAGGACCGCAAGGTAAGTATTTAAAATCTCTGAAATTGTGGATTAAGATGCTTCTATGTGAAAAGGGAGTTTTACAGATGCAATCAGATTGCTAATTTACTTATGTTTAGAAAAAGAGAGAATAAATTTGAGCAAGAGATCAGAGTAACATGAAGTGGAAAGAGATATAGAGTATATACTAGAGACAGATCTCATGGAAAAGGCCTGAAGAACTTTGTAGAGACTAATTATAGTCCTATTTTGAATGGATCTAAAAGTGAAAGAGAAGAAAGCCACCTTGATAACCCCCATGTAACTTCACAGTATTCACCCTTCTAGCTTGAGAGTTCGTAGAAGCCATAATCTAGTAATATCCAGGGTGTTTTTGAATTTACCCCTCCCCCTACCCCACCTACCCACCATCCCCCTCCCCTTACTCACCTCCAACCCCTCCAAGAAGAAGTATGGTTAACAATACTAAGGTACTTGTTTTCAAAGGAACTGGATTGGAGGATCTATAACAATTTTGGTTTTTATGTGAAGTTGTATGGACAATGAAGTAGATCAACGATGAGAATATAAAGAAAGTGCAGCTTGTTACGATGCTCCGAGATAGAGCATTGACATGGTATATGAAGTATTCAAATAATCACAACAGAACATTTTCGTATATTAAAACAACCCTAATAAGAGAGTTTAAGAAGCTGAAGGCTAAGTTGCAGTGCATCACCGAGTTGAAAAAGATCAAACAAAAACCTACTGAGTCTATTTGGGAGTTTGATTAGAGATTTAAGGTGTTATTGGATCAAGTAAGCTTTGACATAGCTTCGTAGCAACATCAAGAATGGTTTATAGCTACACTACTACCACATATCAGATTTCCATTGATGCAACAAAAGATAGAAAGTCAAGCTGAAGCTCTACAGATTGTGATGAAATTGGAAGCTTCGCCTATAGGAGATACTAATGCAAGCATGCAACAGATTCATAATCAACTGGCGAACCTAACCCTACAAATACAAGACATCAAGAAAAGTAAAGAAATTAGAGAAGAAGTATGGTCTACAAAGTGGATATCGGAGGTCCATTCTAAAGAACAATGCCCTATCTTCAGGGATTACATGTCTGGTGGGGCATCGAATCCGTTGAATATAGGATCCAAACTATGGTGTGAAATATGTAAGATTAGAGGCAAACATCAGTCAAAAGGCCTCTAATTGTTACATAAATATGTACAGACTCCAAAGAATCTATATTGAAAATTCTGTAAATCAGTAGGACATGATGAAAATAATTTTCGGGCTTATGAACTAATGATGCAGAACGATGTTGATGGTTATAGAATTTAAGAAGAAGAGTATGGACATGAGGACAATGGAAGACATTTTGGTTGAGGAGGTTAGCAAGGAAGAGTTCAAGGTAGTGGAACTGGTCGATGACATGGACACATCATTTGCTATAACTATGGCCAACCAGGTCATTTTGTGAGAGATTTCCAGAACCCCACAATGACATGTAAGTACTGTAAATCCTTTGACCATGTAATTGAAGAATGTCCTATACTTATGGTGAAGATGAAAGAAAAAAGGAATCAACAATTGACATAGAATATTCAAATGATGACTGTTGAAAGGAGGATCGATGAACCTCGAATTAGTATTGTCACTAGAAGTGGAGTTGCGACCGATAGTGATAAAGTGGATGAAAAGAAAGAACTTGATATTTAGAAATACTATTGAGAAAGTTCCTATTTTTGATATTTAGAAAGAAAAAGAAGTATTAATGGAAGCATAACAAAGTTTCGTGGATGCTGGAGTTTCGATATGTAATGCACAATCAAAGCTTGATTAGGAAAGAAACCATGACGTGTCATCAGATTCGACACAGAATTGAGCTCCGACATAGAACCGAGCTCTGACGCAGGATCGAGCTCTGACATAAGACTAGGATTTAATAAATAAAATAGGTATTTTAAAATATTTTCTGTAGACTTGTATGAAATTGTTAAGAGATTAAAAGGTTGTAGAAGGCATTCAGAAGTGGATAGATTCTTGCACATCCAAAGAAGCACTACAAAGTGAGATGCCGAAAGCCAATAATTTGCAGTGGTAGAAGATAACCAGAAGAGAAATGAGGTGTAGTGTGCAGATAGGAGAGTATGAGATGGATAAAATTATTCTAGATATGGCATCTGATGCTAATGCCTTAACAAATAATACATGGGAATTAATGGGTAAGTCAAAGCTACAGTGGTTACCTATTCAGTCAAGTGTGGAAAATTAGCAAAAGATCTTCCCTCTGGGAAGGCTACTAGGTGTCAC
This sequence comes from Pinus tabuliformis, assembly GCA_031772625.1. Lineage (NCBI taxonomy): Eukaryota > Viridiplantae > Streptophyta > Pinopsida > Pinales > Pinaceae > Pinus > Pinus tabuliformis. The sequence continues at coordinate 385,554,008 of CM062805.1, read as the reverse complement.
AGTGGATGTTGAAGGAGTTCACACTACGCTGATTTTGAAGTAATAAATATAGTCAATGAGAGTAACCCTTATCTTAGATTGCTTGGAATTGAATAGGAATTTGAAAATATGTCCATAATTAATCTGAAGAAGAGACAAATGATATTTGAAGGACACAATATGAGAGTAATTTTCCCTTGGATCCATCAGAAGGACTAAGATATATAGAACCAATTAAAGAACAATAATGTACAACTGACATAGATAATATCTGTCAAATGACAATGAAAGAACAAGATTTTGTTAACGCTATTGTAGAGGGCAAGTTGATTTGGGAGCGTGATAGTTCTTGTACCTTGGACCCAGAAGAAGATTTGGAGAACTGGCAGAATGGGTTGCATGAATTATCCACAAGGCGTTGTGCAAGAATTACTAAATTAGTTTTTTGTATGATATCTGAAATATGTAACCTACGCTCTTATGATGGCTTAGGTGATGTAAATAGTTTTATTAATGATTATGAAGATCAAGTTCCAAGAAATCAAAGGTTGCCAACCTTGGATATAACCCTGAAAGCTACCCCTGCTAGATGGTGGAATGCACATAAGAATAATATAGGAGGTTGGCAAGAATGTTGAATACTGATGGGGATAATGTTTGGATAGATAGATACAGAGATGGAGATAAAATATGATGGTGAAACTAATCCTAGGAAGCATATCCAACTATGCACTACAACGTGGAAGGAAATTCCACAATAAGAATTGGTACATGGATTCATTCATACATTAGAGACAATCCCTAAGAACTAGTACCTAGAAATGAAGCTTCGACATGGTATCACAATCTGGGCAGACATGATTGATGGCTTCATATTAACATTCAGCTTTGAGGATGATTTCCCGTACATAGATTTGGGCCTTCAGACAATCAAGAAGATGATCTTTGAGAATGTAACCCCACTGACATGGTAGAAACTTGATAGGGCTGTGCAGATAGAAAATGAACTGGGGTGCTATAACCTTATTGCAGATGAAGAAGAATCTTCTCTCAAAATCGACATAAAAGAGTCAGAAGGATACCACAAAATTACTTGAACTGAGGTAGAGATACGGGAAATAACAAAGCCACTGAAGACATAGAAGGTTGTTGAGTGTAGTATATGTTTGACTACTGGACCATCATTTAATTTTCAATCCAGAAGTTCATAAATTTCGAGGTGCACCACTGGAAATGACAGAGAATTACTGTAGAAATCTGCAAAATAAAATTCTAGCTTGTGTAGAAACTGCTCACACCACACTGGAAACTGGACTCTCACTTAGAAAATAACAGTAAAATATTTCACTAGAAAAATAATTCTTAAAAGAAATGAATAAATTCAAAATTCACGCTACTTAATAAATCAATTGCAAAACTTGAAATATTCAAAAAGTAGATTTATTCTTGTACTATGATTCTTGTAATAGGAAAACATAGTGAGCTCGTTTATGTTATGACAATTTTGTTCCTGTACCAAAATGACCCTGTTCTTGTATTGGAACAATTATGTCCCTACACTAGGAAAACAGAGAAAATTCATTTATGTATTATAATAACTCTATTCCTGTACTAGACTGACTTTGTTCTTGTACCAGAATACTTTGTTCCTGTACTGGAACGTTCTGTTCCTACACTGGAACACTATGTTCCTGTACCAGAACACCCTGTTCCTATACTAGAACAAGCTTACGTTGGATAGTCCTTCATTCCTAAATTAATGTTCCAATGTAGTAAACAGTAAAATAACAAATGCAGGAAAGGAACTTCAACTTGAGAAATAATGAAAATAAACATAAATCGAATGCAAACTTCAATAAAAACACATTGCAAAGGTTTAAGGAAATTCACACTTGCAGAAATCGTAAACTCATGCGTCGCAATGAAATATCACCATTCAAGCTTGAACTTAAACCCCTTCCAAAATATATTTCACTGTGTAATATATATGTATATGTATTCTTCACAAGGTCAAATGTATTGACATGAAATCTGTAAACTCAAGAAATATTATTATGATTGTTGTTATAAAACATATTTAGTTATAGTCATTCATGGATATTATAAAAACTTTTAAGATCGCATACAGAGAATCATCTCACAACTATACTTTATATTTCAACTAGGGTATGATCTTCCATAAAGAAAATATGAAGAACTTAAAGCATCAAAACTGTAACCCTAGCTACCTTCCAGAAACTATTTAAGTAAAATTCTCAGAAAAGGAAAGACATGCAACATTTCTTAAGAAAGGAATGGAAATGTTGGAACTAAAATAAAGCACTCAACACACACATAACTCCTCAAATCCGAGATAACAAAAGCAAGAAATGCATTTGCAAAAGATTTGCCACACCTGCAAACTCAAGCATAAAGGAATCAATCATGTGGAAAATAATATCACTCCATCTAAACACATCGAGATAATTTTTGGGAGAATGAGCTAGGTTGGTTGGGCCCTAGCCAACTAGCTCGTTTCCCTTTAAGGAAAACTCTTGGTTTATGCGAATGAAATTCACAATATAGGAAATAGATATAAGAGACGCATGAACCTGGCATTAAATTAAAATATCTATCTTTTACAACATTTGTAGTAGTCGAACCTCCAATTGATCAGAGGGAAGGGGGTAGAACCCCCAACATTCAACTCAGCAGTATAAAGGTACAAATAAATGGCTTGCTAGCTAGGCTTGGAGCCATAGCTCTATTTTTATAACCTTTTTACATTACGAGTTTGGCTTTAAAAAAGATAATCGTTTGAAAATAATGGAGATTAAATACCAACAATATAACATGGATGGGAAATCTAGTTCAACCATGATCTAATTGAAGAAACACAATTCTAATACGAAATATGCAAATCTGGGCATATTTTGGAATTCTGGAAAAAATAGTATTTTTCATTAAACTGCCTCAAAGAACCTTGTGTAATTCTTAGACCAATACGAATCTCGGAAATATATTTAGAGGAAACCTAATTTGTCATGTTTTAAACAATAACCTTTCTTGGAATTTTTGGATTCATCTCCATTTCCTTGGAAATCGTTCACAAACTTGGTTGTTTAGTTATTTTTGCAAATCTCGGTAAGATCCTAAAATTATGGAAAAAGAGTATTTTTTTATTAGACTACCTTAAAGACCCTCATGTAATTTTTAAACTGATCCAAATATTGAGAAATGGTTTCATTTCTAGATAATTTGTTATATTGTTCAAAAATCCATTTGCTCAGATTTTCGAGATTCGCCTCCAACTGCACACAAATTGAGGTCAAACTTGGATGTTTGAAAACTGTGCGAATATTGAGCAAATTTGTTGATTTTCTTCTAGAGATCCACACGTGTGACCTGGGTGCAATCCAACTCATCGGAAGGTGTTATAACATTATTTTGGACAATAACCTTCCTTGGTTTTCCCCGGAAGCGTGTCGAGATGTCAAAGCTCCAAATTGGTTGCTCTCTAGTGTAGGAATGTTGCTCTTTAGTGCAAGAACAGGTCAATGAAAGATAAGTGCACCTCTGACTGTCAAAAAGGATCCAAGATAATTCCAAATGTGTGTTTATACTACCAGCTAGCATTTTCCTCTATGGAAATCTTGAATGATGAAGTAGCCCACATATACTTGGAGCAGGATCACTATGCAATGCAGAAACACGAGAATCTACATTAACAATATTCTAATGAAAATTAGTCCAATAAATTCATGTAACAAAGGTATTCTTATATAAAATACAAACCATGCACAAATATTCACTATTGCATTAAAAGAATGAAGAAGGAGTTCATAATCTGGTAAAACAAGGGAATGAGTAGGGCATCATATGAATAAAAATATTCATTAAGAACAACGATTCTGGGGCATAACAAAGGTGAACATAGGATCAAAGAAGGAACCCAAGTTTGGAAAAATGGGAGACTACTGGGATGAGGAAACAATCAATAAATTGCAAAGTTACTTCATGAATTTCAAGAACTGTTTCCCACCAAGTTGTCACAGATGAAGGGTATAATATGAGATCTAGGAGCTATGAAGATTCCCCTTAAGCCTAATGTGAAGTTGGTCTAACAAAGACCTTATAGGATGAACCAGAAATATAAGGAAAAAGAGAAAGCAGAGCTTGACAAGATGATAGTAGTAGGAATTATTGAACTTGTAGAAGAATCAGAATGGGTGAGTCCTATGGTGGTGAAAGAGAAGAAGACTCAACGAGAAATTAGGATCTGTGTTGATCTAAGTAAGTTAAATGATGCATGTTTAATGATCTCTTCCCTAACCCTTTCACAAATGAAGTGCTAGACAATGTAGGAGGTCAAGAAGCTTACTCATTTATAGATGGATTCTCAGGTTATCATCAGATTAGGATTGTACCTGAATATTAGCATAAGACCACATTTGCTACAGAATGGGGTTCATATCAATACGTAGTAGTGCCTTTTGGATTAAAAAATTCCCTTACTATATTTTCTAGGTTGGTGGTCGCAACTTTTAAGGAATACATCCACAAGTTTTTAGAGGTATATTTTGATGATTAGACAGTATTTGGATTGTTGAGAAAACATGTTGGAAGTTTAAGTCTTATGCTCGACACATGTAGACAATATCAATTTCTCTGAACCTAAAGAAGTGCATATTTTGTGTGCCTTCGACATATTGTTGGGACATATTGTTTGTAAGCAACGACTAATGGTGGACCCTCCTAAGTTTGTTGTCCTTGTGAACTTGCCTACACCTAAGACAGTAAGACAACTTCACACTACATTGGGAGGCACTCAATATTACAGGAAGTTCATCAAGGGGTATGCTTAGATCACTGTGCATATGGAGAAATTGTTGAAGAAGGATGTCACTTTTCAATGGAATGAAGAATTTTATAAGATCCTCGACATATTGAAAGGAAAAATGGTAGTTGCACCTATACTAGTGTTCCATGATTCAAATAAGGAATTCCATGTCCCTATAGATGCCTCTTGTATAGCTATGAGAGTGGTACTGGAACAACCTAGTGTAGGAGAGATGGATCATCCATTAGCTTTTGCAAGAAGTTATCTAAAGCAGAAAAGAACTATACCACTATAGAAAGGGAAGGACTGGCCATGGTATATTATTTACAGAATTTTAGACATTATTTTCTGGGTTCACACTTTAAAATGTTTGCAGATCATTATGCCCTAAAGTATTTGGTTAATAAGCCTATTTTAGGAGGGAATATCTGCAGATGGTTACTGTTATTCCAGGAATATGACTTTGAGATCATTAATAAACCAGGGAGACTAAATGTAGGACCTGACCATTTTTCAAGACTAGAAACAAGGGAAGAACTAACTAGCATCGAGGATAATCTCCCTGATGCACAATTATTTACAATGAGAGTGGAAGATGACCATTTCACAGATATCATTCAATTTTTTACCACAGGAATGGCTCCTTCAAAGTATACTAGGCAACAAAAGAAATAATTAGTGGTTAAGGAAACTGAATTTTCATTAATAGAAGGATAACTATCTAAGATGGGACTAGATGAGATACTACACAGATATGTTGTTGACCATGAAAGACAGATGATTTTAGTAGAGGCTTGTGGGGGCACCATCGGTGGACACTATGCATGAAAATCTAATGTGCAGAAGATTTTAATAGAAGGATTGTGGTGGCCTACTCTACATAAATATGTGAAGGAGTACTGCTGAGCATGTGATGTGTGTCAAAGAACCTGGAAGCCTTCCAGAAGGGATGAGATGTCATTGGTACCACAAGTTACATTACAAACCTTTGATAAGTGGGCCATTAAATTTGTTGGACCCATCAACCCACCTGGAAAGCAGACTGGTGAAAGGTACATAATTACAACAACTGATTACTTGACTAGATGGGCTAAACCACATTCTGTAAGGGACTGTAGCATAGAGACTGTTGTGAGGTTTATTTTTGAGTAGATATTGTCTAGATTTCGATGTCTGAAGATTTTAATGAGTGACCAAGGTTCACACTTCCTAAGTATGACTATTGAAGCATTGACTCAGGAGTTCCAAGTTTATCACCATGTTGTAGTGACTGCAACACCTTACAAAATGTTGGCATGCATTCAATTTTAGAGCCTTCCTTGGATTTTTCCTTAGTTTTTTTCGATAGCTCGTGTTAAGTCTTTACACCCTCCTCACTGGACCATTCAAGGAACATATTTTTACTTGTTGGTCACAATGTCATGCTTGCAGTCATGTTCAGGACATGCACAAGGTCTGCCTTTGTGTGCACGAGTTGTGTCCGCTATGTAAACATTCATTGCACTCACACACAAAGTTGTATGCACTATCACATAAGCGTCATCACGGTCGTTCAATGATTTATCACAAGTGTCATGCTTGTCGGTCACACCATCTGTGAGTCGCATTGAGTGTATGTTGTCTTGTTCGTTCAAGGTGTCTTGTCGTCAAGTCAAGTTGAGTGTGTGTTCGTGAGGTTGTGCATGCATGAAGTCACTCGTTCACACAATCAGTCATTTTGTTGAAACCTTGTCGACCGAACCAACCTCCGACAATCAGACGTCTGCTAAGATGCATTGTGCAATTTCATCTCTCAGTGATTGTGTACTGCTACCCAGAATTACACAAAGCTTGAGGCTGCCTCCCACGCAGCCTGCACTGTGCAATCCTGGAATCGACTTGATTGACTATCACCTAGAACAACGCAAAATTGTCCCAACAAGACATTTGAATTTGTGCTTCGCGCAAGCACATCAACCAAGCCTCTAGCTGGTCAACCAGAGAATTTGTTAGGGAAGTGACATCAGGACTCACTCCCCTAAAAAGTTGAGCAAAAGTTGTTAAGCATGCCCACTCTGCTGATTGAAGAAATTGCGCAGACATGTCAGACATACGCCTAGTCTCTATCACTGTCTCCCTCAAAAAATTGCACAGTGTTTCCAGTGACTCACCCAGTCAGATGACCTGCTACTCGCTCAGAAAACTACACAATTTTCATGAACAGTCACCAAGGTTCTGAGCATCCCGCTCAACTCAAAAACTGTGCAACACCAGCCTCTTAGCAATTGCGCATTTTTTTCCAGTAGCACTCCCACAACCCACTGCCAGCTCCTTGAAAAAATTGAGCATTTTTCCAAGCAAGCCTCCTGAAGCCCATTGCCCACTCCCCAGAGAAATTGCGCAGTTTTTACTGCCAACCTCCTCTGTTGCCTACATTTCTTCCCTTAAAAAATTGCACAAATCTGCCCTCTAGCTAATCTAGATCCCGCAGATAGTAACTATTGATCTGGAATGTCCATCTCAGCCTCCGAGTAACTTCTGTGTAATTTTCAATGGTAGTGCCCGAAGCTCACTTCTCGGCTTGAAATCTACCTCGTGCAGTTTCAAGAGCATTGTCATCTCTCCCGATCACTTGCATCTGAAAGCGAAAGATAATGCATCATGGTAGACTAGGAGATTTTTGGATTTGATGTCATCTCATAAAGAGTGATTGTAGATACAGGTACATGGATGAGACATGAAGCGATGATGAATGAGATGAATAAGGAGAGCACATGCAAAGAGATTTGTTCACAAATAGACGAATGAACAATACATGCGAGGAGATTTTTTTACGAACAAACGAACACGTGAAGAATTCCAAAGTACAAGCGAAGAAGCGACGTGCACATGCGACCTCAAGTGAACAAAAAGACCGTTGAAGACTCTGCACACCTTTCCATGCAGAGTGAGGCTATGATACACCATGAGAACATTCATCACCCAGCAGCACTGCAACTCGACATGGACACCAGTAGCAACATGGACATATTAGCATTGTCGTGTCGAGTCGTGTCATGAGTCATCTTGGCCACATCAATACTGTGGGCCACACTGTTGTAAATCAATGTAATGTAAAGTTGAAGTCCAAGAGACCCACATGTAATAGGAAGAGTCATGTAAAGTTTAAGAGACAAATAAGTTGAACAGTTATGAGGGAAGTCGAACAGTCACAAGGGCCAGTTTTACCCTTGGGTATAAATACACCTCATTTGTACATGCAAAGGACTTTTTTTCACCTTAGCACCTCTTGCATAGCCTTGAGAGTCTGTATTATTTTCTTTGAGGAGTGAGGAGTGGCTCCAATGACCCACTTACAAGGTTAGTGATGTATGGTGTAACAATGTGTCTTGGAACTTTCGCTTAATTCAAAAGCCTGATAACGGGCCAACAGGTTTTCACATATGTATAGTAATTTCTTTTAAGACTAATATTTGAACACTTGTAATGCATGTTGCTTTAGCCTGTGTTAAAATAGTTGAACTATTTTAGTTGTTCTAATACATATGTTCTGGCACCATTTCGGGAGATCCCGTGAATGTTGGCGGGTCCTGCGCTGTCAACATTTCTGGTGCTAGAAGAAGGGTCACTAGTTGTTTATGGCTAAATGTCCTCTCAATCCCACTCATCAATCATCTGGTCAAGGTAGTAACTCGCACTCCCTCTCACCTACGTGTTGTTATAGACATTTTTGGGCACTGTGACCCCAATCATATATGTCCATAAACCAAGGGCTCCTAAGTCCCTAAAAGTGTTGTTTCACACCCTAAAGGAACAAGGTCAGCTTATTACATCATCTCCCAGAAGTTCTCCATAGAAAACTGTTCAGAACTAGTCAAATCTTGACCATACAGACTGCCCAGTGCAGAAGGTGCGATGCATCCCACCTGCCCAGAGTAAAGGGTGCGATGCATACTGGATAGCTCTTCTATAGGGTGTGATGAGCGAGAGTGGACAAATGGCAGAGACAATTTGCAAGGTGGTTCGACATGGAATCTTCCAGAAACTTCTCCTATGACACTTGCCTCTCTGAATTCGCGTAGGGATGAGTACGAGATCGTCAATCTCCAAGTGGAATCAAGAAGTATCAGAGAGAGGACACTAATCAAATCTCAGAAGCTGACTCACCTCCCTGCAATCATCTATATATGTATCCCTCATCCCAGAGATCCAGGAGGCTGGAATTTTGTATCTTGTAAGGAAGTGCTGCTAGTTTCTTGGTGTAGCATCATAGTGTTGGGTGACCTAAGCTTTTCATGAGGTGAAGAATGGCTTTCTTGCTGAGAGGATGACGCTGGGTCAGAACAATTGGTTGTAATCCTCTTTGCTATTCATGATATTAATAAAGCTATTCAAGTTTTCCTCCACATTCTTGTATGATTGATGATATATGCATTTGTGTGGTCAATATATATCTGGTCCTATATTTTTTGTGATAGTAGATCTCTATTCTTAGATAGTGTTATGCTGCTTTGATTCCACAGGTGCTCTTTGAAGCTAGGTAGACAAGGAAGCGAGTGGCAAAGATCTATCAGAAGGGAGAGGAATCAAGCAAGGAACCAAGCGCAAGACAGAGGTTGGTCTCCTTTGTTCCCCTCTTATCTACTTCTCATAAAGGAAAATGAAAGTAGTTTTGGTTTGTTTGTTTCTAAGATAGCTACTAGTCTTAGTGGGACTAGCAGCTCTGCATAGACACTAGATTTCCCGAAAACAAAATGGCGACTCCACTGGGGATCGAGTAGCTTGTTTGCTTTTCTATACTTGTTTGTTTTATAAACTTACATATGGAGCCTGAAGTCAAGCCAGCTAGCCTTCGAACTGCATTTGCTATGCAAGTGCAAAGTAGATCAATGCTGCTTCAGTCTATCTCCGTGTTTTGTTTATAAACTGAACAATCAATTTGCAAACATCCTAATTTCCCTTGTGGTGGCTGTAGTAACCTCCTTAGATCTACCCCTATGATTTATTTACTGATTAACACTTGCTCAGCCTAAATCCCTAAACTGTGCTGCAAACCGTGATAAAGAACTGGATCAAAGGTCTCGCACTATACCATCGCACACTCTCTTCAAGGATATCAGTATGCATCGCACTTCCCGTGTGCAGTAGGTGGGATGCATACTGGAATCCCTGTGTAACAGGTGCGAAGGTCAGAGAAGGCTAATTTTGCCTCCAGACTTTGGTTTTTCTTCACTCTTTTCAGCTCTATTCAGGCGTTTTGCTGTCTGTAGTTAATATACCTCTGTGGAAACCCCCTTCCTTGCCATTATTCTGCCTCCATTGTGCAAAGAACTGTAAATTTTTTTATGTATTGTGAGCCATTTTCAGTTCTCTTTTACAAAGAAGTAGTGTAATTGAACTGTCGTTTCTTGATTTGGAAGTGTTGCAAGAGTCATTTTCAGTCATAGAAGGGAATCCGATTGTTCTTGATAGTCGATTACACTGTTACTCTTGTATTTGATTTGAATTAATAGTTTTTCAAGTGTCGAAAGCAAGCTTTCAATTTCAAATCGCGAAGTGTCGTCATTGTCTTCATTTTGTCTTGAAAAGAAACTTGTTAGTAATGTCGCTTTGAAAAATAATTCAGATTTGCGCTTAGCTTTCTTTTATCATTCACACATTAAGAAGGCTGAAAACAAATACATGCATGTGCATTTGCATTTAGACTATTTGTTGGTTTGATTTAGGACAGTGCATATAGTGTGTGCTCTCTGCTCTATGTTGAAAGAATATCATCTCTCTTTCTTTAGTAGCTAGGATTTTCATTGCAAAAATAAGATTAAACGATTGTTTATCATCTTAGATTGCATTTTAGGAATTGTATATCTACATCACGTGGTGAACTTGAAATGAAAATTTCTTAAACAAGATCAACTGTAAAATAAATTTAATGAATCTAAAAACGCTTTGGAACCTAATGCACAACATTTAGAAGTCTAGGCTAGAGACGTATTCCAGCATCGTAAAGCCTGGTAACTGTTGTTTTCATTGCTGGTTGGGTGATTCCTCCACTTTGAGACGACAAGTGCTAGTACGGACTTGTGCTGCCATGTACCATCGAGTATATATTGGGAGACCATAATAGGCTATATCCTTTATCCATAGGAAACCGTGTATGCTGCCCTATCGAGCGCAATGCACTGAACATAACATTCGTGAAGATTGCCTGCCGTACCGTAAAAAGTATTCTGTAGTTTTGCGATTGGTTTGGTAATCCCTCTGTCTAGACTTCTAGAGTAGTCTCTTTCATTCCTTTTCAGACTCCTTAAAGGAAAAGGTCCATCTGAGCACTTGTCACTTCAAGCTCATTAAAAATCGAAGGCGACTAGAGTCATCTTTTGTTTTTTCTCGACTCTTAAAAATTGAAAAAACAAGTTGTGTCAAAGCGTCTAAAATTCATCTAATTTGGAAACATATTTCCCCTTTGATTTTTAGTTGATTGAGTAATCCGTAATCACGGAAGAAAGTCAATTGAAACCCCGTCGTTCGCGGAGGCTTACGAGTCAACCGTCTTTGTCTCCAGAATAAAAATTGTTACGGACGAGGCGAACTCGTTTAACCGGTTCAAAATCCCCTGGTAAAGTTGGAACAAGTGTTCCGACACCATCAGAGACTCTGGTTACTCCAAACATTTCTGGTATCCCTGCCTTTATAGAATAAGTTCCGTAGCCACCAAAGGACAGTAGAGCTTATCCTAGTATGAAGGTAAACACTTATATTACTGAACCAGCTCCATCTATAGCTGATTCGGAAGGTGTTATTCCCAAAACATCTATCGCTGCAGAATCTATACCTTCTTCGACACCAGAAATATTTTACGGACCTGACAGTCTACCTCTTCCACCTGGTCTGATTACTATAGAAGAGATTGTGGAGGATCCTCCATCTAGTACTCCATCGCAATTTGGAGTCGGGATCACCCTATATCCTTGTTCATCAGAAATTTGTCTACCGTTATCGGAAGCTCCTGTAGAATCTCTAGGAAATCGTTTGGATAGACTAGAAATGTTTGAACAACCGTTGACATCTAGGACTGTGTCATCTAGCATAGCGACGACAGAACTTCCTGCTGTCACTCCAACAATGTTCGCCGGCATACCATCTATCCCAACTAGCTCTCAATCGCTAGATGGGGCCCACTCAGGGGCTATTTCGACAGTATGGTCTATTCCCGTTTGTTCATCTGGAATAATATCCAGGAGCTCTTATGTTGAGTCTCAGCAAATTGATCCTTCACGGTGTCAATTTGGGCAGTCTGGTCCTCAAGGGAAAATCATTCCTTTGAGTACCGGATTACCGCCGTATGGGGGGCAATATACCCTTTCATTGTCTCCTCCGGGAGAACAACCATACGAGAGTTCACAACAAAATTCAGGTTATGCTGGAATTACATCTAGCAGTTGGGTGTCGATACTGCCTCAACAACCAAGAGTTGTATACTTGATGCAACAATGTTTACCTATGTCAAATATACCAACTACGCCGGCTATTGTGACGGTGTCGCAAGTACAAGCGTTGCCTGTTGTATGCCAACCTCAGGTTTCTCAGGTCGTAATGCAACAACCTCTTATCCCTGCGACTCAACCACAATCGCCAACTAGTGGAATGACACAGGCCCAAACGGGTACAATTACCCCTCATCTTGGTCAAACAGCCAGTATTGGACAACAGCACATGGCTTCACAACCATGGTTGGTGCAATATCAACAACCGCAATTCCAACAAGCTTACCAAGGACCTGAGCAACAAATTTTTGCAAATAATGGGCAGCCGTATATTCAAAACAGTCAAAATCAACCATTATATAATGGTTATGCCCATCAACCTTACCAAAGTTACTAGCATCAAATGCATTATGTTGGTATGCAAAGACCAACTGCTCAGGCGATTCCATCTTATCCTGGGTATGCTTTTCCAAACCTGAATCAACAGTTACCCTTCGTGGCAACTTTAGAGTTACCGGATCTAAATCGGCTAATGAACGATCTAATTGCTTACGCCCCTTGGTGGCCAGTGATTCCGCATAAACTTTCGTCAGATATTCCTAAATTTAATGGAAATCCGGGTGAAGACCCATCGAATCATGTGATGACCTTTCATCTGTGGTGTTCATCAAACACCCTAAACGATGATTTGATTAGGCTTCGCCTTTTTCAGAGAACGTTAACTGGTCTGGCAGCAAAATGGTATATCGAATTACCTAGAGCTTCGTTTGATAACTTCAGTGCCCTAGCCACAACCTTTTTAACCCATTTTCAGTTACCCATAAGGTACGAAACGGGAACAGAACTTCTTACCAATTTCAAGCAAATGACAGCCACTCACATATCTAATCATATTCATGAGTGGCGACGTCGTTGTAGAATGGTAAAAACGTACGTTCCTGATCAGCTTTTAGCTAAATGGTATATTAAGTCATTATTACCTTCCATTACAGAAGATGTGGCAAAGGGAGGAGTCGTCACTGAAGAGCAAGTTATTTCTCATGCGAAATATTTAGACTTGATTTATACTCAGTATGGCACGCTCTACGATAAAATCCCTGACGCTCCCAGACCAGAATTTTCCATTCCTCCTCCTCCTAAATCAAACAATGACTCTCATGCCAGCGATGGCGTGATTGGTACGACATACACGAAATCAACAAAGGCTACATCTAAAAAGGCCCGTAAGATTTCTAGTCAAAATGAAAATGAGGAACTTCTCGCCTCAGAAGTAAATGTTGTCTCAACTAACAAAGGCAAAGAAACCAAGAAACCAGGAGGCAAGAAGAAAAACAAAGGGAAGAAGAAGAAACAGGAGGAATCATCACCTGAAAAATCTTCTGCAAACCCTTTTGGAGATAAGAAACCAAATCGTCCATGTCTTATATGTGATGAGGATCATTGGATAAGAGATTGTCCATATAAAACTGAGCTTAAAAAATTCTTCAAGAATTCAAAAACCTCGGCGGTATTAACTGATCTGTTTCCAAATCCAGGAACAAATCTAGTTGCCAGTGATAATGCTTCCCCATCCCAAGTGCTGATGTTGTCGGTTTCGAAGCAGCAAAATGATGCTTTGATAACAACAAGGAATAAAGATTACGGGAATCCACAGCTGTCAAACAACAAGGATAATGATCAACCTAGTAGTTCGACAACAACTTCGACAGAAGTTGTGCCGCCCATCATTCCAAAGCTAACAATAAAACCGCCAAAGGGAGTAGTACACAAGTCGACATTTAATCCTCATGCCAGAGTAGCACAACATTATAATATAGTGGAAGATCTGGCCCAATCGCCATCCGCTATGTCGACACTTGAGGTACTGCAAAATTGCCCCTCCCAAAAGCAGGCTTTATTATCAGCAATAGGTGGGATTGACCCAAAGGATTCTAATCTTGTGTCCTTTAATCACAAAGGATATGATCCTCAGTTACCAGCTCAACTAGCTTTCCTCATTCAAGTGAAAGCCCTCAACAAAACTGTTCATCGAACAATTATTGATGAGGGGGCATCTACATGTATTATGTCGATGAGTTGCTGGAAAACTTTAGGATCTCCAACCTTGTCGCGATCTTTGATGACATTAAAAGCATTTGATGGACGAACATATACCCCATATGGGATTTTAAGTAACTTGCAAGTTGAACTGGGGGGGAAAATAGTAGAAATAGATGTTGAAGTAATCGACAGAAACCTCGATTACAACATCCTACTGGGAAGGCCCTGGATATATGTTATGGTTGTGGTTGTGTCGACCTACTTCAGGAAGATTGCATTTCCCCTTCAAGGGGGAATTACAATCGTCTACCAACAAACATTTCTCCCCAATAGTTCCCAAGTTACAGGAAGCATTCCGATGATCAATGGAAGCCCCCATTCGCTTCAAAATATCGGAGTAGGCCTACTAAAAGACCCTATATTAATGGGGACTTTTTCCCTCCCACCTCCAATTAATCTGGCGGAAGTGGCGATGGTAGGAACCTGCAATATGATATCTTCTATTCAAAAGATCTTAGAAAACAATATTAGCATGGATCATCTGCAGTTATTGCCTCCAAGCCCAATAGAAATATTGTAGCAATCAATGTTTTTGGCATGGGAGGCAAACCCAAATCAATGCTCATCAAGCGTTTGGATAGATAGGTCTAAGGAATATGGCACCCCTTCAGATCCTTGGTCGCAAGTACATTACACAGATGAAGGAATTGTTCAGTCAATGATAATTGACGGGGCGCCATGGGAAGATTACCACCATCGTTCCCATCTTCCGGATTGTCAAGTAGATACTCCTGATGACCTTCATCATCCTTCAGTTTTTGATTTCTTATCAAATAATCTAAATACAGTGGATTCTGAGTGAAACCTGTCCAATATCAAAGAGACTATCGCCATAAATATCTCGACCAAAACAGATGTTGTAGAGAATATTTATGTTGGCAATTGTTTTTCTCCTTCAGAACTGGAAATATACGAAGTTCTTTTTCGCGAATTCAGAGATGTCTTTTCTTGGTCATATGATGAAATGCCAGGCATTGACTCGAATATAGTTGAACATGAAATAAAGATGTATCCAGATGTCAAACCAGTACGACAATGGATACGGCAGGTGCACCCCAAGAAAGCCGCTACCATCAAGGCAGAAGTTGAAAAACTTCTCCATGCTGGTTTTATTTACCCGTTTCCTCTAACAGATTGGGTATCGAACATTGTTCCTGTAATGAAAAAACAAGGAACGATTAGAGTGTGCGTCAATTATAGGGATGTAAATCAAGCTTGTCCAAAAGACAACTACCCTACACCCTTTATTGACCAGATAATTGATGAATGCTCCGGATGTGAAATCTTTTCATTTATGGATGGATTCTCCGGGTATAATCAAATAAATATCCGCCCACAGGGCCAGTCAAAGACTACATTTATTTGTCCATGGGGCACATTTTCATATCGCAAGTTACCCTTTGGTTTAAAGAACGTAGGGGCAACATTTCAGAGGGCAATGAATTATGCCTTCCATGACATCAAAAACATCGTTCAACCATATCTCGATGATCTTCCAGCTCATTCGCGAAAGCGGACCGATCATCCACAACATTTGAGAGCGATATTTCTACGTTGCCGACACTACAAGATATGACTCAATCCACACAAATGTGTGTTCTGTGTCAGTTCTGGTCGTTTTCTTGGCTTTGTAGTCTCAAAGGATGGGATTCGTCTCGACCCATGTAAGGTTCAGGCAATCATAAATTTTCCTCCACCTTCAAATTTTCTTTAGATTCAGAAACTCCAAGGGAAAGCAAACTTTCTGAGGAGGTTCATTCCAAATTACACCGAACTTGCTAAAGGTTATACACGTCTATTGAAAAAAGAAGTACCCTTCATCTAGGATCAAGTCACACAAGCTTCCTTTGATGCTTTAAAGGAATCCCTAATAAAAGCATCATTAATGTATGCTCCTGATTATCAAAAGACTTTAACCTATATTTGGTTGCAGCGGATACAACCATCGCAATGGTTTTAGTTCAAGAAGACAATGGAATTGAACATCCTATATATTATTTGAGTAGAAACTTAAATGTTATAGAAAGCAAGTATTCCTACGTTGAAATGCTGTCTCTTGCAGTTGTTCAGGTGATACAGAGATTTCGACACTGTGTCCTCTTTCGAAAAACTACCATTTTGTCAGATTACAACCCCATGACTTATATCTTGTCACGACAGTTGCTGGGGGTCAAATATTCAAAATGGATAGCAATTCTTCAAGAGTTTGATCTGGACTTTGTAAAATCCAAATCGAAGAAATCCCTGGTTTTCGCGGAATTAATATGCGATCTCCCATCGTCGTCCAACGATGAAACATCCAAAGAAACCATCGTGGTGAATCTTTGTTTCTGATATCTTCAAGCAATACGTGGTATGGAGATATAATCATCTATCTACAAACCCAAAAATATAGGTCTAATACCTCTCACTTGGAACAAAGACGTATTCAATACCAATCAAAAGACTACATGATCGTCGGTGATATGCTTTACCATCGTGGTATCGATACAGTTCTGAGGAGGTGCCTCACCCATGAGGAGGCCGAAAAAGTCTTGAATGATTGCCATTCAGGTGCGTGTGGGGGCATCAATCTGGTTATGCTACGGTGAAATTTTTTTTACGAGTAGGATACTTCTAGCCAACAATGTTCAAAGATTGCATAACCGCAGTCAGAAGTTACCATGCGTGTCAAATTTTCGATAACAAAACCAGAAGACCACCCACACCCCTGCAACCAGTACTTGCTGTTGGGCCATTTGCCAAATGGGGCATAGATTTCATGACATGTAACCCCACCTCGACCAGGGGGCATGGGTATATCATAGTCGCGGTAGACTATTTTACCAAATGGGCTGAGGCAATGCCTACATTAAACAACACCAGCGAAACGGCTGCCCTTTTCTTTTTCAATCATGTAGTCACCAGATTCGGCATTCCACAAGCCATAGTCACAGATCATGGATCGCATTTTCTCAATCACATGATGGTTGAATTGGCTGCCAAATTGGGGTTGTCCCACGATAGCTCTACTCCATATTACCCGCAGGCCAACGAACAAGTTGAAGAAATCAACAAGGTCCTGAAGCGGATGCTGCAAAGGATGATTGGAGTCCACAAAATCAGTTGGCACCTGATCCTATACTCAACCTTGTGGGCACACCGAACATTGGTAAGGAATGCAACTGGGTTTACACCCTTTCAACTTGTGTATGGCCTAGAAGCAATCTTACCAGTTCAGTGTGAAATCTCGTCCCTCAAACTTGCAGTCGACCTTCTCCCCGAAACTTCAGAAGAGGAGGCCCGTTTCTTGGAACCAATCCAATTGGATGAAACCCGTCGTGATGCCGCTTTGGCTAATGAAACCCATAAGAAATGAGTCCAGGCGCAGTTCGACAAGAATGTCAAACCCTGTGTCTTCTCAGAAGGTGACTTGGTCTTACTTTACGACCAGGAATCCGATAAATTGGGAGCAGGTAAATTCAAGTGTTTGTAGATGGGCCCCTATATTGTTAAACGTGTATTAGCAAAAGGGGCCTACGAGTTAGTGGATTATGATGGGATTCCACTGGCGCAACCCCGTAATGGGTTGTACCTTAAGCGTTACTACGCATGATTCAGTGTAGTAACCCCTATGCTTTTGTTACATTTTTGTTTTCGCTAAGGGTAATTGTTTTGGTCAGGTAATCCACTTTTTACATTTTTTGCAGATGTCGAACCTATTGGAATCATTTGTTGGATATGCTGACGGAGCGAGTCGTAGTTCGCGGAACCTATCTTCTGCAGCCTGGGCCATTTTTGATCCAAGCGGTGAGTTAGTAAGTTTCAGAGGGGTATGTATTGGTTGGTCAACAAATAACATCGCTGAATATAGCACGTTGATAGAACTCCTCTCTGATGCCATCACACATGGCATACACCGACTTGTCGTCAGGCTAGACTCACAACTCGTCATCCTACAACTCACTGGTATCTACTCCGTTCGAAATCCAGCTATCTATTGCATGTTCCTAAGGGTCAAGATTTTGGAAAGGCAGTTTGATTCTATTCAATATCAGCATATTTCCAGAAACTTAAACACATTAATAGACTCATTGGCAAATTATGTGTTAGATAGACATTTGCAACATTTATAAAAAGAAGCATTTCATCAATTTTTGCATCAGGATCATGTAACTTAACCAAAATAAAACTTCGAAAATCAAAAATATATATGTAACTGTTTGTGGTTTACACATAATGTTCTCTAACCAAGACAAAATTGGTCAAATGACCCAAAACTAAAAATTCTAGGGGGCACCCTAGTCTAATGGTGTTGATGATAACAAGTCACCACCTGTGCAATCATGCATAAAAGCCGAGTCCATCGACTTGGCACACCAGTAGTATGTCGCTGCAGCCTTAGAGGCAGCTCATCGGTCCTCACATCCTGAGTACCAAGAGCGAGACCCTCGACCTGATCCTGCAATGCTGAAAGAGTCTCGGCCACATCAAGGTCACGAAAGATAGCCCTCCCCACAGCCTCTCCTGCTGGAGTGGCAGCTGGCACTCTCGGACGCACTACTGGTCGAACTGGTCCAATGTCTGCATGAGCGCATGATTTTTTATTAGTCTTGAGTAAAGAAAATATAGGAACATTAAGAAAAGCAATAAACAGGAATATGGTCAGAGAATTTACCTATGGCACCCCACTGCTCACGAGCTGGCAGTGCCAAATCCAGATCACCCCAGAAATCCATACCAGCATATGGACACTCAGCAAAAACCATCTGCTGACGGTTGAACCACTCAAAGAAGGTATCAGAGAAAGAAATCTGGGACTGACCCGCATGTCAGGCCATGAAGTCAACCCATCTCTGCATCCGTGGCTCAGTCGGTGGAGGTAAACCAAGTGAAATATACTGTGGCTGCATCAGTGGGATCTTTTCCAAGGCGAAAGCGGTCAAAATAGAACCATAACCAAAGTTCTTCAATCTTCCGTTTTTTACCTTGGTCAGTTGTTCTTTCATCACAGGCAGTACAACCTTTGAAGGAACAAAGTTGTCAATGGTAAAATCAAGGTAATCAATGACCATTATATGGAGCAGTTTTTATGTGGAGTTCAAGCTTGTTAAAAATTAAACATAAGCAATGAGCAAATGTTTCCCTCAAAGTTTAAGATCATTCATTAAAAAATGAACCAATTTCCGGTAAATAACCATCGTGAATGCATTATCATCAGCCTTTGAAGCCTTGGTCATGTTCTCATCATCACCTCCACTCTATATTGGCCGATCATTCACCTCCATTTGATTTTTTACCCTTTTTGAGGAACAACTATGAAGAGTGATCCTGTTAGCCATCCTTGTGACACTGCCGTGATTGGAAAATTCCAAACCGTACCTGGAATCAGCTGCTACCCGAATTTATCACTCGTTCCTTGAAAAACGAGTCTCATTTAAGCTCTTTTCATCTAACTCGTAAAATATGAAAAGATTGCCAAGCAATTGGCCTCTCCAGCTCGTTAAAGTGACCGGAAGTGCTATCCCTCCTTTAGATTTTAATCTTTTTGGACCTGAGGGATTATTACACAAAAAGATCGAGCGCTTGTTTTTTTCGGCTCGTTAAAATTACTGAAAATTCATCCCTTTTGTATTATTTTATACTTTTTCAGACTTAAGGGATTATAAGACGAAAAAGGATTATTGGAGTTTTCTTTACGTCCCTTTCAGACTCTCTAAAATTGAAAAGGACTGAGTTATCTTTGTCGTTAAACTCGTTAAAACCGAATAGCAACAAACTTGTCCATACAGACAAAAATGAGTTTCACTATCGCTAGGCTTGTTAAAACATAGCGATGGGTTTGCTCGAAGGCTAGATTATAGAACAAGCATATGTTATCCTCCTCAAGCTTGACAAAAATAAAGAGGTACTGGTCAGCAATGACTGGGGGAAAATTGGGAAGAAAACTTGAAGAAAATTTATTGGTAGCAAGTCGCTCTTGAACATGACACTTTCACTCCGCATCTGAGTCAGGTTGGGTTGTTCCGTTCACTAGTCATATCACCATTGGTCTGTCACACCATCCACATTTGGGGTTAACGCTACCAATCCATCATGTCAATGTCGCCGGTATGTTCAAGAAAAGTCGCTCAGAGAATTCACCTGTGTCTCATCCACTACAGTACATTCATGCTCCATTCTTTCATGATTGCCACCCTAAACCTTATATCATCAGATCATTTTCCCCTCCATTAAAATCATTTTCTCTGTTCCGTGTCATAGATGTGGGATTCATTAAGGCCCTCCTACGACGGATCACTTCTTGTCGACATCAGCTCATTATCCAAGAAGTCGATCTAGGAACAACCCTTTCAGTACTTTGAAGCTTGCATGCCTCAATGGCAAGTTTCTCACTTCCGGCAACAGGTTTACATCAATCGCCTTTGACCGAAAGATTTTGCGTGGTGTTCGACACCAAGTCCCTTTTTCACACCACGTGAATTGTACTGTCGTACCTTGAGGGTCATCATCATTATCGCTGATTCCTCTCGCGCCTGTTAACAACTTACATCACTGGTTGGTAATCAGGCGATGTCTTTCCATGTTCGACTCTAGAACATCTCTCACATGGATCAACGTGTACTTTGAGTGAAGATCGAACGAGATTGAAGACCTCGGATCTAGTTTCATCCATCCAGGCTGTGATATATATTCAGGAAAATAAAGACATCAAATGTACATCATTGCTACATAGATAATCATCCAATCTAAGGGATGATGGCTTTACCAGAATCATCAGTCTGCACACAGACGATTGTCTGTCTTATGTACATGAAAATGAATTTATAAAGCTGAGCATGGGAATGCCCACCTCAGCTAGATCATGAAAATATTATGAAGATAATGTATTGTATTGTATCTTATTACATGTCGCCTTCCGGCTCGAAAAAACTTCGGATCCTCATGATAAAGCATTTCACCCGACATCAAAAGATTAACGACCTCATGCTTTAGGGGGCAACTGTAATAGACATTTTTGGGCACTGCAACCCCAATCATATATGTCCATAAACCAAGGGCTCCTACATCCCTAAAAGTGTTTTTTCACACCCTAAAGGAACAAGGTCAGCTGATTACATCATCTCCCAGAAGTTCTCCACAGAAAACTGCTCAGAACTGATCAAATCTGGACCATACAGACTACCCAGTGCAGAAGGTGCGATGCACCCCACTTGCCCAGAGTAAAAGGTGCGATGCATACTGGATAGCTCTTCTGCAGGGTGCGATGAGCGAGAGTGGACAAATGGCAGAGACAATTTGCAAGGTGGTTCGACATGGAATCTTCCAGAAACTTCTCCTGTGACACTTGCCTCTCTGAATTCGCCCAAGGATGAGTAAGAGATCATCAATCTCCAAGTGGAATCAAGATCTATCAGAGAGAGGATACTAATCAATTCTCAAAAGCTGACTCACCTCCCTGCAATCATCTATATATGGATCCGTCATCCCAGAGATCCAGAGGCTGGAATTTTGTATCTTGTAAGGAAGTGTTGCTGGTTTCTTGGTGTAACATCATAGTGTTGTGTATCTAAGCTTTTCATGAGGTGAAGAAGGGCTTTCTTGCTGAGAGGATGACGCTGGGTCAGAACAATTGGTTGTAATCCTCTTTGCTATTCTTGATATTAATAAAGCTATTCAAGTTTTCCTCCACATTCTTGTATGATTGATGATATATGCATTTTTGTGGTCAATATATATCTGGTCCTATATTGTTTGTGATAGTAGATCTCTGTTCTTGGATAGTGTTATGCTGCTTTGATTCCATAGGTGCTCTTTGAAGCTGGGTAGACGAGGAAGCGAGTGGCAAAGATCTATCAGAAGGGAGAGGAATCAAGAAAGGAACCAAGCGCAAGACAGAGGTTGGTCTCCTTTGTTCCCCTCTTATCTACTTCTCATAAAGGAAAACGAAAGTAGTTTTGGTTTGTTTGTTTCTAAGATACCTACCAGTCTTAGTGGGACTGGAAGCTCTGCACAGACATTATATTTCCCGATAACACGCATGACTCTGAAGTTGGTTACTCCTCACCTCCCAAACGTGAACATGAAATTTCGTATCAACACTTTTGCTACATCCATCCTATCACTCATTAGTTCGTGAAAGTAGTCAGACTGATCCCAGAGATATAACATCTTCCATATGAATCAAGAAATCCAAAAGCCACTCCCACAGGGGTTGTTGTATCATCAGTGGAAGAAGTAGTTCTTGCCACACTCGAAGGTCTAACAGAAGTTGTTGAGAATGGAGAGGAATCTACGGTATTCCAACAGGGAGAACGAGACACCCTCATGATCTTGGGATCAAGTTCTGGTACAAGAGGTGGAGGGGAAGGCAAGAAAGGAGGTGGAGATGGAGAAGAACCAACAGAATAATAGCCAGGATTGTTAGATTCTGAAGAAGAGGAGGAGGATAAAGAAGAAGAAGATATGGCTAACCAAAACTTCGAATGGATGACTCAGGGACCAGTTTCTCTCCCAGGTGCTTTGCACAAGATTCCAAAGCCTTTGGAGAGAGTGTTCACAAAGTATTACCCTGACAGAGTAGTGAAGTCAGAAGATCACTTGGACAACTTCTACCTACAGCTGCAGAAACTCAAGGTACGGTACGATAATTTTGCATGCAGATTGTTTCCATGTACCTTGGATAGTCGCACAACAGTATGATATCACAACCTTCTTGTTAACCCAATCCATAACTGGTGTAGGTTCAAACACATGTTTCTGGAAAAGTTTGTTGATTGATAAGACCCCAGCCATGTTGCTCAAAGAGTTGGGAAGCCTTAAGATGGAGGGGAAAGAAAAGGTAAAAGATTTCAATGAGATATTTCTACACATATTGAATAAGTTTGCAGAGGTCACAAAGCCTCATGACTCCATCATTATCAACTACTACACGTCTGTACTGCCAACCAACATTGAGCAATTCGTCAAGCGATCTATGAAACCAACATTGTTAGAAAATTGTGAAGAGGAAATCGTTGTAGAGAAGGACCTACATGTTATCAGAGTTATCAAGGATGACGAATCAACAAAGGAATCTAGAGACCTGAGAAGAAAGCCCCAGGCTGCGGCGAGCAAGGGTAAAGACAAGGAAGCAAGTGATATTGAAACCCTTACTCGTCTTGTTAAGAACTTGACAACATAAGTGTCTGAGCTCAAACAACGAACAATTGACACATATGCTAGCAGCCAACCACCCAAACAAATATAAGGAAGCATGTCATCAGGTAGCAATCACTTCTTAGTTAAAATTGCACAGAGCTCTAGCTTAGTGTTCTAGGTTGAATAGTGCATGAACAACAAATTTTGCTCATTTCATGAATATGAGCACCGAGAAGGGTCTTGTTCGGACTGGAAACGAGTTGCAGGCTCAGTATGTGACCACATGTAAAACATGATGAGTAGTACTTAGGGATAGTCATGAGACACGGATGATGATGAAGATGTCACACCTAATGAGACCTCAAGTGCTGGGCAGGTGATTAACATGTATCGAGGCTCGCAAGTAGC
The DNA here is from genome assembly GCA_031772625.1 of Pinus tabuliformis. Classification (NCBI taxonomy): domain Eukaryota; kingdom Viridiplantae; phylum Streptophyta; class Pinopsida; order Pinales; family Pinaceae; genus Pinus; species Pinus tabuliformis. The sequence goes on along the minus strand of CM062805.1, from coordinate 385,530,119 downwards.
ATAGAAGACAAACACTGAGAAGCAGCCCCAAAAGAAAAATGGTCATTACAATCTCATAAGTCAAGCGGATCCCCTACTATTGGGGAGATGAAACAAAGGCTCAAACTACTGAGGAAGTTTCATCCACCAACTGTCCAAAAGTAGAAAACACAAAGAAAGTCCAAGAATACAACGATGAATAAGAGTACGTCCATGAGTAGCAAACTTCATAACACTCCACCGAACAACATGAACACCAGTATCACCTCAGAAATCTCGATGAGGCTACCCACTTTGGATTACAACATTGTAGAAGACATGAATAAAACTTGCGCAAACATTAGTTTGTTTGAGTTGGCTGAGATTTTGATTCAGCGGGATATTCTTCTGTGTGCACTAGGGAAAACATCTATGGACAACGCAACCTCTAGCAGTAAGGGAGAAAGCACAACTCCCGGATCAATCTCAACTATGTTAAACACACTCCGGATGGAAGAAGAAAACTGTATTTTCCCTTCATTCCTACTTTCATTTGAAATCTTTAACTGTAATGTACATAATTGTTTGGTTGATTCTAGCATGGTACCTAACGTCATGTCGCTCTCCATTGCCAAAAATATCAATGTGAAATGGAGCAACACATCTATGTAGATCATCCAACTTGATCAGACATTCATACCAGCCATTGGTGAACTTCGGGATGTGATCATCTGACTATCTCATGACAGCCGAGTTCACTTGTCAATAAACATTGTTGTTGTGGACATCCCAGAAGCGTATGGTTTACTACTCATCAGAGACTAGTCTAGCAAGTTGAACAAATACTTTTCTATAGACTCGTCACACTTGTGGCTTCTGTACAAGGGCAAAATCAATTAGATCTGGGTGTTATCCAAGAGATAAATGAGGCATAATGTCATTCCCATCAATGGTGAGAATGAACCATTGGCCTTCATAGAGCTCATGTTGGGAAACTACCTCTTGGAAACAATATCGGGGTGTTATCTTGCACAACCAGCTCTGACCCCACCAGATACACAGTTGAGTCTCCTTCCTTTCCCAACTGATGGAAATGAAACCTGTACAGTGCATTGTAACATTAGTAGTAGTAGTATCAGCGATAGTAGTAGCAGTAGTAAAAACATGTCGAACTATCCATGTACAGGTGAGTTGTGGACCATGTATTTTGATGTATCAAAGACACAAGATTCTCTACAGCCAGGTGTATCTTGATCGACCCAAATCATAGGAAACATGTAATCTCAAGTCACTTGGAGTTCAAGTGCACAAACAACTGTTGGCATTATGATGTATGTGTTGTACTTGATGGAAACCCACTTGTAGCAAAACAACTCACTTGTATATGGTAACTAGATGAATCTACAGAAGAGATATCAGATGTGACAAAATGCATGGCAGTAGTGTTTACAGATGTGATGAAATGTAGGGAAGTTTCAAGGAATCAGTTCAGAAGGCAACTCACTCAGATGAAAGGTCACAATATAGCAGGTAAACAACAAAGAATGACAGACCATTCTTCACAGAATGAAGAAAGAGAGGTATACGCAAGTTCACCATTGACCAAGTTGCGTATACATGCAGGTTCACTGTATACAAGTCATGTATATGTACACATGCACTTTCACAGAAGGAAAATCACGTATACCTTTGGAAACTAAATTTTTGGTCCGAAGTATTTGGTCCATGGTATTTTGATCCACGGTATTGGTCCAAGGTATCTGGTCCGAGGTATTGACCCTAGGTATTTTGTCCAAGGTATTGGTCCTAAGTGGTTTTGGTCCATGGTATTGAGAAAGGCCTAAAATTATAAAAGGATGAGAAGATCATTAGGCCAAGGTGTGCAAGTATCGAATATCTCATGAAGTGTGAGATCTAATATACTGGTTATTGGATCATGTGTTGTGCTTGATCTGAACCAAGGATGAACCTTAGCGTTTGATGAAGGATAACATCTATTGATGTATTAGGATCTTAAAGCTTGAAGTGAATTATCTTTATGTTGTTTGATCATGTATCTGAATAACTTGCGCATGTTGTAGTCTGTAAATATGATGATCTGGGTATGACTAAAGTCTGGAATAGTTGTAATGTTTAAATCATCATTTACAAATTTGTATGCAGGTTCACTTTAGAAAAGGAGCGTATACACGCTGGTTCTGCATATCAAAGCAGTGTATACATCATAAATTTCATTTGTAGATCTGTACGCTGGTTCTCTTTGAGGAAAGTGCGTATGCACCCAAGTTCGACACATGGAAGTAGCATATACCTTATAAAATATGTTTTAGCTGCTTCTATTTACTGTTACTGTGTTCTGGGTTCTGGCTTGGGTTTTGGTTACTGTATTCTGGTGACAGCATTCTGAATGATCAGATTGATGGGTTGTCAAAGTGATTGATTGATTCGGTTGTGGTTGGTTCAAAGGGAGATTGGTTGATGTAGATATATTTTATGATTGAATGATGTTGTTGAGGGATCCAGTCTGAAAATTTATGAAACGTGGTCCCTGGTAGAAAAGATAAGTTTGTAGCCTTCTGTAGGCCGACACCTACATACTAGTAAACATATCAGCTAGTACAAGAGCTAGGGGGTTGTAGCTCTCTTCCAGTAGAAGCTGAAGAATGAGAGAAGGTTGTAGCCTTTTGCAGGTATAAGCTTTTGCACTGGTATAAGACTGCACGAGTACAAAAATTGTAACCAAAATTTTCTTATTATTAAAAGAAGACAGAGACGACGACAACAGGTGGTTTTTACCCACATTGGGTTTCCACCTTATATCTTGGTGTTCTTGTGTGTTTCTTGTGTGTGATGTTTTATTCTGATTTTACTGAACTGTCTAATGAATTCCTGATATACTGGTTAAAGTTCAATACATGATAATTTGGGTAAATCTAAAGATCTTTGCATATACGCTGGTTGCATTAAGTACAGTTGCGTATACGCACTAGTTCACTGAGCTGAAGTAGCGTATACAAATTAGGTTTTGAAAATTAAATTATTGATCTAATAATACTAATTCACCCCTCCCCTCAGTATTATTTCCAACAATTGGTATTAGAGGAGGTCCTTCAGAAGAAGCTTGATCGCTTGAAGGAAGATCCATCATCATGAGTAATCAAGAAAGTGGGGGATCCATCAGACCGCTAATCTTTGATGGGAGCAACATTGTTTATTGGAAGGTAAGAACCACAACCTATCTTCAATCACTTGGAACAAATGTCTGGGAAGTCGTGGAAGGAGGATATACATTTCCATCATCAATTCCTACAGATACGACAGGTAAAAAGCAATATGAAACCAATTCCAAGGCTGTCAATACATTATTGGGAAGTCTGTCACAATCAGAGTTTGTCAAAGTTATGCATCTCAAATCAGCCAAAGAAATATGGGACAAAATCGTTCTAAGCTATGAAGGAGACTCTCAGTTAAAACATGCTAAACTACAAACTCTCATAATTCAATATGAAACTCTCAAGATGCACAATGATGAAAGTATAGCCAGTTACTTCTTACATGTAGATGAGGTTGTTAATTGCATGAAGAATCTGGGTGAAGAGATAAAGGAAGTTACCTTAGTTGAAAAAGTTTTAAGATCCTTATCTGTTAAATTTGAATCAAAAGTATCTGCCATAGAAGAAAAGCAGGATCTACAGACTATTACTATGACACAACTTCACGGAATCTTAACTGTCTTTGATATGAGAAAAGGAGGTCCATTAGATATGAGAGAAGCCACATTTAGAGCTTCAGCAAAAGGAAAAGAAGAACTCAATGAATCACGACATATTTCAGAAGAAGAAGAGGAAGTAAACTTTGTAAAGAAGCTTCAACGGGGTTCTGGAAGATTCAGAGGTAAAATACCTTTCAAATGTTTTGCCTATGGTAGAGTCAGTCATTATGTTGCCAAATGTCCTCATAAAGATAAAAATGATAAAGGAAAGGAATCTAAAAAATGGAATAGAAAACAAATTGTAAGTAAAAAGAGCTACTATACTTATGAAGATAGTGATGGTTTATCAAATAGTGATGAAGATGAAAATAGTAATGACTATAGACTTCTGATGGCTTATGAAGATGATGATTTCTTGGATTCTTTAGATGAAGATGATCTTTACGAAGAAATCTCTAAACTCAAAATTTGTTTATAAGAAAAGAATATCATTATAGATATCTTGACATACCAACTTGCTGAAAGAGAAAAACACAATGAAAAACTAGAATGTGAAATTGTGGGTCTAAGAAAGGATCTTGAGAAAAAAAAAGCTCTCAATCTTAGATTTTATAAAGGATCAGAAACCTTAAACGAAATTATAAAAGTGTAGCATTCTCCTCTGATAAAGACAGGTCTTGGATATATTGAAGAAGCATATCAATCATAGAAGCCATCAACCTCCACTAAAAGCTATCTTGATGCAACAAAGAGCAGTGGATAGTTTGACAATTGTCAGCAAAGGCATAAAGTGGATTACCAGGTAAATCATGTTCAATTTACTTCAAGGATGAACAGAAGCCACAACCAACCTTAGGTAAATCATTTCTTCAAAGATGAATATCAATAGAAACTACAATCACCAGGTCAGTAGATTTGATAATCGCAGGAACTTCTTTAATGGTAAATGTTTCTCATGTCAGAATTTTGGACAGAATGTTACTCAATGTGTTTCCTACAAAACCATCATGACTAGAGAAGCATGAAATCAAAGGAATGTGACAGGGATCGAGAAAATTTCCTATAATAACTTTTCTCTTCTTGAAAATGAAATAGAATGCTCAATCTGTAACAACTTTGGCCATGAAGAATCTGAATGCAGGAGTAAATTTCGACAAATATCTCAAAAGGAGAAAACTCCATTAAATCCCAAAATATGGAGAAATAAAGAACCGAAAATAGAAAGATGTGGTATAGCCTTGTATGCAGAAGGACAAGAAAACCAGTGGTACATTGACAGCGGATGCTCAAAACACATGACAGGTGACAAAGAAATACTACGCTCATATAATGCCTTAGAAAAGGAAAGAGTGTCTCATTTGGAAATGACACTTCTACTCTCATAAAAGGTAAAGGCTTTGTTTTCTTGAAAGAAAAAGTTAGAGCTGGGAATGTTATGTATGTTGATGGCTTAAAGCATAATCTATTGAGTGTGAGTCAAATGTGTGATCAAGGAAATGAAGTAGTGTTTCGATCAAATGGATGTGTTTTTCATGAGCTTGATACAGGAGAAACCGTGATCAAAGGTACAAGAACTCCAAACAACCTATACATACTCAAGGGAGGACAACAACAATGCTATCTAAGCAAAAATGATGAAAATTGGCTATGGCACAGAAGATTGGGACATCTAAGCTTTTCTCAAATAAGAAAAGCATGCAGATTCCAGGCTGTTCATGATCTTCCAGATATCAACATTCCTGAAAATACTATATGCAAATCATGTCAATTCGGTAAGCAAACCAGATCTCACTTCATCGAAAAGGAAGGGTCAGCTAGTAAGCCTCTTGAATTTGTTCATACTGATTTATGTGGACCATCAAGGAAAAAGTCACCTCATGGAGAAGAATACTTTATATTGTTGATTGATGATTTTTCCAGAATGTGTTGGATAAGTCTTCTAAAGCATAAAGACGAAGCATTTGAAAAGTTCAAAGCCTTCAAAGATTTTGTTGAAAATGAATCAAATCGCAAAATCAAATGCCTCAGATCTGATCGAGGAGGGAAATTTACCTTGGATGAATTCTTTGACTTTTGTGAACAACATGGAATAAAAAGGAAGTTCTCCAGCGCAAGGAATCCTCAGCAAAATGGAGTGGTAGAAAGGATGAACATAACTGTTCAACAAATGGCTCGTGCTTTGCTAGATGAATGTGGAACTCCTGCAACCTTCTTGGGTGAAGCTGCATTCGTTGTTGTCACTATTCTCAACCAAGAAAATGTTCGGGTAAACAACACTCAAACTCCACATGAACTTTGGTATGGTAAGACTCCTACTGTAAAATACTTCAAAGTTTTTGGAAGCAAATGTTACATCAAAAGGACTGATGAAAAACTTGGTAAGTTTGAACCCAGAGCAAATGAAGGTTTTCTTCTTGGCTACTCTTCCCGAAGTAAAGGATATAAATGTTATAATAAAAGACTTGGGAAAATTATTGAAAGTATTGATGTTGTGGTTGATGAAACATGCAAAAATCCAAAACAGATAAAAACTGAAGATTATGACAATGAAGAAGATGAGGATCAATTTCCCTCATCAAATCACACTAATTCTAAAGAAGAAACCAATGAAGCACCAGAAGAAGAGATAATGGTAGAAGAAAAGACTCCATCTAGGTATGTTTAGAAAAATCATCCAGAAACTCAAATTTTAGGGGAAAAAGGGGCAGGTGTGCAGACAAGAAGAACTATTACAGAAGCCTCAAGCTATCTAGCATTACTATCTTCCACCGAACCTCAAAATGTAAATGAAGCATGCAAATATGAATGTTGGGTCAAGGCCATGAATGAAGAACTTGAGCAAATTGAAAAGAATAATACTTGCGAATTAGTTCCTAGACCTCATGATAAGAATAGCATAGGAACCAAATGGATATTTGAAAACTAGCTAAATGAAAATGGAGAAGTTATCAAAAACAAAGCCAGACTCGTTTGCAAAGGATATGCTCAACAAGAAGGTATAGATTTTGAAGAAACTTTTGCACCTATTGCTAGACTTGTAGCCATAAAAATGTTTCTTGCTCTTTCTAGTTTTCAGAAATTCAAAGTATACCAAATGGATGTAAAATCTGCCTTTCTTAATGGAGACTTAGAAGAATAAGTCTATATTGAACAACCAGAAGGATTCATTCTTGGAAATGATGCAAAAATTGTATGCAAACTCAGAAAGGCTCTCTATGTTCTAAAATAGGCTCCAAGGGCCTCGTATTACCGCCTTGACAAATATCTCCACCAACAGGGTTTTTCAAAGGGGTCAGCAAATAACAATCTATATATAAATATGGACACTGATAAATTGCTAATAATTTTTGTGTATGTTGATGATATCATTTTTGGTAGCAATGAAGAATCCATGAGTCAGAATTTTGCTTCAATAATGTAGCAAGAATTTGAAATGTCTTTGCTTGGTGAGCTTACCTATTTTCTTGGTCTACAAGTTCAAAAAAATAAAGACGGTATTTTTCTCTCACAAACCAAATATCTCAAATAGATCCTAAAAAAATATGGCATGGAAGATTCTAAACCAGTATGTATCCCAATGGTAACAGGATGCAGTCTTAGCTCAACTGATGAATTAGCAGCAGTACATCAACCAACTTACAAATCCATGATTGGCATTCTACTTTATCTAACAGGTACCCAACTGGACATCATGCATGCAGTAGGAATAGTTGGAAGATTCCAAGCAAATCGAAAGGAATCACACCTTTAGGTAGTTAAAATGATTTTCAAATATCTTCAAAGGACACAGAACTTTGGTTTATGGTATCTTAGAGATACAGATCTTACACTTCATGCATATACAAATGCAAATTGGGTAGGAAGTGTTGATTTCAGAAAAAGCACTAGTGGTGGTAAATTCTACATGGGTTCCAGGTTAGTGTCTTGGTTCAACAAGAAACAAAGTTCAATTGCATTATCTATAGCTAAAGCAGAATATGTGGCTGCTACATATTGTTTCACACAACTACTTTGGATGGTGCAAACCTTGTAAGATATTTAGATCACATGTACTCCACCCATCTCCATTGTATGTGATAATACAAGTGCCATCAGTATTTGAAAGAATTCAATCATTCACTGCAAGACCAAGCACATACCCATCAAATATCATTTCCTACGTGAACAAGTGCTTGAACAAAAGGTCAAACTGGAATATGTTCCATCCAAAGAACATGTTGTTGATATATTCACTAAACCACTACCCAGAGAGACATTTGGCTATCTCAAACAAATGCTAGGAGTAGTTGTTGCGTCATCCTGCTTTTAAATCCTATTTTTTTCAGATAAAGGTGGTTATATGTGAGTTTCATGAAGCGTAGTCATGTACATACACGGGTTTCTATGGGCATAGTCACATATATGTTGGTTTAAAGAGAAGCAGTGGCCCAGACTCAGGAAAAAGGGGTCTGCTATGGTTCTATCAATTATCTACTCTGTTTGATGATGTTTTCACTTTGCTAATAACATGTGGAAATATATTGGCCCTTATAAAGTTGTTGATAACTTGACGTATATCTGATTGTTGATGATGCTTTGATATCTCTTACTAACATATGAAATGATCAGATCTGATAGTGAACAAGTGGAATAGGTTCAGGGGGGAGAACATGGTTGATGATATTTTGGGAACTAATGATGGACATACACAGGTTGTTGGTCTAGATGCTGTTGACAAATGCTGTTGATGGTTCAGATCATATGATAGTTGTTGATGAATATCATGGCCTTCTTTAAGATAATTGGTCTTTGTTATATATGTTATGTATATCTTTTAATGTATCAGTCATGAAAAGGCCTAATTTGTAACCCCACTATGCATGGGATGGATGATGTAATGTTTCTTATTTTTGACATTTATAAATAATTGATATATCCCCACTTGGTTGGGTGGATGAGTCAAATTTGGTATATCCCCACTTGGTTTGGAGATGGATGTATGTATGAGTCATTAGTGATAGGAAGGTCATTTGTGATGTATGTATAGAGTCATGTTCTTCTTTTAGAACATCTTTTTGCAGACTTTGCTTATGCTTAGGGGGAGCATGGACTCGATCATGGGAGCTCAATCAGCACACTTCAGCATATCAAAGAATTCAACATGCACTCAGGGGGAGCATGACCCTTTGCCCTTGATGTCAAAGGGGGAGAGTGACTTGGTGTGGTTGTTGCCATCAAGTCCAAAGGGGGATATTGTTGGCATTATGATGTATGTGTTGTACTTGATGGAAACCCACTTGTAGCAGAACAACTCACTTGTATATGGTAACTAGATAACTCTACAGAAGAGATATCAGATGTGATAGAATGCATGACGATAGTGTTTACAAATGTGATGAAATGTAGGGCAGCTTCAAGGAATTAGTTCAGAAGGAAACTCACTTAGATGAAAGATCACAGTATAGTAGGTCAACAACAAAGAATGACAGATCAATCTTCACAGAATGAAGAAAGAGAGGTATATGCAGGTTCACCATTGACCAAACTGCATATACACATAGGTTCACTGTATACAAGTCGCGTATATCTACACACACACTTTCACAGAAGGAAAAGCGTGTATACCTTGGAAAACTAAATTTTTGGTCTGAAGTATTTGGTCCATGTTCTTTTCATCCATGGTATTGGTCCAAGGTATCTGGCCCGAGGTATTGACCCTAGGTATTTGGTCGAAGGTATCTGGTCCGAGGTATTAACACTAGGTATTTGGTCCAAGGTATTGGTCCTAAGTGGTATTGGTCCATGGAATTGAGCAAGGCCTAAAACTATAAAAGGAGGAGAAGATCATTAGGCCAAGGTGTGTAAGTATCGAATATCTTATGAAGTGTGAGATCTAATATGTAGGTTATTGGATCATGGTGTTGTGCTTGATCTGAACCAAGGATGAACCTTACCATTTCATGAAGGATAAGATCTATTGATGTATCAGGATCTTAAGGCTTGAAGTGAATTATCTTTATGTGGTTTGATCATGTATCTGAATAACTAGCGCATGTTGTAGTCTGTAAATATGATGATCTAGGTATAAATGAAGTATGGAATAGTTGTAATGTTTAAATCATCATTTATAGATTTGTACACAGGTTCACTTTAGAAAAGGATCATATACACACTGGTTCTGCATATCAAAGCAATGTATACATCATAAATTTGATTTGTAGATCTGTACGCTAGTTCGCTTTGAGGAAAGCACATATGCACGCAGGTTCGACACATGGAAGTAGTGTATACCTTATAAAATATGTTTTAGTTGCTTCTGTTTGCTGTTGTAGTGTTCTGGGTTCTGGCTTGGGTTTTGGTTACTGTATTCTGGTGACAACATTTTGAATGATCAGATTGATGGGTTGTCAAAGTGATTGATTGATTCAGTTGTGGTTGGTTCAAAAGGAGATTGGTTGATGCAGATATATTTGATGATTGAATGATGTTGTTGATGGATCTAGTCTGAAAATTTATGAAACGTGGTCCCTGGTAGAAAAGAGAAGGTTGTATCCTTCTGTAGGCCGGCACCTACATACTAGTAAACATATCAGCTAGTACAAGAGCTAGGGGGTTGTAGCTCCCTTCTAGTAGAAGCTGGAGAACGAGAGAAGGTTGTAGCCTTCTGCAGGTAGAAGCCTACGTACTGGTATAAGACTGCACCAGTACAAAATTTTTAAACAAAATTTTCTTATTATTAAAAGAAGACAAAGACGATAGTAGAAGGTGGTTTTTACCCACATTGGATTTCCACCTTATATCTTGGTGTTCTTGTGTGTTGCTTATGTGTGATGCTCTATTCTACTTTTACTTCACTATCTAATGAATTCTTGATATACTGATTAAAGTTCAATACATGATAATTTGGGTAAATCTAAAGATCTTTGCACATACGTTGGTTGCATTAAGTACCATTGCATACACATGTTAGTTCACTGAACTGAAGTAGCGTATACAAATCAGTTTTTGAAAATTAAATTATAGATCTAATAATATTGATTCACCCCCCCCCCCCCAATATTATTTCCAACAACAACATTGCTGAATATGAAGCACTAGTGTTGGGCTTGCAAAAGGCCATTAGCTTTTACGTTGTTGCGCTCAAAGTCGTAGGTGATGCAAAAATCATGATACGATAGGTACGTAACACCATACCTTGTTTTTCACCTCATCTCAAAAGTTACCAGCAAGAGGTATGGCAACTAATCTCTAAATTCCAAACAGTCAATATCATTGTTGTGCTAAGAACACGTAATTCATCTGCTAATACCTTAGCAAACGCAACTGCTAGCATGTCACCACTTACAAGTGGATTTACTGTTCTAATTTTGAATAAGCATTCTACCCCTAATAAAATGACTAATAAATGCACTTTTGGTGATGATCAATAGATACTGCACTTCATGGACAATAATAACACCTCCAAGGACACGACAGTTGATGAAGATGAGCACGAGCAGTCCCTGCAAGCTACAGCTAATGGCAAGAAGGGCAACCTCATCCCCAAGGATGCGATTTCTCTAAACATTCTATATGACTTTCAAAATTGCTTTCAAGTGGCAAGAAAAAGCGAAACCCATATTTCCACCTAGAGGAATGAGCAAATCAACCTGGGAAAAAATCATGATCTGAAGTTCGTCTCTCCTGGTATGTGCTGCACACCGCAAGAGCGAATTTTTTTTCCACTTGTTCAAATGGTACAAGGATGTGTCCGCATGGGAATATGATGACTTCAGTACATGTGACACGTGTATAATCAAACATGTAATTCCAATAAAGGAAGGAGTTAAACCATTGCAACAAGAACTAGGTAAAATACATTTGTCACTAGAACACCTTATACAGAAAGAATTAACTAAGCTGTCGGATGCTCGGTTAACTTACAAAGTTCGTTATGTTACATGGGTTTCTAATTTTTGTTTTGTACATAAGAAATCTATGGAAATCCACTTATGCATTGCTTTCCGAAACTTGAACCTCTCCCGGAACAAAACTACCCCATGCCATCATCAGAACCAATGTTACACGCAATATCTATAGCAGAATATTGTCTTCACCTAATGGTATTTCGAGATACCACCAAGTTTTGGTAGCGAAACCTGATAGTCTGATACTGGTACATGAGAAGCTTGGCCCTCACACGTATCGTCTGCAATCACTTGACGGGAGGATTGAAAACCTTCTTGTCAATGGCCAAGATCTTAAACATTATTTTTAGTAGGTCGAGCCATGCCCCACACCATGTACATAGTCTGTTTACTATTTGTTGTTTTTTTTATTCACTTTTCTTACTATTTCCATTTCATTTTGTTTTTTTGGTTAGTATCTTGTTATTTTTTGTTTTTCTTAATAACTGTTTCCCTCTACTGAGTATGTGGCTGAGATCTAAAGAGTCTTGTGACACTGCAACACTTTGCCTATCCTGCGTCCATCTTCTCTATGCTTGGTTGTAACCTTTGGCCAATGAAGTCTTGACGGAAAATACGAGTCATCTACAAGGGAAGCTTGGGTCAAACCATGAACCTATGTGCACACTAGAAAACCCCATGCCTATACTAACCTTTTTGATCTGTGTGTTCAAGCTCATCCAACTAGTAGAAATGAAGAAGGGGAAATCTAAACAAGAAAACCTATGTCAGAGGGCTTACATGCTTCTCTAAAGGAACAACCTCTTCTACTCTTAATAAGTCAGGATCCCTCGTTTGCCCCAAAAATAAATAAGTGCCTATGCATAGTCCTCTTAAAAAAATACAAAGGTGAAAGAAGAGAAAGGCTTCTTGCGCAGAGAGGTGAAGCATGCAACTCCACCGGAGTACTGACCAGGCTTGCTGGTAGTGGAGAAATGACTGTGTTCTTATGTGAATCCACCAGGGTAATGTCCAGGCCTGCGGGTAGTGGAGAAACTCCAGAGATGAAAATTTATACTATGAAATTTTTTAAATTGCGAGCCAAACTACCCTTCCAGATTTTGAGACACTGTGATCAAGAAGAAACTTCTTGTTTTGTTTGACTAAGTTAGCGAAAGGTGAACCATGTCTATCCATGTGATAAGTGGGGAAGTCAAAGTAACCTACACAACGATTCAACACTCCTTGAAAGACCAAGGCCCTGTGCTATCAATGGACCTAAACAAAGAATCTTGAGTTCAACAAGTGTGTCGCCAAGTGTTGTAGCAATTGCAACACCCTCCAAAATTTTGGTCCGCATTCAATTTTGGAGCCTTCCTTGGGTTTTTTCTTGATGTTGGCAAGCACTCAAGCTCATCCCCTAAGCTCATGTTGAGTCTTTACACCCTCCTCACTTAACCATTCAACGAATATCTTTTTGCATGTTGGTCACAATGTCATGCTTGGAGTCATGTTTTGGCCATGCACAAGGTCTGCCTTCATGTGTACAAGTTGTGGCCATGCACAAGGTTTGCCTTCGTAGTTTTAGCTCTAAGTGATTGTGTACTGCTGCAGAATTGCGCAAACCTTGAGGCTGCCTCCCAATCAGTCTGCATTGTGAAATCCTGGAATCGACTCAACTGAATGTCACCCAAAACAACGTAGAAGTGTCCCAACAAGCCATTTCAATCTATGCTGCCCACAATCACTTCAACCAATCCTCTAGCTAGTCAATTGGAGAATTTGACTGTGAAGTGAACTCGAGACTCACTCCCTTAAAAAATTGTGCAAAATCTACCAAGCATGCCTGCTCCGCTGACTAAAGAACTTGCAAAAACATGTCAGATAGATGCCTAGTGTCTATCAATGCTTCCCTCAGAAAATTGCGTATCTTTTCCAGCAAGTCACTCAATCGGCCAGCCAGCTACCCACTCAGAAAACTATGCAATTTTCATGGGAAGTCACCAAGCTACCCAACATCCCTTTCAGCCCATAAATTGCACAAGTATGTTCAACGGGAAAGCCTCTCAGAAATTGTGTAGTTTTTTCCAACAGCACTCCTGCAACTGCTGCCAACTCCCTAAAAATATTGTGCATTTTTTCCAAGCAAGCTTCCTACAACCCACTGCCAGCTCCCTGGAGGAATTCCGTAGTTTTTTTTGCTAACCCTCTCTACTATGGGCACTACGTTCCTAAAAATATGCATAGGTCTACCCTCCAGCCAAGCCAGATCCCGCAGATAGTCACTGATGATCTGGATTGTTCATCTCAGTCTCCAAGTGACTTCTGCACAATTGTCACCGGTAGTGCCTGTAGCCCACATCTTCGCTTGAAATCTGCCTTGCGCAATTTCTCGAGCCTTGTCCTCTCTCCTAGTCACCTGCATCCGAAAGAAAAAGCTAATGCATCATTGTAGATTAGGATATTTTTGGATTTGATGTCGTCTCATCATGAGTGATTGCAGATATGTGTACATGGATGAGACATGATGCAATGATGAGCGAGATGAACAAGGAGAGAACATGCAAGGAGATTTCTTCAGAAACAGATGATTGAAGAATGTGCATGCGAGGATATTTTTGCATGAATGGACGAACATGTGAAGCATGCCAAAGTACAGGAAAGGAATTGATGTGCACATGTGACATCAAGCGAACACCAAGAGCATCGAAGACTCTGCACACCTTGCCATGCAGAGGTGAATCTATGATACATGAAGAGTACATCCATCACTCAGTAGCACTTCATCTTGACATGGACACCAGCAGCAGCATGGACATACCAACATTTTCATGTCGAGTCGTGTCAGGAATCATCTTGGCCACATCACAACTATGGGCCACACTATTGTAAATCAATGTAATGTAACACGGAAGTCTAAGAGACTCACATGTAATATGAAGAGTCATGTAAAGTTGGATAGTCAAATAAGTCAAACAGTCAATAGGGAAATTGAACAGTCACAAGGCCTAGTTTACCCTTGGGTATAAATACCCCTCATTTGTACATGGAAAGGACCTTTTTTCACCTTGGCTCCTCCCACATAGCCTTGAGAGTATGTAGTCTTTTCTTTGTGGAGCAAGCAGTGGCACCAACACCTCGCTTACAGGGTTAATGATGTATGGTGTAATGATGTGTCTTGGAACTTTTTCTTCATTTAGAATCCTGATAACAAGCTAGCACATTTTCACACATGTATTGTAGTTGTTTGTATGGCTAATATTTGAACACTTGTAATGCATGTTGCTTTAACTTGTGTTAAAATAGTTTAACTATTTCGGTTGTTCTAATACATATGTTTATGAAAATGTGTTGTATAAGTTGTTAATGCTATCTTGTCCGTGTGATCTACCTCATCAGACACTATAGAAAACCTTTCCCATAAATTTGTTATAACAACCATCGCACTCGCGCGGACTACTCCGTTGAGTGTTGTACATTCTATCCCTTCATTGTGTGTTTGTGACTGCCACATCCATTTGGACTACTCTGCTAGAGGCCCTGTATGCCCTACTATGTTGTGTGCCTTTGATAGAGTTGGGACTCTTACCTTTCGACTGGAGACTCACTTCCACCCTCTCACTTTGCAGTGAAAGAACCTTGACACAAGTAACACTAGCACTCACCATGCACGCAAACCTCGATGTTCGAAGGAAAATCATACCAATCTCATGTGCTGACAAGAAAGAGATAAGGAAAACCTTTAAGATAATGGAAACTGGGCCATCATACTGGATGGGTCTCCTACAAAAAACGGTGTGAGGTTTAGTTGGGACTTCATACCAGGGAGATCCCTTGAATGTTGGGTGGTCCAGCACCATCAAGACATCAAAATATTAAGCCTTATCACCCTCATGCCAAGGGAACAATATAAGCATTTAATAAGATTCTGGACAATTCAATTACTAGGGTATGAAATGTGAATAGAGATTACTGGGACATTAGAATTCCAGTAGTGTTATAGGATTATAGGACCACATGTAAAAATTTGACAAGTCAGACAACCTTCACGTTAGTTTATGGGCAAGAAGTTGTGACTCCCATGGATTACATCATGCCTAGCTTGAGGATTGCATCTTTTACAGATATGTCAAACCCTGATATAATGGAGGAAGAAATGTCACAATTGCTTGCTTTGGAGGAACATAGCTTTATAGCATGATTCCAACAACAGGTACATAAAGCAAGAGAAATTGTGTGGCATGAGAAACATATTAAGAAGAAGAAATTCTAGGTAGGAGACCTTGTTCTCCTTTATGACAATAAGTTTGTAAAATTTCACGGAAATTTCAAGATGCTTTGGTTGGGTCCATACATTATCAAGAAAACTACTAATGGAGGTGAAGTTCAATTATAAAAGTTAAATGGAGAATTGGTTCAAGGAAGAGTAAACAGTAGCAGGTTGAAGTTGTACAGGGACTACCTTGCCCCTACAACTTCGCTCTAAAGAAAGGAGAAAAGTCTTAGTGCCACATGAAATTAAAGTGGGCACTAGAATATAAATTATGCTGTAGAGAGAGGGCTTCGACGTAGGAAGTTACTTTACTACATTGTGGATACTATCAAAGTTCATAGGAGCCTTGACGTAAGAGGTGTCGCTTTACTACAATATGGGATGCGTCAAAGTTCGCCAGGAAAATTTTACTATTAAAAAGGAAATTTGATGTTGAAACACATGGAGTGATGCATTTATGACATTAGAATGCATGGATCTAGCGATAGATATGAAATTAATGAACACAATATGAGCTAATGATGGGGTTAGAAATTAATATTTCTTATAAAAAGCCACGTCTTGCCCATATTTTGAATTTTGTTGTCCTAAGAGTTCAAATTGCTATTATGAAGGAGTTACAGAAATTTTCGCTACCATATGATGCCCAAATAATTTATTCGTATATTTAGTTAGAAGGGCTTAGCCAGAGTCATGGAAGCAGCATTTGATATGCCCACAATAGCATCACCACCTGCAACAACATCATCATGCACATAGTAGGAATCCCCACAAAAGAAAATGACCAGAGATAAGAGAACAGAGAAGAAACATGAAAATAGACCTGTTGAGCCTCAGAAAGATCTCGAATAGGTGAGAGATAGTGAGGAAGAAGAAAATCAAGTGTGAATGGAAATAGATGGTGTAGCATTTCCGTCGCCTCTCCCACCGTATATTCGACCAAGAAAACCAAATGAAAAACTAGTGACAGAGTCAAAGGATGCAAATTATGGCACCTTCACACCTTTGTTGCTAGAATCACTGCGATTTACTGGAGAAAACCTTGGAAAGATTATGCAGTTGAAGTTCGAGGACAATGATTACAATGACAAAAATAAATATTCATAGTTCACACCAGAAAAATACTTAAAACAAGTGCACTACCCTAAGAGTGGTGTGACAATGTTAGAACCACAACAATGTGAAGCTGGTTTGGCGTAGTCGGGCTTGTTGAATATGTTGAATGTTCCACACTTCGACAGAAGTCCAGGAAGCACAACTTGTCTAAGAAAACTATTGGTGTTGGTGCATGATGGATGTCTGTTGATGGGGAAAAGGATCCCTATCAACCAAATGTTAATTTGGAGAATCACAACACTACATTATCAAGGGTTGAACCCAAAAAGAGGAGTTTGTTGGGAAAGATCAGGACGGAGCCATAACAAACAACATGAATAATAGATTTGGACTGATGAAAGGGAAGCGATTTTATGATATCAACTCGATTAATAAGCAAGGAGTTCTCTTCACAACACATATGTTGGATGGAAAAATCATGAGGAAGGATCATGCTAATGAAGTCCTTGCACTGGTGTTTTCATTAGCTGCGCAATGTGCTAACTGGGTTTAGTACAACTGGGCCACATATCTATGCCAAGAGTTTCTGGACGACTGTTGTGAGGCTCAGGTGAGAGGTACTCTGTTTCACTACGCATGTTTAATTTTAATAATTATGATGCTTGCATGGAGAGAGACAGAAGATTCACAATTCCCTTTGCTACCCTCAGATATTTGTGAAGTCGTGAGATATGCCTCACTGTGGTATACCATTGAACTGACATGAGCATGGGATAACAAAATGTTTTCGTTTTTTACCATATGGACTTACACATGTTGTTGAACCAAAACCCTAGCCTTTCACCGAACCCATATGATAAGTATAACTCTGCCATGAAGTTTAAGGTTAATTTCCACAGAATTTACATACAGGCTCGTAGGGACACAAGGAAGACATGCCATCCCCTACAATATTTAGTGAGAAAATACGATATCCTAGCGTAGATACAACAGTGGCTCACATAGTGTATCACTATGCTGGAGACATAGACGAAGGATACTCCAATAGAGGAGGACATGACACAATTTGGGGAAGCAAGTGGGAGGGATAAGGATGAGAAAGAGTCAAAACAAGAGGAGAAATATGACAAGGGTCTCCAGGATCCTCCTAGAGGTGATGAGTAGAACAGAGAGTCGAAAAATATAGAGACAGACTTAGCTCTCACAAAGAAAAAGAAGGCACACACAAAATTTCCACAAGAAGAAAAAATAAGCATAAGGAAAACAAGACAAAGGACATAACACCATTGGTCCTCACTAATGGGGAATTGGACCAGATTGGGGCCAAAATTCAGGAAGCAACAGTAGAATCATGGAAGAAGTTAGAGTATCACTACGCCACACTTCTAAAAAATTTCATGGAGCGTATTGTAGAACTGAAGACATTGGCACAGACAGTCAGACATCCAGTCCAGGTAGAGGAGAATCTCAGAGAGGAAAGACTAGAAGAGCCTACACTTGCAGCATGAATAGCAATGATACCTGCTAGAGTCCTATAGTTTGACTCCACCAAGGTACAACATGACGCCAAATATTTCAGGTACATGAACATGAACATCACAGTAGTGCCACTTCAGAGACTGCAAAAGCTTCATCTAGATACCATAGATGAGTTGAAGCAGTGCGAACAAATTACTTTTCAGTTAAACATTCAGGTAGAGAGAGAGAGCTTCATTGAAGCAGAAGCTCGAGCAGGTGATCAAGGAGAGGGATCGAGCTAAAAAGTAGTAGCAGAAGCTAAAGGAGATGACTGAAGAAACATGATGAGAGGTTCCAGACATTGATGTCCGAGAAGAGGAACCAGTGGAGGACAAGGTCGTGAAGCTCGACCTTGTAGTAAAAGGATAGAAGGATACAATTGTGAATGTGCAATTTACATATGAGATGAAGATGAGCGAGCTACAGATGAAGATACAACCAACCACACCAAAGGAAGTGCGAGGGCAGAGGGAGGTCGACCTAAAGTCTACAATGGTCAGCATCTTCACACTAGTGGTAAATTGTGGAAAGCTATTGGATGAGAGCTTACAGATTTGGACTTCGCTGCAGGAAGATCTAAATGCATAAAAACTACATGAGGATTTTCAGTAGAAGCAAAAACAACTGGAGGAGATTTGGGCAACAGTTAGAACCTTACCAATCTCACAAAAGCTCACAAAGGTAAATGAAGGAAATTCCCTCCAGAAGAAGATAGAAGAGCTAAGGAAGGAATAGTAGACTCTGATAGAGAGAAAGCATCCATGATAGGATGAGGCTCTCTAATTGTTCCAAGAAGTGGATGAGAAGCTTCAAGAGATTGAAAGAGAGAGGAGGAAGTGATGCAGAAGGCTACGAGAATAGGGATAGGAGCACTGTTGAAGGATGTGCACAACAAAGAGAAGCAGGTCACATAAATTTTGCACCAGTTCAACAATGCATATGACAACATTGCAACAAATATCATAGGTAAATCGGCTAAGTGACTTAGGACAAATCACATGTGAGTGTTGGGGGCCAGTTGGGCATAGCTCAACTTGGCCTAAATTTTGGAAAAGACTTTGCATTTTGTGGGGCAGAGTGCGCAGTGGAGCATGCAGGAAAGCACATTTTTAATATACCATGCGGTGTCGTAAGGGCTTCAGGGTGGGTCGAAGCCCCTCTGTTTTGTAAAAGCACACGATTTTGTAAGGGATCAATGGTTTTGGGGCCATAGTTTCTTATTTTAAGGAGTCCATGGTATTTGGACCATGGTATTTTGATGAAGTAACCCTAAAATGTAAAATTATATACAAGGTAAATTAATAAGAAGAGATATCAATCAATTATTTTTGATCCATATGAGTGTTATGGATGAATTATTGTGATATGTAATTTGGTAGCAAAGGAGAGGCTTTGCAACTGAGTGTGCAGAAGCCTGGGGATGATTCTATAGCTGAGTGTGCAGAGAACTGACAACTTAGTGTGCAAGCCAAGAACTGGTTTTCGTTCAAAGATTCATGATATTAAGCAATAATTCTTGTGGACGTAGCCCTACATTGGGGTGAATCGTGTTAATTTGGTGTTTTTATGTGTATATTTGCTTATTGTTTGTTGTAGAGTAGTAGTTATTATAGTTACATTTTACTTCAGCATAGTGATAATTTAGTTTTTATATGGCATGTTTAAGTGGTTAACCTAATGCAACAAAGTGATTTATAAATCCTAAGAATAAGATAACATAATAATACCACATCTCCTAGTCCTTTAAGGCTACAGAAACTTGGTTCTGCATCCTCCCATAGCCACTTTGGGTGTGATTTCGATATGCTTTCAAGTCATTTCTGAAAGGGCCAATGATCACGGGGTTTTGTTGGTGCATAGTATGGATTGAACCTTGGTTAGCCCAAATTAAGCCAACCATAACTTTTTTTATCTTACCGAAACAACAACCCAGTCCTCAGAATCATGAATATTCCAACATAGCACACCATACAACATGAAGGGGCTATTTAATGCAGGACATGATACTCCATACATTCTTATGCCTTTCCATAGTAGTTTCATCTCATCAATAAAGATGTAAAATAAACATCCATGTTTTTAACTTGATGTTTTCCTGGAACAATGAGAGTTAGCATAAGGTGCTCCTTTCTAACACTCATCCATGGGGGGATATTGTATACTATCAATCCAAATGGACAAACACTATAATTTGAGCTCATGAAATAGAATGGGCACACTCCACCAATTGGAAGGCCAAACCTGATACTATGGGGTTCATCTTTGAATTTTTTTGGCCATTTTTCCTCTATGTGTTTCAATGCTTTTCTTAGAAACCTTTGAGAACTACTAAGAGGTGGGACGTGGATCAATAGTGTGACTTATTAACAATTATTACCAATTAAAACTTATCTACTGAATCACATATATTAGATAGTAACACAATATATCATCTCAGGCATATAAACCACATAAGAAAATAAAAGAAGATGACAATGAGAGAAATAATAATCAACACATCAAAAAGAGATCCACACAAGAGACACAAGATATCTGGTGGAAAACCCTTCACTGGGAAAAAAACCACCCTTGCAATTGCTACGCTACTCCGAATCTTCTATTAGGAAAATATAGTCTTTTACATAGATTGTTGACTCTGATAAGCTATGATACTCAACCTCATATACAATCATCTGACTCCCATTAGCCAGGAGACTCGATTATATTGATAAGCTTGGAAGACTATGTTCTCACACGCACCTATGGACTACCATATTCTAAAAGACACCATGATCAATAATCCTTTCCAAACTCCAATTGGGATATCCAACTACCATTGGATTGAGAAACGTTTCCTTTCATTGAAACTTCACAATCACTGCTCCATGCCCATGAAGTCATTTATCCTCTACTCTATGTAGACCTCGCTTAATCTATTTTCACACTAGATCCCAATAATGTATGGTCAACACAATTCAACTTTGCAATACAATCTATAGCAACAAGATATCATCAAAGAAAATAAAAATACCACAAACATATGCTCTCCCTACAAAAAAAATAGTGGCCACATCAAATCTGAAATACCATTACCAACCAAAAATTAAAACACAACTCATACTCTACATGAAACACTCACACCAAAATATAATTGTTGCATACTAAAATTAGCAACATAAAACACAATGGCTATGTGCCAAATGCACTAATATTACTAACAAAACAAAAGTTAGAGTCACTAAAATGGAGCTATACCAAGCTATCCATCTCTATCAACAACTATCTACACCTCTGATCTGAAATCTAAAATTTTGAACGAATACTATGCTTTAACAAATAGATCTTCTCATATTCCTACCGTTAGAGCTCATACGATGAAGCAATCAAGCTCACTAATGGCTTTGAAGCACAATCACTCAATAAAACCTTCATTGATTCACTATCACACACAACCAACTAATCCTCAGCTCTAAAATGATGTATATAAAACATGAGCGGTGAAATTGACCTTAGGTTTTGGGCATGCAATCCCCCCAAGGCATGTTTTGGGACTCAAAGCCCAAGTTTTGACCCAATCTTGTTGTAAAGCTCCACGAATTGCGCGCGCAGAGCGCAAAAGTATGATAGAGTCACAGGGTTGTCTGCCCTAGTTTTATAATGTTATTTTGGCTAAAGAAACCTACCCATGGTCCGTGGACCATGGGATTGTATAAATAGAGCGAGGCTCTAAGTGTAGATAAGAGATAGAGAATAGAAGAGAAGCGGGAGAAGAGAAAGTGATTGAGTCAAAGTGTGAAGTTCATCTTTGGGTCATAGAGTAGGAGAAGGCTCTGTAGCTGAGTGCGCAGAGGCCTAGTATTCCACAGCTGAGTGCACAGAGGCCTAGTATTCTGTAGCTGAGTGCGCGGACCTTTGTAGCTGAGTGTGCAGGGTGAAGTCAAGTCTGTAACAGAAGAAGGAAGTAATAAAGAGAAGTTTTGTCATAATTCTTTGTATCTGTACTTGGGTTAATACATGGTTGATATACTTTGCAAATATATTGTTTATTTACTGCGCACACTTGTATGAATGATTTATATTGTTAAGTATAACTTAAAGCACGAAAGTAGGTTAAGATAATCCACTAACATTGGAATACCGGTAAGATATTGGGTAATAACACAGAGCACGACATTTAGCCCCTCTATAGGGCTGCATGAAGGCAGTATATCAGGTTGCCAGGTGCAGGAAAGTGCGTGAAGCAACCTGCACATAGGGTCAGACCGCAGACCATGTGACTTCATCAGACATCTCTAGGGTGCAGAAACCTGGTTCTAGCACCCTCCCATACTACTTCAAGTGAGACCTCAGTCTGCGCTCCACGGACTGTTGCCAAAAGGTCCAGTAGTACCCGGATTTGTTTGGCTAAATTAACTCTGAACCTAGGTCAGGCCACACTAAGCCAACAAATGGTTCTGTTGCAGGAACGAGATCTACATAGAGATGTCTAATGTCATATCATTGGAATCTGACAAAGAAAGGAATTGAAGAGTGGTTGGACAAAAATATTCTTGAGTTCGCGGCAAAGGAAAACAAGAACCCACGGTTATCAAAGGAAGAGTGGTTAGATTGCTATTTATATATGGAAATTCACGAATTTTTTTTTGCATCCTTCCCCTCTGAATTGTACGAGTGGATTGCGAAGCTAGTAGACAGTCAGGGAAGCTGTAGGCTCACCAAACCTATTGTGTGGACTCCAAAGTTGGTGCACAAACTGGAAGCATCGGAGGATAAGATCGCGTGTGCCTTGGACCACTGGCTCAATTGAATTATAAGAGGATTTATCACTGAGTTTGCGGTAGATACTTCAGTCAGCTATAACGAGGTGGAACGATGCTTCCTCAAAGGACCACAAGGTAAGTACGTTAAATCTTTGAACACTTGGATTAAAATGCTACTGTGTGAAAAGCAAGTTATGTGAATAAATTGATGTTTGGGGCTACGCGAAGTGGGAGGATCTACAGAAATGATGGTAGCGCAGAGCTAGAAACTAGCCCCTTGATTTCACCTCCATAAGAAAGCAAGGAAGAGCTACCGAACGTTTCACCAAGAAGTGCGATCAGTTTGATAAAGCAGTGAATTCCGCGCAGACCACTTCCACCTACAACACCACCAGTTTCACCATCTTCAACCCCATCTTCATCCACACCACCTCCACCATCACCAAAATTCAACATGGCAGCGCGATAAAGTTGTCGATGTTCAAAGGAGTAGGGAATGAAGACCTGGACCAGTTTTTGTTCGTGGTAAGGGCTGTATGGGAAGCACAGGGAGTCACAGATGACAACATAAAGAAAGCAACACTGGTGAGCACTTTGCAGGATTGTGCACTGACATGGTACATTGAGAATTCCAATGACAATCTAAACGTAGGGATCATGGATATCCAAGCTGTGCTAAGAGGTAATTTAGCAGGCCAAAAGTAGAGACACATTCGATCATCGGATTTAAGGAAATCACGATGCTTCTAGGTGAGCCCCCCTGGGAGCTAGATCAGAGACTGAAGTGTATGATTCGTGAAGCCAACATGACCTTGACAAATGGTCAACACCGCGCATGGTTTGTAGTATCATTGACACCGCATCTAAGGAATGTGCTGTCACAGCAGAAGCTATCCACTCAGGCCGAGGCCTTGGAGATTGCAATGAGACTATCATTGACACTGCATCTAAGGAATGTGTTGTCACAGCAGAAGCTATCTACTCAGGCCGAGGCCTTGGAGATTGCAATGAGACTGCACAAGACCTCGATACAAGATCCTAACCTAGGAGTTCAACAGATTCACACGTAGTTGAAAAACTTGTGAATTGAGATGCAAAGTTTAAAACAAGACAGGACGACTCACCTAGAAGCGTGAAGAGGTATGGTACATAAAGTGAAAAGGCCAAGGACATGACAAGGACCATTGTCCAGTCTTCGCGAACTACCTAGCAGGAGGAGGACTGATGCCACTAAGACCGGAGGCACAAGTAGGACCAAGCGCAACGCCTGCATTATGGTGCATGATTTGTCAAATAGGCGAGAAGCATGCTACATATAACTGCCATCTATTACAGAATTACACGTAGAACTCCTAGCAGTCGTTTTGTAATTTCTGCAGGTTAGTAGGCCACGATGAGCACACTTGTAGAAGTTATGAACTAATGATGGATCAGACTCCTACCTACAGAGTTCAGACCGAAACACGGGCCCTCAATCAAAATGCAGGGATGGCATGCACTAGATTTCAGGGGCATGGATGAGGTCGAGGTGGAATGGGACCAGGAAGAGGTCGCAGACAACTGATATGTTACAATTACGGAGGACCAGGGCATTATGCCCGTGATTGTACAAATCTAACGAGACCATTGTGCTTATATTATACCCAGTTTGATCATGAGATGAAGGACCGTCCCACGCCGATAGCGAGGTTACGTGACAAAGGAGCACTCCAACCTCCCTCGACTCAAAACCTGCAAATGATGAGGTCTGAGCCTCGTGAGGATGACCCTCATGTAAATATCATGCTCTGGAGTGGAATTACAATAGGGGATGACAAAGGTAAGTAGCTTGAATAAAGTACCTGGGTTCGCAAGGCTCCAACAAAAGAACCAGAATTTCATCTAGAGCGCGATAAGGAGACATTCAAGGAAGCTAAGAAGAGCTTCATGGATGCCTCCACTTTCGGAAGTGAAGACAAACTGGAACTGGAAATGGACCCATCAATGCTCACTACATTTTTGGAGACATTCATGAAGCTACTCCATGACAACAAAGTCATGAAGTGACTGCAAGAACTCATCATAGATGTGCTAGAACCACACCAGGGGAATCGCGCTTAGCCCGGAAGCTTGGGAAGCACACAATGCTAACAAGAAGAGAGATGAGATTGATCGTGTAGATTGGGGAATATGAAATGGATCAAGTAATTTTGGATCTAGGATCAGGCGCGAACGTCCTACCAAAGAAAACATGGGAGCGCATGGGTAGGCCTGCACTACAAGGTCACTCATCCAACTGCAAATGGTGAATCAACAAATGATCCTACCTATGGGAAGATTGCAGGGAATAATGGTAGATATCGAAGGTGCGAGTGCACTAGCAGATTTCAAAGTGATAGAGATTGTTGATGACATCAATCCCTATCCCGTGTTACTGGGAATAGATTGGGCCACTAACATGAATGGAGTGATAAATATAAAGAAGCGCAAGATGATTTTTGAGAAAAAGTCACTGCACATAGTGGTACCTTTAGACCCTGCAGAAGGATCGCGCTACACAGAGCCAGTGCATGACTATGATAGCGACGACGATCTAGATTGTATCTACAAGATAACTGTGTGGCAGCAGGATTGGGTAAATCCAACCACAGATGGCAGACTCTCATGGGAGCACAAAAGCTCCTACACCTTAGATTCAGACGAAGAGATAGAATGATGGTAGAACCGGTTACATGAGGTAACCATGCTCAATTGGAACATGATGATAAGGTCACTGCATTGCGTGGCAATAGAGGTAAGAGATCTGCTTGTGTATGATGGATTGAGTGAGTGGACGATTTCCTAAACAAATTTGAAAGATAAGTACCGGAACAACAACGTTTCAACGCTTTGGAATGGGCACTACATGCTACGCCCACAACATGGTGGGGTACGCATCAAAGAAGTTTTGAGGATTGGCGCGAATGTAGGAGGATGATGTGCATGCGGTTTGGGACGCCTCAGATTCGGTTAACAGATGAATATGATAGAAGGGATGATCCACATGCACACCTCACGAAATGGACCAAGGTCTATGGGAAAGAGCCACAACCTAAGTGGGTACACCTGTTTTGTCATACCTTGGATATCACACCCATGAATTGGTATATTGAGACGGAGCTCCGCCATGGCACAAGCGAATGGGATATCTTGCGAGAAGGATTCCACTTAACTTTCACGTTTGAGGATCACTGGTGGGATATTGTTGATGATGTGCTACAAGTAGTAAAAGAAACTATCTTTAAAATACCCTAGGAGCCAATGGAAGTTCTTTAGCTGGAACGGGCGACCCAGCTGAGCTGCGTGCTCGAATGTTATAATGTAAACATTGAGGATGATGATGAAGATCCATGAAAAATTAACATTCTAGAAACTAAAGGCTATTGTGAGGTTTAAGGACCATTGATTGAAAATCCTGACATCACCGCTCTGGTAAAAACAAAGCAGGTTAACATCAGTACAGAGGCCGAACCGAAGTATGCAACGCTCGATGACTACTGGGACGATGCCATGATGGATAAGGTCGCTGAGTCACTTCGTGAGTACCAAGACTTATTCCTAACCAAGATCATAGACTTAAAAGTGATCTTTGGTGATTTAGGGATGATGAAGATCACCCTGAAACCCAACATGAAGCCGGTTAAGCAGAGGCCTTACCGCTTGAATCTGAAGTACAAGGAAAAGGTCCATGTAGAATTAAACAAAATGCTCATGGCTAGAATTATTGAGCTAGTGGAAGAATCTGACTGGGTAAGCCCTATGGTAGTACAGGAAAAGAAGCAGAAGGGTGAGATAAGAATATGCGTGCACCTCTGGAAATTGAATTCCTCCTATGTGCACGACCCATTCCCGACCCCATTCATAGATGAAGTATTGGAAGATGTTGGCAGACAACAAGCATACTCTTTCACGGATGGGTTCTCAGGGTACCACCAGATCAAAATCATGCTAGAAGATAGGATCAAGACCACCTTTGCAATTGAATGGGGCTGCTTTCAATACACCGTTATGCCGTTTGGGTTGAAGAACACGCTAGCCATATTTTCACGCATAGTTGTTGCAGAATTCAAAGAATACATCCACAAGCCCCTAGAGGTCTATCTGGATGATTGGACTATCTTTGGATTGGTTAAGCAACACGTAGCAAGTTTACGCTTGATGCTGGATACTTGCTGATGACACCAGATTGCACTGAACCTTAAGAAGTGTATGTTCCTTGTTCCCTTTGGGAACCTACTGGGACATGTGGTCTGCAAACAGGGACTAATGGTAGATCCCGCGAAGATCATAGTAATTCTGAATTTGGAAGCACCACGAATTTTTAAACAGTGTCATGCTATCTTAGGACACACAAGGTACTACAGGAAGTTCATCAAAAGCTATGCCCAGATCACTGCGGCGATGGAGGAACTATTGAAAAAGGATGTCACGTTATGTTGGAATGATCATTCCATGAAGAGCTTGGAGGTCCTAAAGGGGAAATAGGCCTTCGCTCCAATCCTGGTTTTCCTAAAATGGGATGTGGAGTTCCATCTCCATGTGGATGCATCATGTATAGCACTAGGAGCGGTGCTCACACAAGAAGGCAGAGAGGGCTTGGACCACCCTATCACGTTTTCAAGTCGCAGGTTGTCCAAAGCCGAAAAAAACTATTCCACAACTGAGCGCGAGGGATTGGCTATGGTGTACTTGCTCCAAAATACCGGCACTATTTGCTAGGAGGACATTTCAAGATGTATACAAACCATTCCGTGCTGAAATACTTGGTCAATAAGCTTGTGTTGGAGGGGCGCATATGCAGGTGGCTCTTATTATTCCAAGAATATTACTTTGAGGTCATGGTAAAACCTGGACACCTGAACGTAGGGCCAGATCACTTGTCACATATTGAGACAGGCGAGGAACCTACTAGTTTGGAGTAAGGATTACATGATGCTCAACTCTTGTTGTGCACATTGCGGATGGACACTTTGAAGATATAATCCACTTTCTAAAAATAGGGACTGCATCGAAGGAATACTCCATCTAGCAAAATAAGGAACCAGTGGTGCACGTAGCTGACTTTCCTATCATTGCGGGGCACCTGTACAAAATGGGGAATGATGAGATACTACGAAGGTACGTACCTAAATTTGAACGAAGTCAGATCCTCGTGGAAGCGCATGGCGGCGCTGCAGGATGACAATATGTGAGATGCATGACACATAAAATATTCTCTGCGCAGGGTTGTGGTGGCCAACCCTTCACCAGGATTTAGAAGCCCATTGTAAGGCCTATGATATATGTCGAAGGATAGGTAAACCATCCAGTAGGGATGAGATGCCTTCGAATCCACAAATGACGCTACAACCCTTCGAAAAATGGGCAATTGACTTTGTAGGACCTATCAAACCTCAGGGAAAAACTGTTGTGTGATACATTATCACCACAGCAAAGTGCATGACACGTTAGGCAGAAGCGCAGCTGGTCAAAGACTGCACAGCCGCCACAGCTGTGAATTTTTTGTTTGAGCACATGTTGACGCGATTTGGCTGTCCAAAAATCTTAATGAGTGATCGCGGTACACATTTCCTGAACAAAACCATCAGCGCGCTAACAGAAGAGTTCTAGGTGTATCATCAGAAAAGCATACTGTATCACCCACAAGCCAATAGGATAGTAGAAGCATTCAATAAAAAACTAGAGACTATGCTAACCAAAGTATGCAACATGCAATAGAGCGATTGGGACCTGTGCGTACCTGCAGTACTATGGGATTATAGAACAACATGTAAGAAACTGATGGGACAGACACCTTTCCGGTTAGTTTATGGCATGGAAGTTGCCATGCCAATGGAGTATATTTTCCCTAGTCTACGCATAGCAGTGCTCATAGGTATGACGAATCACGAAGACCTAGACGAAAGACTCGCATAGTTGGAAGAACTTGAGGAGTAATAGTTCCTGGCTAGATTTCATCAACAAGAGAAAAAACAACATGAGAAGGCTTGGCATGATCGACATATTAACTTGCAAACTTCAAGCTAATGATTTGGTGCTGCTGTATGATAGTAAGTTTGATAAATTCCAAGGAAAGTTTAGAATGCATTTACTGGGACAGTACATTGTTAAGGAGGTCATGGATGGAGGCACAGTACAACTAGTTAAACTAAATGGAGAGCCATTTCTAGTGAATGGCAGCCGCTTGAAGCCCTACACGAGTGGCCTGACTATCTGACTAGCTAGCAGAAGCACAACCTTCATGCTCCCAAGATCTGGACAAAGGCGCGAGACTATAAACATATGTAGGGGATACTGGTATAGATGCAGTGAAGCAGTTTAGACACAAAAGTCTCGGAACAACGGATGCATCATATCTAGCAAGCAATAGCTGAGTGCATTGCTAACCTCAGCGTAGTTCAAGAACAGTTGGAGGGACTCCGTGCAAAGATCACCGTGCCGACAGAGTGACTTGAGGGCGAGTCACAATGTTTGATTTGGGGACCTGTTAGGCATGGAATCCCCCCAAGGCATGCTTTGGGGCTCAAAGCCCAAGTTTTGACTCAATCTTGTTGTAAAGCTCCGCGAATTGCAGTCGCGGAGTGCGAAAGTATGATACAGTCACAAGGTTGTCCCTCCTAGTTTTGTAATGTTATGTTGGCTAAAGAGACCTACCCATGGTCCTCGGACCATGGGATTGTCTAAATAGAGCGAGGCTCTAAGTGTAGATAAGAGATAGAGAAGAGAGGAGAAGCATGAGAAGGGAAAGCAATTGAGTTGAAGTGTGAAGTGTGTCTTTGGGTCATCGAGTAGGAGAAGGCTCTACAGCTAAGTGCGCAAAGGCCTAGTAGTCCGCAGCTGAGTGCGCGGACCCCTGCAGCTGAGTGCACAGGGTGGAGTCGAGTCTATAATAGAAGAAGGAATTAATAAAGAGAAGTTTTGTCAAAATTTTGTGTATCTGTAGTTGGCTTAATACATTGTTGATATACTTTGCAAATATACTGTTTATTTATCGTGCGCACTTGTATGAATGATTTATAATGTTAAGTATAACTTAAAGCACACAATTAGGCCAAGATAATCCACTAACATTGGAATACTGGTAAGATCTTGGGTACTAACGTAGAGCATGAAATTCAACCCCTGGCTAGGGCTGTGCGAAGGTAGTATATTAGGTTGCAAGGTGTGGGAAAGTGCACGAAGAAACCTGCATGTAGGGTTAGACCGCGGACCACGTGACCTCATCATACATCTCCAGGGTGTGGAAACTTGGTTCTAGCACCCTCTCATACCACTTTGGGTGAGACCTCAATCCGCACTCCGTGGACTATTACCAAAAGGGCCAGTAGTGCCAGGATTTGTTTGGCTAAATTAACTTTGAACCTGGGTCAGGCCCCACTAAGCCAACATTAGGCATGAGATCAAGAGTGCACAAATTTGAAAAAATCAATCTACTAACACCACTACTTATGCACTAAAGGTGGTCACATGTTGGGCATGGAATGCCCCCACAGCATGTTTTGGGGCTCAAAGTCCAAGTTTTGAGTCATATTATTGTAAATCTCCACGAATTATGGGCGCAGAATGTATGTTAGAGTCATAGGGCTCTTCTCCCTAAGTTTGAATGTAATGTTCGCCTACCCATGGTTCGTGGACCATGGAATTGTATAAATAGAGTGAGGCTCTAAGTTGTAAAGGGAGGATACAATGATCATGATGGGATGTATAAAAGAAGATAGCGAAGCATAGAAAAAGAAGCTAACTATGTCTTGGGTCGTAGTAGTAGGAAAAGGCTCTGCAGCTGAGTGCGGAGAGGCCTAGTAGAGTCCGCAACTGAGTGTGCGAACCCCGACAACTGAGTGTGTATGGTAGGGTCGAGTCTGTAACCAGAAAGAAGATTAATAAAGAAAGGTTTTGTTACAAATTATGTGCATCTGTTTTGAATTATTACATGTTTTGATCTCATTTACAATTATACTGTTTATTTACTACGCGCATTTGTATGAATTGTGAATATTGTTAAGTATAACTGAAAGCATACACATAAGCCAAGTTAATCAACTAATATCGGGCTAGTAGTAAGGACTTAGGTAATAATATTGTTCAGCCCCCGAGTGGGGCTGCGCGAACGCAACATTTTAGGCTGCGAGGTATGGGTAATTGCGCGTAGCAACGTGCACGCAGGGTCAAACCGCAGACCACTTGAAACCATCAGACATCTCCAGAGTGCAGAAACCTGGTTCCAGCACCCTCCCATACTACTTCAAGAGAGACCTCAGTCCGCGCTCTGCAGACTGTTTCTGAAAGGGCCAGTAGTACCGGGATTTGTTTGGCTAAATCACCTCTAAACCTGGTTCATGCCCCAACAAGCCAACATCACATCATTGAATGACCTTTTCAAACCATTCCAAACAAATATAACTTAATATAGAAGTCTCTAGGAATTTTCGTGCCAATTTTCATCTGATTTGTGTGAGGAATGTAGATGATTTTTCATAAAAAATCTTTATTCATTGGAACAACACTAGCTGATTTTGACTAGAACCCTTTAATAGCTGTCTCCCGATGAATGGAGCCTCTCAGTCACATGCATAAGCCTGCATGGGAGCGACTGGGGAAGAGCATAGGAAAAGCAACAAAACCTCAACTCATAACCTCTACCACCTGGTGTACCACCTTATCCAGTGTCTAAACTCATCTCCATACCTCTTCCAAATCCCATGAAATCTCTAGAAATAGGCTAAACATGTATGTCAATTGCCACTACCAAGTTTATGTAAAAGGCCAACAGACACAGTTGGAAAGAGTGTGAATAAGTCCTCCACTCACCAACAAACATCTGTACAAGCTACAACGCATGTGCACATCACTGAAGCATCTCTACAGCAGGTCATCTCCATGAACGCAAACATGAAGACCTATATGAATACCTAATATGCCAAATTAAGAAGTGTGCCATCACAACAACATGAATGACACTTGAGCCATCATCTCAATCACATGTAGATCTACATCTCCACCAATGCCATCATAGGTTGACATCAATGCCAACACAATCATCCCAATTCCAACTCAACTAGATGCAACCATGCTACAAGGAATACAACCAAACACCAACTAATCTACATAGGGTTGAAATAAATGCCAACATAAGCTAGCTTCCATCATGAACCAATTCCAACATTAGCTAGATAGAACCATGCACACCATAATGTCAACAATCTCCCCCTTTGGCATTGATGGAAACGACACAAAAAATTCATACCATTCTCCTCTATCACTCCCCCTTTGACATCAATGGAGAAGGGACAAATCCATCTAAATAGGAAACAAGAAATAAAGCACAAAAATTAGAGAAACGTATCTCTACATGGCTGAAAAGTGATGCACATCAATAAGAATCCATGCCTATCACATTAGTAGTAGCAAGTAGCACATATACCAATCATCATCTAAATAAACATACCAACATTCTAAAATAAAGAAATCATACAATCATCAATGAGTAGCATCATAATGAACAATAGAATGCAACAATGTGCACATGAGTGTCAACCAAGACTCTCCATAACAACTACATAGTAGCAATTACCAAACATCTCTGAACATAACATGAGGCCAATAACCCCAAAATTTCATAGCATAACATAAGGCACATCATGACACATCCAACTGGATCATAATGCCAACAATGTATGGCTGAAGTGAATAGGAAGAAATATTGCTCCCCCTGAACATATGCCATCTCCAAGTTCAACTCCAACCAGCGATGAATCGCTTCTACTACAAACAATGCTTCCTTCCCACAAATAGACGCACCATATAGAAATAGAATCCACATGACCATGACTGAGTGATATATACATGATAAATACATGGTTTTAGCAGCAACATAAGGCCTCATACATCACAATTACATGACCTCATGACTCATGATTACAAGACCCAAAGATAGCACAATATAATTACATGGCTCCATGAGAATTTTACATTAATATATCAATAAATACATAGCTTCTATGATCATATCCTATGGATCAATGACTCAAATACATGACATATCATAATTGATACAACATTATTAGCCCATACATTTGGCGGAAAAAATGACTCCGTAAGATGCCTCCATGACAAGCCTATCACCATGGTGACTCTATCTACCAATAATTGAATCCTTAACCAACATAAAATGATGAAACAATAACAAATACATTGATATAAATATCATAATGTAACTACTCATACATGGATGGTCCATGTCTTATGTCATCCCTACATATCTTATGCTAATGAAATCCTTCTATGCATGGTTGTACCATCTTTTCAACCAACTCATCGGTGAAACTAAAGGCATATATATGGATGAAAATGTACTACTTTCACTAAGAAAACATATGTAAAGAAGCTACAAATAGTTGAGTGAAAACAATGAAGAATATGTTAAATATCACATGTAAATCTCATACCATGCATAGCTCCGCATAAGCTCAATATGCATCCAATAGATGGGATTATCCTATGGACTTGAATGTGCATGAGGCTCAAATGAGCTCATCATGTTCTGCTATAAAACTTGCACTAATCAGACTTCCATATTTCTAGCATACACTCCCCCTAAAGTTATGCACCTCTCATGAACTCTATAGTCCTATAAAAATATACAAGAAATAATCATGGAGTGCAAGAGGGAATGCTCTTAACTACTTGAAGGGTTGTTGCTCCTTCTTCCTCCACACAGTCTTTGGCTACTTCTCTTCTTCCTTTGCTAGTTTTCTGATAACTACTCTTTGTTTTTCTTGTTTTGGCTGATTTTTCCTTGAATAACGGGGCAACAAACAATCTCTTTCCATATGACCAAAGTTATGACATGTGTAGCACTCCACATTGCCAATATACGAGGCAAGAGGATCAAATATCCTATTGATAATGCGAGATTTATACCTTGCAAAAAATGTGCCTCTCCTCCATCGGTTAAACCTGCAATCTATTACCTTATGGCCAAATAGGTTACATGAGTAACAATAACCATACAAACCATGATTATACTTGTTGGCCAATCTCCTTAGTTACTGATATTGCTGCAAGCTCCACTAATTAGATCTATACATTATTTCAACCAGTTAGCTACAACATGTCCAAATCTGTGATAATTGTAACATTCTACCTTATGCACGAAAGGAACAAAAATACTTTGTTTCCTTTGAAATTTTGCAAATCTGTCACAATCCTCTCTTGGAGCAAAATATTTTGTGAATGTAGGAGCTCCTTGAGGTTTTCTTTTCTATTGCTGTTGGTTCTATTGGTTGATATACTTCTAGTTTTTCTTTTTGTTTCATTGGTTCTCACTCTTGCTACTGGTATTGTTTGCTATAGGTTTCTTGGGTTCTCCTTTGTTGATTTTATCTGTATGCAAACTAGAATCACCCTTTTGAAATCCAAGACCAAATTTATCCAATGATGATCTTTGGATCTCAAGTAAACTATGTAAGCCTATTGTGCTCTTCTCCGTATTCCACTACTTTCTCAAAGATATCACTTCATCTTCTAATATTTCACACTAACCTTCCTTCTCTTTGTATTGCTTCTTCATACCTTCCTCTGCTCTTTCTGATTCCACGAACTTAATCTTTAAGCTGAAAGTCTCTTCCTTGATTTTGGGCTCCTTATCATCATATATCTGCAATATCTTTTCTCGATCCTTGCATGCAACTATTAGTATAGAAATCTCAGCTCTAAGAAGCTTAATATCATTCTTATCTCCTCTAGGCACTTCCTGATGATCAAAATATGAATCATGAAAATGATAACTTAACAGAAAATCATTAATATATATACCTTTGGGTTTAACATTTTTTGATCTATTCTCATCATCTGTTGAATCATGTGCACTAGAAGAATGAGATTCTTGCAGATGACCTTCTTATTTTTTAAGGCCCTTCTTCTTTTTCTTCTCCTTGTTTCTCTCCTTCTCATTCTCTATATTGTTGCTGGCACCATCTCCAAATATGGATTCTATCTTGTCCCACATTTCCTTGGCATATTTCAAACCTACTAGCCTCTTCAAATCATCATCATGAAGATTCTTGTAGATTATGACTCTAGCTTGTGCATCTTTCTGCAAAAATTCATTTGCAATTGGATCCTTACCACAACCTTCACATACTAATCTCCAAATATTAGATCCACTAGACAATAATTGAGATTTAACATTTCTATATAACCATACCTTATAATTTGTAGTAGTGAGGACAACCATTTTGAAAAAAAAAAATTCAAATTTCTGCCAACAAACTCCAGATCTACTCTACAGTGATCAAGTTGGAACCAAGAGCCCTGCTCTTATACCAATTGTTGGAAACCTTTGAGCACTACTAATTGTGCGGGGTGGAGGGGAATCAATAGTGTGACTTCTTAACAATTTTTACCAATTAAAACTTCTCTACTGAATCACATATATTAGCCATCAACATGTTATATTATCTCATGCATATAAACCATATAAGGAACTAAAACAAGATAACCATGAGAGAAAAAATAATCAACACTTCAAAAACACATTCATACAAGAGACAAAAGATATATGGTGGAAACACTTCACTAGAAGTAAATCCACCCTTGTGTTGGCTGTGTGGGGGCTGACCCAAGTTTAGTGTTAGTTATCCAAACAAATCCCTACACTACTGGCCCTTTCGGAATCAGCCTACGAAGCGTGGACTGAAGTCTCACTTGAAGCAGTATGGGGGGATGCTGGAACCAAGTTTCTGCACCCTAAGATGGTTGTGATGTGAGTTTATACCTTCTTTTCCTTCTTTTGTGTAAGTCACTAAGCTTTCAAGGCTCTGACATTCTACACCTTTATTTCACCCTTCAGTACCTCCGCAAAGGTGTATGATTGACCTTCACGCACCCTTAACCTGAGATCCACACTTTCGCGCTGCTATGACAATGTATTGTATAGGTTCTTGCATTATCTTAAGTGTTTTACTTATCTTACTAAAAAATCATAGTTAGTGCCGCATAAACTGATACTCTTACTTGCGTTCAAGTAACAAATATAATCACATATATTCGTGCATCACATAAACATTGTAAATTAAACCCAAAGCGCAATATACAGAATTTGCAGAACACTTCTCTTTATTGATATCTTCAGTTTAATACAAACTTTATCCATCCTGTGTACTCAGC
The DNA here is from genome assembly GCA_031772625.1 of Pinus tabuliformis. Lineage (NCBI taxonomy): Eukaryota > Viridiplantae > Streptophyta > Pinopsida > Pinales > Pinaceae > Pinus > Pinus tabuliformis. Next base: position 385,493,813 of record CM062805.1, on the reverse strand, counting down.
TGCAGGGGTTTGCGAACTCAGTTGTGGACTTCAACCCTAGGCCTCTGCGCACTTAGCTGCAGAGCCTCTACCTATGCTACGACCTAAAACACTTAGACCTATCTACCAAGACTCCAAAACTTGTCTCCTAACTTCTTAACTACTTAGTGCTTACTTACTTAAATCCTTTCTATACAATCCCATGGTCCGTGGACCACGGGTGGATCTTTACAAGTGAATTTACACTTTAAAAAATAAGGGTATACAACCCTTTATGACCCATGAAACCTTTGGGCTCCGTGACCGCAAAATGTGGAGACTTTATAATTACAAAATTATCCCAAAACAAGGGTTTTTAGCCCAAAAACTGTCCTTGGGGGAACCCATTCCCAATAGGCCCACAACAAAAACATGGTGACTCGCCCTCTAGTCACTCTATGGGTGTGGAGATCTTGGCACGAAGACCTCCCAGTTCAACCTGTATAACTGCAAACTCAGCAGTGCACTGTGTGGTCACCTGCTTTGCTTCTTTAACCAACTGCTTAGTCACTGGTTCTGAACTGTCAACCTCAAGTTTCTGCTGAGTAGCTTGCAGAGTAGCAAGCTTGCCTTCAATTGAGGCCATGACTGAATAAGCCTCATCCAACTAGGGCTTCAAATGTGCCTTGAATACTGCCTCCTTGTGCCGCGCTGCATCTACCTGTTCTTTCAATTGCTTGGCCTCCTTCAGCTTCGCCAGTTTTTTCGTGAGAGAGATGGTTCGCGCTGTACCTTTTACTTCACCATAGTGTTGCTAAAGTTCTCACGCTTCTATCTCCAACCACTCTACATTAGCTTCCTCTTGAAGGCTCATCAGGACCTCGAACGACTGTTCAAAAAGTTGTGTGTAGTCTGGTACTGCACTATCTACCGCCGGTATCGCCTCTGTGACAGCAGTTGCATGCTTCTCCTTTAATTCTGGCAGAGTTGAAGGTTGGGCCTTCAACTGTAAATCTGCGATTTGTAGGTTCAGCTCCAGCTAAACCCTAGCCAACTTTGTGTGAGCATCGTTCATCTTTGTAGCAAGCTTGTGGTCACTCACCTTGACCGGTTCTTCCTCAAGAACGACCAACTCCGGGACCATTTGGCGTGCCTCCTCCACAACTTGAATGATACCCTTGCTTCGGTCGGTTACCTTGGTGACTACGGCAATGGTAGAGTCTCTCTGTAGGGCCATATGTTCATTATTAATCCTTTGTTTGCTGATCACTTGTAAAGAGCAGTGTTTGTGGGCCCTTAGCTCTGCGATCACTTCATCCTGCAATAGGTGGAGTGCCTCACCAAGGAGCACTGCCAAGTTCAACCTCACTTCATTGAGGGCACTGATAGTGGACCTTCCAGCTTCATTCTCTATGGTCAGTGCTCCATTTGGTAGTACTATTTGTCGGGAGACTGTCACTCATAGCATCATAGCAGCTTCTGAAGTATCGATGGTGAGGCTAGTAGAAAATGTGCTAGCCTATGATGCGCGGGTCTACAGCTCCTGCAGACCTATCTAAATGGCCCCCAATAGTAGCTATGGTTGCTGCTCGAACTGCTGCAGTGCCTCCAGGGTGACATACCGCACTGTGTCTCCAATATCATGGAAATCACCCTCTGTGAGGGTGAATGGGTCCAGCGATGCCTTAGTGGCCTTGGATTTCTTCCTCGGCCCCACTTTCCCTTATTCCCTTGGACGCTTAATGCAGTCTGATGTCATCTACAGGTCTACGCCATGCTACTCTGTTTGCTCGTCCGTTTCTTCCTCTGTTTCGGGTGAAGGCGACCTCATGCTTTTGTCAGAGCCACACTCTATTTCACCTATCTTATTTTCCATCTACTGGGTGGAATCGCGCTCCGCCTGGGCCTTGTCGGCAGCCTCCTTCTTCCTCTTCTTGGCCAACTGTGCCATCTTGAGCTTGGCCTCCATCTTTTTGTGCTGCGCGGTGGACTTGTATCAATTGTGTCATCCGTTTCCAAGTAAGGCAAGCCATACCATGTCTACGTAGGGTCTTCTCATGCCCTGATTGATACCCAGTGAAAGTTTTCCTTGAACTCTGCATACCCCCATAGTTTGTCAAACACATTATGCGACAATCATGGTTTGTGATTGATAGCCATGTGGATGTTAATTTCCATCAAGATCTAAAAGATCTTGCTGTCTTTGATGCATTGAGCATCCTTGGTCACCCATAGCAAAGAATACTTCGCTGCTTATGGAAGGTATGGCATGACCAAGGGGAACTGACTATCTTCTAGTAGATCCTAGGCTACCAGCACAATAGACAGCAAGCGCCACGAATAGTGAAGGTCTTGCTGAGTTCTTATGCCTCGTGGTAGTTTACAATGAACTCACTGCAGAGATAATGTGCCCAATTAAAGTGGACTCCTTCAGTGCATTGGGCTGCAAGAGCGATGACTGGTGCTGACTTTTCATCTACATGACACTTTCTCATAACCTTTCCTACCAAAATTTGCGTGGCCACCTTGACCGCAGGTTCGCAGATACTCTATATAGCATAGCCTCACGACTTCTTCACGAACTTGAATTTCTCCTTCATGGCCTCCATGGGGGCCTTCTCACCACCTTTTCTTCCAAACATCATGGTCTGATTTTCCCCTGTGTAGGTTAGCCACGTGATCCTATGAATTAATCTGTCGGTGATGGCTATTGGCTTCTCCAGCCACAGACACCCATCGTGCACCAAGCATAGCAGCTGCTTGATGACCAAGACTATAATGGGGGTGTGATTGTAGTCTGATGCCCATAGTAGGTTGAGCGGGTCTGTGTAATATCCCATATCAGGAATATACCCCAAACACAAGCAAACTCTAACCAGAGATGGACTGGGAGGGCATTTACCAGATATGTTGCCTCTAAAAAGAGGACGAGATCTGAAGGCTACCTGGCCCTTTCCAGACTCTGTCTAAGAGTATAATAGAAACACACAAGTGGTATAATAGCTGAGAATGCTCACAGAGATACAAGTAACAATGATACTATATATATCAAATAAACCATAAACAGATACACAAGAAATGTAGCGAGAAATGCTAAGCCAGTTTATTATACTTAGCAATAAATGAGTACAAGAGGTGATTAGATAGATGCCACCTCGACTTGCACAAGGAAAGTGAAGAAATACCCTTAGAATGACAAGAATGGCCTCTCTGCGTGGATGCTACTACTGCTAGAAAGAAAAATGATCATTTGGGGCTGCTCCCCTCCTTGGAAAAAGCTGAAACTCTGGATTCAGGCTCTGATCAAGAAACCCAGGAAAACCCAGAAAGCTTTCCTGGAATGGCCTCACACTGACATGCTTCCTAGCTGCTGGGAAATTGTCATGCTATTTTTGTTACTGGAAATCGAATGAGGATTTGGGGCTGCTCCCCTCCTAAAAAAAGGCTAAAACTCTGGAATCGGACTCTACTCGAAAAACCCAGAAAAACCCAGAAAGCTTTTCTAAAATGGTTGACCCCCGAAAATCACCCTCTTGGGGTTCTATGCAGTTCCTCAAAGACGCTGATGAAACTGCTGCTAAAATGCTGATGAAACTACTGCTGAAATGCTGATGAATCTACTGCTGGAATGCCAATGGAAATACCTTGCCTGGGCAGGCACTCGAAGTCCCCCGGGGCTAAGGGTGAGATCTCTGAACGGAGACACTCAATACACTAAACTGTGCTGCAAACTAGCTAAACAGCCAACATGCTCTAAGTCGAAATGACTATCACAAATGCTCATAACTGGAATGATCCCAAATGAAGGGGTTCCTCTCTATTTTATAGTCTCTGCCTCTCACAATCCCTAGGCTCACTTTCTCCTGCGTGACCTCCTTCTTGCCATGTGTTCCTTCCCTCTTGCGCAGTCCCTCCATGTGTCTGTGTGGGCCCCATTTCTATGTCCCCCTTTGGCCCCTTTGGTTCCCCCTTAAGTCACAATGTTGTGCTACCTAGGAAGTGACTTTTTATTCTAAAGTGAGTTATGTTCCCCCTTCCTCACTTTTTATTTACAAATAACTATAGAAGGCAAAAATCAAACAAAATCAAATATTCCAATTAGCCATAGCTAATTAGGAATATTTCACTCTGCCTTGTCTACTCCTTTGAGCCACTTTTGCGGTTCCAATGCAGTCATCCCGGTGGTTGTGTCGACAATGCGGCACATCAGTTGCTCGGTCGCCAAGTGCGGGAACTTCTCATGGTTAGCTAAGTCCCAATCTTCCATTTTTAACAGAGGAACCCGCCCCAAGCACGGTCGATCAAAGACAATCTCGTCCGATCGCAGGGGCGTTTGCAAGGGGACCTTTCTCTCGTCAATGTCCTTTGGCACCTTGGTCTTGCCCTTGCATGGAGGGACGTACTAGGGAAACTTAGTGATAGGGTCAGCACCCTAGACTTCAACTTCCTCCACTTCTACCCCAAAGTCGTCATCATCCATCGGGATGTCCTCCATTTCTTCCTCCTTCAGCTCCACTTTAATGGCTTTTCCCTTTTCCTGTGCAGTGGGCTTGTCCTTCTGTGGGTTTCTTCTTGGTGATGCACGCATCGGTATCACAGCCTGCTTGCCCTTCTTATCCTTCACACTCTCCTTGGTTGGGGTCGGCTTCGGTCTAGGTGTCCATGGTGATTTGGGAACTTCAGCTAATACCTATGCAACCTCTGGAGCAGCTCCCTCTACCTCCCTAACAACTTCCAGCACAACCCCCTAGGATATCACCACTTCCCCAATATCTACAGTTTCTACTGGTGTTGACATGATGCTATTCAACAGTTCTTGTGTCTCCTTTGGTAATTGCTCAAACACCAAACTTGCTATCAAAGCTTCAAATAATTCACGGTTCATGTGCGCCTGAGAGCTCAACAACTCAATTCTCAAAATGCCAAGTGTTTTTCACTGGGTAGCCACCTATAATTTATAGGGCATTTTGAATTCAAATCCCACTGTTCCCCCCACATTTGATTCATTAATTCCGGACTGGTGACAGATTTCCAAGGATCTTACCCATAATGTTCATCTTAAATGCCATCCACCCGCTTCATTTGGCCTCATTTCTACCATCAAATCATGAGCAGTGACTTTAACGGTCACTTTTTGGCTGACCTGCATGATTTCTCCTTAGGTAGCGCATCTCTCTTCACATTGTCATGAACCCTATGACATTTCCTCACTCCGTGCAATCCTCCAATCGCACAATCCCCCAACCTGGGTAGTGTCTTTTATAGTCCCGTGCCTCCTTTCAGCGACTTGGAGTGTTAAGACTATGCTACCCTCATATTGTCAGCTGGCCAGATCACTGGTGTATGGCTTCAATTGGTTGCCATTCACCTTTCCTGGGAAGGGATCTCCTTTCAATTTAACCAACTGAACTACTCCACCATCGATAATCTCCTTAATGACATAGGGCCCTAACCAGTGCATTCTGAACTTCCCTGAAAATTTATCCAATATACTGTCATATAACAAAACTAGATGATTTACCTTAAAAGCACATAGCTTAATGTGTCGATCATGCCATGATTTTTCGTGCCGCTTTTGGACTTGTTGGTGAAATCCAGCTAGAAATCTCTCTTCCTCAAACTCAGCCAGCTGTGTGAGCCTCTTTTCCAAGGCTTCATGATCCATCATACCTATGAGTGCCGCTATGCACAGACTAGGCATAATGTATTCCATGGGCATCACTACTTTAAAGCCATATACCAGCCTAAAGGGTGTCTATCCAGTCAAATTTTTGCATGTCATCTGATGGCCCATAGTACTACGGATATGCATAGGTCCCAATCATTTCGCTAATTGTTGCAAACCTTGGTCACCACATTTTCTAGCACCTTATTGAATGCTTCCACCATCCCATTAGCCTATGGGTGATAAGGCATGCTTTTCTGGTGATATACCTGAAATTCATCCGTTAGCACGCCAATTGTCTCATTCAGAAAGTGCGTACCACGATCACTCATTAGAATCTTTGGACACCCAAATCATGTCAATACATACTCAAAGAGGAACTTCATAGCAGTCATGCTTGTGCAGTCCTTCACAGGTTGTGTCTCCACCCATCGAGCCAAATACTCAGTCGCGATGATAATGTACTGCGCTCTCATCTTCTTCCCTTGGGGCTGAATGGGTCCCACAAAATCTATCACCCGTTTCTCATAAGGTTGTAACATCTTCTGTGAGTTCAGAGGCAGCTCATCCCTCATGATGGCCTGCTAGTCCTTTGACACACATCACATGCCTTGCAGTAAGATTTTGAATCCTGATGGAGGGTTGGCCACCACAACCCTGCACGTAAAATATTCTATGCATTTTCTCTTCCTGCATAATGGCCCCTTGATGCCCCCATGAGTGTCGATGAGGATACGGCTCCTTTCAAACTCTGTTATATATCATCGTAATACTTCATCAGACCCCATTTTGTACAGATGCCCGGCAATGATAGAAAATTCTACAGTGCACACCACTAACTCCTTTTCCGTTGGACAGTGTAACCTTCCGGGGCAGTTCCTGTCGTTAGGAAGCATATGATGTCTTCAAAGTGACCATCTGTGATGCACACTATAAATAGTTGTGTGTTAGGCAATCCCTCCTCCAAATTAGTGGGCTCTTCCCCTGTTTCTATGCGTGATAGATGGTCTGGTCCCACATTCAATCATCTAGGCTTGACAATAACTTCAAAATCATATTCCTGAAATAATAACAACCACCTATAGATTCTCCCCCTAACACAGGCTTATTGACAAGGTATTTCAACGCAAAATGATCCGTATACATCTTAAAATGTCCACCCAGCAAATAGTGTCTAAATTTCTAGAGCACGTATACCATGGCTAACCCTTCATGCTCAGTGGTGGAATAGTTCTTCTTAGCCTTGGATAACCTCCTGCTTGTGAAAGCTATAGGATGGTCCAACTCTCTTCCACTAGCCTATGTCATTACTACTCCAAGTGCTGTACTTGATGCATGTACATGTACATGAAACTCCTTCTTCGAATCCGAGAAGACTAAAATCGGCATGGTGACCATTTTTTCTTTCAATACATCCAAGATTTTCTTATAGTCCTCGTTCCAATAGAACGTGACATCCTTTTTCAACAACTTCTCGATATGTGCAGTGATCTAGGCATAGCCTTTGATAAACTTCCTGTAATACCCAGTATGTCGTAAGGTTGCACGCAACTGTTTCACACTCCTCGGCGCCTGCAAATTAAGTATCACTGTGATCTTCGCGGGATCCACCATCAGTCCCTGTCTACAAACCAAATTACCCACCAGAGTCCCAAAAGGAACAAAAAACAAGAATTTCTTCAAATTGAGCACAATATGGTACCTTTGACAAGTATCTAGCATCAGGCACAAACTTACCACATGGCATTTTACTATCCCAAACACAGTCCAATCATTAAAGTACACCTCCAAAAACTTATGAATGAATTCTTTGAATGAAGCAATGATTACGCATGAGAAAATCACAGGCATATTCTTCAAGACGAAAGGCATTACAGTGTACTGAAAACATCCCCATTCAGTCGTGAAGGTCATCTTGCTTCTATCATCAGGAGCAATTTTAATCTAATGTTACCTAGAGAACCCATCAGTGAAGGAGTACATTTCCTAGCCACCTACATTATCAAAATTATACCTCATCAATGAACGAAGTTGGGAAAGGATCATGTACGTAAGTGTCATTCAACTTCCTGAGATCAACACATATTCATATTTCATCCTTCTGCTTCTTTTCCTATACCACCATTGGGCTTACCCAATCAGATTCTTCTATGGGCTCAATGATGCCTGCCAGAAGCATCTTGTCTAGCTCTAAGTGGACCTTCTCCTTATACTCTTTGCTTACCCTACTTCGCGTCAGGTTTTAACATGATCTTCATAATGCCCAGGTCTCCTATTATCCCCTTTAGCTTCGTAAAATTGGCAGGGAAAAAATCTTGGTATTCGTGGAGCAATTTGGTATCTACCGTCGCATCATCCCAGTAATCTCAAATCTTCATGAATTTGGGCTCAGCCTCTGTACCCATATTTACCTATTTCGTTTTCAGCAGCGTGGTTATGTCAGGATTCTCAATCTGCGGTCCCTCGACCTCACGGTGACCCTCGGTTTCAGGGATATTAATATTTTTTGGATCCTCATCTTCTTATTCAGCAGTCATGCTATATCATTCCAGTGCATGGCTCAGCTGAGTTATCCAATCGGGTTGAATCAGATCCAAAGGATCCTGCTGTATCCTGAATATTGCTGCTTTAACTTCCTGTAGCGCTTCGTCAATGTAGTCAAACCTGTCTTCAACCTGAATGTCATTTGAACCCTTCACGTAGAATATCCCATTCACCTGTGCCATGGAAGAGCTCTTTCTCCAAGTACCAGTTCATCAGGATGACATCCAATGTATGATAGAACAAGTGCACCCATTCAAGTTGGGGTTTCACTCCATAATCCTTAGCCCATTTGGCCAAGTGTGTGTGTGGATCATCCTTCCCGTCATATTTTTCTGTCATTCATACCTTCAACTTCCCAAAGCATGTTCTCATCATCCTCCTACACTCACACCAATCATCAAAGCTACCTTTGTGTGTACCCCACCATCTTGCGGGTGTAGCATGCAGTGCCCAGTCCAACGCCTGCAAGCCCTACTTTTATGGTACCTCCCTCTCAAATGCATCCAACATTACATCTACATCATTCAAGCCATCGTAAGTGGGCAGATTTATTACCTCTGGCGATACACAATGCAGTGACTGGGTCATCATATTACACCTCAGCGTGGTTACTTCATGTAGCCAATTCTGTGAGCGCTCTAATTTTTCATCAGAGTCTGAGGTGCAGGAACTCTTGCAATCCCATGTAATTCATCCATCCACATCCAGATTCACCCAATCTTGGTCTTGCACTGTTATCTTATATATGTAGTCCAAATCATCATTTCTTTCGTAATCGTGGACTAATTTAGTATAGCGTGATCCTTCTGTAGGATCTAGGGGTACTATTGCACGGAGCGATTTCTTTTCAAAAAATATCTTTCACTTCTTTATGTTTATTACCCCCTTCATGTCAGTAGGCCAATCAATGCCGAGGAGTGCATGGTAGTGGTTGTTGTCATCCATGATTTCTATCACTTCAAAGTTAGCCAATGTGCTCGCGCCTTCAATATCTACAATTACTCCTTGCAGCCGTCTCATGGGGATGATCTTCTGCTGATTTTCCATTCTTAACTGAATCAGAGACCACTGCAATGCGGGTCTTCCCATCCACTCCCAAGTCTGCTTTGGTAAAACATTCACGTCTGACCCCATATCAAAAATATCCTGATTCATTTCATATTCTCCTATTTGCACAGTCAATCTCATCTCATGCCCTATCCTTTCTTTATTATTACCAATCTTCCATACAACGCATGGTTCAACTGGAGTGTTTCCGGTGCATCTATTTATAAGCTCCTGTAAACCCTTCACAACCTTGCTATCGCACAACAACTTCATGCAGATTTCTAGGAAGGTAGTAAGAATAGAAGGGTCCATTTCTTGATCAGGCTTATCCTTGCTTCCTAAGGTAGAGGCCTCAATGAAGCCCTTCTTTGCTTCCATGAATGTTTCGCGTGTGCACTCCAAATCAAAATCAGCCTCCTTTGTTGAAGCTTTGTGAAGCCATGTGCTATCTTTGAGTTGTTTCCCCTTATCATTGCCCATTACAATTCCACTTCGGAGCACTATATTCACATTCATATCCTCTTCGCGAGGCTCAAACCTTAGGCTCTCTATCAGCGTGGGACAGTCCTCTATCTCATGATCAAACTGAGTACAATATTTGCACGACGAACGGGTCGGGTTAGTACATTCACGGGCATAATGTCCTAGTCCTCCAAAGTTGTAGCAGATTAACTATCTCCCACCCCTTCCAGGTCCTCCTCCAGCACTCTGGTTAGGGGGCACATTTTTGCCTGAACCCTATAGGGGGGTGTTCTGTCCATCATCAATTCATAACTTCAGCGGTTGCGCTCATCATGCCCTACCGACCTATGGAAGCTGTAGAACAGTTGTTGTGGTGTTTGTACAAACTTCTACACCAAATGATAGTTATCCATCGTATGTTTTCCTACTACCTAACATATAGTGCACCACAACATAGTCCCTGCGTTCGGTCCTCCTTGGGCCTCCAGCTTCAAAGGCATAGGTCCTCCTCCTGCAATATAGTTCACAAAGATTGGGCAGTGGTCTTTCTCATGCCCCCGACCCTTACATTTCAGGTACCATATCTCTTCGCACACCTCCAGTCGAACTATTCTATCCTACTTCAAACTTTGCATTTCAAGGCAAAGATTTTGAAATTACGCATGGATCTGCTGAACCCCCAGATTCGAGTCTTACATCAGAATTTCATGCAGCCTTATGGCAATCCCCAAGGCCTCTGCATGAGTCATAATATTTTGTTGTGATAGTGCAACCCTTAGGTGAGGTAGGAGCAAAGTCACGAACCATTCACGATGTTGTCCATCTGTTAAGTTCATATTGGCTTCAAAATTTTACACTTCAATCTCTGATCTCACTCCCAAGGTGTCTCACCTAGTTTCAGTGTGATTTCCTTGAACCGTACAATCGATTATGCCTCGGATTTAGGCATACTGAACTCTTTATTCAGTGCAGTTTGGATCTCTGCTAACCCAACGTTTGGGTTATCATTAGAGTACTTGATATACCTAGTTAGCAGCAATCCTGCAAAGTGCTAACCAATGTTGCCTTCTTCATGTGATTATTTATGACAACATGAGCTTCCCATACAGCTTTCACGAGGAACCAAAACTGGTCCGGGTCCTCATATCCCAAGCCTTTAAACAAAGGAAGCTTCATTGAATTTGCCATGTTGAACTACGGTGGAGGTGGCGGTGGTGTGGTCGAAGTCATAGGTGAGGGTGGTGAAGTTGGAGGTGGTGTTGGTGGAGGTGGCAATCGAGGGAATCCCTATCTTATTAACTAAACTACACTTCACAAAGAAACCTATGCTACTCCATCTTCGTCACCCAATGGAGGTGAAATCAATGGGCTATATTCATGACCCTTTCTTCCTTCGTTCCTATAAGTGTTTCCACTTCACGTAGCTCCGAACATCAAGGTAGCTGCATAACCCATTTTTTGCACAATAATATCTTAATCTAGGTATTTAAAGACTTCAAGTACTTACCTCATGGTCCTTTGAAAAATCGCTATTCCACCTCCCTGTAACTAACTAAGTTATCGACCGCGAATTCAGTCACAAATCCTCCTATGATGCGATTGAGCCAATGATCGACAGCGCGGGTGATCTTATCATCAGAGGCTTCTAGTCTTTGTGCTAACTCTGGGGTATAGGTAATAGGATTGTCAAGTCTCCACCTTCCTTGGCTATCTGCTAGCTTCGTGATCCACTCACATAACTCAACTGGAAAGGAACATAAAAATATCTCATGGATTTCCATATACAAGTAGCTGTTTAGCTACTGTTCCTTTGTCAGTCATGGATTTTTGTTCTCCTGTGCCACAAATTCATGGATCTTTGTATCCAACCAGTATTCAAACTCTTTCTTAGTTGAGTTCCAGTGATATGACATCACACATCTCTCATGTAGATTTTGGTTCTGACAATGGAGCCATTCGTTGGCTATGTGGGGCCTGACTTAGGTTCAACATTAGTTAGCCAAACAAATCCCTACACTACTGGCCCTTTTGGCATCAACCCACGAAGCACGGACTGAAGTCTCACCCGAAGTAGTATGGGGGGATGCTGGAACCAAGTTTCCGCACCCTGAGATGGTCGTGATGTCGGTTTATACCTTTTTTTCCTAGTTTCGTGTAGGTCACCAAGCTTTCAAGGAACTGACAGTATACCCCTTTATTCTGCCCTTCAGTACCTCCGCGAAAGTGTACGATTGACCTTTGTGCACCCTTAACCTACAATCTAGGCACTTTCGCGCTGCTATGGCAATGTATTGCCTAGGTTCCCACGTTATCTTAAGTCTTTTACTAATCTTATAGTTAGCTCTACGTAAATATATATTCTTACTTGCATTTAATTAATGAATATAATCACATATATTCATGCATCACATAAACATTGTAAATTAAACCCAAAGCACAATATACAGAAATTGTAGAATACTTCTCTTTATTGATATCTTCAGTTTAATATAGACTCTATTTGGGTTTGCGCACTCAGCTGTGGACTTCAACCCTAGTCCTCTATGCACTCAGCTGCAGAGCCTCTACCTATGCTAAGACCCCAAACACTTAGACTCCTCTACCAAGACTCCAAAACATGTCTCTTGACTTCTTAACTACTTAGAGCTTACTTACTTAGCTCCATTTATACAATCCCATGGTCCACGGACCATGGGTGGATGTTTACAGCCGACTTTACACTTTACAAAATAAGGGTGGACAACCCTTTATGACTATTGACACCTTCGTGCTCTACGTCCACAAAATATGAAGAATTTATAGCTTTATTACAAAATTATCCCAAAACAAGGGCTTTTAGCCCCAAAAATGTCCTTGGGGGAACCGTTCCCAACACCTTGTTGCTACTGCGCTGCTCTGAATATTTTATTAAGAAAATATAGCCTTTTACATATACTTCTAACTCTGATCAGCTAAGAGACTTGACCTCATATGTAATCAGTTGAATCCCATTAGATGATAGACTTAATTCCCATCTTGGAAGACTATGTTCTCACATGGGTCTACAAACTACCATCCGCTGAAAGCCACGATGATCAAATCCTCACTCAACTCCAATTGCACTATGAAACTACCATTGGATTGAGAAATTGTTCATTTCACTCAAAATTTCCAATCACTTATCCACACCCATGAAGTCACCACTCCTTTACTCTATGTGAACCTCATTTCATCTATTTTCATATTAGATCCCAAGACTTTCTAGTCAACTTGATTCAGCTCTGCAATACGATCTCCAATAATAAGACATCATCAACACAAATAAAAAGACCACAAATATATTCTCCCCTCACAAGAAAAATAGTGGCAACATCAAATCTAAAATACCATCACTAGCCAAAAAAAAAACACAACTTATACTCTTCCATAATATCAAACCCTCACACCAAAATATAATTGTTGCATACTATAATTAGCAACATACAACACAATGGATATGTGTCAAATTCACTAGCAACACTGGCAAAACAAAAGTGAGAGTCACTAATATGGAGCTATACCAAGCTTTCCATCTCTATCAACAACTCTCTGCACCTCTGATCTGAAATCTAAAATTTTGAATCAATACTATGCTTCAACAAATAGATCTTCTCATACTTCTTCCATTAGAGCTCATACACGAAAGAAATCAAGATCACTAATTGATCTAAAGCACACCCACTCAAGGCAACTTTCACTCATTCACTATCACACATAACCAACCAATCCTCATCTCTAAAATGATGTATATAAAATATGAGGGACAAAATTAACCTTAGGCATGGGATCAAGAGTGCACAAATTTGACAAAATAAGTCCAATAACACTACTACTTGTACACTAAAATTGTTCATGTCATTGGAGGACCTTTTCAAACCATTCTAGACCATTACAACTTAATCTAGAAGTCTCTCGAAATTTCCATGTCAATTTTCATCTGATTTTCATGAGTAATTAAGAGGATTTTTCATGAAAACGCCTTAGTCGATGGCAAAACACTAGCTGATTTCGACTGGATCCCTTCAGTTGCATGCACAGGCCTGTCTCCCAATGACTGGATCCTCTAAGTCGCATGTGTAAGCTTGCATAGGTGTCACTGTGTTAGAGCATAAGGAAAAACAAAAAAGCAATATCTTATAACCTTTTCCAGCTAGTGTATCACCTTATCCAGCATCTAAACTCACCTCCAAACCTCTTCTAAGTCTTGTGACATCTCTGCAATTAGGCCAAACATCTCTCTCAAGTTCCCTTTCCAACTTGACCTAAATGGCCAACAAACAAGGTTGGAAGAGTTCCAACAAGTCATCCACTGACCAACAAACATCTGTACAAGTTGCAACACATGTGTACACCACTGAGGTATCTTTGCAACGTCATCATTAAGCCAACACATAGTTGCAATAACTAATATCCATGAAAAGAAGCATGCAGACCTATATGAAGACTTAATATGCCAACTCAACAAGTGTGCCATCACAGCAACCTGAATGACACTTCAGCCATCATCTCCATCACATGTAGATCTGTATCTCCACCAACGCCATCATAGGTTGACATCATACAATTGACATCAATGCCAACAAAATCATCCCAATGCCAACTCAACTAGCTACAACCATGCTACAAGGAAGACAACCAAACACCAACCAGTCTAGATAGGGTTGACATCAATGCAAACATAAGCTAGCTAGCATCATGAACCAATGCCAACATTAGACAGGTGGAACCATGCATAACATAATGCCAACAAATTTGGAGTCAACCAAAATTCACATGAATCCATCTTAACTCCTATTCTTTGCATCCCAATCCATCAATTATGAAAGTGACTTTCAACGTAACATTCATTGAAGTCTAGGTATATTTGCATGTGACATAAAACCTTCTTTGGAACTATAGGAGTTTGTACATCTGTATGATATCTCTTCTCTTTGCATATAGGGAATGATATCATGTCTTGATATTCATCTCTCTATAGAATGCAATCATTTTTATAGGAATGAAATTTCTTATATTCAATCCCCAACTCAACCAACATCTGATGTTCCTCTCTACAAGTTGATGACAACACATTCTCTTGATGAAATGTTTTAGTTTTTAGTGCCCTGTAAGATTTCCGAAGATTAGATCAATTGAATGTTTGCCTTATGATGAAAATGTTTGATATGAAATATATGGTTTAAAACTCTCGTTAATGAAATATAAAGGAATTTGATGAATTAATACGAATTACGTAGAAAAATTACCAATGCATTGTAAGAATATATTTCAACTCACTTCAATAGGGTGGTGAATTGTTTGTCTGAACAACCAAGTAATGACTTGATTTCAATAATATTAATGTGCATGAAAATTTTGAGGTTCTACTTGCACCCAATTTAAACATGGGTTTCTTTGCTGCTTGCTTGATGGAATCTTTTAGCAGGTTGTTATCATCAGTATTACATTGGTGGTAATTACCCATGTTACATCATTAATGTCAACCTATGAGAATTATTTTCATCATTTTTTCCATCCCCAAAGAAACCTATAAGAATTTCATCAAATCCTTCTTCATGCACCACATTTTGATTGTCATGATTATTATCATTCAGGCTGCTAGGTAGCATATTCTAGTCATCAATGTATGTGAATCTCATCATCTGTTCAAATTTCTCACATGGTAAAGTTATCTTTAAATATGATCTTCTCTCCATGGTATGGTTTAAAGGATGGTTTAGATCATCTTGTCCAAATATTAATAGCCTTTTTGGATCAACTTGGGTATTAGTATTCGTTTTTCATCATCATCTTCTACCTTTTGACAAATACAACCATTCTTTAGTGTTTGAATAGAATTGGATAAATCATAAATGTATCAATTTCAAAGATTTATATTCAAACATCACTTAACAAATCCCATTTGATGTATTATAGTATTGACCAACCTCTTCTTTAGTGAAATTATTTGTTGTGTTTGAAGTATCCATTATCATATCCTCTTCCATCGACTGTGTTCTTTGTGATTTAATAGTTTTAGGTCCACACCCATGTACATATGTTTTTTTTTCTTTTGCTAGTTGAATGCTTAGGTTGTGCACTTATTTTAATCTTCATATGAAATATCAACAACATGCATTAATTTATTTCAATATTTGATAATACACTATAAATTCTAATAATACTATGAAAAAGGATGGACGTATCACAAAATTCTTCCTAAGTTAAGTCAAAATTTGATAATTACCTGATGTCTTGCGACATCTGTTGTGTCCTTATTTAATATGACACGATTTGTTGCTATGGCCTCATCTTTCCAATATAATACATAACATAGTCAATTATGTTTAATACACCAATTATATCATTTCAACCAATATGCTATCCAACACAAAACCTCACGTTACTCATATATTTGACATATTTATATCATGTTTTGGATTAAAAAAAAAAACATATTTTACATAACTTTATCTCGTCTATGCTCTAGCATTTGTGAATTCATAAATACCATCCTCCTTTAGTTGAGGTTAGTTTGTCTTCTTACCTTTATTGTATTTTCTAATTTTGTATCTGATTCTATGGCCACCCACTTCCTCTTGTTGATTTAGTAGGTCTACATTGTCCACGTCCTTTGTCCACGAACTCCCTCAGATCCTGTAATACACAAAAATGACATTAGTAACATAACATCTATTCACTTCATTGTTGCTCCATCCAATTTTCTAAAGAACAATTGATTTAAGTTTAGTTGGTTTTCATTGCACCTTTCTAACTAAAATTCCCCTATTTTCAATATATACCCTTTTTGTCAATATTTACTCCCAATATAGTGAAATGACACAACTCGTAATATTAGATGGGGATTATGAAAACTAATGGACTACCTTTTTCTTTTATATTTTCATTTAACTTAATTCAAACCTTTCATCCATAATTTTAATTCACCAAATATATGTAATTTTCTATATTAAAAAAAAATACATTGATCCTATATGTTAGAGAATATACTATATTCATACTTTTATTTTTAAGTTTTCTAAATGAACTCAATATACAATATAATAATTAGTATAAGTTAACTTGTGGATGAGATATATTTTCAACACCACCATCCACCGTGTAAAGGAGTAAAGAGTGAGTGGCAGGATCGAAAATGTTTGTGTCACATGTATACATAATCACTAAGAAACACAACCTTAAAATGTGTGTATGTGACTATAACTAGTGGATTGTTACATTATGAGTCACTGACTATTAAAATAAAGTTATAAAGTTTGAAATCACACCAAATTCATTAGTGGGCTAGGAAAATATGACACAAAACACCCTTCATTTTAGTGTCAAAACACCATTTATAAGCTTATATGATTATCCAATACTTTGTACTCCATTCTTTCCTTATGGCCTTCACTGAGACTTATGAGTACTAGCCCTAGTCTAGTGCTTGACCCATAAAGATGAGAACTATCTAATATCACTCCCTCTCAATTAGGGAGGACATATGTACCAAACCAAACTTGTATCTTAAATACTCAAGCTTCTTGTTTGGCAATGCTTTAGTTAGAATATATGCCACCTATTCATTAGTAGATATATACTGCAACTATATGGCCCCATATCATACCATGCTTCTAATGTAGTGGTACTTGTCTTTTATATGCTTTGTCCTAGCATGGAACATTGTGTCTTCTGTCAATCTTATACAAATTTCATTGTCACAATGTATATGTGTAGGGCTAATCGGTCTTTCAAACAAATATGATAATAAATTCCTGAGCCAAACAACTTCCTACAGAATTTACTTGCAACAACATACTCTACTTAAACACTACTCAAATCAACGTATCTTGCTTTCTTCTCATCCATGAGACCATGGAAGACCCTAGGCTAAAGTATCCACCCACTGTTCTTCTTCAATCTATCTCACTCCCACCCCAATCTAAATTTGTATATCTCATGAGTTGGATTTGATTACCAATAATACTAGAGGCAGTGATGTATGGTTCCTTCAAAATATCTTAGGATATGCTTGGATGATTTCCAATGATAATTAATTGTCTCCATTTGAAATGGACTGAGGAAATTCACTACAAAATGAATGATCGATGTCGTAATTACTAGATACATCAAGGACCAAATCAATTGTCTGTACTAAGTAGGATCCACTAGACTAGATTCTAAACTCCTCAACTTCATTAAATTGGTAATCATAGGATTCATCATAGAATTTTTATCCATCATGCCAAATTCATGAAGAATCTTGATCACATATTTACCTTGACCACGATATATGTCACCAAGCCTCAATCATACTTCTAGTCCCAAGCAATAATTCATAATAAGAATATCTTTCATCTCAAACTCGGTTAATTACTACTTCTTGCATTCATGGATTTTATGCTCTACTCTTGTGACAAGTAGATCATTCACATACAAAAATATGGTAATTGTTTTGCCATGGACCACCCTGATGTATAGGTTAGGATTTTTAGAAGTCTTGGTAAAACCAAGTCTCATTAATTATGAATCCATTCTTGTATACCAAGCTCAATATTAATGCTTCATGACATATAGATATTTCTTCATCCTATGGACATGAGTCACCCTCTAATTTATTTAAAATACTTGAGGCTGCTCAATTTAAACCTCCTCATTACTAGTCCCATTTAGGAAAGTTGTATTGACATCCATTTGATGGATGTTCCATCCCAAAGTAGTAGACAATGAAACAAGAAATCTTATTTTTGTATATCTAGTTGTAGGAGCAAAGGTTTCCTCCTAATAATTGCCCTTTTTCTATGAGAAGTCTCTTTCTACAAACCTTTCTTTGTATTTACCAATGCTCCCATCTGTAGCATGATTTATATTGTAAATCCATTTTGAAGTGACTATATATTTTTCACTTGGCATGGGGACAATATTCTAGACATCATTCTTCATGATTGAATGGTATTACACCTGCATTGTATTCCCCCACTCTTGGTGTTTATATTCACTTTCATAGGAGGAAGGTTCAACTTCAATAAGATTTATCATATATGTAGCATACCCAAAATATCTCTTTGGTCTTTTACTTTCCCTCAAGGTGTTGGCTTGTAGGGGCCTCACCCAGGTTCAGAGGTGATTTAGCCAAACAAATCTCGGTACTACTAGCCCTTTCGACAATAATCTATAGAGCACGGACTGAGGTCTCACCTGAAGTAGTATGGGAGGGTGCTAGAACCAGGTTTCCACACCCTAGAGATGTTTTATGATTTTCAGTGGTCCGTGGTTTGACCCTACGCGCAAGTCTCTATGCGCATCTATTAGTATCCCACAGCCTACGATGCTACCTTCGTGTGGCCCTACTCGAGGCGCGATTCGTGCTATTACCCAATTCCTTATTATTAGCTGATTACTAGTCAATTACTTAGCTTATTTGTATGTGTCTAGTTATATTTAACATCGTTCAACATTCATAGAAGTGTGTGCGATAAAGAAACCCATATAATTAAATAGGAAATAGCACAAGAACAGATACACAAGATTTGGAATCAAACTTCTCTTTATTATTGCTCTTCCCGGGTTACAAACTCAACTCCGACCTACACACTAAACTGCAGGGATCCGTAGACTTAGTTGCGAACTCTTCTAGGCCTCTGCACACTCAGTTGTAGAGCCTCTTCCTACTCCTATGACCCAAGGCACCTAGAATTTCGTTTTATACTTGCTATCTTCTAGACTCTCTCCCTTTCTCTATGTATCTCTCATTCTTTTTACAACTTAGAGCCTCTCTCTATTTATACAATCCCATGGTTTGCGGACCATGAGTAGGCTGATGCTACATTCAAAACTTAGGGTGGACAACCCTATGACTCTAACATACAATTTGCGCTCCGCGCCCGCAATTTGCGAAATCTTTACAACAATAATACTCAAAACTTGGGCTTTGAGCCCCAAAACATGTTGGGGGGGGGGGGATTCCATGCCCAACAAGCCCCCAACACAAAAATCATGACTCGTCCTCGAGTCACTCTGTCGGCATGGCAATCTTGGCGCGAAGTCCCCCCAACTATTCCTGTACGGTGTTGATGTCTACAGCGCACTGAGCTGCTGCTTGCTGAACTTGCTGCATCCGCTCTTCTAAGAATTCTTTGTCTTAATTGGGTCCTTACATATGTATCGGCATCTATTGTGTATGTTTATAGTCCTACGCCCTTCTTTGGCTCCTCAGGTTGTGAAGAATATTCTTGGCTGGTTAGTTAGATAGGTGGCCCACCCGTGTATGGCTTCAAGCAACTGTCATTTACTTTGCCTGCGAAGGGTTCTCTATTTAGTTTGACTAGCTGGACCGCGCCTCTGTCTGTAACCTCCTTAACCATGTATGGTCCCAGCCAATGCATTTTGAATTTTTCGGGAAATTTTTCAAACTTACTGTCACACAGCAGCACTAAGTTGTTTACCTTGAAGGTGCGCAACTTGATATGGTAGTCATCCCAGGCTTTTTCATGCTGCTGATGAAATCCAACCAAAAACTGTTCCTCCTCAAGTTCTTCCAATTGCACAAGCCTTTCCTCAAGAGCTTCATAGTCCATCTTCCCTATGAGCACTATTATTCGCAGACTCGATACGATGTATTCCATTAGCATGACAGCTTCGATGCCGTAAACTAACTGGAAAGGTGCTTGTCCCTTCAATTTCTTACATGTTGTCCTCTAAGCCCATAGTACGACAGGTATGCACAAGTCCCAGTCGTTTCACTACACATTTCACACTTTGGTCAGAGTAGCCTCTAGTATTTTTTTGAATGCCTCTACTATCCCATTAGCTTGTGGGTGGTATGGTGTACTTTTATGATGATATACTTGGAACTCTTCTATGAGCGTGCTGATGGTTTCATTCGGGAAATATGTTCTGTGACCACTCATTAAGACTTTCGGACAACCAAATTGGGTCAACATGTTTTCGAACAAAAACTTCGCGGCTGTAGCAGCTGTGTAGTCTTTGACCGGTTGCACTTCCACCCACAGTGTTAGATACTTTGTTGCAGTGATGATGTAGCACATGCCCGTTTTTCCCTAAGGTTTGATCAATCCTACAAAGTTGATTGCCCATTTCTCAAATGACTATAGTGTCATTTATGGATTTAATGGCATCTCATACCTTCATGATCGTTTTCCAGTCCTTTAACATTTATCACAAGCCTTACAGTGCGCTTTCGAATCCTAGTGTAGGGTTTGCCACCACAACCCTGTGCAGAGAATCTTTTGTGTAGTTGCTCATCATGCATAGTTTCCTCCTACAGCGCCCCCATGTGCTTTCGTGAGGATCTGACTTCTTTCAAATTCAAGTACATATATTCGTAAGATCTCATCATTTCCCATTTTGTATAGTTGACCCGCGATGACAGAAAAATTTGTCGCACGCACCACCAATTCCTTCTTTTGTTGGATGGAATATTCCTTCGACATAGTCCCTGTTGTTAAAAACTAGATTATATCTTTGAAGTGCCCATCTGTGACACACAACACAAAAAGTTGTGCATAAGGTAATCCTTCCTCCAGATTAGTGGGTTCCTCGGCCGTCTCAATGCGTGATTAATGATCCGGTCCTACGTTCAAGCATCCCGATTTGAATATGACCTCGAAATAATATTCCTGGAACAATAACAACCACTTGCATATGCGCCCCCCAACAAAGGCTTATTCACCAGATATTTCAGCGCGGAATGGTCAATATACATCTTAAAATGTCCTCCGAGTAAATAGTGTCGGTATTTTTGGAGCGTGTACACCATCGCTAACCCCTCACGCTCGATGGTGGAATAGTTCTTTTATGCTTTGGACAATCTTCAGCTTGTAAACCCGATCAGGTGATCCATGCCTTCTGCACCCTCCTGTGTGATTACTGCTCCCAGTGCAATACACAACGCATCCACATATACATGAAAATGCATATCCCATTTGGGGAAGACCAAGATTGGAGCAGAGGCCAATTTCGATTTTAGGACATCCAAACTCTTCATGCAATCATCATTCCAGCAATATGTAACATCCTTTTTCAATAGCTTTTCCATCGGCGCTGTTATTTGGGCATAACTTTTGATGAACTTCCTATAGTACCCTGTATGCCCCAAGGTAGCGCGCAGCTGTTTAACACTTCACAGTGCTTCCAAATTTAGAATAACAGCAATCTTCGTAGGGTCCACCATCAGTCCTTGTTTGCAGACCACATGTCCCAACACGTTTCCAAAGGGGATGAGAGATGTGCACTTCTTAAGGTTTAGCGCAATCTGGTGTCGATGGAAAGTATCCACATCAAGTGTAGACTTGCTACATTGTTCTTAAATAACCAAAATACAATCCAATCATCCAGATATACCTCCAAGAACTTGTGGATGTATTCTTTGGACGCAGCCACAACGATGCACGAAAAGATGGTTGGCGTGTTCTTTAGTCCAAATGGCATAACAGTGTATTGGAAGCAACCCCATTATGTCGCGAAATTTGTTTTGCTCCTACCTTCTGGCGTGATCTTAATCTGATGGTACCATGCGAACCCATCCGTGAATGAGCACTCTTCCTGGCCCCCAACATTTTCTAGTACTTCATCTGTGAATGATGTTGGGAATGGGTCGTGTACATAGTCATCATTCAACATTCTGAGGTCTACACATATTCTTATTTCACCTTTCTGCTTTTTCTCCTATAGTACCACAGGAATCACCCAGTTAGATTCTTCCACTGGCTCAATAACTCCGGCTGCGAGCATTTTGTCTAATTCTTCGCAGACCTTTTCCTTATATTTTGGAATCAAGCGGTAAGGTCACTACTTAACCAGCTTCATGTTGGGTTTTAGGGTGATCTTCATCATTCTGAAGTTGCCAATGATCCCTTTTAAATCCGAAATTTTGGTTGGGAATAAATCGTGGTATTTGCGGAGTAATTCAACGACCTTATCTGTCATGGCATCATCCCAATAGTTCCCAAGCGTTGCGTACTTCGGATCTGCCTCTGTTCCAATGTTGACCTGCTTTGTTTTTAGCGATGCAGTGATATCAGGATCCATCATAGATGGTCCTCGAACCCCACAAAAACCTTCTGATTCTTGAATGTTGATATTTCATGGGTCTTCATCATCCTCCTCCACATTTATGTTGTAGCACTCTAGCACGCCTGTGTCGCCCATTCTGGCTGGAGTACTTCTATGGGCTCCTTGGGTGTTTTAAAGATAGTTGCTTTTACTACTTGCAACACATTATCAACAGTATCCCACATTTGATCTTCGAATGTGAAAATTAATGAAAATCCATCGTGCAATATATCCCATTCGCTCGTACAATGGCGGAGCTCCGTTTCAGTATACCAATTCATGGGTATGACATCCAGGGTATGATAGAACAAATGTACTCATTCAAGTTGTGCCTATTCCCTTAGGCCTCAGTCCATTTTGCGAGGTGTGTACGTGGATCATCCGGTCTATTATATTTGTCTACTAGCTGCAATTGTGGTTTCCCAAATCGTAGGCGCATCATCCTTCTACATTTGCGCCAGTCCTTAATATTTCTTTGATGCGTACCCCACCATCTTGCGAGCGTAGCATGCAGTGCCCACTTCAGAGTGTCAAAATTCTATTGTTCTGGTACTTCGATTTCAAATTTGTTCAAAAAGTTATCCACCGCTGTCAACCTGTTACACCTAAGTAGATCCCTTATCTCTGTGGTTAAGAAATGTAGTGATCTTATCATCATGTTGCAATTAAGCATTGTTACTTCATGCAGTTGATTCTATCATCACTCTATTTCTTCGTCTGAATCCGAAGAGTAAGAGCTTTCATGCTCCCACGAAATCCTACCATGTATAGTCAGATTCACCTAATCTTATTCACACACGGTTATCTTGTAGATACAACCAAGATTGTCATCACTATCAAAAATCTTGCACCCATTTAGTGTATCATGCTCCCTCTGCCGGATCGAGCGATACTAATACGCATAGCGACCTTTTCTCAAAGATCATTTTGTGCTTCTTCATATTTATGACTCCATTCATATCAGTAGCCCAGTCTATGCCTAGTAGCGCGAGATAGGGATTGTTGTCGTCGAAAATCTCTATCACTTCAAAATCCTCCAATGCGCTCACTCCTTCAATATGCAACGTTACCCCTTGTGACCTCCCCATGGGTGGGATCTTTTGTTGGTTCGTCATTTGCAATTGAATAGGAGACCATTGTAGTGCGGGTCTACCCATGCGTTCCCATGTTTGTTTTGGTAGTACATTTGCGTCCGAGCTGAGATCAAGGATTACCTAATCCATTTCATACTTGTTGATTTGCGTAGTCAATCTCATTTCCCTTCCTGTGTGCAATGCATGCTTTCCAAGTTTCCGGATCACGCATGGTTCTCCTGACCCCACGCACCTAGTGATAAGTTCCTATAGTCCTTTTACTACCTTGTTGTCACGCAGAAGTTTCATGCATGTCTCCAGAAAGGTAGTGAGAATTGAAGGATCCATCCCTCGTTCTAGTTGATCCTTACTACCTGAAGTGGAGGCCTCCGTGAAGCTCTTCTTAGCTTCCATGAACGTCTCCTTTGCACATTCCAAATCAAATTTAGGTTCCTTTATAGGAGCCTTGGAAACCCATGCAATTTCCTCTGGTTGCTTACCTTTATCATCTCCAGTTGTGATACCGCTTCTAAGCACTATGTTTACATTTGGGTCTTCTTCGAGCGGCTTAGACCTCACCATTTGCAAATTCTGAGTCGAGGGAGGCTAGAGTACCCCTTTTTCACACAGCCTTGTTCTCAAAATAGGGCAGTCTTCTGCCTCATGATCAAACTGAGTACAGTACAAACATGATGTTCTTGTCGGATTCCTACAATCATGAGGGTAGTGTCTGGGCCCTCCACAATTGTAGCAAATTAGTTAGTTGCAACCCCTCCCTGGTCCCATCCACCTTGACCTCGTCCGCGCCCCTGAAATCCAATGTGCGCCATTCCTACATTTGGGTTTAGGGCTCGTGTTTCCGTTTGTACCCTATAGGTAGGAGTCTGATCCATCATTAGTTCATAGCTTCTGTAGGTGTGTTCATCATGGCCTACCAACCTGAAGAAATTACAAAACAATTGCCGGGATGTCTGCGTATACTTCTACAATAGATGAAAATTATTCGTAGTGTGTTTTCCTCCTATTTGACAGATCACGCACCATAATGCAAGCGACATGCTTGGTCTTGCTTTTGCCTTAGGTCTTAACGGCATCGACCCTCCTCCAACCAAGTAATTCGCAAATACTGGACAGTGGTCCTTGTCATGCCCCTAGCCTTTGCATTTTACAGACCATACCTCCTCGCATGCCTCTAGTGAAGGTGTCCTCTCCTGTTTCAAACTTTGCATTTCCAAACACAAATTTTGTAGTTGCACATGGATTTTTTGGAATCCCAAACTAGGATCTTGTATAGGGATCTCATGCAATTTCATTAACATTTCCAAGGCTTTGGCCTGGGTGGAAATCTTTTGTTGTGATAACGTCGTCCTTAAATGCAGTGTGAATGACATTACAAACCATGTGCATTGTTTTCCATCCATTAAAGTCATGTTGGATTCGCGAATCAAACTCTTTAGTCTCTGGTCCAAATCCCAGGGGGTCTCGCCGAGGAGCATCGTGATCTCCTTAAACCCGATAATTGATTGTGTCTCCGACTTTGGCCTGCTAAATTCCTTGTTTGGCGCGGATTAAATTTCTACGATTCTTGCATTTGGATGGTCATTAGAATGCTTAATGTGCCATGCTAATGCACGATCTCGCAATGCGCTTACCACTGTAGCCTTCTTTATATTGTCATCCACGACTCCTTGTGCTTCCCATACCACCCTTACCATGAACCAGAACTGGTCTGGATCTTCATTCCCTACTCCTTTGAATACCGATAGTTTGATTGCACTCGCCATACTAAACTCTAGTGCTGGTGGAGGTGGGGTGGGTGGAGATGGAGGGGAAGATGGTGAAACAGGTGGTGGTGTAGGTGGGGGTGGTAAGCCTGGAACTCACTGCCTTATCAGACTAACTGCAGTTCTGAAAGAAACTTTCACAAGCTCTTCCTTGCTTTCCCGCAAGGGTGAAATTAAGGGACTAGTTTATAACTCTTTATTACTTCCATTTTTGTAGATCTTCAAACTTCGCGTAGTCCCAAACATTAATTTATCCGCATAACCCACTTTTCACAGAATAGCATCTTAATCCAAGTGTTCAAATATTTAATATACTTACCTCATAGTCCTTTGAGGAAGTGTCGTTCTACCTCACTATAGCTGACAGTCATATCTACCACGAAATCGGTGATAAATCCTCCTATAATCCAATCGAGCCAATAGTCCATAGCTCGTGCAATCTTATCTCCTGATGCTTCTAGTATGCACACTAATTTTGGAGTCCACATGATTGGTTTGTCGAGCCTACACCTTCCTTGACTATCCGCTAGCTTCGTGATCCACTCATATAGCTCAGAAGGAAAGGATGCAAAGAAAATTTCGAGGATTTCCATATATAAGTAGCGCTCCAACCATTGTTCCTTAGATACTCGCGGATTCCTGTTTTCCTGTGCCACAAACTCGTGAATCTTCTTGTCCAACCACCATTTAATTTCTTTCTTGGTTGCATTCCAGTGACATGACATCAGACATCCCTTATGAAGATCCTGGTCCCGGCAATGGAACCATTTGTTGGCTTGTAGGGGCTTGACCTAGGTTTAGAGGTGATTTAGCCAAAAAAATCCTGGTATCACTGGACCTTTCGGAAACAGTCCATGGAGTGTGGACTGAGGTCTCACCTGAAGTAGTATGGGAGGGTGCTAGAACTAGGTTTCCGCACCCTAGAGATGTCTGATGATTTTTGGTGGTCCGCAGTTTGACCCTGCGCACAAGTCACTACGCGCATGTATCAGTACCCCGTAGCCTGTGATGCTGCGTTTGCGTAGCCCTGCTCATGGCACGATTCGTGTTATTACCCAATTCCTTATCATTAGCCCATTACTAGTCAATTACTTAACTTATCTGTATTGTCTAGTTATATTTAACAATGTTCAACATTCATAGAAGTGCATTCGATAAAGAAACCCATATAATTAAACAGGAAATAGCACAAGAACATATACACAAGATGTGGAATCAAAATTCTCTTTATTATTCCTCTTCCTGGGTTAGAGACTCAACTCCGCCCCATGCACTCAGCTACAGGGATCCGCGCACTCAACTGCGGACTCTTCTAGGCCTCTGCGCACTCAGTTGTAGAGCCTCTTCCTATTCCTACGGCCCAAAGCACCTAGACTTTCGTTCTATACTCGCTATCTTTTAGATTCTCTCCCTTTCTCTATGTATATCTCATTCTTTTTACAACTTAGTGCCTCGCTCTATTTATACAATCCCATGGTCCATGGACCATAGGTAGGCCGACACTACATTCAAAACTTAGGGCAGACAACCCTGTGACTCTAACATACAATTTGTGCTCTGCACCAACAATTTGCGGAGTCTTTACAACAATAGTACTCAAAACATGGGATTTGAGCCCCAAAACATGTTGTGGGGGGATTCCATGCCCAACACAAAGTTACTTATGTTGTATTTCCTTCTGCTTGTTGTAGATTATTTATCAACTAAGTAGGCCTCTTTTGATCTTTTGGAATAATCACTTGTTGTATAGGCCCACTATCCTGAAAATGGCACTAAGAAAATCCTGATTTAATTCTCCCTTTAATTAAATTAGGAGAAAATTGTAGTTCCACATCATAAGAAAATAAGAATGAGTTAAATAAGTTAATTCTAGTCAGTTGATCCAGGTGGATATTGGTGGCCACCTGCCAAGTCCACCTGGACCCCCACCATTGTCTTTCTCAGCGTTTTCAGTTTCCTTAATTGTAGCACAACTTACTATTTTTAGCAGTTTTTTGGGTCTTGAACTTCCGGAGCCATTTTGAGGCCCTAAACGACGTTTTTTGGGGAATCTGGGGGCAACACGAGTCCATGGAATGGACTGGTGTTGCCCATTCCAACAATGATAGTGCTCGGATAGATCTTTCTAATGAGCTATTGTACGCGTCAAACGGGGATCATATGCCAAAGTTACGACCCCGGGAAGTTGATGTACCAACTTACCCCCAAACGGGGCCCACAGTTTGGCGTTTCATCTTCTACGGTTAGGTTTTGGAATGTTAAGGGTTTTTCCATTGTTTCTCAACAATAAATAGGCCTTCGAGCCTCATTGTAGCACAGTTCAGAGGCATGTAGCCATCACATCTCTTCTCAGAGATAAGCTACCATCGCCCTAGCTAGTTCATTTCCATTTCTGTTTGTAAGCATATTTCAGTATTTTCCATTAATGAAACGAAGTATTATTTCCACTGCATCTTTGTGTATATGGTTATCTCTGTAATTTGTTGCGTTCCTGTTTAAATCCGGATCAGTGGTATCAGAGCGGTCTGCTTTTTCTCTGTTTTTCTTTGCATGTCCCCAACAAGGTCGGGATATAAGGAGTTAGGGCTTGAACTGGTTGAACCTTTGCAAGACCACCCTCGCAAATCCCGACGGCCTCCCATGGCGGACGAGAAGAAAGACGAGGGGGCAGGAGATCCCATCAAAATCTTGCTCGAAGAAGCGCTCGAGCCACAAGGGAACGCGATGATGGACAGCTTTGCGCAGATCCTTCAGCGGCTACCCAGAAGCGGCGCATCGGCTTCCAGCAGCTCCTCTGGAAACGCCACACCCTTTAAGGTACAAGTTAATTTTGAAATCCCCATATTCGAGGGTCAGATAGACGCCGATGCCATAGATAAATGGTTAAATCTGCTAGAGGGTTATTTTTCTGTTCATGAATTTTCGAGTCGGGAAAAGATTGTTTTTGCTCTTCTCAAAGCAGCCCCCCACGTCAAGGACTGGTGGGAAACCTACTGCGAGCAGAAGGATGAAAGTACTGGCTCACTATTTTCAGCCGCACCCACCTAGGATTCGTTCCGGGATGCCATCAAGGAGCAGTACTACCCTGTCGGAAGCTATGAGGATGAATACATAAAGTGGACCACGCTGCGGCAGGGAAGGGACCAAGACGTGCCGGAGTTCACCAATCTTTTCCATACCCTTCGCACAAAGTTGGGTATCAAGGATTCAGAGCAACATTTGATACTCAAATACCGTGGCTGCTTGCACAAGTACATCCAGGAAGAAATACAGTTCCTAAACATCCCCTCGCTCGGCGCAGCATACCGGTATGCCGTCAAGGTCGAGCAGAAGTTTAAACAAAAGAAGCGAGATTTTGGATCTGCGAATCCAAAGCAGGGGAAAGGTTCCCCTAAACCACAGAACAAAGGACAAAGCCAAGGCGAGACAGCCCAAGACAACCAGCCGAAGCTGCAATCAAAGAGCAACGCCGCGAAGCTGAGAAAGGACACTGGAAAATGGTGCGAGTTCCATAAGAGCTCCACTCACAACACAAGTGAGTGTCGGGCCAAGGAGTCACTGGTGGCTGAGCTAAAGGTTTCAGAATCAGATGCATGTTCCGACTCTGAGTCAGAACCCGATAAGGGGTATGAAAAAGGGAAGCAGATCATTGATGCGGATCCCAGCACCACTGTTGCTACCGCAAAGATCCAGAAAAATGAACCCGAAGATCCAGAGGAGGAGGAGCGTCTCTTCCATTCCCAGATGTGGGTAAAGGGCTCCCCGATACAGTTCATTGTTGATAGTGGGAGTCAAAAGAACCTCATTTCGGCAGAGGTCGTGAAGCGGTTGGGCTTACCGACCACAGCACATCCACAACCATACACCATTGGGTGGCTTCACCAAGGGCGAGATCTCCGCGTGAGCCAGCAGTGTCACCTTCCATACAACATCAAGCCCTTCACGGATGAGGTATTGTGTGACATTGCTCCCCTTGAAGTTTGTGATGTATTACTAGGACAACCATACTTGTGGAAGCGACATGCTGTGTATGAATCAAGGCCCCATGCTGTTATTATTACATTGGGAAATAAGTTGTTCAGGATACCAGAGGTAGCACCACCTACTGCCATCTCTTTGATTACTGCAAAACAATGCAGTAAGATCATTTCCAAAACCAGGAAATTTGTTTTCCTAATGATACGCCCTCAAGGGAAGAAGAAGACAGTGGCCACGGCCTCCAAACGGGGTCCCTCTGCACGGCAGCTACAGATGGACAAGATTGTGGAGGAGTACGAAGACATCTTCACCTCCCTGGCAGGGGTTCCTCTGCACTGTCAAGTCAAGCACTCCATCGATCTGACCCCAGGTGCGCCGCTACCCAATGGACCAATTTATCAGCGCTCCGTTCTGGAGAACAATGAAATCAAGAGGCAGATTCAGGAGCTCCTGCAGAAAGGTCACATCCGTCCGAGTTCTTCGCCCTGTGGGAGCCCGATAGTGTTGGTACAGAAGAAGGATGGGACGTGGAGACTCTGTATTGACTATCGGGCGCTGAACAAGATCACTGTCCGTAATAGGTACCCAATCCCGTGGATTGATGACCTCCTAGACCAACTAAAGGGGGTGAAATATTTCAGCAAGATCGATCTGAAGTCAGGATATCACCAGGTACCAATTGAACCCTCAGATGTGTGGAAGACTGCCTTCAAATCCAAGGAGGGCCTCTTCGAATGGTTGGTCATGCCTTTCGGATTGACGAATTCTCCTGCAACCTTTATGAGGCTAATGGATGACATCTTGCGGCCATTCACCAACTCCTTTGTAGTAGTATACTTGGATGACATTCTGATCTTCAGCCAGAGTTGGGAAGAGCACCTCCACCACATCCGACAGGTTCTCCAAACACTGCGGCAACACAAGCTATGTGCCAATTTGGAGAAATGCACTTTTGGCATGACCGAGGTTCAGTATCTGGGATACATCATTGATGAATAGGGGGTGCATGTCGATGCAGCCAAGGTCCAAGTCATTCGGGATTGGCCCTCTCCAACCACTCTAACAGAGCTCCGTAGCTTTCTAGGTCTTGCCAACTTCTACCGCAGGTTTGTGTTGGGATTTTCTCATATTTCTTGGCCCTTGAGTCAAGTCACCAAGGGCGGGGCGAAAGCAAAATTATTTTGGTCTGAATCTCAACAGAAGGCATTCAGGGAGTTGAAGGATCGCCTCTGCACGGCACCAGTGCTCGCGTTACCAGATTTACAACAACCATTTGAGGTCGAGACAAATGCCTCTGACTATGCGATTGGGGCAGTCCTTACTCAACATGGACATCCAGTGGCATATCACAGTGAAACACTTTCAGAAACAGTCCGGAAGTACCCTACTTATGATAAAGAGATGTATTCCATTGTACAGGCCTGCCGACAATGGAAGCATTACATTTTGGGGAAGGAAACGGTCATCCACACAGACCACCGACCTCTGTAGTTCATACAGACCCAAGGGAAATTGCAGAATGATCGCCATCAGAAGTGGTCTACATACCTACAATAGTTTCATTTGAATATCAAGTATAAAAAGGGCAGCACCAATAATGTTGCAGATTGCCTCAGTCGACCACCAATCATGGCGCTAACCACTGTGCTCAACTCTTGCGGGCACGAGACTTCTGATTGGCCACTTCTCTACAAAAGTGACCCAGAATTCGGCCACACATACCAGACACTCTTGGAGGGTCGGCAGGTTGCAGATTTTCACCTCCAGGATGCCCTATTATGCCACCTCGGTCACCTTTGTGTTCCTTCAAGCGAGCGTGCCAAGATGATTTGGGAAGCACACTACAGTCGGGCCGCTGGGCATTTCGGGGTAGAGAAAACAGTGGCAGTACTGCAAAACTATTTCTATTGGCCGAATCTTCGACAGGATGTTGGGAAGTACATCCGATCATGTACTGCCTGTGCCATTGCCAAACCGACCATTAAGAAGCAAGGCCTCTATACCCCGTTGCCTACCCCTAGTCGACCTTGGGAATCCATCTCCATGGATTACATGTTAGGCCTTCCTTCCACTAAGCATGGAAATGACTGTGTTTTTGTGGTCGTCGACAGGTTCTCAAAGATGGCCATTATGATGGCCTGCAAGAAGAATATCACAGCAGAAGCCACTGCTAAACTTTTCTTTGAACGAGTATGGGTGCACTTTGGGATCCCACAGTCTATCATCTCAGATCGGGACAGTCGGTTTCTCAGCACCTTTTGGTCCAGTCTCTGGTCAATGCTGGACACCAAACTCACGAAGTCCACAGCCTTCCATCCTCAAACTGATGGCCAGACAGAGGTTGTCAATAGGATGATTGTGCACATTCTGCGCATGTATAACTCAAAGCATCCACGCACATGGGACGAGAGCCTCCCCTACGTTCGTCATAGCTACAACCGAGCTCTTCACAGCTCCACTGGCCATAGCCCTTTTCAGGTGGGTTTGGGATTCCAGCCACTATGCCCCATTGATGTGGCCATGCCACTTGCAGCTACTCACATGAATTCAGCTCATGTCCAGTCCGAAACAGATAAGGCCACCGGCTTCATTGAGCGCATCCAACATATTCGCCAGCAGGTCCATGACATTCTTGAGAAATCAAATGCCAAGTACAAGCAGCGACATGATCAACATCGGGTGCCACACAAGTTTCAGGTGGGCGACAAAGTCTGGTTGCATTTGCAAAAGGAACGCCTTACTGGAGCCTATCGGAAATTGAGACCACTCCGATATGGTCCTTACACCATTAATAAGGCTATGGGAGACAATGCATTTGAGCTCAGCATTCCCCCATTCCTTGGCCTGCACCCAGTATTTAATGTGGACCGCCTTCGGCCATACTTTCCACCATTGCTAGACACATCCGACATTGCAGAACAGCTCAAACCAACAGAATTAAATCCAGATTGCATGGAACAAGCTGCAACTGATCGGATCATGGACACACAGATCAAGAACACTCGCCAACAGAATATCCAACTGTATCGAGTTGTCAAAGCGGGCCAACTCCTTCAGCAGGGCAAGTGGCTCACCAAGGAACAAGTTCAGCAGAAGTTTCCTCATCTCATGGAGGAGCTCAACGCAATGGGGACCATTGCTTCCTAAGGGGGGAGGAATGATCCAGGTGGATATTGGTGGCCACCTGCCAAGTCCACCTGGACCCCCACCATTGTCTTTCTCAGCATTTTCAGTTTCCTTAATTGTAGCACAACTTACTATTTTTAGCAGTTTTTTGGGTCCTGGACTTCCGGAGTCGTTTTGAGGCCCTAAACGACGTTTTTTGGGGAATCCGGGGGCAACACGAGTCCATGGAATGGACTGGTGTTGCCCGTTCCAACAATGATAGTGCTCGGATAGATCTTTCTAATGAGCTATTGTACGCGTCAAACGGAGATCATATGCCAAAGTTACGACCCCGGGAAGTTGATGTACCAACTTACCCCCAAACGGGGCCCACAGTTTGGCGTTTCATCTCCTAGGGTTAGGTTTTGGAATGTTAAGGGTTTTTCCATTGTTTCTCAACAATAAATAGGCCTTCGAGCCTCATTGTAGCACAGTTCAGAGGCATGTAGCCATCACATCTCTTCTCAGAGATAAGCTACCGTCGCCCTAGCTAGTTCATTTCCATTTATGTTTGTAAGCATATTTCAGTATTTTCCATTAATGAAACGAAGTATTATTTCCGCTGCATCTTTGTGTATATGGTTATCTCTGTAATTTGTTGCATTCCTGTTTAAATTCGGATCATCAGTTGGCTCAGTTAATTCAAGTTGAGGGCCTAATTTGACTCATGTAGAGTGCTTCCTAAATTTTAGGAGACTAGGTTGAGTTTAATTTGAGTTGTAATAGTTTAATTCAGTCAAACTGAGTTAATGTCCATTAAACTAGTTCCAACTATTCGAGGAACTAGTAGGAGGTTTAGTAGTGGATTGCAACTTCATGTGCTCAACCAATTAACTAATAAATCAACAATAATTAACTCATGCATGCATGAAATTTGAGTTACCAAGTTGAGATTTGAGTTTAAGGGTAGTGTACTATTAGTTTTATATGTTTTTGAGTTATACAGGTGGTGCATGCAGTTAGAGAAGGGCCTATAAAGATTACACTATTCAGGATGGGGATTTCCCTAATTAATAGGGGGCTAATTCCTTGAGAAAAAAACACAAGGAAATGAGATCTTGGAAGGAAGTAGAATTGGCTAAGTATTGGCAAAAGTCAGCTTTTGAGGTAATGAGATAGATTGTACTAGTGCAAAGGTTGTTGAGGCTTGAGCAGACATTGTAAATCTTCTCTAATTTTCTAATCTAATGTAATATATAGATAGGAAGGGGTTTTGAGCAACAAGATTTCCCCATAGATAAATATATGAGCATATGTGATGTAACCTTGTCTCATGTTTTGTGATTTCTTGATCGATTAATTGTTTTCGCTGATGAGTAGAGTAGATTCAAGTATTTTTCCTTAGAATATTACATAAGCAATTTGAATCTACAAGGAATTTCTAGACAATATCATAGCCGTAATTTCAATATAAGAGAAGAATTCAAGTTTGTCTTTGTAAGCAAATTGAATTTGCAGTGTCATTCTTTAGAGCCAATAGGATGTCATTCTATGCATTGAGACTCGAGTATGCCCTTGAGGGTAGTTCAAATTATATTTCTTGGAAGGATAATATGGAGGTAGTGTTAGAAGATAAGAGGCTAAAAGAATTCATAGACAATGATATTCCTAAGCCTCCAACAATTGATGCCAAAGATCTGGAAAAACAGAATAAATGTGTGGCAAAGGTGAGGAAGATCATAATAGAAGGAGTTCTAGATCATATTGTCTCAAATCTCCATGGGAAGGATACCCCATATGAAATGTGTAAGCCTTGATATACTTGTTTTAGAACAAGAGTGACCACAAGAAGCTAGCACTGAAGGAAAAGCTTCAGAAAATCAAGATGGGGAAGGGTGGAACAATACCACAATACCTGAGCAAGTTTAGCCAATGTTAGGATGAACTTGGGAGTGCTGGTATTACAATTGTTGAAGGTGATATGGTAAGCATAACACTTCTAGGCATTCCCAAGAGTTGGCATAACTATCAGGATTTGGTAAATGGGATAGAGAAGCTACCAAATTGGGAGCGATTACGGTCTCACTTGGTGCAAGAAGAGATAAGGCCAAACATGAAAGATGGAACCTCATAAAAGAATGATGATGAGGAGAACTATGCCTTGGATGAAAAGGAAAATGAAGGGAAAATGAAGAAATCCCAATTCAAATTAGATTCTGGTCAGGAAGGCAAGAAGAACGACCTGTTGACAATTAAATGTTTTCATTTTCATGAGCTGGGACACTATGCAACAAAGTGTCCACATAAGAAGTCCAACAAGAAGCCCTCAAGAGGAGTGCCACGTGAAGCTCTAGCTTCACAATTCGAATTGGATTTTACACTCACTGCATGCATGGTGACATCAATGATGGGTAGTGTGTGGTATTTGGATAATGGAGCCTCATTCCTGTTGCAAATAATACTGAGAGGGGGGGGGGGGGGTGAATCAGTATTATCAGATCAGTAAAACTTTTTCAATTTCATACTCAGAAACATATACGCTACTTCAGTTAAGTGAACCCGCGTGTACACGCTACTGTGTCTAATGCAACTAGCGTATATCCAGAGATCTTATGATTCAGTTAGCTTATCTTCAGTAAATGCATCTGAACATTATTAACCATATTAACAGTAAACAGGTGCAGTATAACAGAACAGATCATCACACAAAAGCCACACACATGAACACAAAGATATAAGGTGGAAACCCAATGTGGGTGAAAACCACCTGCTGCAAGTCATCTCAATCTTCTTCTTAATAAGAAAATCCTTTTACAATATTTGTACTGGTGCAGTCTTATACCAGTACGGGAGCTACAACCCCCTTTGCTCTTGTACTAGCCAATCCATTTACTAGTACATAGGCTGCTACCTGCTACAATGCTCCAAAGATCTTCCTTAGCTTTTGTACTAGATTAGATACTAGTACGTAGGTGCTTGCCTACAATCTTCTCTCCTCCAGGTACCACGTTTCATCAATTTTTAGACTGGATACACTGAAGCACAACACATAATCTGAAAGGCCACTTTTCATCCAATTTTCATACTGGACCCATAACTATCATTGAAGCTCAAAACAATCATCAAACTCTAAATCACTGAAACCCTGTTAACAACACCGTCACCAGAACACAGAGCAGACACAGAACTCTGTAATAACCATCAGACCCATCTGCAACTTCAAATATCAAGCTTTACAATGTATACGCTACTTCGATGAATCAAACCCGCGTGTATACGCGCTTTTGCCAAAGACAAACCGCGTACAGATCTAAAAATAATTTCTCATAACTTGCAGTTGTACCAGACATCAGTTATACTCATAACACTTATAGAACAATACATGCGTCAGTATGTAGATCTAGAATAAGCATCATAAAGATAGTTCATTTCAAACCATTTGATCCCGATCTCTCCTTAGATCTTGTTCTCCATCAACCGGTGAGATCTCTCCTTAGCTCAGATCAAGCAATGCATCATCAACCCATAACTTGCATACTAGATCTAATACTTCATCAGATATTCAAGACATTTCAGATACACTTTCCTAATGATCTTCTTCTCCTTATATAGCCTTAGGCCTTGCTCAATACCACGGGCCAAAACCATAGAAATCCAATACCATCAACTTCAAAACTAGGGATCAACACGTCCATCAAGACACCAAGGTCCAAAACCATAGGCACAACTTCCAAGGAATAACCGCCATGGACCAAAGATAAGTTTTCCACATACACGCGCTTTTACTGAAGCCAACCTGCGTGTACACGCGAGTAGCGAACTTGCGTATACGCGACTTGGTATATAGTGAACCTGCTTGTATACGCGACTTGGGCTTAATGAACCTGCGTGTGTGAACTTTCTCTTCTTCTTATAGTCTGATCATCAATTCCTTGCTGCTGACCTTCTGCACTATGATTTGTCATCAGTGTGGTTTTCCATCAAGGACAACACTTATCTCATAATGCCAACAATCTCCCCCTTTGGACTTGATGGCAAAGCTAACTTGTCACACTTAGAACTATCATCTGATTCCTTTGAGCTGTCCTCCATCAGTCACATCTGATATCTCTTCTGAAGATTCATCCAGTTATACATAAGTGAGATATTCTTCTATGAGAGGGTTGCCATCAAGTACAACACATGCATCATAATGCCAACAATCTCCCCCTTTGGACTTGATGGCAACAACACCAAATCACTCTCCCCCTTTGACATCAAGGGCAAAGGGTGGACCAAGATGTTCTCTTCTTTTGCTGAACATTTCGCTGTCCATACTCCCCCTGAGTATCTGTTAAAATCTCTGAGTGATCTCCCCCTTTGTATATTTCAAAGTGTACCAATCTGTCAATGCTCCCCCTGAGTTCATGCCAAGTCTCTGTATTGCTGAAGTGTGCTGTTCATGCTCTTCCTGACTGTAGGCAAGATCTGCAAAAGATGTTCTTCAAGAAGAACATGACTCTATACACCATAAAAGACCTTGCTATCACCAAAGACTCATACATACATCCATCTCTCAACTAAGTGAGGATATACAAAAATTGACTCATCCACCCAACCAAGTGGGGATACATCAAAAGTTTACATATGACAACCAATCATCCCAGGCATAGTGGGGAAACCAAAACAGGCCGTTACATGACCTTGACACCATGAAAGAGATACCACAAAAGAGATATATGACATAGAGACGAAAGAACTAGACCAAGACTTATGAAAGTCACCAGCAGCATTTGATAATCACCATTCAGATCAGCAACCAATAGATCCTTCTGTTCTCCTTTCGCCTTTGTTCCACCTGAAACCAACAACAAATGTGAACTAGAACCAAAAGCTTTAAGATAATGCCAACAATGCATCATTGGAAGATTATCTGCTCCCCCTGAACCTGTGCCAGATGATCTATGTCAGACCCATATCAGACTTTCTGCAACCAACATCTGTCCCTGCTGATTTCCTTCAAAACTCCATATACGCATCTTCATCCACATAAACAAGCGTATATACGCGGATAGGCCTTATGAAACTCGCGTACAACCATTTTCATATCAGCAACCTGTAAATGTCCTGCAGTAAGGTATGTCTGAACATAGATGTCAACTCCTCCTTTTAAACATCATTATGAAATCATTCACATTACATGTGAAACCACCATAGCCATTACATCAACGTCAAGATCTACATGATCCAAGTATCATTACTTGGGAACATCTGCATCAATCAACATATGTAAGTATCAACCTATCATCATATAGATAAGGAATCATCACCATGTCTCCAACATAGCAACTTTGAGTAGTCATCCATGTATCAACACTATGTATCTTGAGCTCAAGCTCATTTGACAAAACTTCTTGATATCATCAACAGCAACAATCCTTATCCACAAGAGTGCCTGCATCATAACTCTCCTTATCCTTATGAAGATCACCATGTAAGCATCATCAAAGGATCAACCATAAATCTGATCTGAACATCTACTATGTAACTTCAAGAATCATATGAGAGTTTATCATAGACAACTCACAACCACATCATATCAAGATATATCATTTAGCCATATAAGCATCATCATCAAGGACTATTAACCATAATGCCAACAATGAATTACTAAAGGCATATGCTCCCCCTCAACCAGTGCCATCTGTTAGATCTGATCATGCATATATCAGCAATAAGCATCAAAACATCATCATCCTCGAGTTAGGATCAAAACACTTCTAGACATCATACAAGTAACAAAACATTTCCACACATCCTCAGCAGACTGTAACCAATAGAGCAAATAATAGACTGAATCATATCAGATCCTTTTTCTGATCCTGTCCCCACTGCTTTTCCTCAGACTGACATATACGCGACTTTGCAGTGTCTAACTCGTGTATATACGTGACTTCCCTTTAAGGAACTTGCATATGAGATTCAGAACACTGAAGTTTTATACTTTCAGCTCCCCCTGAGTCAGATATGTCTGTGCTGTGCTGTGTCTCAGTACATTGTGCTGACTGTACTTCCTTCTTCCTCCATATGTTCAAGTGTGATGAGGTTTTCTCCTTTTGGTGTGATGTCCATCCTTTGTTCCTGCATTCCTTTGCTATATGTCCAAGCTTGTTACATGCATAACATCTTACATGTTTCATATTCCTCCTGTAGCAATCAGCAGCTTTGTGACCAAACATATTGCAAGCAAAGCAATATCCATTAAAGTACCTTGATTGAGATGACCTGTCCGCATAATGATCTTGAACTCTTCTTCTTCTACATCTAGCTGCAACATGTCCAAGATTATGACATACATAACATTCAACATTATTCATAGGAGGAGTAAAGGATTTTCTTTGAGGAGTCTCTTTCCTTGCTTGTTGATGGGGTTGACCTTTCATCTCCTTTTTTGATTTTTCTTTAGAGTTCCTTGCCTCACCTTGTGAACTAGATTCACCTTCAACAGATTCATGAAAACCAAGACCAGTCTTGATAACAGGAGACCTTTGACTACTAAGGATATCATCCAAGGCTTTAGTACTATCTTGAAATCGCAACAGTCTATCCTTTTCTTCTAATTTACCTTTCAAGATATTTACCTCAACTTGAAGTTGTTCTTCCTTTTCTAGACATTGCTTCTTCATGTCTTTTTCAGCTTTCCTTCCTTCTTCCAACTAATGCCTTAGTTTGAGAATCTCCTTTTCTTGTTCTTCATTCAGATCCTGCTGCATTTGACGAATTCTGAAGGCACATTCTAGTTGAGATTTTAGGCTGGTATCTTCATTTACTTGTTTTTCAATAGCTTGGAGTAGATCTGTATTCTGCTTCTTTGATTCTTCAAGATCTCCTTTTAGTGAGAGTATTGTAGCTTCAAGATTTTCATAGTAGCTGGATCTATCTTTGAGTTTCTTGATGGTTGTGCTTCTTTCGGTGACTTCTTTTCTTAATGATGTCACTTCATGCTGCAATTTTTGACATTGGTCTTCCTTGTCCTTGAGTAGCTTTCTTACCTTGTTTCCTTCTTCTAGTTGGGCCTTTAGTTTGGTAACTTCTTCTTTGAAAGCACATTCCCTTTTGTGCAATAGATCTTGTTGATCTTTAACTTTGTCTGTAAGCCTTCTAAATACTGCCTCTATTTGATACTTTTCTTGCTCACCCATAAAAGCATGTTCAATATTTTCACTATCACTTCCATCACTTTCACAAGGAAATATAGCAGGAACATCAGAGGATAACACATTCATACCTGATAATGATTCTGAATCTGATTCTGAATCTGAAGAACTTCTTATACCTAATCCCCAATCGACTCTCCCACTGTCATAGATCTTCTGAGATGTCTTCTTCTTCTTATGAGCTTTCTTCTTAAGCTTCTTTCCCATTGTTCCACGGATCTCCTTCAAGCGATCAAGCTTCTACCAAAGGACCTGCTCTGATACCAATTGTTGCAAATAATACTGAGAGGGGGGGGGGGGGGGGGGGTGAATCAGTATTATCAGATCAGTAAAACCTTTTCAATTTCATACTCAGAAACATATACGCTACTTCAGTTAAGTGAACCCGCGTGTACACGCTACTGTGTCTAATGCAACTAGCGTATATCTAGAGATCTTATGATTCAGTTAGCTTATCTTCAGTAAATGCATCTGAACATTATTAACCATATTAACAGTAAACAGGTGCAGTATAACAGAACAGATCATCACACAAAAGCCACACACATGAACACAAAGATATAAGGTGGAAACCCAATGTGGGTGAAAACCACCTGCTGCAAGTCATCTCAATATTCTTCTTAATAAGAAAATCCTTTTACAATATTTGTACTGGTGTAGTCTTATACCAGTACGGGAGCTACAACCCCCTTTGCTCTTGTACTAGCCGATCCATTTACTAGTACACAGGCTGCTACCTGCTACAATGCTCCAAAGATCTTCCTTAGCTTTTGTACTATATTAGATACTAGTATGTAGGTGCTTGCCTACAATCTTCTCTCCTCCAGGTACCACGTTTCATCAATTTTCAGACTGGATACACTGAAGCACAACACATAATCTGAAAGGCCACTTTTCATCCAATTTTCATACTGGACCCATAACTATCATTGAAGCTCAAAACAATCATCAAACTCTGAATCACTGAAACCCTGTTAACAACACCGTCACCAGAACACAGAGCAGACACAGAACTCTGTAATAATCATCAGACCCATCTGCAACTTCAAATATCAAGCTTTACAATGTATACGCTACTTCGATGAATCAAACCCGCGTGTATACGCGCTTTTGCCAAAGACAACCCACGTACAGATCTAAAAATAATTTCTCATAACTTGCAGCTGTACCAGACATCAGTTATACTCATAACACTTATAGAACAATACATGCGTCAGTATGTAGATCTAGAATAAGCATCATAAAGATAATTCATTTCAAACCATTTGATCCCGATCTCTCCTTAGATCTTGTTCTCCATCAACCGGTGAGATCTCTCCTTAGCTCAGATCAAGCAATGCATCATCAACCCATAACCTGCATACTGGATCTAATACTTCATCAGATATTCAAGACATTTTAGATACACTTGCCTAATGATCTTCTTCTCCTTATATAGCCTTAGGCCTTGCTCAATACCATGGGCCAAAACCATAGAAATCCAATACCATCAACTTCAAAACTAGGGATCAACACGTCCGTCGAGACACCAAGGTCCAAAACCATAGGCACAACTTCCAAGGAATAACCGCCGTGGACCAAAGATAAGTTTTCCACATACACGCGCTTTTACTGAAGCCAACCTGCATGTACACACGACTTGGTATATAGCGAACATGCGTATACGCGACTTGGTATATAGTGAACCTGCTTGTATACGCGACTTGGGCTTAATGAACCTGCGTGTATGAACTTTCTCTTCTTCTTATAGTCTAATCATCAATTCCTTGCTGCTGACCTTCTGCACTATGATTTGTCATCAGTGTGGTTTGCCATCAAGGACAACACTTATCTCATAATGCCAACAATTCCATATGACAGGAAACAAAAAACAATTCAGTGACTTGGAGGAGAAGGATCTACAAATGCACATCGACATGGGAGATGATGGAAGGTATATCACAACCAGTATCTATACAATTACTTTTCAGATGGATTCTAGTTCTCCTCTCACATTAAAAGATGCCTTGTATATTCTAGGTCTGAAGAGGAATTTAGTTTCAGTTTCTATTTTGGAATACTATAGCTATGATGTGATATTTAGCAAAGG
Source organism: Pinus tabuliformis (assembly GCA_031772625.1). Taxonomy (NCBI): domain Eukaryota; kingdom Viridiplantae; phylum Streptophyta; class Pinopsida; order Pinales; family Pinaceae; genus Pinus; species Pinus tabuliformis. The sequence continues at coordinate 385,451,841 of CM062805.1, read as the reverse complement.
AAAGGATTTCCTTAGAGATATCTCTATGAGACAAGTGAAGTGGATCGAGGTTTGGGTGAAAAACCTCTACAAATTGAATGTAGAAGACTGTGTTGTTTTGAGCACAAAAGTAGAGAAGGTGTAGAGACGAGACATTGGTTAATTATGGCATAGGAGACTTGGCCATTTGCACCATGGAGCCTTGAAGATCATGGAACATATTTCTATGGGACTTCCCAAGGGTGCACTAGAGTAGTGAGATACATGCAGAGGGTGTAGACTAAGGAAGTACACCAAATCTACCTTTCATGATAAGGATAGTAGAGTGCAATAGTCCTTGGAGTAGTTCACTTGGATGTGTGTGGACCTTTCTCCATAACCTGCACAGAAAAGCACATGTATTATGTGATATTTGTAGATGATTTTTGACATAAGTGATGGATTTTATTCATGTAAGAGAAATGCCAAAGATTCTCCAAATCTTGTGAATTTAAAGCACTTGTTGAGAAATAAACTCGTAGAAAAGTGAAGCTTCTTAGGAGCGATAACAACGGTGAATATGTGTTGAATGAGTTCAAGAAATTTTGTGCATTAGAAGGCATTCAATAGGAGTTAATAACACCCCATAACCCAAAGAATAATTGGGTGGATGAGAGGAAGAACAAAGGTATTGTGGGAGTTGCATGAGCAATGTTACATGATTAGGGCCTACTATTGCACTTGTGGTCTAAAGCATGCAACACAATTTCATATGTGTAGAACAGGAGTCCTCATCGAGTTCTTGTGATGAATACACTAGAAGAAGTGTTTTCAAGGAAGAAACCAAATGTGTCACACTATAATATATTTAGTTCATTAGTTTATTGTCATGTTTCCAAGTATGCAAGGAAAGAGCTAGAGCTGACAGTTGAGTTGGGCATATTTGTGGGGTACACTAATACACCTCACAACTATTGGGTGTACATGCCATCTCATAGGATCATAGTTGTTCGTAGATATGTGAAATTCAATGAAGAGAATGCCATGACATATTCCCTTGAGAGGGAGCTTCAGTTACATGCATATGAGGAGATTTTGGCTCTGAAGGAAGAACCTCAGGATGATGTCGAGCAACCAAAAACATAGGAGGAGAGAGCAGAAACACCCACTCATGCAGAGACATATAGAGATGGAAGGAAGCACACTAGAGAAGTTGAATGATTATTACATGATGCTAGGGAGAATGTGGGAACACCCACATCACAATGCAGGTAGAGGAGGTCACCAGATTGGTACACTAGGTACATGGCTCTGATGCAACTATGGTTTGATTCCATGGTAGAGGAATATGATTCCATAGTCAGAAAAAGTGTTTGGGGATTTGTCCCAAGACTAGAGAAGAAGTCAGTGGTAGGTTCTAAGTGGATGTACAAAGTGAAGCAAGCAACAAATGGAAGCATTGAGAAAAACAAGGCTAGATTTGTTGCCAAGGGTTTCTCTCAGGGGGAGGGAATTGATTATGAGGAGACCTTTGCTCCGTTACCAAGGGACTCCTCTATCAGATCAATTCTAGCACCTGCAGTGCAGATGGGATGGAAGATACATCAGATGGATGTGAATCCAACATTCATCAATAGAGTGAATGAAGAATAGGTGTACATTGAGCATCCAGAAGGATTTGATACCTTCGGAAGAGAGTAAAATTTGTGCAGACTAAAGTGGGCATTGTATGGATTGAAATAAGCACCCCGTGCTTGGTACATGAGGGTGGAAAATTATTCCACCACATTGGGCTTCACTATATGTGAAGCAGATGCAAACCTTTACCATATTGTGGTTGAAGGTAAATTATTACTATTTCGATGATTTAATTCGAATAGGTAATGAGAAGATGGTCAAATCTTATAAAGAGGATCTTGCAAGATAATTCAAGATGAAGAAACTAGGGCTCATGCATTACTTCCTTGGTATGGAAGTAAGGCAAGGATATGGTGAACGGTTTGTCTCTCAGGGAAAGTATGCCAATTAGGTACTGAAGAAGTTCCACATGGAGAGTAGCAAACCCATGGAGACTCCTCTAGCAAGGAATTGGAGGAAGGAATATGATTCTTTCGGCGAAGTAGTGGAGGCTACTATTTACAGGCTTCTTGTGGGTTCAATCATGTATTTGGTGAACACACAACCAAACATTTGTTATGTAGTGAACCAACTTAGTCAAGGAATGGTTAATCCAACCAAACTATATTTGAGGGAAGCAAACCATGTGTTGAGATACCTTAGAGGCACCACTAGTATGGTCGTTAGTATAGGCAGAAAGAGGGAGTGAAGTTGCAAGGATTCATAGATGCAAATTGGTCAGGTAGTCTATCAGATAGGAAGAGCACATCGAGAGGCATCTTCGGTATTGGGTCAATAACATATTCTTGGTACAGTAGGAAGCAGAGATTAGTTGCACTCAGTTTAGCAGAAGTAGAGTACATGGTTGTTAGTCAAGCAACTTGTTAAGCTATCTAAATGAGGAAGATTAATTTTTGGTTATTTGATGAGATTATGGATGCCACCATGATTTACTATGACAACCAAATTTGTATCAAACTCTTTGAGAATCCATTTTTTAATGATCGGTCCAAGCATATCAACATCTGGTATCACCATCTATGAGATTGTGTGTAGAGGATAATCATGTTGTTGGAGTACATTCTTACACAGGAACATGATGCATATATTTTGACAAAGGCATTGTCAAGAAGAAAATTTGAGTTCCATAGAGGTAGGATTGGGGTAGCAGATAATCCCTTTATTTTTGAGATGGAGTGTTGAAAATGGTAATAAGAAAATCTTGATTTAATTTTCCCTTGAATTAAATAAGGAGAAAATTATAATTCCACATCACAAGACAATGAGAATGAATTAACTAAATTAATTTCACATAGTTCATTCAGTTAATTCAAGTTGAGGGCCTAACTTGAGTCAGGTAGAGTGGTTCCTAAATTTTAGGAACCTAGTTTGAGTTTAATTCAATCAAACTAAGTTAATGCCAGTTAAACTAGTTCCAACTGTTGGAGGAACTAGTAAGAGGTCTAGTAGTGGGGTAAAAATTCATGTGTTCAACTAGTTAACCAATCAATGTACCATAATTGACTCATGCATGCATGAAATTCAAGTTACCCAATTGACATTGGAGTTCAAGGCAAGTGTACTATCAGTTGTATAATTTTCAAAGCTCTACATGTGGTGCATGCTATCAGAGAAGGGCTTATAGAGATTGCACAATTCAGGATGGGTATTTCCCTAATTAATAGGGGAATAATTTCTTAAAAAACGCAAGGAAATAGGAGCTTGGAAGGTAACACAATTGGCTAAGTATTGGCCAGAGTAAGCTTGTGAGGTAGTGATATTAATTGAACTAGTGAAGAGGTTTCTCAAGGTTGAGAAAGCATTGTAAATATTCTTTATTTTTCTGATTGAATGCAACATACAGATAGGAATAGGTTTTGAGTAGAAATATTTCCCCTTAGATAAATATCTCAGTATATGTGATTGAATATTCTCTCATATTTTGTGATTTCTTGATCAATTAATTGTTTCCACTGATGAGTATAGATTCAAGTCGTCTGTTTTAGAATATTACATAAGCAGTTTGAATCTAAAAAGGAATTTATAAACACTAGGACCGTCAACATCTTCTTTAGTAGATGTCGGACCCTTGAGACATCCTCAAATATACGTATTTCTTCTTCATCAGAGTCAACTTGGACATCCTTTTATTTCTTGTAAGCTATACTTTCATCAAAGATGACATCCATGCTTACTTCAATTTGATGATCAACTTTAATATAGATTATATACACCTTTTATTAAGCACTATACCAAAAATTATTCCCTTTCGACTAGTAGGATCCAACGTCTTTCTCTTGTCCTTGAGTATATGAATATACATAGGACACCCAAATATTCGAAGATGGTCCACACTTGCCTTATTTATTGTAAATGCTTCTTTGAGAGTCATTGTTGAGAACCTTGTGAGGACTTTGGTTTTGTAAGTAAAAATTTTCATACATTCCTCTCCTTATAGGAATTAAGGGCTATCTTATTCATGTAGCATGGCCCTAAAACATTCTTCAATAGTACTATTCTTCCATTTAGACATGAAATTCCATTAAGGATTATAAGGAATGATAATCTCCCTTTTGATCTTTACTTCCTTGCAAAAAGCTATCAATTGTTTGGAGGTGTATTCTCCACCATGGTCTAACATCGAAGTCTTGACATTTCTCTCAGTTAGGTTCTCCACTTCATTATTTAACTCTTGAAACTTTTTGAATACCTTGTCATTGTTATTGAGAACGTATAACCAAGTCTTCCTTGAGAAATCATCAATGAAGGTTACATAAAACTGATGCCCACCAAGAGACTTAACTACCATAGATCCACATACATTTGAGTTTATGATATCTAAAAATTCCTTATATCTAGTATCAATTCGTGCAAGTAGCTTCTTCACGTTCTTTCCTAGAGCACATCCCTTATAGGTCCCTTCATGTTATTCCTTTAATTTGGGGATTCCATTGACCATTTGAGTTAGAGATGGAAAAATATTATAATGAAGGTGTCCATACCCTCTATGCCATATTTCAGAAGGACTACCATCTAAGTGGACTAGGGAATGTGATAGAGGTGTGAAAAGTCCATATAATGTCCCATCACGATTCTCAATCACCCTATTATCATCAATACTAGAGCCCTTATCCCAAACCAAATCCTTGTCATCAACGAAAACAACTCTATCGCCCTTATCCTCCAGACAATAAATATAAAGTAATTTTTTCTTCAAACTAGGAACATATAGAATATTGTTGAGGTGAATGATTCCACCAGAATTGAGCTCCAACAAAGTAGATCCAATGCCTTTCATTGGATAACTCTTCTAATCTCCAACTTTAATTAAGTGAGATGAGTTTCCTTTAGATAAGGTTTGAAGTTGACTACATTCTCCCATCATATGTTTGGAGGCACCATGGTCAATAACCCATACATTCGCATCCTTGAAAGTGTTATATAGTATAGAGAACAAACTTTCATTTATTTAATTCTTTTCTATCTTCGAGATGACCATCAATATCAAATCCTTGATGGATAGAGAAAGATTCCCAAGAAATTTGAAACCGTTCTTTAAAACCCTTGTCATAGTGCCAGCTAGGTTATGATCTTTAGTCTCCTTCTTACACCTTATCTCTGATACCATGTTAGGAAATTAGGAGACTTATGTATTATACATGATTTTCCTTTCCTTAATAATTACTTATGATGTGTGTTGGTCTTTTACTACTTTATTAGATATTATTCATTAAGTAATTACCAAAACAATGAAGATCACAACAAGACATAGGATACAAGAAATAGGCTCCAACATACGGAAAAACCCCTCCAAGGAGAAAAACCATAAAAAATCTTCTCTTATTATATAAAATCCACTTACAAAGAGACTTCCAAGACCCAAATACCAAATCCAACAACCCTACCAAGCACTAATTCAGACCCCAATAATATCTTCTCTAAGGAAGCTACCAAACGTTGACCTACTACAACTTCATCCCAAAATTTTTGCCTTGCAACTGCTCCTTAGTATTTAGGCCTTGTAATTGCAATTTCCTGCAACTATAGCTAGACTAAAACCCTAAATTCACATGTGTTAATAGAGAGAGACACATAGTCAAACTTTGATTCTTCCTTGCTTCCTTCATCCCTATAGCTCTTCTTCTCCTTTGCTACTATATATAAAACTTGTGGTTAGTGAGTGATCCAAATGAGGTCACACTCCTTGTATTTATAGCCTTTTTGAGGGGTCAAATAGCCCTCCCTTAGGCTGACATGATCTGCTCTTGGGTTGACTTGTTCTTGGGATATAAAATGGATTTTCTTGATAAAATAGATATCTTTATTTATTACAATGAGTCCAAATGGGACTATGACACATGATCAATATTATTCTTTATCCTAGTAATACCTAGAAAGACCTAGAAAACCTAAAAGTACAAAGAACATGCTTTAGACTCAAATTTGAGCATGAAACTTGTTAAAAATAGCAACAACAAATCCTAATTTATTTTTTTCTTGAATAAATTAGGAATTAAATTGAAATTATATTCTCATATCAACTTGTAATAGTTAAATAAGTTAATTTGACTTAGTTGGCTTAGTAAATTAGAATTGGAAGTCTCTCTAGAGTCATGTAGAGTGATCCATAAATTTTAGGGGCCCAGGTTGAGCTCTTTTGAGTTGTAATTAATTAACTCAGTCTAATTGAGTTAAAGTTAGTTAAACTAGTTCAAATAGTTGGACGAACTAGTTGGAGGTCTAGTAGTGGGGATCAACTTCAATGCAACTTCATTGCTCCACCAGTTAACTGAAGATTCACTCATAAATAAATCATGCATGTTAGTTCAGAGAAAGAACTAGTTGATAATAGAATTTAGGGACAATGTACTATTGGTTGTATAATTTTCCGATTTGTAAAAATGGTTCATGTAATCAGTAGAAGGCCTATGATGGATTGCGTAGTTGTGGCGAGGGATTTTCCTAATTAAATATGGGTTAATTCCCTTAGGTATTGTGCATGGAAGTAGGGGCTTGGTATGCAGTAGAATTGGCTAAGTGTTGGCTTGAGCTGGTTTGTGAAGCAAAGAGATAGATTGTACTTGTGTAGAGATTGTTTTGGTTGAAAAAGCATTTTATTTTCTTCTTAGATCTTCTGATTAATGCAATATAGATAGTTGGGTTTTTTAGCAGTTTCTTTCCCAAGAAAAATATTGTGTTATGTGCGATCAAAATTCTTCCTTTTCTACTTAGCGTTTTCATCGATCAATTTTTGTTTCTGTTGATGAGTATAGTAGATTCTTGTCTTATGTTTTAGCATATAAAATAAGCTGTTGAATCTACAAGTAAAAGTCTACATGTTTATCAAAGCTAAATACATTATAGAAGAGAAGAATTCAAGTTTTTTGCATAGGTGAAATTGAATTGGCAGGTTCATACTTTAGAGTCAGTGGTATGTCACTCTATAGTTTGAGACTTGAGTGTGCCCTGGAGGCCAGATCAAATTACATAGCTTGGAAGGATAGGAAGGAGGAACTGTTGGAAGAAAAAGGGCGGGAGGAATTCATAGATCATGATATATCGAAGCCTCCAACATCTTATGCTAAAAATCTAGCTAAATGGAGAAAGTGTGTGGAAAAAGAGAGAAGGATTATCCTAAAAGGAGTTGGAGATCATATTGTCTATAATCTCGATGGTAAGGAAACTACATTTGCAATGTGGAAGGCATTGATGGACCTATTTCAAAATAGCAGTGACCACAGGAAGCTTTCACTGAAGAACAACTTTAGAAAGGTAAAGATGGAGAAGTGAAATTCTATTCTGAAGTACTTGTCCAAGTTCACCAATTTTGAGATGAGCTTAGAAGTGTCTGGATTACTATTGGTGCAGATGATCTGGTGAGCCTAGCACTTCTAGGACTTCCCAAGTGCTGGCATAGTTACCGGGACTCAGTTAATGGGAGGGAGAAGCTACTAGAGTGAGAGCGATTCTGGTTTGACTTGGTATAAGAAAAGATTTAGTGGAACACCAGAGAAAAATCCTCATCAAACAATGATGATGAGGATAATTGTTCCTTAGTGGGTAAGGGAAAGAAAGGGAAGGGAAATTCATCCCATTCCAAATCAGATTCTCATCAGGGTGGCAAGAAGAAGGACATGTCAAATATCAAGTGTTTTCACTGTCACGAGCTGGGACTCTTTGCCACAAGGTGTATGCACAATAAGGTCGTAAGAAGCGCTTAGGAGGAGCATCAAGTGAAGCTCTTACTTCATAGTTCAAATTAGATTTTACCCTGATCACTTGTGTGGTGTCATCGATGATGGGTAGTGTGTGGTACTTGGACAATGGAGCTTCATTCCATATGACTGGTAACAAAGAGCTCCTCAGTAACTTGGAGGAGAAGGATCTCCATATGCATATCGAGATGGGTGATCATGGGAGGTATAACGCAACCAGGATTGGTACAATTACCTTTCAAATGGATTCAGGTTCTCTCCTCACTTTGTGATATGTTATGTATGTTCTAGGTTTGAAGAAGAACTTGGTTTATGTTGCCATGTTGGAGGATAGAGGGTATGATGTGATATTCAATGAGGGAAATATGTTCCTTTGTCACATAGCCACAGGACAGGTGAAGAGGATAGGGGTTCAAGTGAAGAACCTCTATAAATTGGAGTTAGAATACTGTGATGCTTTAAGAAATAAAGAAGAGAAGGTGAAGAGTGGAGACATTAGTGAGTTGTGGCATAGGATATTAGGTCACTTGCATCATGGCACTTTGAAGATATTGCAACAAATTTCTAGAAGAATTCCCAAGGTTACACTAGAGTAGAGAGACACATGCAAAGGGTGAACATTGGGGAAGTCGAGCACAGGCAATCCTTGATCAAGTTCACTGAAATGTGTGTGGAACTTTCTAGACAACATCCACAACCAAGCACATGTATTATGTTATATTTGTTGATGATTTTTCTCATAAGTTTTGAATTTTCTTCATGCAGAAGAAAGATCAAACATCAGAAAAGTTTTGTGAATTTAAAGCACTTGTTGAGAAAGATATTGGAAGGGAAGCTAAATCTCTTAGAGGTGACAATGGTGGAGAGTATGTGCTGAATGAGTTCAAAAAATTATGTGTCAGAACACATTCAACTGGAGTTGATAACACCTCATAACCCATAGAAGAATGGGGTGGATGAAAGGAATAAAAAGAGTATTGTGGGAGCGACATAGGTGATGTTGCATGATCAGGGCCTACCATTACACTTGTGGGCTAAAGCATTCAACACAATTGTTTATTTGCAGAAGAGAAGCCCTCATTGAATTCTTGGGATGAGTACATCGGAAGAGGAATTTTTAGGGAAGAAACCATAAGTGGCACACTTTAGGATCTTTGGTTCATTAGTCTACTGCCATGTCACCAAATATGCATGAAAAAATCTAGAGACAACAACAAAGTTGGACATATTTGTGGGGTACACTGATACAACTCACAACTATCCAGTGTACCTTCCAACCAATAGGGTAAAAGTAGTTTGCAAAGATGTAAAATTAAATGAAGAGAAGGCCATGAGATGTTCCCTTCAGAGGCAGCGTTAGCTACATGCAGTTGAGGAGCTTCTAGCTCCAAAGAAGGAACCTCAGGATGATGTGGACCAGCCACATGCAGAAGAGAAGGGTGTGGAAACAGCCACTCATGTAGAGCCTTTTAGAGATGGAAAAAATAACACCAGAGAGGCTGACATGTTATTGCATGATGCTAGAGAGAATATGGGAGAAACCACATCACATCACATGAAGAGGAGGTCACTAGAGAGGTACACTGGCTACATGGCTTTGATGAGCAGGAATGTATAGATTGACCCATCTTCTTTTGAGGAAGCAGTGCAACAACCTGTTTGAGTTGATGCCATGGTTGAGGAGTATGACTCCATTATTAGGAAAAATGTTTGGGAAGTGGTCCTAAGGCTGGTAGACAAGCCAGTGGTTAGTTCCAGATGGCTTTACAAGTTAAATAAAGCAACTAATGGTTGTGTGGAGAAACATAATGGAATTTTTATGGCCAGAGGGTTCTCTCGGGTGGAGGGGATTGATTACAAGGATACATTTGCTTCTATATCAAGGTACTCATTAATCAGATCCATTCTAGCATTTTCAGTGTAGATGGGATGAAAGATACATTAGATGGATGTAAATACAACATTCCTCAATGGCGTGATTGAGGAAGAGGTGTATATTGAGCATCCTGAAGTATGTGAGACCTTCAATAAAGAGTCACATGTGTGCAGACTCAAGCAAGCATTGTATGGCCTGAAACAAGAACCTCGTGCTTGGTACACCATGATCGATAGCTATTTCACCAGGTTGGGCTTCATGAAAAGAGAATAATATGTGAACCTTTACCATGTTGTGGTTGAAGGTAAACTATTGATTATTTTTTTATATGTCGAAGATTTGATTATGACAAGTGATGATAAGTTCATTAAGTCTTGCAAAGAGGATCTTGTAAGAGAGTTCAAAATGAAGGACTTGGGGCTCATGCACTACTTTATGTGGATGAATGTATGGCAAGTGGATGAGGAACTATTTGTATCTCAGGGAAAGTATGCCAATGAGATACTGAAGAAGCTCCACATGGAGAGCAGTAAACCCATGGAGACTCCTCTACCTGATAACTGGAGGAAGGAGGATGCTACTTCTGGTGAAGTAGTCAAGGCTACTATTTATAGGAAGCTTGTCGGTTCACTCATGTATTTGGTGAACACACGACCAGACATGTGTTATGCTATTAACCAGCTTTGTCGAGCCATGGTTAAGCCAAGTAAACTATATTGGAAGGAAGCCAAACATTTGTTGAGATACATCAGAGGCACCACTCAGTTTGGTCTTTGGTACAAACAGATAGAGGGAGTGAAGCTTCAAGGTTTCACCAATGCATATTGCACAGGGAGTCCATCTGAATGGGAGAGAACATCAAGTGGGATCTTCAGTATTGGGTCAGAAAATATTTCTGGGTACAGTAGGAAGCAAAGATCAGTTACACTTAGTTCAACAAAATCAGAGTACATGGTTGCTATTCAAGTAACTTGTGAGGCTATTTGGATGAGGAAGATTATTATTGGTTTTCTTGGTAAGAATATGGATCCAACAATCATTTACTATGACAATTAGAGTTGTATAAAACTCTCTAAGAATCCATTTTTTCATGATCGGTCGAAGAATATTGATATCTAGTATCATCATCTTCGATATTGTTTGCAGAGGAGAATCATGTTGTGGAGTATGTCCCCACAGAGGAGTAGGATGTAGATATTTTGGCAAAGGCCTTGTAAAGATACAAATTCAAGTTTCATAGAGGCAGGATTGGGGTAGCAGATAATCCCTTTCGTGTTGAGAGGGAGTGTTAAACATAGCAACAAGAAATCCTATTTTAATGTGTCCTTTAATTAAATTTGGAACTAAATTGAAATTTTATTCTCATAGCAACTTGTAATAGTTAACTAAGTTAATTTGACTTAGTTGGCTCAGTAAATTTCAGTTGGAAGTCCATCTAGATCCATGTAGAGAGATACCTAAATTTTAGGGACCAAGATTGAGTTCTTTGGAGTTGTAATTAATTAACTCAGTCTAAATTAATTAAATTAAGTTAAACTAGTTCAAACAGTTGGAGGAACTGGTAGGAGGTCTATTAGTGGGGATCAACTTCAGTGAAGCTTCACTACTCCACTAATTAACTGAAGATTAACTCATAAATAACTCATGAATGTCAGTTTAGAGGAAGACCCAGTTGAGATTAGATTTCAGGGAAATTGTACTATCCGTTGTATAAATTTCTGAGTTGTAGAGATGGTGCATGCAATCAGTGGAAGGCCTATGATGGATTGTGCAGTTGTTGGCTTGAGCTAGTTTGTGACATAGAGAAATAGATTGTACTTGTTTAGAGATTTTTTTGGTTCAACATACATTGTATTTTCTTCTCATATATTTTGATTAATGCAATATAGATAGTCAGGGTTTTGAGCAGTTTCTTTCCCCAGAAAACATTGTGTTATGTGTGATGGAAATTCTTCCTTTTATGCTTAGTGTTTTCATCAATCAAATTTTTTTGTTGATGAGTAGAGTAGAATCTTGTCTTATGTTTTAGCATATCACATAAGTTGTAGAATCTACAAGTAAAAATCTACAAACCCCATGTCCCAAAATAAAATATATATTTTTTCTTTCTTTTTACTTATTTGTAAAGAATATGCAATGTCATGATTACAATTAGGTCATTATGAAGACCAAACCTAGTTACAATTTCAACACAAAGAACATGGAGCTCCAAAGGAAGAAGAACATTCTGGTCCATCAAATCCTTTAGAACATCTTGTTGATCATCAAGAATAGCCAATAGGTCCCAATGATCCAGTGGGCCTGATTGTTGTTACTAAAATCAAGAAGAGGCTAGCTTGGCTAAGATCCACTTTGTAGGAATTAGAAGTACATGCAACACCACGTGGCTCCTTTAGAGAAAGCAAAAGGCTAAAGAGGTATTCTAGATATGAAGCTTTAATGACTAATCTTACTAATTTTGAATGTTCCAACTTTGAATAAGTAGCCGTCCAATAAGTTTGGAAGGATATGATGTTGGAAGAATATTAATCAATTATGAAAAATGATGTATGGGAGATTATGCCTAAACTTCAAGGAAAATTAGTGGTGTCCTCCAAATGGATATAAAATATCAAGCATGTAGTGGATGAAAGTATTGACAAATGCAAGGTGAGATTTTTGGCTGGACAATTCTCCTAGAAAGTGGGTGAATACTATGATGAGACTTTTCCTCTAGTTTCCAAGTACAACACCAATATATATATTATTTCTATTGCTTCCTCTATGGCTTGGAGTTTACATCAAATGGATGTAAAGACTACTTTTCTTAATGGTTTAATTGGGGAAGAAGTGTACATTAAACAACCTCAAGTTTTTGAGGTTCATGGAAGAGAATCTCACATCTGTAGATTGAATAAATCTTTGTATGGACTTAAGAAAGCACCAAGATCCTAGTATGAATGAATTTGCAGTTATCTGACAAGACTCACTTTCTCCAAGAGTGATGTTTATCCAAACCTATACTTTAAGGTTGATAAAAATGAACCTATGATTCTATTACTATATGTTGATGACTTATTTCTGATAGGTGTGGAGAATCTCATTATTCGATGTAAGAGAGTGCTAGCTTCTGAATTTGATATGAAGGATATTGGATTAATGCACTACTATTTAGGGCTAGAAGTATGTCATAAGCATGATGAAGTCCTTCTTAGTCAAGGAAAATATACTATCAAGATCCTATATAATTTTGGAATGATGGACTATAGACGATGCCAAGTCCCATGGTTCCATATTTGAGAAGATGAGAGACTCTCAGTCTGATTTGGTAGATCCATCCATGTACGAGAATAAGATTGGCTCACTAATTTATTTCGTTAATTCCAGGATATGCATCTTATTTGTAGTAAACATGTTGAGATAGTTCTAGGTGCAACTGAGACATGATCATTTGATTGCAGCAAAGCACATATTGGAAGATATGTGCAATATGATTGATTATGTTTGAAATATGTTTGAAATAGTGACATGAAACTGCATGTATATATAGATGCATATTGGGGAGGGAGTGTTGAAGACAAAAACAGTACCTCCGGAGGTTGTTTCAATTTGGTCTCCTCTATCATTTCATGGATGAACATGGAGCAGACATTTGTTTTACTCAGCATTGCTGAGGAAGAAACTATTCCATCTTGCATGGCAAGTTGTGAAGAAATGTGGCTTTAGAAGATACTCATCAGATTGTTTGATCATGTGGTAAAATTGACCATGACATATTGTGATAATTAGAGATGTGTGAAGTTGACAGAGAATTCAATTTTCATTATAGGTTGAAGCACATCAAGATCAAGTACCACTTCATTCATGACATGGTGCAGAAAGGAGTAGTGAAGCTCTAGTACATCTCTACTGATGAGCATATTGTTCATATTATTTGCTAGTACAAAAGTTTGTATACTTCAAGGACAAGCTTGGAGTTATTGAGAATACCTCTCTCATTGAGAGGGAGTGCTAATGGGATAATATCATGGACTGACATTCTCCCAATGTCATATATGATTAGAATTAGGGAGAGTGGTCTGATAGAGGACATACATTCTTCCTATGTCAATTATATTCACCAAAATTAGGAAGAATAGTCCTAGAGGCCCTTAATTACTCAAATATAATGTATCCTTCTATTGTGCTATCCAACAACCCCCCATTTATTAATAGTAGTAGTTAATATTACATTAATAAATAGGGACCCTTATAAAAAAATCCTTCCAAAAATAAACTTATCATTTAAGCATTTTTCTTATTTAATTTTCGAATAAAGAAAGATATGAATCAAACCCCTTTTTCAAAATAACTACTAAATGCTTGCCTCCCCGCATATCGCATGATTAAGCACCATCAAAAACCTTGTTAACCTGCCAAATCTAGTGAAAATGATTAAAAGAGGACCCCATGCTTTATACATCGAAACTATCATATTTTTGATATAAACTAGGTCCTAAATATTTTCTTGTCAAAACCAAGTCTCGCATCGCATATCACTATTTATGAAGAGCCTTCCTTAAAAGGTTATCTCAAAACAAGTGAAATGTGAAACTACAATGGCGTCATAGCCTTTACCACATCGCATTTCGATTCTTTAAAAGGACACCACAAACATACCATCAATTGATATTGAAATGCAATCAAGACCCGGACCCACTTCTCGAATATATTACGAACAAATGTTTAGGTCCGCCGCTTACTAAAAAGGTCTTTACATTGATAACTTGACAAGTAGCTATGTTTAGAAATAATAAATGAGCGGCTCGCATTTCGCATGTCACAGAAACGCAAGGGATGGTAAGAGAAGTGAAAAGGCATAATGCGATATTGTCATCTACGATATTGCTTCACAAATCACAAAATTTCCATTATCTCAATTCAAAGGCTCACCATCTAAGAAGCTTTCTTCCCAACTTACGATGCAGACATTTATGAGCATTAAAGCTAAGAGATAAAGAAGCATTAGTGGGCATTTAGTGAGAGTTAATTGTGTTTATGTGCGAAAAGCCATTTAACGTGATATGATATCTTCTTACATGTGTTCGAATAAAACTCCTTTTATCACCTTTACAAGTTATCCTCATTATTCCATTTCACGTTCATTGTCATCTTTGTGTATCCGATAGTTGTTTTTCTTCACTTTCAAGGAAATCCATAGAGCAAATAGTTTGGAGCAATGGTGAAGAAAGGCAAGGTAGTCATCTCTGAGAAATCAAAAATGAATCCTCTATTTACAGATACTACATGCAGCAGAGAGGGAGGAACCTCTACATGGGAAGCCATGTATAATATAATGGAAGAAGAGCAACCAAGGATTTTGGAAACGAAGGTCACAGTTGATGGATGTGATTCCTCAGATGCCTCCGTGTTTGAGACAACATGATCATTTTTGCATCGCATAACTACACGTCCAAATATAATCCCTTATACAGACATGGTTAAATGGGTTATTGATGAAGCTGATGTCTTAGATATATAATTCAAGACTAGAAGCCAAGAGCTTATGGGAACGTTTACGCCAGACAACCTACGGCTTATGTACCATCTACCAGAGCCACAAGTCACCTACAATAGGTAGTTCGTCGAGAATTCTGCGAAAGAGAATGAGAACCCAATAGACTGCACCTGAACCTGGTCAAATAATGAGGGAAAAAAAGACAAGAATGATATGTACTCTACTGCGTATATTTGTCCCCCTCATAGTTTTGCAGCGGCCATGCTATGTAGACTATTTGGCAAACCCGATAGCACTAAATTTTCCCGAGAATGGCTACCTTTAATAGATGTAGCCCTAAACGGAACCATAATGAATTGGGCACAAATTTTGTCTAATAATTTAGCAAGAAGAATAATGGAGTATAGAAGGAAAATAAATTTTGCTTCGAGGGTTTACCCTCCACTTTTTATGAGTTCCTATGTAATGGATGCAATTTGTTTTGGTTTGAAATTTCCTATCATGGGATGAAAGTGGACTGTCCAAAATCCACTTCCCATTCACATATACCATAAATACATCTGGGAATCTCAGTTTCAACCACATTTTTACAAAAAATTTCATGGAGTCATGCTCCCTATCCACAAATGGCTTCACAACCCAGATTCCCCTAGGTTTTCCAAAGAAGCCAAGGTAGATATACTCCCAGTGGCTAGATGGTTTGGGGAGGAAACATTTAGGTATATCAGTGTATTTGGAGACATTACCTACCCCCATGTCCTCCCATACCATGTTCCGGACAAACTGATGGCTAGAGAGATAGCCTATCAAATAGCTAGTGAGGGAGGGTTGAGAAAAATATCAAAGGAAGCAAAAAAGGCCATTTGGCCTACATTCCCTTTACAGTGTGGAGCATTTGCATTAAATGACCGGGGGCATGCATTCAAAGAAGCAGAGATTATGTTATCTCTGCAGTTTCATAAATTCCCAGGAAGGCAATATGACCCATTCGACACTATCAAATATTTTACCACCATGGTAAAAATAAAAGTATTCAGTAATGAGGAAGATTCATTTGATGACATATTTTTACAAAAGAACACCTTCATAGAGGTGAAGCATATGGCACAATTACTTTTTGACCATGAAGATCTTGAAACCTTTTACAAGTATAGAGAAAGGAGGCCAACGAAGGTCCCATTGGACCAATTATTGATTAAACCAATGAGGGAGGCTAGTCCCAGTGTAAGTCTAGAAGGAGATTCCAAAGAAAATTCTAAAACTAATTCTAGAGCAGAATACCAAGAGAAATCTACCAGGGAGTTAGAGAAGTCATCACAAAATGGGAAAAGCAGAAGCAGGGAGTTGGAAAAATATATAGCCCAATCTACAGAAAAGATAGCTGAGCAAACTTTAGCTAGCAAACAGGCTAAAATCCATTCCACCTCCACCCAGCCAATAAAACCTCTAGTGATTGATTTAGAGGAAGAATGGGACAACTTTAATAAAAGGCTCCATACAGAGGAATGAACACCAGAGTTGAAAAATACACAACAGAAAGAAACTCAAGAAATTAGAGCAAAGGAGACTGTAAATGCTCAAGAAGTAGAGCACAACCCTATTACTCCCACCTCTGAAATTGTTTTGCGAATTGAGGAGATTCCCCCTCTAGATGTGTTTTATAGCCCGCAACACAAAGCAGTTGTTAAAAGACAAAGGAAGAAAAGGAAGTTGGATTCTACTGTTGTTACTACTCCTGATAATGAACCTATGGATGTTGTCTCGAAAGGCTCACCCATCGACCCATTCGTGAACCTTACTAGACTGTCACAGTTTGCAGGTGCCTACGCTACAATGACCATCGACAAAGCAACAGAGGTACAAATGTTTCTTAAGGAAAAAGAAGATAAAATTATGTCACTTGAACAATAATTACAACAAGCAAAATATGACCAGCAAGCAGAGACACAGTTAACTAAGCTTCAACAAGAGTTCGAGCAGATGCAAATAAAACATCAAGACAACTTTGTAGAGAAGGAAGTGCAAATACAAGAAATAACTGATATACATAAAAATGATCCAAAAATTGATCAGTTTATTACTGAAGTGCTTGGCCTTGACTCCCAGCTGATGCACCAAAAGGAACTATTGTGCTAGAAGATTTCGCAGTGGAATTCTTATTGTGAAACAAGCAACAAATTGTCAAGTCAAGTCATTGAAATGAGACTTGAATATGATGAAATATTGAAAAAAGTCTCCGACTTCATTACCTGGTAGAATTCAGAAGATCGGAGAAAGGCTGACCTACCTAAACTGGAAGAGTCAGAGAAAGAAATCTTATTTGCAAACTTTGATTCTCGTCTTAGAGAGGAAGAAAAGGCAACAACAGACGCAGCAACAGAAACAAGTGGAGTTATCAAAAATATTAATGAAAATTTACATAGCGCCAACCTTGTGGCAGAGTCCATTCCGGGTTTTCTCCCTAATGTAAAATAGCTTGAACAACAATGGAGGTAGGCAATAGAAGAAAAAGCATAAGCAATTAGGTAAATGACCAGGTTAAACTGGGAAGCATATTGGTGACATTTAGTGAAACCTCACAGCTAGTGGATGACCCTGCAATGCCTAACCACTTCTATGGAGAAAATGGTGCCAACATTGACTGATGCCGTGTTCACTGAGTAGTTGAAAGATGAATTCGGCCAAATGACACAGCTCAAGCCCATGACGGACATTTGCAATCTAAAAGATCAAATGTATAATAGTTAGTCACCATGCTCATTTCTATTTTTGTTTTATTTTGCATAATTTGAGGAAGGTCCTTTAAACCTCCTCAACTATTTTTTGTAATAATCTATTTTTAGTTTTATAGTTTAGTATTTAAACCCCTCTCATGAATTTAGAGAGGAGTCCAGAAATTTTATCAGAAGCAATCTTCAAAACATGCACTTCTGTCCCTTTGAGGAGGTTTTGGTGAAATGAATGGAACATGATTTATTTTTATCTTATTTGGCATCTTCTACTAAAATTGCACTTTTTTAGTCTTAGATGGTGTTGGATGGATTGAAAGTAGATCAATATTGCTGAACCACATGAGTAGGACGTATTATAAATGGTACTTTTATCTCATAATTCTCTTTTACTTATGTATTAAGCAATAATTTCACTTTAGATTGTTTATGTATGAAAATTTGAATCTTGGTTAGCATTATTGCACTTTTGTATGATGATGGCCTATATTTTATGTTGAATACACGAATAATTTCTTATGTGATATATCTTTCACAATCATTTCAGCTAACTTTTTACATGAAACGTTTATTGTTAAATGATTTCACTTCTTACTGCAATTGAATGATCTTTATTACTAATTGCTTTTGGACATTATTGTAGATCACATACTTCAATCTATTCTCGGGTGTGGTCATAATTAGATAGTGTTTAAAATAGGATAAATGCATGTGATTATTAGTTTAGATTAGATTACTTTTAGCTTAAACATTACTCCAAAATATAAGATATCACCCCATCGACACTATTATAAATTAGATTGGGAAATTTGTCCCATTATCCCTAGTCAGAGCCACTACACCAAATGAAAAAGGAGCTGCCAACCAAGGTCTGGATCGGGTGGTTTTCCCCCATGTTGAAGCAACAATTTTCGAGGCTTCAACATTTTGGCTCTAGAAGGAGGTTCTGACCATTAATGGCAAGTAAATCCAAATCAATAGGCCATTCTAAGAGTAAAAATCCCTCACCATCACCTCCAACTTCTCGAAAGCATTCCAAATCCCCTAATCCTAAGTGAGAAGTTGCAAAGAAAATTACAGAACCCACTGTTGAAATCCCAAAAAAGATAGATCATTCTTCTTCTACTGAAGCCCCTGAAGTCCAATCTTTGATTCATAAATTATAGGGGATTTCGTTATCTCAAGAAGAATCTGAGTTATCCCAAGATAGTGTTACCTCTCAGTTTACCCCATCTCAATGGTTAACTAGAGAACAGAGTGAAAAACTTGGAATCCCCCTATTCAAATTCCCTCTGCCAAGCCGTAAGAAAGCTAAGAAAACACCATCTGAATCTCACAGCTAGGTTGTTTCATCGACACAATCTTCATCTCCATTCATTACATCTATACCATCACAATATCAATCATCTGCCTCACAACTCTAGATTGTGATTCACAAAGGTACATAAACTACATCCTCCTCTACCCAATCACATTCAACCACTGCTACACCTTCTCCTACTCACATACCAGTAATGGCACAGAATCCTCCAAGGCCATGGAAAAGACTAGGAGTTGTTTGGATGGTTGGGCCTTTACATCAATTGCTAGCTCATCCAAAGAAATGGTTACCCAAATTCAATCCTTCTAATGGCTTACTTGCTGAGAAACATATAAACAATTTCATGTTGTCCATTAACTTGAATGAAGTAGTGGAAGAGGATGTAGTTTTAAGATTATTTCCATATACTTTACATGGAGAAGTAGGATCATGGTACTTCTCATTACCATCAGGTTCTATTAATAGTTGGGTTTCCTTCCAAGAGAAGTTTTTAACTAAATTTGGAGATGATAGATCTACAGCTACCCTAATCAATGATCTCTCCAATTTAAAAGCCGAACCGAAAGAACCCATTAAAGACTTCAACTCTCGCTTCAATAAATTATTGAATAAGATACCAACAACATCTAAGCCCAGCGATGAGGTCCAAAATGAGTGGTATATTTCTGCTCTACCTTCAAACACAACTATTTTCATTGATAGAGTTGCCAAACCGACTTTGGCAGAAAATATGAAAGAGGCAATAACTGTGGAAAAACACATTCTAGCTATAGAAAAGAAAAACACATTAGAAGAATGAAAATCTAAGAAAGTGACTTTTAGGGATGACTCCAAGAAGAAACCACCTAAAGATCCTTTTGATCTTGAAGGGTTATAGAAAGTCCTCAAGACCATGTCTAACGAAATGGTTGATATCAAAAAACAGGTAGCAGAGACTTCCTCTAAGAAATATTTTAGACCATTTAAAAGGAATTCCCCTGCTGATCCTAAACCTCCAAATGCTATATCAAATGCCAAATCAGATGGAGAGGAGGATGAAGTTTCAAAAAATGAAGAACAATCAAACGATGAAGAAGTGGCAGAGTTACAATGAATGTGGGATTTTATCCTTCCCAATGAGGAAACTCAAGAAGAATTTCCTGTCACTACCTGAAGTAAAAACCCTATTGATTTGTCACAAACAAATTCAAAGCAGAAGGCTACAATGCCACCTCCTAGGGACAAAACAACAGGTAATAAGTCTTCACCAAAATCCACTCAAACTACTCCTTCTCAATTGGATTCTTCACCTTCACCTAAAACTCTGATAGTTTCTGATGAAATGGAATATAATATTGTTGATGATATGAAGAAGTCTAGGGAAAACATCACCTTTCATGATCTTAGAAAATTAAAGCATCAACAAAAGCTACTCCTTAAGGAACTCAAAGTAGTACCTACTGCACCACTTCCTGTTGCCGTGATCTCGCAAGTCGCACAAGAAATGGGAAGGCCCCCTAGCACATCTTTAAACAAGATTGATCCAACCGACATCGCTCTAATTGGAGGAAGACATAAATCTCATACTCCGCCATTCCTCCTTACTTTTGAAGTCTTTAATAAGAACTTACACAATTGTTTGGTTGCTTCAGGAGTTTCATCTAACATCTTACCTAGAACAGTTTGTGCAAAGTGGAATGTTCAGCCTAAAAAATTTGTTATACATATAGTACAGTTAGATCAATCTCAAGTAGAAGTTGTTGGGGAACTTAATCAAGTAAACATCATATTTTCATCAAATCCTAAAGTTTGTCAAGTCATTGACATACTGGTAGCTGATATTCCTGAGTTCTATGGCTTAATCCTTAGTAGAGACTGGTCAGAAAAACATCATGGTTATTTTGCAACTGACTGGTCTCACATGTGGCTTCCCTATAATGGCAAGCCAAATAAAATAAGGGTTGATCACGAGAAACATCAAAAGTACATAGTCACAGAGCTAGAAGGAAAAAATGAACTAGTCGCATATAGTAACAATATCATCAGAAACTACTCAATAGAATTATTTCTAGGGAATTTCAATGCTTACACTTCACCTTTCTTAGAAAACTTTGGTGTGTCTCAAGTCGAAATTTTTTCCCAAACAGACACTTCTTAATGCGTAAATTTTGTAGATAACCCTGTAGTTAGCTCTTTATTTTGGAAATTATTTTTTTATGGATCTAAATCCAATGATGGAGGAGGAGCAGGATGCATACTAGTTAGCCCAGAGGGGGAAAAGACTATGTTAGCATGCAGACTTGAATTTTATTGCACAAATAACACTGCTGAATATGAAGCACTAGTTCAAGGTTTGTATAAGGTAATTGGCCTTAATATCAAACACCTCCAAGTATTTGGATATTCAGAAATTGTAATAAAGCAGGTGAGAAATACTATACACTGCTTGTCAGGACATTTGAAACACTATCAGTCGTTAGTCCAAGACTTGAGCTCTCACTTTATAGTCTTTAATATTTCCCTTATTCCAAGACTCAAAAATTCTATTTCCGATCTTCTAGCTAATGTCGCTTCCAAGATTATTCCACCAGAGGATTAATGCCCTGATCGATTCTCCATTGAAATGATTTTTAGGCCTTCTATTCTCGATAATATCACCAACTGGAGAGTATTTAATAACGATACGGATATCATAAGATTCTTGACTTTAGAAGGCTCTTATGACAAACAAATAGTTGATGAAGACTAGCATGATAACCAACCTAAACAGGAAATAATCAATAACGTTATACCAAAATATGTAGTTAAGTTGAAATATTTATATGACCTCAAAGACAGATTTAAACGACCCATCAATTCAAAACTTCGGAGTTCAACTCTGAGGTTTGAATTGATTAATCTTGGGATTGACCTAAAGCATCCAAATATTAATCTAGGTCTCGGACTTACGTCAGATGAAAAATTAGCCTTTATAGGTTTTTTGAAGAGGTACAAGAATGTCTTTGCATGGAAATATGAAGATCTTAAGGCATATGACACCTCTATCATTCAACATACTATTCCCATGCAATCTGATGAAAGACCTATTCAACAGAAATTAAGGAAGATCCATGCTAATTTAGAAAGTCAGATTAAATTTGAATTGAATAAACTGCTGAACACCAAGATTATTTTTCTTGCTAGACATTCCTAGTGGGTCTCCAATCTTGTCCCAGTTAGAAAAAATAACGGTGATATTCGGATATATATATATTTCCGCAACCTCAATAAAGCTTGCCAAAAGGAAAATTTCTCATTTCCTCCCATGGAACAGATAATGCAGTTAGTTGCAGGCCCAGAACTAATGTCTTTCTTGGATGGATTCTCAGGTTATAATTAGATCTTAGTACATCCAGATGACTAGCTGAAAACTACATTCAAGACAAAATGGGGCACTTATTCTTATCAAAAGATGCCATTTGGACTAATCAATGCCGGTGCCACTTTCCATAGAGCCATGGACATAGCCTTCAAAGGTTTAGTAAACAAATCAGTAGTAATCTACTTAGATGATATAACTATATATTCCAGAATGTGCAGTAATCATCTAAGGGATTTAAAGCAAATATTTGAACATTGCCAAAGGCATGGGATTTATCTTAATCCCAAGAAGTCTTTTTTCATGTTAATTCAAGGAAAGCTCCTTGGATTCATTGTGTTCAAAGCAGGGATTCATATTGACCCTAACAGAATTAGAGAAATCTCTAAAATACCTTTACTGCATAACAAAAAATCAATGCAATCTTTCCTAGGTTAGATAAATTTTGTTAAAGGATTTGTCCCTAACTTCTCAAGAATTGTTTTACCTCTTCAATCCATGATAAAGAAAAATTCTCTGTTTAAATGGGGACACTCAGAACATGAAGCCTTTAACTTGATCAAAAAAGAAATCATAAATGCCCCATCTTTAGCAACGCCGGATTTTTCAAATCATTTCATTTTATATACTTTCGCTTCCGAGAAATCATATGCAACCATATTGGCACAAGTAAATGAAGAAAAATTTGAAGCCCCAATCTCTTTCTTTAGCTCCAATTTGCAGGGAGTTGAATTGAATTACTCAGACGTTGAAAAAAATCTTTTGCTATTTTCAAATCGATAAAACACTTCAGACCGTTTCTCCTTAAAACCCACACCAAAGTAATAGTACCATTCTTAGCAATGAGAAATTTGTTAATACAAAGGGATGTAAGTGAGAAAAGAGCAAATTGGGTTACAACTATGCAAGAATATGACATTGAAATCAGACTAGCAAATATTGTAAAAGGTCAAGGTTTTTGCAGGATGTTGGCAGGAGCACCAAATCTATTAGCATTACAGTATTTAGTTGACGATGTACAAGTCTATGAGGTAAGCCTTAATGACACTAAGTCAAGATATGCTAATATCATATTTTACTTAAGAAATGGATATGCCCCAATGCAATTAAATTACACAAAGAAAAGGGCCTCGAGATTAAAAGCTAGACAATATGAAATTGTTGTTGGAAATACTGAGGGGGGGTTGAATCAGTATTTCTTTTTCCCACTATTTTTTTACCAGTTAAAACATATATATTCAGAACACAAGATGAACAACAAGAATAAATGCTTTTATTAATATAAACTATGCAGTAAAATAGATACAATATATAGATTGTCACAAACAGTTGCCAAGCTCCAACTTGGACTTTGGTGAGGCTCCAACCTCCAGAGCACCAACTCTGTTTTGCCAAGACACCAATCTTGGACTTAGGAGCACCAACTCCCAAGGACTTCAATCCTGTTCAGTTCTGAGGCTTCAACCCCAAGGACTCCAATCCTTCTTGCTTCTGAGGCACCGACCCCAAGGACTCCAATCCTGCTTACTTCTGAGGCACCAACCCCAAGGACTCCTTTCCTTCTTGCTTTTGAGGCACCAACCCCAAGGACTCCAATCCTGCTTACTTCTTCTCTCAGAACTCTTTTCTGTTGAGTTCTATCTATTTACAGCTTCACTGTAGTCTCCAAACTACAGTATCAATGACAACCAGTCTTCTCTTGAAGTAGTCTTCCCAATTCTTCATACTGCCCACACAGAGTGTCCAGTACCCTTCATGACTTCTGATAATGTCTTCACGCAGCTTTAGTCAGTCAACTATTATCTGAACTAAGCTCTGCATAAAGAACAACTTCTTGTTCAAGCTTATGATCTCAGCTGGCTGCTTCTCCCCTTCGACTATCTGCTGTCTTGTTAGCCCTGCTGCCCTCTTTCTGTTCTGTTGCATCCTCTCGCTGCCTCTGTCTCCTCTAGCTTATTTTCCATAGCGTTCAACAGCCTTCAACAACATTCACTGCTGCTGCTTCTGCTATCTCACACTCTGGTTCTTCGCAATACCAACAGCCTCAACAGTCCTTTGTTTTTGCTGCTTTTATGCATTCCTGTGCCTCTGTCCATTCATTTCCTCTTACTCGCTGGCTCTTTGGCTTCCTTTCTCCGTAGGCTCTTCGGCTTCCTCAACGCTCGCTTATTCTCTCAGTTACCTCCTCGCTTGCTTGCTTCTTCGGCTTCCCGAACTTCAGTTTCCTCTGTCTATCCAAGCGTTCCAATATTCACAGGACACATACAAGAGGAAGAGAGGCCACATACACAGAGAATACTTATTACAAGTTAAACCTGTAACAACGCTCCTTTTATCCATAATTATTTGACATACACAGGGCTTTACAATGTTTACGGAGGCTTTCATTCGGAGAGACTATACCATTAGGGCGAGCCCACATGTCACATTACCACCGGCATCGTTGGCCCTTCAAACCACGCGCAAGGCAAATATGTAAATACACAGGAAATATGAGTGAAACAGTGGAAACTTATTAAAGAGCCAAACTTCAATTTTAATTCACCCGCATTTAAACTGTATCGGGTCTGTAGCATTCATCGCAATCGGCGCTCACAACATATCGGTAGTCGCCAATGGCCAATGGCCGATGGATGCGATAAGAAATTAAGCCAAATCGCAATATAGCATCAAGTCCGCTCTTACAATCGCAATCGGCAGATTTGCATATAACATAGCCAATTACCCAATACTCGGACGCGATATTATTTTAAATTGTTTTAATAACTCCGTCAGGTCCATACCTCTATCGCAATCGGCGCTTCCGATCAAACAACCTTCCATGTAGCATTGCGATGGGCGGATGCGATAATAGATTCAACCATAACACAATCCCGCATCGGGTCTGTGTACATATCGCAATCGGATTTTTTTGGTTGACAGCCCCTTATACATCACGATTACCGCGGATGTGATATAGCATTCAATCAAACTGTGATATGCCATCTGGTTCGTGTATATTATCGCAATTGGAGGCAGGGACTTCACCCCTCCCGATACATGCTCCCGATGCGATGGACGTGATATTAAATTGCAACGTATTGCAATGGTCCCATGGGTCCGCGCATATTAACTTTGTTTATATGCTCCACTGTTTTAACATTGTTTTTATGCTTCTCTGCTTATGTTGCTCCAATAGCTGTTCATGTATATATATATGGGTTTTTCCTCTGATAGCTCCCGATAGTATTATCTGTGGATATATGGCTACTGATAGCTCCTGATAGCTGTTATGTGCATTTTTATATGATTTATGGCCGCCGATAGTGTTAACTGTGGCATATATGGCTCTGTTTGCTGCATTTGCTCCTCCGTCCTCTTCCTCCGATATGCTCTGATAGCTCCTCTTCTTTGGCATATATATAGCTCCTCCTATAGCTCCTCTTTGCTCCACTTGCTCCTCTTGGCTCCGTCTGCTCCTCTGATGGGTCTGTCTCCTCTGATGGCTCTGTCTCCTCCTCTTGAATATTGCCATATTGACATCAATGACAATTTGTGTCCAGCAATCTCCCCCTTTGTTATTGATGGCAATATTCTTCTCCTCTCTCCCCCTTTGACATCAATGGTAAAGGAATGCATATGAACTCCCCCTGTCAAACTGCTCCCCCTGTCCTGTTGCGTCTTTATGAATGAACTTGAGTGATGATAAAGAAATAACCCCCATCTTTTGACGCAGATGTTCGAATGCTTCTCGAGGAAGAGGTTTTGTGAAAATATCAGCAGGGAAAATTTTAAGAACCCCCCCTAAATTTACATGTATAATAAATGGGCGAATCTCCATGGTATATAGGAAAAATGGAAGGCGATTTTATCAATAATATGATATGTATATATAATTTTTTGGCGAATCTCTCACGAGGCATGGCGAAAATTTTACTCAATTATAAAATCTTGGGTTTATTGAATACACAGATGAAATCATTGCATTTCTTTAAAATATCTTTTGAAATCAAAATTACCAAAATTACATATCAATAACCTAGTGGGTGTAGGATAAAATTCACCCGTGCCATTCACAGAAAGCATGAGAAAAAACCTGATACTATATATAAAACCAAGAAAAATTCAAATTCATCACTTCTAGGGACCTCGTAACCACCCTGCCAATACACAAGTATGTTCCTGTTTGCAATTAGAAAAATTACCCAAATTACAATCTGTTTACTCCAGCATATGTTGGAAAGTTATAGAAGGATGACTAGTGCAATCAATCCATTCCTTTTAGCCCTGGATTTGTTTCAGTTTAAAACAGAAGTATACAAATATACTTGTCCAATGTCTATGCTTTAACCATTCACCTTAAGATGTTTTTACAATATAATTTCCTAAGTCTATTTAATATCTTCATTATCATAAAAACCAACCTATATCCATCTTAACTCCACATCTACCACTCTTAGGGGGATGAAATCTATTTATCCCTCTAAGCACTTGGTAGACCCAAAATTAAGATGGATCTAAGATGATAGAATTTCCCCTTTAAATAGTCTATGCTCACATGAATACCATGGTATTACCATGGGTCAATACCATGGGTTATCATAAACCTGGAGCTTAAAAATTACTATTAGTAATTTATAAAAATTAATAAAATTAATAGTTGATTTTATTTTATTTTTTATTTTAACTAAGCTAAAATGTTTAACCTACATTAAATTACAACATCCATTTTTATTCTTGATCGGATCAAATATTTTTTCACTCCATGCTAGTTTGCATATCAGGAGATTTGATACCTCTCGGGGTTAGTAGATCTAGAGTAAAGATGGATCTATTCTAGTTTAATTCCCCCATTTAAATAGGCTACATTCCAGGTGAATACCATGGGTCAATACCATGTGCCATTTTGGTGAATACCATGGGTCAATACCATGTGCCATTTTTATTTTTATTAACACTAATATTAGGGTTAATAATGGTTTTTTTGCATTGTATTAATAACAATCTAGTCCATGGTATTTCTCCCATAGTATTTTGCCCATAGGTTTCACCTAAATATAATGCATTTTTTGAGTGTTCGTAAATATAAGGTGACTTATGGAGTAAATATAAAAAATTGTTTTATTTTTTTACCATACCTCTCGTTTATTTATATTTTTATTAATTTACCATACCTCTTTTACAAATATGGTATTTGGCCCATAGGATTCACTTAAATAAAACCTCTTTCTTGAGCCTTCAAGAATAAAACGAGGGTTATGGACTAAATATAAAAAGAGGTTTTATTTATTTACCATGCGTCTAGTTTATTTATATTTTTATTTATTTACCATACCTTTTGAGTAAGTATAAAAAGACGTTTTATTTATTTACCATACCTCCACTTTACTAATATTTTTATTTGTTTACACCCTTGCATGTATATAAGGTGACTTATGGAGTAAATATAAAAAATGTTTTATTTATTTACCATACCTCTCATTTATTTATATTTTTATTAATTTACCATACCTCTTTTATAAATATGGTATTTGGGCCTTTGGCCCATAGGATTCACTTAAATGAAACATATTCTTGAAAATGGGCGAATGGATTCACTTAAATAAAACCTATTTTTGAAAATGGGCGAATGGAAGGTTGTAACTCCTAATTTCAAGGGCTAAATTTACCTTTTTTAGGCTCTCCCATAAAATAAGGTGGGATATTTGAGGTGATTTGTAAAAATGTACTATGATACAAAATATTCGCCCACTAAAAATTTAAAACCCCTTAATTTCGCCAAAGGGCGAACATTCGCCCCTAAAATTTTCTATGAATATCAGCTATCTGCTCCTTAGTACTGATATATTCCAGAGCGATGTTTTGTTCAGCTACTTGCTCACGGAGGAAATGATACTTGATTGGTATGTGTTTGGTTCTTGAGTGCATCACTGGATTTTTGCTGAGACTGATAGCGCTTGTGTTGTCACAATAAACGGTAATTGGTTGATCTGTACATATGTCGACATCTTTTAGAGCTTCCTTCATCCATAGTATCTGAGAACAACAGTCTGCTGAAACAATATACTCGGCTTCGGCTGTGGATAATGATATGGATGACTGTTTTTTGCTGAGCCAGGATACTAAACAGTCTCCTAGGAAGAATGCATTTCCACTAGTGCTCTTCCGATCATCTATACTTCCAGCCCAATCAGCATCGGTGTATGCAGTTACCGTCAGTGTTGAGTCCTTTGGGTACCAAAGACCAAAATCATAAGTTCCCTTCAAATATCTAAGAATTCTTTTTACAACTAATAAATGAGATTGTTTGGGAGCAGATTGAAATCTTCCCACCATTCCTACTGCTTGCATTATGTCTGGTTGTGTAGCCGTTAAGTATAGAAGGGTTCCAATCATTGACCTATAATGAGTTTCATCTACTAGAGGGGAGTCATCATCTTTGCTCAATTTGCAGTTTGTGGTCATAGGTGTACTCACGGGTGCACAGTCCTCCATTTCATATTTTTTGAGCATGTCTTTTAGATATTTGGCTTGAGATATACACAATCCTGCTCTGGTTTGAGATACTTGAAGTCCAAGGAAGTGGGACAGCTCTCCTATCATTGACATATCAAACTCTTTTGCCATGCTTTGAGAAAATTCATGGCTCATTTCATCATTATTACTAGCAAAAATCAGATCATCGACATAAACAAGAGCAACTAGTAACTTACCTTGATCTATCTTTATGTATAGATTGCTTCTAGCCACTTCCTTTCTGAGGCCTTGTTGTTGGAGATAGTTATCCAGTCTTGCATACCAAGCTCTAGGAGCTTGTTTCAATCCGTACAAAGCCTTTTTCAACTTACAGACTAGGTCCTTTCCTGCTGTCAGATCAAAACCTTCTGGCTGCTCCATGTAGACTTCCTCCTTGAGTTCCCCATTTAGAATTGCTAATTTCACGTCCATTTGATAGTTTTTGAATCCTTTTGAGCAAGAAAATGCCAAGAACATCCTGATAGCTTCCATATGGGCCATGGGTGGAAATGTCTCTTCAAAGTCAACTCCTTCAATTTGTGAATAGCCTTTGCAGACAAGTCTTGCCTTGTTTCTGATAACCTGTCCTTCCTCATTCATTTTATTTTTGAACACCCATTTGGTTCCTATTATGTTTTTTTCCTTTGGATGAGGTACCAGCTCCCATGTCTTGTTCTTCTCAATTTTGGACATTTCTTCTTCCATTGCTTTTACCCAGTGAGGATCCTTACTTGCTTCTGCAAATGTTTCTGGTTCTATCATAGATAGGAGAGCAATGACTTTTCTCTTGGGTGTAATTGATATCCTTCTTCGGGTCTACACACCTTCATCTTTATCGCCAATGATCTGCTCTTCTGGATGATATCTTTCAATATACTTCATCTTTGAAGGGGTATGAGGTGGTTTTCTTCATCTTCTAGGTCTGCTTTAGCCTTGATGCCATCATTCTGATTTTCAGCTTCTATGATGGGTTTTGGATTTCTTTCTAGATTTCCATCATCTTCTTGACTGATGGTCAATGCTCCTTTTGAGTGAAGATCATGAAGTTTGTCCCATATGCCCTTTGCTGATGAACCTTTTCCTAGATTGTTCTTTACAGAATTAGGGAGCCCATTCAAGATTGCCTTTACTGCTTTTGCATTGTACTCCTTGGATTCTCTATCCATCCTGCTATCAGCAATCACTGATTTCCAAACTTCAATGCCTTGAGTCTGTAAGAAATTCCTCATTCTTTCTTCCCATATATTAAAGTTCCCATTAAGCCTTGGAGCCTCATTAAATTGATTGTCTTCTATTTTAGTAGTAGAGGGAGACACATCCTTAGGAGGATTGGAGACTTTCTTCCTTGACCTCGCCATTTGTGTTCTAAATGTCGACCTTCAAGTTGTTAAGCTTTGAATGAAGGTACCGGCTCTGATACCAATTGTTGGAAATACTGAGAGGGGGGGTGAATCAGTATTTCTTTTTCACACTATTGTTTTACCAGTTAAAACATATATATTCAGAACACAAGATGAACAGCAAGAATAAATGCTTTTATTAATATAAACTATGCAGTAAAATATATACAATATATAGATCGTCACAAACAGTTGCCAAGCTCCAACTTGGACTTTGATGAGGCTCCAACCTCCAGAGCACCAACTCCATTTTGCCAAGACACCAATCTTCGACTTAGGAGTACCAACTCCCAAGGACTTCAATCTTGTTCAGTTCTGAGGCTCCAACCCCAAGGACTCCAATCCTTCTTGCTTCTGAGGTACCGACCCCAAGGACTCCAATCCTGCTTACTTCTGAGGCACCAACCCCAAGGACTCCTATCCTTCTTGCTTTTGAGGCACCAGCACCAAGGACTCCAATCCTACTTA
Source organism: Pinus tabuliformis (assembly GCA_031772625.1). Lineage (NCBI taxonomy): Eukaryota > Viridiplantae > Streptophyta > Pinopsida > Pinales > Pinaceae > Pinus > Pinus tabuliformis. Next base: position 385,420,949 of record CM062805.1, on the reverse strand, counting down.
CTTCTTCTCTCAGAACTCTTTTCTGCTGAGTTCTGTCTATTTACAGCTTCACTGTAGTCTCCAAACTACAGTATCAATGACAACCAGTCTTCTCTTGAAGTAGTCTTCCCAATTCTTCATACTGCCCACACAGAGTGTCCAGTACCCTTCATGACTTCTGATAATGTCTTCACGCAGCTTTAGTCAGTCTACTGTTAGCTGAACTAAGCTCTGCATAAAGAACAACTTCTTGTTCAAGCTTATGATCTCAGCTGGCTGCTTCTCCCCTTCGACTATTTGCTGTCTTGTTAGCCCTGCTGCCCTCTTTCTGTTCTCCTGCATCCTCTCGCTGCCTCTGTCTCCTCTATCTTATTTTCCACAGCGTTCAATAGCCTTCAACAACATTCACTGCTGCTGCTTCTTCTATCTCACACTCTGGTTCTTCGCAATACCAATAGCCTCAACAGTCCTTTGTTTTTGCTGCTTTTATGCATTCCCATGCCTCTGTCCATTCATTTCCTCTTACTCGCTGGCTCTTTGGCTTCCTTTCTCCGTAGGCTCTTCGGCTTCCTCAACGCTCGCTTATTCTCTCAGTTACCTCCTCACTTGGTTGCTTCTTCAGCTTCCCGAACTTCAGTTTCCTCTGTCTATCCAAGCATTCCAATATTCACAGGACACATACAAGAGGAAGAGAGGCCACATACACAGAGAATACTTATTACAATGTTTATGGAGGCTTTCACTCAGAGAGACTATACCATCAGGGCGAGCCCACTTGTCACATTACCACCAGCATCGTTGGCCCTTCAAATCACGCGCAAGGCAAATATGTAAATACACAGGAAATATGAGTGAAACAGTCGAAACTTATTAAAGAGCTGGACTTCAATTTTAATTCACCCGCATTTAAACTATATCGGGTCCGCAACATTCATCGAAATCGGTGCTCGCAACATATCGGCAGTCGCCAATGGCCGATGGCCGATGGACGCGATAAGACATTAACCCAAATCACAATATAGCATCGGGTCCGCTCTTACAATCGCAATCGGCAGATTTGCATATAACATAGCCAATTCCCCGATACCCGGACGCGATATTATTTTAAATTGTTTTAATAACTCCGTCGGATCCATACCTCTATCGCAATTGGTGCTTCTAGTCGGACAACCTTCCATGTAGCATTGCGATGGGCAGATGCGATAATAGATTCAACCATAACACAATCCTGCATCGGGTCCGCGTACATATCGCAATCGTCTTTTTGTGGTTGACAGCCCCTTATACATCACGATTACCGCAGATGCGATATAGCATTCAATCAAACTATGATATGCCATCGGGTCCGCGTATATTATCACAATAGGAGGCAGGGCCTTTAGCGCTCCCGATACATGCTCCCGACGCGACGGACGCGATATTAAATTGCAACGTATTGCAATGGTCCCATGGGTCCGCGCATATTAACTTTCTTTATATGCTCCGCTGTTTTAACTTTGTTTTTATGCTTCTCCGCTTATGTTGCTCCAATAGCTGTTCATGTATATATATATGGGTTTTTCCTCCAATAGCTCCCGATAGTATTATCTGTGGATATATGGCTCGTGATAGCTCCCGATAGCTGTTATGTGCATGTTTATATGATTTCTGGCTGTCGAAATAGTGTTAACTGTGGCATATATGGCTTTGTTTGCTGCATTTTCTCCTCCGTCCTCTTGCTCCAATATGCTCCGATAGCTCCTCTTCTTTGGCAAATATATAGCTCCTCCTATAGCTCCTCTTTGCTCCACTTGCTCCTCTTGGCTCCGTCTGCTCCTCTGATGGCTTTGTCTCCTCCTCTTGAATATTGCCATATTGACATCAATGACAATCTATGTCCAACAATCTCCCCCTTTGTTATTGATGGCAATATTCTTCTCCTCTCTCCCCCTTTGACATCAATGACAAAGGAACGCATAGGAACTCCCCCTGTCAAACTGCTCCCCCTGTCCTGCTGCATCTTTATGAATGAACTTGAGTGATGATAAAGAAATAACCCCCATCTTTTGACGCAGATGTTCGAATGCTTCTCGAGGAAGAGGTTTTGTGAAATTATCAGCTATCTGCTCCTTAGTACTGATATATTCCAGAGCGATGTTTTCTTCATCTACTTGCTCACGGAGGAAATGATACTTGATTGGTATGTGTTTGGTTCTTGAGTGCATCACTGGATTTTTGCTGAGACTGATAGTGCTTGTGTTGTCACAATAAATGGTAATTGGTTGATCTGTACATATGTTGACATCTTTTAGAGCTTCCTTCATCCATAGTATCTGAGAACAACAGTCTGTTGCAGCAATATACTCGGCTTCGGCTGTGGATAATGATATGGATGACTGTTTTTTGCTGAGCCAAGATACTAAACAGTCTCCTAGGAAGAATGCATTTCCACTAGTGCTCTTCCGATCATCTATACTTCCAGCCCAATCAGCATCGGTGTATGCAGTTACCGTCAGTGTTGAGTCCTTTGGGTACCAAAGACCAAAATCAGAAGTTCCCTTCAAATATCTGAGAATTCTTTTTACAGCTAATAAATGAGATTGTTTGGGAGCAGATTGAAATCTTCCCACCATTCCTACTGCTTGCATTATGTCTGGTCATGTAGCTGTTAAGTATAGAAGGGCTCCAATCATTGACCTGTAATGAGTTGCATCTACTAGAGGGGAGTCATCATCTTTGCTCAATTTGCAGTTTGTGGTCATAGGTGTACTCACGGGTGCACAGTCCTCCATTCCATATTTTTTGAGCATGTCTTTTAGATATTTGGCTTGAGATATACACAATCCTGCTCTGGTTTGAGATACTTGAAGTCCAAGGAAGTGGGACAGCTCTCCTATCATTGACATCTCAAACTCTTTTGCCATGCTTTGAGAAAATTCATGGCTCATTTCATCATTATTACTAGCAAAAATCAGATCATCGACATAAACAAGAGCAACTAGTAGCTTACCTTGATCTGTCTTTATGTATAGATTGCTTCCAGCCACTCCCTTTTTGATGCCTTGTTGTTGGAGATAATTATCCAGTCTTGCATACCAAGCTCTAGGAGCTTGTTTCAATCCGTACAAAGCCTTTTTCAACTTACAGACTAGGTCCTTTCCTGCTGTCAGATCAAAACCTTCTAGCTGCTCCATGTAGACTTCCTCCTTGAGTTCCCCATTTAGAAATGTTGATTTCACGTCGATTTGATAGATTTTGAATCCTTTTGAGCAAGCAAATGCCAAGAACATCCTGATAGCATCCATACAGGCCACGGGTGCAAATGTCTCTTCAAAGTCAACTCCTTGAATTTGTGAATAGCCTTTGCAGACAAGTCTTGCCTTGTTTCTGATAACCTGTGCTTCCTCATTCATTTTATTTTTGAACACCCATTTGGTTCCTATTATGATTTTGTCCTTTGGATGAGGTACCAGCTCCCATGTCTTGTTCTTCTCAATTTTGGACACTTCTTCTTCCATTGCTTTTACCCAGTGAGCATCCTTACTTGCTTCTGCAAATGTTTTTGGTTCTATCATAGATAGGAGAGCAATGACTTTTCTCTTGGGTGTAATTGATATCCTTCTTTGGGTTTGCACACCTTCATCTTTATCGCCAATGATCTGCTCTTCTGGATGACATCTTTCAATATACTTCATCTTTGAAGGGGTATGAGGTGGTTCTCTTCATCTTCTAGGTCTGCTTCAGCCTTGATGTCATCATTCTCATTTTCAGCTTCTATGATGGGTTCTGGATTTCTTTCTAGATTTCCATCATCTTCTTGACTGATGGTCCATGCTCCTTTTGAGTGAAAATCATGAAGTTTGTCCCATATGCCCTTTGTTGATGAACCTTTTCCTAGATTGTTCTTTACAGAATTAGGGAGCCCATTCAAGATTGCCTTTACTGCTTTTGCATTGTACTCCTTGGATTCTCTATCCATCCTACTATCAGCAATCACTGATTTCCAGACTTCAATGCCTTGAGTCTGTAAGAAATTCCTCATTCTTGCTTCCCATATATTAAAGTTCCCATTGAGCCTTGGAGCCTCATTAAATTGATTGTCTTCTATTTTAGTAGTAGAGGGAGACACATCCTTAGGAGGATTGGAGACTTTCTTCCTTGACCTCACCATTTGTGTTCTAAATGTCGACCTTCAAGCTATTAACCTTTGAATGAAGGTACCGGCTCTGATACCAATTGTTGGAAATACTGAGAGAGGGCGTGAATCAGTATTTCTTTTTCCTACTATTGTTTTACTAGTTAAAACATATATATTCAGAACACAAGATGAACAACAAGAATAAATGCTTTTATTAATATAAACTATGTAGTAAAATAGATACAATATATAGATTGTCAGAAACAGTTTCCAAGCTCCAACTTGGACTTTGGTGAGGCTCCAACGTCCAGAGCACCAACTCTGTTTTGCCAAGGCACCAATCTTCGACTTAGGAGCACCAACTCCCAAGGACTTTAATCATGTTCAGCTCTGAGGCTTCAACCCCAAGGACTCCAATCCTTCTTGATTCCGAGGCACCGACCCCAAGGACTCCAATCCTGCTTACTTCTAAGGAACCAAACCCAAGGACTCCTATCCTTCTTGCTTTTGAGGCACCAGCCCCAAGGACTCCAATCCTGCTTACTTCTTCTCTTAGAACTCTTTTCTGCTGAGTTCTGTCTATTTATAGCTTCACTGTAGTCTCCAAACTATAGTATCAATGACAACCAATCTTCTCTTGAAGTAGTCTTCCCAATTCTTCATACTTCCCACACAGAGTGTCCAGTACCCTTCATGACTTCTGATAATGTCTTCACGCAGCTTTAGTCAGTCTACTGTTAGCTGAACTAAGCTCTGCATAAAGAACAACTTCTTGTTCAAGTTTATGATCTCAGCTGGCTGCTTCTCCCCTTCGACTATTTGCTGTCTTGTTAGCCCTGCTGCCCTCTTTCTGTTCTGCTGCATCCTCTCGCTTCCTCTGTCTTCTCTAGCTTATTTTCCACAGCGTTCAACAACCTTCAACAACATTCACTGTTGCTGCTTCTGTTATCTCACACTCTGGTTCTTCACAATACCAACAGCCTCAGCAGTCCTCTGTTTTTGCTGCTTTTATGCATTCCCGTGCCTTTGTCCATTCATTTCCTCTTACTCGCTGGCTCTTTGGCTTCCTTTCTCCGTAGGCTCTTCGGCTTCCTCAACGCTCGCTTATTCTCTTAGTTACCTCCTCGCTTGCTTGCTTCTTTGGCTTCCCGAACTTCAGTTTCCTCTGTCTATCCAAGCGTTCCAATATTCACAGGACACATACAAGAGGAAGAGAGGCCACATACACAGAGAATACTTATTACAAGTTAAACCTGTAACAACACTCCTTTTATCCATAATTATTTGACATACACAGGGCTTTACAATGTTTACGGAGGATTTCATTCGGAGAGACTATACCATCAGGGCAAGCCCACTTGTCACATTACCACCGACATCGTTGGCCCTTCAAACCACGCACAAGGCAAATATGTAAATACACAGGAAATATGAGTGAAACAGTCGAAACTTATTAAAGAGCCGGACTTCAATTTTAATTCACCCGCATTTAAACTGTATCGGATCCGCAGCATTCATCGCAATCGACGCTCGCAACATATTGGCAGTCGCTAATGGCTGATGGCCGATGGACGAAATAAGACATTAAGCCAAATCGTAATATAGCATCGGGTCCGCTCTTACAATCGCAATCGACAGATTTGTATACAACATAGCCAATTCCCCGATACCCGGACGCGATATTATTTTAAATTGTTTTAATAACTCCGACGGGTCCATACCTCTATCGCAATCGGCGCTTCTGGTCAGACAACCTTCCATGTAGCATTGCGATGGGCGGATACGATAATAGATTCAACCATAACACAATCCCGCATCGGGTCCACGTACATATCCAATCGGCTTTTTGTGGTTGACAGCCCCTTATACATCGCGATTACCGCGGATGCGATATAGCATTCAATCAAACTGTGATATGCCATTGGGTCCACGTATATTATCGCAATCGGAGGCAGCGCCTTTACTGCTCCCGATACATGCTCCCAATGCGACGGACGCGATATTAAATTGCAACGTATTGCAATGGTCCCATGGGTCCGCGCATATTAACTTTGCTTATATGCTCTACTGTTTTAACTTTGTTTTTATGCTTCTCCGCTTATGTTGCTCCAATAGCTGTTCATGTATATATATATGGGTTTTTCCTCCGATAGCTCCTGATAGTATTATCTGTGGATATATGGCTCCTGATAGCTCCCGGTAGCTGTTATGTGCATGTTTATATGATTTCTGGCCACCGATAGTGTTAACTGTGGCATATATGGCTCTGTTTGCTGCATTTGCTACTCCGTCCTCTTGCTCCGATATGCTCCGATAGCTCCTCTTCTTTGGCATATATATAGCTCCTCCTATAACTCCTCTTTGCTCCGCTTGCTCCTCTTGGCTCCGTCTGCTCCTCTGATGGATCTGTCTCCTCTGATGGCTCTGTCTCCTCCTCTTGAATATTGCCATATTGACATCAATGACAATCTATGTCCAACAATCTCCCCCTTTGTTATTGATGGCAATATTCTTCTCCTCTCTCGCCCTTTGACATCAATGGCAAAGGAATGCATACGAACTCCCCTTGTCAAACTGCTCCCCCTGTCTTGCTGCATCTTTATGAATGAACTTGAGTGATGATAAAGAAATAACCCCCATCTTTTGACGCAAATGTTCGAATGCTTCTCGAGGAAGAGGTTTTGTGAAAATATCAGCTATTTGCTCCTTAGTACTGATATATTCCAGAGCGATGTTTTCTTCAGCTACTTGCTCACGGAGGAAACGATACTTGATTGGTATGTGTTTGGTTCTTGAGTGCATCACTGGATTTTTGCTGAGACTGATAGCGCTTGTGTTGTCACAATAAATGGTAATTGGTTGATCTGTACATATGTCGACATCTTTTAGAGCTTCCTTCATCCATAGTATCTGAGAACAACAGTCTACTGCAGCAATATACTCGGCTTCAGCTGTGGATAATGATATGGATGACCTTTTTTGCTGAGCCAAGATACTAAACAGTCTCCTAGGACGAATGCATTTCCACTAGTACTCTTCCGATCATCTATACTTCAAGCCCAATCAGTATCGGTGTATGCAGTTACCGTCAGTGTTGAGTCCTTTGGGTACAAAAGACCAAAATCAAAAGTTCCCTTCAAATATCTGAGAATTATTTTTACAGCTAATAAATGAGATTGTTTGGGAGTAGATTGAAATCTTCCCACCATTCCTACTGCTTGCATTATGTCTGGTCGTGTAGCTGTTAAGTATAGAAGGGCTCCAATCATTGACCTGTAATGAGTTGCATCTACTAGAGGGGAGTCATCATCTTTGCTAAATTTGTAGTTTGTGGTCATAGGTGTACTCACGGGTGCACAGTCGTCCATTCCATATTTTCTAAGCATGTCTTTTAGATATTTGGCTTGAGATATACACAATCCTGCTCTGGTTTGAGATACTTGAAGTCCAAGGAAGTGGGATAGCTCTCCTATCATTGACATCTCAAACTCTTTTGCCATGCTTTGAGAAAATTCATGGCTCATTTCATCATTATTACTAGCAAAAATCAGATCATCGACATAAACAAGAGCAACTAGTAACTTACCTTGATCTGTCTTTATGTATAGATTGCTTCCAGCCACTCCCTTTTTGAAGCCTTGTTGTTGGAGATAGTTATCCAGTCTTGCATACCAAGCTCTAGGAGCTTGTTTCAATCCATACAAAGCCTTTTTCAACTTACAGACTAGGTCCTTTCCTGCTATCAGATCAAAACCTTCTGGCTGCTCCTTGTAGACTTCCTCGTTGAGTTCCCCATTTAGAAATGCTGATTTCACATCCATTTGATAGATTTTGAATCCTTTTGAGCAAGAAAATTCCAAGAACATCCTGATAGCTTCCATACGGGCCACGGGTGTAAATGTCTCTTCAAAGTCAACTCCTTCAATTTGTGAATAGCCTTTGCAGACAAGTCTTGACTTGTTTCTGATAACCTGTCCTTCCTCAATCATTTTATTTTTCAACACCCATTTGGTTCCTATTATGTTTTTGTCCTTTGGATGAGGTACTAGCTCCCATGTCTTGTTCTTCTCAATTTTGGACATTTCTTCTTCCATTGCTTTTACCCAGTGAGGATCCTTACTTGCTTCTGCAAATGTTTCTGGTTCTATCATAGATAGGAGAGCAATGAATTTTCTCTTGGGTGTAATTGATATCCTTCTTCGAGTCTGCACACCTTCATCTTTATCGCCAATGATCTGCTCTTATGGATGATATCTTTCAATATACTTCATCTTTGAAGGGGTATGAGGTGGTTCTCTTCATCTTCTAGGTCTGCTTCAGCCTTGATGTCATCATTCTCATTTTCAGCTTCTATGATGGGTTCTGGATTTCTTTCTAGCTTTCCATCATCTTCTTGACTGATGGTCAATGCTCCTTTTGAGTGAAGATCATGAAGTTTGTCCCATATGCCCTTTGCTGATGAACCTTTTCATAGATTGTTCTTTACAGAGTTAGGGAGCCCATTCAAGATTGCCTTTACTGCTTTTGCATTGTACTCCTTGGATTCTCTATCCATCCTGCTATCAGCAATCACTGATTTCCAAACTTCAATGCCTTGAGTCTGTAAGAAATTCCTCATTCTTGATTCCCATATATTAAAGTTCCCATTGAGCCTTGGAGCCTCATCAAATTGATTGTCTTCTATTTGAGTAGTAGAGGGAGACACATCCTTAGGAGGATTGGAGACTTTCTTCCTTGACCTCGCAATTTGTGTTCTAAACGTCGACCTTCAAGCTGTTACGCTTTGAATGAAGGTACCAGCTCTGATACCAATTGTTGGAAATACTGAGAGGGGGGGTGAATCAGTATTTCTTTTTCCCACTATTGTTTTACCAATTAAAACATATATATTTAGAACACAAGATGAACAGCAAGAATAAATGCTTTTATTAATATAAACTATGCAGTAAAATAGATACAATATATAGATTATCACAAACAGTTGCCAAGCTCCAACTTGGACTTTGGTGAGGCTCCAACCTCCAGAGCACCAACTCTATTTTTCCAAGACACCAATCATGGACTTAGGAGCACCAACCCCCAAGGACTTCAATCCTGTTCAGTTCTGAGGCTTCAACCCCAAGGACTCCAATCCTTCTTGCCTCTGAGGCACCGACCCCAAGGACTCCAATCCTGCTTACTTCTGAGGCACCAACCCCAAGGACTCCTATCCTTCCTTCTTTTGAGGCACCAGCCCCAAGGACTCCAATCCTGCTTACTTCTTCTCTCAGAACTCTTTTCTGCTGAGTTCTGTCTATTTACAGCTTCACTGTAGTCTCCAAACTACAGTATCAATGACAACCAGTCTTCTCTTGAGGTAGTCTTCCCAATTCTTCATACTGCCCACACAGAGTGTCCAGTACCCTTCATGGCTTCTGATAATGTCTTCACGCAACTTTAGTCAGTCTACTGTTAGCTGAACTAAGCTCTGCATAAAGAACAACTTCTTGTTCAAGCTTATGATCTCAGCCGGCTGCTTCTCCCCTTCGACTATCTGCTGTCTTGTTAGCCCTGCTGCCCTCTTTCTGTTCTCCTGCATCCTCTCGCTGCCTCTGTCTCCTCTAGCTTATTTTCCACAGCGTTCAACAGCCTTCAACAACATTCACTGCTGATGCTTCTGCTATCTCACACTCTGGTTCTTCGCAATACCAACAGCATCAACAATCCTCTGTTTTTGCTGCTTTTATGCATTCCCGTGCCTCTGTCCATTCATTTCCTCTTACTCGTTGTCTCTTTGGCTTCCTTTCTCCGTAGGCTCTTCGGCTTCGTCAACACTCGCTTATTCTCTCAGTTACCTCCTTGCTTGCTTGCTTCTTCGGCTTCCCGAACTTCAGTTTCCTTTGTCTATCCAAGCGTTCCAATATTCACAGTACACATATAAGAGGAAGAGAGGCCACATACACAGAGAATACTTATTACAAGTTAAACCTGTAACAACGCTCCTTTTATCCATAATTATTTGACATACACAGGGCTTTACAATGTTTACGGAGGCTTTCATTCGGAGAGACTATACCATCAGGGCGAGCCCACATGTCACATTACCACCATCATCGTTGGCCCTTCAAACCATGCGCAAGCCAAATATGTAAATACACAGGAAATATGAGTGAAACAGTCGAAACTTATTAAAGAGCCGGACTTCAATTTTAATTCACCCGCATTTAAACTGTATCGGGTCCGCAACATTCATCACAATCGGTGCTCGCAAAATATCGGCATTCGCCAATGGCCGATGGCTGATGGATGTGATAAGACATTAAGCCAAATCGCAATATAGCATCGGCTCCACTCTTACAATTGCAATCAGCAGATTTGCATATAACATAGCCAATTCCCTGATACCCGGACGCGATATTATTTTAAATTGTTTTAATAACTCCGTCGGGTCCATACCTCTATCGCAATCGGCGCTTCTGGTCGGACAACCTTCCATGTAGCATTGCAATGGGCAGATGCGATAATAGATTCAACCATAACACAATCCCGCATCGGGTCTGCGTACATATCGCAATCGGCTTTTTGTGGTTGACAGCCCCTTATACATCGCGATTACCGTGGATGCGATATAGCATTCAATGAAACTGTGATATGCCATCGGGTCCACGTATATTATCGCAATCGGAGGCAGCGCCTTTACCGCTCCCGATACATGCTCCCGATGCGACGGACGCGATATTAAATTGCAACGTATTGCAATGGTCCCATGGGTCCACGCATATTAACTTTGTTTATATGCTCTATTGTTTTAACTTTGTTTTTATGCTTCTCCGCTTATGTTGCTCCAATAGCTGTTCATGTATATATATATGGGTTTTTCCTCCGATAGCTCCCGATAGTATTATCTGTGGATATATGGCTCCTGATAGCTCCCGATAGCTGTTATGTGCATGTTTATATGATTTCTAGCCACCGATAGTGTTAACTGTGGCATATATGGCTCTGTTTGCTGCATTTGCTCCTCCGTCCTCTTGCTCTGATATGCTCCGATAGCTCCTCTTCTTTGGCATATATATAGCTCCTCCTATAGCTCCTCTTTGCTCCACTTGCTCCTCTTGGCTCTGTCTGCTCCTCTGATGGCTCTGTCTCCTCTGATGGCTCTATCTCCTCCTCTTGAATATTGCCATATTGACATCAATGACAATCTGTGTCCAACAATTGTGAATGATGTGCTGCTTAGAATAAATTATGATTCTATTTTACTTATATGTCTTGAAAAATTTGAGGCAGAGAAGGTTTGTAGGAACTCCATGATGGACCAGTTGGCAGTCACTTTGGGGGAGATACCACCGCACATAGAATCCTGCATGTTGGCTATTACTGGCCAACATTATTCAAAGATCAACACATTTATGTAAGGAGATGTAAAATTTGTCAGGCAACTGCTAGAAAATAGAGGAAACCTGCATTACCATTATAGCTAGTCAACATTGACCAAGCATTCGAGAAATGGGGATTGGACATAATAAGTGAGATCGTTCCTCATTCTTCTAAGCAGCATAGATATATCCTTACAACAACTGATTATTTCACCAAATGGGTGGAAGAAATTCCACTCAAGGTAGCAAATTTTGAAAAAATTATTGAATTCATAGATCAATTTATCATTACCATATTTGGCCCACCATCTCCCTTGATGTTTGATAATGCATCTTATTTTTCAGGTAATGCTATGAAAAAATTTGCTCTTAAAAGAGTTTTTAAGCTTAAGTACTCTGCTAATTATTATCCACAAGGAAATGGGTTAGCCGAATCCACAAACAAGAATGTCATTAGGATTATTAAACTAACTGATGACCAAAGCTAGAAGAATTGGCATAAGTATTTGATGTTTGCTCTATGGGCAGATTGAATAAATCAAAAAGCCTCCATTGGCACTTCTCCTTTTAATTTGGTCTAAGGGAAAGAAGCTTTCTTACCTACAAATGTTGTTATTCCCTCTTTAGCCTTAGTTCAATTCATTGAAGAAACTCCTTCCTCATATATGCAAGTTAGACAATTACAAATCCTTAAGCTTGAAGAGGAAAGAGAGAAGGCCAGAATCACACATGAACATCATCAACAGCTAGTCAAAGCTTCCTTTGATTCAAATTCTCTATGTTCAAAATCTTTTCAACTTGGAAACCTAGTATTGAAATGGGAAAAATCCCAAGAAGAGAAAGCTTAGCATACCATGTTCCAACAAATGTGGCTTGGCACATTTAAAATTATGGAAACAGGCCCATCAACTTTTCTATTACAAGATTTATCAGGTAAGAGAGAATCTTTACTTGTTAATGGGCATGTTTTAAAGAAACACTTTCCATAGAAGATGATCTCTTCCGTTCACTATATATTATTTCCTTTATGTTATTTTCCTTTTTAGAAAAGAATAATACTAGTTGAAAAACATTTACTTTTGGTTTTACAAATGATAGTATCTTTTTAATTTTGACTTTTCACTTGTGTAAGTAAATATTTTTATGAATGTAATATTCACATATGAAATATATAGCTAAGTTCTATTGCTTCAAAACTGGCTATTCTCTACCAAAATTATCTGACCTTTGATGAAACTTAGCTTTAGAAAGAAATCTTTCCTTTACATCAGTCAATAAAAGTATCAATAACAAAGTAAAGTCTCTCTTTAGAAAAGCATCTTTAAAACTCTACAATTTTCATCTAGAAGCTCTTAAGGAGCCAATTATTCTCCCCACCTAATCAACTTTCATTTTTAGAGTGTAATTCTAAAATATACTTAAACTTAAAGGATAAGAGGTCTCATCAAGAGCTGGCTTACCATGATCATAAGATTATAACTAACTGACATTACCAATACTGCATATCAAAATAGGGTAATGGCTTGAGATTATATTAATCAAAAGACAAGGGGTCTCATCAAGAGCCAACTTGTTCAATTAAGTTATAAATCAAGTGAATGGCATTGTCAATTTTGGTCACCAAACCAAGACATTGTCCTTTAAGAGATAAAAGATGAAAATTTGAAGGAAGAATGAATTACTTCAGAAAATAAAGAAAGAAATAAGTATAAAAATGAGCTTATCTTTAAAATTTCATTCTGACATAGGTGGGACACTGAACCATTGTTGGTTAAAAGGTAACCCTGTCGAGGTTATGGATGCCTGCTGGTAGTAGAGGCTCTACCTATGGCAACTAAGTATACCAAAAATTGATATGAGAAGAGACTCTCCGTTTTTATCCTTAAAACCAAGTAATGACTGATGTAGACAAAGTGACTTTCTTATGAGAAAAGAATAATCAAAAGAATGATAATTAAGTAGATGTTGTTTTATTATTAATGAGCAGTATTACTTACCTTATATTCCATGTAATTTTTATTTCCAAAACTATCATTATTTTGGATGTTTTTAGAAATTTCAAAAAATTCTTAGAGATAATTGGTTCTTCCAAGTGAATTGCCAATTGCGGTGCTATTCAACAACCCCTGATTTATTAATAGTAGTAGTTAATATTACATTAATAAATACATACCCTTTAAAAAATCCTTACAAAAATAAACTTAGCATTTAGGCATTTTTCTTATTTAATTTTGGAATAAAGAAAGATATCAATCAAACCCGTTTTTCAAAAGAACTAATAAATGCTTGCCTCCCCGCATATCACATGATTAAGCATCATCAAAAACCTTGCTAACCCACCAAATATAGTGAAGAATGATTAAAAGAGGACTCCACGTTTTATACCTCGAAACTATCATATTTTTGATATAAACTAGGTCTTAAAGTTATTCTTGTCAAAACCAAGTCTCACATCACATATCGATATTTATGAAGAGCCCACCTTAAAAGGTTATCTCAAAAAAAAGGAAAAGTGAAACTGCGATGGCATCATAACCTTTACTGCATCGCATTTCGAGCATTTAAGAGGACATCGCAAACTTACCATCAATTGATATTGCGAAATGAAATCAAGACCCAGACCCACTTCTTGGATATATTACAAACAAATGTTTAGGTCCGCCGCTTACTAAAAAGGTCTTTACATAGAAAAGCATGAAAAGTAGCTATGTTTACAAACAATAAATGAGCGGCTAGCATCTCTTATCTCATAGAAATGCAAGGGAGGGTAAGAAAAGTGAAAAAGAATAATGCAATATTGATTCGCAAATCGCAAAATTGCCATTATCACAATTCAAAGGCTAGCCACCCTAGAAGATTTCTTCCAGACTTACGATGTAGACATTTATGAGCATTAGAGTTAACTGCATTTATGTGTGAAAAACCATTTAACGTGATATGATATCTTCTTACGTGTGTTCAAATAAAACTCCTTTTATCACATTTACAAGTTATCCTCATTATTCCATTTCATGTTCATTGTCATCTTTGTGTATCTGATAGTTGTTGTTATTCACTTTCAAGAAAAATCCACAGAGCAAATCGCTGAGAGCAATGGTCAAGAAAGGCAAGGTAGTCGTCTCTGAGAAATCAGAAATGACTCCTCTATTTAAAAATACTATATGCAGTAGAGAGGGAGGAACCTCTACGTGGGAAGCCATGTATAATATACTAGAAGAAGAGCAACCAAGGATTCTGGAAATGAATGTCACAGTTGACGGACATGATTCCTCATACGCCTCCATGTTTGAGACAACATGATCATTTTTGCATCGCATAGCTGTGCATCTAAAGAGAATCCCTTATACAAACATGGTTAAATGGGTTATTGATGAAGCCGACATCTCAGACAGAGAATTCAAGACCAAGATCCAAGAGGTTATGGGAACGTTTATGCCAGACAACCTGCGACTTATGTACCACCTACCAGAGCCACAAGTCATCTACAACAAGTAGCTTGTCGGGAAGTTTGCCAAAGAGAACGAGGACCCAGCAGACTGCACCCAGACTTACTCAAATAATGAGGGAAAATAAAAAAAGACAAGAACGGTATGTACTCTACTACATCTATTTGTCCCCCTTATAGTTTTACAGCGGCCATGCTATGTAGACTATTTTTCAAACCCGATAGCACTAAATTTTCCCCAGAATGGTTGCCATTAATAGATGCAAACGTAAACGCAACTATAATGAATTGGGCAAAAATTTTGTTTGATAATTTAGTAAGAACAATAATGGAGTATAGAAGGAAAAGAAGTGTTTCTTCGAGGGTTTACCCTCCATTTATTATGAGTGCCTATGTAATGGATGCAATTTGTTTTGGTTCAAAATTTCGTGTAATGGGATGGAAGTGGATTGTCCAAAATCCACTTCCCATTCACATATACCATAAAAACATTTGGGAATCTTAGTTTCAACCACATTTTTACAAAATTTGTCATGGAGTCATGCTCCCAATCCACAAATGGCTTTATAACTGAGATGCCCCTATGTTTTCCAAAGAAGCCGATGTAGATATCCTCCCAGTGGCCAGATGGTTTTGGGAGGAAACATTTATGTATATCAGGGTATTTGGCAACATTACCTCCCCCCATGTCCTCCCATACTATGTTCCAGACAAACTGATGGCTAGAGAGATAGCCTATCAAACAACTAGTGAGGGAGGGATGAGAAAAACATTAAAGGAAGAAAAAAAGGCCATTTGGCCTACATTCCCTTTACAGTGTGGAGCATTTGCATTACATGACCTGGGGCATGCATTCAAAGAAGCAGAGATTATGTTATCTCTACAGTTACCTAAATTCCTAGGAAGGCAATATGACCCATTTGGCACTGTCAAAGACTTTACCACCATGGTAAAAATAAGAGTATTCAGTAATGATGAAGATGCATTTGATGACATCTTTTTACAGAAGAACACCTTCACATAGGTGAAGCATATGGCACAATTACTTTTTTACCGTGAGTATCTTAAAACATTTTATGAGTACAAAGAAAGGAGGCTAACAAAGGTCCCATTGGACCAATTATTGATTAAACCAATAAGGGAGCCTACTCCCAGTTTAAGTCTAGAAGGAGATTCCAAATATAATTTTAACACTAATTTTGGAGCAGAATCCCAAGAGAAATCTACCAGGGAGTCATAGAAGTCATCATAAAATGGGAAAAGGAGAAGCAAAGAGCTAGAAAAAGATACAGCCCAATCTACAGAAAAGACAACTGAGCAAACTTTAGCTAGTAAACAGGCTGAAATCCATTCCACCTCCACCTAGCCAATAAAACCCCTAGTGATAGATTTAGAGGAAGAATGGGACAACTTTAATAAAAGGCTCCATATAGAGGAATGAATGCCAGAGTTGCAAAATCCACAATAGAAAGCAACTCAAGAAATTACAGCAAAGGAGACTATAAATACTCAAGAGGTAGAGCACATCCCTATTACTCCCACCTCTAAAATTCTATTGAGAATTGAGGAGATTCCCCCTCTATATGTATTTTATATCCCACAAGACAAATAAGTTGTTAAAATAAAAAGGAATAAAAGGAAGTTGGATTGTATTGTTGTTCCCACCCCTAATAATGAACCTATGGATGTTGTTTGGAAAGACTCACCCATTGACCCATCGGCTAATCCTACTAGACTATCATAGTTTACAGGTACCTACACTACAATGACCATAGACAAAGCAACAAAGGTGCAAATGTTTCTTAAGGAAAAAGAAGATAAAATTATGTTGCTTGAACAACAATTACAGCAAGCAAAATCTGACCAACAAGTAGAGACACAGTTAGCTAAGCTTCAACAAGAGTTCAAGTAGATGCAAATAAAACATCAAGCCATCTTAGCAGAGAAGGAAGCACAAATACAAGCAATAATTGATCCACATAAAGATGATCTAAAAATTGATCAGTTTATTACTGAAGCACTTGGCCTTAACGCCAAACTGATGCACCAAAAGGAACTATTATGCCAAAAGATTTCGCAATGGAATTCTTATTGCGAAACAAGTGAGAGACTGACAAGTCAAGTCATTGAAATGAGACTTGAATATGATGAAATCTTGAAAAAATTATCTGACTTCATTACATGGTAGAATTCAAAAGATGGGAGAAAGGACGACCTAACTAAACTGGAAGAGTCACACAAAGAAATCTTATTTGCAAACTAGGATTCTCGGCTTAGAGAGGCAAAAAAGGTAACAACAGCCACGACATCAGCAACAAATAGTGTTATCAGAAATATTAATGAAAATTTACATAGCGCCGACCTTCTGGCGGAGTTCATTCTGGTTTTTCTTCCTAGTGTAAAACAACTTGAACTACAATGGAGGCAAGCAATAGAAGAAAAAGCAGAAGCAATTAGGAAAATGAATAGGTTAAACTGGGAAGCATATTGGCAAAATTTAGTGAAACCTCATAGCCAGTGGATGACCCTACGATGCCTAACCACTTCTACGGAGAAAATGGTGCCAGCACTGACTGACACCATGTTCACTGGGTAGTTAAAATCTGAAATTAGCCAACCGACACAGCTCAAGCCCATGACAGACATTTGTGATCTAAAATATCAAATGCAGAATAGTTAGTCACCATGCTCATTTTTATTTTTGTTTTATTTTGCATAATTTGAGGAAGGTCATTTAAACCTCCTCAACTATTTTTTGTAATAATCTATTTCTAGTTTTATAGTTTAGTATTTAAACCCATCTCATGCATTTAGAGAGGGGTGCATAAATTTTATCAGAAACAATCTTCAAAACATGCACTTCTATCCCTTTGAGGAAGTTCCGGTGAAATGAATGGAATAAGATTTATATTTATCTGATGTGGCATCTTCTACTGAAATTGCACTATTGTACTCTTATATGGTGTTGGATGGATTGAAAGTAGATCAATATTGTTGAAGCACATGAGTAGGATGTATTATAAACGGTACTTTTATCTCGTAATTCTCTTTTACTTAAGTATAAAGCAATAATTTATCTTCAAACTATTTATGTATGAAAGTTTGAATCTTGGTTAGGATTATTGCACTTCTGTATGATGATAGCCTATATTTTATGCTGAATACATGAATAATTTCTTATGCGATATATCTTTCACAATCGTTTCGGCTAAATTTTTATACGAAATGATTATTGTTAAACGAATTCACTTCTTATTTCAATTAAATGATCTTTATTACCATTTGTTTTTGGACATTATTGTAGATCACATACTTCAATTTATTCCCGGGTATAGTCATAATTAAATATTGTTTAAATTAGGATAAATGCATGTGATTATTAGTTTATATTAGATTACTTTTAGCTTAGACATTACTCCAAAATATCACCTATCACCCCATCAACACTATTATAAATCAGATTGGGAAATTGGTCCCATTATCCCCAGTTGGAGCCACTATACCAAATAGAAAAGAAGTTGCCAACCAATGTCCGGACTGGGTGGTTTTCCCCCATGTTGAAGCAATGATTTTCAAGGCCTCAACACCTTCCAAAATCAATTTCATTAGAATCATGCCCAAAATTACTCATATAGAGTTTGGCCTTTAGGGATTCACCATGTGTCAGGTATCAAATAGAATAATGGTGAACCAAGGCCAATCTATATATTATGTGACAAATAGACCAAAGTTATGGTGACTAGTTGATGCTAATGACATGCCATGTGTAAGAGGTACTGACTAGTATTATGAATGATCAACTATGTGTCACGAGTGCCGACCAAAATTATGGTGAGAATGCACTGTGTGGTAGAGGTACGAACTAGAATTATGGTAGTATGTTGGTTTTGATGATCTACCATGTGTTAAAGTTGTTTAACAAAAATTATGGTAGTTTAATGATGCTGATACTATTGATGATCAAGAGAACATTTGTCTTGTCGTTATGAAGACCTCCCTAGCTAAGAGGGAGTGTTCAATTTTGTAGCTATGGTCGGTCTTAATAATTTATGTTTTAGCCCTTGTAGTGTTTAAAGAATTTGTAACGCATATTCTTCATGTCATTTTGATCATTTAGCCCTTGAAATAATTTATATAAAACATGTTGTTCATGTCAAATTTAAAAGAGAAAATTTCAAAATAAATATTTTAAATTTTTTGCTCCAAAATAGTCATGTCATCCCTCCCTCAAGTCATGTCATCCCAGTGAAGATAAAAACCCATTATGGATAGGAAGAAAACTATATAAAGAAATTTGACCTCCTCCACAAAGGCACCATTTAACCTCTCACATGAAATATAGTTTTTGGGCATCCAAGCGAAGGATAAGAAGAATAGAAAGGATAAAAGGAAGGAAAAAGAAAATATATTTTTTTGTCTCTCTCTCTCTCTAACTCACATATCTCAATATTAGCCCTCATGTGTGTTTCTTAGAAGTTTTATGGGAAGCATATTGTGGTAGGCCAAATTTCAGCCTAGGGTAGAGTAGACCAGGCCACATTATAGGGCTCATTGGAGGCTTGACTTGATGATCATTACCCAAGTTTGATGATAAGCATTGTTGGTTATTTTGACCTCATAGTTGATTAGAAGCATTATATGTATCTCTTGTTGAACTGCAATATTTCTATAAGAAAAAGGTTGGGTTTTTCCCCTAAGTGAGTTTTCCTAGGGTAAATCCTCTGTTCTCTTTGTGTATTTTGATCTCTACTGTCCTTATGGTTTTATGGTTGAATTTCTAAAGTGTAATCTCTTACTTATACACTCGAATTTTTAAAAGAAGATATATATCATTAGAAGTAATTATCAATATTTCAGAAATATTATTCTTGCATCTATTGCACTTGCAAACTCAACATGTGGCTCCATGGGTTCATTTTCCCTCACAGGTCTCTAGGTACTCTCCAGGCCCTTACATGGCTAAGGTAGGAAACCCATCAACCTCAAACCAATATTCTCACATCTCCCTTCAACTCACTCGATCCAAGGTAGTGCATCCACCTTCTCTAGTCATATTAGTCCCTTGGGCTGTGCCACTATCCTTCCATGGTCTCTAACTTGCGTTGTCAAAGGATATCTCAAAGCCCTGTGGCATATAGGACTTTCATCTTCCTTCGAGGATCTAGGTACTATCCGGAGTCCATACACAAACACTTGTCATTGCATTCTTTCCTCTCAGGTTCAAACTTTCGACAAGGTAACCCAAGAAGGAGTGCACTCACAAAATTGTCACAATAGGCATATATAAATGCATAGGTTCCACTTGTACCATTATATCACCAACACCTTATATTGCATTTCTTTTGTTCCATGAGACTACATTTGACACCTTCATTACCTTCCCAATTTCATTGTCAAATTGTCACTGGTTAAATGTTCACCATTAATCATTATTAGTCATCTAAATCATGTTATGACAACAGATCACTCAGAGTATTTATGCATGCATATCCATCAGCATATTCACCTAATAGATATTCATGCATCTAATTTATCATTATTTAATATCTATTCAATGGACAAGAAACTTTAAGCTATTTCATCTCTTACATTTTTATCATGCCTATGCTACCATTCATCAACATATGATAACTTCTCAAAACATTAAATACAATAATTAAAACTATCAAGAGATAAGTTAAGATATCCCCCCTCATAGTTATGATTGCACGACTCAGCCATAAAATTTTACAATTATGATGGGTTTCTCTAGGGAATCTACTCAACATCCTACATGGTTATCTTGCATAGTTATATTGTTGCATCATACTCAATTTAGTCTTCAAGAAACATATTGTGATCATATATATAGAAAAATAATCTCACATAAGTACACATGTGTGCATAGATACTAATATAAAAATAAAATTATTTCCTATACTCGAGTGCATCCAGGTATAATGCTAAACCTTAGCTCTGATACCACTTTGTAACATACCCAATTCCCTCAATGACTTACATAGGTTATAGGGTACTGTTGAAGCCTCGAAAATCGGGTCTACAACAAGGGGGATACCCACCCAGTCTGGACCTTGAAAGAAGCTCCTTTTTCGTTTGGGATGGTGGGTCCGACTGGGGAT
Organism: Pinus tabuliformis; assembly: GCA_031772625.1. NCBI lineage: Eukaryota > Viridiplantae > Streptophyta > Pinopsida > Pinales > Pinaceae > Pinus > Pinus tabuliformis. Next base: position 385,399,931 of record CM062805.1, on the reverse strand, counting down.
AATCGGATCAGTTCCCCAATTTGTGTGTGTGTGATGAGAATTGATATTTCCTTTCTAATAATTCCTAAGTAAAATGCTTTTATTCTAAATCTAATTTAACAATATGCAATTGTATTCTAATGAATAGAAATATCTAATTCTAAAACTAACCCGGGATTTAACCTTTCAGTTATGCGATCTAAAATAATTTCTTACAGCAATTGGTAATAAAGATCATTCAATTGCTCTGAGAAAATAATTCAATAAAAATGAAGCATTTCGTATAGAAAGTTAGCTGAAACAATTGTGAGAAACATATATCATAATAAGTCATTCATACATTAAGCATAAATAGAATAGTTATCACCGTACAAAGTGCCAAATGATAACTCAAACATTCAAGCATTCATATATAAATAATTGAACATAAATATCACCTTAACATATAAGCAGAAATCATTAAGAGATAAAAGTACCATTGATAACAAGTTCTACTCATGAGCTTCAACAATAATGATTTATCTCCTCCTAATTCAACATCTACTAAGAGCACAAAAGTGCATTTCAGTAGAAGACATTAAACACAGATATCAATAAATCTTGCTCCATTCATTCATCAAAACCTCCTCCGAGGGTGCAGAAGTGCATGTTCTGAGGAAACGTTTTTGACAAATTTCAGGACCCTTCTCTAAATGCATGAGAAGGGTTGAAATACTACTAGCTAAATCTAAAAATAATCTATTACAAAAATATAGGAGGAGGTTTAAACGACTGTCCTCATCTAAGGCAAAAGTAAATCAAAACTAAAACTAAAACTAAAACTGAATCTGGAAATTAACTATCTATGTATCTGTTCTCTGTGGTCACAAGCATTCAGCATCGGCTTAAGGAGAGTTGGTTGGTCGACCTCCGATTTTTGTTGCCCTGGGAAAACAAAATCGGCAAATGTTGGCGCTATCTTCTCGGCATAGTTAGTAAGGCATTTGAGAGTCATGCATTGACTATGTGGTTTAACCAAGTACTACCAGTAAGAATCCCAATTCAACTTGGTTAACTGCATGATGGACTCTGCTCTTTCCTCAGCCTTTTGTCTCTAGCTTTTCTGCAGATGTTAAGTCAAATGATCAGAAATTTACATACCACTTAAGGATATCCCTGGTAAATACCATTGGTTTTTTTAGAGCTCAGGTTTTGCCTTTAGCCTTTAACACTTTTTCCTACAATTTTCCGGGTTTACAGGCGATTGAGTGATCAGAGGCTTTCCTTCTCAAGTGGTTTTGCCCAGCGATGAGCGATTAGCGCTAAGCACTAATCGCGCATTGGAAACTGCCTCCGTTTCTCGATCCGGGCTTCCCTGGTGATAGTTTTCGCCTCTTGTGCATTTTTGTTAGAGGATATATAAACCTTATATTTTGTGGAGTGAACAACCCAATGAGTTCTTGGCTCTGAGTCTTGAATTGTCTGTCTGTTATATCAACACTATCTATTACCCATTTGACCATGTCTGTGTATAGAAGAATCTTGGGTCTTGCCGCTATCCAGTGCAAGAATGAACATGCAAGTTCTGTAATTGACGCCTTAGACGACCCGCGTGAGTCTGCAGTTGCTGTAACCTCCATTACTCTGGGATTTTCTTCTTCGAGTAGACTATACATGCCTTCCCAAGTAGTTATGCTGACGTCTCTATTACAGGTGGTGTCTGTGTATAAGGGCGTCATTTCTTTGTCTTCAGAAATCGGAGCTTTTCCCTTCTTTCCCATTATACTCTGAACACTGCTACGTATACCTTTCTGCTTTCCACTCTTGCAATTTACAAATAAGGAAAGAGTAATGATAAGAAATAAGGTGATGGGAAAGCTTTTAATGCCGAAATCATATAAAATATACCACCCTATGTGAAATAACCTTTCGATAAGATCCAAACCTTATTTCATTAATGATCATCAACTAACTCATTAAATTAACATTAATGCGCATAACTTGGCATCGGATTACAAAAAACTTTTTTGAACGATGAGCCCTACGGATCTATGATAAAGCAATTTTGTGATTTTCTTCACAATATCACAGATCGCAATATCGCTAATCCATTGCGTTTAACAATCATCTTTCACCACATGTTTCTGCGAGATGCAATTTGTGAGATGAGTTATCGAACATCGCTGGTTTGAGGTATTTTACCTTAAGTGATACTTCAGGCATATGAAAACTGCGATGCGCGATGAGCTTCTTTAGTGTGTGGTCTCGCATCGCAATTTTGCAATCTTAGTAGTTTTCCTATATAGCGTCATCCATTACCTTTTTGTGATCCGATGCTTTATTATTGAGAGAATGATTTTGTTCGAACTTATCATAGAGCTTAAGTCGTTTTGGAATTTTGCGGGTATTCTCCTAAGTTTATGGTAGTAAGATTTATTCAAAAAGGGAATACAAGTTTTAATTTATTTTTTTATTTTTTAGATAAGGGTCCCCACTTATTTAGTATTAGTAATAAAACTAAATAAGAAGGGGGGGTTGCTGCTGGCCACAACAATTGGCGATTCACTTGGAAGAACCAGTTATCTCTTATTTTCTTTTGTATTTTCTAAACTTCCAAAACAGAAGGGTTTTTTGGAAAATCAAACTTTATTATAGAAAGATAAAGTACATCATGCTTTCAGTTGTCAATGATAGTTTGTTTCTTCTATGTTAACTTTGATTATTTACTTCCTAAAGCTAGTCATCATATTTACATCAGCCACTACTTGGTTTATAAAGATAAAAACAAAGTCTCCTCTGTAAATTAGTTTTAAATATGCTCATTTGTCATAGGTAGAGCCTCTGTTTCCAGCAGGCATTTATAGCCTTGATAGGGTTGTCTGTTACCTAGAAATGATCCTGTATCCTACTTGGAGAAATATATGATTTTCAAAGGGAAATCCATATCCACACTTATTGCTTTTATTTTCTTTTAATTCTTAAAGAACAATGTCTTGGTTTGGTAGCAAAATTATGACAGTGCCACTCACTTGATTCATAACTTTGCTGAACAAGCTGGCTCATGATGAGACCCCTTGTCTGTTGATTACAGCAATCTTAAGTCATTGCCATGTTGTGGTATGCAGTTTTGGCAACGTCAACAAGCTATAATATCTATGATCATGATAAGTCGGCTCGTGATGAGATCTCTTATTCTTTAAGTTTAAAGTGTAGCACTGGATTATTCCTTGAAGCTCGTAATTTCCTAGGTGGGGAGGAATTCATTGGTTCCTTAAGAATAGCTCTAGACGAAAATGGTAGAGCTTTTTGGAAAGGGCTTTTCTACAGAGAATCTTCGTTTTTTGTTATTGATGCTTTTCATTGACTGGTATAAAACAATTTCCCACTAAAAGTTGCTTTTTATCAAAATTTGCAAGGTTGAAACTAGTATCATTTCTAGGCTTATAGCCTTTGACTGTAGCTTTCAATAGTAATGAACAATTTTCCAAATCAGTTCTATTTATACAAGCGAAAGAACAAAATCTAAAAGAAATACTAGTCTTTTTCATGAATTCCAAACGTAACCATTTACAACTAGTTTTATTATCAAAATAAAGGAAAAAACAAATTAACAAAAAATAGAAGAAATGATCTTCTATGGAAAGTATTTTTTGAGGATCTGCCCATTAACAGGTGAAGATTCTCTTTTCCGTGATAAATCCTGTAACATAAAAGTAGATGGACTTATGATTTCTGCAATTTGGAATGGGCCAAGCCACATTCATTGGAATTTCATATGTTTTCCTTTTTCTTCGTGAGCCTTATCCCATTTTAAAACTAAATCTCCAATTTGAAAGTCCTTTTTGGATACCATGTTTGAATCAAAAGAAGCCTTTACTAATGCTTGATGATGAGCGTGTGTTATTTTAGCTTGTTCTCATTGCTCTTCTAGCTTAAGGATTTGAAGTTGTCTTAGCTGTAAGGATGAAGTTGGTGTTTCATCAATAAATTGAACTAAGGCCAAAGAGGGAATCGCTAGATGAGTTGGAAGAACCACTTCTTTCCCATAAACTAAATTAAAGGGAGAAGTGCCAATGGAGGCTTTCTGTGTTATTCAGTCTGCCCATAGAGCATACATCAAAGATTTGTGCCAATTCTTATGATTTTGATCGATGGTTCACTTAATGATTCTGATTAAGTTTTTATTTGTTTATTCGGCCAACCCGTTCCCCTATGGGTAATAATTGGCAGAGTATTTAAGCTTAAAACCTCTTTTGAGTGCAAATTCAGTCATAGCATTGCCAGAAAAATACGATGCATTATCAAACATTAAAGCAGAGGGTAAACCAAACCTGGTGATTATGAACTGATCGATGAAATCAATGATGTGTTCAACGTTAGCTATCTTGAGAGGAATTGCTTCTACCCATTTAGTTAACTAATATGTAGCTGTAAGGATATACCTATGCTATTTAGAAGAGTGAGGAACGATATCACCTATTATATCCAATCCCCATTAATCAAAGGGTTGATCGATATTGTCTAGTTGCAAAGGCAACGACGGTTTCTTTTGTTTTCCAGCAGTAGTTTGACAAACTTGACATTTCCTTACATAGCTCTGCACATCTTTAAATAGTGTAGGCCAATAGTACCTTGCGCGCAATATTTTATGTGTTGTAGCATCTCCAACATAATGTCCACTTGTTGGTCAATCATGGAGTTCCTGCAACACTTTTTCAGCTTCAAATTTCTCAAGACATCAAAGGAGAACATAATTATAATTCATCCTAAAAAGTACATCGTTTACGAGTTGATATTGCTTAGCCTTCAATCTTAGGGCTCTTTTCTTTTTATAATCCAGGTTTGAAGGAGCATATCAATTCTTTAGATAAATTATGGTATCAGCATATAATGATTCAATATCATTTAGGCTTACCTCATACATTTGTACTTCTGAAGATGGTACTTCAGAAATAAGTGATGCTCTAGCTAGCATTTTGCAAAAGCCTTGACCTTTTACAATATTTGTTGGTTTAATTTCAACATCGTATTCTTGTAAGGCAGTAACCCAATTTGCTCTTTTCTCACCCACGTCTTTCTGTACTAAGAGATTTCTTACCGTTGGAAATGGTACTATGATTTTTGTATGGGTTTTAAGAAGGAAGGGTCTGAAGTGCTTGATCGCTTTGAAAACAACATAAGCTTGTTTCTCGACATCATAATAATTTAATTCGGCCCCTTGTAGATTTGAACTAAAAAAGGCAATTGGGGCTTCCACCTTTTCTTGATTTGCTTGAGTGAGTATCGCAGCATATGATCTATCAGAGGCAAATGTATACAAAATGAAAGGATCGAAAAAATTTGGAGTTGCTAAAGATGGGGCGTTTACAATCGCTTGTTTAATCAGATTGAATGCTTCATATTCCTCTTGGCCCCATCTGAAGAGTGAATTCTTTTTAATCATTGCTTGTAAGGGAGATACAATCCTTGAGAAGTCTAGAACAAATCTCTTAACAAAATTAATCTGGCCAAGGAAGGATTGCATGGCTTTGTTGTTGTGAGGCAAGGGTATTTTGGAAATCTCCTTAATTTTGTCGGGATCAATATGGATTCCAGATTTTGACACTATAAATCCAAGAAGTTTTCCTTCACTTAATGAAAAAAAGGACTTTTTTGGATTAAGTGAAATCCCATACCTTTGGCAATGTTGGAAGATCTGCTTTAAGTCTCTAAGATGATTACCACATTTTTTAGAATATACAGTTATATCATCCAAGTAAATTACTACTAATTTTTTTACTAATCCCTTAAATGCGATGTCCATGGCCCTTTGAAATGTGGTGCCAGCGTTGATCAAACCAAAAGGCATCTTTTGATATGCGTAAGTACCCCATTTGGTTTTGAACGTGGTCTTTAGTTGATCGTCAGGATGGACCAAAACTTGATTGTAGCTCGAGAAACCATCTAAAAAGGACAGTAATTCTGATCCTGCAACTGCTTGCAATATTTGCTCCATGGGAGGCAGGGGAAAGTTATCCTTTTGGCAGGCTTTGTTAAGGTTTCGAAAGTCAATACAAATTCTAACGTCTCAGTTTTTCTTTCTGACAGGAACTAAGTTGGAAACCTATCTAGAATATCGAATGGGAAAAATAATTTTGGCTTTCAATAATTTGTTGAGCTTAGACTTAATATGGCTTTCCAGATTAGGATGGATCTTCCTTAGCTTTTGTTGGACATGCTTTTCATCGATTATCATTAGGATAGTATGCTGAATGATAGAAGTGTCGTAAATTTTAAGGTCATCGTAGTTCCAAGAAAAAACACTTTTGTATTGTTTCAGGATACGAACATAAGCTAATCCTTCTTCAGGGGCTAGGCCAAGACCTAGGTTGATATTCTGCAGCTTTGTATCAGTTCCTAGATTTACTAATTCATAGTTCAGAGTTGAACTTTGGAGTTTTGAATTGGTAGATCTCTTGAATCGGTCTTCCAAATCATATAGGTCTTCCAACTTGACTACTAATTTTGGCATAGCATTATTAGTGCTTTCTTGTTGGAATTGTTTGTCATGTTGGTCCTCATTGATTATCTGATTAGTGTAAGATCCCTCTGATGTGAGGAAGCTTACAATATCAAGGTCATCATTGAAAATTCTCCATCGCGAGTTTAAAGATCAATTCGATTGAGAATCTGTCTGGGCTATAGTCCTCTGAGGGAATGAGCTTCGAGACTACGTTTGCCAAGATGTCACCACTAGCATTTTAGAGTCTGGGAATTGGTGAAATATTGAATGCTATAAAATGTTCAGTCAGATCTTGCACTAAAGATTGATAATGCTTTAAATGACCTAATAGACAATGCATAGTATTTTGTACCTGTCTAATAACAATTTCCGAATCTCTGAAGACTTGTAGATACTTGATATCTAATCCGATTGCCTTGTATAATCCTTGGACTAAAGCCTCATATTTTGCAGTGTTATTGGTGCAATCGAAGTTGAGTCTACAAGTTAGCATAGTTTTGTTTCCCTCTGGACTAACTAATACGCATCCTGCTCCTGCTCCATTGTTAGAATTAGAACCATCAAAAAATAACTTCCAAAATAAAGATTTATTTACAAGAATATCTATAAAATTAACATATTTAGAACTATTTGTTTGAGAAAAGTTTTCTACTTGAGACAAAACATAATGTTCTAAGTAAGGCGAAGTATGAGCATTAAAATTTCCTAAGAAAGAGTCAATAGAATAGTTTCCAATTATATTGTTTCTGTATGCTACAGGTTCATTTTCTCCTTCCAATTTCGTCACTATGTATTTTTGATGTCTTTCTTGCTCAACCTTTATCTAGTTCGGTTTACCATTGTAAGGGAGCCACATATGCGACCAATCGGTTGCAAAGTATCCATGAAGCTTTTCAGACCAATCCCTACTAAGAATTAAGCCATAAAATTCTGGAATGTCTGCAACTAAAATATCAATGACTTGACATACCTTTGGATTAGATGACAGCCTTATGGTAACCTGATTTAGTTCACCGATCACTTCAACTTGCGACCGGTCCAGCTAAACTATGCGTATTGCAAATTTTTGAGGTTGAACGTTCAACTTTGCACATATGGATTTAGGTAAGATATTAGATGAAGCTCCTGAATCTACCAAACAATTATGCAAGTTTTTGTTGAAAACTTCATAAGTAAGAAGAAATGGGGGAGTATGAGATCTTGACCTTCCTCCAATTAAAGCGATATCGTTTGGATCAACTTTATTAGTCACATTAGTTGGAGGTCTTCCCATCTCATGAGAAGCTTGTGAGATTATAGTGGCAGGCAGAGGTGCAACAGGTATTGCGTGTAACTCTTTCAAAAGTAGCTTTTGTTGATGTTTTAATTTGCTCAATTCATGAAAAGTAATGTTAGCCCTAGTCTTCTTCATGTCTTCAACGATATTATACTCCATCTCATCAGAAACAATCAATGTTTTAGATGGAGTTGGTGAATCGGATTGGACTGGGCTTGTTTGAGTCGCTTTGGGTGATGATATTTTACTTGGAACTTTATCTTTAGATATCAAGCTTGTGCTCTTCTATTTAGGAGTAGGTTGTGGAGGATCGAGTTGATTGCTACTTCTAGTACTGACTGGTCATGCCTCTTGATCCTATTTGTTTGTTAGGATGAAGTCCCACATTCCCTGTACTTCTACAACTTCCTCTTCATCAGTAGGTTCCTCGTTAGAAACATTCTCTTCTTCTTTTTCTGATTCTGCATTTGTAATAGCATTGGGAGGCTTTGAATCAATTGAAGAATTTTTTCTATAAGGCCTGTAAGGCTTTTTTGAAGAAGTCTCTGCTACTTGTTTCTTAATGTCAACCATTTCGTTAGACATGGTTTTCAAAACTTTATGCAATCCTTCTAAATCAAATGGGTCTTTTGATTGTTTTTTCTTGGGATCTTCTCTAAAAGTGACCTTCTTAGATTTTCGTTTATCAACAACGTTTTTCTTTTCTAAGGCTATGATACATTTTTCTACCACTATTGCTTCCTTCATATTATCAGCCAAAGTTGTTTTTGCAGCCCTATCAACGAAGATTTCTATGTTTGATGGTAGAGCAGATATGTACCATTCACTTCGAACTTCTTCACTAGGCTTAGAAGTGGTAGGAATTTTATTCAAAATTTTATTGAAACACGAGTTAAAATCTTTGATAAGTTCCCTTGATTCAGTCTTAAGATTCGACAGATCATTGATCAATGTTGTTGTAGACCTATCATCACCAAACTTAGTCAAGAATTGCTCTTGGAAAATATCCCAACTAGTGATAGATCCTGATGGTAATGAAAAATACCAGGATCTGGCTACTCCTTGAAAAGTGTAAGGGAAGAGCCAGACAATAGAATCTTCATTAGTAATTCCATTTAGATTTACTGATAACATAAAGTTGTTTATGTGTTCTTCTGCTATCATGCCTACTTCAGGATTAAACTTAGGCAGTCATATTTCAGGATGGGCCGGTAATTGACTCAAGGGCGCAGGCATTAAGACTACCCCTGGGTTATTCCATGGGGTTTGGGCCATCGTTGAACTACTAACAAAGGAAAGCGCAGAAGATGTTCCTTGCAGTTGGGAAGATGAGGATATTACAGTTCCAGATGATTGAGAAGGAGATGTTGAAGTTCCAGTAGTCTGGTGGACAATAATTTGAAGTGGAGGGGTGGATGGTTGACTTCGTAGTGGAGAGGTTGAGATGGATGATGATGATGAAAGAGTCTCACTATCAGACCCTTTAGGTGATTTCCTTGCTCTTTTCCTTTTAGGTAGAGGTAATTTAGTTGGTTCGATACCAAACTTTTCACTCTACAATTTGGTAAGAGGATGCGAAGGATTATATTGTGAAGTCACACTACCTTGAGATATTTCAGATTTTTTGGGTGATATAGAAAATCTTTGAAGTTTATGGATCAAAGATTCAACTTCAAGAGGTTCAATAGTAGATTTCTCTGAAATGTTTGGGTTTGTGGCAGTGGTTGTTATTTTATCGACTTCTCATTCAAGATTTAAAGGTTCCAAGTGCAATGGAGAAGTCGGGGGAGATGTTGAGGGTGATTTACTCTCAAAATGGTATTTAGATTTAGATTTACTAGCCATTCACAATTCGGGCCCTCCTTCTAGCACCAAATATGTTGAAGCCTCGAAAATCAGGGCTAGAACAAGGGGGATACCCACCCGGTCTGGACCTTGAAAGCAGCTCCTCTTCCATTTGGGATGGCAGGTCCGACTAGGGATAATGGGACCAGTTTCCCAATTTGTGTGTGGGTGATGAGAATTGATATTTCCTTTCTAATAATTCCTAAGTAAAATTATTTTATTCTAAATCTAATTTAACAATATGCAATTGTATTCTAATGAATAGAAATATCTAATTCTAAAACTAACCCGAGATTTAACCTTTCAGTTATTCGATCTAAAATAATTTCTAACATCAGTTAGTAATAAAGATCATTCAATTGCTATGACAAAAGAATTCAATAAAAATGAACTGTTTCGTATAAAAAGTTAGCCAAAACAATTGTGAGAAACATATCGTATAATAATTCATTCATACATTAAGCATAAATAGAATAGTTATCACCGTACAAAAGTGCCAAATGATAACTCAAACATTCAAGCATTCAAATATAAATAATTGAACATAAATATCACCTTAACACATAAGCAGAAATTGTTAAGAGATAAAAGTACCATTGATAACAAGTTCTACTCATGAACTTCAGCAATAATGATTTATCTCCTCCTAATTCAACATCTACTAAGAGCACAAAAGTGCATTTCAGTAGCAGACATTAAACATAGATATCAATAAATCTTGTTCGATTCATTCATCAAAACCTCCTCCAAGGGTGCAGAAGTGCATGTTCTGAGGAAACTTTTTTGACAAATTTTAGGACCCTTCTCTAAATGCATGAGAAGGGTTGAAATACTACTAGCTAAATCTAAAAATAGTCTATTACAAAAATATAGGACGAGGTTTAAATGATCGTCCTCATCTAAGGTAAAAATAAATCAAAACTAAAACTAAAACTGAATCTGGAAATTAACTATCTATGTATTTGTTCTCTGTGGTCGCAAGCATTCAGCATCGGCTTGAGGAGTGTTGGTTGGCCGACCTACGATTTTAGTTGCCCTGCGAAAACAGAATCGGCAAGTGTTGGTGCTATATTCTCGATAGAGTTAGTAAGGCATTTGAGAGTCATGCATTGACTGTGTGGTTTAACCAAGTACTGCCAATAAGAATCCCAATTCAACTTGGTTAACTTCTTGATAGACTCTGCTCTTTCCTTAGCTTTTTGTCTCCATATTGTCTGCAGATACTAAATCAAATGATCAGAAATTTACATACCACTTAAGGATATCCCTGGTAAATACCATTGGTTTTTTAAGAGCTCGGGTTTTGCCTTTAGCCTTTAATACTTTTTCCTACAATTTTTCGGGCTTACAGGCTACTGAGTGATCAGAGGCTTTCCTTCTCAAGGGGTTTTGCCTAGCGATCATGCTCGGAAACTGCCTTCGTTTCTCGATCCGGGCTTACCTAGTGATAGTTTTTGCCTCTTGCGCATTTTTGTTAGAGGATATATAAACCTTAGATTTTGTGCAGTGAACGACCCAATGAGTTCTTGGCTCTGAGTCTTAAATTGTCTGTCTGTTATATCAGCACAATCTAGTACCCATTTGACCATGTCTGTGTATGGAAGAATCTTGGGTCTTGCCGCTATTCGATGCAAGAATGAACATGCAAGTTCTGTAATTGACGCCTCAGACGCCCCTCGTGAGTCTACAGTTGTTGTAACCTCCATTACTCTGGGATTTTATTCTTTGAGTAGATTGTACATGCCTTCCTAAGTAGTTATGCCGACGTCTCTGTTACAGGTGGTGTTTGTGTATAAGGGTGTCATTTCTTTGTCTTCAGAAATCAGAGCCTTTCCCTTCTTTCCCATTATACTCTGAACACTGCTACATATACCTTTCTGCTTTCCGCTCCTACAATTTACAAATAAGGAAAGAGTAATGATAAGAAATAAGGTGACATGAAAGCTTTTAATGCCGAAATTATATAAAATATACCACCCTATGTGAAATGACCTTTCGATCAGATCTAAACCTTATTTCATTAATGATCATCAACTAACTCATTAAATTAACATTAATGCGCATAACTTGGCATCGGATTACGAATTTTTTTTTTGAACGATGAGCCCTATAGATCTGCGATAAAGCGATTTTGTGATTTGCTTCGCAATATCGCAGATCGAAATATCGCTAATCCATTGTGTTTAACAATCATCTTTCACCACATGTTTCTGCGAGATGTGATTTGTGAGACACGTTATCACATATCACTAGTTTGAGGTATTTTACCTTAAGTGATACTTGAGGCATATGAAAATTGTGATGCGCGATGAGCTTCTTTAGTGTGCGATCTCGCATCACGATTTCACAATCTTAGTAGTTTTCTTATATAGTGTCATCCATTACCTTTTTGCGATGCGATGCTTTATTATTGAGAGAACGATTTTGTTCGAACTTCTCATAGAACTTAAGTCCTTTTGTATTTTTGCGGGTATTCTCCTAAGTTTATGATAGTAAGATTTATTCAAAAAGGGAATATAAGTTCTATTTTTTTTTTTAAATTTTTAGATAAGGGTCCCCACTTATTTAGTATTAGTAATAAAACTAAATAAGAAGGGGGGGTTGTTTCTGGCCACAACAGGTACCCAAAATTTTCTTTTTACTAGCTTAAAAATAAGCTCTAATACCACTTTGTCACATACCCAACTAAATTTATCTTAGCCACACTTGCAAAAACTTGATTTTTATCTCTCATACATTTTCTCAAACGCTTTACATGTAAACCTTTCTTCAAACACTTTGTATACAACCATTTAAGAAGTAATTTTCGTATAAACATTTTATGAAACATTTAATATGAAATCAAATAAGAAACATTGTTTTTATTCCACTTGTAACATATTAAATAAAATGTACCATTCAATAATGCAACTTTTTGTTAGGGTCCTTTAATCAATAGGAGCATAAGTTGATTATATATGAATTTTCATGTATATGATTATTGTAAATAATCTTCCTTTCTGCAAATTATGTCCAAAAGAAAAGAAAAAGAAAAAAAAATAGAATAAAAGCAAAGAAAATAAAGGGGATACAAAGGGAAAAAATATATATGTGGAGAAATGAAAAAAAAAATATATATATATATATATATATATATCTATATATATATATATATATATATATATATATATATATATATATATATATATATATATATATGAGAAATTTGAAAAAGAATAAAAACACCCCAAAAATAAGTGAACAAGTCTAAATGCCACTCAAAAAATGAAAAAATGCATTGGTAATACCTTAGAAAGTTTGAATAATGTGCTGCTAGTTGAAATTCCACATTTTCATGAAAGTTAAATAAATAGGATTAGAGGTTTACTCACACCATTTAAGCGTGATTACGCTTAATTAAATATAATTAGTTTAGATAAGTGAATGTTTTAACTACATAGCGTAACTGTGGTTAAATTACAGTAGTTAGAATAAAATTGGTTAGCCACATTGTTTAATCGTGGTTGAACTTTGAGTTGATTAGATTAGTTAAAGTTGACTAATTAAACTACACAATTTAATTGTGCTTTAATTGACAATGAAATATAATTAACGCAATAAGCCCTATTTACATGGTAGAAGTGCAAATGTATATAGTTTTGAATAAATTTTAATGCGTCATGACATTTTGTCATTTTCTACATAAAGCGTGTGAAACATTGGATGGTGAAGATCTCACCTACCCGGATCAATGGCAGGTGATGAGCTTCATTCTCCCCATCCCTCTGATGGTTAACCGAGGGTAGATTCTGAAAAGAAGTTCCCTCCTATACTGCCCTAGCGACAAGTCTGCTCCACATCCATTTCACACCCCCCTGCCTAATACCACAAACCACCTCTCCCCCCTCCGAAATCCACCATCCCGCTCCCGTTATTACGACTATTGACTCCACTCCACTTTCGATCAATTCACCATCCACCAGGTGGACCTCCCATCCCCACCTCGGACCTATACAACGTTGTTACGTGTCATCCCCTTATTCACCCATTCCCCTTCTGTAAAATCAACCTCCCATCCCCACTTCTCCCAAATACACTACTACCACCTAGTACTTCATCCACCTCATCATCAAATCATTTAACAATTAATATCTACTTGTTCCTGCGACAGTGGACCCCCTCCTCCAACCGCTAAATTGCAACAATAAGCCATTTTTCTTATATTATCAAATAAACCCGTTCTATCCACCCTTCGTTTGCTATTTAAAGGTAACAATTATATCAGAGCTCTTACAGTGCCTGTTGGGTCCCTATAATACTAGTGATTACCCCATTACTATTGTAGTTGTACCCATTATTAATATTGTTGTGCCCCTATTGTCCCCATATTGTTATTACCATGCTCCATAGAATCCCTCTATTGTTATTTTTGTGGCTTTATATTATTATTGTTAGGTTGGCTGGGTTATATTGTGACTCCTTAGACTCCTATATATAGAAAGGAGGTTTTGTCATTTGAACCATCGAAGAATTGTTCATTTATGTAATGTAAAGGAGGTTGTCCCCTCAAAGAGGCTGAATTCTAAGGTGTTGATCTATCTTTTCTATCTTTTTCTTGAGCTAGTTTCATAACATTTGGTATCAGAGCTTTGGATTCTAGGGTTTTGCTGCTCCAAACAGGTCATCGTGGAATTTTCGCTATAACCTTTTTTCTATGAAGTTTTAGAAGCTAAAAAAAAAAAACCCATTTGAGAAGACATCGCGCTGAATCTCAGCTCTGAATTTCAGAGCTTTTTGTGCTATATTTGTGGAGATATGATCTTAGGATGTTGGTCTTTTTGCAGACTCCTGAATTACATTCCAAACAGGTTACCTGGGGAAAATCGTCATAACTTTCTCTCTGGGCATCGGATTGGAATTTCATAAGAAGGTACAGAAAGAGGACGGACTTTAGTTTCTTGTATATATTTTTCAGTGCCAAAGGTTGAAACAGTGACTCGTGGCACGTCGTACAAGTTCGCTCTACTGAACTAGTCTATAATCAGGTCACTGGGAGATTTTTCATAACTCTTCCTTGGAGAATCCAATTTGGATCACACTGGTGGCACTGGAAAGAGGACATAGAGGGCTACTACAAGTCACAATTTCAAAACTGGATGATTCGAAAGTACAAAGATACATTAGAGGCAATATCGAGCTCCTACCAAGTGAAAAAAGGTGTGTAGATTTTTTTAAATTTTTGCTTAAGCTTGGTTTGAAAATTTATTTTGAAGGAATTCAAAGTGCTTGGTAGAGAATTATTATCGGTAACTGATGCCCCGAGGAAAGAAAATGCAAATACCTAGTAAGCAACCTGAAAGCTCTAGCATGACTCATGAAGAAGAGGAAGAAATGCTACATGATATATCAAAATTACAAGACCAGGTGCAACAAATTTCACTCTCACAAAAGCTAATAGAAGCTAAGATAAAGGGCATGGAAGCTAAGATGGATGATTTGAAGATATATTTGAAGACAGATTTGAAGAGAGACATGGCAGATTTGAAGACAGATTTGACAAATTTTCTACAAGAAATACTTACTAATGGTGAAAAGGTAGTAAAGGAAACTCATGATGCGAACAAAAGAAATGTTAATCATGGTTTCATAGACTCTAATGTGGGATTGAAGACCCACCATATTCCAAAAATCGATATGAGGAATTTTGATGGCAAGGATCTCGCAACATGGATATTACAGATGGAGCAATTTTTCGATCTCAATAATGTGCAAAACACACAAAAGGTACGTATTGCAACTTTATATTTGGAACCAAATTAGTTTGTATGGTATTAATGGCTTTTCTCTCGTAAAAAAATTATCACTTGGGCAATTATTACGGAAGAATTGACTGCACATTATGAGGATACAAAAAGCAACACTTTTTTTAGCCAATTAATAAGTCTCAAACAAAAGGGTTCAATAATGGAGCACATTGAGGAGTTCCAAAAATTGAACATAAGGGTAAAAAATATTCCAGAGGAGCATAGGATTGATGTGTTCATAGGGACTTTAAAGGATAATATTCAACATGATGTTCACCTTTGGGAACCTGATTCATTAGAGAAGGCATTCAAGTTAGCAAGAAAAATGGAAAGCAAAACTATGGCAACCAGGAAGCATACCACTCACAACTATAAAGATGGAAGTGTTGTTGCCCCTAGTCTTCCACAACCTATAAGGTTGACACCACAAAAATTGGAAGAAAAAAGAGTGAAATGGCTTTGTTACAGTTATGATAGTAAATACTCTAAAGGTCATAAGTGTGCTGAGAAGAAATTATTCTACATAGATTGTGAAGAGTAAGAAGAAAAGGAGCAAGAAAGGTCAAAAGAAGAGGATATACTCCAGGAACAAAGCCTAGATAGATAAGAAATGAATCCGACCATATCTTGTAATGCATTGGCGGGAATTACCACTCCTCAAACCATTAAGATAGAAGGACAAATCAAGAATAAAAAGGTAATAGTGTTGATTGATTCAGGAAGTACCCACAATTTTATTCATTGTAAGGTAGCAAAAGAATTGAATTGCTTCTTATATCCAGCACCAGAGTGTCAAGTGATGGTTGCAAATGGAGGAACAATAAATTTCTCTGGAAAGTGCCATAATATCAAGCTATCCATGGGAGAATATGTATTGACTAGCCCAATGCTTTCCATTCCAATGGGAGGTGCTAATGTTGTACTAGGAGTCCAATGGCTACAATCCTTGGGTACAATAGCTTTTAATTTTCAAGAAATTTTCATGAAATTTTCTGTGGAAGGAAAGGAAGTTGAATTAAGGGGTATTGCAGGGAAACTGGGAAAGATAATCAGCTCTAACGGTATGACAAAGCTTCTAAAAGAGGAACAAAGAGGTGTAATTGCACAATTATGTTTGCTAGATGTTTCCACATTGGAATCATCTATTTCTCCAGATCTCCAAAAAGTCTTGGACAATCATTCCAAGGTATTTGAGACTCCCAAAGGTCTCCCACCTATTCATGATCATGATCATGCTATTCATCTAATTCCAGGAAGTGTTCCTCCAAACATTAGGCCGTATAGATATCCCTATGCCCAAAAGAGTGAAATTGAACGTATGGTTGCAGAAATGCTAGAGGCTGGTATAATTCAACCAAGTCAATGTTCCTTCTCTACTCTAGTAGTATTGGTGCACAAGAAGGATGGATCATGGCACATGTGTCCGAATTATAGGGAGCTCAACAAGCTCACTATTAAAGATAAGTTTCCCATTCCTGTCATTGATGAATTATTGGATGAATTGCATGGATCAATTTACTTCACCAAGTTGGATCTTCATTTAGGATATCATCAAATCAGAATGAACATTGAAGACATTCCAAAAACAACATTAGAACTCATGAGAGTCATTATGAATTTTTGGTCATGCCTTTTGGCCTTACCAATGCACCTTAAACATTTCAAGGTTTGATGAATTCAGTTTTCAAACCATTCCTTAGAAAATTTGTGTTAGTATTTTTTGATGATATACTAATCTATAGCAAGTCTTGGAAGGATCATGTTGAACATGTTGATAGGGTGATACAACTATTGGAGGAGAAACAATTATATGCAAAGAGATCCAAATGTTTCTTTAGAGTACAGGAGGTGGAATATCTGAGTCATATTGTATCTCATGAAGGAGTTAAGGTAGACAATAGCAAAATTAAAGTCATTAAGGAATGGAAAATCCCCACATCCATAAATCATCTGCGAGGATTTCTCGGGTTGACAGGGTATTATCGCAAGTTTGTTAAGAATTATGGGAGAATAGCAGCACCTCTAACAACATTATTGAGGAAAGATGCATTTTCATGGACTCCAGAAGCAACAAAGGCCTTTGAACATCTTAAAGAGGCAATGTGCCAAGCACCGGTCTTAGCTACACCAGACTTCACAAAAATCTTTATTGTGGAATGTGATGCTTCAGGAAATGGAATTGGTGTTGTTTTAATAAAAGATGAAAGACCCATTGCTTTTGAAAGTTGTCCAATCAAGGGAAAGTTTTTACACAAAGCTATTTATGAGAAGGAAATGTTGGCAATACTCCATGCACTTAAGAAATGGCAACCCTACCTAATGGGAAGACACTTCAAGGTAAAAACGGATCATGATAGCCTTAAATACTTTTTAGAACAAATATTATCCTCTGAGGAGCAACAAAAGTGGGTCACAAAGATGTTGGGTTATGACTTTGAAATCATCTACAAAAAAGGGAAGCAAAATGTGGTGGCAGATGCACTCTCAAGAAAGGATGAGGATGTGGAAGCATTGTTGTGAGCCATTTCTATTATCCAACCAGATTGGATAAATGAATCAAGGGAGGAATGGAAGAATGATGACGAAGTGTGGGCACTTATTCGAAAGTTACAACAAGATTCCAATACGTTTGATACATTTTGCTAGCAAAATGATTCATTATGGTACAAAGATCGCTTATACCTCTGTAAGAATTCCCAAATAAAACAAAAGATTCTTATGGAGTTGCACACTTCTCCCTTAGGAGGGCACTTAGGATTTTTAAAAACTTACCATAAGGTTAAGAAGGAATTTTTTTGGGATGGCCTTAAATCAGATATTCAAAAGTTTGTGGTGGAATGTTTGGTTTGCCAACAAAATAAAGTTGAAACAATTAAGACACCAGGTCTATTACAACCTTTATCCATTCCAAGCCAATGTTGGGAGGAGGTTTCAATGGATTTTATCACAGGTTTACCCAAGTCTGAGGGAAAGAGTGTCAACATGGTGGTGGTTGACAGACTTTCCAAGTATGCACACTTTTGTGCATTATCACATCCATTTAAAGCCAGTACAGTTTCTACTGCATTTATGGAAACAATTTGAAAGATACATGGAAACCCAAGGATTATTGTAAGTGACCGAGATCCCATTTTCACTGGAAATTTTTGGACAGAATTATTTTCTTGTCTTGGTACTCAGTTAGCTCATAGCTCATCTTATCATCCTCAATCTGATGGGAAAACTGGGATAGTAAACAAATGTTTGGAAGGATATCTTCATTGTTTTGTATCTGATAAACAGACACAATGGGTCAAATGGTTGTCTCTGGCTGAATGGTGGTATAACACTTCCTTCCATACAACAAAAAAATGACCCCATTTATGGCACTTTATGGGTATCAGCCACCATCCATCACATCATATTTAAGAGAAAATTCTAAGGTTAAAGCAGTAGAACATCACATCGAACATCAACAACAAGTCCTCCAACTCTTAAAGGATAACCTCATGTTGGCACAGAATGGAATGAAACAATAGGCAGATCAACACCGCAGCGAAAGAAATTTTGATGTAGGTGATTGGGTATTCCTACGGCTACAACCATATAAGCAAATGTCCCTCAAGCAAGCTAAGAAGGATAATAAATTATCACCAAAGTATTATGGTCCGTACAAGGTGTTGCAAAAGATTGGTACTATGGCATACAAATTGGAGCTTCCTGCAGCTTCTCAATTGCACCCATTTTTCCATGTTTCGTGTTTAAAGAAGGTTATAGGTGACAAGCTCCCAGTTCAAACAATATTGCCAGAACTTGACGAGGAAGGAAAAACTATATTGGAACCGGAAGCAGTCACAGAAACAAGAACTCGACAGCTATGAAATCGATCAATTTCGGAATATCTTATCAAGTGGAAGAACTTATCCACTGAAGATTCCACATGGGAGGATGAGAATTTTATACAAACTAGATGCCTGCAAACTAGAGCTTGTTGCAGCACCCAGTAACCAGAACTTGTCACTACAATAGTGATCCAAATTAGCACTGTGACCCGTGCATCCAGATATTTACCAGTCTGCACCTCAGATACCAATTTTTGACCAATGTTCTTGGGTAGTTTAAACATTCTATTCATTGCTCTTCTATCATGGCTCCTAAAGGAAACTCTAAACTCAAAGAGGACAACCCCCTACTACCCCCTGTTCTAGATTTAGACCACCAACCTCGAGTAGAATAGAAGTACAAGATTGTTGAAATGATTTGTGAGTTCGACCTATATGAACTCCACAACTGGTTAAAATAGAAATTCATAGATCTCAATGATGAATTGGGTCTGTGGGAATCCTCCATACACTAATTCATTTTTCCCTAGACATATCACTTTCCTGGGTTTGTGTCATGGTGTCAATTTAGATATATCCCTAGCTAAAGGGCGATTATGGACCTAAATAACGATATCCATTCACCATTACAACTGAATCCATCTCCCAAAGGTTCCAATTGCAAAAATACTGACTCTCTAAAACCATTTTAAGTAGATTACCTCATGGAATTCTACAAAAGCCTAACCTTCCCACAAAGAGCTAATATTTTTGACACCTTTCACCCCGAGGATGTCTAATTAGCCAAGAAAAACCACCCTATTCATACCCTATGTTCCCAAAGATGACCAAGCATATCATTTCTATTGTTTCATGTTTACTGGGCTACCAATATGCTTAGTGGGTTGATGATGCCATTATTATTTTTATTATCATTCTTCATAATAGGGGAAAAACCTTCCATCTTCAATTACATTCAGTTTATATCAAATGCAATCCATGATCAGTTCCTCAAATTCTCCACAGAGAGAGGTTTTAAATATGCTTCAGTACTCATTTATTTATTTCTTTACCATTAGCTAGATAGGTTTTCGTTTCCTTTATAGAAATTGGATGAGCAGGACAATCCCCAATTAGTAATTCATTGGACTTCCTTGGTAAGGAAGCACTCCAATGAATTTACTTTCACAGAGTATGTTGATCAGGTTTTAGACAGAGTCTCTTGTTTGTTAAACAATGATATTGAGTCAATAATAGGGCCTAAGATCAAGAGATTCCTTCATCTAACCAAACAAACTAAAATAGGTGATTGGTACTTATACCAGAACTACACAGAGATTAGGGTCTATGGTTGTGAGTTTCCACCTTATAGTTTGCCAAAGTTTATCCCAATGAGGATTTTCTCATTGGAGTACATAAGACAGATGATCAATATGGATGAGGTAATTTTTGTGGTAGAAAAGAAGAAATCACAGTTCAAAATAAAAACATAGGTGGGCCCATGAATTTGCGATAGTAGAACAATACCCAAAGAAGAAGATATCCTCCTGAAACAAATGAATTTCACACTCAATTTGACCTTGTCCTATGACCCCATGGGAATCTTTTTAATGTTGAGAGTAGAACAAAGGACTATTCCATATTGAAACACTCTAAGGCCAGAGATCGAGAAGTATGTGAACCATGATCAATGGCAGGAAAACACTCTACAAGAGGGAGAAGAATATGTACTCTCCACTACAACAGTATAGACTCCTACACCACAGGAGAAGCATGAAAAGATACCAAGGGAAGAGGCTTCCACTACAGTCACAAAAATTCCTCAAAAGGAGTTTCAAATCTACAAGATAATGCACAAGACTACTCCAACAATAGAAGAATCCTTTGAAGAGGAAAATATATAGAAAATTATTTTGTCGGGTCTGCATGCTAGAAGGAGAACTACAGATATTTTTGTTGGTTCCCCATCCTCTTCGACCTCCCAATATCCAGTGGACACTTCTCAGATAGGAGAATTGGTTCATTACCAAGCTGAAACAAACATATTTGCTAAGTATAGAAAAATCAAGAGGAAAAATAAGCAGCTAAAAGCTAAAAAATATACACATTTTTGGAAGCATACATCCTCCTCACAGCATAGGTTACTATCTGCTTCTGACACAGCTAAAGAACCTTTAGGAACATAAACTAAAGGTTGACAGTGTATACTTAACAGAATTGCTAAAAACACACAGGTTAACTCAACAGATTGAGTAATTTCAAAGTGAATCAACAATGGCAGAGACATTGGCATAGGCTAAAGAGAGCATATGGATAGAAATAAATGAGGCCATGACTGAAATATGGTCCTCAATTCAAATTATCTTTGAGAAGGAATAATTAATACAGAGGTCAAAAGAGGTTGTTGAAGAAGTGAAAGCATATTTAGGGCAGAAGCTTGGTGATGCTACTGCACTCGTCAGACTTCTGAATTCTAAAACAAGGGAAGAATTATAATAATTAGAAATTGTAGATAGGACAAAGACAATTTTGGAAGTGAGGAAGGTCCTTACAAAAAGGAAACTTATGCTGCAATTGGAGAATAAATGTCACAATATGGAGTCCAATGTTCATAAATTTCACAAGAAATTTAATGTTCTTAATTAGAAGGGACTGCCTAGGTTAATAGGAACTGGAGACAAAATGATCACTTTGGAAGAGTATCACCAGCAACTGTACCACATAGGAAGGGATAAACCAAAGTTTGCTCGTATTAAAGGAAGCATCATAGGAAAAACTTTCATGGAAGCTTTAGATTTTGATTTGTCTATCAAACATGAGATCAGACACTTATTTGTCATCAAACATACTTTTCAAAGGTATGCTGATGTGGATGAAACTTTCAGAAAGTTAGTAAAATTCTCCATTCAAAGAGAAAAAAGATGGGACGAATTGTGTGAATTACTTGAGTAAGATAGTTTTTACCCCAACAACAAGGAAACACTTTTTCATGCCTAGTCATCAACAATAGAACTCAAAGATAGTGCCAGAGAATTACAACAACTTCAATTATTTATACGTTTGTTCTAGTTTTACAAATAGTTTAGGATATTTTGTAAATGATATTGAGGTTTTCACTCATGATATTTTCTGATAATTTTGTATAAGTACTTCATAAATCGAAGTACAAATGTTGGAACATGTATGAAGAGAGCATGTTATTGATGTAAAGTTGTTCAATGAGCTAAAAGTGATCATTTCTTTAATACATGAATCTGTTCTAGGATTCTTGTGCCAAGCAAACTGGTGATTTTTTTTTTTTGTAAACCTGTTGTATCTCTGTTTTCCATATGTTATTTTGATTTATATAGTTTAAAGAAAATGAAAGGCTGAATTTGTTTAATTACACTCTGTCTTGGCTTATAAGAAATATCTATGTTTTCAAACTGAAATTAAATATAGAAATCTAAACTGCTCTATGTTTTATCGAACCTTAATCTTTTCCTCTCTATCATTCCATCAAAATACGAAGATCCAACAACCTACCTACCTTTCTCTATTACATCTCTTCTAATATTTCTGCATTTGATCACCCTAATGCCTTTGACTCCATTTTCCCAATGGCCTTTCTTTGCAATTTCAACCAAACAATTCAAAAAACCAAAGTTTGAACCATACATCTAGCCTAAAACCCTAAAGCAACAAAGCTAAATCTAACAGAGAGATCCCTCTCAAATTTTAGGAGGGCTAGCTTCTAAACTTAAAAGTGGTTTTGTGGTTTCCTCTACAATTCCTTTACATCCTAGGAAATTACACATTGCTAACACTTTTGATTTTTTTATTTTGAGGTATTTTCTAAAATATTTTGTATGGAAATTGTAATAAAACACCTTTAAGAGAATTAATTAATTGATTTTCATGAAAATGCACATAGATTAGCTATAACAATACTATCATACAATAATTCTAGCATACAACAATAATATCCGCACCCACAAAACAACATTTTCATTAGGGAATTTCTTTAAACAATTGTATGCAGTGAATCATTAAACCATTTAGGAATTTATTTAAACATTTTGCATTCAATCTTATATAGAAACTTCCTCAAGAAATATCTCCTAAATTACATTCTTCCAAGGTTTAAAAATTGAACTAGATGATAAGTGCAATTTCCCCTCACTATGGTCCATGTTTGAACCTCTAGAACCTCTTAGATGAAAAGTTAGAGTAGAAATGCAAACATGACCTATTTGAAGCATCATTTTAGGAGATTCTAGGAAGCTCAACTTCCTCTAATAATATCTCCTAAAATATCACAACATAACATCTAAATGTTGGATGAGATGATCATTGGGATTTCCCCTCATTATGGTCCAAGTTTCATCTTATCGAAACTCCTAGAAGACAAGTTATAGTAGAAATTCCAACATGAAATCTTTGATGTTTTATTTTAGCAACATCCAAGATGCTTGACATCCTTTTATCATATCTACTAAATTATCACCACCCAATATCTAGAAGTTGGATAAATGATTAATAAGATTTCTTCTCACTATGGTCCACATTTTAGCTTTGGAACATCCTAGAAGAAATGTTATAGCAAAAATGCCAACATGGCATATTTAGATATACATTTATAAATATTCTCTTATTCAATAATTGTTGTTAGAAAATTTAATACATATAGAAATCTACAACCAAATACTATAACAAGTACATCCGTGATAAATTTCTTGAATGAAAAATGCATGCATATATAATCTTGCTAAAAAGAGAAATTAAATAATAATGTATTTCACTAAACTATCTATGCAAAAAATATCATTAATAGAGAGATATATATTTATCTATTACAACCATAAAAGTACTTGAATCTATTAAGGTGAGCCACATTCCACGCCACCATAGACTCAAATATGTTGCAATTTTTCTCACATCTAGCCACCCCAGTGCCAAATCTTGATACCTTGCAGGGAAAATTAATGTTGTGGATTTAGCACACAATTTTCAGACTAGATATAACACAAAAATTCAAGGTCACTCTCCTTCACACATAGGACAAAATCAGTCTCTGCCACATAGGATTTCACTAACAAATATTAACTTGTCACAAGGTATGAAACTCTCTGGGTTCTTCTACTATTTATCTTTCCAAAATCAAGTCTATGAGTGAGAGAATATGAGATGAAATCTAAGGAAAAATAAGAATCAAGAACTATGAACCTCTCGATGGTTTCTCATTATTATTTTTATAATGACACCTTGACCCTTCATCTCACAATTTACTTTATATATGCTCATTGGGAATACCAAACATCACATTAGAGAAAATAATATTTATTCAATCAGGTATAGGATTTCTCCCACCCCCATTACATATTTTCCTCCATAGCCAATTTCCCCCCTCAAGACATCATAATTTGTTGATTATCCTCTTTATTTAGTTCTAGCATTTTTATTATTAAAAATAAACATTACATAATAAAATAGAGTTTGACATCATAGTATCAATGCTAACACCCCAAAATTATATGTTCATAATTACCTTAGAAAATTTGGAATAATGAAAGGGTGTCACACATTAACAAAATTGTTAGCAAATACATTGACAGATTTGAACCATTGGATGGAATGATTACTTAAGCTTATGTATATTGTGAAATAGATGTAGAAAAGGGTTTCTTGGAAGTAATATAATTAATCTGTGACTATTATATCACATGCAACTCACTTTCAAGTGCAAATCATGCCATGAAGATGGTCTTTTTTTAAAGTAGAAAAAAAAAATCCTAAGAGGAAAAACTAGCATAGGAGAAGGAAGATCACTAATAGTAGTTGAAAAATAAGAAATTTAGTATAGGAAAGCCACCTCCATATAAATATCAAGAAAGTGACTTCTACAATAGATCATTTGAAACCTTTTGGATTAGGTCAAGATTCTAAATATGTTCAAATAATAAGTCCTAACATAGAGTAGTGAAAATAAATAGTTTGTAAATCCTTAAATTTATTGAAAGAAGTATTAGAAAATCCAAGAACAAATTTGTATGAAGTATTTTCATCCAAAAAAATCCTCTTCACTATACACAAGTTCAATCCTAAAATTTCAATTGTAACACCAATATTAGAATAAAATCCTAAAGATACAATCACACTAGGAGGTGAAAGAAATATTCTAGATTGTGGGGATAATATTTAACATTCCTGAGGAAATAATTGTACACATACTAAGTGATTACAAGGAAAATTTCTTAGAAACATAGTGAGGATGCTAGAAATGAAGAAGAAAAAGAAGAGGAAATTGTAGAGGGTAAGCTAGTAAGGAAAATAACTAAAGAAAGAAGGGAAGGACTATAAATAGATAGAAAGAATTGGGGACCGAACCCACAATTAAGAGTTCACTTAGAATAGGAGAAACAACCATAGGTAATCAAGGATACTTAACTTGATCAACTAGTGGGACATAAATGCCAACTAGTAATTAATGAATATTATCTCTTGGAATTGTAGAGGCATGGGTAGTAAATACAATTTAGGATTAATAAATGATTTGATAAAATCATAACGAATAATTTTCCTAATAATCTACGAGACAATATTAGAGGTTGAAGTAGAAATAAAAGTATCTAATAAACCATGTACTAGTGAATGATTGGTAGTATGTTGAATGGGTGCATTAGGTATTCATGAAATCTACACCAACTCACTCAACAAGAAAAATTCCATGATGATTATGACCCTTAATTTGACCTATAAGTGTAAGGGTTTATGTTTCCATAGCTCATGGTTAACGTCAAATCTTAGGTCAATATTCTCCTAAAAGAAGCCAAGATTAGGATGGGAAAGTATGAATTAGTTAAATCCAACAAATGCTTGAGATTAGTACATCAAATACCTACTGAATTAATTAGAATCTTAAAACTTTTTAAAGTAGGCATCTTTGAGTTTTTGGTAATCCTTAATTTTTAAGTGATCAATTTATTTAGATTTATCCCTACATATTCAACATTGGTTAGTCAATATTGGAGCTAAAAATGATTGCAAAAATATCTACAAAAAAAGTGATAGAATCAAACATAAAGAAAATTGTAAAAAACATCATTATATCATTGGACCCAGGGGAAGAGGAACCATTGAAAAAAACCATGAAGAAGTTGATTCCAGAAAATTGTGTCAATTCCTCTAGGGAGATAAAGATATGTGGAGACAAATGCTAGAGGAGAACTATTGCATGTTTTCATTTTTTCCATAATCAAAACTCTAATAGAGATTTTTATGAGTGTGATATGGATAACTATGATTTAAAATCATGAGAATGTTCAATGATCAAAGAAGTACCAAAAGATATCTTTCGATCTTTCTTTTCAATAAAAATCATCCCCATCATTTATGAAAGCAAAATTATAGAGAATCCATGTCTGATACCTACAAACATAAAGCTAATAATAGTTCCCTTGAGGTGAGTTAAAGAATATGAATCACCTTTCATCGACGTGAATGAGGTGTTAAAGTTGGTTGGTGATTAAGATCAACTATAGGGCTTGATATACTCATTTATAGGACAAAATAAGTATTGCTACGATATATGTTCACCTCAACTGTAGACACAAACTATAGTAACAATGTATTTTGTGAAGATAATTTAAGTAAAATGGACTTTATCCATGGCCATTATAGTTAAATTCAAACTAGAGTTCAACCTTATGACTCACATTGAGGATTGTGAAGGATAATGCTGAAGAATTGGGTATTGAGATAAATGGGTCTAGCCTCATATGTTCTTCAACACACTAGATGACTTGTAATATAGGTGGTATACAATTGAAGAAGAAGGGGAGATAAATGTACATTGAAATATCTCATAGAAAATTTTATTAAATACTTTTCTTTATACCAATGGAAGCTAACCTTATAGGAGGTGGCCGTATGGTTTAGAATTCACTTAGAAAGACCAACTAACCAGACAAATGAATATTTAATAGATAAAATAACCTAGTCTAGAATAAAAACCTATTGAAAGAGATAAATATCTTAACCACAAAGTGAATAAAAATGTGGTAAACTAATTGTTACCACTAAAGGCATTCTCATTACATGACATTAATGAAGTATATGGATAAAGTGCTAATGGTCTAGGTGGCTCCAGAGACACACACAGGACAAAGAGGGCTTATGGAAGCTCAAAAAACAAAATGATTAGAATGCTTTCAAACTAGGACCAAAGCGTGGATCTCGTCGTCCTGATCACAGTGGTGTGAACGGTTTTTCAATCCCAGCTCGTATGAGGAAAAACGAGTCAGTCAAAGTTTTGTTGACTTTTGCTGACTAGGCAGGCTTAAGGAGGCAACAATTTGGACAAAATCTAGCCATGGATTGCGGCAAACCTGGGCCAGATTCTAGGCAAATTTGTGGCCTGTTTAATGTGTCCTCTTTGGCCATTTTTCAAATTTTTAAAAAATGACTATTCGTTTTTAAAATAAATATATATATATATATATATATGGTTGTAGGGCATGAACCCTACCACCTCTGTCTCACCCCAAACTATTACATAACAAAATTTTATTAAAGGGTCAACGGGCCATGACCCCCGTCTAGCCTAACTGCAGCCACTCAACAAATTGCCTTATTTACCAACATGCCACAACGACCTTGTTGGCAACTCCGCCGGGAATGTCATATAAACCAAGCATTTTCTAAGTGCACCCAAGGATGGAGGAACCAACAGCGGGAATGGAATTCGAGGTGATAATTTTTTAATTAATTTATTGCAGGTGGAACCATGATTGAGCAAAATTCTTAGGAGGGTGAAAATTTTGCGGTGTCCAAACTGGACAAATTTTATGTCGATCCTACACCTCTCAGCGACACAAACCTGATGGCGCAGTCAGTTTCCTGATTTGAGAAGTATATTTTCATAGGACCTGGAGGAGAGAATCTTTGAGGAATCTAAAAGATTCCTTAAGCCTTAGATTTCCACTTTCTCGGAATTCAAAAATTTGATAGTCAATTTTGCACTATTCGACGCCACAAATCTGATGGTGCATTCAGATTTTCTATATGCTCGTTTCATTTTTCAACCACATTTTTAGTGGAGTGTAGGTGTCAACATTTGACGTGCGAGCAGTCATTCCATAAGATTCGATGCCACGAGATTGATGGTACAACCAGCTTCACTAGTTTGACATCCTTTTCTTCAGATGGCCCCAAGATGTGAGGTATATGCAATGTGTTCATGTACTTCTTTTTCTATGCATTGTGCTACACAAATCCCTATTTGATGTTTGATGTGGGATCATGTTTATTACATGTTTCATTATTCCTGCTTGATTTGATGTGGAATCTACTGTGTGATGTACTTGTTGTCATGATTCGTCATGTTTTATTTGAGATCCCATTGTCGTCATGTGGATGGGATATTGATGCTGTCGCCATGCATGTTTGCATTGAGATCCATTTTATGCCATGTTGGCAAGATGTTCATTATCTTCATGCATGAGTTTGTGTCATACTGATAGGAGTCCTTTTGACTGAGAATTCCTGTAGCGGAACATCTCTTGGAGCCACTCCTGCATGAGGGAATTTTCCTTGTATGATAGTGAAATCACCTCTCATGTACATCAACATTATTGATATCACTTAATGCAGTGGCCCACACTATCTTGACACTAGGGCCCAGAGATGTAGTCCCTCCTAGAGGAACTCCATTCTCAACGTCTTGAGTTTTATGTTGCTGATGATTCTCATGTTCCTCTTCTTTACAACATGCATATGTATTCATTTATGTTCTTTTAAAAATTCAATTTAACACATCATGAAGGTAAAAGGTCTTGGAAGGGTCGTTTGTCAGACCCAGGCCCAGATCAAGTGGTATCAGAGTGGTCTTTGCATGCATGTGAATTGCAGCGTGAACAATGGAACGTGCAGCGACAAAGGATGAAAAAGTGATGTACAAAAACATGCTCAAAATTTCCAAAAGAGTGCAAATAATGTATGAAACGCTATAGAAAGAGACAGAGGAAAAGGAGCGATTGTAGCTTTAGTTGCGAGCCATAGAAGAGACCTTAGAAGAACTGAAGCACAACAAAAAAAGTATTCAAATAGATAACGCTGAGCTGAAGATGCTTCTACATCAAGAGGAAGACGAGAAACATAGTTTGCTACGATAGTTGCAAGCAAAGGACGAGGCCTTGGAAAATCTTCAACGTGACCCATGTGAGGTAAAACGTAGTTATCCAAATTCATGTATGTTTCCTGATGATGGTTTCACTATTTTTGAAAATCATACCACAGGAATTGGCTCCAAACTGTTGAAGAAAATGGGGTATGAAGGAAAAGGCTTGGACATTAATGGCCAAGGCATTATCAATCCCATAAAAGTGGAGGAATTAACCCATCAGATAGGACTTTTATATGTCAGAAAAGAAGTTGGGGAATGCCTCAAGACAGCTAGCAAACCACCAACAACAGATGATTAGAGGCCCACATCAGTTATTTTCAAATCGACGGAGGAGGTAAAAGATGTTGATTGCGTTTCAGTTTCATCTTCACATAGTATGACTTCTGTTGCAAATTTGGAGATCCCAATTATAGGGACAAACATGAGGCTCCTTACCAGGATGAGGCACAAGGAGGAAGAAAAACTTGGTTTTAATAACCAAGGCATAACTCAACCATTGGAGATTGATCAAAGACCTAAATTTGTAGGCTTGGGATACACCGAAGGAGAATGCTCAAAGGTGTCAGATGCTTCCGAGACATCGTTGAAATCGTTGAGCAAAGAGAATGATGGAAACACATCCCCATCATTCCATACCATGGCAAGGAAAGAGCTGAGGCCAGCTCTCATCACCATACTTACACCAGAGACAAAAAGGAAAGGTATAACCACTCTCGACATTCGAATGTTCATTTCGATTATAATCATGATGTTGAAGATGAAGGTAAATCATGGAATCAAAGAACATGTACCTTTTGTCAATTACATAACCATACATTTTATAAGTGTTGGAAAAGAATGGAAGCACACAAAAGGATGGGGCATGAAAGACCCTCTCAATAGCAAGTAAAGAAGCATGTTAGGAATATCTGGAGGAAGAAGACCTATTGCAGTCATTGCGACAGAAGTGGCCATCAAAGAGCCACTTATTGGAGGCTCCATCCAGAGCAACACCTTAAAGACAAAGTGTCCATGCATGAACGAGATGAAACAATTATTCGAAAAGAAAAACCACTAAAGGGGGGGTGACCCATTCATAGCGATAAGTGAAAAATGGTTTCTAGATATGTTATCTCATCATGGTCATGCTTTTGTAAATCATTTGTTGCATTTTAAAATGTTTCCATCACTTGTTAGGCAACAATGATGTCTGGTCTTATTTTTAGTGGCATGATAAACCGATAACGTGATGTCGTGTTTCCATCACTTTTCAAAGAAAATAGTGTTTGGACTAATTGTTGTAAATCATGTGTTGCAGTGATGATGTGTTTTCCATCACTTGTTGAAGCAACAATGATATGTTGGCCTTGTTTTCGTAGCTGGGGTATTGTGTCCATCTTGATGTAAACTTGACCACCAAGTATGTGTTATAAACTCATGGGAATTATTGGATGCTTGGGTCATTAGTTGGTCATGAAATTCAAGCATGTAATTTGCAAAAACAATGTACTACAGGTTGCAGAGGTTACAAGTATCGGCTCATCGCTTAAGGCTCTGAAGAACAAAGGTGAAGGAGATGGAAGCGAGATCTTTTAGGACACTTGTGATGCAAACAAGGTACAAAGAAGTTGCAGATTATTTTTCGGGCTTTTGGAGGATAAAAATCTCCTTAGTGGGGAGGATTGATCTAGGTGGATCTAGAGATACACATAGGATAAAGAGGGCTTATGGAAGCTCAAAAATAAAAATGATCAGAATGCTTTCAAACTAGGACTAAAGTGTGGACCTCGTCATCCTAATCACGGTGGTGGGAATGGTTCTTCAATCCGAGCTCGTATGAGGGAGAACGAGCCAGTCAAATTTTGGTTGAATTTTGCTGACTCGGTAGGCTTAAGGAGGCAACAATTTGGACAAAATCCGGCCATGGATTGCAGCCAACTTGGGCCAGATTCTGGGCAAATTTGTGGCCTGTTTAATTTGTCCCCTTTGGCAATTTTTCGAATTTTTAGAAAATGACTATTCATTTTTAAAATAAATAAATATATATATATATATATATATATATATATATATATATATATAGATATATATGTATATATATATATATAGATATATATATATATATATATATATATATATATATATATATATATATATATATATATATATATATATATATATGGTTACAGGCCATGACCCCTACCACCTCTGTCGCACCCCAAACTATTACATAACAAAAATTCTATTAAAAGGGCCGATGGGCCATGACCCCCGTCTGGCCCAACTACAGTGACTTAACAAAATAACATTAAATATGGCTTGGTGGCCATCACCTTGCCGAGCCCTCCAACAATCACCGTAACACATTAAACATTTAAATGGGGTTGGTGGGGGCCACCTTCGGTGGACCTGGCCCACACACCCAAACATTACCATATGCCATCGTATTAATATGGAGGGGATAGTGTGAGTTGAACCCATGGCTGGTGGGAGGGACGGCCCCGCCCATGTGGTGGCCTCATATAATGCGCCACATTGAAGCCACTAACATACCATTAATGTGGCCATCTACCATGAACTAAAACAACGCAATGGCCAAATATTAATACTCCATTTCAATTAATGCACCAACCAACGATCAACATGCAATACAGAGGTTATAGGGGTGGGCCACCCAATGCAAAACCAACCCCCAAACAAAGTATACGGAGTTTGTAAAAAAACTAATGTAAGCTAATTTGGGAGGGGCGGGATTTGATCCCCCGACCCCTCCTCAACAAATTGCCTTATTTACCAAAGTGCCATAATGACCTTGTTGGTAACTCCACCGGGAATGTCATATAAATCTAGCATTTGCTAAGTGCACCCAAGGATGGAGGAACCAGGAGTGGGCACGGAATTAGAGGTGATAATTTTTTTATTAATTTATTGTAGGTGGAACCATGATTGAGCAAAATTCTCAAGGGGGTGAAAATTTTGCAGTGTCCAAATTGGACAAATTTTATGTCGATACTACACCTCTTGGGAACATGAACCCAATGGCGCAGTGAGTTTCCTGATCTAAGCAGTAGATTTGCAGAGGACCTGGAGGAGGGAATCTTTGAGGAATCTAGGGGGAGTCTAAAATATTCCTTAAGCCCTAGATTTCCACTTTCTCAAAACTCAGAAATTTGACAGTCGATTTTGCACTACTCGATGCCACAAATCTAATGGTGCGTTCAGATTTTCCATTTGTTCATTTCACTTTTTAGCCACTTTTCTAAGTGGAGTACAAGTGTCAGCATTCAACTTGCGAGCAGTCATTCCAAGAGATTCGACGCCGTGAGATTGATGGTACGAACAACTTCATGAATCTAACATCCTTTTCTTCAGATGGCCCTAGGATGTGAGGTATATCCAGTGTGTTCATGTACTTCTTTTTCTATGCATTGTGCTGCACAGATCCATGTTTGATGTTCGATGTGGGATCCTCTTTCTTACTTGTCTCATGATTCCTACTTGATGTGATGCGGAAGTAGCTGTGTGATGTACTTATTGTCATGATTCGTCATGTTTTATTTGAGATACCTTTGTTGTCATGTGGATGGGATACTCATGTTGTCACCATGCATGTTTGCATTGAGATCCCTTTTATGCCATGTTGGCGGGATTTTCGTTATCATCATGCATGTGTTTGTGTCATACTGGTAGGAGTCCTTTTGACTGAGAATTCTTGTTGCAGAACATCTCTTGGAGCCACCATCGCATGAGGGAATTTTCCTTGTATGATAGCGACATCACCTCTTATGTACATCATCACTATTGACAACACTTAATCCAGCAGCCTACACCATCTTAACACTGGGGCCTGTAGACGTAGTCCCTCCTAGATGAACTCCATTATCAACGTCTTGAGTTTTATGTTGTTGATGATTGTCATGTTCCTCTTATTTACAACATGGAGATGTATTCATTTATGTTTTTTTTTAAATCCAATTTAACACATCGTGAAAGTAAAAGGTCTTGGAAGGGTCTTTTGTCACACCAGGACCCGGATCAAGTGGTATCAGAGCGGTCTTTGCGTGGATGTGAATTGCAGCGTGAATATTGGAATGTGCAGCGATAGAGGATGAAAAAGTGATGTACGAAACCAAGCTCAAAATTTCCAAAAGAGTGGAAATAATGTATGAAATGCTACAGAAAGAGATAGAGGAAGAGGAACGATTACAACTTCATTTGCAAACCACAGAAGAGGTCCTGGAAGAACTGGAGCACAACAGCCAAAGTATTTAATTAGATAACGCTAAATTGAAGATGCTTCTACATGAAGAGGAAGACGAGAAACATAATTTGCTACGACAGCTCCAAGCAAAGGATGAGGCTTTGGAAAAGCTATAGCGTGACCCATGTGAGGTAAAAAGTAGTTCACCAAATTCATGTATGTTTCTTAGTGATGATTTTGTTGTTTTTGAAAATCATACCACAGGAATTGGCTCCAAACTGTTGACGAAAACGGGTATGAAGGAAAAGGCTTGGGAATTAATGGCCAAAGCATTGTCAATCCCATCAAAGTACAGGAATTACCCTGTCAAATAGGACTTGGATATGTCAGAAAAGAAATTGGGGAATGCGCCAAGATAGTTACCAAACCACAAATAATAGATGATGAGAGGCCCTCATGAGTTCTTTTCAAATCGACAGAGGAGGTAAAATATGTTGATTTCCTTTTAGTTTTGTATTTCCATAGTATGACTTCTATTGGAGATTTATAGATCACAATTATAGGGACAAGCAAGAGGCTCCTTACCAGGACGAGGCATGATGAGGAAGAAGAACTTGGTTTTAATAACCAAGGCATAAATCAACCATTGGAGGTTGAGCAGAGACCTAAATTTGTAGGCTTGGGATACACCGAAGGAGAATTCTCGAATGTTTCATATGCTTCCGAGACATCCTCGAAATCATCAAGGAAAGAGAATGTGGGAACACATCCCCATCATCCCATGGCAGTACCCATGGCAAGGAAAGAGCTGAGGCCAGCTCTCATCGCCATACTTACATCAGAGACAACAAGGAAAGGTATAACCACTCTCGACATTCGAATGTTCATTTCGATTATAATCATGATGTTGAAGACAAAGATAAATCATGGAATCGAAGAACATGTACCTTATGTCAATTACATAACCATACATTTTCTAACTGTTGGAAAAGAATGGCATCACTGAAAAGGATGAGGCGTGAAAGACCCTCTCAACAGCAAGTAAAGAAACATGTTAAGAAGATCTAGAGGAAGAAGACCTATTGCAGTCATTGCGACAGAAGTGGCCATCAAAGAGCCACTTGTTGGAGGCTCCATCCAGAGCAACGCCTTAAAGACAAAGTGTCGATGCATGAACTGGATGAAACAATTATTCGATAAGCAAAACCACCACGGGGGGGTGACCCATTCACAGTGATAAGTGAAAAATGGTTTCTAGATATGTTATCTTATCATGGTCATGCTTTTGTAAATCATTTGTTGCATTTTAAAATGTAAAAGTGATGATGTTTTCCATCACTTGTTAGGCAACAATGATGTCTCGTCTTATTTTGAGTGGCATGATAAACTGTGAAAGTGATGTAGTGTTTCCATCACTTGTCAAAGAAAATAGTGTTTGGCCTTATTGTTGTAAATCATGTGTTTCTGTGATGATGTGTTTTCCATCACTTGTTGAAGCAACAATGATATGTTGGCCTTGTTTTTCTAGCTAGGGTATTGTGTCCATCTTTATGTAAGCTTGACCACCGAGTATGTGTTATAAACTCCTGGAAAGTATGGGATGCTTGGGTCATTAATTGGTCATGAAAGTCAAGCATGTAATTTTCAAAGACAATGTACTACAAGTTGCAGAGGTTACAGGTGTCAGCTCATTGCTAAAGGCTTCGAAGAACAAAGGTGAAGGAGATGGAAGCGAGACCTTTTATGATGCTTGTGATGCAAACAAGGTACAAAGAAGTTGCAGATTATTTTTCATGCTTTTGGAGGACCAAAAGATCCTTAGTGGGGAGGATTGATCTAGGTGGCTCCAGAGACACACAAAGGACAAAGAGGGCTTATGGAAGCTCGAAAATCAAAATGACCAGAATTCTTTCGAACTAGGACTAGAGTGTGGATCTTGTCGTCCTAATCGTGGCAGTGCAAACGATTCATCAATTAAAGCTCGTTTGAGGGAGAACAAGCTGGTCAAAGTTTGATTGACTTTTGCTGACTGGGAAAGCTTAAGGAGGCAGCAATTTGGACAAAATCTAGCCACAGATTCTGGCCAACCTGGGCCAGATTTCGAGAAAATTTGTGGCCTGTTTAATTCGTCCCCTTCGGTCATTTTTCAAATTTTGAAAAAATGACTATTGGTTTTTAAATTCAATATATATATATATATATATATATATATATATATATATATATATAGATATAAAATGGTGGCAGGCCATGACCCTCGCCACCGTTGTCACACCCCAAACTATTACATAACAAAATTTTATTAAATGGCCAACGGGCCATGACCCCCATCAGCCCAACTGTAGCCACTTAACAAAATAACATTAAATATGGCCCGGTGGCCATCACCCCACCGAGCCCTTCAACCATCACCATAACACATTAAACATTTAAATCGGGTGGGCGCGAGCCACCTTCGGTGGACCCAGCCCACACCCTCAAACATTACCATATGCCAACGTATTAATATGGAGGGGCCGGTTGGAGTTGAACACACGGATGACGGGAGGGACAACCCCACCCACACGATGGCCTCATATAACGCGCCACGTTGAACCCACCAACATACCATTAATGCGCCCATGTACCATGAACCAAAACAACACAACGGACAAAGGTTATGGGGGTGGGCCACTGAATGTGGACCCGACCCCTCAACAAAGTATATGTAGTTTGTAAAAAAACTAATGTAACATAATCTGGGAGGGATAGGATTTGATCCCCCAACCCCTCCTCAACAAATTTCCTTATTTACCAACATGCCACAACTACCTTGTTTGTAACTCTGCCCAGAATGTAATATAAACCCTACATTTGCCCACTGCGCCCAACGATGGAGGAACTAGGAGTGGGCATAGAATTTGAGGCGATAATTTTTTAATTAATTTATTGCAGGTGGAACCATGGTTTAGCAAAATTCTTAGGAGGGTGAAAATTTTGCAGTGTCCAAATTGGAAAAATTTTATGTTGATCCTACACCTCTCGGCACCACTAACCCGATGGCACAGTTAGTTTCCTGATCTAAGCAGTAGATTTGCAAAGGACCCAGAGGAGGGAATCTTTGAGGAATCTAGGGGGAATCTAAAAGATTCCTTAAGCCCTAGATTTCCACTTTCTCAGAATTTAGAAATTTGACAATCGATTTTGCACTATTCAATGCCACAAATCTGATGGTGTGTTCAGATTTTCCATTTGCTAATTTCACTTTTCAGCCACTTTTCTAAGGGGAGTGCAGGTGTCAGCGTTCGACATGCAAGCAATCATTCCATGAGATTTGACATCGCCAGATTGATGATACGACCAACTTCATCAGTTTGACATCCTTTTCTTCAGTTGGCCCCAAGATGTGAGGTATATCCAGTGTGTTCATGTACTTCTTTTGCTATGCATTGTGCTCCATAGATCCTTGTTTGATGTTTGATGTGGTATCCTGTTTCTTAGTTGTCTCATGATTCTTGCTTGATGTGATGCAGAATCAGCTGTGTGATGTACTTGTTGTCATGATTCGTCATGTTTTATTTGAGATCCCTTTGTCGTCATGTGGATGGAATACTCATGTTATCGCCATGCATGTTTGCATTGAGTCCCTTTTATGCCATGTTGGTGGGATGTTCATTATCATCATGCATGTGTTTGTGTCATATTGATATGAGTCCTTTTGAGTGAGAATTCCTGTAGCGGAACATCTCTTGGAGCCACTCCTGCATGAGGGAATTTTCCTTGTGTGATAGAAATTTCACCTCTTATGTATATCATCACCGATGACAGCACTTAATTTAGCAGCCTACACCATCTTGACATTGAGGCCTAGAGACGTAGTCCCTCCTGAACGAACTCCATTATCAACGTCTTGAGCTTTATGTTGCCGATGATTTTCATGTTCCTCTTCTTCATAGCATGCAGATGTATTCATTTATGTTATTTTAAAAATTCAATTTAACACATCACGAAAGTA
This sequence comes from Pinus tabuliformis, assembly GCA_031772625.1. Taxonomy (NCBI): domain Eukaryota; kingdom Viridiplantae; phylum Streptophyta; class Pinopsida; order Pinales; family Pinaceae; genus Pinus; species Pinus tabuliformis. The sequence continues at coordinate 385,362,431 of CM062805.1, read as the reverse complement.
AAAGGTCTTGGAAGGGTCCTTTGCTACACCTGGACCCAGATCAAGTGGTATCAAAGCAGTCTTTGCATGGATGTGAATTGTAGTGTGAACAATGGAATGTGCAAGGATAGAGGATGAAAAAGTGATGTACAAAACCATGCTCAAAATTTCCAAAAGAGTGGAAATAATGTATGAAATGCTACAGAAAGAGACAGAGGAAAAGGAGCGATTGTAGCTTCAGTCATGAGCCACAGAAGAGGCATTGGAAGAACTGAAGCACAACAACTGAAGTCTTCAAATAAATAACACTGAATTGAAGATGCTTCTACGTGAAGAAGAAGAGGAGAAACATAGTTTTCTACGACAGCTACAAGCAAAGGACGAGGCCTTGGAAAAGATGCAACATGACCCATGTGAGGTAAAAAGTAGTTCTCCAAATTCATGTATGTTTCCTGATGATGATTTCGCTGTTTTTGAAAATCATACCATAGGAATTAGCTCCAAACTGTTGAAGAAAATGGGGTATGAAGGAAAAGGCTTGGGCATTAATGGCCAAGGCATTGTCAATCCCATCAAAGTGGAGGAATTACCTCGTCAGATAGGACTTGGATATGTCAGAAAAGAAGTTGGGGAATGTGCCGAGACAGCTAGCAAACCACCAAAAATAGATGATGAGAGGCCCTCATCAGTTCTTTTCAAATTGACGGAGGAAGTAAAAGATGTTGATTTCCTTTTAGTTTCATCTTCACATAGTATGCTTTCTGTTGGAGATTTGGAGATGCCAATTACAGGGACAAACATTAGGCTCCTTACTAGGATGAGGCAGAAGGAGGAAGAAGAACTTGGTTTTAATAACCGAGGCATAACTCAAACATTGGAGGTTGAGTAGAGACCTCAATTTGCAGGCTTGGGATACATTGAAGGAGAATTCTCGAAGGTGTCAGATGCTTCCGAGACATCGTCGAAATTACGGAGCAAAGAGAATGATGGGAAGACATCCCCATCATCCCGTGGCAGTGCCTATGGCAAGGAAAGAGCTGAGGCTAACTCTCATCGCCATACTTACACCAGAGATGGAAAGGAAAGGTATAACCACTCTCGACATTCAAATGTTCATTTCTATTATAATCATGACATTGAAGATGAAGGTAAATCATGGAATCGAAGAACATGTACATTTTTTGGATTACATAACGATACATTTTCTAGGTGTTGGAAAAGAATGGCAACACACAAAAGGATGAGACCTGAAAGACTCTCTCAACAACATATAAAGAAACATGTTAAGAAGATCTAGAGGAAGAAGACCTATTGCAATCATTGCGATAGAAGTTGCCATCAAAGAGCCACTTGTTGGAGGCTCCATCCAGAGGAGCGCCTTAAAGACAAAGTGTCCATGCATGAACCAGATGAAACAATTATTTGACAAGCAAAAATGCCATGGGGGGGTGACACATTCACAGTGATAATTGAAAAATGGGTTTTAGATATGTTATCTTATCATGGTTGTGCTTTTGTAAATCATTTTTTTCATTTTAAAATGTAAAAGTGATGATGTTTTCCATCACTTGTTAGGCAACAATGATGTTTGGTCTTATTTTGAGTGGGATGATAAACTGTGAAAGTGATGGTGTGTTTCCATCACTTGTCAAAGCAAATACTGTTTTTCCTTATTGTTATACATCACGTGTTGCAGTGATGATGTGCTTTTGCTATGGGGTAAAATGCATGGTGTATGGAGAATGAAAACTACCCTCAAAGGCCTTCTCGAGACCTTTGACAGACTGTAATATTATCTGCAAAAGCTACCAAGTTATACAGATGTTCATCTATCAAATATAAGTTAACGAAGTATGGAAAGAGTATTACCTCAAGTCTCCTTCTATATTTGTTTGGAGATCGCTATGCAGCCAAGAAGAACTCCCTCAAAGTCGGCTCTAAATCAATTTCTGCACAAAGGAAAGGCAAACACAATCACATCCTACAATCTTGAAAACTAATATAAGAATTCACAATGAACATCTATTTATATACAACTAAACCACTCATCTAAACAAGTATCGAAATGAACAACTCAATGAACAATGTTACCGACACTATGGAGTAGGGAACACAACTACAGTTTTGTATTAATAATGGAAGAGTGATTACAACCATCTATTGTATCAACGTTCGCTTGCCCCTTCTTCTTCTCTCTCTCTCTCTCTCTCTCTCTCTCTCTCTCTCTCTCTCTCTCTCTCTCTCTCTCTCTCTCAGCTCACTTCTTCAAGTGTATGACAGTTCACAATAGCTTAGTGAGCTATCCTTTCAAATGCTCTGACCATTTTCACAATAACCCTCACTTTGATTATATAGCAATCGAGTTAGGGTTTCCAAGCTCCTCCTAGAGTTAACTAGGGCAAAATTAATGAACTTGCTATGATTTTCAGCTCTTTCCCATTTGCCTTCTTTTCTTAGATTAGAAATCCTCCAAATATCTTGATTTTGGATGTTTCCTTGCTTTTCTTGAGCAAATTTAGGGATAAATATCTAGATATTTGTGTGTCAATTTGATGGCTTGACCCATTGAACTTCCCTTAATTTCACTAACGCTACCCCTTCACTAGTAACATGAGTTAGTGGGATCACTAACGCTCCCTTAGGCTTGTTAACGCGCTTTATAAAGCAAGTTTTCAGTGTGCAACCAGCGTTAGTGTGGAATCAAGGCCTGCAATTGTGGTCTTTGCTTCAGTCATCATGTCTTTCACCTCTGAGTTGATGAGGAGGTCATTTTGTTGTATAACAGCTTTCCATCACTTTTGGAAGCAACAATGATATCTTGGCCTTGTTTTTGTAGATGGCGTATTGTGTCCATCTTGATGTAAACTTGACCATCGAGTATGTGTTGTAAACTCGTGGCAAGTATGGGATGCTTGGGTCATTAGTTGCTCATGAAAGTCAAGCATGTTACAGGTGTCGGTTCATCGCTTAAGGCTCCGAAGAACAAAGGTGAAGGAGATGGAAGCGAGACCTTTTAGGATGCTTGTGATGCAGACAAGGTACAAAGAAGTTTCAGATTATTTTTCATTCTTTTGGAGGACCAAAAGCTCCTCAGTGGGGAGGATTGATCTAGGTGGCTCCAGAGACACATAGAGGACAAACAGGGCTTATGGAAGCTCAAAAATCAAAATGATTAGAATGCTTTTGAACTAGGACTAGAGCGTAGATCTCGTCGTCCTGATCATGGTGGTGTGAACGGTTCGTCAATTTGAGCTTGTATGAGGGAGAACGAGCCAGTCAAAGTTTGGTTGACTTTTGCTGACTCGGCAGGCTTAAGGATGCAGTAATTTGGACAAAATCTAGCCACTGGATTCTGACCAACCTGGGCTAGATTCTAGGAGAATTTGTGGCCTATTTAATTTGTCCCCTTCGGTCATTTTTCGAATTTTTAAAAAATGACTATTGGTTTTTAAAATAAGATATATATATATATATATATATATATATATATATATAGATATAATGGTGGAGGGTCATGACCCCCACCACCATTGTCACACCCCAAACTATTACATAACAAAATTTTATTAAGGGCCAACGGGCCATGACCCCCACCGTCCCAACCGTAGCCACTTAAGAAACTAACATTAAATATGGCTCGGCGGCAATCACCCCGCTGAGCCCTGCAACCATCACCATAACACATTAAAAATTTAAATGGGGTGGGCATGGACCACCTCTCGTGGACCCGGCCCACACCCCCAAACATTACCATATTCCATCGTATTAATATGGAGGGGCTAGTGGTAGTTGAACCCACAACCAGCGGGAGGGTTGGCCCCACCCAAATGGTGGCCTCATATAATGTGCCACGTTGAACCCACCAACATACCATTAATGCGCCCATGTACCATGAACTAAAACAATGCAACAACCAAAATATTAATATGCCAACCAATGGTCAACATGCAATACGGAGGTTATGGGGGTAGGCCGTCCAATGCAGACCTGACCCCCCAATAAAGTATACGCAGTTTGTAATAGAGCTAATGTAAGTTAATTTGGGAGGGGCAGGATTTGATCCCTTGACCCCTCCTCAACAAATTGCCTTATTTACTAACGTACCACAACGACCTTGTTGGTAACTCCACCTGGAATGTCATATAAACCCAAAATTTGCCTAGTGTACCCAAGGATGGAGGAACCAGGAGCGGGCACAGAATTTGAGGTGATCATTTTTTAATTTATTTATTGTAAGCGGAACCATGATTGAGCAAAATTCTAAGGAGGGTGAAAATTTTGTAGTATCCAAATTGGACAAATTTTATACTGATCTTACACCTCCCGGTGACACGAACCTGATGGCGCAGTCAGTTTCCTGATATGAGTAGTAGATTTGCAGAGGACTCGGAGGAGGGAATCTTTGAGGAATCTAGGGGGAATCTAAAAGATTCCCTAAGCCCCAGATTTCCACTTTCTCAGAATTCAGAAATTTGACAGTTGATTTTGCATTATTCGACACCACAAATCTGATGGTGCATTTAGATTTTCCATCTACTCATTTGATTTTTCAGCCAATTTTCTAAGTGGAGTGTAGGTGTTAGCATTCGACATATGAGTAGTCATTCCATGAGATTCAACGCTGCGAGATTGATGGTATGACCAACTTCAACAGTTTGACATCTTTTTCTTCATATGGCCCTAGGATGTGAGGTATATGCAGTGTGTTCACCTACTTCTTTACTATGCACTGCACAGATCCCTGTTTGATGTTTGATGTGCGATCCTGTTTCTTACTTGTCTCATGATTCCTGCTTGATGTGATGTGGAATCAGCTATGTGATGTACTTGTTGTCATGATTTGTCATGTTTTATTTCAGATCCCTTTGTTGTCATGTGAATGGGATACTCATGTTGTCGCCATGCATGTTTGCATTAACATCCCTATTATCCCATGTTGGTGGGATGTTCATTATCATCCTGCATTAGTTTGTGTCATACTGATAGAAGTCCTTTTGACTGAGAATTCTTGTAGAGGAACATCTATTGGAGCCACTCATGTGTGAGGGAATTTTCCTTGTATGATAGCGACGTCACCTCTTATGTACATCATCACTATTGATAGCAATTAATGCAGCGGCCTACACCATCTTGACACCGGGGTCCAGAGACATAGTCCCTGCTAAACAAACTTTGTTAACAATGTCTTGGGTTTTATGTTCCTCTTCTTTACAACAAGCAGATGTATTCATTTATGTTCTTTTAAAAATGAAACTTAACACATCACGAAAGTAAAAGTTCTTGGAAGGGTCCTTTGTCACACCTGGACCCAGATCAGCTAACAATATGAGTGACCAACACAATGATCTGCCTAAAAGAACCATAAATATACTTGGCATAATATTCATATAGAAACCAAAAGAATTCCTAAGAAAATTTCCCTAAATCCTACCCTAATAGTCGAAAAATAAATTATATAGAGCATCATTACTCTAGAAATGTTGAATCAACCATGTTGGCATAATATGAAATTGGAAATCACATCATCAAGAAGATCAAACCCAATAGTAAGACAAAATTGAATAGAAAGTCCTTCAACAATTAGACAATATTAGAGTTAAGTGTCTATTGGAAGGGAAATATTGATGAACTAACTCTAAAATACATGTTTGAAAAATAGGTCAAATCTATAAAGCACACTTGTGATAGATGGAGAGTACAACAAAAGTTCAAGAAAGGAGCATTGTTGGTAGTAAATGGAGAAATGAAAACCTCATGTTAAAAAGAGATAAGAGCAAGATCAATAGGGAGAGTTTTAGTCTAATGAAATGTGACATAGTGTTGGTATAGTGTATTATGGTGCAAAATACATTAAAATAGAAAACAATGACTCCCAACCAGTATACTCTTCAAGGAGAAAGTGGCTAGCAAGGTAAAAACGTTTATTTCAGTAGGTGAATTTAGAAAAATATTCATTTGGTTCACTTGTGTAATGATATGATATTTTATTTCATGAATACTAATATTAGCTTTACTAATGGTGATGATCCGAATAGGAAATGGCATCAACCTATGGTATTCATCCACCCATGGAATTTACCCATGGTATTGTAAGTGACATCCAACCATGGTATTCATTCACCCATGGTATTGGCTGATGTTATTGTGGCATCCACCCATGGTATTCATTCACCCATGGAATTGACCCATGGTATTGTGACATCCACCCATGGTATTCATTCACCCATGGAATTGACCTGTGGTATTGTAACTAAAAAGACCATAAGTAACAAGTCACATTTTGTAAAAGGACAGATTATCCAACACAATGTAGCCTTTATAGTTATTATTAGTTTTAATAAAAAGTTTCTTTGTGGTTTTATTTACTGTGTGTTCTGTCATTTTCTTTAGATAGCGTTGCAATTCTTCAGATCTTGGGGTCCTCCCCCACAATGTCCATTTCAATCTTTTAGATCTTGGGGTCCTTCCCCAAAGATCTGAATCAACGGTATCAGAGTAGGTTATGATTCCATGGGAATGAGGGTTTGATGCATATTTCAGTTTCAATTTTGCAGCAATATTCAACAAACTTCAGGCATGTGCTACATCCTCCACAGAGCATTTTCTTGGGCCAAGCGGGAAGGATTTTTCCTTTTTCATTTTTTTGTAGGAATGTTTTTGGGCGGCAAGTTTGTAGATGATATCTGGAATTTTTGGTGCAAAATTTACAAAACCAAATATCATATTTGGGTTTCTTGCGAAAAGATACCCAAATTCAAAAAAACAAATTGGCTGAATCAGAGCCTGGATGAGGGAGATATCGTTGATTTAAAATCAGTTATGTTGCAGAAATGTTTCTGATGACAATTCGTGGACGGCGGCTATCCTATGGTTTTTTTGCAATTTTGGCACAAAATTTCAAAAATTGATTTTAGATTTGAGCTCCTCTCGAAAAATTGCTTCATTTCAAAAAAAAATGGGTTGAATCGGAGTTTGGATGTCAGAGATATCACTGTTTTAAAATCAGCTATTTTTTCAGAACTTTTGTGACGACGGAAAAGTTGCAGCGCGAATATGAGATTCTAGAGTGTCCAGATTAAGATTTGCATCACATGGGAAGATGCAAAATGGTCCTTATGTTTCCAAAAATATGTTATAATAAATATTCTGAGTTATATTGACTGAGTAATGTCCATTTTAACTCTGGAGTAGCATTCGGAGCAGGTTCTCTTTGGAGATGTGCCCTCCCACCCTGCTTTTGTAGGCACCTACTCCACATTCATCAGTTTCAGCATAGCAACATGTGGCTTGGGTTCTTTGGAGACGTGCCCTCCCACCCTAGGTTATGTAGGCACCTGCTACTTCATTGACAACCAACATCACGATTATGGATCAACTACACAAAATCCTTGTCATCGAAGTCCATTTGCTAGGTCACACACTGTAAGCATCACAGTTGGTCACATTCATTATAGTGTATCTCTATCCTTGGATCTTCATTTTTCATGGTTATGGGTCATCCACCAACCCACATTTCATCGAAATCTATTTGCTAGGATGCACACTATTAGTATCACAGTTGGTCACAAACATTACAGGGTATCTCTATCCTTGGATCTTCGTTCATCATGGTTATGGGTCATCCACAAACCCTCACCTCAACAAAGTCCATTTGCTAGGTCATACACTATCAGTATCATAGTTGGTCACAAGCATTATAGGGTATCTCTATCCTTGGATCTTCGTTCATCATGGTTATGGGTTAACCACATAAAACCCTTATCTTCAGTGGCTCTTCATATTCAACGAAGGCTTCACAGGAGGGAACTTCATGCAATGGGTACATCCACCCATGGTATTTTCCCATGGTATTGTGATATCCACCCATGGTATTCATTCACCCATGGAATTGACCCGTGGTATTGTGACATCCAACCATGGTTTTCATTCACCCGTGGAATTGACCCGTGGTATTGTAACTGAAAAAGACTATAAGTAACAAGTTGTATTTTGTAAAAGGACAAATTGTCTACCGCGATGTAGCCTTTATAGTTATTATCAGTTTTAATAAAAAGTTTCTTTGTGTTTTTAATTACTATGTGTTCTGCCATTTTCTTTCTAGCATTGCAATTCTTCAGATCTTGGGGGCCTCCCCCACAAGATCCATTTCAATCTTTTAGATCTTGGGAGCCTCCCCCAAAGATCCGGATCAGGTGAACATGTCATAGCTTTGAGAAAGAAATCATATCTTATGAATTCAATTTTAGCAAAAATTAATGAAATTCTCACAATAAAATTAACAACACAAACCACCAATGCCACTTCAAGAAACTTGGTTCAATGTTTTTTAATGAAGCATGTCAACCAAGAAACTTAAAGTATAAGAAGAACATGTGCAACTAGCTAGTGTCTAAGCAAATAAACCTTATGTGTAGTTGTGTAAATTTTTTGGAATATCAATTTTAAGATTTGTATGATCCTAAAATTCCCTTTTGAGATAAAGAAGTAATAGAGGGTGGGGAGATGTTAGAGAGCAGAGTCAACTAGTCTACTAGGCTAATAAGTTGACTAATTGTAATTTTCTAGTTGATCGTGAAGATAAGTTGATTAAATAGTTGAGTTAATTCACCATTGGGATGTGTTAGCCACTAAGGTAGTAATGACACTTGCAACTAATTTCCATTGGTACATAGGTTTACATATATTTGAGCCCATAATGAATTTAGTGGTGATTTATTCTCCATAAAAGAATCACTTATTGTTGGTTTTGTTACTAATTTTCTCCACTTCATCCTTTTATGAGTGTATGCTTTCATATTACCTGTAGGATACTTCTTGTATATTATATCTATGTAACTCCACTACTAGTAACTTATATTATGTGATCCCTCTCATGCATCTAACAAACATGTTTAGTTTCAAGCATGCTTGATCCTATTTTAATTAGATCAACTTATGATTATACAATATAAATCCCAAGGTAGGAAATTGTTGTGATATATAGTGTAGGAAATACGAAAGGGTGGAAAGGTTGTGGTTCTTGGTGATTATAAGACTAGTTTTAAATTGTATACTTAGATTTTATTTTAAGATGCATACAAAGTATTTGATGAAATTCCGACATGGAAAGTGTTTGGTGTAAATCATGTATGTTGAGTGTTTGATTTATGTTTGATACAAATAATTATTGAAGCTATATTAAACTAAAATTTTTACGATATCAAAGCTATTTATTAGTCATAGTCAAGTCCTTTATTCTGAAAACCTTAATATTTTTTGAGAACTCCTTTCATTATCTGATAGATTTAAAACCTAAATTAAAAATTATGTAGGGGATCATTATCAATGGTTGCAACTTCTATTTGAAGATAAACATCTTTCTAACCATTAGTTCTTGTGTGTTGTAGCATTGTAAAATATTCATCACTCAATTTGATTATATTCCCATGTGTTGAAGATTTGATTAATGTATGGATTTCATCTTAACTTTTCTTTCCTTTAAGGATGTAACTAGAAGGTAACAATCTAATCTCATTCTTTTAATCTCTCCTCTACCTATTACATACATTGTGCTGAAATATGAAGAGGTGCTAATGCAAGAGCTCCATGAGTTGGATGTCACATAACTTATTTCCTTCTATATAGGTAAACAAAAGAGGTATCTTCATTATTTGTGGATTACTTAGACCAATGTAATATCACATGCGAATGTAGTGTCTTATAGCAGATTGATATACTTTTTGTATAAGAATTAGTTTCTTATATAAAACATATAACAATTGCACAACTAGTTATATTAGATGCTAATTTGCAGACTCGATGGTTTTTATCCTCCTACACCAAGCTTTTACTAGTGGATCTATTTTCCATAGGAAAAACATTGTGAGGTATATCTATTTTCTATGCTTTTATTTATTCTTCAAATTTCAAACCCTATTAATAATCCAAAACAATTATTGAGGATCCCTTTTTATAGGACATATTTAGATATTTTTGTAAGCCATTGTTCCAAAATTTTGATCATACAACTATCTTGTAACTAGAAATGCAAATTTTTTATTACCTTCCAAAATTTCGATTTCTTATTGATAATACCTTGGATTATAGCATAAAAATATATATTGAGTGGTTTAATATTGATCTTTTTTACATATGTTAGAATATGCATTCAAATTGACATTAGTGTAAGTCTATGAAATGAGATGATATTAGAAAGGTACAATTCAAACCTAGCTCATCTTTTAGATTATGAGAATAGCAATTTTCATTATATTTAGGATACTTTTCTTGAAGCATAATATCACTTAAACTAAAATAAAAGACATCAGTCAAAATATAAATATTGATGCTTTTTTACATATGTGAGAATACTCATTCAAATTGACATTAGTGCAAGGCTATGAAATGAGATGATATTAAAAATGTACAATTCAAACCTATCTCATCTTTTGGATTATGAGAATACCAATTTTTGGTATATTTAGGATATTTTTCTTGAAGCATAATATCACTGAAATTGAAATAAAAGAGATAAGCCAAAATATAATAGTTGGTAATTATGGGAACAACTATCCTCAAAGTCTAAAGATAATTAGAATCATAACAATGTACCACATAACATTTTAAAGAAATGAAGACTAAGGAATCATGTCCAAACTCAAAAGATAGAAATGAAGACAACAATATTTGAGTTTCCTTATCAAGAGTAGAATATAACATCCATTATTTCCAGTTGCCCTAAGTAACTTCAATTAACATAAATTAACATATATTTATTTAAAATAATAGTAATTTTTTATTTTCAATTCGATTATTTTATACCTAAATAATTGTTAGTTAAGATTAACAAATTACACATAATTTTAGTATAACATATATTTATAACAACTTAATATCAAATAAATTCCATATTATAATTAATAAAGTTTATCTATTTATCAAATATTCTTATCATTTTCAATTTCATTAAATTTAATAATTTAAATTAAATAAAAATAAAAATCATAACATTAATCAAAATATCATTATTCAAAGAATTTAGATTTATTTTTAATTATAAAATTTAAACATTATAATTATATAAAAATATTTTTTTTTAATAAAATAGCATACATATATAAAAATAAGTTTTCTAAAATAAAATAACTTGATGACTTTTTAAAAAATAATTATGATTTTTTTTAATATTTATAAATTGATTTTTAACATAAAAAATAAATAAATAAATAAATAGTAATAATATCATAACATTCCTCAAAATATATTATCCTCATCCACACTTTCGTAAAATTCAATAAATTAAATTAAATAAAAAGAAATTAAACTAAATAAAAATAATAGCATTATAGCATTAATCGAAATATCATTATTTTAAAAATCTATTTTTTTCCTAACATAAACTTTAAGCATTATACTTAATTTATAAAAAACTTTTCTCTCACATGTTGGATCGTTTTGAGTACTTTTCGATCACTATCGTTAGACTTTAAAAAAATGATAGTTGGTTAATATTATTGGAATCTTTAAATAATTGTTTTGATCTTAAAACAGATACTTAGACACAATATTATCCATAAAAAATAACGAGTCTATAACAAACTGCATGTAAAGCTCGAACCAACTCCATAACAACCTGCATGTTTAATTATAGTCTTAATCATTTTTACTTTTACAATTTTTAACAGAACATAAGAAAATAGCACCCTAACTACATGAAGTCCAAAATCCTTTCAGTAACACGTTTCATTTCGAATAACAGGAGCCAATAATGCCTACACATGTTCCTTCAGTAAAGCCAAACCTGAATCTTCCAATAAAACAGATTTGATATTGAAAGCGAAACCTAAATCTTCCAGTAAAACAGAGTTGATATTCAAAGAGTTCTGATTGAAATATCACTGACCACAGTCTTACTGTGTTAATTACAGGTTACCCTCTTCCCATATTGAAGCAAAAGAGGAATTACTTTATATGTATATTGAACATGTCTGCAGAGCAGAAAGCATATTTGTCATTTACAAAGAAAAAATAGAAGAAATGGAGATGAAAAAGTGTAAGTTCAGATTCATCTATACAATGGCCTTTAGAGTGATGGTTATTCTTCTGCAATAATATAAGCATGGCATTTCTTTATTGAAGGAAGTTCAGGAGATAGTTGAAATTCCTGTTTTACATAAATTTATTGGGAAAATAAAAAGTATTAATGATCCAACATGTACATAATAATCAAATTTCTGGCCATCCTGTAACTAAGCCAAGCTTAGATTCTCTCTTACCGCTTAGTGTCTCCATTACGTTATCTCTAATAAGAAATTTGTAGTGGCAAGCCTTCGTAGATATCGTCGGTATCTTGGATGTGAGGATTGTCGATGAGAATAAAGTCGGCTTTACATTTCACGCTGATTGTCTGCAGAGTTTCTCCTTTTCCAACGATGTATATCTCCTCGCAGGGCCGTTCCTTGTTGACGATCGGCCTCGCTGTAGCAAGAACTGCCATAAACAAAATGGCGAAAAAGAAAGAGAATTTCATTGCTGGAACAGCTGCCATGGTTATTGAATGTATAGCCTCAGAGGAAGAATACAGAGAAGATATCAGATGATATTCAAATCACCTTCTAAGGATCGAGGGGCGACGAAGAATATTTGTAGGCAGATGGGATGGGACGGTATCGAGGATGATGAGTATAATTTCAATGTATGGGGAAGATATTATAAATGCAGGGGCGCAGGATGGCAAATTGGATATCAGGGGTTTTGTGTGAGTGTTTTCTATGGAAATTGGAACATGTCGGTGGCTTCGTACGTGTGTAAATTGACCGCATGTTAGGTTTATCACCTCAGACTTTCAGAATTAGGTGGCGACCTTGACTATTCAACAAACCCTAATATTAAATTTAAGAGGTTGCATTAAAACCGGAGATTAATATGATCAAATAATGATTAAAAAAATACTCCCTTGACCGAGTAGAGCTCCGGATCCCAACATCAAGTGACTATATCTATATATATATAATTGCTCACTTACCATGACATGACATAAGAAGATAGAGATGCCATAATTTATATCACTGTGACCGAATACATTTAAATAATAGAAAAAAGTTAAAAACTCGCACATGTGCACAATTGAAAATTAGATTGGTATCTTAACGAAGACAAGTACGGAGCCACGTCAATTGATGCGTAAAGCCCAAATAAAAATTAGCGTGCAGTAGTGTGCAGATGTGTTTTATCGAAAGGAAAAGATTCCATTATTTGTTTGTGAAGTTTGGTTTTCCTAATTTTAAAATGGTCGATTCTCATGATTTTGTTTCTTTGATTTTCATAATTTTGATTGTTTTTTATACATTTTAAGATGGGGATGATTGTCAACTTTGGTATGTTTGATAGGCTTCAAAATTTCTATAATCATATGAAGATGACCTTTTTAATATATTAAAAAAGTTTTAAAAAAATTATAATATTGTCTATAAAAAAAAATATTATCAATTATTCATAATAATATATTATTTTATTTTTCCAAACAAAAATATTGACTTTTTTTTAAGGAACATTAGAATCACACTATAAAGGATTATCATATAATTGTCATGTTTTTTAGCCATACAAATTTTACGTACATAATTTTTTTTTTGCGCAAACTACACCTAAGTTTTTCAAGTTATTATGTGTTTAATTTTGAGAGAATACTAACTAACAATTGTCCCAAAAGGTACAAAGAGAGGTCGATAGGATTATAAAGGGTCTCATGCACCCATCAATATTGTATGCTAAATTAACGCTTAACGGGTGGGTGACTCGTTACACCAGTCGCTTTGTCCCATCTACAGAGCAGTACCTGATATTTCCAATGTTATGCACAGAGTATTGTCTCTGACATGTTCACAAACTACAGTTTTTTTATCATAGTGCAAATGAACAGTTGTGTAAGGCCTTAACAGTTGTGTAAGGCCTTAGCCTCATTGTACTTTTGCAGTGTTTATTAGTCCCTCATTGCATTTTGTATGGCTGCCATTGTCAGCTCCCCTGTATTGGGTTCCTGCAGATCCCCTTCACTGCAGTGAAGTGGAATCAGGAAAAGAGATGCATGCAGGGTCACCAGTGATGATATCTCCATTGAGCAATGTTACAGTTTCTCCAAGCCTGTCTCAGGCAGCAAGTTCAGGAGAATCTGGGCTTGAGCAGTGCCAACCATGGTCTTTCACCTTCAAGGAGCTCTATACTGACATCTCGGCTTCGTTCTAATCGTGATGAGGATCACCCACCAATGCTTCAGTGCTTCAGTGTTAGATATATTTATAACTTCTTGTTAGAACAAAACAGTCAATTGAATTAGCTCTCCTATATACAAAACTCATGGTGTATCCAACCATGACAACCTATTAAAAACATCCAACGAATTACACAAATCTAAGAATGGGAATTTTATTATCATACATCAAATGTGCCAACACTGGTCCCTTTGTTTCTTATTTTTTCCTGTTATTCTCAATTTCTTTTTCCTCTTACCGCCTGACTTTGAACCAGTCCAACCTGTTGGATTTGTAATAACAATATGACTAGTGAATCAGCTTCAGGGATGGAATAGAGGGCCAATATAGTTAAAAAATTTGCAAAATCTTCCAGATCTTTTGTTGAAAGTGTGAAGATGGGTGGGGTTGTGTGAGAACCGTCAAATTTGACAAATGGTTTTGTTTTGAAATTCCAACCATGATCAGCTTAGCAGAGGGTCTTTGACATGGGGGTATGTGCAAGATGGTGTTGAAAATGGTGCATTAAGCGAACATTTGGGCTCCTCTTACATCAGCCACTTGGGAAGAAATGCCTGAGGTCAACAATCATTACACTAATGTCATCTCGTGTGCCTCTAGCTGCAGAAAGCTCCACAAGCTCTTTGCATGCTGCCATGGGACGTCGCAAAGGCATGTACTGCAACCCGGGGCTTTTTGTATTCTCTTTGAAATATTTGTCATAGCATCCCATAGTGTTAAAGTTGCCATCCCATAGACTCCTGACTTTCATGACCTTAGGTACGTCTCCCAAAGAAATTTTCCTTGCCTTAGGTGGTGGGCTAGCATCTTCATTCCATGCTTCTCCTCCTTCGAAAAGTTCAGGAGGACTAATAGCTCCTTGCTTTTTTTCTGTGCAAACAGTCCTGACAATGTCTACTGCCTCCTGATTAGTGACCTGATAGAAGTATTAGGGGAAACAGAATCAGCTGATTGAAACAGTCATGCTTACAATTTAGATGAAGAAATACATTTAAAAAGTTCACTGTTTATGAAAGTACAGAATTCAGAGGAAAAAAAATACTTTTTTGTGAAGTGCTCAAGTCCACTACAGAATTCAGGGGAAGAAGATACAAGGGACTCCATATTGCGAGTATGTGAAGATAAAATTAACGTGTAAACACAATCCATGAGCTTAGATGATGAACAAACATTACTAAAAGAGAAAGCACGGAAACAGGCAGGATACTTTCCTACAGTGTCAGTTCTAACAAATTTGTTGGTTTGAGATGGTGAAACTCAGGGTTCAAAGATAGCTTCGTGCTTACTGGGAACGCATGTTCCCATCAAGATCTTAGATGGAGAATTTGCAATACTAGGTGCCCTGCCTAAGAAGTACAAAAGGCAGCTAGAGTTCATAGACAATTAATGGAGAAACGTGTCAGTTCTGACACAACATTGTTTTGGTTTTGAGCTGGTGAAGACTCAGGGTTTCAAAGGTAGCTCATGTTACTGGGAACCCATGTTCCCATCAAGATTTAGATGAATAATGTGCATTACTAAAGTGCCCTGCCTACGAAGAACAAAATTCAGCTAAAATTCACACAGAATTAATGGAGAAATGTGTCAGTTCTGATACAATTTTTTTTGGTTTTTTGGTGGCGCAACTCTGTTCAAAGGAATCCATGCTTACTAGGAAGTTGGGAAACCACGTTCCCTCCAAGTGCCAGTTTTGAAAAAGCTCCATGAGCTCCTATTTCTAAATTGGTCCCTTTTGAATGTATGCAAAATCAAAATTACAGAGAGTCTGTTCTGAAAAATCCACTTGCAGTGTTTGACAATTTTGTTTCTTCATAGAAAATTCATAAGAGTGCAAACTTTGAGGCCGGATTAACAAGCTTTCATGTGCCTTGAAATTGAAACATAAGTGTGAAAGCAATTTGAAAAACTTAAGCATACCTTCTCCCAAAGTCCATCAGATGCCATTATTAAAAATTCAGAGTCAGATGTAATGGGCAGCTTTCTAATCTCCGGTTCTGCTGATATCCACCGTTTCAAGTGTATATCTCCTATACTTCTCGACACAGCTAAGGTTCCCTGTACTCGCCAAGCTCCCCCGTGAATATCCACGTAACCACCCTGCCACAGCACCAAAAGTATATTAGTAAACCCGTTAAAGAATGGACGAATAGATTAATGATGCGTCTAGCATTTGGTTGAGTCATAACCAGATTTTCAATCCTCTCCCTCTCTTCCTGCCTTCCAGGTCTATGATCACAGGTAATTGATTCAGCGTTACCATTCCTGCTGAGAACTGCCCGGCAGTCACCCGCATTGGCCACAACTAAGCAACCATTTTTTATCAAGGCAGTCACACAACAAGCCCCACTGCTTACACCCTGTGTCAAATAACTCAGTCAGATTCAATTCATAACAAGAAACTCATGGCTTCCAAAATTGCAAGCCTGAGGATTTTGTTAAGTCAACGAGATTCAATCCTAAAAAATCAGTTTTTCCTATTTAGGCCTAAGAAATTTCCTTGCCCAACTTGTCAAGCAATGAAATAAACATAAAGAATCATTAAAAAAAAATGTCAGCATATTTAATGCATCAAATGGTTAGAATACCAAATTGTCCACCAATCAAATAAGCTTTAAACAAGAACCCATACTACACTCAAATATTGCAACCTCTATGACTTTACCTGCTCCAAAAATTCTTTATCTGTTTCCAAGTACCCAGCTTTAACTGCCTGCTCTATCTCACAATCTTCTTTTTCTGACTTGAGCATCAAATCCACAATCTTTTGTCCAAGTTTCTCAGCAACAAAATCAGCAGCTCTACGACCTCCGTGTCCGGCATACACACCAAAGAAAGCCTGAAAAACCCAACATTACCCCAAAATAGAAACCATTTAGGTTCGTCTCAAAACAGTTAAAAGCCAATCTGCAATATCTTTGATTGTGAATGGTCGACCTGCAAATGTGGTTCTATCTATCTAATCCAAGGTAGAACTGATGGTTTGTTGAGAACTTGAGAACTGAGGCAGGTTAAATAAAGTAACTGGATAGCAGGTTAAATAAAGTAACTGGATAGTCTTTTAGGAAAATAAAAGAAAATTTATAGGTGCTTTTCTGTAGGATGCTCTTCTGTTATTGCAGGACATGAATCAGAGCTGCATAGATAAATTTGCAAAGAACACTTTTAAGTAAGAGAGTAAGTAAGATCCATTACAAAAATAATTTAGAGCCGCATCAAGTCAATGCTTGGAAAAGTATCCAAGTTTGGTTTGCAGAAATTTTTAATCCACTGGGATTGCTGGGACTAAATAGGAGCCTAAATGTCAGATCTGCATTCATGCATTTCAACCATGAGTCTCGCCAGTTCAAAATGATGAGAATGGCAGATCTCCTTAGGTGAATATGCAGGTATGCTTCCGCCAAACACAGAAAAAAAGTAATGTAAAGAATTCTCAGGTCATTGGGATCACCAAGGCTAAATAGAGGACTTCTAATCATTGGCATTATCCTCACCATTATGATGCCCGTGTTACATAGCATAGCATGAGTAGGCCTCCCAAGTCACCGAGAGAACATGAAAACTTGTTGAATCTGAGCCCTGAGTCAAAATCAGAATCCAACCAAACTGGAATGTGGGAACCTAATAAGTTCAGAGTGTACATTTGACATATAAGTCTCACCAGGCATCCATTCATCAGATACATAAGAAAAAATATTTGTGTGCGATTTGAAGAAATTTCGGGTCATTAGGATCAGCAGGGCTAAATAGAGGACTTTTAGCAGCTGGCATGGAATGACCATGCCCTTGTAAGTTGTTATGACCATGCGTACCTCTCACTTACAGATTAATGTAAATGGCAACAACAGCCATAATAAACATATTTCAATGTTATTACCCAAGGATCATAGGCTTCGTGAACAACAAGATCCAGAGCGGCATCTGTAAACCCTAAAGCAACACCTCTCTCTGCAGGACGAATTGCTACATCTTTCATCTGTAGTCTAGCAACTTTCTTGAGCTCATCATGAGAAAGAGGATCAAATACAACTATCTCATCAAGTCTATTCAATAACTCTGGCCTGAAATGTCTTCTAACCTACAACAATATTCAAAGGCATGTCAAAGCACCGCAGCCAACTTCGTGATATAATTATATGAAAAAGATGCATACACAGAGTCCAGGAATGCGTGTACAGCCTTCAGCAATTTTCCCAAGGCAAAATTTCTCAAGCCGGTTCGCGAACCGAAGCTTCTTAAATTTCACAGAGTAAAAAGCGGTGCCAAATATTCTTTACAGTGCCTTCAAGAGACCGGAACCAGCTGTCGCTTCAAACACATACTGAACTTCAAAATCTCGAAAATGTTAACAGAAAACCTACCAAATTCTCAGCCATAAAGCAAATTACCTTTCAGACAAAGCCGAAATTTCTAGCTGTGAAAGAATTCAGCAAAGAAGACTTCAAAGGAAACGCCTTTTTGCACTTTATTTAAAGCTTCAATGTACCGGCAATTAAAGAAAGCAGTCCATCCTGCGGGAAAGCAGTCCATCCTGCGGGAACCGCCCGCATTGAACCCCAGCCGCAACCTGCAAGAAACCCATCGACACGTTTAAATCTTTAACCATTATCGTTATCAATAAACAGACAAAATAATAACTAAAGCAGCTCCTGCGGTACGAAGAGCATTCGACCTCACAAATCAAAACGATAGCTCTACCTCAGAAATTAAACCGACAGCTCAACTTCCGATTGATCTTTTGCAGAATTTAGAAAAAGAAAATGCCAAACCGACAAAGAAACTTGCATTTTCTGCCGCCAAAGCCAAAGAATTGTACGAGGAGCAGACCTGACAGAAAATAAAACCAAAAATCAAGCCCTGCGAGCTGCAGAGCGACGACGGCCTCAATTCCGCGGAATTCACCGGTAAATCCAGCGGTTTATCCGCACACCGTAAAACGGAGGAGCAAAAACAGAGCCAGCTATACTGTAAGTCTGCACATTATCTCTTTGCCTCCGCTGAAGGTAGCCATCCAAATGGTTTATCAATTAATTCTGTAATGTTCCAGATGTGCCATATCCCTTTCCACTGTCCACCACCGCCCACTCCCAACGAAAACATCGGAAAAATTACGGGAATTCATGCTGCTTATGCGAACGAAGCCGTTGCAGAGGGAATTGAAACGATGGAGCGAGAAGAGGCGATCGACCAGGTGTCAGCGTGAGAATCAAGCGTGAACAAACACTAAGCAAATTGCCCAGTCCGCCAGGTGTCAGCGTGAGAGTCAAAAGGACGACGAAAGCCCCTTTCAAAGGAAGGCCTATCGGGCTAATTAGCTTAATTGTAGATACCATTATGAAAGAAAAATTATAGTACACATTGAGACATTTGCTAGAGGGAAAAATTTTTATCAAAACACTCTATGACTAATTCTTTTGTTTTATGAACCTTTAAGATTATGGAAACTTAACATATTTTAACATTATTGTATTTATAGTTGATTACTAGGCTAATGTGTCTATGATTCAGAGGTTTGTAGGATTTCAAAAGACAACTTAGTGTCTCCATTCCATGATCCAATAGGTAGCCACGAAATAATGCATGAAAACAATTCTTTTAAAAGTCCATTTCTCCAAAATTCCAATAGAGAATGTGTCCATTTAACCTCAAAATTAATTAAGTGCATTTACAATACAAAATATTAAAAATAAAATGAAATGCACAAAGATGGATTAAGATTTTTCATGGAAACCACATGCGCGCGACCTCAATTAAATATACATAATATACAATATCCATATATATTTCCAGAAGTAAATAATAACATATCTATAAATAACAATAGAGCATTCATATTTTTAACAAAATATAGTCTAAGAAACTACTTGTAAATGAGCAATTTGAATCCTCACAACCATAAGGATCTAATATATATTCCACCCCTCAAAATAAGAAGAAGGTAATCCCTTTCTCTTCTTGGAGTCCCTCTCGGGTATTCTTTCCTTTTCTCTTATAACTCATCGTAGAGATATTCCAACCTTCATATTTCCTTCAATATAGGTAGAAAAAAGTCAATTTGCTAAATGCTTTCTAGGAATAGAACACACGAATAACACTTAACTCTCAACACATGAAATGAGTAACAAATATTCAGCGAGTGAAGGATTTCAAACTAATTGAGCCTCCATGCTCACTTACAACCAACTTTTGTTGTAATAGTGTTGTCATTAATTACAACAAGTGTCATTTATGTCAAAGGGGATGTCTAAGATAATAGCAATGTCATTCATGAATCAAGGAATGCAATATAATAGCTAGGTATTTTGCATGCCATCAACGTGAAATTAGAAGAGGTATGAGGTTTAGTGAGTTTTTCACGAGGCTATGATGCACTAAATAACCTTTGGATAGCATGCTAGGATTTCAAAATATATGTCGAAGACAATAACAATGTCATTCATGAATCAAATAAAGGATTATGAAAGATATATCTCTTGCATACCCTCATCATGTGAAGACAAAAGATATATGAGGTTTATTGTGATTTTCATAAGGTTATCATGCACTGATGAACCTATGAACAAAATGGTTGGGTAACTCTTATCCATACCTTTCCAATGGTATATCCCACTCTGAAAAGCACCTCTCGAATAAGAGGCTATGGCCATTTGAAAATTAACACTTATAAAGGACCAAAACTATAGGGAAAAAATCCCACTAATGTCAATCTCTTAAATAGTGCACAAATTTTGGAAGAGTCTGTGGATCATTAATTGAATCATGGATGGTGACTAGATATGCATGATGTTTAAGGTGGTTAAAGGTCATGCACCTTGCTCATATATAATGATGAGTGTATGCCAACATGTCTACTAGTTAACCAAGAGCGACCTCACAATAGTGGCAAATCCCATTATGAAAGGCACGGTATTTGTTTAGATGTTTTAGGAATAATTAGGCCCCCGTACATAATCACCCATGACATGGTAGAAAGGATGAAACTTGTCAGCATTTGGTTGGATGACTTGGCAATGACATGCCCCCTACACATTCATCCATGATGCAGCAACAAGGATGACATGGTGCATTTTGGTTGGATGAGGTGACATCAACATGATGGTGTGGCACCTCTAGGTACTTCCATGCGACATGTCCGAATAGTATTTTATGGTTGTTCAAACGATAAAAATGGGCAACACATGACACCTACCATGGACTACCATATGGCATGATGATGTCATGTTGATGTAATCATTCATGTGATCATGGCCCTCTAGGATAGGGTCACATGCAGATGGTCACATTGAACAAACAATTGAGCCCTTGATGCCACAATGAAGGTCATATTGTGATAAAACTTGGTCACACTAAACAAAGAGTTGAGCCCTTGAGTCACGACATATGTCATAAGGTCGTCACATTTGTGTGTTCATATGAATTAATATATGGGACTATTGGTGCATATTATGCCCTCCCTTGTTAGCTTCATATGCTTGGGATTGCTAAACTGATATATATATATATATATATATATATATATATATATATATATATATATATATATATATATATATATATATATATATATATATATATATATATATATCTGTGTGTGTGTGTGTGGAACAAAAGTGAGTTAGTGAAGAAGCAAAAATGATATACATCTGAGGTTGATAAGTCATTGCTTTTGAGCTTGGAGCAATGCCAAAGGCTAACATTTGAGTGGCTTGAAAGTCGACAGTGGAGGTTGTTCACTGTTCTAGTTATACCTTTTTTTGTTTTGTTTTGGTGATGTGGCTCTCAGTCAAGGGCACGCGAGTTGACCATGAGTTATATGGATGGATTTAATAGAGCCTGAGTTCTGTTATAGTGGTATGCTTATGTAATAATGTGTGGAGGGTTTGAGACTTCAAATGTTTTTTTTTCATACATATAACATGTGTTGATGGTTGGTCCTGCGGGTGGGTTGATACCCAATTTCTTTTTGTATGCTACAATCTAAATACGTATAGTAATTCTCTGCCACCAGTCATGACTTAGAAAATAGGTTAGTTGGTTTTGTGGTATAGTTTTTTCAGTGATGGTCATGGATTCAAGTCCAACTAGACTCAGCTAATTTTTTTTATAACATTTAATTCAATATTTGATTATATATGGATTTTGGGCATTTCTGGGCTCATTTCTAATCCAAATTAGATTTCAAAAGAAGCATGGTGATAATGGTTCAATGATGAATAGTTCTAAAGGTACAAAAAGCCTTGATGATGTTTTCTTGATGTTCAAAATTAGAGGTATGTGTTTTGGAAGCTTATAAGAAAGTTGCAGTTGATGTTGTGTATATGGCAAAAACAAGTTTTGAGTAGGGTTTATGTGGCCAAATTTATAAACAAGTTGGAATAGAGTTTGGAGAGGGTATGATAGGTTAATGAAAATAGATTGAAAATATTAACTTGTTTGGTTTGAAGACTTATATTGATTGAAGAGCATGTGGATCCAGTTTGAAAGATTTGAAAAAGTGGTCCACAAGAAGTTGAAAGAGGAGGTGGTTGCCTACAATAAGGTTAATTTCTCAATTATGTCAAAGCATAGAACAAGTCTAAGCTTACTCATGTATGAGTTTGGTGCCTCAATCATATTGTAGCTTATAGTGAGTAGCTTCTTGCACATTTTCTAGGTTGGTGCATCAATATGATTGTAGCCTACCACAAGTGGTTTCTTTCATACATTGTGGGTGGGTGCCTATAGCAGGTTGAAGCCTACAAATATATGTAATGAATTGAATTGAAGAAGAAGAATATTTTTTTTTCTCGTGTATGGGTTTGCACGTAAAATCGTGTGTCCTCTTGTGTTGATCTGATGGATTCTTGATGCATTACTCTGTTTATTTATATGTTGCAAATAGTTAAGATTCATTGCTACATAATTTTTCATTGATAAGATGTTGTGAAATAATAAAATTTCTTCCACATTGATTCACACCCCCCACATGTGTGATCTTTGGTCTAATAAGTGATTTGTCCTCTTGTGTTGATCTGATGGATTCTTGATGCATTACTCTATTTATTTATATGTTGCAAATAGTTAAGATTCATTGCTACATAATTTTTCATTGATAAGATGTTGTGAAATAATAAAATTTCTTCCACATTGATTCACACCCCCCACATGTGTGATCTTTGGTCTAATAAGTGATTTCAGAGTAGGCAACTTCATGAATAGTTAACTACTAGAAGGTTTATTTAAAGAAAATATGGCCACAGTTAGAGTAGCAGGAAAGCCCATGTTGTTTGATGGATCCAACTATGATTTCTAAAAGATAAGGATGCAGACCTATTTCATTTCCTTCAGAGTTGATATTTTGGCATTTGTAGGGACCGAGTTGAGTGTTCCCAATTCTATTGTGATAGATGTAGTTGATGATGCACTCTAAGCATCCAATGTACAAGCTAAGGATGTTATTCTAAGTGGTTTATCAAACAAGGTTTGTCAAATCAATGAAATGTAAGTCAACTCATGAGGTATGAAATAATCTCAAAACTTATTATGAAGGGGATATGAGGATAAAAGAAGAAAGGGTATAATCTCTGAGCGCCCAATTTGAAAGTTTAAAGATGGAAGAAGAGGAGAAAATCACTTCATATTTTCTTCGAGTGGACAATTTTGTCAAATCCATTGTAGTTATTGATGAATATTTTAATGAACGTGCTATTTTTCATAAGTTATGAAGATCTCTTCCATCAAGATTCAATCCCAAAGTATCATTCCTTGAAGAAATAATAGATGTAGATAAAATGAATATGGGTGTACTTCATGGAAAATTCTCAACATATGAATTAAGGATAAAGGAGGATGGATCCAGAATTAAGGAAGCATAATTTCAAGCATCCAATTAAGAGAGAAATAATGAAAATCAAGAAGACTCTAACTCTAATGAAGAAGAATCTAAGTTTGTGTGGAAGCTCATAATAGGAACTAGAGATTTCGAAGGTAAGTTCTCTTTTAAGTACATTGAAATTGAAAGGACAAAACATTATGCTTCTAAATTCCCTTATGGTAAAATGAATGATAATAATGATGAGCCAAGATTCAATTCTATGCATCAAAAGAATAATCAAGCCAACAAGAAGAATAATTTTCCACTCAAAGGAATAAAGTGATTATGAAAACAATAAAAGTGTAACCGATGATGAAAGAGGTGAAATATTGTTCATTTCCATGACAAAAGAAGACAACCTAGAAAAATATTATGAAGGAGAACTTAGAAGTGCATTTAAGGAAATAAAGACCCTTAGAAAGAGGGAAGGGATACTAATGTAGAAACTCTTAGACTAAGAATTGAATGAAGATATCATTATTGCTCTCAAGATTGAGCTAGAAGAATATTAAAGGATAGATGAAGTTTTGTTAGGAGAACTACAGGAGAAAGAACAAATTTGTGTAATATTATAAGAAGAAGTTTTACTTTTTAAAAAATAATAAGGGCATATAAAACACAACTTAAAGCTTCATTAATGGATAGATTCTCTAGATCACACTCTCAACATGCAAAGGCCTCCCCACATTAAAGAAAATTTTGGTTATGATGGAGGTTTTGAAGCATCCATGAGAAAAGGCCTCCCAATCACATCAAAAGAAGAAAATTCCAAGAAGCTCGACTATATATTCATTCCATCCAGTAGCAAATCCTTTGCAGATCCCAAAACAATAATGAATCAACCCAAGCATGTTCATTTCAATGGTTCTCAAGATGATCCCAAGAAGAAACAAGGTAAATTAAATTCACAAAAGGAAAGGAAACAAAATGAAGGAAGGGAACCTCCCATGTAAAGGAATCTTGATAAAGGATCCACAAGCATCAATGACGTAGGTGTTCAAAATTCGGGAATGAATGGGGCTCCTCCAAGGAATAAATTTAGAAGATCAAGATTACCTTATACCTCAAGGTATCAAAATAAGTTCTTTTGTTATTGTTTTTCATGTAAATAAATTGGGAAGAAAAGAACAATATTGTTGGACCTATGATATGATCAAATATAGAGGATATGATTAGGTGCATAGATTGAGGCATATGTATTAAGTTAGAAGAACACATCATCCCTTTCTGCAAGTTTTGAATCCTAATATTGTGTGTTGTATATGTCACGATGAAGGACACAACATGTGTTTATAGACTAAAGAGAGAAGCACTTGCCTTTAATCTATGAAGAAACACTATGAGATGGAGCATGACACAAGGAGATTTGTGGTTAGATATAGTCCCTTAGATCTAATCCCTTAGTGAAGGCTTCTTCAAGATCATAGATTTTTGAATCAAAACTTGAATAAGCAATATTATATAGAAATAATGAGCAATTGCAAGAATAAATGTAGCATATGACAAAGGGATATTCCATTTACATTGGAAAATATAACTTGATGATGGTATCTCATATGTAAAGTAGTGTAAGGATAGGTGAAGATGATGGCAAACATGTACATGTAGAGAGCTTATCCGAGTTGACTTCGAAGATAGGAAAAATCAATGAAGAAGAAGAGTAGTCCAAGAAAAACATAGTCTTAAGGGGAGACTCCATCAGGTTCACAAAAATACATTAACAAGAAGCATTGTCTCAGTGGAAGCCTTTATCAAGTCCATAGGAAAGTACACAAACATTTTGATAAGTATTGCCTTAGGGCGAGGTAGGCTCTATCAAGTCCATAGAAATATTCATGAATAGTTGCAGGCAGTCATAGATAATGTAAGCATATCCTCAGGGGTGGAATTCACCATATTTACAAGTAAGTTTAACAACATGTATAGAATGCAAACATTGAAAAATATGGAAGGTATTTACAGGAATAGGAAGGTAATATCAATGGGACTCTACTTATAATAGGATTAGGTTCACACATAACTATGAAATCAATAGTAGAAAACCATTCCCCTTTTCCATTGATGTCAAAGGGGGAGAAAATGCAGACATTGATACAGACATTGACATATATTGAGGAGTAGGAGATAATGATATATATTGAGAAAGAAAATTGGAGATAAAATGCATATATTGATTGAAGGAAACATCTTTACACATAGACAAGGGGAGTCCTCAACACTATGTGATGAGGAGTTTGATGCATGTCAAGGAGAACTTGGCCTATTGACATAATGACTATCAATGTCTTGTAGTGTTTCCATCAATGACAATGGGAGAGATTATTGCACATAGTGTTTCTACTAATGGAAACAAGTGTCATTGATGTCAAAGGGGATGTTTGAGACAACAATAGTGTCATTCATGAATCAAAGAAAGCAATATGATAGTTATATCTCTTGGATGCCCTCATCACATGAAGTCAAAAGAGGTATGAGTTTTATTGAGTTTTTATATATGATATGATTCCCTAATTAACCTATTAAAAACATGGTAGGATGTCTAAAGCGATATCCAAGACAACAACAATATCATTCATGAATCAAAGAAAGCAGTATGACAACTAGATCTCTTGTGTGGCCTTATCACATGAATACAAAACAAGTATGAAGTTTATTGAGTTTCCAACAAGGTTATGATGGCCTAATGAAGCTACTAAAAACATGATTTTATAGTACTCATTGATACCTTTCTAATAGTATATCTGATGAGCTCCAGTATTGCAACAAGAATGCTGCAACTCCCAAGGCTACCAACTTTAATTACGAAGTTGAGGTTCACACAAACTTAAGAGGTGTTGGCATTATATGTGAAACATACAACGTGCCCTTATTTTGTTTATTTGATGTAATGGAGTGAATTTAATGAAATCAAAGCCTAAACTAATTGCAAAAAAGGAATTGTTACTTGATTTGCAAGAAATGGAAATGCTACTTTCTCAACTTGTAAATGCTAACTATCAATTTATTAAAGGACAAATGTTAATCTACTTGTAGAAAGAAAGTTATTTTATCTTGCATAATTCACCAAAATGCCAATCATAATTGCATCCACCATCTACCTAGTTCACACTTGCTTTTAAATTAGTAACCTACTTGCATCATACTTGTGATAAAGAAGCTAAGTCTACTATGTTTTTGCAGTGAATAAAAGGAAGGGTTGGAGTGGCTTAGGAGCTTCCCCAGATCATAAAACCATAGTTGGGGGTCATTATTCATCTAGAATAAGTCACATTTGTAGTGGGAATCAAAATGTATGAAATAAAATGGTGTTATAAGTTTTCTAGAGGAAGTTATGGGTTTGCTATAGGAAGTTGTAGGTTTGCTACATGAAGTTACAGGTTTTCTAGAGGAAGATATAGGTCACTAAGTGACCAAGGAAATAAAATTAAAATGGGATGAGACAATTTTTTTTATTGATTAAGATGTATCAGCTCTCCATTCCAAGTGGAATTACTCCAAAATATCCTTGCTCACATGTGCTCAAAAATAGGAAAAATCACTACTCTAAAATTTGGAAATTCGAGAACTAGTGAGTTAGTTAACCTATCCAATTCCTAACTTGAATGTTTTTATGACATAATCCAAGTGGAATGGCACAAATGAAACTCATTAATATGTTCTAAAAAAAAGTAGAGAATTACTACTCTTTGTTATAAGGGACTTCCAGAAATTTTATATTTGTAAATAAGTAAACTAATCCAAGTATCTCAATGATGACTATGACCTTCCAAAGTTGTTCCAAGGATGAAATATTTCTTGTGACTCTGTAAATAACCTGTAGAAGAACTCACTTCAACCATTCAATCGTACAACAAAAAATAATCAATACGAAATGCAGAAATAAGAAAAATAAGAACAAAAGATGCATGTGAATAAGAAGTGAAAAGAAGAAAAGTAAATTATACAAAAGGGCTTTGAGGGTCTTGGTGTAACACCCCTTCCTCCCAGGTCCACCCAATCAATCGACCAGCTGGGGTAAACATGCAATGAGAGAGGCTACTATAAGGGATTCAACATCCTTGGTGACCTTAAGGAAGTGGAATCGATAGGACACCTTAAGAAAACCCCTCCACATCAACAACAACACCTTAATAAGACATGTCAGCCACTCAGACACCTTGTCCCTGAGTACCATTGATGATTTAAGCATTTTAACCCTTGTTCTCTCACATGCTATGGGAAAGACAACATCTAGAAGCCAAAGTTGCTCTCACAGGTCTACGTGCTAGTGTTCCTAGACTCTTTTCAAGAGACCTGTGCCAGTGTCCCTGAGAATTGAGCCACTTTTCTAGCCCAGAATCCTGACCTCTACCTAGAACCTGTCACAACCTCCAAAATCCATCAAAGACATTATGACAATATAAACAAATAAAAAATCAACCTCGGGACTAGGCCAGAGCATCCCCAACTAGAACTGACATTCTTTCAAACACTTTGCATCAATGAAACCTATAGGTCTAGGATACAAGAAATAGCATAAATGACTGAAAGAACTTATGAAACATACCCATAAGGATCATCACATTCTCCATTGAAATTTTATATCATCAATTAGGTCTTGCATCCATCCATTTAACAATTACAAGTAAATACATGAAATAACCATGACATGAACCAGTCATATAACCATGGTTATAACCAACATAAAACCCTATAATTATTAGAGTTATGACAACCATTAAATACACATATAAAAAGTGAAAAAGTAAGAGAACTTAACTTTTATTAATCATAGAAAAACCTGACTAGGTTCGGGACTTCCACGTACCACCTGACCATAAACGTGGCTGAACCAAATATTTCTTTTAGCCAGTGACCCCTAGGTCATATTCCAAGTATGAATGTGGGATCTCATAGAACAACCAATCCAAGAAAAACCAAGGGAATCCAGAGGTTAAACCACCTCCACACTCATCAAACCATGAGCACACCAAAACTAGTGCTCTGATCACAACCAAGCCTAACATGGAATGCCATATGGAATCTATCACTATCCTTGAGGAATTTTATGTCTCCTTATATCTCAGGCTTTACCACAATCTGATCCAAGATCATTACGCCCTAATTCGAGACTAGTCTCTCAAGCTTTACCACAATCCAAATCCAAATATCTAGGCCCTAAACTGAGACTTCTCCCTCAAGATTTAACATGTATCCTGCCAAAACCAGTTAAGGGATTTCTAGGCCTTTGGGAGTGAAACTTGAGACCACGTCTACCCCAAATTCTGAAATCCATCCAGAAAACCAAAGCTCAAAATTGAGCTAAACATCCAAACATACCATCGCATCTGGGAAAAGGGAAGGCTATGCTGAAAAACATTGTCATAACCTGACAAAACTATGCCACCAACAACAAGAGAACTATACATCATCATGAAAAGCCATGCATATCCAAACCAACTAGGAAAGCACACATGCAAAAGGTTAACTGCAAGTATTCTTGTTCAAGTTGCTTGATGCTTCTTTCCTTTCCTTGATCATTTCTTTCCTTCATTTCCCTTTTCTTGATCTTCCTTCCTTGATCCAAAGCTAGAGTGCTCCAAGAAAACTCTAAGTGGCCAAGAGTGAGAAAGAGAGAGAATAATGAGAGAGCTCCAAACTATAACTCGAAAAAGGTTACCATTTTATTAATGAGGCCTATAATTTTTTCATTTTCCATTATTTTCCTTCAATTTCCTCCTCACATGCAACCTGTGACCTTTCATGTTACTTTTCTCCTAATTTCCTTTATTTTCATAAATAAATGTTCCAGAAATGCCTTTTTTCCTTTTAATTCCTTTGCCTTAGCCTTTGCGAATTTTCCTTAGCCAAAACACACATCCAGTGATGCCCACTAGGATATCTTTGCTGAACATTAAACTTGGAATATGTGTCCCTTACCTATGGTCTTGTTTTGCATTTATTAACTTTTATTAGATGAATTTTCACTAGGATTCTTATAGTGGAGCTGGTTGAGCTATCTGATCTTGTGTAGTTTGCGTAGTTATGTATCCTTGGTGAGGGAAAGGATTGGTAAGCACTGCGAGTTGAGATGAAGCAGAAGAGGGACAAGGAGCATTGGACTGCGATCCTCAAGAAGTTTCTTGAGCTTCCCATGCATGACAGATATAAGGTAAAAGAGGACAATCATGGGTATAATGACCATATACCTCACAACACGCATAAGTTTTGTTCGTACAAAGACCCTTGTTTTGCTTGGCTTGACTTCCCTATTGCTGGGTTATGGGATTAGATGGAGGACCCTAGTTTCCTTGATTACCTTGAGACTACTGGTTCCAATTACCTTTCCCCTTACTACTTTTCTTTGGGTTAGGGGGATTGTATTCAGCCTGTTGAGCATACACTTGACGTTGTGGAGAAGGTGGTTGATGTGACAGAGGAGGAGAAGGCATGGGGATTTGGGACACTGTTGTCTGAGGGGATGGAGTGCTAGGTGGTGAATATTGATAATAAGGATGTGGGGAAACATTGGGATAAATAGGCGGTGAAAATGTTGGCCTTGGCATCTATTGATGCGGATGGGGATATGCATATGGCATGCTAGGACCTGGATAAGGGTTGCTTTGTGGAGGATTGGGAGAGGGATAATTGTAAGTGGAATTGGTCCCTCCCTAAGGTTGACCATAACTCATTTGAGGTGGAGAATATAGTTGAGGGTGTGAAATGGTTCCAACTATGCCATCCATGGCATGATATTGCCCTGGTGCATTATCAACACCAGGCTAAGGTAGATTGAGGATGGAAATGTAAACATAAACAGACTGTGCATAGATCAGATCAAATTTTAAGGCTACTTGGAGTGCATATTAATTAGACTCGAGAAGTTTGACATGACATATTTAGCAATGGGGGCCAAAATCAATTTAAGGAGCCAATCCATATAGACTCAGTCTTCGAATTTAGGAGCTTTACATACATTCTTCTTTATTTTCCATTCATGAATTTGGTCGAAAAGACAGGTGGTATAAGTCTGATGGAAAGAAGTAAAAATTTTGGTATTAGTGTCATAATGGAGAGATAAGTGGAAATATGAAAGAAACATTGTGGAAAGAGTCACAAAAGTGAAATGAGTGGCTTTGGATTGATTGACATACCACTTAGCAGTAGCTCTAGTGAGTGTGCGTTGGAACAGATGAAGACGGATGGAGTCTTTAGTAATGGAATTTGATGAACACCACATGTGGAATGAGCAAACATGATTAGTTGGATCTTCTCCAGGATTACCTTCAAAATTTGGGATGTCTAAAGGGAGTTTAGTAGGCATAGTTGGCCATGTGGGATCATGGAGAAGAGGATCATTGATAAGTTGGCTAAAATCTAAGAGACTCAAACTAGCCATAAAAGGAAGCAAGGGAGTAGGAGTGACCAAACCAGTGGGGGTTCCATTAGTGGGGGTACCTTGGTTGGTAGCTGGGATACCACCCTAGTTTCCCACACCCATGTTGGTGTCTTACATGGTGGCGATACGGGGTTGAGATGACGCATAATCAAAGGAGGAACTAGATGAATTAGTAGAATGGGAATCTGAATGATGACTTGATGGAGGAATGGGAGGATGAACTCTAACTCGACGAGGAGGAGTAATATGTCGTAACGAGAATTGAGGGTGAATACCTCGAATTCAATGTGAAAAATGCTTAGGGGAACAATGATGTCAAGCGAATAATGATCTAGGAACTAAAGGGAGATAATATGAATAAAAGAGAAACAAACAACAAGAAAACACCTAGTGCAGTGGTGGCAAGTGTAAAATAACTATCTTAACGATGTTACTCTAATACAAGAAAACACATTGTATCAAATAAAAATGCCTCTAACCTATAGGTGATCTAAATCCTCAAACAATGCTATATCTATTGTTTCACATGGCCTTCCAAAAAACTTCTTACTTGACGTAATCTGATCCCCGCAATCAGAGTAGTCTAGAGAAAGGTGGGTAAAGAACCGACTACTTCCCATAACTAGTCCTATAGGGTGTTTTCCTAAGACTGGTCACTACTTTTACCTTCACCCCACAGGGGTGGTCGAGTCTTGAGCTTCTTGGTAGTTAGCCTCCACACGAGATTCCCTACCATAGATTGTATAGCCCTGAGGAGAATGGCTTGCACAATGAGCTATCCTAATGCCCTCTAAATCGGGTTTCTGATGCACTCTGGCTTTGGACCATGGGATGATGAATCATTTTAAGCTCCCTAATATGTCAACTTATGTGTCTTAATGAAAGAAATCAATGGGTGTTATTGGAAGCCTATCCCACTGATCCTACACCTACACTACAAATATTGTTTGGCCCTGGTGCCCAACTAGGCATAATATATGTCTGTTGATTTATTAAGGTGTAATTTTTCAAGTCTTGGCTTCATGGTGTTAACCAAGCTCACATTCACTTATGGTGTGAGTGTGTGAAAATAATGTGTCAAGTGGATGAGTTAATTAAGCACATTTCATGATGCCATGTGATGTTGAAAGCAAAGTGTTGAAATACTTTAAATAAATATGAAAATGGTAGAAAATAAATAGCCAATCAAGCACACAATACCCCACCCACAAAAGCTACTAAGAACCTAACCAAGAGAGGGAAAAAAAGATACTCAAAGACACATCAAAAGGCCTAAATGATCTAATGTCAATGGACTGAGATCTAGAGGCACTAATCTGTTGTAAATGGTGTAGACAAACAACAAAAATTATAGGTTAAAAATGTTGTAAATTATAGGAGTGAAGCTCTAAAACATAGGATGCTCAAAGGGATCCCAAGGGGGAAGGCAAACCCAAACTCTAAAGGGAGAAAAATTAAAATAAACCTATCCAAAAGAGCTGCAAAGTAATGAATCGGACTCTAAGAATCAGTGGCTGAAAATGATGAAAACCCTAGACTCCTCACTCAACAAATCTCTTCCTAATAATATGGAGGTGTACTCTAAACCCTAGGGGTCTTTTTCCTTCCTCAAAGAGACAAATAAAGTGGATCCAGACCTAAGGGAGACTGAAAATAAAGATGAAGTACACAACCGATTCTCTAGACAACACTCTTGGAAATTCTAAAAAAAATCCGAAAAAAATGTAAAATGCAGGTACTGACCTGAAACAGTAGAAAACACAATTTTTGCGCCAAATAGTTTGGTCTAGAACACAAATCTACGGCTAAGAAGTGCACTTTTCTGTTGGGACTCTCTATTGAGAATAGCAACAAGAAATGTTGAAAGTAGCATTCAGAATATTCCAATTTTAATTTGTCCTTGAATTAAAATTGAGAATTAAAATTCGAATTTAGTCTCACTAGCTGCTTGAAAAATAATTAATTAATTCATCTTGGATTAATTAGTTGGAGAAATTCAAGCTAGAATCCTTTGTGAAGTCATGCAACAATTATCCCTTAAAGTAAGGATATTATCCCTTAATTAAGGAGATAAGGATGAGTTGTATTTGAGTTGTAATTAGTTATCTCAGTTAACTGATTTATGTCCAGTTAAATTAGTTCCAAACAATTTGAGGAACTAATTGTGAGTTCAGTCAGTTAATGCATGCATGCATGAAACTAGTGTACTCCAGATAACTAAAGATTCTCTCATTAGTAACTCATGCATGTCTATTCATAGAAAGACCCAGTTGAGCTAAATTTCAGGGACAAGTTACTATCAGTTGCATGAGTTTTCCTATAAAGGAAACTCATCCATGCAAAAGGAAAAAGGTTCCTTGAGGATTGTGCAGTTTTACAAGGTGTGAGATCAGTGTGAGTGATCAGTGTTACGCTTGGTAACAGTAGGATCACCCATGAGAAACAACACAAGGAAATAGGATGCTTGGAGGGCAAAGGAAAATGTTTGTGAGAAGCCTTGTTTTCCTGTGAACATCCAGGAGGATTGTACTAAGAGCTCGCTAGTTGTGAGAGCTAAAGCCTTGTGTAATCTTGATATTTCCACCTTGTATGATAATACAAATAGTGGGATTTTTAGCTGAGGCTTTCCCCTGAGTATTTTCTATGTTTCATGTGTATTGATTCCTCTTCTTATGGTTATATGTGTTCAGCTCTGATTCAGCTCGATCTTTAAGCTTCCACAAGTTTGATAGTAGAAGTAGATTATAGTATTTTGCTTTGGTATATTGCATTATCGGGTTAATCTACAGTCAGAATTTATACATAGATCTCAGAGATAGTTTTGTAGAGAATTTATAGGAAATTCTACAATCTCGTTTAGCATATGTCACACAAATTTGTCCATCTCCTCCTCGACTAGTATTTGTGACCTATGGAAAGAACTAGAAAACCATCAGAATCCAAAAATTTGACAAAAAGGGGCTTAATACTATAAATAGAAATTTAGAGACCAAAAATTGTTGTAAGAAACCCTGAAATTTTCTGAAACTTCAATCGCCCAAGAATGTTATTATTACACCAGTGGAGTCGCCATTTGTTAGTGTGAAATTTCTTGGAAGGTGTACCAAAAACACTTCACTTAAGTCATTAGGTGACAAGTGACCCTAACAACAACTTGATCGTTGCTTGCAATTAAAATATGAAATAAAAATGGAAAACTTGTAACAAAAGTATAGATGATCTAGAATAGAAAACAACAATAAAGATATCTAATGCAATAACCCAAATGTAGAGACCTCTTCTATTTGTTTATGAGGTCTCTTCTATTTATAGGCTTTCATGAGGGTCCACATGATGTTGAGGCTGACCTGTGTAATTGAACATGTTCTTAGGGATGACCTAATCCAATATACATGAATATATAAATAAATTCAAAAACCAACTTCATCTTGTCCAAATAAGGTGATCATTAGGTCAATTTGGTCCTCTTGAAAATAGCAATCTATTCCAACTATTATCTTCATCATACGAGATGTCCAAAGTGGAATTGGACCTTAGTTGCATAATTTTAACAGTTTTCAAGAACAAACCCTAGACATAACAAAAATCAATTTATCTACTTCTTTAATTAAGACTAGGGTTTATTATATACCCTAGAATACTTGCAAACTTTATAAGTTGAGTAATGAGTAATATATGACTAGAGGTTTTCATGTGCTATTTAGAGTTATCCAATCCTAGATAAGAATATTTAATGTAATGGAAAATACAAACGCAGATTCATATGAACCACTAAATCCTAAGACAATTCATCTTAGATCCTTCTTAAATGAACATGCCATGCCTCTCAAATATGTACCTAAGTCCTTTATCAGCCTATATTTTCCTTACTGTTTTTCAAGGTTGTTGAAGTTTGCCTTGAAGAGGTACTACAATTTTTCATACACTACTTACTGATGTAGACCGATTCATTTCTATAAACTAATTCCTTTCATACACTGCTAATTGATGTAGATTTATTCCTTTCTATAGACTGATTCATTTCATACACTTCTAACTGATATATAATGATTCATTTATAACTGAAATAATCTCATTGCTCCTTTAATTCTAGTTAGGTCATAATTGTATACTACATATACTATCTTCTGTTGGGAAAAATACTGGGGGGGTGAGGGAGGGTGAATTAGTATTTCCAATTCAAAATTCAAAATTTTATATTGTAAAAAATATATGCTATTTTTATTAAGGAAACCCGCGTATATACACTACTTTAGAGAAGGAAACCAACATATATCCATTTTAATGATTTTTATGTATTCTATCAGATAATTATTTCCAATCACTATGTTAGTGTCAGTCTTTCCAGCCTTCCTCCAGTGATCAAACATTCTCTTACAAAGTGATTTTAAGGTGTCAAGGTCAAATTTTGTCATTTCAGTGAGTCTTCAAGCAAAATTTGGTCATTAGGTATTAGGTCTAGGGTTTGCTTTACTCCTTTCAAAGTTGTCCAAATGTCAGTCCATGTCACCATCCAGCTGAGTGTACCATCATTCAGAGGGTTTTCTTCACCATGTCAAGTTCCACTAGGTCATTTTACACATTTTTCATGCTTCAGTTGTGCCTAGGTAAGGTTCATTTCCCTCTCCTAGGGTTTTGAAGGCAATTTCTCTTGAATGGTCAAATCATCAGCAAAACTTGTATTCGGATGTTCATACACCTCCCCCTATCCTTAAAGTACCTTATCAAACACTTCCCATCACTCAAATCCCCCAAATTCCTCATTTTTCCACAAACCCTAGTTTCTTGCTACAACTTGGCAATTTTCTAGGCTAGGCTTGTGTTTTGCCCTTTTGGACCCCTTCCCCTAACTCAATTTCTAAGATTCCACTTTCCCCTACTTCCTAACATCCCTCCCTACTCCCCAAAATTTTCTCAAGAATTTAGAAGCCCCTTATCCCCTTCATTTCGCTTCATTTCGACAAATCCCCTGTTCCACACATCGGGGTAGGTTCTACTCAAATGAGTTTCTGAGCAATAAAAGATGAATTTGGAAAACTGAGAGAGGTTTTTGTCCACAGTAGGCCAAGGAATAAAAAACTCCTTCAATTTTTACACAGGTGTCTTGGTTTTATAGAAATGTCAAAGTTATAGTTGCCTTGAGAGAATGGATGCACCTCTAAAGTGACCTTGGGAAAATCAAGTTTTCTCCTAGCTTGGTTGGCCAAATGACTTTCTTGATGAGTCAAATGATAACTAGACACAAATATATTTCTAATGAGATATCATGAGCTCAATTTGGAGTTGAGGAAGGCATTAAAAAGTTGACTACAACAGCACTCTTCCTTTAGGCAACCTCATTTGGCATATTTTAAACAGTCTTGAAAGATTTGACATTTGATAGGGAAAATGAACTAAAAATTGAAAAATTCTAGTTGGGTTGGAAATTAGGCTCAAATAAATTTCTAATGAGCTATCCTGCGCCCAATTTGGACACGGGGAAGGCCTCCAAAAGTCTCTTGGAAAAAGCGCTACGCATAGGGAAGGCGCGGCGCATTGGGCTAAAAAGCCTGAAATTCATTGAAAGCTTCCTCCAAATTGCAAATTATTCATTCCACAAGTAGGTAGAGCCTCCATTTTTGTGTTTCATCCAATTTTGTGCTAGGGTATGGTGGTTGATGGATGGTAATGGTTAAAACAAAAACATCAAACCCTATCTTTTAAAATACCTCAAGGAAACTTGCTGCTAGGGTTTCAAATCACTGTTTTGTCACCAAGTTCACTCCCTCATCTCACTTTTCCGTTGTTTTCATTGTTCCCTAAGTTCAACTACCCTTTAAATTCATTCTTCCCCTATCCCAAATGCCCTTTTCCAAAATCTCAATTGTAAATTCCCAACCCTATACATCAATTCCCAAACTCTTCCATATTTCCCTAACTATTTTTATCCCAACAATCCCTAATCCCTCACTATTCTCCCCTCCCTTTCCAATCCATTTTTTCACTTTTTTCCCCTTGGTGACGGAGGTCAAGCACATCACTAAAGAGTAGTCCAACACAATTTCATACACCAGCATCTATTTCTCTAAAGAAATTTGTATAGCAGCAGTTATGTCATCCGGCCATTCATATGATTATGGAGTGGAGACCCAAAGTGACTCACCCATGGAGGAAAATGCACCCCGGAGGCCTCATAGAGGTGGAAAAACATCTATGAAGATTAGCAAGCTGCCCAAAGAAGCCTAAATGAGAGGACACCCATTCAGCAGGAGATAAAGGCTGATCGAGAGATTTGGCTTGAGAGGATCAACATCCACTTAGAGAAGTTTTTGATGAAAGAAAAAAAGGACAAGGACATGCTCAGGCACATGAGAAACCATTATTTGGCACGAAATCATGTTTGCAAGGCACGAATAAGAAATTTAAAGGCAAACCTAAGAAAGGCTCAAAAAGGAAAAAGAGGCAAAAAGAGCATGATCGACTCTAGATATTGGCTGAGGCAATCCTTGGCCCACCATAGCTCTTGCTGAAGAAGCTCCAGCCCAAATTTCAAGAAATTTGGAGCAATTTTTGCATTTTGAAAATTTTTTGCACTAAAAAACATAGTTTTCCTCCCTATGCGCCGCGCCACGTGGTGCACGCTTTTGCTATGGAGCTCCAAATGAAAAAAAATTTGCATTTATAGATTTGGCATGAAATATCATGGTTTCTGGTGCATGGCCAAGAAATTTGGGCAAGTTTTGAGTCCTCAAGAGGCCAAAAAAACTCAAAAAATGACCTCATTTCCCTTATTTTGACACACAGGAAGCCGTCTTGGGAGATTGAATTTTTGGAGGGGAAAATGACATCCAAATTCAGAAATTCCACTTGGGTTGGAAAGTAGATAGGCAGGGCTTTCCAACAAGTACACTTGGGCTCAATTTCGACTTCAGAAAGTGCCTCAAAATCAGCTCCAAAGTGGCGCAACACATAGAGAATCAGGGGCAGCGCATAGAGGTTTTTTGCCTATTTTTCACTATTCAGCTCAGAAATTCACCCAGTTTTGACCAGTTTTTCTTTTTGATGTTACTCTTGACCTTTCATGATGTAATTTGATAACCATGATGTAATTTTGGCACATTTTTACTTGTTCTAGAAGATTCATTCACCAAAAAGTGAAAAACAACTGAATGAATTAGTTTCCTAGCATATAGGGGTAAGTTGTTTCACTACCTAGATTTCAGTTCCTTGTTTAGAATTAGTTCAAACAGCTC
Source organism: Pinus tabuliformis (assembly GCA_031772625.1). NCBI lineage: Eukaryota > Viridiplantae > Streptophyta > Pinopsida > Pinales > Pinaceae > Pinus > Pinus tabuliformis. The sequence continues at coordinate 385,323,743 of CM062805.1, read as the reverse complement.
CTAGAATGATGAGGTCGACCCCTAGAGGCATGGGAAGGAGTTAGGCTTGTCTATATTATGTAATTTCTCAGTCATTTTCAGGGTTGGATACTTGGGATTGCTTGGCACCCTACTGTACATTTCATTTCTGCATTTTTGGCTAAGGAAAGACTAGGGTTTTGCAGCACTTGTTGGGATCCATGTGGCTCTATGTTTTGATGGTGTTTTTCTCTATGTATTTGTAAGTTCACTGATGTTTATGTGTATCATTTTCCCTTCTCTTTTCTTCTGCAATTAAACAAATGAGTGATTAAGGTAGAATTCATTGGATTGCTATGCTCTACCTTGAAATTTTGTTTAATTCCACATGTTTTCATCTGTTTGAGGAGGACTCTTGAGAATTTCTTGCCCTCCTTAGCCCCTCACCGGTCTGATCCATCCATTCATTCAATCCAAAGCATCAAAATGAGTGCCTTCCTTGCCCCAATCAGAACTCTGCAAAAACAAGGCCTCATCCCCAGACCCAAAATTTGCCTGTCCCGTTTTTCCAACAAAGCCCTTAAAACTGAAATCAAATCCTTGCACTTCATACCTAGCCTAAGATTATTTGTTAAATCAGTCATCTCCAGTCCCATTGATTATCTTTCGCTGAGATTGGCCCGAAGAGGGCCCTCTCCTGTCCTTGTAGGGCTAGCTACGAGGCTGAGTGTGGTTTGATGTGGACCTAGAACCTTGCCTTTTCAGCCTGAGGCAAATCTAGGCTCTAACATACTACATTAGTAGATTAATTACTTTTCAATATGCAGTAAAGAACATAAAGAAATCACAACAAACACACATACAACACCAAGATTTTAGGTGGCAAACTAATGTGGGAGAAAACCACTGTTGTTTTTGTCTCTATCTTCTTTCTTATGTTATAAAGAAAAATATTACATTTGTACTAATGCGGACTCTTTTCATTACGCAAACACCCACCCGAGGAAGGCTACAACCTTTTCTCTTTCTCAAGCTACGACTGAAAGGGAGCTACAACCCCATTGAACTCATTTACTGACTCCTACTGGAAGGAAGCCCCTGCCTCCTTTCTGAAGGTTGCAACCCTCAATTTCTTGTGGACCACTTTTTAGAATATTTCAGACTGGATCCACCTATCAAAAAATCATCACAGAACCTGTAGGCCACCTATTATCAAATTTTTAAACTAGAACCATATCAACCATAAACCCAAACAAATTGAATCACTAAATCTACGACATTGTCACATGGTAAATCAAATGAAATTCTTAAGCATCAAATCCCCGAATGCAGAACCCAACCATAAATAAAAACATCAAATTATGTACGTACTTGTATTGAATAAGAGTCACGTATACACACGTCTTATCTATATAACACCTACATACAAATCTCAGAAAATTAAAACCTGAAGAACCATACATATAACATTTCACCATTTATAGATTACCTAACCAATCACATATTTTTGAATCAATTACAAACCATAGATCATATACCCAGTCAAACTTATCTATCATTAAAATTGATCAATTCAACTAAGTCACTTAAAATTGACCAACTTTCACTTGTAGATATAGATCATCATGAGAGATACATCATCGGAAAACACCAACAAGTAAACCAAATAACATCAATTGTAAACATTAATCATCAGATCAACCCCCATTTTGTGTATGTGACTTCCACAAGGAATATCAACATGTGTGCACTCTTATTATGCACAACAACCACATATAGATTTTCACATACTTAAAATTATTTCACAGAATGTCAGAATATATACACAACCCTATAGATATGGATCCATGTATGTACACAACTATGCCCAAGCATACCAGTGTACAGATTTGAAAAACTTTTGCTGCAAACACAATTTTACTTTTTGAAACCTTTACTATCAATACTACATAATTCTAAATAAATAATTTAGATCACGGTATCATAGTTTCATCAATGTTAGCTACTTGGACATTTGCAGTAAGTAAATCAATTAAGTACATATGTCAACATATTTCAAACCTTTCATATCTGAGTCTTCTCCTTTCTCCCTGGTGCACACAAGTTTCAGGCCAATTCATTCATAGACCACCCAATAGCTGTGCACCCAACACCTTGATCTCTGTCTCTTTATATAGATTTACCCTTAGTCAATACCTTAGGCCAATCCCTTAGAAATTTCGATGGTTTTATTTGATAAGATCAAATAACCATTGTCACACCCTTTACTATGGGCCAATACCATGGTAAAGACCCCTGGTATCCAAATTACCATGGTGCAGATTTTATATGCGATTTTTCTTTAAAATACCTACATATGTACATGACCTTGCTTCTTAGGACCCGCATATACTTTCTCAAGATTTTCTTTTATCATCCATATATCTCTGAAGTAGCATTCCTTTGTCCATATCACTTGTAACATTTTTATTGATATGCATAATCATCCTGTTATCACAATGTTGACATATTTATCAAGTAGGTTTCCATCAAGGACAACATATTAGCCATAATGCCAACAATCTCCCCCTTTGGACTTGATGGCAATGACTTTGGTGTCTGGTCACCATCTGTAAAAAATACCAATACTTGTTACCAAGCTTCTACAAGAATTATTCTCCAAACACCAAGTTTCTCTCCCCCTTTGACATCAAGGGAAATAACTAACCAATGTTGAATAAAGAATTCTCTTCCTCTTGTGTAGAGGGGATCACTGTAGGTTTGATCTGTTAAATATGGGAACTACATGGTCACCATGCTCCCCCTGAGCACATGTTGAACCTGCTGAAAATATTCAATAGAGTACATGACTTGATGACTAAAAAATGACCATTCTTATGACCAATGACTCATGATTATATCAATAACCTAACACAGTGGGGTTACATATTTGACAAAACATTACATCAATTGCAAAAAATAATGGGATTACATACAAATCATGACTTGATCCCAATAGCCCATACATGACTGAATATTACAATGACTACATCATGTGACTTTACATGACCTTTATGACATATATAACAAAAAAAAGGACCATGAAAATGCAGTTGTAAGATCATGATAGTCATTAGCAACCACCATTTACTATATAGGAACCTGCAACATGAATAATTGATAGAAAAAACATAAAAGAAACATGAACATCCTTATAATCATGGTACCAATCATCAATATTGATCATAGGAGACACATCATCTCCATTAAGCATGTCAATAGATAACTTTATCATTTGGAGTCCATGCATCACTGATAACTAGTGACAAAACATCAAGTGTTGTGAGCATATAAATCTCCAACAGTAATAGTAGAAGCATCCAAACATTAGTAACTATATGCAAAAAGACATTCTTATGCAACCATAATGCCAATAAAGGACTTTGTGGTTATAATAGTTTCCCCCCCTTGACCAATAGACTACAACAAACCAAAGTCAGAAAAGAATACCACACATGAAATGGTGAATTCCTATAGGAGGCTCCCCCTGACTCTGAGAAATGTTTATCAATCTCTGCAATGTATACATGTCTACCTAACATAAAACTACATACATACAGGATTGTTCTTCACATCATCCACATACATAAAGTAAACTATAGTATTTTGGAGTCACAAATCCCCCTGAACATGACATACCCATCATAATAATTAGCATAGTGATGAAATAGGAATCATTCCTATTTTTTGTCTAAGATATTCAAAAATCACATGGATGTGGCTTTGTAAATATATCTGCAACTTGTTCTTTTGAAGTAACATACTCTAGTTTGACCTTTTGTTCAAGCACATGTTCTCTCAAAAAATGATACCTAATTGGGATGTGCTTCGTTTTTTATTGCATGATAGGATTCTTAGAGATACGTATGGCATTAGTATTTTCACGGAGAATAGGTACTGGTTGAGGACAAGTGACTTGAATTTCTTGCAATGTTTGGATCATCCATTGAAGTTGAGTACAATAAGATCCAACAACAACATATTATGCCTTAGCATTAGATAAATCGACGGAGCTTTGTTTCTTACTAAACCATGAAATCAAGCGAGGTCCCAAATAAAATGCTCCTCCACTAGTACTCTTGTGGTCATCAATATTACCTTCCCAATCTACATTTGTGTAGAATGAAGTGTAAAATTTTCATTTTTGGTGTACCTTAGACCAAAATGTTTAGTTCCTGGTAGATACTTCAACATTCTCTTAACAACTTGGAGATGATTTTCCTTAGGATTTTCTTGAAATCATCTAGCAATTCCAACTACATCCATAATGTTTGGTCTTGTACCTATAAGGTAGAGAAAGCTACCAATCATAGATTTGTATTCTAGTTGATTGACTGAAGGAGAACCATCACTTTGACTAAGATTGCAACTTGTTACCATTGGTGCACATACCGGCTTGCAGTCTTCCATTCCATATTTCTTCAAAATCTGTTTGAGATACTTGGTTTGAGAAAGAAAGATAACATTCTTAGTTTGTTGAAATTGAAGAGAAATAAAGCATGTTAGTTCACCAAGTGGAGACATTTCAAATTCTTGATGCATAACTGAAGCAAATCCTTGATTCATAGATTCTACATTGCTTCTAAATATGATGTCATCTACATAAACAAAAACAATCAAAAGATTATCTTTATCAATTTTGATATATAGTTTTCTATCTGCAGACCCCTTTTTGAAGCCTTGTTACTGAAGATACCTATCAAGACGATAATACCATGCATGAGGAGCTTGTTTTAATCCATACAATGCCTTCTTAAGTTTTCACACAAAATTTTTATCATTGCCAAGAATTAATCCTTCAGGTTGTTCAATATAGACTTCTTCTTCTAGATTTCCATTCAAGAATGCAGATTTAACATCCATTTGATATACTTTAAAGTTATGAAAACTTGAAAATGCAAGAAACATTCTTATGGCTTCAAGTCTAGCTATAGGTGAAAATGTTTCTTCAAAGTTTATCACTTCTTGTTGAGCATAGTCTTTGCATATAGTTCTTTCTTTGTTTTGAATCACTTCTCCATTTTCATTTAGTTTGTTCTTGAACACCCATTTTGTCCAAATAACATTTTTATGATGATGACTTGGTACTAATTCCCATGTATATTTATTTTCTATTTGATCAATTTATTCATGCATTTCAGTAACCCAACACTCATCCTTTCTTGCTTGGTTCACATTTTGTGGTTGAATTTTGGATAGTAAGGCTAAGTAACTAGAAGTTCCAACAATACTTCTTCTAGTTTGTATTCCTACATCCTTTTCACCTATAATTTGAGATTCAAGGTGATTTTTCTGAACATACCTTGAAGGAGTCTTTTCTGATGTATCTATAACTTCATTTCCTTCTTCTGATGTTGTTGGAACTAAGGAATTGCTGGGAGGGGGGGTGTGAATCAGTAATTTAAGAAACTCTTAATTTTCTTTTCTTATTGTGCTTATAGTTCCTTCTTACGTTCCTTCATATGTGAAAGAATTCATTCATGAATCAATAAATCTATAAAATTTTAGAGCACATACTAAAACAACAATCTCATGAAAAACGTATATTTGACACAATGTTTTCATGTGGAAACTAAGAGGGAAAAAAATACCAATTTGTTGTTTGTTCTATGATGTAATTTAAGCACCAACTTAATTACATATGTTTGTTTTTGAGAACCTAGTCATTGGATGGACCAACCCCCTTTGTTTAGCAAGAACCAACTTGCCAAGAGGCACCAACCTCCTTTATTTAGCAAGCACCAAATTTCCTATAGCCACCAACCTCTTTTGTTTAGCAAGCACCAACTTGCCTAGAGGCACCAACCTCTTTTGTTTAACAAGCACCAAATTTCCTAGAGGCACCATCCTGTCACTACCATTGTTTTACTATTTGATACAATTTTCATATTGAAAACATAGGCATACAAATTAAAAGTAAAATACCAACTTAATGGTTGTTTGCATATTCGACTTCTGCACTCTGCATTCTGAACACTTGTGGTAATCTTCTTGTTGCTCCCCACTACAACACTTGTTGTGTGATTTTCTTTCTCTGCTAAGGGTTCTCCACTGTTTCACCACAACACTACCCTTGCAACACTCTGCTCCAATCCATAACTCAATTCTCTTCCTTCTCTTCTCAGGGCTCTCCACTGTTCCACCATAGCACTACCCTTGCAGCACTCTTCTCGAATCCACATCTCACTACTTTGCACTCTCGCAACTATGCTCAGACACCCCATTAGCTCAATGGAGGTTCAAAATTTTGTTCTTATTTTTCTCTTGGCTCAATGTAGTCACTACCATCATCAATTCTTCACATGCATGTACCCAAGGCATGGCAGCCCATACTTCTGTGGATTTACGCTAATTCCAGTTTAGTCGTTGCATTAAACTCATAAGGATGGGTGACGATCACTTCTCTGTCATACAATTGACTCTCCATGTTGTGTATTAACTCTCAGTCCCCCTTACATATTTCACAGAGGCTCCCCATGCTTCTTTATGGTTTTCATAGATCTACTTGTACATTGTCATGGAGTCTTTGTTTTGCATTCAAGACCAGAACTGCTAATTCATACATCTTTAATACACCTCTTTACTATTGTTCTATCAATGGATCTACACTACAGAACATTATTAGGAATTTGTTCAAATTGGCACTTATACACATAAAAGGCATACAAAACAATGAACTCCAATTGTCCTTAGCCCCTTGTGTATAAGCCCATCTTTTGTGTTTTTCTCCATAGGACCGAGGGCTCAAAATCAAGGTGCTAAGGCCTCTAGAATCTCGATAGGGTCTATATTTTCTTCTTTGTCCCTTTACACATGGTTTCACGTGTGTTTCATGAAACCAACGCTAAATACACATGGAGGACCTTTATCGGCATTTTTTTGTTTGTTGCAGCGATTCTAGCCACCAAGGATCATTGACACTGATTGTTGATACGTGATAGGCCTTGTATTTTAAGCCTTGGACCTTGTTTCACTTAAGCCTTTGTGACCACTTTCTATCCCACATCCTAGCGAAATTTCATTGTGGCGCATGAGCCAACCATTACAAACATCTGATTGTTGATTTCCAAAGTGATGTCATCTCATACCACATGGAATCTTCTGACAAGTGACATGTGTCAATCAGATATGGCCCATTAGGCCCTCCATAAACATTGAAATAGCTTGCCAAGTGTCCCTCCATACTGTGATCTCATGTTGACGCAAGCGACCACGTGTCCCTTATCAGAACTAATCAGATCCTGCCACTTGTCCTCATCATAGCTCTTCTGATGTTGCCTTCTGTCCTTATCGAAGCCAACTAGATCCTACCACTTGTCCTCATCAGAGCTCCTATGATGCTACCTTCTATCCTCATCGGACCCAATCGGATGCCTCCACATGTCCTCATGGAGGAGAGAGAAGGAGGCCCAACAACATTTTATTTCAATGAATTCCATTGTGTTTTCCTTTTTGGCTCTCCCAGTGATTTAACATTAGAGGCTCAAATCCCAACGATTTAACACTAGAGGCTCAAATCTATGATTTTCATGAGTTCCGATATGTGGGACCTTTGATTGTGATCGCCGATTTTCCTGGATTGTCGACGTGCAATCGTCGGTATTGCATGCACTCTAATCACCGATCTTTGATATGTCAAGACCTTCGATTACTGATATCGAAGTCACTAATCAATGAAATGCATACGTTGTTGCTCTGCACCACTGTTCCTCTAATCATCTATTTCAATTCACTAGGACCTCCAATATACGATTCACCTGGACCTCCAATTCGCCAAGACCTCTGATCTTTGATATTCCTCACTACACAAGTCCTTAATCATCCTAAACTTCAGCAGGCCATATCTCTTGAATCACAAGTCCATTTATGGACTTCCGCATACCATTGGAAATCTCTTCTAGAGCACTTTCCAATGAAATGGGTCTGGTTAGCCACTAAGCCCATATTTTGACTCAAACGATGGCTCGAAAGTCTATAACTAGCTGGAATCACAACCACCAAGGCATGAAACCCCATCATGAGGTTGAGCCTTGTTTGACATTAATTCCAACACTTACACAACCAACCACCTTCATACCATCAAATGTCCAACAATCTCCCCCTTTGGCATTGATGGAAACACTACAGACTCCCCCTCAGCTTGGCATGGTCTACTTTGATGCTAAATTTCTCCCCCTTTGACATCAATGGCAAAGAAAACTTCACTTGCACTCCCCCTGAACCAATGCAACCTACTCTTCCATGAGTTCCTCTCGCTGAGTAGCTACCACCTCCTACCAAAATGAAGTCATTTGGAGGGAGGAGTCACAACTCCTATCTTCTGCCTGAGATACTCAAATGGTTCTCTTACAAGTGGCTTGGTAAATATATCTATCAGTTTCTCTTTACTAGGCATATATACAAGTTTAACAATATTGGCTGCAACTTGTTCCCTCAAGAAATGATACTTGATAGGAATGTGCTTGATTTTTGAATACATAAATGTATTTTTTGAGAGGCTGATTACACTAGTGTTGTCACACATTATTGGAATGGGATTAGGAAACTCTACATGTATATCCTTTAAGGTTTTCTTCATCCATAGAATATGTGTACAACAAGTTGCAGTAGTAATATAATCTACTTCAGTAGTCGATAGAGCAATGGAGCCCTGCTTCTTTCTAACCCATGATACCAAGAAGTCATCCAAAAGGAAAGTTGCACCAAAAGTACACTTCCTGTCATCTAGACTTCCAACCCAATTTGCATATGTGTAGGCCTTTAGATTGAAGTCTTCACTCTTGGGATACCACAACCCATACTCTTTTGTACCTTGAATATATTTGAAAATCCTCTTAACAACCACCACATGAATTTCTCATGGACAAGCTTGAAATATTTCCACAATTCCCACTACTTGCATGATATCTGGCCTTCAATTTGTTAGATACAGTAAGGTTCCTATCATTTATCATATTCAGTCTGATTCACTTGTGGTGTTGCATCTGCCTTGCATAGTTTACAAGCTATAGTCATGGGTGTGTTGACAGGTTTGTAGTCCTCGATTCCAAATTTCTTAAAAGTTTCCTTGAGGAATTTGGATTGAGATATAAACACTCCTTGTGGCGACTGAATAATTTGCAGACCCAAGAAGAAGGACAACTCACCAATCATGGAAATTTCAAACTTTGTTTGCATATAGTTTGCAAACCGATGCCCCAACTGCTCCACATCACTACCAAATATGATGTCATCCACATACACAACCACTATTAATAGATGATAATGTTTAGATTTTTAATAGAGATTGTTGTCAATGGAGCCTTCCTTAAATCCTTGTTGTTGGAGATACTTATCCAACCTTTTATACCAGACTCTGGAGGCATGTTTCAAACCATATAGAGCCTTCTTTAATTTGCATACAAGCCCTTCATCAGAGGAGAGAAGAAAAACTTCAGGCTGCTCAATGTAAACCTCCTCTTCTAAGTCTCCATTGAGAAAGGCAGACTTTACATCCATATGATAAACTTTGATGTTCTTGTGAGTGGCAAGAGCAAGGGATATTATTATGGCTTCTAGTCAGGCTACTCGTGCAAAGCTTTCTTCAAAGTCTACCCCTTCTATCTAGGCATACCCTTTTGCAAACGAACCGAGCTTTGTTCCAGATTACTTGACCTTTTTCATTCAACTCATTCTTGAAAATCCACTTGCTTCAAATAAATTTTTTCTCTTTTGGTCTTGGGATAAGTTCCCATGTTTCATTCTTTCAATTTGGTCTAGCTCTTCATTCATGGATTTCACCCAAAAATTATCTTTACTTACTTGATAGAGGTTTTTTGGTTCTATTTTGGATAGTAGAGCTAAATTTTCATGATTTTTATTTCCCACAAGTCTCCTTATGGTTTGGACACCCTTTATTTGATCTCCAAGAATTTGACTCTCAGGGTGTTCCTTTTACACATACCTGGAAGGTGATTTTGGCTTTGAAGATGTGCTTACTTCCTCACCTTCCTTACTGATTTTTTTTTCATTTAGATCTACGTCCCTCAACTCTGAACTCTCTTAATCATCCAAGACCAAGTTACTTTTAGAGGGTTTAGGTTGTGAGCCTACTTCATCAACCACTATGTCAATGCAGTCTTCTATCTTCCTTGTCCTCTTGTTGTAGCATTTGTACCCTTTGCTTCGAATACAGTATCCAAGCAGTATTCCTTCATCAACGCATGATTCAAGCTTCCCAAGGTTATTTTCATTTATTTTAATGAAGCACTTTCTCCCAAACACCTTGAGGTGTTTAACTGATGCAGTTATACCCTTCCATAACTCATATGGAGTTTTTTCACTGTCAGGCCTGAGATGAGTTCTATTTGACAAGTATAATACTACCTGAGTTGCTTCTCCCCAGAAGTGGTGAGCCACTCCTGCTTCATCTAACATCGCTTTGGCCATTTCCTGGATTGTTCAGTTCTTCCTCTCCACAACTCCATTTTGCTGAGGAGTTCTAGCCACTGAGAACTTCCTTCTAATACCTTTCTCTTCAAATAATTCTTTAAACTCTTTTGAGGTGAACTCTGTCCATCTGTCTAATCTCAATCATTTTACCTTCAAATATTTCCCATTCTCTACCTAAGCCTTAAACTTCTTGAAGTGCTCAAATGCTTCCGAATTTTCTTTTAGGAGGAGAATCCAAGTAGCCCTCGTGTAATCATCAATGAACAATAGGAAGTACCTTTCTCCTTTTGATGTTTTTGTTCTTGTGGGGCCACATATATCTGTGTGAATAAGCTCCAGAGGTTTGGATGAGGAGAACTCTTTTGTTTTGAAATGAGTCCTAGTCTTCTTGCCAAACTAACATGACTTGCAGATGGTGTTATCAGGCCTTGAAAATCTAGGTAATCCTTTTACCACACCTATCTTTCTTATCCTTATCAAGCTATCAAAATTCATGTGTTTGAGCCTCTTATGCCACAGTCATGCTTTGTTGGTTTTTTCTCAAGTAAAAATTGACCCTTAAGTCATCTAACGTTGGGTCCCTATAATACTAATGATTACCCCATTACTATTGTAGTTATACCCCTTATTTATATTGTTGTGCCCCTATTACCCCCATATTGTTATTTCTGTGCCCCCTAGAATCCCTCTATTGTTATTTTTGTGGCTTTATATTATTATTGTTAGGTCGGTTGGATTATATTGTGACTCCTTAGAATCCTATATATAGAAAGGAGGTTTTGTCATTTGTATCATCCAATAATTGTTCATTTATGTAATGTAAAGGAGGTTTCCCCCTCGAAGAGGCTGAATTCTGAGGCGTTGATCTATCTTTTCTATCTTTTCTTGAGCTGGTTTCATAACATTTGGTATCAGAGCTTTGGATTCTAGGGTATCGCTGCTCCAAACAGGTCATCGTGGCATTTTCGCTATAACTTTTTTTCTATGACGTTTCAGAAGTTGCAAAAAAAACTTTTGAGAAGAAATTGCGTTAAACCTTGGGTCCGAATTTCAGAGCTTTTCGCGCGATATTTGCGGAGATATGATCTGAGGAAGTTGGTCTTTTTGCAGACTCCTGAATTACATTCAAAACAAGTGACCTGGGGAAAATCATCATAAATTTCTCTCTGGGAATCAAATTGAAATTTCATAAGAAGGTACAGAAATAGGATGGACTGTAGTTTCTTGTATATCTTTTTTAGAACCAAAGATCGAAAATTGTACACGTGGCACTTCATACAAGTTCGCTCTTCTGGAAAGGTCTATAATCAGGTCATCTTGGGAGATTGTGCATAACCCTTTCTTGGAGAATCCAATTTGGATCAGACTGGTGGCATTGGAAAGAGGACACAGAGAGCTACTATAGATCACAAATTCAGAACTAGATGATTGGAAAGTATAGAGATACATCAGAGGCAATATCAAGCTCCTACAAAGTAAAAAAAGGTGTGTAGATTTTTCTAAATTTTTTCTTAAGCTTGGTTTGAAAATTTATTTTGAAGGAATTCAAAGGGAATAGTAGAGAATTATTATCGGTAACTGATGACCCGAGGAAAGAAAATGCAAACACCTAGTAAGGAACCTGAAAGCTCTAGCATGACTCATGAAGAAGAGGAAGAAATGCTACATGATATATCAAAATTACAAGAACAAGTGCAACAAATGTCACGCTCACAAAAGTTAACAGAAGCTAAGATAAATGGTGTGGAAGCTAAGATGAATGGCATGGAAGCTAAGATGGAGAATTTGAAGATAGATTTGAACACAAATTTGAAGACAGGCATGGCAGATTTGAAGACAGATTTGACAAATTTTCTACAAGAAATACTTACTAATGGTGAAAAGGTAGTAAAGGAAACTCATGACGAGAACAAAAGAAATGTTAATCATGATTCCATAGACACTAATGTTGGATCGAAGAATCATCATATTCCAAAAATCGATATGAGGAAGTTTGATGGCAAGGATCCCGCCACATGGATATTACAGATGGAGCAATTCTTCGATCTCAATAATGTGCAAAACGCACAAAAGGTACGTATGGCAACTGTATATTTGGAACCAATTCAGTTTGTATGGTATCAATGGCTTTGTTCTCGTAAACAATTTATCACTTGGGCAATTTTTACGGAAGAATTGATAGCACATTATGAGGATACAAAAAGAAACACTTTTTTAGCCAATTGATAAGTCTCAAACAAAAGGGTTCAATAATGGAGCACATTGAGGAGTTCCAAAAATTGAACATAAGGGTAAAAGATATTCCAGCGGAGCATAGGATTGATGTGTTCATAGGGTCTTTAAAGGATAATATCCAACATGATGTTCGCCTTTGGGAACCTGATTCATTTGAGAAGGCATTCAGGTTAGCAAGAAAAATGGAAAGCAAAATTATGGCAACTAGGAAGCATACCATTCACAACTATAAATATAGAAGTGTTGTTGCCCCTAGTCTTCCACAACCTACAAGGTTGACACCACAACAATTGGAAGAAAAAAGAGCAAAAGGGCTTTGTTACAATTGTGATAGCAAATACACAAAAGGTCATAAGTGTGCTGAGAAGAAATTATTCTACATAGATTGTGAAGAGGAAGAAGAAAAGGAGCAAGAAAGGTCAAAAGAAGAGGATATACTCTAGGAACAAAGCCTAGATGAAGAACAAATAAATCCGACCATATCTTGTAATGCATTGGCGGGAATTACCACTCCTCAAACCATCAAGATAGAAGGACAAATCAAGAAGAAAAAGGTAATAGTATTGATTGATTCAGGAAGCACCCACAATTTTATTCATTGTAGGGTAGCAAAAGAATTGAATTGCTTCCTATATCCAGCACCAGAGTGTCAAGTGATGATTGCAAATGGAGGAACAATAAATTGCTCTGGAAAGTGCCATAATATCAAGCTATCCATGGGAGAATATGTATTGACTAGCCCAATGCTTTCCATTCCAATGGGAGGTGCTAATGTTGTACTAGGAGTCCAGTGGCTACAATCCTTGGGTACAATAGCTTTTAATTTTCAAGAACATTTCATCAAATTTTCTCCAAAAGGAAAGGAAGTTTAATTAAGGGGTATTGCAGGGAAACCAGGAAATATAATCAGCTCTAATGGCATGGCAAAGCTTCTAAAAAAGGATCAAAGAGGTGTAAATGCACAATTATGTTCGCTAGATGTTTCCACATTGGAATCATCTATTTCTCCAGATCTCCAAAAAGTCCTGGACAATCATTCTAAGGTATTTGAGACTCCCAAAGGCCTCCCACCTATGTGTGATCATGATCATGCTATTCATCTGATTCCAGGAAGTGTTCCTCCAAACATCAGGTCGTACAAATATCCCTATGTCTAGAAAAGTGAAATTGAACGTATGGTTGCAGAAATTCTAGAGGTTGGTATAATTCAACCAAGTCAAAGTTCTTTCTCAGCTCCAGTAGTATTGGTGCACAAGAAGGATGGATCATGGCACATGTGTCTGGATTATAGGGAGCTCAACAAGCTCACTATTAAAGATAAGTTCCCCATTCTTGTCATTAATGAATTACTGGATGAATTGCATGGATCAATTTACTTCACCAAGTTGGATCTTCGTTCGGGATATCATCAAATCAGATGAAGATTGAAGACATTCCGAAAACTCATGAGGGTCATTATGAATTTTTTGTCATGCCTTTTGGCCTTACCAATGCACCTTCAACATTTCAAGGTTTGATGAATTCAATTTTCAAACCATTCCTTAGAAAATTTGTGTTAGTATTTTTTGATGATATACTAATCTACAACAAGTCTTGGAAGGATCATGTTGAACATGTCGACAGGGTGCTACAACTATTGGAGGAGAAACAATTATATGCAAAAAGATCCAAATGTTTCTTTGGAGTCCAGGAGGTGGAATATTTGGGTCATATTGTATCTCATGAAGGAGTTAAGGTAGACCCTAGCAAAATTAAAGCCATTAAGGAATGGAAAATCCCCACATCCATAAAGCATTTGCGAGGATTTCTTGGGTTGACAGGGTATTATCGCAAGTTTGTTAAGAATTATGGGAGAATAGTAGCACCTCTAACAACATTATTGAAGAAAAATTCATTTTCATGGACTCTGGAAGCAACAAAGGCCTTTGCTGCTTTCATAACATCGAACATATAAACATTATTGTGAGTCCTGACTGCCTACCCCACTAGTTTTCCATTTTTTATATTATGGATCTCACAATATTTATATCGGATTGTCACGTCATAGTCATTGTCACGCATATGGATAACACGTTGTAGATTGTGTTTGAGGCCTTCCACATACATCACATTTAGTGCTTTTGTCTTTTGATCAACACTGGCCACTCCTTTTCCTTTGATTCTTGTTGTAGAGTTGTTGCGAAAGGTGGCATTGCATCCTCTATTTCTTTTCTTTTAGTGATAGAAGCTTTCTCTTATCTCCAGTCATGTGTTTGGAACAAGCACTATGTACATACCATTTGTTTTCTTTATCATGTGCTGATAAGGTGATAACACATGGCATGCTCTTTTTGGTCTTTTATTTCCAGATTCTTTTATCCTTTTGTATGTGAGTCTATCTGTCAGTTTGATATTTAGACAACTATTAAAACTTGATTCTACACTCACTAGCCTTGTGCTTGAAATTATTACATTTAAAAAATTCAACTTCACTTTGTAGGGGAGTGAAGGAATTCTGATTCCTAAAAGAGGAATCTTGTGACTTAGTAGTCTAGTGTGAATTAAACCTAATATTTTCATCTCTTTCAACTTTGACACTTCTACAATTAATAGCCTTGTGTCCAAATATTTATGATACTTGTAGAAGTGACCATAAAATAAGTAGGCACCCCTATTGTCAAAAACATTATGAGGTTTTGCAGAGAAATAGCTTGGTCAATTTTTTGTTTGACTCGTCCTCCATTGATGGTCTCCTCTTTGTCTAACTACTCTTTTGTCTTCATGAACTCTTTCATGATGATTCCTCCTATGACTCTGTGGTTCTTCAACTCCTATGGACATGAAGTTTATCTTCTTATTATCGATAGGAGATTCCTATTACCTTGACTACACAATTCCGATTCTGATTCCTGAGGGCCTTTGACAACTCAAAATTTTATTTAGTCTTCTTGTCCCTTTAGAAAATATCTCACTTAGACCCTTCTCAGTATTTTCTTTCTCAAGGTTAGTTCTTAGAGAGACCACCTCTACTTCAAGATACTGGCAATTTTCTTCCCATTCTTGAATCATATCTTGAAGTACCTCTTCTTTTCATTTGGCTTCCTCCAGCTCAACCTTTAAAGACAAAAAATCATCTTTGCATATTTTTGAGGTCATTTCCCTTTTCAACTTGAGAAGCTCTTGTTTCAACTGATTGTTCTCCTCTTCTATCTTCTCACGATTTCTTTGTTCTTTTTTCAGTAGAAGAGCTAGACTATCCTTACTCTTGATAGTTTCTTCAATCTTTTCTTTCTGATACCTCATTATCTAAGTTATACTTTCCTTCTTTTGCATGCTACAATTGTTCCTTTGGTTGCTTGTTTTTATTCCTTGCTTTCTTCAACTCATCAAGGGCACTGATGAGTTCTCCATCAAGATCTACCACTCCTTCCTCTTCTTCCTCTTCAGAGTCCATAAGACCCTATTTCTTGGAGTCTGATTTGAGGACCATAAGAAGATACTAATTTAACTCATTTTTCGATGAGTCTTCACAGTCTGATTTCGAGTCCGAACTACCCTCTTTGGAATAGAACCCATTCTTCTTGTAAGGTTTCTTCTTCTAAAATGTCTGAGACTTATTTCTAAATTTCAGACCTTCTTCTCTTTCAACCCACTCTTCATAACGGAATTTGGAAGAAAAATGTCCAAGTCTTCCATAGTTCAAACAATTAAAATGAAACTTCCCTTTATATTTACCAGAGCCACGCTTCAGTTTTTTGGCTAGTTGATCCAGATCCTGATCAGATTCATTGTTAGAGCAGTCTTCATGAACTCTGTGTTCCATGCCCTTATTGGATACTGTGAGTGCAGCTTCCTTTGGTTCAGATTTCTCCATTCCTACTCTCACCTCATAGGCTATGAGAGTACCATGTAGCCATCTTGAGATGCTTTAGGTTGACCATTCCTCTATAGCTGATATTTTGGCATTAAAGCTCATGGGTAGAGATCTTAATACCTTTTGAATGATAAAATCTTCCTTGACTTCCTCACCAAGTCCTCTAATCATATTAACTACTTCATCAAATCTAAGGAAGTACTCAACTATGATTTCATTCTCAATCATCTTCAAGATTTCAAACATCATTCTAAAGGTATGAAGTTTTTCTTTCTTCACTTTGTCTTCTCCTTCATTACATTGGTTAATATTCTCCCACATCTCATAGGAAGACTTATAGTGCATAACCTTCACAAGTTCTAACTGAATGAAAGAGCGAGAATGGCATGCTTGGCTTTACCATTGCTTAGATACAGTTTCTTTCCATATACATCTTTTGGGGGAGTATATGGGACATTGTAATTTACTAGTACAGATATCCCCAGGGACATAAGATATGTCTCCATTATTACTTTCCAAAAGGCATAGTTGGCTCCATCAAAGACTGGTACCCTGCTCAAGTAAACTTCTTGACTCTCTTGCCTATTCATAATTCCTTAAGGATATACCTTCCAGTGGTTAAAATGTTATTGAAGGAATAGAGCTACTACCAATTGTTGGAATTAAGGAATTTCTCAGGGGCTGGGGTGTGAATCAATAATTTATGAAACTCTTAATTTTTTTTTCATTCTGCACTTATAGTTCCTTCATATGGTATTTCATATGTGAAAGAATTCATTCATGTAGTAAATCTATAAACTTTTAGAAGGCATACTCAAACAAAAATCTCATGAACAACATGCATTCGACACAGTATTTTCACGTGGAAATCCAAAGGGAAACAACCACCAATTTATTGTTTGTTTTGTGATGTAATTTAAGCACCAACTTAATTACATATGTTTGTTTGTGAGCACCCACTCACTGGAGGCACCAACCCTCTTTGTTTAGTAACCACCAACTTGCCAAGAGGCACCAACCTCTTTTGTTTAGCATGCCCCAACTTGCCTACAGGCACAACCTCTTTCGTTTAGCAAGAACCAAATTTCCTGGAGGCACCATCCTCTTTTGTTTAGCAAGCACCAACTTTCGTAGAGGCACCAACCTGTCAGTGACACTATTTTACTATTTCATACAATTTTCATATTAAAGATGCATACAAATTACAAGTAGAATACCAACTTAATGGATGTCTGCAGATTCAACTTCTGCACTCTACTTTCTGAACACTTGTGGTAGTCTTCCTCTTACTGCCCATTGCAACACTTGCTCTGTGCTCTACTTTCTCTTCTCAGGGCTCTCCATTATTTCACCACAACACTACCCTTGCAACAATCTACTCCAATCCACAACTCACTGCTCTGCTTTCTCTACTCAGGGTTCTCCACTGTTTCACCACACCTCTACCCATGCAATAATCTACTCCAATCCACAACTCACTACTCTACACACTCACAAGTATGCTCACACACCCCATTAGCTCAATGGATGTTCACACTTTTGTTCCTGTGCTACTCTTCGCTCGATGTAGTCACTATCATCATCAATGCCACCCATGCATGTAGCCCAAGCATGGCATCCCATACTTCTGTTGATTTACTCTAACTCCAGTTCCGTCATTGCATTAAACCCATAAGGATGGGCAAAGATCACTTATCTCTTATACAACAAACTATCAATGTTGTGTATTAACTCTCAGCCCCCCTTACATATTTCACAGAGGCTCCCCATGCTTCTTTATGGTTCACAAAGATCTACTTGCACATCATCATGGAATATATATTTTTCATTCAAGACCAGAACTACTGATTCATACATATTTAATACACCTCTGTACTGTTGTTCTATTGGTGGATTTACACTGTAGAACACTATTGGGGATTTTTTCAAATTGGTGCTTTTACACATAAAAGCCATACAAAACAATAAACTTCGATAGTCCTTAGCCCCTTATGTATAAGCCCCTTTTTCATGTTTTTATCCATAGGACTGAGGGATATGACCGAGGGCTCATCCTCAAGGCACTAAGGCCTCCAGACCCTCGATAAGGGGCTATATTTTCTTTGTTAACCCTTTACACATGATTTCATGTGTGTTTCATGAAACCGGCACTAAATACACATGGAGGCCCTTTATCGACGTTTTTTTGTTTGTTGCACCAATGCCAGCCACCAAGGATCACCGATCGTCGATTGCCAATAGGTGATAGGCCTCATCTTTTAAGTCTTGGCCCTTGGTTCCCTTAAGCCTTCATGACCACTTGCTATCCTGCATCCCGATGAAATTTCATTGTGGCACATGAGCCAACCATTGCAAAGATCTAATCGCCAATTGCCGAAGTGACGTCATCTCATGCCACGTGGAATCTTCTGACCAGTTACATGTGTCACTCAGATATTACCCATTATGCCGTCAATAAACACTAAAACAACCTACCACTTGTCCCTCTATACCGTGACATGATGCTGATGCAAGCGACCATGTGTCCCTTATCGGAACCAATTAGATCTTGCCACTTTTCCTCATCGGAGCTCCTCTAATGCTGCCTTTTGTCGTTATTAGAGCCAACTAGATCCGGCCACTTGTACTCCTCAGAGCTCCTCCAATGTTGCCTTCTGTGCTTATTGGACCCAATAATATGCCTCCACGTGTCCTTGTGGAGGAGAGAGAAAGAGGCCCGCTAACCTTTGTTTTGCAATGAATTCCTTTGTGTTTTCCTTTTTGGCTCTCCTGGCGACTTAACACTAGAGGCTCAAATCCCAGTGATTTAACACTAGAGGCTCAAATTTCTGGTTTGCGGGAGTTTCGATATGCGGGACCTCTAATTGCGATCATTGATTTATTTGGCTCATCGATGTGTGATCACAAATATGGCATGCCCTCCAATCTCCGATCTCTGATATGCTACGACCTTTGATTGCCGATATTGCAAGTCGCTAGTCGATGAAATCCATACACTATTGTGCTGCACCACTAATCCTCCAATCGCTGATTGCGATTTTTCGGGACCTATCATATGTAATTTGTCAGGACCTTTGATTTTTCAGGACCTCCATTCTCTGATAATCCTCACTGCACAAGGCCTAAATCATCCTGAACTTCATCAGGCCATATCTCTTGAACCACAAGTCCATTTATGGACTTCAACATACCATTGGAAAGATATTACAGAGAAATTTCCAATGAAAGGAGTCCAATTATCCACTAAGCCTATATTCTACCTCAAAATATGGCTCCAAAGTCTCTACCTAGCTAGAATAACAACCACCAAGGCATGAAGCCCCATCATCAGGCTGAGCCTTGTTTGACATCAATGCCAACACTAACACAGCCAGCCACCTTCATACCATAAAATGTCCAGCAGATGCTTCTCTATTTCCTTCTCTTACAACCTTTTAGCTTGTAGTATGGAGAGGTTCGTCATCTTCTTCTTCTTATTTTTTGGTACTTGTCGATGCTTCATCAATTACAAAATCTAGGAATTCAAAATATTTTGAAGCCTTTTGTTATAGAATTTAGATCCCATGGTTTTAGAAGAGTATCCAAGAAGGATTCCTTCATGAACTATAGATTCAAATTTTCCAAGCTTATCATCATTTTTCTTTATGTAACATTTTCTTCCAAAAATTCTAAAGTGTTTGATAGTTCTAGGCTTACCATACCATAATTCATATGTAGTTTTATCACTATTTATGCAAACATGAGATTGTTAAGAATATTCACAGTTGTATATGTTACTTCCCCCCAAAAGGTTTGCGATGTTCCTATCTCATCAAGCATGGAACATGCCATTTGTTGGATTGATTTGTTCATAATTTCTGCTACTCCATTTTGTTGAGGAGTCTTAGCTATAGAAAATTTTCTTTTGATGCCATGTTGTTCATAGAACTAGAAAAACTCATATTATATACTCTCCTCCACTATTATATCTAAGACATTTGATTTTCAAATCTCACTCATTTTCTACCAAAGCCTTCAAAACTTTTAATTTATCAAATGATTCATCTTTATGTTTTAGTAAGCCAATCCAACACATTCTTGTAAAATCACCAATGAATAATGTGAAGTTCTATTCACCATGAGGAGAATTCTTTCGCATATGACCACACAAATTAGTATGAATAAGTTAAAGTGGCTTATTTCAAGTACCTTGCTGAGAATTAAACTAAACATTAGTTTTCTTACCAAATTAACATGATTTATAAATGCTATTTTCCAGTGGAGATATGTTAGGCAAGTCACGAACTCCTCTAGTTATGCTTGATTTGTATAATTGAGAAAAGATAAGGTGTCCTAACCTTTTGTTCCAAAGCCAACTTTCTTCAGATTTTCTTAAGTAATAATGTTCTTGGTTGCCTTCCAAGGCATAGATATTGCCTAGAGTTCTTGTTCCCTTTATTATGATCTTACCTCTGTTTAGATTTTGTACCATGGAATTATTTGGTCTGAAAACAAATTCATGCCCTTGGTCACACATTTAACTAACACTTAACAAGTTATGTCTTAATCCATAAACAAATAAAATATTTCCAGCCTTGACCTTTTTCTTTAACGTCACAATTCCTTTTCTTTTGATCACAACATGTGAGTTATTACCAAAAGTTACATTCTTTTCTTTCTTTATTTCATTAAAAGAAAGAAAATTATCTTTGTCACTTGTCATATGCTTCAAACATATTCTATAAATTTACCACACATTTTCTTGATCTCCTACATATAAAGTTAGACCACAATTTTTAGAGTCTGTAGTTTTCTTTTTCCACACCTTGGGTGTTATTGTATTTTGCTCAGGCTAGTAAGATGGCCCCATTCTACTTCTGCATTCAATTTATTTATAACAAAAGTTATTGCAAAGAGAACATTCATTTTCATCTTGAAGAGGTGAGAAAACCTTATAAGAATATTTCTTTGTTCTGATCTCATTCTTTTGTTTTCTTACTTCTATAGTCATAATAGTTTTATAAGCAACACGCTAAAAATCTTTGTGACCAAAATTAGAACAAGTGAAGCATTGACCATTGAAGTAGGAGCACTTGGGAGTACAATACCTTTTGGATTAGCTTTCCCTTTGATTATGGTAAGGTTTTTTTCCTTGAGAGATATTTGATCCTTCATTCATTTGTTGAGAACTATAATTTTGTTGACTACTTCCTTTTACTGCAATAAGGTAGCTTCATGTACCTATTTCAGAAGATTTTATATTTTTTGATGATTCACCGTTTGAATTGTATCCAAGAATTTTGTTGATTAGAGGAGAGCATTTCACTTTGATGATTTCTTCTAAAGTATCACATCCTTTAGGAAATATAATATTTAGAACCCTTTTTTCTCAAGTTCCTTTCTTAGACCCACTATTTCAAGTTCTAAATTTTCACAGTGCCTTTATTTTTATAGAACTTATTTCTTCAAAACTTCCTCAGCTAATTTAACTTATTTTAGATGGAGTTTTAGCTGAGTTATTTCTTCAACAAGAGTAGTTTCCTTATAGATATCCTTTTATTCTAGAGAATCCATAAAAAAACCATTAGATTCATCTACAAATTTTTCTTCATATGCCATAAGCAATTGACAATCTTGATCAAATTAAAAATCCTCATTATTGGAAGAATATTCGTTGTCTTCGTGAGTATAAAATGTTTTCTTCTTATCAAACCTTCCCTTAACATTCCCTTTAAACAATTATTCTGTTTCTCATGATTTTCTTCACAAGGAAATTTAGAAGAATAGTTACCAACCCTTCCACAGGCAAAACATTTGAAGGGAATCTTACCTCTAAATTTTCTAGCTCCTACTTGGAGTTTCTTCACGAAATTTGCTTGTTCTTCATCTAAAATGTAACATGTTTCCTTAATCTCCTACTTTTCCTTCCCTTTGTATGTAGCTTTGAATGTTTCTTCTTTGATACCTGATAGGCCCCCTTTTCTCATTTCATAAGCTATTAAAATCCCATGGAGTTGTTCAATTGTGAGGTTCTTCAAATCTTACATTTCTTCAATGGAAGAGACTTTGGGATCAAAGTTTGGGGTTAGATATCTTAGAATTTCTCAAAAAAAATTGAATCTTTTACTTCATTACCAAGATTTTTCATTGATTTAATGATCTCATCTACCCTAAGGAAAACACTTGAAATGCTTACATCATTATGCATTCTAAGAGTCTTAGATTGAATTCTAAATGTTTGAAGTTTAGGGATCTTTACCTTAATGTCACCTTCATAGCTTTGGATAATATTGTCCCATATATATTTTGCGATATTTAACTTCATAAGCTTCACAAATTCTAGCTATGCCAAGCTTCCTAAGAGTGCATTAACTTCCTTTGCATTGTCCTCAGATTGTTTCTTCCCTGGATCATTTGTGGGAATGGAGGATTGATATTAATATCCTCCTTCAACGATTTCCCATACATCAGCTCCAAGTCACTGCAAATATTCTCTCATTCTGACTTTCCATGATACCAAGTTAGTTCCATTAATGAAAGGTAGTCTCATAGAAGATACTCCCTCTTGACTACTCATCTTGATGGATCACCTTTTAAGCGATCAAGATTCTTCGAAGGGACCTGCTCTAATACCAATTGTCGGGAAAAATACTGGGGGGTGAATCATTATTTTCTATTCAAACTTCCAAATTTTATATTCAAAAAAATATATGCTACTGTTATTAAGGAAACCTGCGTATGTACGCTACCTCAGAGAAGAAAACCAACGTATATCTAATTTACTAATTTTTATTTATTTTATCAAATAATTATCTTCAATCAGTGCTTCACTAAATTAATTACTTTTCAATATGTGGTAAAGAACATAAATAAAACATAGAACACCAAAATTTTAGGTGGAAACCTAGTGTGGGAGAGAACCATCGCCAATGTTGTCTCTGTCTTCTTTCTTATGCTATAAATAAAAATACTACATTTGTACTTATACAGACTCTTGTTAGTATGCAAGAACCCACCTTTAGAAGGCTACAACCTTTTCACGCTCTCCAGAAACCACTGAAAGGGAGCTACAACCTTCCTGAACTCCTTTACCGAATCCTACTGGAAGGAATCCCTTACCTCCTTTCTGAAGGATGCAACCCTCAACTTCTTGTGGACCACTTTTCATAATATTAAAAACTAGATCCACCTGTCAAATAATCATCACAAAACCTATAGGCCACCTTTTATCAAATTTTCAAACAAGACCCATATCAACCATAAACCCAAACAAATTGAAGCAATGAACCTCAGAAATTGTCACACTGCAAATCAACTGAAATTATGAAGCTTCAAATCACTAAATGTGGAACCCAACTAGAAATAACAAACATCAAATTATGTATGCAACTATAATGAATAAGACTCACATATATACGTGCCTTCCTTGTATAACACCTCTGTACAAATGTTAGAATATTGAAAACTGAAGAACCATACATAGACCATTTCACCATTTACAGATTACTGAACCAATCACAGATTTCTAAACCAATTACAAACCATAGATCATATAACTAGTCAAATTTCTGTATCCTTAAAACTAATCAATTTAACCAAATCACCTCAATTTTCACAATCATACATAGATCATCATTGACAAACAACAAAAGATAAAATAGACAACATCAACTGTAAACATCAATTATCAAGTCAAAACCTAGTTTTTGTATGTGAATTCCATGAGGAATATCAGTGTATGTATGTGCTTATTATGCACAACACACATGTACATATCTGCACATACTGAAAATTATTTTTTAGAATATATACAAAAACCTCCAAACATGGATCTTTATATGTACTCAACTATGTCCAAGCATACCTGCATACAAATATGATTTTTTTTGTTGCAAACAAAATTTTACTTTATGCAACATTTATTGGTAGTAGTACAGACTTCTGAATAAATATTTATATCACAGTTTCATAAACGTTAGCTACTTAGACATTTGCAGTAAGTAAATAAATCAAGAACACATGTCAACATATTTTAGAACTTTCAGATCTGAGTCTTCTTCTTGCTCCCTGGTGCACACCTATTTCAGATGAATTCATTCATAGACAACCCAATACTTGCACAACAACCACCTTGATCTCCATCTCCCTATATAGATTTATCCTTAGTCAATACCTTAGGCCAATCCCTTAGTAATGTCGATGGTATTATTTGATGGGATAAAATAGCCATTGTCACATGCATTACTATGGGCCAATACCATAGTAAAGTCCCCTAGAATCGAGATTACCATGGTATGGATTTTTACTTTTCTTCACAATATATGCATATGTACACGAACTTTCTTCTCAGGACCCACGTATACTTTCTCAAACTTTTCCTTTATCATCCATATGTATCTGAACTAACATTCCTTTGTCCACATGAAATGTAGTATTTGTATCAATCTACATAATCATATTGTTATCTTAGTGTTGCCATCTTTATCAAGTAGGTCACCATCAAGGACAACACATTAGCCATAATGCCAACATCTTCAACAAGAAGGAGTTCTTCCTTTATTGTTCTTGTTAATAAGATTGACTCTGACAAGTTCAAAAGATGTGTACTAGGAACTAGAGAGCTTGATATATATATATATATATATATATATATATATATATATATATATATATGTGTGTGTGTGTGTGTGTGTGTGTGTGTGTGTGTGTGTGTGTGTGTGTGTGTGTGTGTGTGTGTGTGTGTGTGTGGAGGAAGAGATCATATGATTAGGTCTTGCTTTAGACCTTACAAATAGGCCTAAAGATCTTCATACAATACAGTCATATTTGATGTCTTGCAAAGTACTGTTAGGACATGGATATATATAAGTCTATAACATCCCCATGTTAAAAGTTCATGGAATAAAGTTAATAAAGGAAAAATAAGACAAAGGTCATGGGACACATATTCCAAGTTTAATGTTGGGAAAACCATCCTAGTGGGTGTTCATTTGGTTTATTATGGTAAGGGGAAATTGGAAAAGGCTTTGAAAAGGAAAAGAGGCACTAATTGACATTTTATTTATGAAAACAATGGAAAATAGGAGAAAATGAAGGTGAAAGGTCACATGTTTCATGTGAGGAGGAAATTGAAGGAAAATTAGAGGAAATTGAATTAAATATAGGCCTCAATGCTAAAAAGCCTTATGAGGATTAGTTCACAAATTTTGTTAGTTTAGTTTTGGAGCTCTCTCTCTATTCTCTCTCACACACTCTTGCACACTTACAACATTCTTGGAGCACTCTAACATTCGAGAAAGGAAGGAAAAGGAAGGACAAGAAAGAAAAGGGAATTAAGGATCAAGCAAGGAAGAGTTGGATCAAGCAATTATGGAGGGATTATTTGCAAGTATTGAGTTGCATGTATGACTTCCTTTCCTGTTTTTGCATGCATGACACATGCATGTGTGTATTTGGTTCTCTTGCTATGATTGGTATGGGTTTTACCAGGTGTGAGAGTGGTTTCATCTTTTCCTTGCCATTTCTAGATAGCCATGGTGTGATGGGGTTGTTTCATGTGGTTGAGATTTGGATTATCAAATGGTTCTGGAACTGGGTGAGGTGGTCTTAGGAAAATTCACAAAGGCCTAGAATCCCTTGACTAGTAATAGTGGGATTGTAGTAAAGCCTGAGGGTGGAGACAGGAAAATTTCTCAAGTTATTGGTGAAGAACTTTGAAAGCATCCAACTTTTTTAGGTCCTAGTGATCCCTTGACCGATAATGGTGGTAGTGTAGTAAAGCCCGGTAGTGTATGTTTATTGTTTGGACCTAGGAACCCATTGACTAGTAATGGTGGGATTGCGTAAAGCATAGTTTTATAGGTGATGGTTTTAGCCGTAGGATTCCCTTAACTGATTTAGACAAGATTTCCTCTAAATCTTGAGGAAACCCTGGTTTCTTTTTTGTGAATCTCACATTCATGCTTGGAATATGGAACCGAGGTGCTTGGCTGAAATAAAGATTTGGTTCAGCCCAATGTATGGTCAGGTGGTACGTGGAAGTCCCTAACTTGGTTTGATTTTTCTTGTGTTAATAAGAGATATTTCTTGTTGTATTTCATGAGTAATTATACTTGTTATTATGTGGCTATGATGGTTGTTCTATCATTGTTATTATTTTGGTTATATGCTAGTTATAAGCATTGTTTCATGGCAAATTTTATTTATGGATCTTATCATGTTTTGATTTATATATGAATGGTTATTGAATGCTTGATCTAATATATGTTATTGTAGCTATTATGAGCAGTAATCAAACCTTCTTGATGATTATCAGATAATTATGAGATCCCTATTTTCATATATTCATTTATAACCTATAGATTATATGTTCACAATGTGTTTGAAAAAATGTTTTGCTTGGTCAGGTCAGATTAGGTCAAGTCCTTGATCAATTTTTATGTTAAACACTTTTTCCTTGTATCATTTATCATTTATTAACATCTCATTAAGTTCTGTGCAGTCGTTGGGAGTCAAGCCCTGAAAAGGTGGCTCGAATTTCAGGGTCGCAAGCTTATAAATGGGAAATATAGTCTGGAGTCAGTCAGATGTAGGGTCATCAGAGTTACTAGAGGGTTATAGTTATTGGCTTGCCTTGTCATTAGAGTAACTAGGGTCCTAGATCACAAAAAATAAAGTTAGCTCAGGGTATGGGCACTTAGAGTGGTTTTTTAGCTTCTTGGGGTCTTGTAGCACCTAAGGGAAGTTAGTAAGGTTTCAGATTATTGATTCCACTTCCTTAACTGTACTTAGGGAGTTAAGTCATGTCATACTAGCCCTTAGCTCGTGTTTACCCTGACTCCCAGGTGAAAGTGGGTAAATGTGGGAGGTTGGTTACAGATTGGTATCAAAGTAGGTTTATGTTCTCTTTGGGTGATCTCTGATACCAGATTGGTATCAGAGCATGGTTCAATACTCGGACTACGTGGGTGGAATTTGTTTATTATGCATGCATTGTATCTAGTTTCTAGTTAGTGTTATAGTTTGTGACATTACACATGGTAACTAGGATGATGATTGAGATGATGTCAGTATACTAATGTGGCTATGATTATACATGTATCATTCTAATCGGGATTGATTTTATAGATGAGATAGCCTGCCCTGAAATTCATTGAGGTATGTTGATTATGTTTATATTTTTGTTTAGCTGACATGGTATACTTGTAGGAAGAAGAAGATCAAATATGACTAGAAAAATGATGGAGTACAGCTCTTGAGTCTCCCCTTACAAATAAACTGAGAAGCCAAGATATGATTGCTCTGTAGACATAGAAAACACTTTCAGAAGTTTGAAGGTAGAGATAATAATTTGCAAAGTAGATATTGATGGGATCATTTAGTCACAAGAGAGACTTACCAAGGCATAGGAGAAACAAGCAGAGGTTAATGTAGTCATCCTTCAGAGCTTGTCAAATTTATAGATACAGACACCACAATTCATTTGCGGACAAGAGGACAAGACTAATGGGGTGTTTGGTAGGAGGTCTCATGGTGGGCAAAAGTCGGACATGGATGACACAGTCATAGATGGAAGGTTCTTGGACACACATGATAGGAGAGGTAGTGGAAATGGGTTCTACTTTACTTTGGTTTAGGCAGGTATCATGGTCATCATCTTTATCATCCTTACAGGAGGAGTGACAAGGGATATTTGTTAGATGACTTCGAAAAAGCCAAGGCACCTAAATTTGATGGAGATTTGAAGAAGGCATAAGATGTAGAGGCATGGTTTCTTGGAATGAAGAAGTTATTTGAGTTTCATGATTAGAAAGAGAACATGAAGGCTAAGATAGTGTTCTAGCAGCTACATCCACCCTCCAAAATTTTTCTTTCACTTCGTTTTAGAGCCTCCCTCCTCAAATATTAGTGGCTTGTATTGTATTGCTCAGATACTTATGGTTTTATCTGAATTTATCAGTCGAATTAGAACTTGTGTTCGCTTACTTGGTTTGATTTCTAACAACAAGTTGATCCCCCATGACTTAGTTGCATCTGGTTCTTGCACTTCCTTCGTAAACTGCACAATCCTAGAGGGTAGCCAGAGATGCTCTCAGGAATTGCGTAGTGTAGCTCAGTAGTGAGAATTGTTCTCAAAGATTGTGCAGTGTAACCCAACAGTGACCTTTTCTCTCAAGAATTTCACAGTGCAACCTAGAAGTGAGCTTCGGCTCCAGGACTGTGCAGTTCAGTGTGGGTCAGTTTGTATAGTCTTGGTAGCCAGTCAATCCCCACAATTAGTCAGTCATCACTTTTTAGTCAAAACTGCACATTTCCTCTCACCAGATGCCTTGGCTGCTGATTGATCATGTTGTAAAGTTAGGTTTGTAAAATCTAATGTTTCCTTTCCACGAGTGTTTGTTCTATCCCACAAGTACAACACTCATGAAGTGGTTCTCTCCAACAGCCATCGTACCATGGCACCAGAGAGAGCTTCTTCTAGAGCAACCACTAAAATCAGTACCAGGGAAGTAGTTGACAAAGCGCCAGTTTTCTTGCCAATATATGCAAATGCCTAACTATTTACAGAAAATGGTTGATCATGAATGTTAGCTACTTAGACATTTGCAGTAATTAAATAAATCAAGCACACATGTCAACATATTTTAGAACTTTCAGATCTGAGTCTTCTTCTTGCTCCCTGGTGCACACCTACTTCAGATGAATTCATTCATAGACAACCCAATACTTGCACACCAACCACCTTAATCTCCATCTCCCTATATAGATTTATCCTTAGTCAATACCTTAGGCCAATCCCTTAGTAATGTCAATGGTATTATTTGATGGGATAAAATGGCCATCGTCGCATGCATTACTATGGGCCAATACCATAGGAAAGTCCCCTAGAATCGAGATTACCATGGTACGGATTTTTACTTTTCTTCACAATATATGCATATGTACACGAACTTTCTTCTCAGGACCCATGTATACTTTCTCAAACTTTTCCTTTATCATCCATATGTATCTGAACTAACATTCCTTTGTCCACATGACATGTAGTATTTGTATCAATCTACATAATCATATTGTTATCTCAATGTTGACATATTTATCAAGTAGGTCGCCATCAAGGACAACATGTTAGCCATAATGCCAATATCTTCAACAAGAAGGACTTCTTCCTTTATTGTTCTTGTTAATAGGGTTGATTCTGACAAGTTCAAAAGATGTGTACTAGGTACTAGAGAGCTTGATATATATATACATACATACATATATACATACATATATATATATATATATATATATATCTATATCTATATATATCTATATATATATATATATATATATATATATATATATATATATATATATATATATATATATATATATATATATATATATATATATATATAGATATAGATATAGATATATCTGTGTGTGTGTGTGTGGAAGAAAACATCATATAATTAGGGCTTGCTTTAGACCTTACAAATAGGCGTAAATATCTTCATACAATACATTCATATTTTATGTCTTGGAAAGTACTGTTCGAGCATGGATATATATAAGTCTATAACATCCCCGGGTTAAAAGTTCACGTAATAAAGTTAATAAAGGAAAAATAAGACAAAGGTTATGGGACACATATTCCAATTTGAATGTTGGGAAAACCATCCTAGTGGGTGTCCATTTTGTTTATTATGGCTAAGGGTAAATTGGAAAAGGCTTTGAAAAGGAAAAGAGACATTAATTGACATTTTATTTATGAAAACAATGGAAAATAGGAGAAAATTAAGGTGAAAGGTCACATGTTTCATGTGAGGAGGAAATTGAAGGAAAATCAGAGGAAATTGAAGTAAATAGAGGCCTCAATGCTAAAAAGGTTTATTAGGATCCGTTCACGGCTTTTGTCAGTTCAGTTTTGGAGCTCTCTCTCTAATCTCTTTCTCACACACTCTTGCACACTTACAACATTCTTAGAGCACTCTAGCATTCGAGAAAGGAAGGAAAAGGAAGGACAATAAAGAAAAGGGAATCAAGGATCAAGCAAGGAAGAGTTGGATCAAACAATTATGGAGGGATTACTTGCAAGTATCGAGTTGCATGTATGACTTCCTTGCTAGTTTTGGCATGCACGATACATGCATGTGTGTATTTGGTTCTCTTACTGTGATTGGTATGGCTTTTCCAGGTGTGATAGTGGTTTCATCTTTTCCTTGCCATTTCTGGATAGCCATGGTGTGATGGGGTTCTTTCATGTGTTTGATATTTGGATTACCGAATGGTTTTGGAACTGGGTGAGGTGGTCTTAGGAAAATTCCCAAAGGCCTAGGAATCCCTTGACCAGTAATGGCGGGATTGCGGTAAAGCCTGAGGTTGGAGATGGGAAAATTCCTCAAGGTATTGGTGAAGAAATCTGAAGGCATCCAATCTTGTTTAGGTCCTAGTGATCCCTTGACCGATAATGGTGGGAGTGTAGTAAAGCCTGGTAGTGTATGTTTATTATTTGGAACTAGCAATCCATTGACTAGTAATGGTGGGATTGCGGTGAAGCCTAGTTTTATAGGTTATGGTTTTAGCCCTAGGATTCCCTTAACTGATTTAGATGAGATTGAAGTAAATCTTGAGGAAACCTTGGTTTTTTTTTTTGTGAGCCTCACATTCATGCTTGGAATATGGAACTGGGGTGCTTGGCCGAAATAAAGATTTGGTTCAGCATAATCTATGGTTAGGTGGTACGTGGAAGTCCCTAACTTGGCTGGATTTTTCCTATGTTAATAAGAGCTCTTTCCTCTTGTATTTCATAAGTAATTATACTTGTTATTATGTGGCTATGATGGTTTTTATATCATTGTTATTATTTTGGTTATATGCTAGTTATAAGCATGGTTTCATGGAAAATTTTAGTTATGGATCTTATCATGTTTTGATTTGTATATGAATGGTTGTTGAATACATGACCTAATATATGTTATTGCAGCTATTATGAGTAGTCATCAAACCTTCTTGATGATTATCAGATAAGTATGAGATCCCTATGTTCAAATATTCATTTATAACCTATAGATTATATGTTCACAATGTGTTTGACAAAATGTTTGGCATGGTTAGGTTAGATTAAGTTAGGTCCTTGATCAATTTTTATGTTAAACACTTTTCCTTGTGTCATTTATTATTTCTTAAAGTCTCATTAAGTTTTGGGCAGTCGTTGGGAATCAAGCCCTAAAAAGGTGGCTCAAATTTCGAGGTCAGAAACATAGAAATGGGAAATCTAGACTAGAGTTGCTAAGATGCAGGGTCATCAGAGTTACTAGAGGGTTACAGTTATTGGCTTGCCTTGTCATCAAAGTGACTAGGGTCCTAGATCACAAAAATTAAAGTTAACTCAGGGTATGGGCACTTGGAGTGGTTGTTTAGCTTCTTGGGGTCTTGTAGCACCTAAGGGAAGTCAGTAAGGTTTCAAATTATCGATTCCACTTCCTTAACAGTATTTGGAGTCATGTCATACTAGCCCTCAGCTCGTGCTTACCCTAACATCCCGTGAAAGAGGGTAAATGTTGGAGGTTGGTTACTGATTGGTATCAAAGCAGGTTTATGTTCTCTTTGGGTGCTCTCTGATACTAGATTGGTATTAGAGCATGGTTCAATACTTGGACTACGTGGGTGGAATGTGTTTATTATGCATGCATTGTATCTGGTTAGTGTTATAGTTTGTGACATTATGCATGGTAACTGGGATGATGATTGAGATGATGTCAATATACTAATGTGGTTATGATTATACATGTATCATTCTAATTGGGATTGATTTTATAGATGAGATAGCCTCCCCTGAAATTCATTGAGGTATGTTGATTATGTTTGTATTTTTCTTTAGCTGACATGGTATACTTGTAGGAAGAAGAATATCAAATATGACTAGAAAAATGGTGGAGTACAGTTCTTGAGTCTCCCCTTAAAAATAAAATGAGTAGCCAAGATATGATTACTTTGTAGACATAGAAAACACTTTGAGAAGATTGAAGGTAGAGATAAGAATTTGGAAAGTAGATAATGACGGGATCATTTAGTCACAAGAGAGACTTACCAAGGCGTAGGAGAAATAAGCAGAGGTTAATGTAGTTATCCTTCAGAGCTTGTCAAATTTGTAGATATAGACAACCACAGTTTATTTGTGGATAAGAGGACAAGACTAATGGGGTGTCTTGTAGGAGGTCTCATGGTGGGCAAAGGTCAGACATGGATGACATAGTCATAAATGGAAGGTTCTTGGACACACATGATAGGAGAGGTAGTGGAAATGCGTTCTACTCTAGTTTGGTTTAGGCAAGTTTCATGGTCATCATCGTTATCATCCTTACAGGAGGAGTGACAAGGGATATTTGTTAGATGAGTTCAAAAAAGCCAAGGCACCTACATTTGATGGAGATTTGAAGAAGCCATAAGATGTAGAGGCATGGTTTCTTGGAATGAAGAAGTTATTTGAGTTTCATGATTACAAAGAGAACATGAAAGCTGGGATAGTGTTCTAGCGGTTACAACCACCCTCTAAAATTTTTCCTTCGCTTCATTTTGGAGCCTACCTCCTCAAATATTAGCATCTTTTCTTGTATTACTCAGGTACTTATGTTTCCATTTGAATTTATCCATCGATTTACAACTTGTGTTTTCTTACTTTATTTGATGTCTAACAACAAGTTGACCCCCCATGACTTAGTTGCATCTAGTTCTTGCACTTCATTTGTAAACTGCATAATCCTAGATGGTAGTCAGAGTTTTTCTCAGGAATTACGTAGTGTAGCCCAGTAGTGAGACCTGTTCTCAATGATTGTGTAGTGTAACCCAGAAGTGACCTTTTCTCTCAAGAATTGTGCAATGCAACCTAGCAGTGAGCTTCGACTCCAGGATTACGTAGTTCAATGTGGGTCCGTCTGTGTAGTCCTGGTAGCCAGTCAATTCCCACAGTCAGTCAGTCAAAACTGCACATTTCCTCTCACTAGATGCCTTGGCTATTGATTGATCATGTTGTAAAGTTAGATTTGTAAGAGCTAATGTTTTCTTTCCATGAGTGTTTGTTCTATCCCACAGGTACAACACGCGTGAATTGGTTCTCTCCAGTAGCCATTGTACCATGGCACCAGAGAGAGCTTCTTCTAGAGTGACCACTGAATGCAGTACCAGGGAAGTAGTTGAGAAACCACCAGTTTTTTTGCCAATATATGCAAATTCCTAACTGTTTATAGAAAATGGTTGGTCATGAATGTTAGCTACTTAGACATTTGCGGTAAGTAAATAAATCAAGCACACATGTCAACATATTTTAGAACTTTCAGATCTGAGTCTTCTTATTGCTCCCTGGTGCACACCTATTTCAGATGAATTCATTCATAGACAACCCAATACTTGCACACCAAACACCTTGATCTCCAACTCTTTATATAGATTTATCCTTAGTCAATACCTTAGGCCAATCCCTTAGTAATGTCGATGGTATTCTTTGATAGGATAAAATAGCCATTGTCGCATGCCTTACTATGGGGCAATACCATAGTAAAGTCCCCTAGAATCGAGATTACCTTGGTACAGATTTTTACTTTTCTTCACAATATCTGCATATGTACGCGAACTTTCTTCTCAGGACCCACGTATACTTTCTCAAACTATGCTTTTATCATCCATATGTATCTGAACTAACATTCCTTTGTCCACATGACATGTAGTATTTGTATCAATCTACATAATCATATTGTTATCTCAATGTCGACATCTTTATCAAGTAGGTTGCCATCAAGGACAACACGTTAGCCATAATGCCAACATCTTCAACAAGAAGGACTTCTTCCTTTATTGTTGTTGTCAATAGGGTTGATTCTGACAAGTTCAAAAGATGTGTACTAGGTACTATAGAGCTTTATATATATATATATATATATATATATATATATATATATATATATATATATTTGTGTCTGTGTGTGGAGAAAGAGATCATATGATTAGGGCTTGCTTTAGACCTTACGAATAGGCCTAAAGATCTTCATACAATACAATCATATTTGATGTCTTACAAAGTAGTGTTAGGACATGGATATATATAATTCTGGAAACATCCTCTGGTTAAAAGTTCACGTAATAAAGTTAATAAAAGAAAAATAAGACAAAGGTCATGGGACACATATTCCAAGTTGAATGTTGGGAAAACCATCCTAGTGGGTGTTCATTTGGTTTATTATGGCTAAGGGGAAATTGGCAAAGGCTTTGAAAAGGAAAAGTGGCATTAATTGACATTTCATTTATGAAAAGAATGGAAAATAGGAGAAAATGAAGGTGAAAGGTCACATGTTTCATGTTCAGAGGAAATTGAAGTAAATAGAGGCCTCAATGCTAAAAAGGTTTATGAGGATGAGTTCATGGCTTTTTTCAGTTTAGTTTTAGAGCTCTCTCTCTATTCTCTTTCTCACACAGTCTTTCAGACTTACAACATTCTTGGAGCACTATAGCATTCGAGAAAGGAAGGAAAAGGAAGGACAAGAAATAAAAAGGAATCAAGGATCAAGCAAGGAAGAGTTGGATCAAACAATTATGGAGGGATTACTTGCATGTATTGAGTTGCTTGTATGACTTCCTTGCCACATTTGGCATGCATGATACATGCATGTGTGTGTTTGGTTCTCTTGCTGTGATTGGTATGGGTTTTTCTAAGTGTGATAATGGCTTCATATTTTCCTTACCATTTCTGGATAACCATGGTGTAATGGGGTTATTTAATGTGGTTGAGATTTGGATTACCGAATGGTTTTGGAACTGGGTGAGGTGGTCTCCGGAAAATTCCCAAAGGCCTAGTAATCCCTTGACAAGTAATGGCGGGATCGTGGTAAAGCCTGAGGGTGGAGACGAGAAAATTACTCAAGGTATTAGTGAAGAACTCTGAAGGCATCCAAGCTTGTTTAGATCCTAGTGATCCCCTGACCGATAATGGTGGGAGTGTAGTAAAGCCTAGTAGTATATGTTTATTGTTTGGACCTAGGAACCCATTGACTAGTAATGGTGGGATTACGATAAAGCCTAGTTTTATAGGTGATGGTTTTAGCCCTAGGATTCCCTTAACTGATTTAGACGAGATTGCGACAAATCTTGACGAAACCCTGGTTTATTTTTTGTGAGTCTCACATTCATGCTTGGAATATGGAATTGGGCTGCCTGGTTGAAATAAATATTTGGTTCAACCTAATCTATGGTCAGGTGGTATGTGGAAGTCCCTAACTTGGTTGGATTTTTCATGTGTTAATAAGAGCTCTTTCCTCTTGTATTTCATGAGTAATTATACTTGTTATTATGTGGCTATGATGGTTGTTCTATCATTGTTATTATTTTGGTTATATGCAAGTTATAAGCATGGTTTCGTGGAAAATTTTAGTTATGGATCTTATGATGTTTTGATTTGTATATGAATGGTTACTGAATTCATGACCTAATATATGTTATTGCAACTATTATGAGCAGTCATCAAACCTTCTTGATGATAATCAGATAAGTATGAGATTCCTATGTTCAGATATTCATTTATAACCTGCCAGTTACGGATATGCTTTGATGATTGAAGGAATCAAATTAGGGGAAATGTGTTGTCCGATGGACGGGAGACACGGAGAACATATGAGGGATTTATGTTGCGACGGATGCCAAGTTCGCGATAATGTGTTTGACAAAATGTTTGGCATGGTTAGTGTTTGGTCAATTTAGTGTGTCCTAAATTGCTATTTAAATTGTCAATCCGGGATTCGTAAACTGATGAAGTGAAGTGCATTATATGTACAAGATAATTGTTTTCTTAGTCTTTTGTCACATTTGAGTTTTTTAGTTTGTCTTTGAGTTTATCTTCTATGGATTCCCTAGTGTGTGATGGCGAAATGGAAAGTTAAGTATGGATGGTAATGGTGATTTCTACAGTGATTTTCCAAACTTAAAAGTTTTCAAAAAGAATGTTTCAAATTGACTGCAATGAAATCAATTCTCAAAAGGAAGTAAATGTACCAAATCAGTGAACTAGTGACAATGGCCCAATATCCTTACTGCTGTATGAAAAAGAAAGTAAAAACTGAACTTAAAGCAACTCAAAGACTGAAAGCAAAGCAAACTAAATCACACTACTTCAACCCCCATTCTGACCCTTCACCTTTCGACTCACTCTGTCTATAGGAAGTAATCATAAACAAGATGATTAATATGATATCAAAATTGCAAGAAATTAAATTGCATAAAAGGAAACTAAGATTTAATTACTCATCCATATTTCAACTCTTGAAAATGACATAAGTAATCCAATCTCTAACTTGCAGGAAAGAAAACTAAATCATACTAAAACAAGTAATATTCTGATTCATTACTAATTAGGTCGCTTGACTATAGAAAGGAAATCATAAACAGATAAGTAATATGATGTCTAAGTAGCAGAAAAGTAAATAAGAAATACAAAACTTAAAAAATGACAGTGCTGGAATTAAACTCAGGAAATGAAAATCAGCAAAAAGGACAAGATGATCTCATGTTAGTAGTTATCAAAAATATGTAAATTTGCCCGGGCTACCTACAAAAACCTGTAAAAGAAGCACTGATCAGCTAACAGTTATAAAAGAAAACATAAAGGAAATATGGACAGCAATGAACATCAGAACAACACAATATATATACAAGCAATGATTATAAAAACAGTAAATGAAAGCAAGTAAGAAACTATACAAAGCTTTGGTGTACAGGGGCCCTCTGCAACCTCGGTCAGTCAATCATTTAGTCACAAATCAAATTCAGGAATGTTGTCTTCTCATGTATTTAAAGTGCAGTAATAAAACAAAGTGAAGCACAGTACAGTGGGCTGATAACAACAGTCAAAATTACATTTCAAAAACTAACTATCCAGTGTATATCAATGCGTTATTTATAAGTAAAGGTGCTGCAACTAATTCCTAGATTTTATGCTGCCAAGAGACACGTAAATCTCCTTGACCTATGATCTAGCGTGATGGTCATCATGACAGTTGAATCCATGGAGTGGTGGCTGCTCGATTTAGTTCACGAGCTGCTATACAGGTGTGTTAGTAACTCCGGAAACTAAGGATCGTGCCATGCAAACCTTCACATGGGCAAAACAGAGCCGTGCGACCATAAAACTCCTCATTTGGCCCTTCCTTTGACTGTCGTTGACCATGACTGTTTATGAGTGATTTGGCTGAACTGAGGGGACACACTCCATGTACATGTCACTTGCAGCTTACCCATGTGGCTAGTTTCTCCATTGGACACCTGTAACATAGCCTTTAACAAAATGGCTACGGAAACTTAGGCTGGCTACGGAAAGTGACAAGTTTCCGCAGCTGCTTGAACAAAAATCTAAATAAAACAACAGTCATAAACATAGTTAGGAAACCATTTCATAATCTCTTTTTAGACTAATATGCAATGATTTGACAGCTTGGTGGATGAAGTAAATGGAAAAAGAAGGCTGAAAGGGTATATAGGGAAGTGCAGGTTTGGGACTCAACATACCCCCACTGTGAAGGTGTTGCATGTCCTCATGCAACCAAAATTTAGTCACTCCCCTCTAATCCATATGTTCTGATGCTTCTGCTAGGACATCTAGCCCTCTTTTCTTCTTCTTTGGTGCTACCACCATTCTTGGTTTCCTTATTAGACATCTGAATTTGAGATTGATCAATGCTCTGCTCAACTTTTTGCACTTTTTCTTCAGTTTCTTGTTTTTCTTTTGCCATAGTCCTAAATGGAGCATAGTGTTATCATGAATAATTTTATCTACTTTGCTCTGCTCTTTGAGTGCTTCATTTTCCTGCTTGATATGCCTGTTTAGGACCTCTAATTCAAATACCTCCTGCTTTAAGGACTAAACTTGTGCATCTAGTGGCAGAGTGGTACTTGGACCTGCAGCTGATTTTTCTAATGATTCCAAGTAGTCATATACTTCCTGTTGATTGGGATCTACTTCAGGTGTCTTTCTTGGACTGAGTTCAAAATCTGGTGGAGGAGGAGGACTGCTCTCTAGCTCTGGCCGAGAAGGGCTTTCATCATGTGGAGGACTGGTTTCAATGCTTGGCTGAGGACGAGGTGGACTACGGCCAGCTGGAGTTTTCTCAGGTGTCTCTCCACCCAAGTCAATGAAGTGGGGCCGTTTTATTTGTGTTTTACTCCCCTTTCCTCTTAGCCTTGTGCTTCTCCTTAAGTATGGTGGACTAGTACTCTTTTCTTGTATACTCTGTTTTCCTTTTTCCTTTTTCTTTGCTATAGCAGCAGCCTGAAGATGTACTAATCTTTCTGACAGTGGTTGATAATCCTCCTCTATGGATGGCTCAGGTGATTGGTAGACTTCTTGGATGGTCCTTTTGCCTTCTTCTTTCTCTTGTTTCTTGTCTTTAGTTCTGTCTTCTTCTTCTTTTTGACCAATTTCTTGAGTTTCTGTAGTAGGGGAGTCTTGGACTATGGTGCTCTTTTCTCTTCTCCTACTTTTTCTTGGTGTCTTTGGTGTACTACTTTCAGAGGCCTCAGATGGCTCTTGGAAGTAGTTTCTTATGAAGAATTGTTCCCATGTATCTTTTTTTTTCTTTAGTTGGTCTTCAATAAGAATTTTTATAAGTCCATGATGGTATAGATGAGGGTCTATATTGCCCATGTGTTTTTGGACTGT
The DNA here is from genome assembly GCA_031772625.1 of Pinus tabuliformis. Classification (NCBI taxonomy): domain Eukaryota; kingdom Viridiplantae; phylum Streptophyta; class Pinopsida; order Pinales; family Pinaceae; genus Pinus; species Pinus tabuliformis. Next base: position 385,284,567 of record CM062805.1, on the reverse strand, counting down.
AATACTCATCTTCTTCAAACTCAACAGTAAGAAATAAGGCAAATTAAGAGTCTGATTCTCTAAGAAATTCATCAACAGTCTAGCATGGTACATGTACATCGAACCAAAGCGTCCTTCACAAGTGACAAATTTTTGGATAACTAACAATAGACTAGCCCATTCTTCCTTCAATACATGAACAGAAATTCCTTTAGTAAACATAGTGGTATCCATACCTGGGTTTCTTAGCATAATTCTCCATGCCTGTTCATCCACGCTTTTATTTTTGAACCATCTCTCACCTTCCTGGGGTAAGCCTGTGGCAGCTGCTACTGTTGTTTCGGTCACTGTGAGCTTCAAATCTCCAATCTCCACCATTTGACCATCGAAAGACCGTGCAAAATCCTTGGTTACTTCTTTGTTATAGCCTTTAAACTTTTGAATGAAGCATAACCATTTTTGTTTCTTCAGTAAATCCTTGGCTTGAGGGTAACCTTCTAGATATTTCAGTCCTTCTGGCTCTGCCCTTAGTAGTTTTCCCATTCCTTTCTCTGTTTTAAATTTCAACTGAGGATGCAATTGCGTATGAGGATTTTAGCAGAGGGAAGGTAGCTCGATTGCAAGGTTTATGGTAAAATGCAGTGGCTGCAATCAGTAGCAGGTAACAAGAATGCTTCAGATTATAGGTGAAACAAAGGATAAGCAGTAGTGAATGAGTTCACAAATTGAAATGCGTGTGTATGAAAAGGAAGATCTTAAATGAAATGGTAAGTGAACAGTAGTGGAGGCGAGACCTTTTTTTTGAATTAACGGCTGTGTACGAGAGATCACACGTTTTGATAGATGGTTGCGGGAAATATGGCGGAGAAGAGCCGTAAAGGGATTGGTCACATCTTATGATCGCAGGTGGCAAATGAAAGTGCAGTCAACTTGAGTTTAAACCCGAAAACCCATCATGAGACCGTTAAGAAATGAATGCATGGTGTATGGAGTAATATTGTGGGATAGGAGTGGGTAATGGAGCTATCATATCGAATCATTGCAGATAGTAGAACTTTTTATGGTTTGATAACTATGCATAATCATGACTTTAATTGCTATTTGATAAAAAAAATTGCTCATACCTTTGGAAACTTTGTCATTTCTTGCTCATAGCTTTTAACCAACTGTTCTTTCTTGATGTCTTGGAGATGCTCCATGTCTTCATGGAATTTTCTCACTTACACCTGTATTTTCATGATTTTTGTACTAACATTTTGACTATGAATTTGAAAAACAGAGTGGTGGTAGCTGCAGAAATCGTTTCTAGCTGCGGAAACTGTTTCTGGCTGCGGAAACTGCTTCCAACTGCAGAAACTGGGACGACACCCACTTAGCTGAACAAATATAGTTAGAAAACAACTAACTGAGTGAAAATAGTCCTGAAAGGAACTTTTATTGATGAAATGAAAATGAAATGAGTGGAATGGAGTGAAAATGAAGCGGAGTGAAGTGAAGAGAAAATGTGAATGAGATGGAGATGGAATGGAATGGCAAATGAGGTGGAGTGAAGATGGCAAAAGAAGGAGATGAGATTTTTTTTTTTTTGGAAAATATAGAGTGTCAAGTGTCCCTGATTTTCACTCTATATTTTCTGTATAAGACTGCCAATCTATGATTGGTTTTCAAGCTTATACAATTTTTTAATTTTTTTTTTTAACTGAAAGAAACAAAGGCTAGGCTGGTGGGGAAGAAGGATTCTTCTCCATCAGCCTTATTGCAGAATTCTCTTGGAAAATCTTGAAAAATTCTTCTTTTGAGAGTGGCTTATGATAAATTTTCAATCGGTGGCCATTCACAATAAGAGAAATCTGAAATTCATCAATGGTCTTGATTCTTACCGCTCCATTGTTAAAGACTTTGTCAATTTCATATGGCCCAAGCCAATGGGTCTGAAATTTACCTTTAAAGTCTTTGAACTTGGAATCAAACAGTAACGCCCAATCCGCCTCTTGAAACTTTCTCTCTTTGATGTATCTGTCATGCCACTTAGCTCTTTGATGTTGAACTAGATCAGTCCTTAAAATTGCTTCTTGTCTAATCTCATCTAGCTCATTCAGCTGCTCCATTCTGTGCTTTTGGGCTTCTGATAGATTCATCCCCAACTGGACTGCCATCTTGAAAGTCTTGACTTGAAACTCAATGGGGAGCAGGACTTCTTTCCCATAAACAAGTTCATAGGGAGAATGTCCTGTTGTATTCCTCCATGTAGTTCTGTAGGCCCATAAGGCTTCAGGAAGCCTTTCTGCCCAATCTTTTATGTGCAGATGAACAGTTTTGGTGATGATGCTCTCAAGAACTTTGTTTGTAGACTCCACATGGCCATTTGCTTGCGGATGGTAAGGAGTAGATTTTCTGTGCTTGATTTTGTATTCTTCCATCAGCTTCTCCATCAAGTTAGATGTAAATTGACTTCCCTGATCTGTCACAATTTCTCTTGGGACACCAAAACAAGTAAAAATATCCTCAAAACGAAATTGAACAACTGAATTTTCAATGGCAGAAGGCAATGCTTTGGCTTCTACCTATTTAGTAACATAATCAGTGCATACCAATATATACGTTTTCTGTTTAGATGGTGGACTAATGGGTCCAATGAAATATAAAGCCCATTTTTCAAAGGGTTCGATGAGTACCTGTGGTTGTAACAACATTTCATTTGAAAGAGTCGGTCTCCCAACTCTTTGGCAGTTGTCACACCTTCTGACATATTGTTTTGCATCTTTGAAAAGGGAAGGCCAATAATATCCTAAAGAAAGGATTTTATAGGCCGTCCTTTTGTCAGGAAAGTGTCCACCGCATGGTTCATCATGACGTGCCTTGAAGATGTTAGGCATTTCATCTTCCCAAACACATCTTTTGATCACGCAATCTAGCCCTGTTTTAAGCAATTCATTAGAAATCCATGAATAACTTGAACTCTCCTGAATAATTATTCTTTTTTCACTAGGAAATAAATGTGGAGGTAGCTTTCCTGTAACCAAATAGCTAGCAATATCTGCATACCAAGGAGTCTTAGTAGTTACTTCAAATAAATACTCATCTGGAAACTTATCCTCTACAGGAGAATCCTCATTAGTATTTTGGATTCTAGACAAGAAATCAGCTACTGTATTTTGTTTCCCTGGTCTATCCAACACATTAATATTGAATTCTTGTAAAAGTAAGAGCCATCTTTTAACTCTGCCATTAGTAACAGGTTTGTTCATTAGATATCTAATTGCAGAATGATGAATATGGACAAAAGTTTCATAGCCTGTTATATAATGTCTAAACTTATTGATTGCATGAACAACAACTAAGAACTCTTTTTCAGTCATAGTATAGTTTAACTCGGTGGGAGTCAAATTTTTACTGGTGTAGTAAATGGCATAAGGAACTAAATCCTTTTGACCCAACATAGCTCCTAGAGCTATATCTGAAGCATCTGTGGAAATATGGAAAGGAAGTTTCCAATTTGGCCCTCTCAAAATGGGTGCTTCAAATATTTTCAAATGCAGATTGACAATCAGGATCCCATTTGAATTCACAGTCTTTTATAAGTAATTTGAAGAGTGGAGATGCTATTTTGGTGAACTTTTTAATAAATCTTCTATAGTATCCAGTAAATCCAAGAAAATTTCTAACATCTTTTTGACAATTTGGAATAGGAAACTTTGAGATGACTTCAACTTTTGATCTATCAACTTTAATCCCATCCCCTGAAATATGATGTCCTAAAACAATCCCTTCAGTAAAAATCATAAAGCATTTTTCATGACTCAATGATAGGTTTGTTTCTTTACATATTATAAGGATGTTTTCCAAATTCTCTAATGCCTCTTCAAACGAATTACCATAAACTCTAAAATCATCCATATAAACCTCTACACAATCATGGATTAGATATGAAAATATTCCTATTACTGCCCTTTGAAATGTTGCGGGTGCATTACATAATCCAAAAGGAAGTACTTGGTAAGCAAAAGTTCCCCATGGACAGGTATATGTGGTCTTATCCTGATCTTCAGGTGCTACCTGAATCTGATTATAGCCACTAAAACCATCCAAAAATGAAAAATATTTTTTGCCTGCTAAAGTATCTAATACCTGATCGATAAAAGGTAAAGGAAAGTGATCCTTCAAAGTTGCTTTGTTCAATTCCCTGTAATCAATGCATACCCTCCATTTACCATTCTTTTTAGGTACTATAACCAAAAGAGAAACCCATCGGCTATCTGAAATTGGATAAATGAAGTTTACATTGAGTAGTTTTTGGAGTTCTTCTTTCACTATCTCACTAAGGTTTGGATTCATCCTTCTCTGAGGTTGTCTGATTGGTCTACTGTTTTCCTCGATGTAGATGTGATGAATGAAAGTCTTAGGGTCAATACCTTTCATATCAGTATATTCCCATGCAAATGCAGTAGAATGTTTTTGCAAGATTTTGATTAGTTCTTCCTGTTGTTATCTTTCCAAGTTTTTGTTGATATTCAATGTTTTACCTAGAAAGATCTCAATGCCAGAACTACCAAACTCTTCCATAGAGAAAAGAGACATTTGTCTAGATGATAGATACTCAATGTCAGAATCTAACTGAAATTGTGTGTGGTCATATTCTGAAGATGTTTCAAAGTTTTCTAATGTGTTCAGAATTTGACTATCTTCACTGACTTCAGAAATGGTAAAGACAGGTTGTATAGTATCCTCATCATCAACCCACTCATTATCTCCTATTTCTGTAATCGCTTTTGCTGGAGGATACAGATTGAATTTTTTTGTCGAATTACCATCAGAAATATACATATCCCCAGACCTACAACTAATGAAAGCATCAGCTGTGGCTAGCCAAGGTCTTCCTAAGATGAGAGGGTGTCCTCCTAAATTACTCTTGGGATTTAAAATCATGAAATCTACTGGATATTCCCAAGAGTCTAAGGAGACCAAAATTTCTTCTAATACACCATCTGGTTTGATAATTGATCGATCTGCAAGTTGCAGTAAAGTAGGTGCAAAAAGAAGATTAGGAAGTTTCAGCTGTTCCATAGTCTGTCTACTCATAATGTTGATAGCAGCCCCTAAATCAATCAAAGTATTTGGAATTTCTACCCCATTGATATGTGTTTTGACAATTGGACTACCGGTGTCTACATACTTCTGCATAGTAATTTTTCCCATCATGATATCTGCAATTTTTCCTACCAGGTGGATTCTTCTTGTATCTCTAGGTTTCCTTCCTGGTCTTTTAAGACTCAACTCCTTTATTGTTTTTTCTAGAATAGGAATCTCTCTAATGGCTTGTAACAAGGGAATCTTGATACAGACATTCTTCAATTCATCTAGAAAATTATAGTCAGGCAACAAGATTTGTTTTTCCACCCGTTTGTCAATTTGTAATCTTTCAGGAAAAGGAGGTGTGGATGAAGATGCAGGTTGCTCAACTATAGGAGTTGTGGGGGTTAGCTCTTTTTCTTTTTCTTTCTGAGTGCTTGGCTTTTGAAGAGATGCTTCAGAACCTTTATTGGCTTCAAGAGAATCTTCCTCAAAAATGCTTTTCTTTTCGGCATCTATAGAAGGTTTATCTAAAACTCTACCAGATCTGAGTTGTACATCATTGAGAGGAACAATCATATAGGTAGAAAATTGTTGACCTTCTACCATGTAAGCATTTTGAGGGTTTTTATTATTGGGGTTTGGCAATGGCTGGGAAGGAAGTTGATTTGACTTATGTTGGAATGGAAGCAAGAGTTGAGAATTTGGATTCTGTTGAAAAGGTTGTTGTTGTTGAAATGGAAATGATAGTTGTGGATTTTGCTTTGGAAGTTGTGGAGATTGTTGGTTTTGAAAAGATGGAGGATATTGATAAAATAGAGCAAATCTCCCATAAGGATTTTGCATGGCTTGTACCCATGATTGAAAAGGATTTTGAGGTTGGGACCAAGGTTGTTGCCAAGGATTCCAATTTGGTGGGGTTTGAAAGTTCATAGAGTTGTTAAACCCTTGGTTTTGTTGCCCCTGCCAAGGTCTCCTTGCAACAAAATAGAGAGACTCAATCGTATTTGGATCTTCTTGGAAGACAACTTTGAGTCCAGGAATTGAAGGACAATCCTTGGTCTCATGATTCTCCGGACAAATCACACATGTTTCTACAACTCTTGCATCCAAGGGACATTCCCTTAGAGCATGTTTCTTTCTACATTTTGGGCAAAAGATGGCCAAAGCTTCAGCTTCTGCTTTCTACTTATTGTGTATCTTAAGAGTGTCTAGTTTCTCACTAAGACTCCCTAAGATATCAGTTTTGAATTCATCAAGCATATTTCCAATCTCAGCCCTACTTATTGATCCAGTTGCAAATTTGTTTGCTCTAATGAGAGAAGGATCTCTAGGCCCTTTTCCAATTTTGGATTTTCCTCTTGAGAGATGGACACATAGCTCTGCTATATCATGAAGTGGAAGTTGAGATATGTCTCCTTTTCCCATCATGTTCAAAATATCTATCCATTCATCTCTAATGGATTTTAATAGAAGGGATTTCAGGGTTTCCTCATCTAAGTTACTCATTTTTGCTCTTTTCAGGTTGTATTGGAATCTTTCAAGTAAATCCTCTAAGTTTTCATCTTCTCTTTGCACCATTTTGAATACTTCATCCTTGTGATTGGTGGGCATACAATAGTCCATGTATCTATCCAAAAATGTTTGTTTCATATCATTCCAAGTCCTAATGGATTGAGTGAGTAATCCCATGAACCATTTCAAAGTAGCTCCTTTCAATGTTGAAGGAAACAGTTTGAGTTTTTGAGAGTCTTCCAGATAATCATAAGTTCGACACATGACCTCAAACTCAAATAGAAATGTTTCAGGATCCTCATTTCTTAACCCATGAAAGTTTGGGAGGACAGATGGTGAAATATTTTTCATTGTTGCTCAAGAATCCTCATCGACTATAGGAAATCTGAATGAGTTATCTCCATCCCTATTTCCCCCATTGTTACCTCTACCTCCTCCATTGTTTCCTCCTCCCCCTCCTCTACCTCTACCTCTACCAAATCCGTTAACTACCTCCTCTGTCATGATAGCTTCCTCAGAGATTTTAGAGTCCTCTGGTTCCTATACTAATGGCGAACGAGGAGGAATTTCTCCCTCTTCTTCCTCAGGTGATTCTACTTCTTCAATTACAATGTGTCTCCCTGTAGAAGGAAAGAAATGATCTTTTCCTAATTCAGATTCGATGGATGGTGTGGAAGAGTCTCCTAATTCAACTACTGCCTCTTGAATTCTAGGAATCCTAGGGCTAGGAGTGTGGGTTGGAGATGATGGAGGTGTATCTTGTCTATTCCTTGAAGTAGATGGAGTTGTGAAAATCGAACTCTTGGTTCTAGCTAAAAGCCTTCCCCTAGAATCTCTTGCTCTATGCATGTCATTTTTATTTTTCTTCAAGTCAGGCTAATAATTCTCTTTCTGATCTTCCAGGTCACTCTAGGTGCAAGAAGAGAGCATACTCAAGAAACTACTAAACCAATAACTTTCTCTTTTCTGATCCTCCAGATCACATTAAGTGCAAGAGGAGAGCATACTTTGAGAGGTTATCAATTTTCCTTCCTTGAAATTTTTTTTTTTTTTTTTAAGAAATTGGCTACCTAGTTTCACTTCCCCAGCAACGGTGCCAATTTAGTGTGTCCTAAATTGCTATTTAAAATGTCAATCCGGGATTCATAAATTGATGAAGTGAAGTGCACTATATGTACAAGATAACCATTTTCTTAGTCTTTTGTCGTTTTTGAGTTTTTTAGTTTGTTTTTGGGTTTATCTTCTATGGATTCCCTAGTGTGTGATGGCGAAATTGAAAGTTAAGTATGGATGGTAATGGAGATTTCTACAGTGATTTCCCAAACTTAAAAGTTTTCAAAAAGAAAGTTTCAAACTGACTGTAATGAAATCAATTCTCAAAAGGAAGTAGATGTACCAAAATAGTGAACTAGTGACAATGGCCCAGTATCCTTACTACTGTATGAAAAAGAAAGTAAAAACTGAACTTAACGCAACTCAAAGACTGAAAGCAAAGCAAACTAAATCACACTACTTCAACCCCCATTCTGACCTTTCACCTTTTGACTCACTCTGTCTATAGGAAGTAATCATAAACAAGCTGAGTAATATGATATCTAAATTGCAGGAAATTAAATTGCATAAAAGGAAACTAAGATTTAACTACTCATCCATATTTCAACTCTTGAAAATGACATAAGTAATCCAATCTCTAACTTGCAGGAAAGCAAACTAAATCATACTAGAACAAGTAATATTCCGATTCCTTACTAATTAAGTCGCTTGACTATAGAAAGGAAATCATAAACAGATGAGTAATATGATGTCTAAGTAGCAGAAAAGTAAATAAGCAAAACAAAACTTAAAAAATGACAGTGCTGGAATTAAACTCAGGAAATGAAAATCAGCGGAAAGGACAAGATGATCTCATGTCAGTAGTTATAAAAAATATGTAAATTTTCCTAGGCTACCTACAAAAACCTGTAAAAGAAGCACTGATCAGCGAACAGTTATAAAAGAAAACATAAAGGAAATATGGACAGCAATGAACATCAGAACAACGCAATATATATACAAGCAATGATTATAAAACAGTAAATGAAAGCAAGTAAGAAACTATACAAAGCTTTGGTGTACAGGGGCCCTCTGCAACCTCGGTCAGTCAATCACTTAGTCACAAATCAAATTCAGGAATGTTGTCTTCTCATGTATTTAAAGTGCTGTAATAAAACAAAGTGAAGCACAGTACAGTGGGCTGATAACAATAGTCAAAATTACATTTCAAAAACTAACTATCCAGCGTATATCAATGCGTTATTTATAAGTAAAGGTGCTGCAACTAATTCCTAGATTTTATGCCGCCAAGAGACACGTAAATCTCCTTGACCTGAGATCTAGCGTGATGGTCATCATGACAGTTGAATCCATCGAGTGGTGGCTACTCGATTCAGTTCACGGGCTGCTCTACAGGTGTTCCAGTACCTCCGGAAACTAAGGATCATTCCACACAAACCTTCACGTGGGCAAAACAGAGCCGTGCCACCGCAAAACTCGTCATTTGGCCCTTCCTTTGACCATCATTGACCACGACTGTTTATGAGTGATTTGGTTGAACTGAGGGGACACACTCCATGTACACGTCACTTGCAGCTTACCCATGTGGCCGGTTTCTCCACTGGACACCTGTAACATAGCCTTTAACAAAATGGCTGCGGAAACTTGGGCTGGCTGCAGAAAGTGACAAGTTTCCGCAGTTGTTTGAACAAAAATCTAAATCAAACAACAGTCATAAACATAGTTAGGAAACCATTCCATAAGCTCTTTTTAGACTAATATGCAATGATTTGACAGCTTGGTGGATGAAGTAAATGGAAAAAGAAGGCTGAAAGGGCATATAGGGAAGTGCAGGTTTGGGACTCAACAGTTAGGTTAGATTAGGTGAAGTCCTTAATCAATTTTTATGTTAAACACTTTTTCCTTGTGTCATTTATCATTACTTAAAGTCTCATTAAGTTCTAGGTAGTAGTTGGGAGTCAAGCCCTAAAAATGTGGCTCAAATTTCGGGGTCGCAAACTTAGAAATGGGAAATCTAGACTGGAGTCACTCAGATGTAGGGTCATCAAAGTTACTAGAGGGTTACAGTGATTGGCTTGCCTTGTCATCAGAGTGACTAGGGTCCTAGATCACAAAAAATAAAGTTATTTGAGGGTATGGGCACTTGGAGTGGTTGTTTAGCTTCTTGGGGTCTTGTAGCACCTAAGGGAAGTCAGTAAGGTTTCAGATTATTGATTCCACTTCATTAACTATACTTAGGGAGTTGAGTCATGTCACACTAGCCCTTAGCTCGTGTTTACCTTGACATCCCAGGGAAAGTGGGTAAATGTGGGAGGTTCGTTACAGATTGGTATCAAAGTAGGTTTATGTTCTCTTTGGGTGGTCTCTGATACCAAATTGGTATCAGAGCATGGTTCAATACTTGGACTACATGGGTGGGATGTGTTTATTATGCATACATTGTATATAGTTAGTATTATAGTTTGTGACATTATGCATGGTAACTGGGATGATGATTGAGATGATGTCAATATACTAATGTGGTTAAGATTTTACATGTATCGTTCTAATCGGGATTGATTTTATAGAGGAGATAGCCTCCCTTGAAATTCATTGAGGTATGTTGATTATGTTTATATTTTTGTTTAGCTGACATGATATACTTGTAGGAAGAAGAAGATCACATATGACTAGAAAAATGGTAGAGTACAGTTCTTGATTCTCCCCTTACAAATAAAATGAGTAGGCAAGATATGATTACTCTGTAGACATAGTAGACACTTTGAGAAGTTTGAAGGTAGAGATAAGAATTTTCAAAGCAGATAATGACGGGATCATTTAGTCACAACAGAGACTTACTAAGGCATAGGAGAAACAAGCGGAGGTTAATGCAGTCATCCTTCAGCTCTTGTCAAATTTGTAGATACAGACAACCATAATTCATTTGCGGACAAGACTAATGGGGTGTTTGGTAGGAGGTCTCATGGTGGGCAGAGGTTGGACATGGATGACACTGTCATAGATGGAAGGTTCTTGGACACACATGATAGGAGAGGTAGTGGAAATGGGTTCTACTCTAGTTTGGTTTAGGCAGGTATCATGGTCATCATCATTATAATCCTTACAGGAGGAGTAACAAGGGATATTTGTTAGATGAGTTCAGAAAAGCCAGGGAACCTACATTTGATGGAGATTTGAAGAAGCCATAAGATGCAGAGGCATGGTTTCTTGGAATGAAGAAGTTATTTGAGTTTCATGATTACAAAGAGAACATGAAGGCTAGGATAGTGTTCTAGCATCTACAACCACCCTCCAAAATTTTTCCTTTGCTTCGTTTTGGAGCCTCCCTCCTTAAATATTAGCAGCTTGTCTTGTATTACTTAGGTACTTATGTTTCCATCTGAATTTATCTATCAATTTACAACTTGTGTTCGCTTACTTGCTTTGATGTATAACAACAAGTTGACCCCCCATGACTTAGTTGCATCTGATTCTTGCACTTCCTTTGTAAACTGCACAATCCTAGAGGGAAGTTAGAGTTGCTCTAAGGAATTGCATAGTGTAGCCCAGTAGTGAGACTTGTTCTCAAACATTGTACAGTGTAACCCAGCAGTGACCTTTTCTCTCAAGAATTGCACAGTGAAACCTAGCATTGAGCTTCTGATCCAGAACTACACAGTTCAGTGTGGGTTAGTCTGTGTAGTCCTGGCAGCTAGTCAATTCCCACAATCAGTCAGTCATCCCTTATCAATCAAAACTGCACATTTCCTCTCACCAAATGCCTTGGCTACTGATTGATCATGTTGTAAAGTTAGATTTGTAAGAGCTAATGTTTTCTTTCCATGAGGGTTTGTTCTCTCCCATAGGTACAACACTCGTGAAGTGGTTCTCTTCAACAGCCATTGTACCATGGCACTAGATAGAGCTTCTTCCAGAGCGATCACTAAAAGCAGTACTAGGGAAGTAGTTGAGAAAGTGCCATTTTTCTTCCCAATATATGCAAATGCCTAAATATTTACAGAAAAGTAATCAGCACTAACATGGCAGCAAAACCAATAGCAGTGGAAGAAGTCTGCAAGCCAATACAGGATCAGGGAAAGAGGAAATCCCTGACATAATAGAGCGAGGACAAAGTTGCAAAGCGAAATGTCATTCAATTATCATGTAGGTAGCTTTGGTGGCAGAAGAAAAAAGAAGGAAACAACACAAACAAAAAAGCAGAGAAAGAGAAAATAACAGAGCTTGTAGGTAGCAAAACTGAGATCGTGGCAAGAAGAACGAGAGTCGAAGGAAGAACAGGAGTTGAGAAGCAAAAATAGGAAGAAGAAAAAAGTCAAGGCTTAATGATGGAGAAATAGCGCTAATACCCGTTGATGAGATGGAACAACCAACAACTGAGGAAGAAAGTGGAAAAATGCAGGTTCCCTCACAAAATCTAAGCACTAGAACCAAGTTTGGTTGGAGGTTGAAAGATACATGCAGTGGTTGATGCGCAAGGCCACCAGTGATGATGTATAGCTGAGCATAGAAAACATATAGAAGTACATTGGTGGTCCAACCACACTTAGAACAATGTTTCACATGCTTCAGGAACATACAGACACAGGTTACAAGATGACATGTCTAGATTCCATGAATGTAAGAGTCCGCTTTCAGCAAGACAATATCAAGTAGTTTTGGGACATCACAACGTAGTACCAAGCCTGGCATGAGTACATGACCGAGAAGCATAAAATGGATGTTTCCGAGTTGGTCTTTCCCCAAAACCTCGGAGTCATAGTGTTTTGTCTTGTTAGGCTGAGTTAAGCCTATTTTGTCCCACATGGGTATATGTGGAAACTGTATTATTGTAAATATGTTGTAAGTGAAATTCCAAGTGTCACTAGTGGAATATGAATAGTCACTATGCAATGTGAAGATTCATGAGGGTAGTCCAAGAGTCAAAGGGGAATGTCAAGGGTCACCACACCCTTTGCTATATATAGAACCTCATAACTCATAGTACAGGATTTTGGGAGCCAAGATTTTGGCTAGGCATTGCTTAGAAAATTCTTGGAAAGTATTGTGACGAGCCTTGGCTTCTCCACAACGTAGAGTGAGTACATCTCTTTGGAGGAGCAGGCAGTGTTGACTCTAATTTTCCACTATTGGGGCTAGTGGTTGTCAATGGTGTATGTATGGATGGAACATTCACTTAATAATATATAACAGAGCCAACACGTTTTCATGCATATGTTGTTATTGTAGTTGGACTATTCTGGTTGCTTTGGAAATGTAGCTTATTTAACTTACGCATTTATGTATGAACTATTTTTTTTGTAATTATATGAATCTTGTTGTGAACATGTTGTTGGTTTAACCTGTCAATTTATTTTGTGGACTATTCCGTTTTACATTGTGTGATGTCATTCCGCTCATGTGTTCTTTTCAGGTTGTGACTATTACAGGCTTCTAAGGGACACACTTCCTTTGCCCTTCTGTGTGTCAGAACCCCCATGCATCTCACTTGACTCACTGCAAGGTCACATACTTTCTTCTGACAAAGTTATCACACTTACCTTTGCGTGCTACCGCATTCAAGGCACTACTTTACTATCCACTGTTAGGACTCCTACTCCAAACAGTCTGAGGTCTAGTTGGGACTTCTTACTAGGGACATCCCTTGACATGTTGGTAGGTCCAACACCATCAATAGAAAGCTATTTTTTGCCTCAAAGGGAAAGAATACATCTAGTGGGAATATGTGAAGTGGTTCAGAGACATCAAGATAGAGTAGCTACTTTGACATGAATTCAAGAGACTCTTCAAGAATAAGTACTTGCCAAAGAGGTACTATGATAGTAAAGCCAAGGAGTTATATGAGTTGAATATGGTATCGATGATAAAAGAGGAGTACATGACTAAGTTCATGCAGTTATTGAGGTATGTATTGTTACAGGGAAAAGTGTCTATATAGAACTGCTCTATCCCACTAAGGTGTGACAGCTGCCTTAGAAACAAACAGAGAAAAGCTACTTTCGTTTTTCCTTTATGAATTATAGATAGAGAGGAATAGAAAGACCAACCTCTATCTTGCGCTAATCTCCTGATTTGATTCCTCTCTTCTTTGATAGTCCTTAGCTACCTGCTCCCTTCCACGCCCAGCTTCACAAAGTACCTGTAAGATCACAGTAGCATGGCACTATACAAAGACATGGATCTATAATCATAAACAATCTAGGATCGGATGTAAATTGACCATACAATTGTAGCAAGCATCAATGACACAAGAGCATGGAGGAAAGCTTGAATAGCTTTTATTGATAAACAAGAAAGAGCCAAGAGGAGTTACAACCAGTTGTTCTGACCCAACATCAACCTCCCAGCTAAAAAGCCCCTCTTCACCACAAACAAAGCTTAGATCACCCAACAATTTGATGTTTGTCTCAAGAAACCAACAACAATTCCTTACAATATGCAAAATTCCAGCCTCTGGATCTCTGGGATGAGGGATCCATATATAGATATCTGTAAGGGGGATGAGTCAGCTTGTGATTTGATTAGTGTCTTCTCTTTGATAGTTCTTGCTTCCACTTGGAGATTGATGATCTCTTACTCATCCTTGGTCGAATTCAGTGAGGGAAGTGTCACAGGAGAAGATTCTAGAAGCTTCCATTGCCTCTCCACCTCACGGAATGACACTGCCATTTGTCATTTCTCACCCATCGCACCCCATAGAAGGGATTTTTGAAATGCAACACACCCACACAGTGTATTTAGGTGAGATGCAACGCACTTGGCCATTGGAGCAGCTGAAATGATCCTGTTTTGACCAATTCTGAGCAGTTTTTCATGGAGAACTTCTGGGAGAAGTTGTAATCTATTGACCTTGTTCCTTTAGGTGTTAGAACAACACTTTTAGGGACTTAGGATCCCTTGATTTATGGACATTTCATGCTTGGGGTTGTAGGCCCCAAAAATGTCTATAACAGTTGCCCCCTAAAGCATGAGGTCTTTAATCTTTTGATGTCGGGTGAAATGCTTTATTATGAGGATCCGAAGTTCTTTCAAGCTGGGAGGGGACCTGTAATAAGATACAATACAATACATTATCTTCATAATATTTTCATGATCTAGCTGAGGCGGGCATTCCCATGCTCAGCTCTATAAATTCATTTTCATGTACATAGGACAGACAATCGTCTGAGTGTAGACTGATGATTCTGATAGAGCCATCATCCTTTTGATTGGATGATTATCTGTGCGGCAATGATGTACATTTGATGTCTTTATTTCCCTGAATATATATTGCAGCCCGGATGGATGAAACTAGATCCGAGGTCTTCAATCTCGTTCGATCTTCACTCGAAGTACAAGTCGATCCATGTGAGAAATGTTCTGAAGTCGAACATGGAAAGACATCGCTTGATTACCAGCCAATGATGTAAACTGTTAACAAGTGTGAGAGGAATCACCGATAATGATAATGACCCTCAAGGTACTGCAGTACAATTCACGTGGTGTGAATAAAGGACTTGGTGTTGAACACCACGCAAAATCTTTCAGTCGAATGCCATTGATGTAAACCTGTCGCCGGAAGTGAGAAACTTGCCATTGAGGCATGCAAGCTTCAAAGTACTGAATGGGGTGTTCCTAGATCAACTTCTTGGATAATGAGCTGATGTCAACAAGAAGTGATCCGTCACAGGAGGGCCTTAATGAATCCCACATCAATGACACAGAACGGAGCAAATGACTTTAATGGAGGTGAAAATGATCTGGTGATATAAGGTTCAGGGTGGCGGTCATGAAAGAATGGAGTATAAATGTATGGTAGTGGGTGAGACACAGGTGAATTCTCTGAATGACTTCTCTTGAACATATCGGTGACACTGATGTGATGGATTGGTAGCATTAACCCCAAATGTGGATGGTATGATGGGACCATGGTGATGTGGCCGGTGAATGAAACAACCCAACCCGACTCGGACATAGAGTGGAAGTGTCATGTTCAAGAGCGACTTGCTACCAACAAAGTTTCTTCAAGTTTTCTTCCCAATTTTCCCCAGTCATTGCTGACCAATACCTCTTTATTTTTGTCAAGCTTGAGGAGGATAACATATGCTTGTTCTATAATTTTCCCTTCGGGCAAACCCATCGCTATGTTTTAACGAGCCTAGCAATAGTGAAACGCGTTCTCTTCTATAGACAAGTTTGTCGCTATTAAACTTTTAACGAGTTTAACGACAAAGATAACTCCGTCCTTTTCAATTTTAGAGAGTCTGAAAAGGAACATAAAGGTAACTCCAAAATTCCTTTTTCGTCATATAATCCCTTAAGTCCGAAAAAGTATAAAACAATAGAGAAGGGATGAATTTTCGATACTTTTAACGAGCTGAACAAAACAAGTGCTCGATCTTTTTGTGTAATGATCCCTCAGGTCCAAAAAGATTAAAAACTAGAGGAGAGATAGCACTTCCGGTCCCTTTAACGAGCTGGAGAGGCCAATGGCTCGGTAATCTTTTCATATTTTATGAGTCAGTTGAAAAGAGCTTAAAGGAGACTCGTCTTTTGAGGAACGAGTGATAAAATGGATAGCAACTGATTCCAGGTAAGGTTTGGAATTTTCCAATCACGGCAGTGTTACAAGGATGGCTAGTGAAATCACTCTTCGCAGCTGTTCCTCAAAATGGGTAAACAATCAAATGGAGGTGAATGATCGGCCAATGCAAAAGTGGAGGTGATGGTGCAAACACGACCAAGGCTTTAATGGCTGAAGTACTACATTCACGATGGTTATTTACAGGGGAATAGTTCATGTTTTAACAAGCTTAAATGCGGGAGGAAACATTTGCTCATGGCTTATGTTTATTTTTTAATGAGCTTGAACTATGTGCTAAAACTGCTCGATGCGGGTTTATTTTTTAACGAGCTTGAACCTTGTGGTAACACTGCTCGATGCGGGTTTATTTTTTAACGAGCTTGAACCTTGCGGTAACACTGCTCGATTAATCCAGTCGTGTGATAAGAATGTCTCATATAAAAATGGCAATTTTTAGAGTTTTTCCCCACATCCTTTCTTTATGCAAGTTAGGAAACGACCAATCCTACGAGTTTAAAGGGTTAGAGGACCTACAAATTTAAAAAATAAATAGTCGCTCTTCGCTTGCACGCCAAAAGGTTTGCATGCCCCCAAGTATAAAACAGAATTTCAAGGTTACCCCTTCTTTATTCCGTTAAAACATTTGTTTTACCGGGAGAGGCCTACCTCTTACAGGTTACCCAAAGATTGTTCTATTCACAGTGCAAACAAAACACTTCTTCGGCGATGTTTACCGAAATAGACAAAGGTGAGTGAAGGAGGCTACTCCACTCACGTAACTTTGACAAGAGAATCTTGTTCTAGAATAACCCCGTCTTCCAATCACGGATGGGAGTAAAGACTAGTCATATTCTCTCATGGAAACCTACCCTATACGTAAAGTTTTCCTGCCGAAGCAGACTAGGGTGCATGTCCCCTGGGTTTCAGTCATGTCCCCCCGAATCACTCGCGCTCATCGGGTGGATGGACTGGGGATTGAGACATTTCTTGCGTGAAAAGACCATTTAAGGATGGTATATGACTATTTGCTATGCGTGAACCAGGGAATGAAAGCTGGTCTACGAGCTTGACCACTCTTCCTTCATGTGGAAAACACATTACTCTAAAGAGTGAGGAGACAATTGCTCCCATGCAATAAATATAGTCTCGTCCAAGGAGTAGATTATAATCCAGGGGTCCTTGAACTACCATTACGTTCATGTGAACGGTTTTCCCTCTCAATGTTATGGACACATTGGGAAGGATCCCTAATGGTCTACCAGTTCCTTTGTCAAAGCCTGTTAGATTTCTCATCTCAAGCAAAAGCGATGGCGAACCAAGCGCTTTCCAAGCAGTTGAGGAAAGGATACTCATAGAAGCCCCCTCATTTATGATGGTACCAACCATAACCATTCTATATATTTGAACAATGATTCGGAATGGTACGCTAGCTGGTAAACGGGGTCTGCCTAGTTGATTCCAGTCGAAGGAGACAACTAGGTTGCTTGGAGGTGGGACCCAATAGACGGCCGGGTATGACTCTGATGAACTTCCTTCCTGCGGTAAAGGAATGGGTAAATTTCCCCCATGTTCGTTGGACTCTGTGCTTTTGAAAAGAATTTGGACGGTGTCATCCTTGTTCTCTTCGGTGACGGTATCATCTGAAGATAGAACCTCTGAAGGCAAGATCGGGTCAACTGCCGCCTCGACCTTTTGACTTTCGTCTGGTATGGATTCAGATGGTTTGTCTTCAATGATAGATACCTCAGCCGACCACCTGAGTGGGCCAGCCGGATTTTCAACTAGTGACGGACTCGGCAAGAGTTTTTTATATCCAGGAGGAAGTCGTAATAGTGAAACCGGACGATCGTCCAAAACTCTTTTAGCTTCGTCTAAGAAGGGAAAACGGTGGACGACATGATCGCCTTCGCACAGTTTACAAGGAAATCTATATTTTCCTTTTTGTCCTGGGGCTTCACTTTCACTAGTTAAGGATGTGTTTTCAACATGATCATCAGAGGTTGACGACACCAGGTTGTGCAAACGAGGAGACCAGTCCCTTAAGATCCGAGGGATGCAAGGACAATCTCTGTGATAGTGGTCTCCTTTGCAAATGACACATGGCGATTTAGGCCTGGTCGGTGCAGTGTGTGGATTTTCGTTAGACGATGCTAGTTTGCCCCCATTCGCTTTTGGCTCCTTCTTCTTCTTCTCTTTCTTCTTCTTTTCCTTCTTCTTCTTAGGTATTTGACTTTTGGCTTTACCAGCCCCATCAAGTGAAGAGGAAGGGGGAGAGGAAGAATTAGAGGAAGTAGAAGGTTGGTGGGTAACTCTGGACTCGTCTAGTTGCTGATTTGATTGTTCAGGAATTGCGGTGTTCTGAATGACAGAGGTTGAGAAGAGCCATACAGGCAAACCAATTGTCAGTCCTGGAAGCGACAATGTGGCCATATGGGGTGCACCAATATCTCCCTAAGAGGAGAAGGGACTAGGATTTCCTCCAAGGGGAATTCCTTGGTTGGTGGATTCCATTTTCTCAACCCAAGATCAATGTAGGAAAGGGTAATGAATATTCCGTTTAAAATAAATTTTAGACACTTTGACACAACTTGTTTTTTCAGTTTTTAAGAGTCGAGAAAAAACAAAATATGACTCTAGTCGCCTTCGATTTTTAATGAGCATGAAGTGACAAGTGCTCAGATAGACCTCTTCTGTTAAGGAGTCTG
Organism: Pinus tabuliformis; assembly: GCA_031772625.1. NCBI lineage: Eukaryota > Viridiplantae > Streptophyta > Pinopsida > Pinales > Pinaceae > Pinus > Pinus tabuliformis. The sequence goes on along the minus strand of CM062805.1, from coordinate 385,265,685 downwards.
AAAAGGAATGAAAGGGACTGCTCTGGAAATCTAGGTAGAGGGATTACCAAACCAATCGCAAAACTGCAGAATAATTTTTATGGTACGGCAGTCAATCTTCCTGAATGCTGTGTTCAGTGCATTGCGATCGATAGGGCGGCAGAGATGGCTTCCTATGGATAAAGGATTAAGCCTATTGGGGTCTCCCAAAATATACTCGACGGTACGTGGGAGCACAAGTCCGTACTAGCACTTATCGTCTCAAAGTGGAGGAATCACCCAACCATCAGTAAGAACAACAGTTACCAGGCTTTACGATGCCGGAATACGTCTCTAGCCTAGACTTCTAAATGTTGTGCGTTAAGTTCCAAAGCGTTGTTAGATTCATTGAATTTATTTTAAGTTGATCTTATTTATGAAGTTTTCCTTTCAGGTTCACCACGAGATGTAGATGTAATTCCTAAAATGCAATCTAAGATGATAAACAAACTTTTAATCTTCTTTGTGCAATGAAAATCCTAGCTACTAAGGAAAAGAAAGACATAATCTTTTCACAAAGAGCAAAGAGCACACTCTAAATGCACTTTCCTAAATCAAGCCAATCAGACTGTCTATATGCAAATGCACATGCATGTATTTGTTTTCGACTTTCTTAGTATATGAATGCTAAAAAGAAAGTTGATGCACAAATCTGAATTTCTTTTCAAGCGACAAATATCAACAAGTTTCTTTTCGAAATCAAAAATGGAGATGATCACAACACCTTACAATTTTGAAATGAATACTTGTTCTTGACACTAGAAAATTACAAATTCAGACCAAAAGCAATAGTAACAGGATAATCGACCATCAACAGCAATCAAACTCTTTACTATGATTGAAATTGACACTTGCGACAGTTTCAAATTAAAGGATGACAGTACGATTATGCTACTTTTGCAAAGGAGAACTGAAAATGACTCAACAAACACACAAAAACATCTACAGTTCTTTTGTACAAAGGAGGCGGAATAACAGCAAGGAAAATGGGTTTCAAACAGACATATACTGATCACAGGCAGCAAAATTCAGGAATAGAACTGGAAAGAATGAATCACAGAAATCAAAACTGCACAGAGCCTAGTCTGATCAGCGCACCTGTAACACATAGAATTTGAAATGCAGCACACCTTGTCCACTTGAGAAGTGCGCTGAAGTTTAGATTCTCTGAGCAGTACCTGCGCTAGGCCAGAAACGAGACTTTGTTTTGGTTCCGAGTCACAGTTTGCAGTTCAGTTCTTAGGTTTTGGCCGAGCAAAAAGCAATCAGTAATGCAACAATCAGGGGTAGATCTAAGGAGGATCTAAGAGCTATCACAAGGGAAATCAGATAGTTTGTGAATCAGTTGTTTAAATCATAAACAGATCCAGTAGATGGATTGAAATAGCAGTTATCTACTTTGCATTTGCTATGGCAAATGTAGTTCGAATACTACGTGTAAGTTTATGAAATAGACAACAAGGAATGATAAACAAACAAACTAATTCGTCCCCAGCGGAGTCGCCATTTTGTTACAAGGAAAAGTGTCTATATAGAATTGCTCTATCCCACTAAGGTGTGAGAGGTGCCTTAGAAACAAATAGAGAAAAGCTACTTTCGTTTTTCCTTTATGAATTATAGATAGAGAGGAATAGAAAGACCAACCTCTGTCTTGCGCTAATCTCTTGATTTGATTCCTCTCTTCTTTGATAGTCTTTAGCTACCTGCTCCCTTGCACGCCCAGGTTCAAAAAGTACCTATAAGATCATATTAGCATGGCACTATACAAAGACATGGATCTATAATCATAAAACAATCTAGGATTAGATGTAAATTGACCATACAAATGTAGCAAGCATCAATGACACAAGAGCATGGAGGAAAGCTTGAATAGCTTTTATTGATAAACAAGAAAGAGCCAAGAGGAGTTACAACTAGTTGTTCTGACCCAACATCAACCTCCCAGCTAAAAAGCCCCTCTTCACCTCAAACAAAGCTTAGATCACCCAACAATATGATGTTTGTCTCAAGAAACCAACAGCAATTCCTTACAATATGCAAAATTCTAGCCTTTGGATCTCTGGGATGAGGGATCCATATATAGATATCTGTAAGGGGGATGAGTCAGCTTGTGATTTGATTAGTGTCTTCTCTCTGATAGTTCTTGCTTCCACTTGGAGATTGATGATCTCTTACTCATCCTTGGTCGAATTCAGTGAGGCAAGTGTCACAGGAGAAGATTCTGGAAGCTTCCATTGCCTCTCCACCTCGCGGAATGACACTGCCATTTGTCATTTCTCACCCATCGCACCCCATATAAGGTATTTTTGAAATGAAACGCACCCACACAGTGTATTTAGGTGAGATGCAACGCACTTGGCCAGTGGAGCAGCTGAAATGATCCTGTTTTGACCAATTCTAAGCAGTTTTTCATGGAGAACTTCTGGGAGAAGCTGTAATCTCTTGACCTTGTTCCTTTAGGTGTTAGAACAACACTTTTAGGGACTTAGGAGCCCTTGATTTATGGACATTTCATGCTTGGGGTTGTAGGGCCCAAAAATGTCTATAACATGTATCATATTTAAGGATGAGATGGCCAAGGTTAAAAGGTATGTCAATGTATTTCCATTAGAATTTAAGTATCAAATTGAGTATGATGAGCCTCAATCACTAGAAGAAGTCATTTGGAGGTTGAAGCACTATTATGAAAAATCAAAGCATAAGAACTAATCTAACCACGGTTGGAAAGGGAATGATGATACTAAAGGTAAATTTCCACCGATGCAAACAATACCTTAAGATGTAGGTGAGAAATAGAATGTTGATCATTACAAGAAGTTTGATGTAGTTGAGAAGCCACATGGGTAGCATCCTAAAGAGCAACATAACATAGGTGATGGTAGGAGATAGTTTCAGTATGTGGTAAGGAACATCTCAAGAAGGATTGTTTGTCATATCAGGGTGGTAGGGTTGAACAATCTATAGTGGTCAAGAAGTGCAGACAGTTGGGAATATTGGACAAAGAATTTCGTGGATCTATGCGACATTTGATAATAAGCAAGAAAATCACCAAGCATCTATTATGGAGAAGGATGCTAAGATTTGTCATCAAGTTGTTTCTATTTTGAATTACCCTGGATCTAATTATAGTTATATTGACCAAGACCTGGTGGATAAGTGTGGTTTGAGAAAATAAGTTCATGCAGAGTCCTGGTTAGCATAGCTGACTACACGTACTAAGAAAAGAGTTCATCATTGGTAATATCTTGTGCATTTGAGTTGAATGGTATGCCTACATCACCACTTCTAAATGTAGTTCCAGTGGGATCATACAATATGCTTCTAAGTATGGATTGGCTGTATCTTCACAAGACTAAGGTGGATTCTTATGAAAAGGCTATTTAGTTCTTGGATCACAATGGAGAATAAAGAATCTTAGAGGGTAAGAAGGCAACATCAGTTAGAATGGTTACAACTATGCAGGAAAAGCACAATCATAGGAAAGGGCGTGTATTATTTGCAGTGCATATTTCTAGTGATAAAGGTAAGGATGTTGAGGATGTGAAAGTATTCAAGAAGTATCCAGTCTTGCAACACTTTCAGGATGTATTCCCATTAAAGATATCATATTTTTGGCCTCATAGGGAAGTGTAATTTTCTATTGAGTTGGTACTAGGGGCCACACCAACATAAAAGTCATTGTACATGACGAGAACTCTAGAGCTAGTGGAATTGAATTTGCAGTTGAAGGAAATGCTTGAAAAGGGATACATTAGGCAAAGTGTATCATCGTTGGGTGCATCAATAATGTTTGTGAAGAGGAAGGATGGTACTTTCAGGTTATCTTTTGATTACAAGAAGTTGAACAAGGTAACCATGAATAACATGTATCCGTTTTTTAGGATCGATGACTTATTTGACCAGTTGAAGGGAGAAACAGTGTTATAGAAGATTGATTTGAGATCAAGATACCATATGGTACACATTAAAGAAGAGGACATCTACAATATTTCTTTCCAGACTAGGTATCAGAATTATGAGTTTGTTGTAGTTCCTCTTGGTTTGACTAATTCTCAAGCTACTTTCATGTTTTTGATGAATAGTGTGTCGCACCCTTACCCAGACATGTTTTTGATTGTATTTATTGATGATATATTGATATATTTTATGAATGAGGAAGATCACGAAGAAACCTTAGAAACAATATTGAGATTTTTAAGAGAGAATCAGTTGTATGCCAAGCCTAGTAAGTGTAGTTTCTTTCATCCAAAGGTAAATCTCTTCAGACATGTTGTCTCCAATTAAGGCCTAGCAGTGGATCTGGAAAATATGAACTCTATCATGGAATGGGAAACTCCTAGGAATGTCGATGAGGTTAGATCATTCAAGGGGTTATCAGGTTACTATAGGAGGTTCACTAGGAACTTCTCACAGATTGTCTATCGTACTACATCATTGTAGAGGAAAGGAAAGAAATTTGAGAGGACATAGGAATGTGTAGCATGTTTTGAGGAGTTGAAGCAATTGTTGAAAAATGCTCCGATTCCCAAGATTATAGATCCGGATAAAGAGTTTTTGGTTTGTACATATGCTTGCAAGAGAGCACTTAGTGGAGCCTTGATGCAGGAGGGATAGGTTCTATGCTACAAATCAAAGAAAATCAATGAGCATGAGTAGAACTATGTGACACATGATCTTGATTTGGAAGTGATAATTCATGCATTAAATATGTGGAGGTACTATCATCTCGTTAGGAGTTTTATTCTTATGAGTGATCATAGTGGGTTGATATAATTGTTTGACCAACCTAATCTGAATTCTAGGTAGTCTAGGTGGTTGGCCATGCTTAGTGAGTTTGACTTTGAGATCAAGTACATTAAGGGTAAGTGATATGAAATTGAGATCTTAGACTAATATTAAGGTATTATAGACTCATGTGCATGGATTTGTGTATATTACTTAGTGCAACAAATCGATAAGATTGTGAATAATATAGACAATGAGAAATTAGAGAAACATAATAGACAAACACACATAACACAACAAGTTTAATATGGAGTTCACCCAAAACTCTTGGGCTACATCTCCTACTCCAGCCTTCAGTGGTGACCTCTCTATTATGTCTTTCAAGAGTAGAGTTTTACAAAAGTGAGCTCAGTTTGAGTCTCACACAATAGGTATAAAAAAACAAGGCTTTACCTGGATCCCCCAATTTTTTCTGAGTACACAGACTCTCCTCACTGAATCTCTGTCTCTATTCTCCTCTCTGTCTTAGCTCTCCTACTCTCCTTGCTATTGTCTCTTTCATTCAATGACTTTTTAAGCCAATAAATGCTTGTCTGTTCGGTTTCCCATTTGGGCTCTCTGGCTCCCAGCCTCTGTTTGCTCAAATCTCCTCTAAGCATTAAGGAATCATTTGTTAACACCTTTAGTGAAGGTGGCCATCTGTTCAGCAATGGAAGGGACCATCAACGCAGTCGAAATCCCCAAAATGGTTGTTCTCTGTTTACACAGAGAAATACATGTGAAACTGTAAAAATTTGCCAAAATGCCTCTTTACAGACTTGAAATATTATTAATTCCACCCTACATTCTTATCGGGTCCGCCTTTAAATTTCTATCACAAGTTACTGGGTCATGGTTTCTTTTTATTTGGGTTTTTAATGAAAAACTCCAAATACAAAGGAAATCTCGTCATATCAGACTTCAAATATTATATAGTCGCATATATAAATCTTATCAGGTCCAGTTATATTGCATTGTTTCATTTACTTTGTATTTCATTGACTTAACCAAAATCCGAAAATACATGGAAATAACCCATTTACTAAAACTCAAAATACATTGAATTCCATTTATAACTCTGTCGGGTCCATCTATCACAAGTTACAAGTGTAACGGCCCCACTCCATTGTATCACTCTGATGTGATAACGCGAGGTGATATATCGCAATTACACATCGCACAGTCCCCGGGCCGTCGGTAAGCACTCCTTTGTATTCTTCCGATGCGATATCACGAGTTAACATAGGCCATCGATCTGCGCACTTGATCTACGGTCCTTGTTGACCTGCACTGATTGCTATCACAACTGTCATATGGCTGCCTCTGATAACCTCCTCTTGCCACCACCGATTGCAATATACCAATCAAATCTAGACCATTGATCAGCCAGATCTGACAACTCCTGTGCAAATTTATTCAAGCCGCCGATAGCTCTGTTTTCATCATTTTCTTCATGTTTTTATCTCCAAATAGTATTTTCCACCATTTTTAAAGGTTCATCCTTGTGATAGTTTTTTATTATATGAAGACTTAGATGGTTGTAGGATCCATTTTGGATCATGCCTTCACACTAAAAAAAAATTTGGACCACTAAAATTTGGTTTTTAAGCATCGATCAAGTGAGGCTACAACTTCCTCACTTGTCCAATCTCTATCCATCTTTCACTGCTTGGTTTTGAACCTTTGAGTCTGATTCTCAAGTACTCAATGTCCCCTCTGCGCATAGTTCTCACCTTCCTGTCCAGAACTATGTCTTCCTGCAACTCATTGAGATATTCAAGCAATAGATCATCAATAGAAGGCAACTAACTTTGCTATTCGGGATCTTCAATCAATGAAGGTTCATATAGTCTCAAGTTCTGTGCATTAATGACTGAATAGATGTGCATATAAGTTGGAAATTCAAGGCGAAAAGTGTTTTCACCAATTTTCTCAAGTATCTTGAAAGGCCCATACCTTATTGGCTTCAGCTTCTTGCCTTCACCTTGCATTCTATCTTTGCTGATGTACAGCCAGACTTGATCACCAACTTGGAATCTATGCTGAATTCGATTCTTGCCATGCCTTGCTTTGTACATGGCTTGGCTTCTTTCCAGTTGTTCCTATACTGCTTGGTGAATTTCTTGGATCTGTTCAATGAACTTGGTTTCTTTTTCCACATCACTCTGTCCATCAACTGCTATGTCTTTACTAAAGACAAAATCCAAGGGAGACTTTGGTGTAAAACTAAAACAAGTCTCAAAATGAGATCTTTGAGTAGAAGAGTGCTTGGCACGGTTGTAAGCATGTTGCACATAACACAAATGTTCATCCCAAAGCTTGGGATGCTTGTTGCAATAGCCTCTGAGCAACTGGATCACTGTCCTATTGACTACCTCTGTTTGGCCATCTATTTGTGGATGAAATGTTGTGCTCTTCTTCAATCTGGTGTCCATCAGTTCCCACAGACTTGACCAAAAATTCCTAACAAATCAGGAATCTTGATCAGATGTAATGGAAGTTCATAACTCAAAATGAACCCATGCATGCTAAAAGAACAACTTTGTTGTTTGTTCAGCTGTAATTTTCTTGTTACAAGGTATTAAAATACACATTTTGCTGAACCTGTCCACAATAACATATAAATAATCATGACCTTTCCTAGATTTTGGCAATCCCCTAACAATGTCCATGGAAACACTTTCCCAAGGACGAGAAGGAATTGGGAGTGGAGTGTACAAGCCTACTTTTCTATTACTAGGCTTGTGTTTAGCACACATAGTACACCCTTTAATATATCTAGAAATTGTTTCATGCATTCTTGGCCAATAACAGAACCTTTGCAGTTGTGCAACTGTTTTACTTACACCAAAATGACCTGATATTAGAGAAGTACATTCTTCTTGAATTATGTTGACTCTTTCAGTTTGAGGAATGCATAACTTTCCCAAATGATATAAGAGTTGGTCCTTAACATCGTAATCCAATTCTTCTACTTGTTTGCCCTGACTTAAAGTTGCATATGCATCTTTAAAATCTACATCTTGAGCATATTGTTGAATGTAGCTTTCTCTGCCCTAAATTTATGAGAGAATAGTTATTTTTGAGTTGATGAGCTCTTACAATATATTCTATTCCATCTTTTGTGAGTTGATACTTATTTTCAATTCTATAGAAAATAAATTTTCTATCATACAAGTAAGGACTTCCTAAAACAATATCACATATATCCAAGGGAACTATATCCAACTCAACCTCATCTACAAAAGTTGACCCAATAGCAAACCTAAGTTTACATGTCTAGTCACTTGTAGCTTTGCTTTATCACATACCCAACCTAAGGGGTATGGCTTCTTGTGAGGTGTTGTTGGTAAGCCCAACTTCTTTACAACTGTTTTAGAAATCAAGTTTACTTGTGAACCACTATCAAATAAAGTATCAATCTTTTGGTGCTTGGAAATAACTCTAATATGAAAAAGCTCATGCCTTTTCCTCTCATTATCTTCATTATCAATAGATTTTGTAGAATTACTCATTGGTGATTCAGAATTTTTACCTTTTATACCTGTGGTTGTGACTGTTGTCTCATCACCTGAGTCTGAACCCAAGTCCTTCTGAATAGCAGTAGCAATCTTCTTCTTTTTACCACCGAAATTCTTTGGTTTCAGCTTCGGATGCAAAGACTAGTAGTGTTAATCATCATGTCCATCCTTCTTGTAGTGAGTGCATGAAGGTTTGTCTTTCTGTACAACGTTTGCCTTCCTCTCTTTCCATTTCAGCTTCTTCTTTTCCTTGTTCTTGCTTGCAGAGGGTTTTTATGATTCCCCATTCTATGGGTTCACATTCTTACCTCTAGCCTCTAGATTTGTAGCCTGAACTGATACATAATCTAGGCTAGTGGGATTAAACATGAGAATGGTGTGCTTCAAATAGCTATGCAGACCACCTATATACTTCAGCAAAGTTTCAGGTGAGTCTAGAGAAATGCCTAAAGTTAAAGCTCTTTTTCTAAATTCCTGGGTATAGCTTTGTACACTTTGGCCCTTTAATTGCTTAAGGGTTTGCTAACTCATCATTGTGTGCTGCATATAAGCTAGTGGGTAGAATTATTTTTTAATGGCGGAAAAAAATTCATTCTAGGTAGAAAGAATTTTACCATGCTTCTTCAAGTCAGCTTGTGTCTTGCCTTCCCACCACACTAGTGCAGTTCCTCCAAGGCGAAGGATAGCCAGCTGAATCTTTCTCCTCTCTGAATCAATGTTCTACACCCTGCAATATACATCAATCTGCGTAATCCAGCTATCTAGATTTTTTTGCATTTAATTCCCCATCATAAATTGGCAAATCAAACTTTACATCTAATTTAATCAAAGATTTTTTCTTCTTTTTCTTTTCACGGCTAGTTTTATGTGAAGAAGATGATGAGGATGGTGATGATGGAGTCGATGGTGGAGAAGGTATCTCTTCTTTTCCTTTGCCTTCTGGATGGGAAACTAGAAGAGGTTCCTCTACTCCTTTATCTGGTTGAGGTGCTAAAGTGCATTCACCTCACCCTTTCTTAAACTCCTGATACATCTCTTCCACCATGGTTCGCATGGCCATAAAGATTTCCATGAATTGGGCTTCTGATTCGTGTGGAGTTTCTTCTGCCATTCTCCTCTGAGCATAGACTCTCCCAATCTCTAGATTAGCCTCAACAAGTTCTCCTTTTCCCAGTTTGAGCTTTGACCTAGTTATCATACGAAAAATATCCAGCACGAGCTTCTCTAACCTTAAAAAACCTAAAGCTCTGATACCACTTGATCTAAATTTCGCCCTAGATTCTTATCGGGTCCGCCTTTAAATCTCTATCGCAAGTCATTGGGTCGTGGTTTCTTTGTATTTGTGCTTTTAACAAAAAACTCCAAATACAAAGAAAATCTCATAATATTGGACTTCAAATATTATATAGTCACATATATAAACCTTATCGGGTCCGATTATATCGCATCGTTGCATTTCCTTTGTATTTTGTTGACTTAACAAAAATGCAAAAATACATGGAAACAACCCATTTACCGAAACTTAAAATATATTGAATTCCATTTATAACTCCATCAGGTCCAGCTATCTTAAGTCACAAGTGTAACGACCCCGCTCCATTGTATCGCTCCAATGTGATAACATGATGCAATACATCGGAATCGCACATCACACATTCCCCGGGCTATTGGTAAGTGATCCTTTGTATTCTGCTGATGCGATATCGCGAGTTAACCTGGGTCGTCGATCTGTGAACTTGATTGATTGTCCTTGTTGATCCGTGCTGATTGCTATCACAAATGTCATATGGACGCCTTCGATAACCTCCGCTTGCCACCGTCAATTGTGATATGCTGATCAGATCTAGATTGTTGATCAACTAGATTCAACGGATCCTCTGCAAAGTTATTCAAGCCGCCGATAGCTTTTCTTTCATCATTTTCTTCATGTTTTTATCTCTTGATAGTTTTTTCCACCATTTTTAAAGGTTCATCCCTTGCAATAGTTTTTGATTATATGAAGACTTAGAGGGTTTTAGGATCCATTTTGGATCAGTAAGGAGAATAGGGATGCAGATGCTCTTAGCAGAAGAGTGCAGTTGAATCATATAGAAACTATGAGTTCTTATGGTACATATTTACAAGATCATATCTTGTAGGTAGGACAATAGGATGATAGGTATAGGGATCTTAGGCATAAGTTACAACAGTAGGCTACAGGTGATCAGGATGTGGATTATCATCTTACGGTAGCTGGTTTGGTGAGATTTAGGGGTAGGATATATGTGTCAGACAAGAGTGAGATTAAGAAGCTTATCTTATTGGAATTTCATGTTAAGCCATATTTAGGTCATATGGGATATCAGAAGACTCTAATATTTGTGAATAAGATTTACTACTGGCCAAATCTAAAGAAATAGGTAGTTCATTTTGTTTATAGGTGTTTAGATTCTCGATAGTTAAAAGCGGAGTGAAAGCATCCATGTGGTCTACTACATTCGATTTTCATCCCAGAGTGGAAATGGGAGTTCATTTCCATGGAGTTTATTATAGGTATGTCAAGGACATCTAAATATCATGATTCAATAATGGTTGTGGTTGATAGGTTGATAAGCCCCATGCAATGACTACATGGTCGCAGGACAATCTTAGCACTCCAAGTAGTTGCAAGGGAGAGCATGACTATAAACTACACTGCCCGAAGCAGAGGAAAATGTAGTAAGGTGGTTGCACGATGGACGCGAGTAGTGTGACAGAAAAATATGTGATAGAAGGAACTGCAGCAGAAGAAGATGTGATGAACAAGATGCACCATAGATGGTGGTTCTGCACAGCCAGGTCCAAAACTAGCCATTAAAGTCATTGTTCATGATTAGATAGCAAAAATCCCATTAGGAGGAGAAAGTAGGCAACATTTATGGTGAAAATCTTTAGAGATCTTCCACCAACGAGGAATTTGTGATTAGAAAATGGAGAAACCATTGGATTTAGAAGAAGGGGAACTCTTCAATGGAGTTGAGGAATTAGATGCTGAGGAGGGTGACCCTCTCACTAGGCTCACAGTGTATATCCCTTTGCAGAAATGGAAAGCGAAAGTAATCAAGGACCCAGATCCAGGTAAATTCATGGTCTCTACACCGCTGCTACCAGAAGAAGTAGTATTTGAAGGCGTGCTCTTAGTGCGTATAACGGTGTTTAAATTAGAATATTTGGATCTCACCGACCACGAGAAATTCCCTCACTTGGCCACCAATAAATACATGACCAAGATTTACTATGAAGAGACTAGGGTCACAATGCTAGAGCCAATGAAATGGGTTAAAGGTTTCGAGCATACCAGATTACTAAATATATTGTATGCACCACACTTTCACCGGTCAATTATCAATATGGTTTGTGTGTGCTAGTTGATCATGTCAGTGAATTATGGGTGTTTATGGTTAGGCGAACCCATCCCCATAACAACTAGTTCAGCGCTTTGTGCAATTACAGGAAGGGGAGATGATACAATCACAAGTTGAGAAATTGCAGTGAAAAGAATTAGTGTTCAAGGCTTGAATTCAATCATGGACAAAGAAGGCAAGCCAAATCTCTCAGACTATTAAGGAAAAGCTGAAAGCTTTTCAATAGACTCAAAGGACCATGCACCTTGCAGTGGAGGGACAAACTACAGAAAAAATGGTCGAAGAGGTGAAACAAGCTATAGTATAGAGCATCACGGAGCTAGAAGCATTGAAGCAAGAGTCGAGTGAACTCCACCAAAAAGTAGAGAAGCCAGTTGAGTGACTCGAGGGCGAATCACCAGATTTGCATTGGGGGCCTGTTGGGATAGGGTCGCTAGTGTCAAATTTTATAAATTAAGCAATTTTTGGTTATAATTTTGTAAAGAATGTAAAGTCTTCATGAAATGTGGAAGTGGAGAATGCAGTTAAATAAGAGTCAAAGGGACTTTAGCCCCTTGTATCGATAAGTGATAGGATGGTTTTGAGACTGACCCATAGGCCACGGGCCATGGTATTGTAATAGAAAGGATATAAATGTTTGAGTCATAGTGAGTCTAGGAGAAGATAATTGTTAATGAATATCTATTTAAAGGGAAAGGTGCTAAGACAGGAAAGGTCTGTTTCCTGTACTTAGGCAAAAGGGGAAGGCTCCTGGAGCTGAGTGCATAGACACCTTGGCAAGTCTGCAGCTGAGTGCACAAGCCCCTATAGCTGAGTGCGTAGGGTAGAAGAGTCTGTAATTTGAACAGTAAATCTAACAAAGACAGTTTTGATTGAATGAATATGTTCCTTGTTCTTTAATTATGCTTAAGTTAATATATCTTTTGTTTGTAAGACGTTTTCTATAAGTTAATGTGTTATACTGCACGAATCTATTGGATATTTAATGCCTATGCTTGAAGAGTGTAATGAACTATTTTCATGAAGATATTAGCTAGATATGTTATTATAACTATTTGGAAGGGTGTATCTATGCAAATTCAGGTATAGGGTTGTTATTTACTGAGTGAAATCATGAATCTGCCTCTTTTATTTCTGAAAAGCATAATCATATACCTTCACGAATATGTGGAGGTCAATTGGATAGAATTGCAGTAGTGGATAGTAAAAAGGTATATATCTGCACGAAGGTAGATTTGAGCTATAAGGGATTTAGAATACACATCACACAGTCTCTAGATGCAGAAGCCTAGTTCTAGCATCCCCCAATACTGATTCGGGTGAGACTACAACCTGCGCTATGTAGGTTGTTGCTGAAAGGGCCAACAATTAGGTTTTTGTTGGTTGGCGCGAAGAACTCTAAACCTCAGTCTGGCCCCCTTAAACCAAAAAAATTATATGGGTATGTAAGGTTTCTGACAAAGATGTTGGATTCGATTTAAATAAGGCAAAGGAAACTTTTATGGAGGTGAAAAAGAGTTTTACATATTGGAGAGCTTCCATAGAAATAAAATTAGGGTGCACGAATGGAGAAGCCCGAAGAAGTCATTGTTGCACAAGAAACATATCCTTCATTGTTAAAATATTTCCTATGGACCTGCATGAAGCTCTTAAGGGACCAAAAAGCAGTAGAGGAACTGCAATAATTGATAGACAACTGCACTGGCAAGGGTAAGTCACTGCCTGAACAGTGTGCAATGCATAAAGTGGATAAGGGTAAGAAAAGGACTGGTCGAGAGATGAGATTGACTGTACAAACTAGAGAATTTGAAATGGAATAGGTAATCCTTGATCTAGGATATGATGCCAATGTTTTGCCTTGACAAACTTGGGAAAAATGGGAAATTCGGTGCTACATTAGTTCCCAATCATTTATGAATGGAAAACCACCAAAATATTATCCCAATGGGGCGCTTACATGGCATATTTGTATATATTGAAGTGGCACACACTATAGTTGATTTTGAAGTAATCAAAATAGTGGATGACAATAATCCCTACTCGACATTGTTTATAATTGACTAGGCATTTGATATGAATGTGGTCATAAACTTGAAGAAGCACAACATGATGTTTGAGAAGAAGGAATTGAGAGTCATTGTTCCATTGGATCCAGCTGAGGGTGCGCGGTATAGTGAACCAATCTAAGATTACTATGAGGAGGGCGATATTGAAGAGATCTATAAGCTTATTGTGCAAGATGAGGATTGGATCAACCATACAGTAGATGGGTGAATTACTTAGGAAAAGGAAAACTCCTGCAACTCAGATTCGGATGAGGAGCTTGAGCATTGGCAAAATAGATTTGATGAATTATTGACGTTGCGATGCAGCAGCCTTACTAAGTCACTACAATGTATATCTACTAAGGTATGCAATTTACCGTATTATAACATCTTAGAGGATGTAAATTTATTTCTGGATAAATTTGAAAGGGATGTACTGGAGGAACATCGATTCTGGGCACTAGACATCACACTGAGAGCTATACCTACCAGAATGTGGGGTACGCACAAGAACAACTTTGCAAACTGGAAGGAATATTGTAGGATGATGAAGCTGCGGTTTAGATATGGCAATACCCACATGACTGAAATATATATTAGGAAGGATGATCAATGTGAGCATTTTTCTCGTTGGACAAAAGCATGGGGAGAGGAACCACAACCTGAATGGGTGCGCATATTATACCACACTTTGGATATTATTCTGATGAACTGGTATCTAGAAATAAAGTTGTGACATGGAACCATAGAGTGGGATGTTTTGAAGTAGAGATTTCTGTTAAAATTCAGTTTTTAGGATGGATTCAAATGTATTGATGAAGCATTACAGGGAATTAAGGCTACAATATTTAGGATGTTGGCAGAACCTCTCACATGGGTACAACCAGACTAGAGTACACAGTTGTGCCATGCTCTGGCATGCTACAATGTGACCACAAAGGAAGGTGAGGAATGTCCCAGGGATATTAGTATCCTTGAGACAGAGGGATAATGTGAAGTCGCAAGGCCTAAGGTAGAAGTTCCTGACATCTTAAAACCATTGAAAACCAAGAAAGTGAACATTAGGTTGGAAGCACAGCCAAAGTTGGTGAATATCAACGACTACTAGGATGAGGACATATTTGAGAAAGTCACAGAACTATTACGGGAATATCAAGACTTGTTTCCAACTAAGTTCTTTGATCTGAAGGGGATAATAGGTGATGTGGGTGTTATGAAGATCAATCTAAAGCTAGATGTGAAGCTAGTAAAGCACCACCCATACCAGTTGAATCCTAAGTATAAAGAAAAAGTGTGCAAAGAACTTGATAACATGCTTGCAGCAAGAATTATTGAGCCTGTAGAAAAATTGGGTTGGGTTAGTCCCATGTTAGTTCAATAGAAGAAGACAAAGGGTGAAATCTGAATCTACGTAGACCTAAGGAAATTGAATGATGCTTGTGTACATGATCCATTCCCTACGCCGTTCATAGACGACGTATTAGAGAACATTGGTGGTAAATAAGCCTACTCGTTTACAAATGGGTTCTTAAGGTATCACCAGATCAAGATCGCGCCAGAAGATCGAAGTAAGACTACCTTCACCATAGAATGGGGTTTTTTTCAATACAAAGTTATTCCCTTTGGACATAAGAATTCCCCTACGATCGTTTCTAGGGTGGTAGTCGCAGCTTTTAAAGAATTTATTCATAAGTTTTTGGAGGCTTACTTTGATGATTGGATAATGTTTGGCTTAGCGAAAAAGCATTTTTCCAGTCTTCATCTAATGTTGGATACTTGTAGGAAGTATCAAGTATCCCTTAATCTAAAGAAGTGCATATTTTACATACCTTATGGGATACTCTTGGGCCACGTTGTCTACAAGCAGGGGTTGATGGTGGACCTTGCCAAAATTGTAGTGATTATCAATTGAGAGCCTCCAAGGAATGTAAAAAAACGACGCCCAACATTGGACCATACAGGATACTATAGGAAATTCATCAAGCCATATGCGTAGATCATTGCGCCAATGGATAATTTATTGAAGAAGGACACGACATTTTGCTGGGATGATGATTTCCTGAAGCAATATCAACTGCGCAGGCAATATCAAACATCTGATTGCATTCACTGGCAAGAATTTGTCTAATGTGTAGAAGACTTATTCAACCACGAAGCGCGAAGGGTTGGTGATGGTCTATGTGCTCTAGATGTTCAGGTATTATTTGTTGGGAGCTCAATTCAAAATGTACACATACCATTTAGCTTTGAAGTATCTAGTCAACAAGCGTGTATTTGGGGTGAAAATTTGTAGGTGGTTACTGTTATTTTAGGAATACCAATTTGAAGTAGTTGTGAAGCCGGGGAGATTAAATGGTAGACCAGATCACCTTTCGCGCATTGGGAATGGCTACAAGCCTAAAAGTCTTTTTGAAGAATTTCGTAATGCACAACTCTTTGTTGTGTGCGTTGCAGATGGACATTTTGCATTAATAATCCAATTTTTGTCTACAGGTATAGCTCTTGAAGGGTATACGACATAGCAGAAGAACGAATTGGTGGTTAGGGCTGCGGATTTTTCTGTTATTGTAGGGTATTCATATAAAATGGGATCAGATGAACTTCTAAGTGGGTATGTACCAGATTATGAAAGACAACGTATCCTTGTTGAAGCACATGGAGGAGTGGTTGGAAGACATTATGTGGGAAGATAAACTGTGAAGAAGATCCTACAAGCTGGGCTATGGTGGACCACTGTGCACAAGGATTCCGAGGAATATTGTAGGGCATGTGATGTTTGTCAGAGGATAGGGACACCATCATGAAGGGATGAGTTGCCTCTAAACACACAAGTGGCATTATATGCATTTGATAAATGGGCAGTAGACTTTATGGAACTGACTAAGCCACCAGGAAAGAAGATAGGAGCATGATACATCATTACGGTAACCGAACACTTGACTAGGTGGGCTGAGGTGCACCCCATGAAGGACTGCAGCATGGCTATAGTTGCAAAGTTCATATTTGAATATATTTTGTCTCTATTTCACTATCCTAAGATTTTGATGAGCGAGAGGGGTTCTCACTTCCTAAATTAAACAATTGCTACTCTGCTTGAAGAGTTCCATATGTATCATCAGAAAATCACGTTGTATCATCCTCAAGCGAATGATACAATGGAACCCTTTATTCAAATCCTAGAAAGTTCTTTGACGAAGATTTGTAATGAAAATAGGAATGATTGGGATGTGTGCATACTAACTGTTCTTTGGGCATATAGAACTTCCTGTAAAAATTGATTGGATAGACATGTTTAGGCTGGTTTATGGACAAGAGGTAGAGATGCCAATGGAGTACGTCATGCCTAGATTAAGGATTATTGCAGTCACAGAGAAGGAAAATCATGATGCCATGGAAGAATTCCTCGCACAAATAGTTGATTTAGATAAAGATCACTTCTTCACGGGTTTTCATCAGCAGGTGCAGAAGGCTCACAAAAAGGTGTGGCATGATTGCCACATTAAGAAGCACAACTTTAAAAGTGGAGATTTAGTATTACTATATGATAGTAAGTTTACGAAGTTCCCAGGAAAATTTTAGATGCATTCATTGGGGCCATACATTATCAAGGAGATTACCGATGGAGGTGTAGTTCATCTTGCGACGTTGATCGGGGAGCTATTTCCACAAAAAATAAATGGGAGTGGATTGAAGCTATATAGGGTTGATCCCACCCTTGTGAAATGACTATATGGTGGTAGGACCATCTAAGTACTTCAGGCAGTTGCAAGGAAGTATGGGACTATAAGCTACGCTACCAGAAGGAGAGTTTGGTGAAGTGAAGGGGCTGCGTGATGATTAAGAGAAAGGCGTAGAGGGGAGCTACAATGGAGCAGTTGCACTAGCATGGTAGGTCCAGCACAACCTAGCCAAAAAGTGAACATTGGAAATGTTGTAGATGATTGGATGGTGATTTTTCTATTAAAAGGAGTAGGGGGAGAGAATTTAAGGAGCATATCTTTGGAAATCTACAGCCAAAAGAGCATTAATGATGGAGATCTAGAGGAAACAGATGAATTTGAATTCAAAATGGGCTATAAATATAGCATCCCGCTCCACATTCAAACACTTTCCTTCGGGAGAAATTGCCTTGAGATTTTGTGCTTTAGTTTACACCAAGGAAATTACTGCATGTCTAAAGAAGATTGGAAAGAGACACAAGAGAAGTTTTCACAATAAGGACTTGCGTGGGAGGTGGATTTACCTGAGTGGCAGAAAGAAATATTTTGGGAGAGAATGACTGTAGCCTATCTTGTACCTACCACAACACCGAGGTCACTGAGGCCTAAACCCACTGCCTCCACGGTAGGAGAGAAGAAGAAAAAGAATCTGCAACAAGCGTCGGTGCGACAATAACCATGAAAAAATACCATGGAGATTAGATAGAAGGGTCGGATGGATAAGAGAAAGTAGTCGACAAAACTCTTGGACTTAGATGAGGAAGAGTTAAATATGGGGGTTAAAGAGATTGATGCTGACGAAGCAGTCCTGATTACTCACCTACCACCTTATGTACCCCCTACGAAATCAATATCCAAAGTCATTAAGGACCCAGATACGGTAAAATTCCAAGTCTCTACACCATTGTTGCTAGAGGATGTACCTTTTGAGGGAAATTTGTTGGCCCGAATACTGTTTTTGAAGATGTAGGACTGGGACTGGGTGATCACATGAAGTTTCCATATTTGGAACCGAGCAAATATCTAAAGAAGGTCTACTATGAGGAGTTAGATGTTACACGACTTGAGCCAATGAAGTGGGTGACCGAAATTGAGTGTGCAGGGTTGCTCGACATGTTTTGGGTGCCACATTCTACCCACAACACCACTAACAGTATTTGTGTGCGTAAATTATTGACGTTATTTCACTATGGGTGCCTTTGGTTGGGAGGGCCCATTCCAATTACAAACATGTTGATCCACTTAATAAACTTGTTTCCTTATTAGGGTGTAAACCCTGTAGATGATTTTGTAGGGAAATCGCAGGAGAAGAAGCTGGTAGATTAGATGAAGAGCAACTTCAGGTTGGTGAAGAAGTCGCATGGCTATGCGATCAACTCCATATCGTATGGTCCTGTGAAATTTGGTGAACAAATTTTGGCCGGAAAGATCATGCGCAAGTGTCACACTGATGAAGTGTCAGCACTAATAGTATTTTTGGATGTAGAGTGTAGCAAAGGACTTAAATACAATTGGGATATGTATCTCTATTCTGAGTTCTTAGAGGATTGTCACGAATCCCAGGATGATGGCAAGGCATTCCACTACATGTGACTACTTCTATCGATTGCGCTAGTGGCATGGTGGACACCTGGAGAAAGCCAGTTCCCACAACATGATCTAGATTTATGCGAGGCTGCGAAATTCGTGTTGTCATGGGCGATGAAGGTTCTTGAGCGCATCATGGAAACAAAGATCTTTTGGGTGTTGTTTGAGTCTGAATTGAGGGCAGTGATCAACCAATGACCATATTTATCACCAAGTGTACACGCAAAATATTCTAATACTACATATTTCAAGGCAGATTTTCATAATCTATCTATCCACTCAAATATGGATTCCACGAGCACATCACATAATTTTACATACTTAGTTGCATAGGATGACATTATGGGGGTCATCATCAAGTGGCCGAGTAAATGGCTCAACCCATCTGACAGAGGCAAAGGAACAAGTAAGGCTGCAGAAGGAGCAGCTACGACAGTAGCAGAGAAAGACAAGAAGAAAGAAGCACAAAAGGTTTATGGGAATGAAAAGGTCACGTAGAAAGAAAAGGTCATGCAATAGAAAGAGGCCTCTACCAAGGAGAAAGTGGCACTGAAAGAAAAGGTTTGTGCAAAAGAGACAGAAGCGTCGAAGGAGAAAGATACAACCATGTTGTAGGCCACTATTGACTTCGACAAGCTAGAAACAAAGTGCACCAGTGTAGAGGTTGAGACTCAAGATGAAGAGGAATGGGGAGCAGACTTGGAGTCCCCCTTCATACCCAAGAAGAGGCAGAAAAGAAGTTCCATGGGACCTCACAAGAAGTAGAAGTCCGAGAAGTATGCGAGCGCGACACCATTGGTCCTCACAGAGGGGGACCTGCATGAAATCAGTTATGTGGTTTTCAACGCCACGCAAAATATTTGGTGACACATTAAGGACCGTTACCATCAGGCATTGGACAAGGTACAACAAGGCCTAAGGGAATTGCATGTCTAGACATGGGTAATTCAAGCGAGCGTAGGACATCTGAGGTTGAAGCAAGTGAGCATGACAACCTCAACAACAGAGATCACCACAGACCTCTGCACAATGCAGTTACCAGATAGATCCTTGCATGTTGAGACTCAAGAGGAAAGGGCGCGGCTATTGCATCTGAAAAATTTGAGCCTTCACATTGTGGCGCTCCCCATTCAGTCATTACATGAGATGCATCAAGGAGTATCATATGAGATCAAGGTCCAGAAGTAGTGTACATTACTCATTATTAGTGAAGTCAAGACTAACAACCAACAAATGTTTGAGGAAAAGGCATAGGTTCTCAAACAACGAGAAGAGGTTGTTGTGCATAGTCAATAGCTGGAAGCAACGATAGTGTAGGCCTGTAGTGAGCTTCTTGAGCTCCAAATTCCAGCAGAAGTGGCATTCACAAAGAAAATCAAGAAGTTAGCTATTGTATTTAAGGAGTCAAAGGAGGAAATTGACAAGGTTTGCTTTGAGCTGCAACTGCAGATATCCAAGCTTCAACTTAAGCTACAGCCAACCACTCCTCTGGAAGTCAGAGAACAGTGTGAGACTGCTATTAAAGAGGATATGGCTACTCTCAAAGCTGCAGTCAAGGATTTCATCCAATTGTTTGACTAAACAATGGAGATGTGGACCTCGCTTCGAGAGGATACACACTTGTAGAAAATTGGAGCAAATATCCGAGAAAAGTAGGTGCAGTTTAACGAGATTAGGGCTACAATGCAGACCTTGGTACCAGTGAAAATTTTCACTAGAATACAGGAGGGAAAGTTCATCCAGTTACAAATTGATGAGCTACGTAATAAGGTCTCCATCATATCCTTAAGGATGCAGCCCTGAGATGATGAGGTAAGCGAGTTGACACAGACAATGGAGAGAAAGTTGAAGGCAATGCAACAAACATAGAGAACCATGGGCCTTACATTCAAAGCTACAACCGCAAAGAAATTGATTGAAGAGTTCCATCAGGCTGTTGTGCAGGGAGCAACATATCTTCAAGCATTGAAGACAGAGTTTAGTAATCTACAGGAAAATATCAAGGAAACACCAACAAAGTGACTTGAGACGAGTCACGACTTTTTGTTGGGGGCCTGTTGGGACAAGGTCCCATAGGGTTAAATTTTGTAAAAATTTTGTTAATATTGTAAATTCTCCTCATTTTTAGGAGAAGAGTGTGTGTAGCACAGGTAGATAGGGGTTAAAAGAGCTTTAGGAAGATCAAAGCCCATTAGTTTGTTAAGAGTCATGTTGTTTTGTGACCCGCCCATGGTTCGTAGACCATGGTATTGTAATGAAGAAATATATAAAAAGGCGTCATAGAAAAATTATAGGAATTAGTCTGTGATCCAAGTAAGAAGTGCAAGTTTGGGTTTGATTTTTGTACTTAGATGAAGGGGAAGGATCCTACAGTTATGTGCACAGAGACCTTAGTACGTCTGCAGCTGAGTGCGCAAGGTTGGAAGAGTCTGTAATAGAATATCTAAGCATAATAAAGGTTATTTTGAAGAGTTATTGGAATATCCATGTATTATTGTCTATCCTTGAATTTACTATATTTCTGATTTGATTGAATGCAATTAATCTGGAAAAGTACTTAATAGATGTGCAAAGAAGTAAATCTACTTGTTTATATGATTTTATGAATATCTATCACAATCGACAAAGAGTTTAGATCTTTTAACTGTTAGTTGATGTAATTTATGTGTTTTAAGGGTTAGGGTTCACGAAGGTCGGGATAAAGCCCTAAGTTTAACAGAAACACATCACATAGTCCTTTGGATGCAGAAACTTGGTTCTAGCATCCCCCAATACTACGTTGGGTGAGATTGTAGCCTGCACTACACGGATTATTTCCGAAAGGGCCGATAGTGTAGGGTTTTTTTGGTTAGCATAGCTAACTATGAACCTAGGTCCAAGAAACCTCAAGCCAACAGTTCCTGCAATTCACTCATGATTGGACAACATCAAATCCAAAAATATCCTAGTCTAATATGATGCATTTTTATTTGTGAACTCAGCCCGGGACATGTGACAAGATTGGAAAGAGGGCCCAGTAACTTTGCATTGCGTCATTCCGACTGAAAAAGAGGGGGACTATATACTGAGACTGCGTAGAGTGCAACTTAGACTTGGCTGAGAAACTGCTGAGCACAAACTTCACTATTGGGAAAAATTTCATAGAGGCCACTAGGAGACAAGATTGTGCAGTTGATACCATTAGTGGTTGTTCCAAGGTGGGACCTTGCAAGGAAGGTTTGTATAATTTTAAGAGACAAGGCAGGATTGGGTAGTAGAGGGACCTGGGAGGACAAATCTGCTTACTTTTAGGGATCAGTGAGTCCCGGCAAAGGGAGGACATTGAGATACATTTGTACGTAGTTCTAGGATGCAAGGGATGCTTTGGTCTCTGCGCATTTTAGGGTTCCAACAGGTAGGGAGGGAGCTTGGTGATTGATCTTGTGAATTGTGCAGTTCAAGTCAAGCTTGAGGAAGTTATTGTGAAATTCTGGGGATGACGGAAATTTGTTCAACTCGAGAATTTCGCAGTGAAAGTGCCCTAGAGGATAGTGACTGTGCACTCCACAATTCCAAGTAGCAAGGTTGTGTCATAGAGGGTTGATACTGCACAGTGTGCATTTCAGTCGGGTTCCAATGAAAGAGAGTTACTTGGTTGGGAGGATTTCTTTAAAAAGGGCTACGTGTGGGAGGCAAGTGAACATTTTGAGGAAATTGAAATTGTGATCACACACTTAGCATATTTGATGACACAACAACATAGGCCACCAGAAAAACAACACAAAGCATTAACCACTGTGAGACTGTATAGAACAAAAAGCGACAAATGCGACAATTGAGATAGACCCTAGGAGAACTATGACAACATTTGTGCGACAATGCGTAAAACTTTGTGCATGAGTGCGACCAATATTCACATAGCTAGGAAAAATCAAACACACAAATAAGAACCTTCAAACTCACCAGAAAAGGACCGCAAGTCTGATAAAACAATCAAGCATGCCAAAAGACGATAGTTCGCTAAACGAGTGAAACGGGTGAAAAGACTCTAAGAGAGATCATGAAATGAGCTCAAGTGCTTGCCATAATAAAGGGAAATACCAAGGAAGGCTCTGAAATTTGAGTGCGAGCCAAACTTTTGAGGGTGTTGCAGCCGCTACAACATGACTGTAGAAAATCTATGATAGGTTAACTCGATAATGCAATATAAATCAAAGCAGAATACTATAACCTACTTCTACTATCAATTTGCGGAAGCTTAAATATCAAGTTGAACAATATAACCATAAGAAGAATCAATGGCACAATAGACATGAAAATACTTTGGGGAAAGTCTCAAATAAAAACCCCACACTATTGTATTATCATACATGGTGGAAATACATAGGAAATATACAAAGCCTTAGCTCTCACAGCTAGCTAGCTCTCAGTATAATCCTCACCAGATGCTCACAGGAAATCTTGGCTTCTCTGCAACCTTCCTCTCTGCCCTCCAAGCTCCTATTTCTTTGCACTGTTCCTTGTGGATGATTAGCCTATTACCAAGTGGAAAAACAAGCCTTCAAAACTACGCAATCCTCAAGGATGAATCCTGACTGCATGCATGATTTTTCTCCATGATAAAACACATGCAACTGATAGTACACTGTCCTTGAACATTAATCTCAACTGGGTCTTTCTCAGAATATACATGCATGAGTTTCTGATGAGGGAATCTTCAGTTAATAGGAGTAGCACTAGTTGAGTGCATTAATGCATCGACTGACTGTTAACTGACTATTAATTCCTCAAACAGTTTGGAACTAATTTAACTGGACTTAACTCAGTAAAATGAGTTAACTAATTACAACTCAAATATAACTCAATCTTATCTCCTTAATTTAAGGTATAACTCTTGCTTGACTTTAGAAAGACTTCTAACTTGAATTTCTCCAACTAATTAATTTAAAGTAAATTAATTAATTATTTCCAAGTAGCTGTTAAGACTAAATTCGATTTTAATTCACAATTTAATTCAAGGACAAATTAAATTGGAATATTCTTATTGCCATATTTCAACAATGACCCTAGCAACAAAATGTGGTTGTTTACACTTCATATCTACAATGAAGAAAGAAGAAAACCCCGCAGCAAAAGATCATATGCAACCAGAAACATATAACAACAAAGATGAAAGTGTAGCAACCCAATTGATCATATGAATAAACAATTTTTATTAATATAAATGATACGCCTAGTGAGGATAATTTATAAACCTAGGTATATAGATCCCCCTCTATGGGATGGGTCCTTTTGATGTCCTTCTGCTTGCAATGGGTAAAAACAAAAATAGCTTGAACCCAAGTGGGAGCTCAAATGTGATGTGATGATAGTGGTGACGATGAGAATGATCAAGGTGAATAATAAATGTAAAACCTTCTTATTTATAACAAAGGGTTGAGCTTAATTAGGAATTGGAAAATAATAAAATATTATTGACAAAATCAAAATCTGGCCGTTGAGAATACTTTATTATATTTTTTAGAGAGGGAAAAGATATTCAAAATGGTTAAATCTCTTTATTTAGCAAGTGGTTGAAGTAATTAAAAAATAAAATGATTTATTAATCACTTTCATAGAAAAGTTTAGGGGCGAATGTTAGCCCTTTGGCGAAATTAAGGGGTTTTAAATTTTTAGTGGGCGAATATTTTGTATCATAGTACATTTTTACAAATCACCTCAAATAGCCCACCTTATTTTAAGGGAGAGGGTAAAAAAGGTAAATTTAGCCCTTGAAATTAGGAGTTACAACCTTCCAATCCTATGGGCCAAAGGCCCAAATACCATATTTATAAAAGAGGTATGGTAAATCAATAAAAATATAAATAAATGAGAGGTATGCTAAATAAATAAAACATTTTTTTATATTTACTCCATAAGTCACCTTATATGCATGGAAGGGTGTAAACAAATAAAAATATAAGTAAAGTGGAGGTATGGTAAATAAATAAAAATATAAATAAACTAGACGCATGGTAAATAAATAAAACCTCTTTTTATATTTAGTCCATAACCCTCGTTCTATTTATGAAGGCTCAAGAAAGAGGTTTTATTTAAGTGAATCCTATGGGCCAAATACCATATTTGTGAAAGAGGTATGGTAAATTAATAAAAATATAAATAAACGAGAGGTATGGTAAACAAATAAAACATTTTTTTATATTTACTCCATAAGTCACCTTATATTTAAGGACACTCAAAAAATGTGTTATATTTAGGTGAAACCTATGGGCAAAATACTATGAGACAAATACCATGGACTAGATTGTTATTAATACCATGCAAAAAAAACATTATTAACCCTAATATTAGTATTAATAAAAATAAAAATGGCACATGGTATTGACCCATGGTATTCACCAAAATGGCATATGGTATTGACCCATGGTATTCACTTGGAATGTAGCCTATTTAAATGAGGGAATTAAACCAGCATAGATCCATCTTTACTCTGGATCTACTAACCCCCGAGAGGTATCAAATATCGTGATATGCAAACTAGCATAGAGTGAAAAAATATTTGATCCCATCAAGAGTAAAAATGGATTTTGTAATTTAATGTATGTTAAACATTTTAGCTTGGTTAAAATAAAAAATAAAATAAAAATCAACTATTAATTTTATTAATTTTTATAAATTAAAGATAGTAATTTTTAAGGTCCAGGTTTATGATAACCCATGGTAATACCATGGTATTCATGTGAGCATAGACTATTTAAAGGGGAAATTCTATCATCTTAGATCCATCTTAATTCTGGGTCTACGAAGTGCTCAGAGGGATAAATAGATTTCATCCCCCTAAGAGTGGTAGATGTGGAGTTAAGATGGATATAGGTTGGTTTTTATGATAATGAAGATATTAAATAGACTTAGGAAATTATATTGTAAAAACATCTTAAGGTGAATGGTTAAAGCATAGACATTGGACAAGTATATTTGTATACTTCTATTGTAAAAACATCTTAAGTTGAATGGTTAAAGCATAAACATTGGACAAGTATATTTGTATACTTCTGTTTTAAACGGAAACAAATCCAGTGCTAAAAGGAATGGATTGATTGCACTAGTCATCCTTCTATAACTTTCCAACATATGTTGGAGTAAACATATTGTAATTTGGGTCATTTTTCTAATTGCAAACAACAACATACTTGTGTATTGGTAGGGTGGTTACGAGGTCTCTAGAAGTGATGAATTTGAATTTTTCTTGGTTTTATGTATAGTATTAGGTTTTTTCTCATGCTTTCTGTGAATGGCACGAGTGAATTTTATCCTACACCCACTAGGTTACCGATATGTAATTTCGGTAATTTTGATTTCAACAAATATTTTAAGGAAATGCAATGATTTCATTTGTGTATTCAATAAACACAAGATTTTATAATTGAGTAAAATATTCACCATGCCTGGTGAGAGATTCGCCAAAAAATTATATATACATATCATATTATTGATAAAATTGCCTTCCATTTTTCCTATATACCATGGAGATTCGCCCATTTATTATACATGTAAATTTAGGGGGGGTTCTTAAAATTTTCCCTAATCACTTTATGAGAATTTAGAATGAAATAATTATTAAATAATGGTTTAATAATTATCTCATAAGGATCCCCGGATGCGGGTGACCTGTAGCGCAATACCCACGATGGGATGGAGGAGGGCAGAGCATGGCTGGCACATGTCCAGCATGCACGCTGGACAGAACTTCAGGTGGGCGGCCATAAATGCAAGGTTGATTAACAATACGGGAGCTCGAATGTTCGGCATTGGAATTACAACACTGTCCATTCACGCCTGCTCAGGAGAATATCGGTCTGCAGCGAACTTAATTTCGATAGTAATGGCGGGTGAGGATCAAGGGAAGGGCACCTGCGTTTTAAGTGACCTCAATGCCAGTGATCTGCATCTGTGTTTCATTAAGTTTGGCAAGGTTCGGAGCTGTGAGGAAGAATGGGTCTGGGGAAGGTCTGACGTCAGAGGCTGGTTTCGATTTGAGCCTGAGGCTATGCTCTGGCGGTGTAACTCTCTCACAGAGTCAAGCAACAGCCCCTGTGTCACTACTGGTCAAGGTAGCTCGGCTTTTGGAGACTTTCTTGCTGCTGTTTGTGTTCGTCATTGCGTGATGCCGAGACCACGCTAGCGTATGCTGAGTCACAGAGGCTCTGGAAGAGGAACCCCCTCACGGCCCCCTGCTGATTCAGGTTCCTTGGGGATTCCTTCTCATCATCAGGGAACAGAGCGCATTCTGACCCCTAGCAACTTCTTGGACCCAAATTCTCCAGACTCGGCCAATTCGTCTTCATTTGGTTTAGCCACTTTCTCGTTCAACTGCTCTCTAACGCGCCCTCGAATAATGGCTCATGTCTCTGTTCTCTTCATCGAGGAAGCTCAGCACGAGGGAGAATCCAGCACTCCAATTCCTCATTCTGAGGAGGTCCATAATCCCAGCTCTCCAAAGCCCACCTCAGAAATGCAAAAGGAGCAGCCCCAGCCAGCCAGCGCCATTAGCTCCATGATGGAGGCCCATGTGCAGCCAGACATGCAGGAACCGGAAATGGGTTGGTGTAGGATCGTAGAGGAGGAGCCCGATGAGTAATCCAGGCTCCAGCTCTCACCTTTTTTTCTGGTTATATATGGTTCTGTCTGTCAATCTTTCTTCATGTTTTCTGTACTATTTTCTACTGTCTAGTGTCTGATGTGGCGATGTTACTTGTGTCTGTATACCCTTCACAGGGAATGTCTAGTGTCGGTTATGTGTATCACTCTGTCGCCCCTGCGCGGGAAGTAAGGTTCAATATCTCTGTTTCTGAATCTGTCATGAACAAATGGCCTAATCCACAAGCTTGATGGCTCTCTGTTATCCAAGGATGTAATTACTCTCTTTTTTGTATATAATAGATTAAATTTACTTAGCAAAAAAAAAAAATTATCTCATAAGGATAATATGAAATAAATAAGGAATAATAAAAAAATACTAATTTATTTAAATATTCCATGGTGATTGAGTCAAAATTAATTAAGAAATAATTATTTCTAGAGAAAACTAAATAAATAAAGATCTATTTAATTGTTCTCATGGATTTTTTGAATTTTAATGAGAAATAATTTAAGAAAAATAATTTTTGCTATGGTGAAAGTGGCTTTACCATCATAAAATTAATCCCACATGGGGTATTTCGATCAACCTAGTAAGAAATGTCTTGACGATGATTTTTTGGGTGATAACAGATTGCCTCCCAACATAAGATTGTCAGGAGAATAACATATGAATGAAATACATTATAGGTTCCACTTTTATGAGACACTGAAGGGGAGTCAGAGAGAGAAAGAGAGAGAGAGAGAGATAAAGCAAGACAATAAAGGATTGATAATGGAGGGGGCAAGATGTACTAATATGATATAAGTCTCATTTTATTTTGGATTACATGACCTCAAATTAGGCGGGGGAGGCATACACATGCCTTCAAAGATAACTAAGTACAAATAATAATGGTGTGCCCAACAATGTGGGTCTGAGCAACAAAGTACATGATACATGTTAGGTCCCTATAAAAATAGTGTAGACCCCTTATTTTTATTGTTAATGTAGCCCCCTTATTGTTATTTTTGATGTAGCCCCCTTATTCTTATGGTTTTGCCCATGTAGCCCCCATATTGTTATTGGTGTTCCCCATAGAAGCCCATTATTGTTATAATTGTTGTGCCCTTACATTATTATTGTTATGTAGGCTCTGATTATATTGTGACCCCTTAGACTCCTCTATATACAAAGGAGGTCTTGTCATTTGTATCATCCAAGAATTGTTCATTTATGTAATGTAAAGGAGGTTTCCCCCTCGAAGAGGATAATTTTTAAGTCATTTTTCTATCTTTTCTGTGACATGATTGCATAAAACTTGGTATCAGAGCTTTGGATTCTAGGGTTTTGCTACTACAAAAAGGTCATCATGGAATTTTCACTATAATGTTTTTTCTACGAAGGTTCATAATATGAAATGTTTACCACGAGGAGACGAAATCCTAATGAACTTCATGTAAACATTTTAGATCTTGGTTCGCTATATATTTGGAGATATGATCCAAAGAACTTAGGGTTTTTGCATGCTCCATAATTTCATTCAAAATAGGTGACCTTGGGAAAATCATCATATCTTCCTCTACCACCATCAGATTTGAATTTCATAAAAGGTGGAAAAAATTGCATGGACTTTAGTATCTTTTG
This sequence comes from Pinus tabuliformis, assembly GCA_031772625.1. Lineage (NCBI taxonomy): Eukaryota > Viridiplantae > Streptophyta > Pinopsida > Pinales > Pinaceae > Pinus > Pinus tabuliformis. The sequence continues at coordinate 385,236,405 of CM062805.1, read as the reverse complement.
TATCATTTTAGGTTTGAAATTAAAAATAGTGACACGTGGCACTCCATACAAGTTCACTCTACTGAACTAGTCCTTAATCAAGTCATCATGGGAGATTGGACATAGCTTTATCTTGATGAATCAAAATTTGGTTTGACTTGCAGAATTGTAAATAAGACTCAAATATCTACAATAGGACCATATTTCAGACCTTTGAAATATGAAATTACATAGTTACAATAGTTCCAATATCGAGCTCCTAAAATGCAATAAAAAAGTGTGTATTTTTTAATTTTCCATATCATTTGTTTCAAAAATCAGTTTGAAGTGGTTCAAAGGGAATATTGAAGAATATATATTAGTATTTGGTTCTAAAATTCCTCCCAAACAAAATAATTCTATACCCATTAAGCCTTGAGAAGGCTCTTTAATGATGCATGAAGAGGAAGAACTACAACATAATATATCAAAATTATAGGACCAAGTGCAACAAATTTTTCTCTCATACAGAGCAACCAAAGATGAACTAAAAGGGGACATCGATGGCTTAAAAGGGGATATGGATTGTATAAAAGGAAACATTGAGGTTTTTAAAGTAGACATCGATGCGATGAATGTCAATTTGGAATCGTTGACAAAGTTTTTGCAAGAAAGGCTTCCTGGTGGTGACAAGGTAATCCATGAAAATTATGACGAGGACAAAAGGAATATGAATTATCACTTTAGAGAATCCAATGTGGGGTTTAAGAACCACCTAATTCCAAATATTGATATGAGGAAGTTTGATGACAAGGATCCGGTAACATGGATACTACAGATGGAGAACTATTTTGATCTACATGATGTGCAACCCTCACAAAAGGTATGTACTACATCTTTATATTTAGAACCTAATCAATTTCTATGGTATATATGGATACTTTCTCGTAAACCACTTGTCACCTAATGAACTTTTAAGAAGGAAATAATAGCACATTATGAATATATAAAGAGAAACACCTTCTTTAGCCAATTGATAAATCTCAAACAAAAGGGTTCAATGGCAGAGCACATTGAAGGCTTCCAAAAATTGAATATTAGTGTGATCGATATTCTAGAGGAGCATAGGATTGATTTCTTCATAGGGAATTTAAAAGATAACATCCAACATGAGGATCGCCTTTGGGAAATTGATTCATTGGAGAAGGCATCTAGGGTGGCAAGAAAAGTTGTAAGAAAAATTATGGCAACAAGGAAGTCTAGCACTCACAATGATAAATATGCAAGTGTTGCTACTGATCCTAGTCTTCCACAACCTACAAGGTTGACACCACAACAGTTGGAGTAAAAAGAGAAAAAGGTATTTTTTAAATTTTGATAGAAAATACACTAAAGTTCATAAGCGTGTTGAGGATAAATTATTCTACATAGATTTTGAAGAGGAAGAAGAAAAGGAATGAGAAACATCAAAAGTGGAGGATATACACTAGGAACCAACCCTAGATAAAGAAGAAATGAATCCGATCATATATTTTAATGCATTGGCATGAATTACCACTCCTCAAACTCTCAATATAGAAGGATATATCAAGAATAAAAAGGTAATAGTGTTGATTATTGTTTCAGATAGTACCCATAATTTAATTCATTGTAAGATATCAAATGAATTTAATTGCTTCCTATATCCAACACCAGAGTGCCAAGTGATGGTCGCAAATTGAGGAATTATGAATTTCTCAGGAAAGTGCCACAATATCATGCTAAACATGGGGGAATATGTATTGAATAGTCCAAAGATTTCCATTTCAATGGGTGGTGTTGATGTTGTACTAGGATTCCAATGGTTATAATCAAATTGTTTTGGGAAGGAAGGGAAATTGAATTAATGGGTATCATAGGGAGTAGGAAAGATAATCAGCTCTAATGGAATGAAAAATCTTTTGAAGAAAGAACAATGGGACATAATTCCACAATTATGCTCACTAGAGGTTCAAACATCGAAATCATCTATTTCTCAAGATCTCGAAAAATCCTTGAAAAGTCATTCCAAGGTGTTTGAGACTCCCAAAGATGTCCCACATATTCCTGATCATGATCATGCTATTCATTTGTTTCCATGAAGTGTTCCTCCAAACATTAGGCCATACATATATCCTTATGCCCAAAAGAGTGAAATTGAACGTATGGTTAAATAAATTCTAGAGGTAGGTATAATTCAAAATAGTCAAAGTTCTTTCTCTACTCCATTAGTATTGGTGCACAAGGATAGATCATGTCATATGTATGCAAATTATAGGGAGCTCAACAAGTTCACTATTAAAGATAAATTTCCCATCCCTTTCATTAATGAATTGTTGGATGAATTACATGGAGCAATTTACTTCACCAAGATGAATCTCCATTCATCATATCATCAAATTAGAATGAATATTAAGGACATTCTGAAAACAACATTTAGAGCTCATGAGGGTCATTATGAATTTTTGGTCATGCGTTTTGGCCTTACTAATGCACCTTTCACAGTTCAAGGTTTGATGAATTCCATTTTCAAACCCTTCCTTAGAAAAATTTTATTAGTATTTTTGATGATATACTAATATAAAACAAGTCTTGGAAGGATCATGTTCAACATGTTGATAGGATGTTGAAACTATTGGAGCAGAAACAATTCTATGAAAAACCCTACAAATGTTTCTTTGGAGTATAGGAGGTGGAATATTGTGGTCATATTGTATATCATGGGGGTTTTAAGGTAGACCCTAAGAAAAGAAAATCCATTAAGGAATGGAAAATCCTCATAACCATAAATGATATTCAAGGATTTCTCGGGTTGGCAGGGTGTTATCGAAATTTTGTTAATAATCATGGGAGAATAGTGGCACCTCTAACATCATTACTGAAGAACTAGCATTTTATTGGACTCTAGAAGAAAATAAGGCCTTTAAATATCTTAAAGAGGCAATGTTCCAAGTGATGAGGTTCATCAATAGGTAAACTATATGGTTCACAATGACACTCTCTAGCTTATTAAATTTTCTTTTCTCACATTTATTTACATATTTTATTATGTTTTGCTTAGTGAGAAGAGTAAAAGTGAGTTACTATGTCATATGGCCTAATGTCTATTAAATGTGGGAAATTGGAGAAGTTTTGAGTAGACTTGAGTGTAGGGACTCAGAGTAGACAAGAAAGAGAGATTATAGGAAGTGGTCTCCATCCTTAACTCCTCAGATCATTTGAATATTCTCCCACTCTATCTCATCAGCTCAGTGTCAATGGTAGCCAAGCCAGTGCCAGTGAAGGAACATTTATTCTTGAGTTAGGGAGCCTAGCATCCCTATTTTCTAGGGGGTTTTTGGTATCTCTAGTTTTGTATAAATAAGAAAGTTAAGGGAATCATTAAGATTTGAAGTTTTATTGTAGCCAACAGTCCGTTAAGCTGAAACACATTTGAATGTTATTTTTATGATGTATTTGACATTTTTATGATAATGAGAAATTTTGTTTTGATCCAGAACTGAGTTGACTCAAAGGGTTGAAGCTCTTAGGTTAGGGCCCAAACCTAGAAGCAAAATTTCCTCAACTTTATATCTATTTTCTTAGCATAGAATGCCGATTTACTGCTGAATTTTATTTATGTTTCTATTTAGCTTAGAAATTTGATTAAGTTATTGCTTATCGACGGTTTCATTATCTTAAAGAGAAGATTATTGTTCTAGACTAGTGAAGGAAGATATACTAGAAAATCTTGTGACAATTACCTCCCTCTCATCTCCCTTATGGTATCATGATTAGGGGACCCCATGCTCATAATCCAAAAACAAATTTTCTCCTTTATTCATTGCCTAGGTTAAGCTTCATTCTTATCTAGATAACTGTTTATGATTCCTTGGAAATGTTTACAGTTGTTAGCTCATTTCTTAACATTTTTGTAGCTTAGAAGGTAGTCCATTCCATAGATCTAGTCTCTAAAAATAGTTAAATCAGACTTCCTAAATTCAACTAATATTTTCCATGTTGACATGTAATAATTTGTAAATAAAAAGGAAAAAAAGTTTTATTGCAGGGATTTTTGATCTACAGGAAGGGACACCCCCAACCAATTGCACCTAGGTATTCTCCACCTTTTGTTGAAGCATACCAGGCCATATTCTGAACCTCTGTTTTCCAGCCACCATGAGCAAGACGTCTTGGGAAAATCTGGGCTTCTAAAAGTGTTGGGCTTGACCTTGGGTGATGTTCACCTTCTCTACACCTTCCAAACATATCATGCACTGTTAGGTCCCTATAATACTAGTGATTCCTTCATTACTATTGTCATTGTAGTCCTTATTGTTATTGTTGTGCCCCTATTGTCCCCATATTGTTATTATTTTTCCCCATAGAAGCCCACTATTGTTATTGTTGTGCCCTTATATCATTATTGTCTTTTTTTTTAGGTTGTGGTTCACGAAAACCCTGGTCAATGGGTGGTACTACGTCCATGGAAAAATATGGGGTGATTAACCCTAAAGGGAATCTAGCCTCACGGCCGACTAGCAAGGCCTGCCCCCAAGGGCTTCAGGGAGATTGGACCCTGTGACCTCCCGATGGCGAGGCACTAATTTTGACCAACTGAGCTAACCCTTGGGGATCTTATATTATTATTTTTATGTAGGCTTTGATTATATTGTGACCCCTTAGACTCCTATATATAGAAAGGAGGTTTTGTCATTTTTATCATCCAAGAATTATTCATTTGTGTAATTTAAAGGAGATTTCACCCTAAAAGAAGTTGATTCTAAAGTCATTGATCTATCTTTTCTATCTTTTTGTGAGCTGGTTTCTTAACATTTGGTATCAGAGCTTTGGATTCTAGGGTTTCGCTACTCCAAACAGGTCATCGTGTCATTTTCACTATAAGTTTTATCTACAAAGTTTCAGAAGCTAAAAAAAAACCCATTTGAGTCGAAATCGTTCAGAACATCGAGTCCAAATTTTAGATCTTGTCACGCTATATTTTTGGAGATATGATTTGGGGAAGTTAGGGTTTTCGCAGATTCCCAAATTACATTCAAAACAGGTGACCTTGGGAAAATCGTCATAACTTTCTCTCTGAGCATCAAATTTAAATTTCGTAAGAAGTTACAAAAAGAGGACAGACTATAGCTTTCTATCTACCGTTTTCATATCTGAAGGTTGAAACAGTCACATGTGGAATGTCATACAATTTTTCTCTACTAAAAAAAAAAATATAATTAGGTCATCTTTGGAGATTGGGCATAACTATTTATTGGAGAATCTAATTTTGATTAGACTAGTGGTACTGGAAAGAGGACTCATAGGGCTACCATAGAAAGAAATTTCAGACCTTGGAGATCCACAATTAAATAGATACAATAGATTCAATATCAAGCTTCTACAAAGCGAAAAAAGTTGTGTAGTCTTTCTAAAATTTTGCATAAGTTTGGGTTGAAAAATTAGATTTAAGTTCAAAGCGAATAATGAAGCATAATTATCATTAATTGATGCCCCAAAGAAAGAAAATGGAAACACCTAGTAAGCAACCAGAAAGCTCTAGCATGATTCATGAAGAAGGGGAAGAAATGCAACATGATATATCAAAATTACGAGACGAAGTGCAACAAATTTCACTCTCACAACAACTAACAGAACCTAAGGTTGATGGTTTAAAGAAAGGCGTGGAAGCTAATATGAATGGCATGGATGCTAAGATTAATGGCATGGAATTTAAGATGAATGGCATGGATGTTAAGAGGGATGGTATAAAAGAAAAACTGAAAGACGACATGGAATATTTGAATATAGATTTGACTACGTTGCTAGAAGAATTGCTTACTACTGGTGAAAGGGTAGTAAAGGAAACTCATGATGAGAAAAAATAAATGTTAATCATGATTTCATAGAATCTGATATTGGATTGAAGACCCACCATGTTCCAAAGATTGATATGAGGAAGCTTGATGGCAAGGATCCTATAACATGGATACTACAGATGGAGCAATATTTCGATCTCCATAATGTGCAAAACACACAAAAGGTATGCATTGCAACTTTATATTTGGAAAAAATTATCACTTGGGCAGTTTTTACAAAAGAAATGGTAGCACATTATGAGGATACAAAAGCAATAATTTTTTTAGCCAATTGATAAACCTCAAACAAAAGGGTTCAGTGATGGAGCACATTGAGGACTTCCAAAAATTGAATATAAGGGTAAAAGATATTCCAGAGGAGCATAGGATTGATATGTTCATAGGGAATTTAAAATATAGCATCCAACATGAGGTTAGCCTTTAGGAACCTGACTCATTGGAGAAGGCATTCAAGTTGGCAAGAAAAATGGAAAGAAAAATTACGGCAACAAGGAAGCCTACCATTCACAAATATAATGATGGAAGTGTTGTTTCCACTAGCCTTCCACAACCTACAAGGTTGACACCCCAACAATTGGAAGAAAAAAGAGAAAAAGGGCTTTGTTAAAGTTATGATAGAAAATACACTAAAGTTCATAAGTGTGTTGAGAAGGAATTATTTTACATAGATTGTGAAGAAGAGGAAGAAAAGGAACAAGAAATGTCCAAAGATGAGGATATACACCAGGAACAAACCCTAGAGAAATAATAAATGAATCTGACCATATCTTGTAATGAATTGGTTGGAGTTACCACTCCTCAAGCTATCAAGATAGAAAGACATATCAAGGAGAAAAAGGTAATAGTGTTGATTGATTCGGGTACTACCCATAATTTTATTCATTGTAAGATAGCCAAGGAATTGAATTGCTTCCTATATCCAACACCAGAGTGTCAAGTGATGGTTGCAAGTGGAGGAACCATAAATTTCTCTAGAAAGTAGAATAATATCAAGCTATCCATGAGAGAATATGTACTGAATAGCTCAATGCTTTCCATTCCAAAGGGTGGTGCTAATGTTGTACTAAGATTCCAATGGCTACAATCCTTGGGTACAATAGCTTTTAATTTTCAAGAAATTTTCATGAAATTTTCTTCGGAAGGAAAGGAAGTTTGATTAAGAGGTATTGCAGGGAAACTAGGAAAGATAATCAACTCTAATGGAATGACAAAGCTTCTAAAGAAGGAACAACGAGGTGTAATTGCACAATTGTGTTTGCTAGAGGTTCCCACATTGAAAAAATCTATTTCTCTAGATATCCAAAAAGTATTGGACAATCATTCCAAGGTATTTGAGACTGCCAAAGCTCACTCGCCTATTCATGATCATGATCATGCTATTCATTTGATTCCAGGAAGTGTTCCTCCAAATATCAGGCCCTACAGATACCCTATGCCCAAAATACTGAAATTGAACATATGGTTGCAAAAATGCTAGAGGCTAGTATAATTCAACCTAGTCAAAGTTATTTCTCTTCTCCAATAGTGTTGGTGCATGAGAAGGATGGATCATGACACATGTGTCCGGATTATAGGGAGCTCAACAAGCTCACTATTAAAGATAAATTTCCCATTCCTATCATTAATGAGCTATTGGATGAATTGCATGGATCAATTTACTTCACCAAGTTGGATCTTCGTTTAAGATATCATCAAATCATAATGAAGACTGAAGACATTCCAAAAATAATATTTAGAACTAATGAGGGTAGTTATGAATTTTTGGTCATGCCTTTTGGCCTTACCGATGCACCTTCTACATTTCAAGTTTTGATGAATTCCATTTTCAAACCCTTCCTTAGAAAATTTGTGTTAGTAATTTTTGATGATATACTAATCTATAGCAAGTCTTGGAAGGATCATGTTCAACATGTTGAAAAGGTGCTCAAACTATTGGAGGAGAAACAATTATATGCAAAAAGATCCAAATATTTCTTTGGAGTACAAGAGGTTGAATATCTGGGTCATATTGTATCTCATGAAGGTGTTAAGGTAAACCCTAGAAAATTAAAGGCATTAATGAATGGAAAATACCCACATCCATAATTCATCTGAAAGGATTTCTCAGGTTGAGAGAGTATTATCACAAGTTTGTTAAGAATTATGGGAGAATAGGAGCACCTATAACACCATTATTGAAGAAAGATTCGTTTTTATGGACTCCAGAAGAAACGAAGGCCTTTGAACATCTTAAAGAGGAAATGTGCCAAGCATCCATCTTAGCTACACCATACTTCACAAAAACATTTATTGTGGATTGTGATGCCTCAGGAAATGGAATTGGTATTTTTTTAATGCAAGAAGAAAGTCCCATTTCTTTCGAAAGTCTTCCAACCAAAGGAAATTATTTACAAAAAGCTATTTATGAGAAGGAAATGTTGGCAATACTACATGCACTTAGGAAATGGTGGCCCTACCTAATGAGAAGACGGTTCAAGGTAAAAACAGATCATGATAGTCTTAAATACTTTTTAGAACAAAGATTATCTTCAGAAGAGCAGAAAAAATGGGTCACAAAGATGTTGGGTTGTGACTTTGAAATCATTTACAACAAAGGGAATCAAAATGTTGTGGCAGATGCACTCTCAAGAAAGGATGAGGATGTGGAAGCATTGCTTTGTGCCATTTCTATTATCCAATCACTTTGGATAAACAAAGCAAGGGATGAATGGAAGAATGACGAAGAAGTGTGGGCACTCATTAAAAAGTTACAAAAATATCCCAGCACATCTGATACATTTAGCTGGAAAAATGATTCCTTATGGTACAAAGATCACTAGTACCTACGTGAGAATTCCCAACTCAAACAAAAGATTCTTATGGAATTGCACGCCTCTCCCTTAGGAGGGCACTTAGGATTTTTAAAAAATTAGCACATGGCTAAGAAGGAATTTTTTTGGGATGGCCTTAAATATAATATTCAAAATTTTGTGGTGGAATGTTTGGTCTTCCAATAAAATAAAGTTGAAAACAATTAAGACCCATGGTCTATTAAAACCTTTATCCATTCCAAGTCAATGTTGGCAGGAGGTTTCAATGGATTTTATCACAAGTTTACATAAAGTCCAAAGGAATTATTGTCATCATGGTGGTAGTTGACAGACTTACCAAGTATGCACACTTTTGTGCATTATCTCATCCATTTAAAGCCAGTACAGTTTCTACTGAATTTATGGAGACAGTTCAAAATATACATGGAAACCCAAAGATTATTGTAAGCGACAGAGATCCCATTTTCACTGGAAATTTTTGGATAGAATTATTTTCTTGTCTTGGTACTGAGTTAGCTCATAGCTCATCTCATCATCCTTAATCTGATGGGAAAACTGAGATAGTAAACAAATTTTTGGAAGGATATCTTTGTTGCTTTGTATATGATGAACAAATGCAATGGGTCAAATTTTTGCCTCTGGTTGAATGGTGGTATAACACTTCCTTCCATACTACAACAGAAATCACCCCATTTATGGCACTTAATGGATATCACCCACCATCCATCACATCATATTTAAGAGAAAATTCTAAGGTTCAAGCAGTGGAAAATCACATTGAGCATCAACAACAAGTTCTCTAACTCTTAAAGGATAACCTAACTTTGGCATAAAATAGAATGAAACAACAGGCAGATCAACATTGTAGGGAAAGAAGTTTTGATGTAGGTGAATGGGTATTTCTACAGCTACAACCATATAAAAAAATGTCCAACAAGAAATCTAAGAAGGATAATAAATTATCACCAAAGTATTATGGTTCATACAAGGTGTTGCAAAATATTGGTAGTATGGCATACAAATTGGAGCTTCCTGTAGCTTCCCAAGTGCACCTAGTTTTCCCTGTTTCATGCTTAAAGAAACTTATTGGTCACAAGATACCAGTTCAAATAATATTGCCAAAACTTGATGAGGAAGGAAAAATCATATTGGAACCTAAAGCAGTCATAGAAACAAGAACTTGACAGCTATAGAATCGATCAATTTCAGAGTATCTTGTAAAGTGGAAGAACTTACCTGTTGAAGATTCCACATGGGAGGATGAGAATTTTATACAGAGGCATCTAAAACTACTCAAGCATTGAGAACAATAGTTCTTTGAAGGATAGTGATTCCCCCATTACTATTTTCATTGTAGCCCTTATTGTTATTGTTGTGCCCCTTTTGTCCCCACATTGTTATTATTATGCCCCATAGAAGCCCACTATTGTTACTTGTGTTCCCTTATATTATTATTGTTATGTTGGCTTTGATTATATTATGACCCCTTCAAATCCTATATATAGGAAGGAGTTTTTTTCATTTATATCATCCAAGAATTTTTCATTTGTGTAATGTAAAGGAGTTTTCCCCCTCGAAGAGGCTGATTCTTAAGTCGTTGATCTATCTTTTCTATCTTTTTGTGAGTTGGTTACTTAACATGCTCCCTTCCAACACTTCATATCACCATTCTTGTCCTCCAAAATCTCTCAACCAACTTCCTGTAGTAGTACAGGACATCCTATAGCAGTAGATGACATCCTATAGCACTTCAGGACATCCTGTAGCAGTTTCTTGTAGAAAACATGTAGCTACCATTTTTGACCCTGTTTTGACCTAAAATGGTATTATAGCCTAGTGTAGGAGTAGGTTAACCCCTTAGATTGGACTCCATGACTAGAAGTGCCACATAGACCATCATTTTCATTCCTCTTCCTCCTGCAGGATCAAATAACATTACCTTTTTTTCTTCTTAATTTAGCAATTAGGACTTTTTATCTATTATACAAGTGTGAATGAGATAATTAATGAATGCATGTTTGGATTTTGAAATGATATAATAACTTCCTATTTTAAAGAAATTCTGGTAGCTATATGATCAAATGCAAGGTTAGCATAGTTTCCTTCCTACAAGCGATTTGTGTCATTTCATATCTAGATTATTTATGTCATTTCATAGCATTTACATGTTACAAAATTCCATTTCCAGAATCGAGAATAATTTACGTTTCCTGCACTAGAACTAGTTTTACATTCCACTTTCAGTAGTCAGACTCCCTTTAGTCCAATAGAGGAATTATCTAGAAACCTAATAGTCAAGTGCCCCAATTGAGAAGTGACATGAGTAGAAAGGTGCATTTGTTGCGTATATAGCACTGTCACCTTCAAGTTTGTACGAAACCCTGGGTTGATAAAGTAAAGTTGGTAGCCCTATTAGTTGTAGCATTCTTGCTGCAATACTAAGGCTCATCAATTTTTGGCGTCGTTGCCAGGGAGGTTTCTAAGTAGATGTAATTTCCTTTCTTTTCTTTCTATTTTTCATTTTCTAGATAGATGTTACTCTTTCTTTCCTTTCTGTCTTGCATTTTGTTTTGAGAAAACTCATAAAAATACAAAAAATATATTTATTTCATGCCTCGTATGAGTTGTTTAGTCAATTTAGTGTCTAAATTGCTTTGCATAAATTATCAACTGAGGTTTGTAAGCTGATGAAGTGTAGTGCACTGTATGTGCTTAGTTAACCCTTCTTACTTCATTGTTTTGTATTTTATATTGTTTTGGGGGTTTCTGTTCTTTGATTCCTAATGATGTATAATTTGAACTATGAGAAACTAAATCTTAACTTCCTAAAGGTGAACCCAAGAGCTTAAAACTAGTCAAAATCTAAGTTAAAAGAAGGAAAAAACAGAGCATCTGTCCTATCTTGTCATCTAATCCTAATTCATGAATCTAATTCTTAAAACCAAAAGGTAAAGTTGTAATTCATGTTGAAATAAATATAGGGAATGAAATTAACTGAAGTACTTCTAGTTAATCTAACCTTAAATTTTGAAAGATAACCTCCTTGAGATGGAATTCAAGCAACTTTTGTACTTCATGATCTAGAAAAACTAAATAAAAACATGCAGAAGGTAACTGATTGGTTTCAATCCTTATGTAAAGTGAATGTTTAACTATTTAGTTTAGGATGGATATCATCTTGAAATGGTGACCAAAAACATTCACTAATACAGTGCATTGACAACTTGAACTAGGAAATAAATAACAAAAACAGTGAGTAAACTAATCAACAATGCATCCTCATTACTTTCAATCTTACTCTGTTTAGAAACAAAGTCGTTTCCTTTATGAAATGGATTGGAGAAACAAGACTACACAATTGAATTCTAACGTTACGCTACTGATCAAAACTAAAAGAAATTAAACTACAAGAAATCAACCCAAGTTACAAACATTGCTAAAAGCAAATGATGAAATTAAAACTGAACAGAAAAACAAATGAAAAGAAAACCTCCTTCAATGCAGGGGCCCTCTGCAACTGACTGGGTTGAGCTGCTAACTTAATTCAAAATACTCCTTCAAATGATCATCATTCAACACATGACTTTGTATTATAAAACAGGAATAAAAGTAAAAAATTACAAAGCTGATAAGTCTAAACTTAATACATCAAAAACTTCAAACCCTTTCCGGTTCTGTACAACTAGTATTTAAAAGAAAAAATTCATATCTCCCTTTTGAGGAAAATTAGCTATAGGTGGTCTACATGTATCACAACCGGATGGCGTAAATGTTTGATCAGCTACAGGTGACTTGAATTTGAACAAGGTGGCTGCACAGAACCATTGACACAGGTGGCTAATCTGATTTAATGCTTCAACAGAACTGTTGGATTTATTAATTAACCACGAAAGGGTAGAAAAAGAGTCCTATTGCTTTTGGGTTTCATATTTTGACTCCACCTTTCACTGTGGTCTTGAGCTAGATTTTTTATCAATCTGGGTTGGGTGACTAGGATAGGATCCATGTTGAGATGATTCCAGAGATGCCCATGTGGCCAATTTATTCATTTAACACCTGTACCCTACTAAACCATGGAAGTAGCTACGGAACACACAGTTATCTGCAGAATAGGCTGTGTTCCGTAGCTAATTTGCAAAAACTTAGTCAAATAGAAAAAACATAAAAGTATAACATGTCAATCATTTAATGTCCTCCTTGAGGCAAAATCTATCATTTATCAGTGATGGGGATCTGTCTTTTTATGGAAAACAAGGGAAATAAGTGAGAAAATTTGTCAAGGAGAGGGTAATTATGAGGTTCAACATACCCCCACTGCAAAATCATTGCATTTCCCCATGCAATTTTACCAAAAATGTGAACTCTTCTTTCCTATTGCATCTGCTCAAACACCTCTACTAGTACATCTAACTTTCTTCTCTTGTTTCTCTTTGAAGTGATTGCCATCCTCAATTTCTTCATGAGAAGTCTATATTTTAGGTTGATGATTGTTCTGTTCAAGTTTCTGTTCTTCCTCTTCAACTTCTTTTTCTTATTGTACCATAGCCCTAGGTGCAGTATTGTATTATCATGAATGGCTTTATCCAATTTGCTTTGTTCCTTTAGGGTTTCATTTTCTTTCTTGATATTCTTGTTCAATATCTCTAACTCATAGATTTCCTGTTTGAGAGAGTCAGTTAGAGGTTCTTGTGGATTGACAGATTGTTCTAGATTGGTTGAGGATTCTGGATCCATTGAGGCACTTTTCTTCTCCAGTGACTCTATGTAATCATAAATTTGTTGTTGCACTGGGTCTATGCTTGGAGATCCTCTACTGGGGATGCCTTCGAAATAATGTTTAGGAGAGTTTTGAGGACTATGTGTAAATGGAACATTATCAGCAGATGGTACTATGGTTTCTTCTTCTAGATTTATGAATTCTATTCCCTTTGATGATATCTTCTTTACCATACCTCAGAGTCTAGAGCTCCTTCTGAGTTGTAGAGGGCTTATGTTTTCCTCCTTTGTACCCTTTTTCTCCTTTCCTATCTTTTCCTTTCTTTTGATTTGTTTCCTAATCTCTGTCAAATTTTCAGAGATTAATTGTTCATCATCTTGTTGTAATGAAGATTCAAGCTTGTTTCTAGTAATTCCACTAGCTTTCTTTTTTATCTTCCTTTTTGCTTGATCTTCTCCCTGATCTCTGTCTCAGGGACTGGCTCTTCATCATTTTTCTGTGTGGAGGACTCATGTTTGTTTTGAATGGTTATAATGGTATTTTTCCTCTTACTCCTTCTGACATTACCCTCTTTAGGTGATTCTGGTGCCTTTTGGAAATAGTTTCTTATCAAGAAGTTTTCCCAAGTATCTCCTATTTTTTTCAAATGAAACTCAACCAGTATTTTTACCTGCCCATGATGGTACATAGTTGTGTCTATGAATTCTATTTTCTTCTGTACATTTGAAGCCATCCTCCTTAAACTATTTAGAAGGAAGAAAGGGAGGTTGATGTTCCCATTTCCTAGAAAGTTCATCAATAAACATATATGATAAACATACATGCATCTGAATCTTCCCTCACAGGTAATAAATTTTTGTAATATCAAAAGCATGCTTCTCCATTTATTTTTAAGTGCTAAAATAGGAATTCCTTTTCTAAACACAATGACATCCATACTTGGGTTCCTGAGGATTACCTTCCATGATTCACTGTGAAATTATTTATTTTTGAACCATCTCTCACCAAGTCTTGGTAGTTCTGTAGCCTCTACTATGTAAGATTCTGTTACTACAAACTTAATGTCTCTAATTTCTACTTCTGTGCCATCGAATGATCTAGGAAAATATTTTGTGATATCTTTATGATAGCCATCAAATTTTTCAATGAAATTGAGCCATCCAGCCTTTTGCAACATCTCCTTGAGTTGTGGGTATCCTTCCATATATTTTTCCTCTACGAGCTCTGCCTTGACAATGAGTCCCATGGCCTCTGTTTCGTAGAATTTTCTAACCTTCATAATTACACGCTTGTTCTATGAAATGGATTTATTGCGGGTATGGTGGAAAATAACTATGGGTTTGCGTGGAATAACTAAACGGTGAGGGTTTGGAGAGACGTGAATACGTTGGTCACATCGTAGTTTTGACCGTTAACAGATGGAGTTATTAGAGACCATTTAAGTATAGAGTATGGAGAACGTAGCGAAGGTGTGGTATGATGAAATTATTATAGACTGTTTGGTACCGAATGTGAAAGATGTGGTATCATGAAGTGGTAGTCAAATCAAATGATGACTTGTTAAGGAGACATACGATCATTCATATTATACATGACTTATGTTTGTAACTTGTTGTTTGAAATAAATTTTGCATTTTACCTTTAGAACTTAACCTTTTGCTTGACAATTCTTTTGGTGTTGATCCGTAGGTACTTTGAGCATGGTTGATCTCCAAAACTTGATTATCCAATTTCCCTAAATTCATGATTTATTTGTGAGCTGTACAATTGTGCCAGAGCTGATAAGTAAGTTGTAGCTTACAAAATCAAATTAGCTGCAGAATGTGAAAAGAAGGAAAAGTGAAATATGGCTATGGAATATGAGTGTAAAAATAAAATGGAAATGAGTTATGACAGTGATATGGAATGAGATGTAAGATAAAATGAAAAATAGGGTGAAATGGGGTAAAACTATAAAAAGATAAAATGTAATTGAAATATGACAGTGAAATGAAGTGGAACTGTAAAAAAATGAAAACAGAATGAGATGGAATAAGATGATGAATTTGTAGACTCTAAACTACAAATGAATGTATATTTTTGTCACTACTTATTACAGAAAGGAAATGGAAAATATAGGATGTCAGAAATCTCTAATTTTCACCTTGTATTTTCTGTATAAGTATGCCAATCATTGATTGGTTTTCAACCTCAAACAATTTATTTATTATTATTATTATTTTATTGATCATTTTCTAGGAAAAATAAAGACTAAGTTAGTGGAGAAGAAGAATTCTTCTTCACTAGCTTCATTTCAGAGTTATTCTAGAAAATCTTAAAGAACTCCTCTCTTGAAATTGGTTTCTGATATATCTTCAACCGATGACCATTCACAAGAAGAGGTATTGTGCTTCCATCTATTGTCCTTATCTTTACTGCTTTGTTATTAAAGACTTCTTCAATCTCATATGGCCCAAGCTAATGAGTTTGAAGCTTCTCTTGAAAATCCTTGAACTTTGAATTGAACAACAGTGCCCAATCTCCTGCTTGAAACTTCTTCTCCTTAATATATTTATCATGCCATTTAGCCCTCTGTTGTTGGACTATACCGGTTCTTTGAACTACATCTCGCCTGATTTCATCAAGTTCATTGAGTTGCTCCATTCTATGTTTCCATGCCTATGATAAATCCAATCCCAATTGGACTGCCATCTTGAAGGTTTTGATTTGAAACTCTATATGGAATAGGGATTGTTTCCCATAAACAAGTTCATAGGGTGTATGTCCTGTTTTGTTCCTTCATGTAGTTCTATAGGCCCATAAGGCTTGAGGAAGCCCTTCTGCCCAATCTCTTGTATGTAGATGCACAGTCTTAGTGAGAATTCCTTTAATCACCTTATTTGTAGATTCAACTTGACCATTTTCTTGTGGATGATAGGAAGTAGATTTCCTATGTTTCACATTGTAATCTTCCACAAGACCCTTCACCATTTTATATGTAAATTAAGATCCATGATCTATCACAATTTCTCTTGGAACACCAAAACGATTGAAGATGTCCTCAAAAAGAAAATTAACTACAAATTTTTCATTAGCAAAAGGTAATGCTTTGGCCTCTACCCATTTAGTTACATAATCAATGCATACCAATATATACTTTTTTTTTTAGATGGAGAATTAATTGGTCCAAAAAAATCAAAGGCCCATTTTTCAAAAGGTTCAATGAGTACCTGAATTTGTAGTGGCATTTCATTTGAAGGAGCAGGTTTACCTACTCTCTCGCAGCTATCACACCTCCTGACATATTCTTTGGCATCTTTGAAGATGGACAGCCAATAATATCCTAGAGAAAGGATTCTATAGGTTGTCCTCTTGTCAGCAAAGTGTCCACCACTCGGCTCATAATGACATGCCTTAAGAATCTTAGGCATTTCATCTTCCCTAACACATCTTCTGATCATAAGATCTAGGCCTGTTTTATACAATTCATTAGTGATCCATGAGTATCTTGCACTTATCTGAATGATTTTTATTTTCTCTCTAGGAAACAAATGTGAAGGAAATTTCCCTGTGACTAAGTAATTAGCAATATGTGCAAACCAAGGAGTTTGAGTGGTCACTACAAAAGGCTATTCATCAAGAAACTTATCTTCAACCAGAGTGTCATCTTTGATATTTTGAATTCTGGACAAGAAATCAGCAACTGTGTTTTGTTTTCCAGGTCTATCTAGCACAGTAATATTGAATTATTGCAAGAGTAAAAACCATCTTGTAACTCTGCCATTAGTAATAGGTTTATTCATTAAGTATCTAATTGTAGAGTGATCTATATAAACAAAGGTTTCATAGCCTATTATATAATGTCTGAACTTGTAGATTGCATGAACAACAACTAAAAATTCCTTTTCAGTTACAGTATAATTCAACTCAGTGGGAGTCAAATTCTTACTCGTATAGTAGATAACGTAGGGAATCAAATATTTTTGTCCTAATACAGCTCCTAGAGTTGTATCTGAAGCATCTGTTGAAATGTGAAAAGGTAGTTTCCAATTTGGACCTCTCAATATGGGTGCTTCAGAAATTTTTGTTTTTAAAGTGTCAAATGCTAACTGGTAGTCAGGATTCCAATTGAATTCACAATCCTTGGTGAGTAATTTGAAGAGTGGGGATGCTATTTTAGTGAAATTTTCTATAAATTGTCTATAGTATCCTGTAAATCATAGAAAGCTTTGAACATCCTTTTGGAAATTTGGAATTGATATTTAGAGATGACTTCAACTTTAGATTTATCAACTTTAATTCCATCTCGTGAAATGTGATGCCCTAAAACATTACCTTCTGTAAACATCATAAAACATTTTTCATGTCTTAGTGAAACGTTTGTTTCCTTACATCTTTTAAGAACTTTTTCCAAATTTTCCAAAGCTTATTCAAATGTATTCCCATAGACTGTAAATTCATCCATATATACCTCTACAAAATCATGTATTAGATAAGAAAAAACTCCTAGTACTTCTCTTTGGAATGTTGCAGGTGCATTACATAACCCAAAAGGAAGTACTTGGTAGGCATAGGTTCCCCATGGACAGGTAAATGTAGTTTTATCTTGATCTTGAGGTGCCACATGAATCTGATTATAACCACTAAAACCATCCAAGAATGAGAAATACTTCTTACATGTTAATGTATCTAACACTTGATCTATAAAGGGCAAAGGAAAATGATCTTTAAGTGTAGATTTATTCAATTTTCAGTAATCAATGCACACCCACCATTTACCATTATTTTTAGGCACAATGACTAAAGGAGAAACCCAATGGCTGTCTAAAATTGGGTAAATGAAGTTTACATTTAGTAGTTTTTGCAGCTCTTCTTTCACAATTACCCTAATATTTTGATTCATCCTTCTCTGAGGTTATTTGATAGGTCTACAATTTTCTTCAATGTAGATGTGATGTATACAAGTCTTAGGACTAATTCCTTTCATGTCAGTATATTCCCATGCATATGTAGCAGAATGTTGTTGTAATATCTTGATTAGCTTTTCCTATTGTAATTTCTCCAAGTTATTGTTTATGTTCAATGCTCTCACTGGAAAGATTTCAATTATAGAGCTACCAAATTATTCCATAGAATAAAGCTACATCTGCCTAGATGACAAATATTCAATATTGGATTTTTCTTGAAATTGATCATGTTCATATTCTGGAGATGATTCAAAATTTTCCATTGTATTTAAGATTTGACTATCTTCACTAATATCTGAAATAGAAAAGAGAGGCTGAATGTCATTTTCATCATCAATCCATTCTTTGTCATCTATTTCTATGATTGTTCTTGCTGAAGGATATAGAGTGAATTTCTTTGTTGAATTCCCATCAGAAATATACATATCACTAGATCTACAGCTAATGAAAGCATCAGCTATGACCAACCAAGGTCTTCCTAATATGAGTGGTTGTCGTCCTAGATTGTTCTTAGGGGTCAAGATCATAAATCAACAGGATATTCCCAAGAATCTAAGGATACTGAAATATCTTCTAACACTCCATCTAGTTTGATTATGGACCTGTCCACTAATTGCAGTAATGTAGGTGTGTAAAGAAGATTAGGAAGCTTGAGCTGTTCCATGGTTTGTTTGCTCATCATGTTCATTGCTGCTCCTAAATCAATCAATGTATTTGGAATTTCAACTCCATTTATATGTGTTTTCATAATTGGACTTCCTGGATCTACATATTTTTATATGGCAGTTTTTCTCGTCATTATATCTATTATTTTTCCTACCAGGTGAATTATTTTTGTTTCCTTTGCTTTTCTTCTTGGTTTCTTTATTCTCAACTCCTTTATTTTTTTAGCTAGGATTGGAATCTCCTTAATGGCTTGTAACAAAGGGATTCTGATACAAACTTTTTTTAATTCATCTAGAAAATCATAATTAGGCAACATGATCTGCTTTTCTACTCCTTTATCAACTTGTAATCTTTTAGGAAAAGGAGGTGCAGAAGTAGATACTGGTTGCTCAATGATAGGAGTTGAGTTCACTGGTTCTTTCTATTTTTCGTTTTCAGTATTTTGGTTTTGGAGAGATGTTCCCTCAAAACATTTATTGGGATGTAGAGAATCTTCCTCAGAATTATCTTATTTTGAATAACTACAGAGGGCCTTTCCTTTTCTAATATCCTACCAGACCTTAGTTGAACATCATTGAGATCTAAAGGAGTGATCATATAAGTTGGAAATTGTTGTCCTTCCACCATGTAAGTATTCTGAGGATTTTTATTGTTGGAGTTTGGTAATGGTTGGGCAAGTAGCTGATTTGGTCTTTGCTGAAATGGCAGTAAGAGTTGAGGATTTTGGTTTTGTTGTGGAATTTGTTACTGAAATGGTAATGAAAGTTGAGGGTTCTGATTTTGAAGTTGTGGCTGCTGATTTTGTTGTGGAATGTGTGAGGGAGGATAATTCTGATATGATGGAGGATATTGATAATATTGAGAAAATCTCCCATAAGGATTTTTTACTCCTTGAGCCCAAGGTTGAGATTGAGATTGAGGTTGAGGCCAAGGTTGAGATTGAGTTTGAGGTTGAGGCCAAGGTTTCTACCAAGAATTCCAATTTGGTGGGGGTTGAAGATACATTTGAATGTTAAATCCCTGATTTTGTGGCCCCAGCTAAGGTCTTCTAGAGACAAAGCAAAGAAGTTCTGCTGAATTTGGAATTGTTTCTTCTTGAAAAACAAACTTAAGACTTGGAATCAAAGGATAACCCTTGGTCTCATGGTTTTCTAAGCAAATCATACAAGTCTCTATAATTTTTTCATCCAAAGGGCATTCTCTTAGAGCATGTTTTTTCTGCATTTTGGACAGAAAATCGCTGAAGCAAAAGCCTTAGTTTTTTGCTTGTTTTGCAACTTAAGGGTGTCTATCTTCTCACTAAGGCTCCCTAGAATATCTGTTTTGAATTCATCAAGCATATTACCAATTTCTGCCCTACTCACTGATCCATTTGCAGATTTATTTACTCTAATAAGAGAAGGATCTCTTCGACCTTTCCCAGTTTTGAGAGATGAACACATAATTCTCCCATGACATTTAATGGGAGTTGAGAGATATCTCCCTTCCTCGTCATGTTAAGGATATCTATCCACTCATCCCTAATGGCTTTTAATAAAAGAGCTTATAATGTTTCTTCATCTAAATTATCCATCTTTGCTATTTTCAAATTATAGTTGAATCTCTCAATTAAATCCTCTAAAATTTCATCCTCTGTTTGCATCATTTTTAACACTTAATATTTGTGATTGGTAGGCATGCAATAATCCAAATACCTATCCAAAAACACTTTTTTCATGTCATTCTGTTATGAAACCAGCTCAAGAAAAAGATAGAAAAGATAGATCAATGCCTTAGAATTCAGCCTCTTCGAGGGGGCAACCTCCTTTACATTACATAAATGAACAATTCTTGGATGATTCAATTGACAAAACCTCCTTTATATATATAGGAGTCTAAGGAGTCACAATATAGCCCAGCCTACCTAACAATAATAATATAAAGCCACGAAAAATAACAATAGAGGGATTCTATGGGGCACAGTAATAACAATATGGGGATAATAGGGGCACAACAATATTAATAAGGGGTACAAACATAATAGTAATGGGGTAATCACTAGTATTATAGGGACCCAACATGCCCCTCTCCTTCAAAAAAGTGTTGTCCTCAACGATTGAGAAGTTCTAGATGCTTCTGTATAAAATTCTCATCCTCCCATGTGGAATCTTTAGCAGATAAGTTCTTCCACTTGATAAGATACTCCGAAATTGATCGATTTCGTAGCTGTCGAGTTCTTGTTTCTGTGACTGCTTCTGGTTCCAATATAATTTTTCCTTCCTCGTCAAGTTCTAGAAATATTTTTTGAACTAGGAGCTTGTCGCCTATAACCTTCTTTAAACATGAAACATGGAAAACTTGGTGCAATCGAGAAGCTGCAGGAAGCTCCAATTTGTATGCCATAGTACCAATCTTTTGCAACACCTTGTATGGACCATAATACTTTGGTGATAATTTATTATCCTTCTTAGCTTGCTTGAGGGACATTTGCTTATATGGTTGTAGCCGTAGGAATACCCAATCACCTACATCAAAACTTCTTTCTCTACGATGTTGATCTGCCTGTTGTTTCATTCTATTATGTGCCAACACGATGTTATCCTTTAAGAGTTGGAGGACTTGTTGTTGATGTTCAATGTGATGTTCCACTACTTGAACATTAGAATTTTCTCTTAAATATGACGTGATGGATGGTGGCTGATACCCATAAAGTGCCATAAATGGGGTCATTTTTGTTGCTGTATGGAAGGAAGTGTTATACCACCATTTAGCCAGAGGCAACCGTTTGACCCATTGTGTTTGTTTATCAGATACAAAGCAACGAAGATATCCTTCCAAACATTTGTTTACTATCTCAGTTTGCCCATCAGATTGAGGATTATAAGATGAGCTATGAGCTAACTGAGTACCAAGACAAGAAAATAATTCTGTCCAAAAATTTCCAGTGAAAATGGGATCTTTGTCACTTACAATAATCTTTGGGATTCCATGTAGCTTTTGAATTGTTTCCATAGATGTAGTAGAAACTGTACTGGCTTTAAATGGATATGATAATGCACAAAAGTGTGCATACTTGGTAAGTCTGTCAACTACCACCATGATGACACTCTTTCCCTCAGACTTGGATAAACCTGTGATAAAATCCATTGAAACCTCCTCCCAACATTGGCTTGGAATGGATAAAGGTTGTAATAGACCCGGTGTCTTAATTGTTTCAACTTTATTTTCTTGGAAAACCAAACATTCCGCCACAAACTTTTGAATATCTGCTTTAAGGCCATCCCAAAAAAATTCCTTCTTAACCCTGTGGTAAGTTTTTAAAAATCCTGAGTGCCCTCCTAAGGGAGAAGTGTGCAATTCCATAAGAATCTTTTGTTTTAGCTGGGAATTCTTACAGAGGTATAAACGATCTTTGTACCATAACGAATCATTTTTCCAACTAAATGTATTAGACATACTGGAATCTTGTTGTAACTTTGGAATAAGTGCCCACACTTCTTCATCATTCTTCCATTCCTCCCTTGCTTCGTTTATCCAATCTGGTTGGATAATAGAAATGGCACACAACAATGCTTCCACATCCTCATCCTTTCTTGAGAGTGCATCTGCCACCACATTTTGCTTCCCTTTTTTGTAGATGATTTCAAAGTCATAACCCAACATCTTTGTGACCCACTTTTGTTGCTCTTCAGAGGATAATCTTTGTTCTAAAAAGTATTTAAGGCTATCATGATCTGTTTTTACCTTGAAGTGTCCTCCCATTAGGTAGGGTCGCCATTTCTTAAGTGCATGGAGTATTGCCAACGTTTCCTTCTCATAAATAGCTTTGTGTAAAAACTTTCCCTTGATTTGACGACTTTCAAAAGAAATGGGTCTTTCATCTTGCATTAAAACAACACCAATTCCATTTCCTGAAGCATCACATTCCATAATAAAGGTTTTTGTGAAGTCCGGTGTAGCTAAGACCGGTGCTTGGCACATTGCCTCTTTAAGATGTTCAAATGCCTTTGTTGCTTCTGGAGTCCATGAAAATGCATCTTTCTTCAATAATGTTGTTAGAGGTGCTACTATTCTCCCATAATTCTTAACAAACTTGCAATAATACCCTGTCAACCCGAGAAATCCTCGCAGATGCTTTATGGATGTGGGAATTTTCCATTCC
Source organism: Pinus tabuliformis (assembly GCA_031772625.1). Lineage (NCBI taxonomy): Eukaryota > Viridiplantae > Streptophyta > Pinopsida > Pinales > Pinaceae > Pinus > Pinus tabuliformis. The sequence goes on along the minus strand of CM062805.1, from coordinate 385,213,291 downwards.
TTAATGGCTTTAATTTTGCTAGGGTCTACCTTAACTCCTTCATGAGATACAATATGACCCAGATATTCCACCTCTTGTACTCCAAAGAAACATTTGGATCTTTTTGCATATAATTGTTTCTCCTCCAATAGTTGTAGCACCCTGTCAACATGTTCAACATGATCCTTCCAAGACTTGCTATAGATTAGTATATCATCAAAAAATACTAACACAAATTTTCTAAGAAATGGTTTAAAAATTGAATTCATCAAACCTTGAAATGTTGAAGGTGCATTGGTAAGGCCAAAAGGCATGAACAAACATTCATAATGACCCTCATGAGTTCTAAATGCTATTTTTGGAATGTCTTCAATCTTCATTCTGATTTGATGATATCCTAAACGAAGATCCAACTTGGTGAAGTAAATTGATCCATGCAATTCATCTGGTAATTCATCAATGACAGGAATGGGAAACTTATCTTTAATAGTGAGCTTGTTGAGCTCCCTATAATCCTGACACATGCGCAATGATCCATCCTTCTTGTGCACCAATACGACTAGAGCAGAGAAAGAACTTTGACTTGGTTGAATTATACCAGCCTCTAACATTTCTGCAACCATACGTTCAATTTCACTCTTTTGGGCATAGGGATATCTGTACGGCCTGATGTTTGGAGGAACACTTCCTGGAATCAGATGAATAGCATGACCATGATCATGAATAGGTGGGAGACATTTGGCAGTCTCAAATACCTTGGAATGATTGTCCAAGACTTTTTGGAGATCTGGAGAAATAGATGATTCCACTGTGGACATATCTAGCGAACATAATTGTGCAATTACACCTCTTTGTTCCTTTTTTAGAAGCTTTGTCATACCGTTAGAGATGATTATCTTTCCCGATTTCCCTGCAATACCCCTTAATTCAACTTCCTTTCCTTCCACAAAAAATTCATGAAAAGTTCTTGAAAATTGAAAGCTATTGTACCCAAGGATTGTAGCCATTGGACTCCCAGTACAACATCAGCACCTCCCATTGGAATGGAAAGCATTGGGCTAGTCAATACATATTCTCCCATGGATAGTTTGATATTATGGCACTTTCCCGAGCAATTTGTTGTTCCTCCATTTGTAACCATCACTTGACACTCTGGTGCTGGATATAAGAAGCAATTCAATTCTCTTGCTACCTTACAATGAATAAAATTGTGGGTACTTCCCGAATCAATCAACACTATTACCTTTTTCTTCTTGATTTGTCTTTCTATCTTGATGGTTTGAGGAGTGGTAATTCCTACCAATGCATTACAAGATATGGTCAGATTCATTTATTCTTTATCTAGGCTTTGTTCCTGGAGTATATCCTCTTATTTTGACTTTTATTGCTCCTTTTCTTCTTCCTCTTCACAATCTATGTAGAATAATTTCTTGTCAGCACACTTATGACCTTTAGTGTATTTGCTATCACAACTGTAACAAAGCCCTTTTGCTCTTTTTTCTTCCAATTGTTGTGGTGTCAACCTTATAGGTTGTGGAAGACTAGCGGCAACAACACTTCCATCTTTATAGTTGTGAGTGGTATGCTTCCTGGTTGCCATAATTTTTCTTTCCATTTTTCTTGCTAACCTTAATGCCTTTTCTAATGAATCATGTTACCACAAGCGAAAATCATGTTGGATATTATCCTTTAAAGACCCTATGAACACATCAATCCTATGCTCCTCTGGAATATCTTTTACCCTTATGTTCAATTTTTGGAACTTCTCAATGTGCTCCATTATTGAACCCTTTTGTTTGAGACTTATCAATTGGCTAAAAAAAGTGTTGCTTTTTGTATCCTCATAATGTGCTATCAATTCTTCCCTAAAAATTGCCCAAGTGATAAATTGTTTACGAGAGCAAAGCCATTGATACCATACAAACTAATTTGGTTCCAAATATAAAGTTGCAATACGTATCTTTTGTGTGTTTTGCACATTATTGAGATCAAAAAATTGCTCCATCTTTAATATCCATGTTGCGGGATCCTTGCCATCAAACTTCCTCATATCGATTTTTGGAATATGGTGGGTCTTTGATCCAACATTAGAGTCTATGGAATCATGATTAACATTTCTTTTGTTCTCATCATGAGTTTCCTTTACTACCCTTTCACCATTAGTGACCCTTTCTTGTAGCAACTTATTCATATTTATCTTCAATTCTTCCATGTTTGTCTTCAAATCTAACTTCAAATCATCCATCTTAGCTTCTACGCCTTTCTTTAAACCATCCACCTTAGATTCTCTTCCTTTTTGTGCAAGGGACAGTTGTTGCACTTGGTCTTGTAATTTCGATATATCATGTTGCATTTCTTCCTCTTCTTCATGAGTCATGCTAGAGCTTTCAGGTTCCTTACTAGGTGTTTGAATTTTCTTTCCTCGGTACATCAGTTACTGATAATAATGCTCTACTATGCCCTTTGAATTCCTTCAAAATAAATTTTCAAACCAAGCTTAAGCAAAAATTTAAGAAAATCTACACACCCTTTTTCACTTTGTAGGAGCTCGATATTGCCTCTGATGTATCTCTGTACTTTCCAATCATCTAGATCTGAATTTGTGATCTGCAGTAGTCCTCTGTGTCCTCTTTCCAATGCCACAAGTTTGACCCAAATTGGATTCTCCAAGGAAGAGTTATGCGAAATCTCCCACAGTGACTTGATTATAGACTAGTTCAGTAGAGCGAACTTGTACGACTTGCCACGAGTCACTATTTCGACCTTTGGATCTGAAAAATGCATACAAGAAACTAAAGTCCGTCCTCTTTCTATACCTTCTTATGAAATTTCAATCTGATCCCCAGAGAGAAAGTTATGATGCTTTTCCCCAGGTCACCTGTTTGGAATGTAATTCAGGAGTCTGCAAAAATACCAACTTCCTCAGATCATATCTCCACAAATATAGTGCGAACAGCTCTGAAATTTGGACCCGAGATGCAGCGTGATTTTTTCTCAAATGGGTTTGTTTTGCAACTTCTAAAACGTCGTAGAAAAAAAGTTATAGCGAAAATTCCACGATGACCTGTTTGGAGCAGCGAAACCCTAGAATCCAAAGCTTTGATACCAAATGTTATGAAACCAGCTCAAGAAAAAGATAGATCAATGCCTTATAATTCAGCCTCTTCGAGGGGGAAACCTCCTTTACATTACATAATGAAAAATTCTTGGATGATTCAAATGACAAAACCTCATTTCTATATATAGGAGTCTAAGGAGTCACAATATAACCCAGCCGACCTAACAATAATAATATAAAGGCACCAAAAATAACAATAGAGGGATTCTATGGGGCACAGTAATAAAAATATGGGGATAATAGGGACACAACAATATTAATAAGGGGTACAACCACAATAGTAATGGGGTAATCACTAGTATTATAGGGACTCAACATATTCCATGTTCTAATGGACTGAGTGACTAACCCCATGAACCACTTCAAAGCAACTACTTCCAGTGTTGAAGGGAGAAACTTAAGTTTTTTAGAGTCTTATAAATAATCATAGGTTTTGCACAAGACTTCAAACTTAAATAAAAATGTTTCAGGATCCTCACTTTTTAACCCATGGAAATTTGGGAGGACAAAAGGTGAGATATTTTTCATTGTGGCATTTGTTTCTTCATCCACTATAGGGAATCCAAAATAATTATCTATTTCCCTATTTCCTCTACCTCCTCCATTATTTCCTCTACCTCTTCCTCTAACCCCTCCTCCAAACAGTTTGAATTCTCCATCATCTCCTTCTTCTACCATTATAGTTTCTTCAGAGTCCGTATAAGGTTCAACCTGCAAGGTTACTTAACTTACTTTCTCTTCCTCTGGTTCTTCTATTAATGGCATATGGGAGAGAGGTTATACTTCTTATTCCTCACCAGGTATTCCTAATTCTTCAACTAAAATGTGCTCCCCTATGGAGGTGAAAGGCTACTCCTGCTATTGGAGACCCGGGATTTTTCTCCTCTAGGACTACCTTGGTAGATCAAGTAGGAGATTGTTTTGATTCGATTTCCGACCTTAGAATTTTAGGAGTTCTATGGCTAGGAGTATGAGCTTGAGATGGAGGTGTATCTATTCTTGTTCTTGGTGGCGTAGGTGGTGTTGTAGGAATTGAACTCCTGCCTCTAGCTATAAATCTACCCCTAGAGTCTCTTTCTCTATGCACATCATTTTTTTTGAATGTAAGAGATAAGGATACCTAATTACACTTCCCCTGAAACAGCGCCAAAATGTTTAGTAAATTTAGTGTCCTAAATTTCTTTGCATAAATTATCAACCGAGGTTCGTAAGCTGATGAAGTGTAGTGCACTGTATGTTCTTAGTTAACCCTTCTTACTTCACTGTTTTGTATTTTATATTGTTTTGGGGGTTTCCGTTCTTTGATTCCTAATGATGTATAATTTGAACTATGAGAAACTGAATCTAAACTTCCTAAAGGTGAACCCACAAGCTTAAAACTTGTCAAAATCTAAGCTAAAAGAAGAGAAAAATAGAGCATCTATCCTATCTTGTCATTTAATCCTAATTCATGAATCTAATTCTTAAAACCAAAAGGTAAAGTTTCAAGTCATGTAGAAATAAATAGAGGGAAGGAAATTAACTAAAGTACTTCTAGTTACTCTAACCTTCAATTTTGAAAGATAACCTCCTTGAGATGGAATTCAAGCAACTTCTGTACTTCATGATCTAGAAAAACTAAATAAAAACATGCGGAAGGTAACTGATTCGTTTCAAACCTTATGTAAAGTGAATGTTTAACCATTTAGTTTAGGATGGATATCAGCTTGTAATGGTGACCAAAAACATTCACTAATACAATGCATTAACAACTTGAACTAGGAAATAAATAACAAAAGCAGTGAGTAAACTAATCAACAATGCATCCTCATTACTTTCAATCTTAATCTATTTAGAAACAAAGTCATTTACTTTATGTAATGGATCAGAGAAACAAGACTACACAATTGAATTCTAACATTATGCAACTGATCAGAACTAAAAGAAATTAAACTATAAGAAATCAACCTAAGTTACAAACACTACTAAAAGCAAATGATGAAATTAAACTGAACAGAAAAAAAAAAAAAAAATGAAAAGAAAACCTCCTTCAGTGCAAGGGCCCTCTACAACTGACTGGGTTGAGCTGCTAACTTAATTCAAAATGCTCCTTCAAATGATCATCAGTCAACACACAACTTTGTATTATAAAATAGGAACAAAACTCCAAAAATACAGAGCTGATAAGTCTAAACTTAATACATCAAAAACTTCGAAGCCTTTCCAGTTCTGTACAACTAGTATTTAAAAGAAAATATTCATAACTGTCTTTTGAGGAAAATTAGTTATAGGTGTTCTACACGTATCACAATCGGACTATGTAAATGTTTGATTAGCTACAGGTGACTTGAATTCGAACAAGTTGGTTGCATAGAACCATTTACATAGGTGGCTAATCTGAGTTAATGCTTCAACAAAACTATTGGATTTATTAATTAACCATCAAAGGGTAGACAAAGTCTCCTATTGCTTCCAGGTTTCATATGTTTGACTCCACCTTTGACTGTGGTCCTGACCTAGATTTTTTATCGATCTGAGCTGGGTGACTAGGATAGGATCCATGTCAAGACGATTCCAGAGATGCCCATGTGGACGGTTTCTTCATTTGACACATGTACCCTGCTAAACCATGGAAGTAGGTATGGAACACATAGTTAGTTGTAGAATAGGTTGTGTTCCATAGCTAATTTGTAGAAACTTATTCAAATAGCAAAAACATAAAGGTATAACATGTCAATCATTTAATGTCCTCCTTGAGACAAAATCTATCATTTATCAGTGATGGGGATATGTCTTTTTATGGAAAACAAGGGAAAGAAGTGAGAAAAGTTGTCAAGGAGAGGGTAACTCTGAGGTTCAACATGAGTAGAGACACTTTAGGGAAATTCTTAGGAAATACCCCAACACCATCAAATAGTCAACCTTCCCTCTTCTTCAGTGACTCTCAGCTTCCCTCTCTGACTGCAAGAAATTTAGAGGACCCCTTAGGAGAAAAACCTAAAATCTTTGAAAAGCATATTAAGGAAGAAGAAGATGAGACCATTCAACACACTTACACCATGGCTAAAAATAGAAGTGAGGGTCCTTTTCCCATCAAAGAGATTAATGGAGATACTAGGATGAAAAACATAATTACCTCTGCCCTTCCTCACTTCCATGGCCTAACCTGAGAGGACCCTGATACCTTCTTGTTTGAATTTGTTGTCATATGAAGAACCAATGATTATACCTCCGATGACCAGAAGTTGAATTTGTTCCCATCCACCCTCAGGAATGCAACGTTATGCCGATTCATGGCTCTACTTGGGGATAACATCACTATCTCGGCTCAAATGCAACAATCCTTTAATAAAAAGTACAAGGACTATTGTAGGTCCAAAGACACCAAAGTTGAAATATTTAGAATGATGCTAGGACCTAATGAATCCCTGGAGGAATATGAGGAAAGGTTCCAACTTAGTTACAAAAGGGCCATATGCACCGTTGATCTCAAATCAGTCAAGCTAGTCCTTCTTAGAGGAATCAGGGAGGACATATTGGAAACCCTAAACATGTTTTATAGAGGGGACATTTATTAGCTACCCTATAATGATATCAATACAATATTCAAAAACCATTATAGGGTTGCTAGAAATAAGGGTAGGGCTAGTCAAGATTTGGCATGTTCCTCTTCCTCCAACTCATCTATAAGGAGTGAAATTGGAAACATGTTGGAGGAATTTAAAAGAGAAATTATACACATCTTTTCTCTGCAAATGGACACTATGCATATAAAGAGGAAACAAGAAGCAGAGAGAGCCTTAGCTATATTTTTCCCTAAATTCACTACGAGGCACCTAAGAAATGAATGTACACTAAATTTTATAGAGGTCTACTCATTTTGTGAGGAAAACCATTCCACAGATAGGTGCCCTTCTCCCCTAGGATTGAAGGATTTATATCAAGGGGCTAAAGGTGGGGTTGAACAACTCTATTATATCAACGAAAGTAGGCCTCAAGGACCTCGACTGTACCAATAGGGCATGCAAAGTCCATCCTATTCCTATTACAATCCCAATCAGAATGCACCCTTGCCCCCTTGGTGTTCTCCTGCTCACCCTTCATGGTCCACACCTTCTCCATGGTCTTATGCATCTTAGTATCCTTCCCAACCTTCCAATGAATCATTTCATCCATATGATTCTCCACATCCTCAATGGAATACCTCATCACAAGGTTGAAGGCCTCAATTCAACCAACCTCTTACTTTATTGCCTCCACCTCCATCTCAACCACAACTAATTCATCCTCCTCCACCCAAGCAACCTCAGATGCCTACCCAACTGAATCCAGACACAAATAATAAACATGCACAATAGGTCTGTATTTGGGAGACATCTTACCCTGCCTATCCCATGGAGATTCAAGAAATTCACCTTAGGTTTGCAAAGTGCTACTAGATAACCAACCTCCATCTCCACCTAAGCAGCTTAAAGAGGAAAAGGAAGAGAATGTTCCTAAATCCAATCCACCTCCTTTTCCTAAAAGATTGATCCATCCTAACCAAAACACCTTAGAAGAGACTAAACGTTTGGAAGAATTGAAAAAATTGTGTGTGAAAATCCCACTCCTCTAATCCATCATGGATGTCCCCATCTAAAACAAGCTATTCAAGGATAAATTCTTCAAACATCCTAGGAAGAGAAAGAAAGACACCCCTACTATCAATGTCATTAGTTAATTGTTTGACCTAATGCTGGGGAGAGTAATTTTCCCAAAGTATCTAGATCTTGGAAGTCCTATGATAGGTGTGCACATTGATGCCATCACTTTCCCTCATGCGTTGATTGATCTTGGGGTTTCCATCAATTTGATGACTAAGGATACCATGCTCAAACTAAATCTACAAGGATCCTTAATTAATTCCACAATAGTACTGCAACTTGCAGATAGGTCCACTGTAGCTCCCGAGGGAGTTGTTGAGGATTTAATGGTCTTTATTGATTCCTAGGAATATCATGCTGACTTCTCAATTCTCCATCTCAATACCAAATTCAATGGTTATCCTATCATCCTTGGAAGACCATGGTTAGCCATTGTTGGTGCTTACATAAGTTGTAGAGATGGGAACATGACCATTAAGAATGGGCATTTATCCAAATGGTTTGTCTTGTACCCTCCTACTCAACTGATCCAGATGGATATTGGTGGCCACCCGCCTATTCCACGTGGACCCCAACCATTGTTTCTTTCAGTTTTTTAGTTTCATTAGTTGTAGCACAGTTGACTATTTTTGGTATTTTTTTGGGTCATGAACTTCCGAAGCCGTTTTGAGGCCCTAAATGATGTTTTCTTGGCAATATTACTCCAAGGGATTTCATTGAAATCACATTTTCAGTCGCATTTATCAGAGATATATTTCCAACCAGGTATCATGTGTGTCAAATAGAGATAATATGACCAAGTTATGACCCCAGGAAGTTGGTTTCCCAACTAACCCCAACAGAGCCCATAAACTCTTGGTGTTACATCTCCTCGGGTTAGGGTTTTGGTTGTTTAGGGTTTTCTCTCAATGTTCAATAATAAAAAGGCCCTTGAGCTTCATTGTAACTCAGTTTAGAGGCATGTAGTTGCCACATCTCTTCTCAGAGATATGCTACCATCGCTCGAGCTAATCTCATTTCCATTATGTCTGTAGGCATATTTCATTATTTGATATCAATGAAAGATAGTGTTATTTTTGCTGCATATCTGTATTTATGGTTATATCTGTAAAATTTTTCTTTCTTGTTTGAATTCGGATCAGTGGTATCAGAGATGTCTTCTCTATCTCTATTTTTCTTTGCATGTCACCAATGAGGTCAGGATATAAGGAGTTAGGGCTCGAACTAGTCGAACCTTTTCAAGACTAGCCTTGGAAATCCTGAGGGCCTCCCATGGGGAAAGAAAAGAAAGATGAAGGAGTAGGAGATCCTATCAAAATATTGCTCGACGAGGTCCTCAAGAAACAAAGGAATATGATGATGGATAACTTTTCCTAGATCCTCCAATGGTTTCCCACCGGTGGCGCATCCACATCCAACAGCCACTCTGGAGGCGCCACACATTTTAAGGTACAAGTAAATTTTGACATTCCCATATTTGAGGGCCAACTACATGCAAACATAGTAGATAAATGGTTGAATCTAATAGAAGGATATTTTTTTGTTCATGATTTTTCCAGCCAAGAAAATATTCATTTCTCTCTTCCCAAAGTTTCCCCGCACGTCAAGGACTAGTGGGAAACCTATTGTGAGTAGAAAGATGAAGGTATGACCTCACTATTTTCAGCTGCTCCCACATGGAATTCATTCTGAGTAGCCATCAAGGAGCAGTAGTACCCTGTGGACCATGCTGCAATAGGGAAGGGACCAAGATGTGTCAGAGTTTACCAATATTTTTCATACCCTTCGCATGAAGTTGGGTATCAAGGATTCTAAGAAAAATTTGCTACTCAAGTACCGCAACTCCCTACATAAATACATTCAAGACAATTTGGAGTTCTTGGACATCTCCTCACTTGACATGGTGTACCGATACGCCTTCAAGGTCGAGAAAAAGTTTAAATAGAAGAAGCGATACTTTGGATCTATGAATCCAAAGCAAGGGAAATGTGCCCTCAAACCACAGAACAAAGGACAAATCCAAGGCAAGATGACCTAGGACAACCCGCCAATGCCACAAGCAAAGGAAAACACTATGAAGCCAAAGAAGGACATGGAAAAGTGGTGTGAGTTCCATAAGAGCTCCACCCATAACACAAGTGAGTGTCATGCCAAGGGGTCACTGGTGGCCAAACTGAAGGCTTTAGAATCAAATACATGTTCCAACTCTAAGTAAGAACTTGACAAGGGGAATGATAAAGGGAAGAAGATTATTGATGTGGAACCCAATACCACCATCGCCACCACAAAGATCCAGAAGGAGGAACCTAAAGATCTAGAGGATAAGGAGCGTCTCTTCCACTCTCAGATGTGGGTAAAAGATTCCCCGCTACAGTTCATTATCGACAGCGGGAGCCAAACGAACCTGATTGCAGTAGAGGTCATGAAGCAGTTGGGCTTACCGACCACAACACACCCGCAACCATACACCATTGGGTGGCTTCAACCAGGACGAGATCTATGCGTGAGCCAATAATGTCACCTTCCATACAACATTAAGCCCTTCATAGATGAGGTATTATGTGATGTTGCTCCCCTTGATGTTTGTGATGTATTATTAGGCCAACCATACTTATGGAAGTGATATGCTATGTATGAGTCAAGGCCTTGCATTGTCATTGTTACATTGGGAAATAAGTTGTATAGGATACCGGAGGTAGCAATGCCTACCACCATCTCTCTAGTTACTGCAAAAAAATGTAGTGAGCTCATTTCAAAAACCAGGAAATTTGTTTTCTTGATGATACACCCTTAGGAAAGAAGAAGACGGTGGACACGACCTCTAGATAGGGCCCCTCCACATGACAACAATAGATGGACAAGGTTGTGGAGGAGTATGAGGACGCCTTCACCTCCTCCATAGGGGTGCCTTTACACTGTCAAGTCAAGCACTCCATCGATCTGACCCTAGGTGCGTTGTTACCCAATGGACCAATCTATCGGCACTCCGTTCTAGAGAACAATGAAATCAAGAGGAAAATTCAGGAGCTACTGCACAAAGGTCACATTCATCCGAGTTCATCACCCTATGGGAGCCCGATCATGTTGTTACAGAAGAAGGATGGGACTTGGAGACTCCATATTGGCTATCAGGTGATAAACACGATCACCATCTAGAATAGGTACCCAATCCCATAGATTTGTGACCTTATGGGCTAACTCGAGGGGGGAAATATTTCGGCAAGATTGACTTGAAGTCCAGATATCACGAGGTACCAATCAAACCCTCTGATGTTTTTAAGACTACCTTCAAAGCCAAGGAGGGCCTTTTCAAATGGTTGGTTATGCCTTTCGGGTTGACGAATGCTCCTACAACCATCATGAGGCTTATGGATGATCTCTTGTGCCATTCACCAACTCATTTGTAGCGATATACTTGGATGACATCCTGATCTTCTACCAGAGTTGGGAAGAGCACCTCCACCACATCTGATAGGTTCTCCAAGCACTGCGGCAACACAAGCTGTGTGCCAATTTGGAGAAATGCACTTTTGGCATCACCCAAGTTTAGTATCTAAGATACATTACTGATGAACGGGGGGTGCATGTTGATCCAGCCAAGATCCAAGTCATTTTGGATTGGCCAGCCCCAACCACTCTGACGGAGCTTCGCAACTTTCTGGGTCTTACCAATTTCTACCGCATGTTCGTGTTGGGGTTCTCTCATATCACTTGGCCCTTGAGTCAAGTCACCAAAGGAGGAGTGAAAGAAAAATTATTTTGGTCTGAATCTCAATAGAAGGCATCTGCAAATTTGAAACATCGCCTCTGCTCTACATCAATTCTCACATTAACAGACTTGCAACAACCATTCGAGATCAAGACAAATGCCTCTAACTATGCTACTGGGGAAATCCTTACTCAATGGGGGCATCCAGTGGCATATCACAGTGAGACACTTTCAGACACAGTCTAAAAGTATCCCACTTATGACAAAGATATGTATTCCATTGTGCAAGCCTACCGACAATGGAAGCATTACATTTTGGGGAAGGAAATGGTTATCCACACAGACCACCAACGCCTGAAGTTCATATGGAAGCAAGGGAATTTGTAGAATGATCACCATCAGAAGTGGTCCACATACCTGCAACAATTCCATTTGAATATCAAGTATAAGAAGTGAAGAAAAAATAATGTTGTAGACTGCCTTAGCCAACCACCGATCATCACGTTAACCACCGTGCTCAACTCTTGTGGGCATGAGACTTTTGATTGGCCACTTATTTACAAACGCGACACATAATTTGGCCACACATACCATATGGTCTTCGAGGGTCAGCAAGTTCCATATTTTCACCTCCAAGATGCTTTGTTATGCCACCTAAGACACCTTTGTGTTCCTTCAAGAAAGTGTGTGAAGATGATATGGGAAGCACACTACATTTGGGCTGTTGGGCATTTCAGGGTAAAGAAAATGGTAGAAGTACTGAAGAATTATTTCTATTGGCCGAATCTTCGATAGGATGTCAACAAGAACATTAGATCCTGCACTGCCAATGCCATTGCCAAACCAACCATCAAGAAGTAAGGTCTCTATACTTCACTACCTACCCCTAGTCAACCTTGGGAATCCATCTCCATGGATTACATGTCAAGCCTTACTTCTACTAAGCATGGCAACAACTTCATTTTTGTGGTCGTTGACAGATTCTCGAAGATGGTCATTATGGCAGCCTTTAAGAAGAATATCACAGCAGAAGTCACTTCTAAACTCTTATTTGAATGAGTTTTGGTACACATTGGGATTGGAACAACAGGTTCCTCAGTACATTTTCATCCACTCTCTGGTTGATGCTGGACACCAAGCTCACTAAGTCCATGGTTTTCCATCCCCAAACTGATGGCCAGACAAAGGTTGCCAACATGATGATCATACACATTCTACGCATGTACAACTCAAAGCATCCATGCACGTGGGATGAGAGCCTCCCCTATGTACAACACAGCTACAACCAAGCTCTCCACAGCTCAACTAGCCACAACCCATTTTAGGTGGGCTTGGGATTCCAGCCACTATGACCCATTGATGTGGCCATACCATTTGTAGTGACACAGGCAGATTCGGCTCATGTCCAGTCCGAAACCAACAAGGAAAATAGATTCATTGAGCACATTCAACACATTCGTCAATAGGTCCATGACATATTGGACAAATCCAATGCTAAGTACAAGCAACGACATCATTAGCATTGGGTGCCATGCAAGTTCCAGGTGGGCTACAAAGTTTGGCTACATTTGCAGAAGAAGCGCCTCGCTTGGCCCCACCGCAAGATTCACCTGCCTTGATATGGACCATACACTATCACCAAGGCTATGGGAGATAATTCTTTTGAGCTCAACATTCCACCATTCCTTGGCCTGCACCTAGTGTTCAATGTGGATCACCTTCAACCATACTTTCCACCATTACTGGACACATCCGACATTACATAACAACTCACAGCAACAGATTTAAATCGAGACTTCTTGGAACAAGCTACAACTGATCGGATCATGGACACGCAGACCAAGAACACTCACCAGCAGAAGATCCAACTGTATTGAGTTGTCAAATCTGGCCAACTCCTACACCAAGAAAAATGGCTCACTAGGGACCAAGTTCAGCAAAAGTTTCCTCATCTCATGGGGGAACTCAATGCAATGGACACCATTGCTTCCTAGGAGGGGGAATGATCCAGGTGGATATTGGTGGCCACCCGGCTATTCCACGTGGACCCCCACCATTATTTCTTTTAGTTTTTCAGTTTCATTAGTTATAGCACAATTTACTATTTTTGGCAATTTTTCGGGTCCTGACCTTCTAAAGCCATTTTGAGGCCCTAAACAATGTTTTTTTGGCAATATTCCCGCAAGAGATTTTTACGAAATTATGTTTTTAGTTGTATTCCTCGAAGATATATTTCCAATGAGGTATCATGCACGTCAAACAAAGTTAATATGACCAAGTTATGACTCGGGGAAGTTGGCTGCCCAACTAACCCCAACAAGGCCCATAAACTCTTGGTGTTACATCTCCTCGGGTAAGTTTTTTGGTTGTTTATGGTTTTCTCTTATTTTTCAATAATAAAAAGGCCCTTGAACCTCATTGTATCTCAGTTCAGAGGCATGTAGCCACCACATCTCTTCTCAGAGATAAGCTACCATCGCTCGAGCTAGCCTCATTTCTATTCTGTTTGTAGGCATACTTCATTATTTATTATTAATTAAATATAGTGTTATTTATGTTTCATCTTTGTATTTATGGTTATATCTGTAATCTGTTGCATTCTTGTTTCAATTCAGATCATCAACCATCCCTAGAGCATGACCTACCCTTGTGCTTAGAAGAGGAACATGAAGATGAAGTATATCATACCACATCCTATCCAATCTCTACCCTAGATGCTATTATAGGAGGGAGGCAGCCCGATGAAGATGACCTCATTAATCAAATCCTCAAGACCTACCCCCCCAATACCATACCTCTTGATGAGTTGGTGAAGAATTAGGAAGATATCCCTTGTGTTGAGCTACAGAAAAGGTATGAATTTGACATTTATTTCCTTATCTTTTTCTTTAATCATAACTCCTTTATATTCTAAGATGGTAATATATCAAAGAATTATAGTGAAAATTAAGGAGTTGTTGGTTATTGAAAATTAGTTAATTATTGTCTTTTTCCATGCAGGAAATAGAAGAAATGGAAAACTACCATTCTGGAGGGAAAGACAAAATAGAGTAACCATTGTTCCTTCACCAGGAAGTCGTATCCAGACAAGTAGATCAAGATCGGAGCACACAGTTAAGGATAAGAATGGAAAATCACAGCATCAGTGCAAAAAGACAAAAAGTTGATTGGAGTTAGAAGATTGAGCAGATCCCTTAGGATCTCTTGATCCTGAGGGATCATTGCTTCAAAGTTTATCTGTTATTTCTTGTTTTATCTGCCTAGCCATTATAAAAGGGATAGCGCTTGTAAAGAAAGGGGATTCATGATCGTCATTCAAAACTCACTGTTCTATATTCACTTTGATCATTGATTAAAATAGAGTACGATTGCCTGTAAACATTTTTGCATATGATTAATACATAAGTCGATTTCTATTCCATTCTTTTACACTGAAGTAGTCTGGTGGTGCTTCACTAGCGGCTAAGGGCCCGGCCCTAGTGGATCCACTTGCTATCTGTACCATTACTTTACAATCACAGTCATGTGATGGTTTGGTTTGATTTTCATTTATTTGAATCGCATTGTTTTACTGTTCCTTGTTCAAGAGTTTATGAATTGTTTTACTGTATATGCTGCAATTGAATCGCGTTGCCGTTCCTTTTCATCATAATATGATTATTACTCTTTGCAAACTATATTGTCATGCTGTTCATTTCAATCATAAAGCTTCACTGTTCATTCCAGTAAACTGACTTTGTTGTTCGTTACAGATTGTTGTTAATTTCTACTAAATAGCATTGTTGTTGATTTACTTTCTGCAAGTATTTGGTTTTGCTTTTAGCGTTATTATAGTTAGTGTATTTATTCCATTTTTATTAACAACATTGTTGATTTAATTCCTTTTCATTTCCAATCAGTCGCTTTAGTGTGGAGTGTGAGATCAACAACTGTAAAGAACATTGGTTATTACTATCTGAGTTCTCACATTGAGGATCTTGTTCATGATTGATTTCGTTTACATCAGTTGACAAAGGAAAGAGTTATTGCTACTGCATCCTTGACTAATAATTGCTACTAATTTTCTGAGTGAATGATTTAGTTTCAGAGAATTGAGGTTCTTTTAATTACAAGTAGCTTTTATTTCAAGCATCCGTTTACTCTTGTATTTGAAGCACTGTACTGCAAATTGGAAAACATTACTCTTGGATTAAATTTCCGCCTCAGACTGAGTACACTCTTGAAATAGAAAATCGTACCTGGATTGATAATTAATGTAGGATAAATAGGAGTTAATAAGACACCTTTTATACCTCAACATTTTGGCACCGCTGCCGGGGAGAGTGTAGCCATTTCTTCTTTCAGAGAGTAGTGTGCATTTGATGAGTGCCTGGTAGGAGAGAATTGGGTATTAAAAACAGAAGGCAAGAACCTGCGTACGGAGCATGTAACAGCCCTACTCCCCTGCCTACTTTCTAACAGATTTGTTCATTTTTTTGGGGTAGAAATAAACATTTAAGTTGTGTGTATTACTAAGAAGAAAAAACTTGAAAATAATCCAAAACCGCTACCCAAACTTGACAAAGCTAAGCGACCGGTGACCCTTCGTCGATCAACCTTCATAGACAATATCATTAAGCAAGCCAAATCTCAGCCATCAGTGGGCCCTAGAAAAGTTGCTTCTAGACAACCTACTGGCTCCCTTCGAGCCACAGGTTCACCATCTATAGCCTTTGCTGAGGTGCACAGCAAAACAGAAGAGACTGAGCAAGATTTTCAAGAAATTGAGAATTCTCGCCCAATTTCCTTTTGTTGGGTTGTGTTATATTCTTTCCATGACTAGCCCACGTAGTTAACCAGGGGGTTAGAGGGGGCCCAGAGACCCCCTTCGTTGTAGCAATTGTGTAGTTGGGGGGGGGGGGGTCACAAGGGGTTTGAGATGTACCCGTAACCCCACTTTATGGGGTCTAGGGCAATGCCCCAGAAAATTTTGGTTTTGGACACTATGTTAGGTTGGGAGGACCCAACTATGGTTTGGTGCATGATTTTCGCACATGCTTTTGGATGCGATGGTTTTCGGTCCATGGTATTGGATGCTTCAGCATGTATAAATATGTATTCTAACATTGAAAGGAACATAATCAAAAATCAAGCTGGTAGTCTGGGTTTTAGGATCCAAGGGAAAATCTCTATGTATATGTGTTTTATGTGTTATCCTCCCGAATTGTTTATTTTCTGTGTTTTAGAATTTGTATGCAGGTAATTTCTGTACAAGGTTAAAACCTACATTTGGTATTAGACGTGTTTTGGCTTCAAGGGGACGTCTTTATTGCTCAGGGGTTTCGCTCGGGCCTGTGGTAGACCCTATTTAGTGGGAGATCTACGATATCGATTATGATGGTAAAAGAATATGTAGAGCAGTGGAAAGATAGAGATTAAGAAATTTAATGGTTAGAGTTTTGAGTTGTGGAAACTCAAGATGGAGGATCTGTTGGTGGATAAAGATCAGTGGATCGCGGTAGATCTGCGTACTAAACCAACGGGAGTGACTGATGAAGAATGGAAGAAGTTGGATCAGAAGGAAAAGAGCACAATATGATTGTGTGTCTCAGATTCAGTATTTCTGAATGTATCAAGGGAAGCTATGGTGAAATATTTGTGGGACAAGTTAGGGACTTTGTACCAATCTAAGTCTCTGGTGAATAAACTGTTCCTGCAGAAAAAGATGTATAACCTGAGGATGATAGATGGAGACTCAGTGATAGAGCATGTGAATTCATTTAATACTGTGGTAAGTCAGTTAGCATTTGTTGATATTAAAATTTCAAATGAAGATAAGTGCGTCAGTTTGTTGTGTTCTCTACCAGATTTGTGGGATAGTCTGGTTATTGCAATAGGTAGCAATGCAACTGCCTTGCATTTTGATGAAATAGTCTCATCCTTGCTGATGGAGGAGATGAGACGGAAAAATATGGAGAACCAGAATGGTGATGCCTTGTCTATATGAGGTCGGTCCCAGAATAGAAACAAAAATAAGTCATCTAGTGGGAGATCTAAATCTAGAGGCAGATCTAAATCTCCAGGAAAATCTGTAAAGGTGGTGTGCTGGAAATGCGGAAACGAAGGGCACTACAAAAGGGACTGTAAATCTAAAGCTCCTGATAAAGGAAAAGGATCTAATGATGCTCCTTCTGTAGAGATTAAAACCACCTCAGATGAAGGTGGGGATGTGTACTTGGCTTCTTCAAGTACACATGTAGATCATGAGGCATGGTTGATTGACTTAGGTGAATCCTTTCACTTCACTCCCCATAGAGAGTGGTTCTACGAGTATGAGAAATACGATGGTGGTGATGTCTTCCTAGGGGATGATAGGAAGGCTAGAATCATTGGTCATGGAAAAGTAAAGTAAAGTTGAAGTTGCAAGGTGGAAGGGTTAGAACACTTCTAGGTGTTTTTCATATTCTTGCATTGGCTAGAAATATGATTTATGTAAGCAAGCTGGATGATGCAGGTGTAAAAATAGTGTTCGATAAGGATACTTGCAAAATGGTTCGAGGAGCACTGGTATTGATGTGGGGAGTTCAAATTGGAACTCTGTACAAGCTACAAGGTAGCACTGTTAATGATGGGTGCAACAGTTCTGTGGTTCCTGAAAGTGGAGCAGAAAATCTAGTGGTCTCTGGAGAGAAGACCATGTTGTGGCATCAAAGGCTTGGAAATATTCGAGAGAAGGGTCTTCAAATACTTCATGGTAAAGGTATGGTGGAAGGTATGAGTAATAGCTCTCTGGATTTTGATTTTTGTGAAAATTGTGTATATGGGAAGCAGAATCAAGTGAGTTTCCCCTCTGGTAGTAAGAGGGCGAAATAGATATTAGAACTTGTGCATAGTGATGTGTTTGGACCTATGAAGGTTCCATCACTAGGTAAGTCTGTGTACTATGTATCATTTATAGATGACTTCTCAAGGAATACATGGATATATTCCCTTAAGAAGAAATCTGAAGCCTTTGACAGGTTTAAAGAACTTAAGGCTCTCATGGAAAATCAGACAGAGAAGAAGATAAAGGTGCTGAGGACAAATAATGGTGGAGAGCTTTGTAGCAAGGAATTTGAAGAATTCTATAAGAAGTGTGGTATAGCACGACAGAAGACTACTCCATATACACCTAAGCAAAATGGAGTTGGAGAAAGAATGAATAAGACGTTGATGGAAAGGGAAAGAAGCATGCTCAGTGGTGCTAGGTTAGGACAGGAATTCTGGGGAGAGGCGGTGGATACTGCATGTTACCTGGCCAACAGGTCACCTTCATCAGCGTTGGAGGACAAGACTCTACAAGAGGTATGGATTGGTAAGAAACCCTCTCTTTCACATCTGAGGATATTTGGATGTGATGCATATGTACATGTTCCAAAGGAGAAATGAACCAAGTTGGATAGTAAATCTAAAAAGTGCATCTTTATTGGGTATAAGAATGGTTTAAAGGGTTATAAGATTTGGAACCCAGTCACATGAAAGATTGTGTATAGCTAAGATGCGGTGTTCAGAGAGGTAAAAGATGTTATTAAACATGAATTCCAACCAAAGGAACCTAAGAAGATATATTTTGAGCTAAAGGAGGAAGAATCAAACTCTACAGCAGAGGAGGAATCAGAAGATGAAGAGCCACAAACTCTAGGTGTAAGAAGATCAGCTCGAGAAAGAAGGTAGCTAGAAAGGTATACTCCATCTGCTTTCTATTCAAATTTTGCTTTATCTATTACTGATGATGATCCCAGAACTGTGAAGGAAGCAGTGGATTCAAAGGATGGAAAACTCTGGAAAGAGGCCATGGTTGATGAAATGGCATCTCTGCACAAAAATGAGGCTTGGGATCTAGTGGAGTTATGGTCTAGAAGGAAACCCATTGGTAGCAAATGGGTGTTCAAGAAGAAGACAAATGCAGAAGGAAAGGTGGAGAAATACAAAGCTTGGTTTGTAGCAAAAGGTTATTCCCAGGTGCCAGGAATTGATTTTGGTGATATTTTTTCTCCTATTGCTAAGGTAACTTCTATTACGTTACTTTTATATGTTTCTACTGCTTTTGATTTTGAGGTAGAACAGATAGATGTGAAGACAACATTTCTTCATGGGGATCTAGAAAAGGAGATCTACATGAAGCAACCTGAAGGCTTTGCAGTGAAGGGTAAGAAAGAACTGGTATGCAAGCTAAAGAAGTCTTTGTGTTGGTTAAAACAGTCACCAAGGATGTGGTATCATAAATTTGATACATTTATACGGGGACTTGGCTTCACCAGAAGCAAAGTAGATCACTGTGTGTATTTTAAATTAATTGGTGACTGTGTTATTTATCTAGTCTTGTATGTGGATGATATGTTGCTGGTTGGAAATGCCAAAGAAATTATCCAAGATTTGAATACCCAATTTTCCTTCAAATTTTACATGAAAGATCTTGGTGCTGCAAACTATATTTTGGGCATGGAGATTAAAAGAGATCAGGATTCGAGGAAGCTCTGGTTAAACAAGAGGAAGTATGTCGAGACAATACTACAGAGGTTTAATATGCAAGATAGTAAACCGGTGAAGGTTCCTATTCCTGTAGGTGTAAAATTATCTGCTAAACAGTGTCGCAAGACATAAGAAGAGGAAGAGAATATGTCTCATGTTCCATATGCAAGTGCAGTCGGTAGCTTGATGTATGCAATGGTCTGTACTAGACTAGACATTGCACATGCAGTGGGAGTATTGAGCAGGTTTATGTCAAAACCAGGGAAGGAGCACTGGACAACAGTGAAGTGGGTTTTCAAGTATTTGCGTAGCACTAGTGATTATGGTTTGCGCTACCAAGGAAGACCAGGATTGGACAGAATGTTGGATATTCGTGGCTTTGTTGATGTAGACTAGGCTGGAGATCTGGATCAGAGAAGATCTACAAGTGGGTACGTGTTTAACCTATTTGGAGGTGCAGTCAGTTGGATGAGTAAGAAACAATCTGTAGTGGCACTATCAACTACAGAGGTAGAATACATTGCAGCCACTCATGCAAGCAAGGAAGCAGTTTGTTTGCAGAGATTGTGTTCAAGTATGGGGTTAGTACAGGGAGCTATAAGGATAGACTGTGATAGCCAAAGTGAAATTTTCTTGGCAAAGAACCCTGCATATCATTCAAAGACAAAGCACATTGATGTTTAGTATCACTTTGTGAGGTATATGATAGAAGACAAAAAGGTGTTGCTGGTAAAGGTGGACACTTTGAAGAATACTGCAGATGCATTGACAAAATCTATGAGCTCTGAGAAGTTCTCTTGGTGTAGAGAGACAATGGGCATTTTAGGGCTGGAAAAATGACTAAGCTCTCTTGTGGCCCCGTGTGGAAAGAAAACAACAAGTGGGAGAATGTTGGGTTGTGTTATATTCTTTCCATGACTAGCCCACATAGTTAACTTGGGGGTTAGAGGGGAGGCAGAGACCCCCTCTGTTGCACTAATTGTGTAGCGAGGGGGTGGGTCATAGGGGGTTTGAGACATACCCGTAACCCCACTTTATGGGGTCCGGGGCAGTGCCCCAGAAAATTTTGGTTTTGG
This sequence comes from Pinus tabuliformis, assembly GCA_031772625.1. NCBI lineage: Eukaryota > Viridiplantae > Streptophyta > Pinopsida > Pinales > Pinaceae > Pinus > Pinus tabuliformis. Next base: position 385,192,297 of record CM062805.1, on the reverse strand, counting down.
ACCCCATGTTAGGATGGACGGACCCACCTATGGTTTTGTGCATGATTTTCACACATGTTTTTGGACATGATGGTTTTCGATCCATGGTATTGGATGCTTCGCCATGTATAAATATGTATTATAACATTGAAAGGAACATAATGAAAAATCAAGCTAGTAGTCCCGGATTTGGGATCCAGTAGAAAATCTCTATGTATATGTGTTTTATGTGTTATGCTCTCGCATTGTTTATTTTCTATTTTTTAGAATTCTTATGCAGGTAATTTTTGTACGGGGTTAAAACCTACACTTTTCAAGAAGATAACTCTAGTAATCTCTGCGAAGGGGGAGGAGAAACAGGGGAAATAGAAGAGCCAAAATCTCCTCTCAGAATAGTTCAAATGCTCAACAACCCAGATAAGGGGGATGTTGTCAAGATCATCCAAAACAAAGCAGAAGAACCTGAAGAGCCAAGATCCTCCCAGATAGTGGTTCAACAAGAAACACTCATTATCCCAAACCAAGGAAGTGTTGTTAAGGTCATTCCTACTCCTTCTAGTCAGCCTAAGAATAACTCCCTAGAAATCCCAGAAGGATATTGGCACATATTTGATCAAATGGCCTAGAACCAGCAAACACCTCAAACCTCCACACTCCAATATCCCATTGTGGACATTGCAGCTAATGCACCTATGAAGGCCATTCCTCTCCAGCATATTCCTACATTCCAAGGCCTAACATCGGAAGATCCATATGCATTTCTGTTTGAATTCAATGTATTATGCCGGGGGTCTGACTATACCACCGATCCCCAAAAAATAAAACTATTTCCTTCCACATTAAAAGGAGCAGCTTTACGATGGTTCATGGGGTTAGGTGGAGGTGTTATAAATGACTAGGATCAGATGAAAACTGCTTTTCTAAAGAAATATTAGGATTACTATAGGTCCAAATAATTAAAGGATGAAATATTTCAAATGACAGCAAGGACTAGTGAAACACTGGAAGAATATGTAGAACGCTTTCAATACAACCTCCAGCGATCTCCCTATGCAACTTTACCTTTACCTGATCAAGTGTTAAAAACTACATTAATTAAGGGAATGAAAGAATAATGGGTTGAAACATTAAACATTATGGGCAAAGGTGACATATATCAGGAAATTTTTGCTAACATTATTGATTTGTGTATCAGGTGTTCGAGAGGTAGCACAAGACTAAAGCCAACAGAACGTGACATGATCACAAGGGATAACAATGTTCCTGGTGGACGTATAACCGACGTAGAAATTGACAATCTATTAGAAGATTTCAAAATTGATATTCTAGGGACTCTGACAATGCAGTTTGACATCATGCAAGCTAAACAAAAGCAAGCACAAGTAGAGCAAAATTTGGCAATATTCTGCCCTAGATGCAGAAAGAAACACAACCAAAAAGAGTGCTCGCTGGATACAGTCCAATTCTGCACCATCTGCACAAAATATCACTCCATAGAAAGCTACCCCTCAGTCCCGGGATTGAAAGAAGTCTAAAAGGAGGTAGAAGAAGAAACAGAACTGGTTTACCTACTCAATCAGCATCGCCAGTGGCAGTCACGACAAACAGGTATGCCCGTTGATCCATCCTCTTCTTTTTACTCTCCTCAGTATAATGGTCAGCAATATAATGGAATGTGGTAGAATCAGCCACCTTTCCCCAGCTGGTAACAATAGCCATTTCTCATATCATTGGCCAAACCAAACAAATCAAATCAATTGGCCGAACTTTCCTTATTGTCCACCATTTTGGCAAAACAATGCATATCCAACACAATGGTCACCCCCCACCTCGCAGAGTCAGACCTGATAGTCGAAATAGCAAATACCTATGAATCAACCAGCTGGAACGATTACTCTCCTTCAACCGACACTGCCAGCACCTTATACATTGCCACAAAATCCCCAGACAAACTTAAAACCACAACTCTCAGCCCAACCCAACCCAAACCCCAATAATAGACCGGTTAAATCTATTCAAATAATCGAAGGACCAGAACTTGAAACCGAGTTAAGGGAGTGCAACAACATTCAATTAAGATATGGGCGCATAATAGAAACAGATGGAGATAAAAATGCTCAAGTTGAAAATTCATTACCTTTAGAACACTACAAGAAGAGAATTTGGTTAGACAACAAACTCATGAACAAGCAACCACCTCTTCTCCTCCATTTCCAGAACGACTAATCATACCTCGCCCAATAGAACATCCTGATTTTTATCTTCTGGGAGAACTATAAAATTTGTGTATAAAAATTCCACTCCTCTAAGCTATCTAAAATATCCGAATTTACGCGAAAACCGTCAAAGAATTATATATAAAAAATTCATAGAGGAGAATAACAACTAACCCAACTGTCCAAGTAGTCGGCACCCTACCTGACTTACTATCAGGAAGAGAAGCACCTGTAAAATATGAGGACCTAGGGAATCCTATAGTTACGGTGCATATCAATGGATGCTCCCTCCCAAATGCCTTATTTGATTTAGGAGCTGCAATCAATATTCTAACAACCACCACTTGTCAAAATCTTGGCATTACATCATTAGATCCAACCACAACCTTATTGGAGTTGGTTGACCAATTGGTAGTCAGACCAGAAGGCACACTACATGATGTAATGGTATCTGTAGACTCCTGGGAATACCCTGCAGACTTTCTGATTATTAATCCCAAAAACCGAATAGATGGACACCCATTAATTTTAGGTAGACCTTGGCTAGCAACTGCTGACGCTTACATTGGTTTTCGACAAGGTAGCATGACTATAGCAAGAGGGAGTAATGTTAATAATTTAGCCTTATACCCTCCAACCCAGTGAAGTTTAACAATAATCAAAACAGAAAAAAAACCTGTATCATACCTGACAGAAAACATTAGATCACCGTTAACCATAGAAGATGCCATCGAATTTAAAGACCAAACAGAGGATGACATCATTAACAGCTTCATTAACCAACTAGAAACCAAATCCCATTTACAATGTCACATGATTGAGGTAGCATTTGATAATGATGTAATAGAAGATCCCCTGGAAGACACTCATGATCATTCAATACCTACCACCTATGTTTACAACAACAAAACTATAGAAATTGAGCCTGGAAAATTTTTGAACATTAACAAAAACCTGACTACCGAACAAGAAGAAAAGCTGGTCCAACTACTGAGAAAATATAAGGAAGCTTTTGCATGGGATTACCCCAACATGAAAGGAATTGATCCCTAGTTGTGTACACACCACATCTATACAGAAAAGGATGCTAGACCCACTCACCAACCCTAACGGAGATTAAACCTTCATCTTAAGGATATTGTGAAAGCTGAATTACAAAAAATTTTAGATGTAAACTTTATTTACCTAATATCTGACAACAAGTGGGTCTCTCCACTAGTAGTGGTGCCAAAGAAGAATGGAAAGTGGCAAATATGTGTAGATTACAGAGAATTGAACAAAGAAACCCAGAAAGACCACTTCCCCCTTCCATTCATTGATCAAGTATTAGACACACTAGCAGGAAAGAAATTATTTTCTTTCCTAAATGGCTTCAGTGGATACAATCAGATTCAGATTGCCCCTGAAGATTAGGATAAAACTACTTTTACCTATCCTTGGGTAAGATTTGCTTACAGAGTTTTACTCTTTGGGTTATGCAATGCCCCTGACACATTTCAGAGGGCCATCCTTAGCTTTTTTTTCAGATTTAATAAATGAAGGGCTCAAAGAATATATGGATGATTTCACACTTTATGGAGATGATTTTGAGCCAGCGTTACAAACATTGGAAAAGGTGCTACAAATATGCATTGCCACCAGGCTCTTCTTGAGCCATGAAAAGTGTCATATGATGATGACCGAGGGACTCATCTTGGGTCATGATATCTCAGCAGCTAGAATACAGGTAGATCCGGCTAAAATGCAGATAATTTTGTTAATACCTACTCCTACCACACAAACAAAGGTATGCAGTTTTCTGGGATTTTTCTGGTTACTATAGAATATTTATAGAGCATTTTTCTTAAATTGTTGCACCTTTATATGCACTAACAGGGAATGTTGATTTCATTTGGACAAAAAAGTGTGACTGTGGTTTTGAGGATCTGAAAAAGCTTGTATCGACAACCCCAGTGCTAAGAGCCCAAATTGGGATTTGCCATTCCAAATTTCATCTGATGCTTCAAACACAAAAATCAGAGCAGTTCTTGGGCAGGAAGAAGATAAAAAGCCATATTCAATTTATTATATTAGCAAGAATCTATCCCTTGTTGATTTAAACTATATTGTGACTGAAAAAAAAAAAAAAAATTAGCTGTAATACATGTTGTAAATAAATTTAGACATTATATAACTGGGTATCCTGTAGTTTTATATATAGATCACTCTACCATAAAATACTTAGAAAATAAACTAGTTACAAATGGAAGAGTGACAAGGTGGTTGATTCTCTTGTAGGAATTTGACATCACAATTAAGGATCGACCTGGAAAAGAGAATCTTTTAGCTAATTTTCTCTCACAAATTCCAAAGCCAGCAGATGCAGCAGCAGTCGAAGATCAATTTCCAGATGAAAATTTGTTTGTTGTTACTGTCAGAACACCACGGTATGCCGACATTGCAGATTATTTAGCAGTAGGAAAATTAACTAAGCATTTAACACCTAATGAACGAAAACAGATAGTGCAACGCAGTACCTGATTCTCTTGGATTGGGGGCTACTTATTTCATACAAGGGCAGATATGCACATCAGAAGATGCGTCTGAGAAGATGAAATATTTGACATTCTGAAAGCATGCCACGATGGGCCATGTGGCGGAAATTTTGCACACTGTACGACCAATCACAAAGTTTTACAAACAGGCTATTACTGGCCCACTATATTTAAAGATGCTAAAAAGTTTGTTTAAGCCTATGACAGTTGCCAAAGGGTGGGATGCCCTGGACAAATGAAATGCCTCTGAACTCGCAATTAGTAATCAAGCCATTTGAACGATGGGCACTCAATTTTATTGGTCCTATTAACCCATCATCAAATCATAAAACATACATACTGGTTGCAACAGAGTATGTTGCCAAATGGGTTGAAGCAGAGGCACTCCCAAGAGCTACAGAGGATTCTGTAATACATTTCCTTTTCCAATTATTTGTGCAATATGGCCTCCCGAGGGACATAATTACAGATGGAGGACCGCAATTTGTAGGTAATAAAATCACTGCAACAATAAAAAATTACCACATTCTGCACGAAATTACAACCCCATATCACCCACAGGAGAATGGCCAAGTAGAAAGCACTAATAAGGTGATTGAGGCAATAATTACAAAAATAGTCACATCACACAAACATGACTGGGCTTCAAGATTGTTGGAAGCCTTGTGGGCATATCGAACAACATGGAGAAACACCAACAGGTATTCACCATATCAATTAGTATTTGGAAAAGAACCCATCTTCCAAATCGAATTCAAAATTCAAACATTAAGAACAACACAAGAGGTGGGTTTGAATTTAAATGAGGTCCAGACTAATAGATTACAACAAATCAATGAGTTATATGAAATTAGGCTCTCAACTCTTGAACACACTGCATTAATTCAATAGCAGAGAGAAAAATGGCACGACGCCCTTATTAAAAAGAAAATCTTCTACGAAGGAGATTGGGCACTCCTATATGATTCTAGGTTTCAATATTTCCCCGGAAAACTCCAGACACAATGGCTTGGACCTTATGAGATAAAAAAAATGCATGACAATGGCACCATTACATTGACTACCATCGATGGATCTAGACATTCTTTCAAAGCAAATGGTCACTGAGTTCGACTTTATCACAAACTGCTTACTTAGGAATCCTTTTACCAGCAATTACGGGAAGATTCCACTATGCAATTTCTTGCTGAGGAAGATAACCCCTCCTTAGCATTAATTCACTAACAATTCCTTTGTTTCTGAATTTTGTACATAAAATTTTCTCTTTAATTTTGCTCGTATAAACTGGTTTTTTTTATAGATTTTTACTGCTGTTCCATTTAAGGTAGAACTATTGTTCCTCTTAAGAAAAAATAGCCATTTCATTTCAGGAGTAGCAGAAGGCTTCTTTATTTCATTTTTGTGTTGTTCATCTTAAGGAATAGCTATTGTTCCTCTTAAGGAACAACTGTCGTTCCTCTTAAGGAACAGCAGCCATTCCTCTTAAGGAATAGCATTTTTGCATGTCGCCTTTGATGTTTTTATTTTTGTTGTTCCTCTTAAGGAACAACTACTGTTCCTCTTAAGGAACAACACTTTTGTGTGATTTTATTTTCATTGTTCCTCTTAAGGAACAATTGTTGTTTCTCTTAAGGAACAACAGCCGTCCCTCTTAAGTAAGAGCAGTGGTCCCTCTTAAGGAACAACAACTGTCCCTCTTAAGGAACAACATTTTCGTGTGTTTCTATTTATGTTGTTCCTCTTAAGGAACCGCTGTTGTTCCTCTTAAGGAACAACAACCATCCCTCTTCAGGAACAACAACTCTGCGTGTTCATATTTTTCACTGTTCCATTTAAGGAACAACTGTTGTTCCTCTTAAGGAACAACAGTCGTTCCTCTTAAGGACCAATAGCCTTGCGTGCTCTTATATTTGTTATTCCTCTTAAGGAACATCAATCCACGTGTATATTTTAGCTATTCCATCTAAGGAACAACAATATCACCTGCTTACATTTGCACTGTTCCTCTTAAGGAACAACTGTTGTTCCTTTTGAAAGGAACAATAGTTTCGTTATTTTTTTTTACCTTCTGTTGTTCCTTCTAAGGAATAGCAGTTTCGATTTGGAGTGTTTTTAGGTTGTTCCGCCGAAGGATCAACACTTTATTTTGTGCTTGCTTTACTTGATGTTCCACTTAAGGAATAGCTGTTGTTTGTCTTAAGGAACAATAGTTTCGCGTGTAATTTTTTTTCTTTTTTTTGCCGTTCCTATTAAAGGAATTGCAGTTTTGCATGTAGATGTTATTTTTTTTGTTCCTCTTAAGGAACAGTAGTTGTCCCATCTAAGGAGCAACACTTTTTGAGTGCATTTTTTGTTGTTTCTCTTAAAGAACAACATTTTTTTAGAGTTTCTGTGAATAATGTTTCATTCTTCATGATCCTTTCAAGCCAAAGATACAAATTTATGCAAGGACACAAAAATTAGAGGTTACTGAAATAAGCAAATCAAAGAAAAAATTGTCATCTTTAAAGAGATTGCTTTGTATTGATAAGAAAAAGGAAAGGACACAACTATCTATATCACTTTGTTGTCTTTATCTTCACTAAAACTTAATTTGATTGATTATTTTTATCATGTTGGTTCTTCCCTAATTCTCATAATTCTCTTTGATTATTATTATTGAATAAGAATAAGGGCATATTTTCCTCTATTGATATGTTCAGACTTCTTCCACCATCCCTACTCTTAAGGAGTGTTGAGCCATCATCCATATATAAATAGGAAGTGCTATATAAAATAAAAGGAAAAGAAGGAAAAAAATATATCTATATGATTACTAACAATTCTATGATTTGTCAGATGGAGGATAGGGGGTCTCATCAAGAGCCAGCCTACCATGATCATAAGGAAGTAGTGAAGTGGCATTCCCACTATGGCCACCACACCAGGGATATGATCCAAGGGGAACATCAAAAAAATAAAAGTCCTTGGAACAGGAGGTCTCATCACGAGCCAGCCTGCCCACCTTTCACTCCTTCCTAGTGAATGGCATTGTGATTCAACTGGTTACCAAGCCAGCACAACAACCTCCATTCTGACATCACAAAACACTTTCCTAGGCATACATAGTGGATTATGGTTCCAAGGGTGAAAATGCAACTTTGTTAAGGTTATAAACACCTATGGGAAACAGAGCTCTGCCGATGGTATTGGAGTCATATTTTTCAATATTGATAGTAATTATAAACCCTTTTCTTATTTCTTTATCTTTATTTCAAAAGAGATTGTGTTCCCAATTCCTTTTGAACCTTTTATGCATGAAATATTGTTTAAAAGTCAATCATAATGGTTTAAGTGAAATAATGACCGCATAAGCATTTTACCTACGTCAACTGTCATTTTCCCCTTTCCACATCACTCCATAGCATCTCCATATCTATTCACAATTTTCAGCATAAGCCTCGATTTTAGCAAATCGACACTTTTTGTGATCTTGTCATGAATATGTACACCTTTCCCTTTTTATACTATACAATTTTCGTCTAGTACGTTGCTCCTCCATTTAACCGGTCGAGGATGACCTATCATATTTCAGGGGGCCACGGGTGACTTCCAAAATACTCTTGCGTAAGTGTCAGTTTTTTATTTGGAGATACTAGGCTACATCAGATCCCTTAATAGCAAGTTTTAATGGTATTGATGTTAAAGAAGGGATATTATTCGATATGCACAATTTGTTGTTCCATTATTATCTCTATGTATTGCTATGTAAAATTAACAGTGTACAAAACTTAGATGAAATGGGAGGTTGATCAGTATGCAGCGAGCCACAATTACTAACAGTTTCTGATGCTACATGAGAAATTTTGGTAAGAGCAGGATGGATAGCATATTTTACACGACTACAGCAGCCCCATGAAACTATGTCTATCGAATTTTTGCAGAATTTGCAAGATGATCATTTCATAGTAAGAGGAAGGCGAATAATAGTGACAGATACAGTAATTGTAGAGGTATTTGGACTACCAGCAGTTGGACCCATATGGACACATAAAAAATTGAGATTTCATAATGCCATGGCCACCTTTTCGGATGAGGGACAAAACCTGATCATTAAAGGAAAAGGAGTCCAGCCTTCATCTCTAGGAGAACCATGGAAAAAATTAGCTAGAGTAGTGTAGAGCTACATTACATGTGATGGGAAAAAGGATGTGGTAAGACCACGTCACCTCAAATTACTATCGATACTAAAACAGAAATGTGCTGTAAATTTGCCTGCATATTTAAATTTTTTGCTGCATGATGCTGCTCAGAGCATAAAGAAATCCCATCATATAGGTACTGTAGTGAGCCACCATTGTTTAATTCGATTGATAGTAAGTTATAGCCTTGCTCAGCAACAGACCAGTTGGGAAGAATTGGTGTTTTCTATAGACGGGGGACTAGCCTTACCAGCCCCAAAAAGAAAAAGAACCACCAGCATAGCAAACAGACCTCAAAAACGCAGACACTCCTCCAGATTAAGAATAGGCAGGGGAATGTTTGAGAACCTCCAGGTAGTAGCAGCCAACCCTTAGAATTACATAGTTCTGAAAACGAGCAACCCTCACAACCCGAAGGAAGAGATAACCAAGAATCAGAATTGGAGGAAGAAACTGAGCACACTAGTGAAGAAGAGAGGGAGGAAGTGGAACTTCCCTTAACCCCCAGCGCAAGTCCACCACAAAACCCATTGCAGGAGGATGAATTGGCCCAGATTTTGGCCAATATGAGTGAGTATATTCAGCCCCAAAGTCCACTCAACCTCAATACTGAGGTAGAGCAATCATAGGAACACTCTGCCCACAGCAAGAATACATCAGAGGAAATAAATGATGAGGAAGAAGCAGGAGAAGAAGCCACTTAGGAAGTGGCAAACCAAGCTAGGTTACCTCTCCAGAGGAACCTAGTCAGGATAATGCAAATACTAAAAAGGTGCTCCAAACATAGGATATGGAAACTATTTAGGGCAAAGGAACAACCCTTGAAGAACAAAATCCAACTAAGCAGCCAAGCCTAGAAAGAATAGGAACAGTTAAAGAAATAGTTGTTCCTCCCAGGAAAAGGAAGAGTGAAATTAAGAGGCTATGAAAGGAACAACAGAAGCTGCAAAATTTAGTGAAACAACGCAGACGAAAGATAAGGACACTGAAAGGGGGAAAATCTCAAGAACCTCGAAAACAGTGGATGTAGCTATCCAAACTGAACTCCATGATACAAGGGCCACAGAGACTCAAACCAAGCCCATATTTATTCAAAACAATAAGGAACAACAAGCAGCACAGACTTCATGCACTCCATTCCATGATAAAGAGACACAGACTATAGGCACTCAGTATTGTAATAAGAGTACCCAGATAGATCTTCAACCCAAAGATGTTTTGATGGAAAACAACCCTGGTGTAGCAAAACTCCAAGAGGATCTGGCACAGGCTCAGCGGACTATAGAGAAGCTTGAGGAAGAGATTGTTCCTCAGAAGAAATACCAAGAATTACAGCAGCAATTAAGGAACATCAATGCATCAAAGAACGAAGCCTTCGATAAATATTGAAGGGCAGAAGAAAAAGTTGAGGAGGTAAAGAACAGACTAAAAATAGTCACGAGTCAAATGGATACTCTCTGTTATTTATATACAGATGTTCTAGCATGTAGGTCCCCTGCCAAAAACTATGCTTTATTTTTATTAGAAAGATATTTACAGTTAAAAATTAAGGCTGTTAAGGTAGGGAAATCTATAGAATTAAAAATTGTTGATGATTTTATAAACTGCTGTAAACACCATGGAGTAAAAGTCCAATGATTACTCTATGAGTTTTATTTACATAATTTTATATTGGAGGAGGAAATGGAGAAGAATCCCAATCCTTTTGTGGGTGATGTACAGTTTCAAGCATTTATTTCATTTGTTGTTAACCAATTAAAGTGGCTCAAGGCCCATAACACTTTTCAGAGACAAGAAAATGGGTTAGACCTTTGGGTTAGGGGTGAACCGAAAAACCCATTACAACTGCTGGCTAAACATAAAAGCCTAATGAAAAAGGAGGGAGTGATCCAGACCTTGGGACCCATCCACAAAGAAATTGTCCAGCAAGGGGTAGAATATTTATTCTCTATCAAAGAAAATTCCTTGGCAGTAGCTAAATTCAGATGGAAGACTTCCAATCGGAATATACAAGATAGAGAGCCATTCAACTACAAAAACTTTAAGTTAGCTGTAGATCGCCTGGTTACTTATAGTAACCTCATCTTGAGGGAAGGCCCGTGTTGGCCTGGTTGTAGATTTCGAAGCCCTATTATCTGGTATCCTGCAGAAGGGTATAAGGCCATATATGAATTGCCTGAAGGGCAGATGGGGCCCATCCTGGAAGTTTTATCTACAAATCATGGGTTTATACCACTTCATGACAATCCCTCTCCAGCCTATTCTTGGACTACTTTGCATGCAAATTATATGGTTTTCATGAGGGCATGAAAAAGGGTAAGCAGGGGGGTGTGTTGAGCTATGGAAAAGGTATGAATTTGACATTTATTTCCTTATCTTTTTCTTTAATCATAACTCCTTTATATTCTAAGATGGTAATATATCAAAGAATTATAGTGAAAATTAAGGAGTTATTGATTATTGCAAATTAGTGAATTATTGTCGTTTTCCATGTAGGAAATAGAAGAAATGAAAAACTACCATTCTAGAGGGAAAGACAAAACAGAGTAACTGTTGTTCCTTCACCAGGAAGCCATATCTAGACAAGCAGATCAAGATCAGAGTGCATAGTTAAGGATAAGAACAGAAAATCACAGCATCAGCACAAAAAGACAAAGAGTTGACTGGAGTTAGAAGATTGAGCAGATCCCTCAGGATCTCTTGATTCTGAGGGATCACTGTTTCAAAGCCTATATGTTATTTCTTGTTTTATCTGCCTGGCCATTATAAAAGGGATAGCGCTTGTAAAGAAAGGGGATTCATGATTGATATTCAGAACTCAATGTTGTATATTCACTTTGATCATCGACTCTCGTTGATTAAAATGGAGTACGATTATCTGTAAACATTTTCGCATATGATTAATACATAAGTCGGTTGCTGATCCATTATTTTATACTAAAGTAGTCCGGCGGTGCTTCACTAATGGCTAAGGGCCTGGCCCTGGTGGATCCACTTTCTATCAGTACCATTACTTTACAATCACAGTCGTGTGATGGTTTGGTTTGATTTTCGTTTATCTGAATCAAATTGCTTTACTGTTCCTTGTTCAAGAGTTTATGAACTGTTTTACGGTATATGTTGTAACTGAATCGCGTTGCCATTCCTTTTCATCATAATAAAATTATTACTCTCTACAAACTATATTGTTATGTTGTTCATTTCAACTATAAAGCTTCATTTTTCGTTCTAGTAAACTAACTTTGTTGTTCATTACATATTGTTGTTCATTTCTACTAAATAGCATTGTTGTTCATTTCTTTTCTGCAAGTATTTGGTTTTTCTTTTAGCATTATTACAGTTAGTGTATTTATTCCATTTCTATTAGCAACATTGTTGATTTAATTCCTTGTCATTTCCAATCAGTCACTTTAGTGTGGAGTGTGAGATCAACAACTGTAAAGAACATTGGCTATTACTGTCTGAGTTCTCAGATTGAGGATCTTGTTCATGATTGATTTCATTTACATCAGTTGACAAAGGAAAGAGTTATTGCTACTACATCCTTGACTGATAATTGTTGTTAATTTTCTGAGTGAATGATTTAGTTTCAGAGCATTGAGTTTCTTTTAATTACAAGTAGGTTTTATTTCAAGCATCCATTTAATCTTGTATTTAAAGCACTGTACTACAAATTGGAAGACATTACTCTTGGATTAAATTTCCACCTCAGACTGAATACACTCTTGGGATAGAAAATCATACCTGGATTGATAATTAATGTAGGATAAATAGGAGTTAATAAGACACCTTTTATACCTCAACACCTTGGAATGATTTATGCCTAGTTGACCCTAGTCCTGCTCATGTCAAAATGGTAGAATTTGGTCCATCTGAAACATTGAAAATCAACCCCTCTCCCTCAACCAACCAATAAGAGAAGTTGTGCAACATGCTGAGAGAGCACTTGGATGATTTTGCCCTGAGCTATAAGGAAATGAAGAGAGTGCATCCTTTGGTGTGTACTCACCGCATCTGCATCAAGGAAGGATGGAAACCAGTGCACCAATCTCAGAGGAGAATGAAACCAACCCTCAATGACATAGTGAAGGAAGAGTTGCAGAAATAGTTTGATGCAGGGTTCATTTAGCTCATCTCAGATAGTGAGTGGGTGTCCCCTCTAGTTTTGGTCCCAAAGAAAAATGGAAAATGAAGGATCTATGTGGATTACAGAGATTTAAAAAAAGAAACCAAAAAATACCATTTTCCTCTACCTTTCATTGATCAAGTCTTTATGCTGTGATGAATGATGGGTTTATGAAATAATGTCATATTGATGCATGACTTTACAGGATCTATATTGTTATGTTAACGCAATTAATGTCAATTCTTTACATGAATATTATATCGTTGTATGTTAAGGTTATCTAACACTTAAGAAGATCTGAATAAATATTGGGTTAAGAATAATATTGGATGTGCATAAGTAGTTAATTAGCCTGTTCAGTGTCTGCAAAAGCCAATTGTAGACCTTCATGAAGGTCTAGAAGCTAGTTAAAGGGAGTTCCATAGATAAGCCATAAAGTCTTATCGATCTGCGCAAAGGCAGATCTATATCACAAAAAGATATCACACTGATCTTTGGGTGAAGAAACATGGTTCCAACATCCCCCCATATTGCTCCGGGTGAGACTTAAGTCTGCACTACGCAGGTTGATGCTGAAAGGGCTAGTAGTGTAGGGTTTTGTTTAGCATAGCTAACTCTAAACTTGGGTCAGGACCCACTAAGCAGACAAATGGTTTTGTTGTCGGGACTAGGATATGCATAAAGAGACTTTTGATGTCGCATCACTGGAATCCAACAAAGAAATATATTGAGAAGTGGTTGGATAGAAAGACCCATGAATTTTGGGCACAAGAAAAAAGAAATTCATGCGTGATAAAAGAATAATGGTTGGACAGATATCTGTACACGAGAATACATGATATTTTCTTCTGTACATTCTCGATTGAACTATATGAGTGGACCGCTAAATTGGCAGATGACCAAGGTAGGCAGAGGCTTGACGGTCTGATAGTGTGGACCGCAGAGCTCGTGTGAAGGTTGGAAGCTTCTAAAGATAAGATCGCATGCGTAGTTTATCACTGGCTTGATCGAGTCATTCGAGGATTTGTTACTGTGGAGTACTAAAAATGTATGTTTTTAATGATCATTTCAATGGCTTTTCAGTGGGACTTGTGAATCTTTTACATCATGAATGTGGAAAACAATAGAGAATTATGATAAAATATGTGGAATTAGTATGCAAGACTTAACCGCTGATAGTTGTCATTCTCTTGTGAAGGAAAGGGTAAAAACGAGGAGCTGCTATTCCAAAGAAAAAGACAAGAATAGGGTAACTGTTGTCCCTTTGACAAAGGACCGAGTGCAAACTGTTAGGATATTCCGACACATAGGAAATAGTTAAGTACAACTTGGTCTAGTATAGAGTTAGGTATAGAGTTAGGTAAAGTGTGTTTCTTTACCGTTGTACATTTTGTAACTTACCATCCGACGGTCATGATATGTAGTGATCCGACGGTTCATTCTCTCCTCGGTATTACCGACACTTGATCCGTGGCTTGACACCCGATTGGTCCATGATTTCTATTTAAAGCGCATGGAGGGTCATTTGTAGGGTAATTGGTGCATGAGAGAAACATATGTAAATTTTCATTCTTTTATTAATAAATTGCCTGAAGTGGCCGCGTGGGCTCAGGCCGTGGATTGTTTCCCTCTCTGAGGGTTTTAACCACATCAAAAATACTGGTGTATTGATCTGCGATCTGGTTGTGAGCGGTGTCCTTTGGTGTTCTATATGAGGAACTTACCCTGTAAATTCCTACATGGTATCAGAGCAAGGTTGTATAAGTTTCACAACTTTGGGTCATCAAATCTTCCCTCAGTATTTGTTGCTCATAACGATGAAGTGAGCAAACTTTGGCATGAGCGATTTGGTCACTTAAACTATCGCTCCCTTCAACATCTATGTAAAGAAAATATGGTGACAGGTCTTCCTATGGTATCTTGCAAAGATGGTGTTTGTTCCGGATGTGTACTCGGAAAACATCATCGGGACAGTTTTGAAAAACGTGCCTCTTGGCACGCCTCAGCCCCTTTAGAGCTTGTGCATAGTGATTTATGTGGTCTACCTCCTGTTGTTTCATTCTCTGGCTGCAAGTATTTCTTAAATTTCATTGATGATTTCTCCAGACGCACTTGGGTATACTTCTTAAAACTCAAGAGTAAAGTATTTCACACATTTTTGGCCTTCAAAGCATTTGTTGAAAAATAATCTGGACATCAAATTCTTAAGCTAAGATCTGATAATGGCGGAGAATATGTTAAAAACACATTCATCAACTTTTGCACTGAGAATGGAATTCAAATGCAACATACTATTCCATATACTCCACAACAAAATGGTGTAGCTAAAAGGAAGAATCGCACCTTAAAGGAAATGGCTAATTGTATGCTACAATCTAAAGGACTTGGTCTTAGTTTTTGGGCAGAAGCAATTAACTGTGCAAATTACATAATAAATCGCACTCCTACTAAAGCTTTAAAGAATATCACTCCAGAAGAAGCATGGAGCTCAATCAAACCAGATGTAAGTCACTTTCGTGTTTTTGGAAGTGAAGCGTGGGCCCATATTCCAGATGAAAAGCATAAAGCTTTAGAACCTAAGAGTGAAAAATGTACTTTTGTTGGATATTCTGAAGATGTCAAAGGCTATAGACTTATTCCATTTAAGTCCAAAAATGTTATCATTAGAAGAGATGTAAAATTTGATGAAAATATATCGGCCTGCGAGCCTAGTCCGGCGGATGTGCCACCTCTCCCTATCTCTTCTACTTTTGAAAACATTTCTTCTTCAGATGATCAAAGTGAGGATGACAATCCTCCCCCACCATCTCAGGATCCTCCTTCAGCTCCTCAGCTTCCAAAATGGGTTCGTGCTACTCGAGATGCAGCAGGTGATCTTGCTGGTGATCCTACAGATCAGCGACGCACATGTTCTCAGTTCGAGAGAGCCTCTTCTTTACTGGCTCAAGCTCTAGTAAATTATGATCCTGACACCTTTGCAGAAGCTTCAGGCCATCCAGATTAGGAAGCAACTATGAATGAAGAATATCATTCATTATTGGCAAATGATACATGGGACCTTGTTCCTCTACCAAAGGGACGAAAACTTGTTAGATGCAAATGGGTTTACAGAACCAAGTATGGACCAGATGGGAAAGTTGATAAACATAAAGCTCGTCTTGTTGCTAAAGGTTTTTCACAGGTTGAAGGCATTGACTACACTGAAACCTTCTCCCCTGTTGCCAAAATGAACTCTATCCGCCTTGTTCTTTCCCTTGCTGCCTCATTCAAATGGGAAGTCCATCAGATGGATGTTAAATCTTCCTTCTTGCATGGGGACTTGCATGAAGAAATCTACATGGAACAACCTATTGGCTTTATACAAACAGACTCCAACCTTGTATGTCGGCTTAAGAAATCCATTTATGGTCTCAAACAAGCTCCTCGAGCTTGGTATGCCAAAATGGATAACTTTCTTTTAGAATCTCGCTTTTCTAGGTGTCATTCTGACAATACTGTCTACACCAAGAAAGTGGGCAAGTCTCTTATCATTCTTGTTCTTTATGTTGATGATCTTATCCTGACTAGTAGTGATCCCAACCTTATCAACCATGTGAAGTCTAGCCTTAAAAGGAAGTTTGAAATGACAGACTTAGGACACTTACATTATTTTCTCAGTCTTCAAGTCTTGCAATCTAAGGAAGGTATTTCCCTTTCTCAGTCCAAGTATGCCTGTGATATTCTACGCCACTTTCACATGGAAGACTATAAGCCATCCCCTTCTCCCTTCCAGTCTGGAGTCAAACTTTCAGTCACTTGTACTTCTCCTAAAGTTGATGCTACCTTATACCGTCAACTTGTAGGAAAACTTCTGTATCTAACACATACTCGTCCTAACCTTTCCTTTGCTGTTGGCCTTGTTGCTCGGTTCATGCAAAACCCCCATGAAAGTCATTGGAAAGCAGCTAAAATAATACTTCGTTATGTTCGAGGTACAGTTCAATTTGGAATTCATTACAGTGCCAAGGCATCTCCTCTATTGGTTGGTTTCACTAATTCTGATTGGGCTGGTGACCCTGATGATCAGAAGTCTACTGTCGGTTATGTGTTCACTCTTGGTTCAGGACCTATTACATGGGCTTGCAAGAAACAAGGTGCCATTTCTCTTTCATCAGCAGAAGCAGAGTATCGTGGTGCTGTAGAAGATAGTAAGGAAGCCTTGTGGCTTCGTCAGATCCTGTCAGAGTTTGGCTTTCAGCAGCAGCATCCGACTATACTTTGGTGTGATAATCAAAGTGCCATTTAGTTGTGCAAAGATCTAGTCCAACATCAGCACAGCAAACACATTGAACTGCACATGCACTTCATCAGAAAGCGCATCCATGACCATGTTCCTAAAGTGCAATATTGTTCAACTGATGATCAAGTTGCAGACATCTTCACAAAGGCTCTCACAAAGGCGAAGTTCACTAAACTTCGATTTATGGTTGGAGTTTAGGAAGTTGTCACGAAGGGGGGATAGGCTCTAGTGCCTCCTTCCTTCTCCTATTGTGTCATATTTGTAAATCCTTCAATCCTATCCCAAGTTGTTCTTAAGGGGGGATGTTAGGATATTCCGACACATAGGAAATAGTTAAGTACAACTTGGTCTAGTATAGAGTTAGGTATAGAGTTAGGTAAAGTGTGTTTCTTTACCGTTGTACATTTTGTAACTTACCATCCGACGGTCACGATATGTAGTGATCCGACGGTTCATTCTCTCCTCGGTATTACTGACACTTGATCTGTGGCTTGACACCCGATTGGTCCATGATTTCTATTTAAAGCGCATGGAGGGTCATTTGTAGGGTAATCGGTGCATGAGAGAAACATATGTAAATTTTCATTCTTTTATTAATAAATTGCCTGAAGTGGCCGCGTGGGCTCAGGCCGTGGACTGTTTCTCTCTTTGAGGGTTTTAACCACATCAAAAATACTGGTGTATTGATCTGCGATCTAGTTGTGAGTGGTGTCCTTTGGTGTTCTGTCTGAGGAACTTACCCTGTAAATTCCTACACAAACGAGGCTAAGCAAGTTGAGGCAAACAGGTCCGGAAAAGGAGAAGAAGGCACCAGCTCGGCGGAGGAGAAAAGAAGTGATTAAGGATTAACAGTTTGGCGAATCCCTCAGGATCTTCGATCCTGAGGGATTGCTGCTTTATTTATCTTATTGCTTAGACATCTCCGTCGTTACCCTTATATAAAGGGACGGAACCGTTAGTTTTGGGGGACGATACTTTTATGTAACTTTCTGTTAAAGATTGAACTTTGATCATCGAGTCTCGTTGAACTTGGTTCATTGTACTTCCTGTTTCATGCATTAATATAAACTTGGTGATTATCTTATCTCTACGACTGGATTAACCTAAAGCGGTGTACCCTTGAGGCTAAGGGCCCGGCCCCGGAGGACACTTGCTTCTGTATCACTACGATTTGATTTCTGCGTGGTTTGCTTATCATCTATAGTTGGTAATCTGATATGCCTTATAAGTTACATCACATGCTCTGTTAAGATTCGTTCATTAAGGTTCTTTATATTGGCTCTGCACTATATCACCAATACTTTCAGAGTTGATTGAATATTACTATACTTAATTAAACATTGTTATCATTTGGTTATGGAGCTTTTATGATGTGTATTTGTATTAAGGAAATTATCTGAAAAATGTGTTCTTTATGATTCAGGATTAATGCCGTTCCATTTCGAAACACAGTCGTAATTCCTGTTGATGATTGGTGTTAAATCAGATTACTTTTCCAGAGTGTTGTGTGTGTATGATTTCCACATGCTGTTCCATAATTAAGTAATTAATGTTGTTCCATTAGTTGGTTGCGTGATTTACTTGGAGAATGAAAGATTGGAGTTTTGATTACAATGAGTGCATTTGAGTTGACAGGATAAAGTTTGATTATTGCGCGCAAGGTTTATTTATCCGATTGTTGTTCCATTTCAGAATTGTTGTTCCATTCTAGATTTGCTGTTCAATTTCATATTTGCCGTCCCATTTTTATCTGCTGTTTCATTTACTTGCATTTGGTGTGAGAGATGATCTGTGGCTGTAGTGAGCCTCGACATTTACTGCCTCGCTCCTAGATCTGTGGTCCATGCTCTAATTTCCTTTCCATCAGTTTCCAAAGGGATGGGCTATTGTTGTCAAACACTTGACTGATAAAGTTGCCTAGCTTTAAGAGTGTGTGATTTAGTCATTTGAAGTAACTTAGTCATAGATAAGCATCAGTTTACTCTTGTATTTTTGTAGAACACTGTATTACTAGCATTACTCTGACAAATAGCCTCAAATTGAGTCACTCTTTGAAATAACCAAACGCTCTCGGATTGACATATTAATGTGAGGTAATTAGAGGTGAAAGAGACCCTTTTTATAGCTCTACATTTTGGCGTTGTTTCCGGGGAAAGAGTGTGTTGGCATTATGTTTCTGTTATGGCTATATGTTACAAATGTTGTACTTGATGGCAACTCCCATGGCAAGGCTCTCAATATGTTGAAAATTAAGAAGTATGCAGGAAATCAGCTCTGAAGGTGCGTACCCGCAGGTACACCATGCAGGGACCGCGTCCAGATACGTAGGCCAGCCGTTCAGGAGGTGTGTACCCCCAGTGCACACATTTCAAGGCAGAGAAAAGCACACGTGGGGTTTCTTATGTTTTACTCTTGGTATTTAGCCGACAGTATTTGTGTTATTACGGTTTTGGCTCGTGGTATTGTTCCATGATTTTAGGAGGAGCTTGCCTATATAAAGCAAAGGAGATCACTTGGCTAAGCATCTTTTGCAATTGAATATCTTTAGATCTGAAATATTGGGTTATGGTCTTAAAAGCTTGATCTATATGAAAGGGAAGTTGAAGGCGAATCTGTGAAGGGTGATCTCTCGAGCGCATGATCAGATCTGAGCAACTGTGCCACTCTGGTGAACTGCCTATTCGGCCCTAATCAGAAGTACGCAGGTGTTTAACAGAAGAGCTGCGTGGGTACGCAGAGCAGAAACAAGAGATCTGCGTGGGTACGTAGAGCAGAAACAGGAGACCTGCGTGGGTACGCAGAGCAGAAACAGGAGAGCTGCGTGGGTACGCAGAGCAGAAGAAGGAGAGCTGCGTGGGTACGTAGAGCGACAAAGGTTCAGGTGCGTACGCATAGTAAAAGTACGTGGCGCGATAGTATTTTTGGGTGCGTACCTGCAGTAACAGTACGCGGCGTGATAATGTCTCTGGGTGCGTACCTGCAGTAATAGTACGCAGTGCGGTTGAAGGAACAGTGTGTGGGCACGCAGTGCGACAGAAGGATTTCTACGGGTATACGCAGGAAAGCAGAAGGTGAACTGCGTAGCGACGCAGGCCACAGAAGAGAAAACTGCGTATCTGTCTTAAAATGTTCTGTTGATTGAATTTTTCTGTAGATAAGGTGTTCTGGGTTAGTTCTGTTATTGCTGATCTGATAACTGTAGTGGACTGTAACTTTTATGTACTTGATGATCATTTGATGCTTTATGAAAAGAAGTAGGGGGTTGTAGCTCCCTTCCAGGAGAGACTGGAAAACGAGAGAGAGAGAGTTGTAGCTCTCTGCAGGTTGCAGCCTGCGTACTGGTAAAGGACTGCACCAGTACAAAACCATTGTAAAAGAAGTTTCTAATTTGAAAGAAGATAGAGACATATTGTAGCAGGTGGTTTTCACCCACATTGGGTTTCCACCTTACATCTTGTGTTCTTTGGTGTGACTATCTGTTTTCTTTGTTCATGCTCATTATTTTATGGTACTGACATGCAAAAATAATTCAAAGAACAAAGATAATACTGATTCACCCCCCCTCTCAGTATTATTTTCAACAATTGGTATCAGAGTAGGTCCTTCAGAGAAGCTTGATCGCTTGAAGGTAGATCGTTCATCATGAGCAACTACGAGAGAGAAGCATCAATCAGGCCACCGGTTTTTGATGGGACAAACTTCAATTATTGGAAGGTAAGAGTTACTGCCTATCTTCAATCTCTTGGTACAGAAGTTTGGGACATCATAGAGACAGGCTATGCTTTTCCTTCAGCTACTCCTACAGATGCAGCCGAGAAAAAGAAGTATGAAACAAATGCGAAAGCAGTCAGTACTCTATTAGGATGTATATCTCAATCAGAATTCATGAAGGTAATGCACTATAAATCCGCAAAAGAGATATGGGACAAAATTGTCACGAGCTATGAAGGAGACGAACAGGTAAAGCGTGCTAAACTTCAAACTCTTAGAATTCAGTATGAGACTCTCAAAATGTATAATGATGAAAGTGTGGCTAACTATTTTCTTCGGGTGGATGAGGTTGTTAATTGTATGAAGAATTTGGGTGAAGAAATAAAAGAGGCTATTGTGGTTGAAAAGGTCCTAAGATCATTGTCCCCCAAGTTTGAATCTAAAGTATCTGCAATAGAAGAAAAGGAAAATCTTCGAATTCTTACTATGTCTCAGCTACATGGAATTCTAACTGCTTATGAAATGAGAAAGGGAGGTCCATCAGACAGAAGAGAAGCTGCTTTCAAAGCATCAGGCAAAGGAGATTATTATGAAGCAAGCCACGTCCCGGAAGAAGAGGAAGAAGAATCAAATTTTGTCAGAAATCTTCAAAGGGGTTCTGGAAGGTTTAGAGGTAAGTTACCTTTTAAATGCTTTGCTTGTGGAAGAGTAGGTCATTATGCTGCAAAATGTCCTTATAAGGATAAAGGAAAGGAACCTGCTAGATGGAACAAGAAACAGAACGCAAATAAGAAAAGCTACTACACTCATGAAGATAGTGATGGTCTATCAAACAGTGATGAAGATGAACAAGGTAATGAATATAAGTTGTTAATGGCATTTGAAGATGATGATTATATGGATGCTATAGATGTGGATAAACTTTATGATGAAATTACTAGACTCAAGAGATGTATAGAAGAAAAGAACATGATCATTGATACTCTACAATTTCAAATTGATGAAAAGGAAAAACATCTTGAAAAATTAGAAGGTGAAATTGCTGCTCTCAGAAAAGAGATTGAGAAAACAAAAGCTATTAATCTCAAGTTTGTCAAAGGATCTGAAACTTTGGATGAGATTATCAATGTGCAGCGGTCTCCACTAAACAAGATAGGTCTGGGCTATAATGGAGAAACTTCTCAAGCATCCACCTCAAAAAGTTATCTTGATGCAGCAAGAAGAAATGAGCAAAAGAACAATGAAGATCATCAGGTAAAGCAGGGATGAATTACAAACAGAAACTATCAGGGGCAATCCATCTTAAGGGTGAACAAAAGCTACAACCAACCACAGGTAAAATCTTCTCAATTTGGTTCAAGAATAGATGAAAATAGAAATTACAATCAGTTGGCTGGTAGATTCGATAATCGCAGAAGTTTCTTCAATGGACAATGCTTTTCTTGCCATAACTTTGGTCACAAAGCAGCTCAATGTGTTGCATATAAAACGATCATGACTAGGGAAGCTCAAAAACAAAGAAGTATGACAGGGATTATAAAAAGGACCTATAACAACTTTTCGGTTCTTGAAAATGAAGCTGAATGTTCTATTTGCAATAACTTTGGTCATGAAGACTCTGAATGCAGGAGAAGGTTTCAGCAGAAAAAGGAACAAGCCTCAAGCACCAAAACATGGAGAATAAAGGAAACTCAAACAGAAAGATGTGGGATAGCATTTTATGCATAAGGACAGGAAAATCTATGGTACATTGACAGCGGATGTTTGAAGCATATGACAGGTGATAAAGAAAAACTTGAGTCTTATTCTGCTCTAGAAAAGGGAAAGAAAGTCTCTTTTGGAAATGATACTCCTGCAACTATAAAAGGAAAGGGCATTGCTCAGTTAAAAGAAAAGGTCAAGGCTGGAAATGTTTTGTATGTTGATGGATTGAAGTATAATCTTCTAAGTGTCAGCCAGATGTGTGATCAAAGAACCGAGGTTATATTCAGATCAAATGGATGTCTTGTTCGTGATCTTGATACAGGTAAAACAGTGATCAAAGGCAAAAGAACTCCAAATAATCTGTACATATTTGAAGAAGGACAACAACAATGCTATCTGAGCAAGGATGATGAGCACTGGCTATGGCATCGGAGGTTGGGGCATCTAAGCTTTTCACAAATAAGGAAAGCATGTAAATATCAGGCAGTTCGCGATCTTCCAGATATGAAAATTCCTGACAACACCATATGCAAATCATGTCAGTTTGGAAAACAAACCAGAACTAACTTTCCAGAGAAGGAAGGATCAGCTAGCATGCCTCTTGAGCTAGTACATACAGATACATGCGGTCCATTCAGGAAAAGAACACCTAGAGGAGAAGAATACTTGATATTATTCATTGACGATTTCTCCAGGTTTGTCTGGCTAGGACTTATGAAGCACAAAGATGAAGCATTCGAAAAATTCAAATCCTTCAAAGCTTTGGTTGAAAATGAATCAGGTCACAAAATTAAGTGCCTCAGATCCGACAGAGGTGGAGAGTTCACCTCAAATGAATTTTTCGATTTCTGTGAAGAACATGGGATAAGAAGAGAATTCTCTACAGCTAGAACTCCTCAGCAAAATGGAGTTGTGGAAAGAATGAACAGAACAGTCCAACAAATGGCTCGTGCTATGCTTGATGAATCAGGAACTCCCACAACTTTCTGGGGTGAAGCTGCACATGCTGCGGTTGTTATTCTCAACAAAACATATGTCAGGGTGAACAGCACTCAAACTCCTCATGAGCTCTAGAGTCGTAAGACTCCTTCGGTAAAGCACTTCAAAATATTTGGGAGCAAATGCTATATTAAGAATACTGACGAGCAGCTTGGCAAACTTGAACCTAGAGCAGATGAAGGCATTCTTCTTGGTTACTCTCCACACAACAAAGCATACAAATGCTACAATAAAAGACTTGGCAGGATTGTTGACAGCATTGATGTAGTGGTTGATGAGAACGGATACATTCCTAGGCAAGTTCATCATGAAGACATCGGAAAAGATGAAGGCTACCCTCAAAGACAGAATGATGAAGAAGAAGAACCTCAAGAAGAACCAGAGGAGAAGACAAGAATAGAAGAGAAAACCCCATCCAGATATGTTCAGAAGAATCATCCAGAATCTCAGATTGTGGGGCAGAAAGAAGCAGGTGTACAAACAAGAAGAACAGTTGCAAAAGCCTCAAGCTATTTGGCATTACTCTCCTCCACTGAACCACAAAATGTGAAAGAGGCATGCAAATATGAATGTTGGATGAAAGCAATGGATGAAGAACTTGAGCAAATCGAAAAGAACAACACTTGGGAGTTGGTTCCTAGACCAAAGGATAAGAATGTTATCGGAACAAAATGGGTCTTCAAAAACAAATTGAATGAAAATGGAGAAGTAATTAGAAACAAGGCCAGACTTGTTTGTAAAGGGTATGCGCAGCAAGAAGGAATAGACTTTGAAGAAACCTTTGCTCCTGTTGCAAGACTCGAGGCCATCCGAATGTTCCTTGCTCTCTCAAGTTTTCAAAACTTCAAAGTATTTCAAATGGACGTGAAATCAGCTTTTCTAAATGGAGACTTGGAAGAAGAAGTATACATTGAACAGCCAGATGGGTTCATTCTTGGAAATGATCCAAATCTTGTATGCAGATTGAAAAAGGCTTTCTATGGTCTCAAAGAAGCTCCAAGGGCTTGGTACTACCGTTTGGACAAATATCTTCATCAACAAGGTTTTTCAAAAGGATCAGCAGATAGCAATCTTTATATAAAAGTTGAAAATGACAAATTGCTAATACTTGTTGTGTATGTAGATGACATTATTTTTGGGAGCAATGAAGAAGCTATGAGTCAAAACTTTGCCTCGGTCATGCAGAAATAATTTGAAATTTCCTTGCTAGGAGAACTGACATATTTCCTTGGTTTGCAAATCCAACAAAAGGAAGGAGGAATCTTTTTATCTCAAACCAAGTATCTCAAACAGATTTTGAAGAAATATGGTATGGAAGATGCAAAACCAGTATGTACACCCATGGTCACAGGATGTAGCCTCAGTGCAAATGATGAATCTGCAGCAGTACATCAACCAACCTACAGACCTATGATTGGAAGTTTACTTTATTTGACAGGTACCCGACCAGACATCATGCATGCAGTTGGAATAGTTGGAAGATTTCAGGCAAATCTGAAGGAGACTCATCTTCAGGCAGTGAAGAGAATTTTCAAATATCTTCAAGGGACTCAAAATTATGGCTTATGGTATCCTAGAGATACAGATCTTACACTTCATGCTTATACAGATGCAGATTGGGCCGGAATCGTGGATGACAGGAAAAGCACAAGTGGTGGTGCGTTCTTTATGGGTTCCAGACTGGTATCCTGGTTCAACAAGAAACAGAGTTCGATTGCCTTGTCTATAGCTGAAGCGGAATATGTCGCTGCTGCATCTTGTTGCACCCAACTCCTTTGGATGATGCAGACTTTGCAGGATTTTCAAATCACTTGTACACCACCAATCCCCATCTTATGTGATAACACAAGTGCAATCAGCATCTCAAAGAATCCTGTTATGCATTCAAAAACCAAGCACATACCAATCAAGTATCATTTTCTCCGGGAACAAGTACTTGAACAGAAGGTCAAGTTGGAGTATGTTCCTTCTAAGGAACAAGTTGCTGATATTCTCACCAAACCATTGCCCAGGGACACTTTTGAATACCTCAGGCAAAAGCTGGGGGTTGTTGATGCATCATCTTATTGTTGAATCTTTTCTGATTGATGGTACAGGTTCAGGGGGAGCATATAATGCATTGTTGGCATTATGGAGGATGGTCGGAAGGAGATCTTGGAAATAGCTGCAATATGTCTCTATCTCTTTCATGGTGGATTATGGTTCTTTGTTGCAGATCTGGTTCATATTCAGGGGGAGCATGTTCTTAGGGGGAGCATACCCCTTTGCCCTTGATGTCAAAGGGGGAGAATGAAGCTGAAGATTGTGAGGTTGCCATCAAGTCCAAAGGGGGAGATTGTTGGCATTATGTTTCTGGTATGGCTATATGTTATAGATGTTGTACTTGATGGCAACTCCCGTCGCAAGGCTCTCAATATGTTGAAAATTAAGAAGTACGCAGGAAATCAGCTCTGAAGGTGCGTACCCACAGGTACACCATGCAGGGACCGCGTCCAGATACGCAGGCCAGCCGTTCAGGAGGTGCGTACCCCCAGTGCACACATTTCAAGGCAGAGAAAAGCACACGTGGGGTTTCTTATGTTTTACTCTTGGTATTTAGCCGACAGTATTTGTGTTATTACGGTTTTGGCTCGTGGTATTGTTCCATGATTTTAGGAGGAGCTTGCCTATATAAAGCAAAGGAGATCACTTGGCTAAGCATCTTTTGCAATTGAATATCTTTAGATCTGAAATATTGGGTTATGGTCTTAAAAGCTTGATCTATATGAAAGGGAAGTTGAAGGCGAATCTGTGAAGGGTGATCTCTCGAGCGCATGTGTTATAGACATTTTTGTGCCTTACAGCATGAAGCATGAAATGTCCATAATCTAAGGGATCCAAAGTCCCTAAACATGTTGTTCCTACCCCTAGAGGAACAAGGTCAGCAAACCACAGCACTAAATATCAGTTCTCCACCTGAAAACACTCAAAAACAAGCAAATTTTGGATCATGTCAACTGCTCCACTGAGCATCTGCGCTGAATGTCAAGTGCTCCACTCTGTACCTGCGCTGAATGTCAAATGCAAAGAAGGCCACCTGCGCTGGGCGTACTTGGACAAGTGGCACAGTCATTCCTCAAGGTGTCAATGCCCAGGAAGCTTCCAAAATGACACTTGGATCAAGGAATTTGACTGGTGATGAGTAAGAGGGTCTAGATCTCCAAGTGGAAGCAAGAACCTCCAAGTGGACCCAAGAACTGAAGAATAACTGAAGTGAGAGAGGACACTAGTCAGCTTCATGCTAGCCTCAAGCTGACTCATCCTTTCTCCAAAACTCCTATATATAGAGCTCTCTCATGAGGTCTAGGGAGGTTGGAATCTTGTGAATGTAAGGAAGTGCTGTTGGTTTGAGTTTAGAGCTATTGGGTGATTTGCTTTGAAGGAGGTGAAGAGGAGATTTCTTTCTGCTGGGAAGGTGATGCTGGATTGGGCCTCTTATGGTTGTATCACTTCTTGAACTTTACTTCTTCCATTAATAAAGCATTTGAGGTTCTTCTATATGCATGTGTCTCAATGATGTATTGCCATACTTGTGTATTTGATTTATTCTAATCCTTGAATCAATTATGAATGTATGCTTCTTGTAGTTTCCCTCTCTTGCCATTTTGCAGGATCTTGGTGTAGCTGGGTCAGTGAAAGAGCAAGGAGCTGGGAGCAAGCAGCAAGGAGAGAAGATTGGATCAACCATTAGCGAAAGACATCGGTTAGTGGATCTCTTTCTCCCCTATTTTACTTTCATAAAGAAGAAATCTTAGATAGCTTTGCTTCGATTGTTGCTGAGGTAGTATCACCCTTAGAGTGGGATAGGGTCATTCCGTATTGGATACTTTTCCCAACAACAAAATGCCGACTCCGCTGGGGATCATATCTTGTTGGTTGTTTGTGTTTTTTGCTATTCATTTCATAAACACAGGGAGTACCGAATCGAACTGCATTTGGATCTTTCAAATGCAAAGTAGAGGGCAGCTACTCTAGCTCAGTTTCTGGGCATGTTTATGATTTGAAGAGCTGATCCACAAGGACTCTGAACAGCTCTTAGTGATAGCTTTTCATCCTCCTAATTACCCTTTAGTGTGTACTTGATTGATAGCTTTTGATTTGGCCAAAAACTGTGAATTTTTGAGCAATCTGTGACCCGGAAACCAAGAGAAACGAGAGTTTCTCTCTTCATTGCAGGCACTGTGAAGGCAGTCTGCATTTCATCGCAGGTCCCGAAGGGGCTACCTGCGCTGAATGTCAAACTGACAGTGTACTACCTGCGCTGAACCAGTTTTGCCTTGTGCAACTGGGGTTCCCTGCTGTTTATTGCCCTGTTTTCATCCTTGTTTTGCAGCCTGTTATCAGTCAATGTACCTATCTGAAACCACCTTTCCTTGCCACTATTCCGCCTCGGTTGTATAAAGAAACTGTATTTGTTCTTTGTATTTCTTATATCATTTGCAGTTTCCCATAACGAAAAGTGAACTAGTCTTGCTGTGGCCTCTTAGATCTAGACTTGTGATAAGTGTCGTATTGATCTTAAGAGTTAGTTTGTTTGCTGTTCATAGCTGATTGAGCTTTTGCTTTCATCATATGGTTTGAATTTATGTATTTCTAGTGTTGAAACAAGTAAATCTTAAGGTGTCTTTTGATTTTTGGACAAAGCTTGTTTGCTTTCACTTGAAATTGAATTCAAAATTATACAACAGCTTTCTTTTTGTAGTACATCAACATTAAGAAAGAGAAAAGAAATACCTGCATTGTGCATGTGTATTTTGACAATTTGTATGTTGATTTAGGGAAAAGTGCATTAGTGTGTGCTCTATGATCTGTGTGAAAAGATGATGTCTTTCTTTTCCCTCAGTAGTTAAGATTTTCAAAGTTGAAAGATTGAAAAGCTTGCTTATCATCTTAGACTGCATTTAGGAAGTTGTATTATACATCTCGTGGTGATCCATAAAGGCAAACTGCTAAACAAGATCAACTTAAAATGAATTGAATTTACATAACAACGCTTTGAAACATAACGCAAACACATAGAGGTCTAAGCTAGAGACGTGTTCCGGCATCGTTAAACGTGATATCTTAGCGTTGAGTGGTTGGGTGATTCCTCCACGGTGAAGCAATAAGTATCAATACGGACTTGTGCTCCCATGTACCGTCGCGTATATATTGGGAGACCCCTATAGGAACAAAGCCTTTATCCATAGGAAGCCGTGTCGGACGCCCTACTGATCGCAATGCAGTGAACACAGCATTCACGAAGATCGACCACCCGTACCGTAAAACGTATTCTATGGTTTTGCGAAAGGTTTGGCACACCCTCTGCCTAGATCTCCAGAGCAGTTTCTTTTAGCCTTTTTCAAACTCTATAACTGAAAAAGTCCATCCGAGCATTTGTCACTTTGGGCTTGTTAAAACATCGAAGGAGACTAGAGTCATCTTTAGCTTTTTCTCGACTCTTAAAAAGTGAAAAAGCAAGTTGTGTCTAAAGCGTCGTTATAAAATTTATTTTAAACGGAACATAATCACCTCCTATTCCTGCGTTGATCTGTAAGTTGAGAACATGGAACGCCCCAACCAAGGAATTCCCCATGATGGAAATCCTAGTCCTTTCTCCTCTTGGAGAGAAGTTGGTGCGCCCCACATGGCCACATTGTCGCTTCCAGGACTGACAATTGGCCTGCCAATTTGGCTATTCTCAACCAATGTAGTTCAGAACACCATGGTTCCTGAACAGTCGAGTCAACAGTTAGATCAGTCTAGAGCTGCCCACCAACCTTCTACTTCCTATAACTCTTCCTCCAATCCGTCGTCTTCACAAGGTAGAGCCGGCAAAAGCCAAGCTCCCATGGAGAAGAAGGAGAAGAAGAAGAGAGAGAAGAAGAAGAAGGAGCCTAAGGCGACTAGGGGCAAGCAAAAGACATCTGACAAAAATCCACACACAGCACAGACCGGGCCTAAATCGCCATGTGTCATATGTAGAGGAGACCACTTCCATAGAGATTGTCCCTGTATTCCCCGGATACTAAGGGACTGGTCCCCTCGTTTGCACAATTCGGGAGCATCAACCTCTGATATCCATGTTGAATGCTTACCGTCAACCAGCAAAAGTGAAGGTTCAAGACAAAGAGGGGGAGTAAGATTCGCCTGCAGACTGTGTGAAGGCGATCACGCCATCCACCATTGTCCCTTCTTAGACGAAGCGAAGAGAGTTTTGGAAGATCGTCCAGTTTCACCGTTGAGACTTCCTCCTGGATACAAAAAACTCGTGCCAAGTCCTTCGTTGGTTGAGAATACAGCTGGCCCGCTCAAGTGGTCGGCTGAAGCGTCAGTCACTAAAAATGAACCTACTGAATCCAGACCGGATGAAAGTCCAAAGGTCGAAACGGCAGTTGACCCGGTTCTCCCTTTATAAGTTTCATCTTCAAATGACACCGTCACTGAAGACTCATCTTCAAATGACACCCTCACTGAAGAGAATAAGGATGACACCATCCAGATTCTTTTCATCAACACAGACTCTGATGAGCATCAAGGCAATGCACCCATTCCTTTATCGCAGGAAGGAACATCGTCAGGGTCATATCCGGCCGTATATTTGGTCCCACCACCAAGCAACCTGGTTGTATCCTTTGATTGGAATCAACTAGGCAGACCCCGGTTGCCAGCCAGTATACCATTCAGAATCATAGTCCAAATATATAGAATGGTAATGGCTGGCACTATCATTGATGAAGGGGCATCTGTGAGTATCCTTTCCTCTATTGCTTGGAAAGCACTGGGTTCCCCGACGCTTTTGCCTGAGATAAGAAATCTCTCGGGTTTCGATAAAGGAACCAGTCGACCATTAGGAATCCTCCCCAATGTGCCTGTTACATTGAAAGGGAAGACCGTTCAAATGAACGTGATGGTCGTTCAATGACCCTTGGATTATAACCTACTCCTTGGACGAGACTATGTATATTGCATGGGAGCAATAGTCTCCTCACTCTTTAGAGTAATGTGTTTTCCACACGAAGGAAGAATGGTCAAACTCGTAGACCAACTTTCATTTCCGGGATCACGCATCGCAAATAGTCACATACCAACCTTGAATGGTCTATTCAATCAAGAAATGTCTCCACCCCCAGTCCTTCTTCCTGATGAGTGCGAGTGATTTGGAAAGATAGGACTGGAACCCAGGGGGCATGCATCCTGGTCTGCTTCGGGCAGAAAAAACCCTGGGTATAAGGTAGAATTTCCGCGAAAGAATATGACTAGTCCGTACCCCGTCCGTGGATGGAAGAGGGGTTGTTCTGGAATAAGATTCTTTTGTCAAAGTTATGTGAGTTGACAGACGGAGTCTCTCACCTTTGTCTATTTCGGTAGACATTGCCGAGGAAGTGTTTTGTTTGAAAGATTAACGAGACAATCTTTGGGTAACTAGAAAGAGGTAAGCCTCCCTCAATAACACAAATGTTTTGTCTTTGAGTAGTGTTCTTCTCTTGTCGCAAGTAGCTGTTCTCTTGTCGCAAGTAGCTGTTCTCTTGCGATCTTGCAAAAGATCTGTTAAAAGTTGGGCTGACGAGAAGACAAGTATCGCGTAAGACCCGTTAAAAATAACGAGAAGACAAGTATCGTTAACATTAGACTAGCAAGACGACAAGTAGCTGTGAACACCCAAAGAAAAGCAGAGGTGGGGGAGAGGAGGGGCAACCTTGAAATTGTATTTTATACCTGGGGGCATGCAAACCTTTTGGAGTGCAAGCTAAGAGCGGTTA
Organism: Pinus tabuliformis; assembly: GCA_031772625.1. NCBI lineage: Eukaryota > Viridiplantae > Streptophyta > Pinopsida > Pinales > Pinaceae > Pinus > Pinus tabuliformis. Next base: position 385,160,787 of record CM062805.1, on the reverse strand, counting down.
TTTATCTGTTTTTGGGATTAGCCGTTTCTGAACTTGCATAAAGAAAGGATGCGGAGCATAGCTTCGTGAGATAAAGCTCCATAAAAAATAGCTATCTCACAGGAGACATTCTTATCTTATGACTGGTATATCGAGCAGTTTTAGCATAAAGTTCATGCTCGTTAAAAAATAAACGCAAGATCCGAGCAGTTTTAGCACATAGTTCATGCTCGTTAAAAAATAAACATAAGATTGAGCAGTGTTTTGGCGCATTCAAGCTCGTTAAAAAATGAACCCATACCGGTAAATAACTATTGAGTATGTAACCTGATCAACCGTAAAAAGACCTTGGTCGTGTTTTGTGCACCGTCACCTCCACCGTTCATTTGGCCGATCGTTTACCTCCATATGATTGTTTACCCATTTTGAGGAACAGCTGCGAAGAGTGATTTCACCTAGCCATCCTTGTGACACTGCCGTGATTGGAAAATTCCAACCTGTACCTGGAATCAGCTGCTATCCCTGTCCATCACTCGTTCCTCAAAAGACGAGTCTTCTTTAAGCTCTTTTCATCTGACTCGTAAAATATGAAAAGTTTGCCGAGTTTTGGCCTTCCAGCTCGTTAAAGTGACCGGAAGAGCTATCCCTCCTCTAGATTTTAATCTTTTTGGACTTGAGGGATTATTGCACAAAAAGGTCGAGCGCTTGTTTTATTCGGCTCGTTAAAGTTATCGAAAACTCATCCCTTCTGTATTGTTTTACACTTTTTCGGACTTAAGGGATTAGATGACGAAAAAGGAATTTTGGAGTTAACTTTCTGTACCTTTTCAGACTCTCTAAAAATGAAAAGGACCGAGTTTTCTTTGTCGTTAGACTCGTTAAAATGATTAAATAGCGACAAACTTGTCTTTAGACGAGAATGAGTTTCCCTATCGCTAGGCTCGTTAAAACATAGCGATGGGCTTGCCCGAAGGGCAGGTTATAGAACAAGCATATGTTATCCTCCTCAAGATTGACAAAAATAAAGAGGTACTGGTCAGAAATGACTGGGGAAAAATTGGGAGAACCTCAAAGCTTTAATGGTAGCAAGTCACTCTTGAACATGACACTTTTCCTCCGTACCACATCGGGTTGGGTTGTTTCATTCACCGGTCTCATCACCATGGTCTTGCCAAACCATCCATTTGGGGTAATGCTACCGATCCATCGCATCAGTGTTGTTATATGTTCAAGAGATGTCGTTCAGAAAGAGTCAACCGTGTCCCATCCACTGCCATACATTATCCTTCATCCATTCATGACCGCCACCCTGAATCATATGTCACAGATTGTTTTCACCTCCATTAAAATCATTAGCTCCGTTCCGTGTCACTGATGTGGGATTCATTAAGGCCCTCCTTTGACAGATCGCTTCTTGTCGACTTCAGCTCATTATCCAAGAAGTTGATTTAGGAACAATCCCCAGTACTTTGAAGCTTGCATGCCTCAATGGCAAGTTTCTCACTTCCGGCGACAGGTATACATCAATGACCTTCGACCGAAAGATTTTACGTGGTGTTCGACGCCAAGTCCTTTATTCACACCACGTAAATTGTACTGCAGTACCTTGAGGGTCATCATCATTATCGGTGATTCCTCTCGCGCTTGTTAACGGTTTACATCATTGACCAGTAATCAAGCGATGTCTTTCCATGTTCGACTTCAGCGCAATTCTCACATGGATCGACTTGTACTTAGAGTGAAGATCGAACGAGTTTGAAGACCCCGGATCTAGTTTCATCCATTCGGGCTGCGATATATATTCAGGAAATATAAAGACATTTGACATGTACATCATTGCAGCAGATGATCATCCTACTCAAAGGATGATAATTTCAGCAGAGAATTATCAGTCTACCATCAGACGATCGTCTGTTCTATGTACCGAAATGAATTTATAAAGCTGAGCATGGCAATGCCCGCCTCAGCTAGATCATGAAAGCAGAATGAAAAATAATGTATTGTATTGTATTTTATTACAGGTCACCTCTCAGCGATTGAATGAACTTTGGATCCTCCGGATAAAGCATTTCACCCGATAAACGACCTCATACTTTAGGGGGCAACTGTTATAGACATTTTTGTGCCTTACAGCATGAAGCATGAAATGTCCATAATCTAAGGGATCCAAAGTCCCTAAACATGTTGTTCCTACCCCTAGAGGAACAAGGTCAGCAAACCACAACACTAAATATCAGTTCTCCACCTGAAAACACTCAAAAACAAGCAAATTCTGGATCATGTCAACTGCTCCACTGAGCATCTGCGCTGAATGTCAAGTGCTCCACTCTGTACCTGCACTGAATGTCAAATGCAAAGAAGGCCACCTACGTTGGGCGTACTTGGACAAGTGGCACAGTCATTCCTCAAGGTGTCAATGCCCAGGAAGCTTCCAAAATGACACTTGGATCAAGGAATTCGACTGGTGATGAGTAAGAGGGTCTAGATCTCCAAGTGGAAGCAAGAACCTCCAAGTGGACTCAAGAACTGAAGAATAACTGAAGTGAGAGAGGACACTAGTTAGCTTCATGCCAGCCTCAAGCTGACTCATCCTTTCTCCAAAACTCCTATATATAGAGCTCTCTCATGAGGTCTAGGGAGGCTGGAATCTTGTGAATGTAAGGAAGTGCTGTTGGTTTGAATTTAGAGCTATTAGGTGATTTGCTTTGAAGGAGGTGAAGAGGAGATTTCTTTCTGCTGGGAAGGTGATGCTGGATTGGGCCTCTTATGGTTGTATCACTTCCTGAACTTTACTTCTTCCATTAATAAAGCATTTGAGGTTCTTCTATATGCATGTGTCTCAATGATGTATTGTCATACTTGTGTATTTGATTTATTCTAATCCTTGAATCAATTATGAATGTATGCTTCTTGTAGTTTCCCTCTATTGCCATTTTGCAGGATCTTGGTGTAGCTGGGTCAGTGAAAGAGCAAGGAGCTGGGAGCAAGCAGCAAGGAGAGAAGATTGGATCAACCATTAGCGAAAGACATCGATTAGTGGATCTCTTTCTCCCCTATTTTACTTTCATAAAGAAGAAATCTTAGATAGCTTTGCTTCGATTGTTGCTGAGGTACTATCACCCTTAGAGTGGGATAGGGTCATTCCGTATTGGATACTTTTTCCAACAACAGCATGATCAGATCTGAGCAACTGTGCCACTCTGGTGAACTGCCTATTTGGCCCTAATCAGAAGTACGCAGGTGTTTAACAGAAGAGCTGCGTGGGTACGCAAAGCAGAAACAAGAGATCTGCGTGGGTACGCAGAGCAGAAACAGGAGACCTGCGTGGGTACGCAGAGCAGAAACAGGAGACCTGCGTGGGTACGCAGAGCAGAAGAAGGAGAGCTGCGTGGGTACGCAGAGCGACTAAGGTTCAGGTGCGTACGCATAGTAAAAGTACGCGGCGCAATAGTATTTTTGGGTGCGTACCTGCAGTAACAGTACGCGGCGCGATAATGTCTCTGGGTGCGTACCTGCAGTAATAGTACGCAGTGCGGTTGAAGGAACAGTGCGTGGGCACGCAGTGCGATAGAAGGATTTCTGCGGGTATACGTAGGAAAGCAGAAGGTGAACTGCGTAGCGACGCAGGCCACAGAAGAGAAAACTGCGTATCTGTCTTAAGATGTTCTGTTGATTGAATTTTTCTGTTGATAAGGTGTTCTGGGTTAGTTCTGTTATTGCTGATCTGATAACTGTAGTGGACTGTAACTTTTATGTACTTGATGATCATTTGATGCTTTATGAAAAGAAGTAGGGGGTTGTAGCTCCCTTCCAGGAGAGACTGGAAAACGAGAGAGAGAGAGTTGTAGCTCTCTGCAGGTTGCAGCCTGCGTACTGGTAAAGGACTGCACCAGTACAAAACCATTGTAAAAGAAGTTTCTAATTTGAAAGAAGATAGAGACATATTGCAGCATGTGGTTTTCACCCACATTGGGTTTCCACCTTACATCTTGTGTTCTTTGGTGTGACTATCTGTTTTCTTTGTTCATGCTCATTATTTTATGGTACTGACATGCAAAAATAATTCAAAGAACAAAGATAATACTGATTCACCCCCCCTCTCAGTATTATTTTCAACAATTGGTATCAGAGCAGGTCCTTCAGAGAAGCTTGATCGCTTGAAGGTAGATCGTTCATCATGAGCAACTACGAGAGAGAAGCATCAATCAGGCCACCGGTTTTTGATGGGACAAACTTCAATTATTGGAAGGTAAGAGTTACTGCCTATCTTCAATCTCTTGGTACAGAAGTTTGGGACATCGTAGAGACAGGCTATGCTTTTCCTTCAGCTACTCCTACAGATGCAGCCGAGAAAAAGAAGTATGAAACAAATGCGAAAGCAGTTAGTACTCTATTAGGATGTATATCTCAATCAGAATTCATGAAGGTAATGCACTATAAATCCGCAAAAGAGATATGGGACAAAATTGTCACGAGCTATGAAGGAGACGAACAGGTAAAGCGTGCTAAACTTCAAACTCTCAGAATTCAGTATGAGACTCTCAAAATGTATAATGATGAAAGTGTGGCTAACTATTTTCTTCGGGTAGATGAGGTTGTTAATTGTATGAAGAATTTGGGTGAAGAAATAAAAGAGGCTATTGTGGTTGAAAAGGTCCTAAGATCATTGTCCCCCAAGTTTGAATCTAAAGTATCTGCAATAGAAGAAAAGGAAAATCTTCGAATTCTTACTATGTCTCAGCTACATGGAATTCTAACTGCTTATGAAATGAGAAAGGGAGGTCCATCAGATAGAAGAGAAGCTGCTTTCAAAGCATCAGGCAAAGGAGATTATTATGAAGCAAGCCACATCCCGGAAGAAGAGGAAGAAGAATCAAATTTTGTCAGAAATCTTCAAAGGGGTTCTGGAAGGTTTAGAGGTAAGTTACCTTTTAAATGCTTTGCTTGTGGAAGAGTAGGTTATTATGCTGCAAAATGTCCTTATAAGGATAAAGGAAAGGAACCTGCTAGATGGAAGAAGAAACAGAACGCAAATAAGAAAAGCTACTACACTCATGAAGATAGTGATGGTCTATCAAACAGTGATGAAGATGAACAAGGTAATGAATATAAGTTGTTAATGGCATTTGAAGATGATGATTATATGGATGCTATAGATGTGGATAAACTTTATGATGAAATTACTAGACTCAAGAGATGTATAGAAGAAAAGAACATGATCATTGATACTCTACAATTTCAAATTGATGAAAAGGAAAAACATCTTGAAAAATTAGAAGGTGAAATTGTTGCTCTCAGAAAAGAGATTGAGAAAACAAAAGCTATTAATCTCAAGTTTGTCAAAGGATCTGAAACTTTGGATGAGATTATCAATGTGCAGCGGTCTCCACTAAACAAGACAGGTCTGGGCTATAATGGAGAAACTTCTCAAGCATCCACCTCAAAAAGTTATCTTGATGTAGCAAGAAGAAATGAGCAAAAGAACAATGAAGATCATTAGGTAAAGCAGGGACGAATTACAAACAGAAACTATCAGGGGCAATCCATCTTAAGGGTGAACAAAAGCTACAACCAACCACAGGTAAAATCTTCTCAATTTGGTTCAAGAATAGATGAAAATAGAAATTACAATCAGTTGGCTGGTAGATTCGATAACCGCAGAAGTCTCTTCAATGGACAATGCTTTTCTTGCCATAACTTTGGTCACAAAGCAGCTCAATGTGTTTCATATAAAACGATCATGACTAGGGAAGCTCAAAAACAAAGAAGTATGACAGGGATTACAAAAAGGACCTATAACAACTTTTCGGTTCTTGAAAATGAAGCTGAATGTTCTATTTGCAATAACTTTGGTCATGAAGACTCTGAATGCAAGAGCAGGTTTCAGCAGAAAAAGGAACAAGCCTCAAGCACCAAAACATGGAGAATAAAGGAACCTCAAACAGAAAGATGTGGGATAGAATTTTATGCAAAAGGACAGGAAAATCTATGGTACATTGACAGCGGATGTTCGAAGCATATGACAGGTGATAAAGAAAAACTTGAGTCTTATTCTGCTCTAGAAAAGGGAAAGAAAGTCTCTTTTGGAAATGATACTCCTGCAACTATAAAAGGAAAGGGCATTGCTCAGTTAAAAGAAAAGGTCAAGGCTGGAAATGTTTTGTATGTTGATGGATTGAAGCATAATCTTCTAAGTGTCAGCCAGATGTGTGATCAAAGAACCGAGGTTATATTCAGATCAAATGGATGTCTTGTTCGTGATCTTGATACAGGTAAAACAGTGATCAAAGGCAAAAGAACTCCAAATAATCTGTACATATTTGAAGAAGGACAACAACAATGCTATCTGAGCAAGGATGATGAGCACTGGCTATGGCATCGGAGGTTGGGGCATCTAAGCTTTTCACAAATAAGGAAAGCATGTAAATATCAGGCAGTTCGCGATCTTCCAGATATCAAAATTCCTGACAACACCATATGCAAATCATGTCAGTTTGGAAACCAAACCAGAACTAACTTTCCAGAGAAGGAAGGATCAGCTAGCATGCCTCTTGAGCTAGTACATACAGATACATGCGGTCCATTCAGGAAAAGAACACCTAGAGGAGAAGAATACTTGATATTATTCATTGACGATTTCTCCAGGTTTGTCTGGCTAGGACTTATGAAGCACAAAGATGAAGCATTCGAAAAATTCAAATCCTTCAAAGCTTTGGTTAAAAATGAATCAGGTCACAAAAATAAGTGCCTCAGATCCGACAGAGGTGGGGAGTTCACCTCAAATGAATTTTTCGATTTCTGTGAAGAACATGGGATAAGAAGAGAATTCTCTACAGCTAGAACTCCTCAGCAAAATGGAGTTGTGGAAAGAATGAACAGAACAGTCCAACAAATGGCTCGTGCTATGCTTGATGAATCAGGAACTCCCGCAACTTTCTGGGGTGAAGCTGCACATGCTGCGGTTGTTATTCTCAACAAAACAAATGTCAGGGTGAACAGCACTCAAACTCCTCATGAGCTCTGGAGTGGTAAGACTCCTTCGGTAAAGCACTTCAAAATCTTTGGGAGCAAATGCTATATTAAGAATACTGATGAACAGCTTGGCAAACTTGAACCTAGAGCAGATGAAGGCATTCTTCTTGGTTACTCTCCACACAGCAAAGCATACAAATGCTACAATAAAATACTTGGCAGGATTGTTGACAGCATTGATGTAGTGGTTGATGAGAAGGGATACATTCCTAGGCAAGTTCATCATGAAGACATCGGAGAAGATGAAGGCTACCCTCAAAGACAGAATGATGAAGAAGAAGAACCTCAAGAAGAACCTCAAGAAGAACCAGAGGAGCAAACAAGAATAGAAGAGAAAACCCCATCCAGATATGTTCAGAAGAATCATCCAGAATCTCAGATTGTGGGGCAGAAAGAAGCAGGTGTACAAACAAGAAGAACAGTTGCAGAAGCCTCAAGCTATTTGGCATTACTCTCCTCCACTGAACCACAAAATGTGAAAGAGGCATGCAAAGATGAATGTTGGATGAAAGCAATGGATGAAGAACTTGAGCAAATCGAAAAGAACAACACTTGGGAGCTGGTTCCTAGACCAAAGGATAAGAATGTTATCGGAACAAAATGGGTCTTCAAAAACAAATTGAATGAAAATGGAGAAGTAATTAGAAACAAGGCCAGACTTGTTTGTAAAGGGTATGCGCAGCAAGAAGGAATAGACTTTGAAGAAACCTTTGCTCCTGTTGCAAGACTCGAGGCCATCCGAATGTTCCTTGCTCTCTCAAGTTTTCAAAACTTCAAAGTATTTCAAATGGACATGAAATCAGCTTTTCTAAATGGAGACTTGGAAGAAGAAGTATACATTGAACAACCAGATGGGTTCATTCTTGGAAATGATCCAAATCTTGTATGCAGATTGAAAAAGGGTCTCTATGGTCTCAAACAAGCTCCAAGGGCTTGGTACTACCGTTTGGACAAATATCTTCATCAACAAGGTTTTTCAAAAGGATCAGCAGATAGCAATCTTTATATAAAAGTTGAAAATGACAAGTTGCTAATACTTGTTGTGTATGTAGATGACCTTATTTTTGGGAGCAATGAAGAAGCTATGAGTCAAAACTTTGCCTCGGTCATGCAGAAAGAATTTGAAATGTCCTTGCTAGGAGAACTGACATATTTCCTTGGTTTGCAAATCCAACAAAAGGAAGGAGGAATCTTTTTATCTCAAACCAAGTATCTCAAACAGATTTTGAAGAAATATGGTATGGAAGATGCAAAACCAGTATGTACACCCATGGTCACAGGATGTAGCCTCAGTGCAAATGATGAATCTGCAGCAGTACATCAACCAACCTACAGATCTATGATTGGAAGTTTACTTTATTTGACAGGTACCCGACCGGACATCATGCATGCAGTTGGAATAGTTGGAAGATTTCAGGCAAATCCGAAGGAGACTCATCTTCAGGCAGTGAAGAGAATTTTCAAATATCTTCAAGGGACTCAAAATTATGGCTTATGGTATCCTAGAGATACAGATCTTACACTTCATGCTTATACAGATGCAGATTGGGCCGGAAGCGTGGATGACAGGAAAAGCACAATTGGTGGTGCGTTCTTTATGGGTTCCAGACTGGTATCCTGGTTCAGCAAGAAACAGAGTTCGATTGCCTTGTCTACAGCTGAAGCGTAACATGTCGCTGTTGAATCTTGTTGCACCCAACTCCTTTGGATGATGCAGACTTTGCAGGATTTTCAAATCACTTGTACACCACCAATCCCCATCTTATGTGATAACACAAGTGCAATCAGCATCTCAAAGAATCCTGTTATGCATTCAAAAACCAAGCACATACCAATCAAGTATCATTTTCTCCGGGAACAAGTACTTGAACAGAAGGTCAAGTTGGAGTATGTTCCTTCTAAGGAACAAGTTGCTGATATTCTCACCAAACCATTGCCCAGGGACACTTTTGAATACCTCAGGCAAAAGCTGGGGGTTGTTGATGCATCATCTTATTGTTGAATCTTTTCTGATTGATGGTACAGGTTCAGGGGGAGCATATAATGCATTGTTGGCATTATGGAGGATGGTCGGAAGGAGATCTTGGAAATAGCTGCAATATGTCTCTATCTCTTTCATGGTGGATTATGGTTCTTTGTTGCAGATCTGGTTCATATTCAGGGGGAGCATGTTCTTAGGGGGAGCATACCCCTTTGCCCTTGATGTCAAAGGGGGAGAATGAAGCTGAAGATTGTGAGGTTGCCATCAAGTCCAAAGGGGGAGATTGTTGGCATTATGTTTCTAGTATGGCTATATGTTACAGATGTTGTACTTGATGGCAACTCCCGTGGCAAGGCTCTCAATATGTTGAAAATTAAGAAGTACGCAGGAAATCAGCTCTGAAGGTGCGTACCCGCAGGTACACCATGCAGGGACTGCGTCCAGATATGCAGGCCAGCCGTTCAGGAGGTGCGTACCCCCAGTGCACACATTTCAAGGCGGAGAAAAGCACACGTGGGGTTTCTTATGTTTTACTCTTGGTATTTAGCCGACAGTATTTGTGTTATTACGGTTTTGGCTCGTGGTATTGTTCCATGATTTTAGGAGGAGATTGCCTATATAAAGCAAAGGAGATCACTTGGCTAAGCATCTTTTGCAATTGAATATCTTTAGATCTGAAATATTGGGTTATGGTCTTAAAAGCTTGATCTATATGAAAGGGAAGTTGAAGGCGAATCTGTGAAGGGTCATCTCTTGAGCGCATGATCAGATCTGAGCAACTGTGCCACTCTGGTGAACTGCCTATTCAGCCCTAATCAGAAGTACGCAGGTGTTTAACAGAAGATCTACGTGGGTACGCAGAGCAGAAACAAGAGATCTGCGTGGGTACGCAGAGCAGAAACAGGATACCTGCGTGGGTACGCAGAGCAGAAACAGGAGACCTGCGTGGGTACGCAGAGCAGAAGAAGGAGAGTTGCGTGGGTACGCAGAGCGACTAAGGTTCAGGTGCGTACGCATAGTAAAAGTACGCGGCGCGATAGTATTTTTGGGTGCATACCTGCAGTAACAGTACGCGGCGCGATAATGTCTCTGGGTGCGTACCTACAGTAATAGTACGCAGTGCGGTTGAAGGAACAATGCGTGGGCACGCAGTGCGGCAGAAGGATTTCTGCGGGTATACGCAGGAAAGCAAAAGGTGAACTGTGTAGCGACACAGGCCATAGAAGAGAAAACTGCGTATCTATTTTAAGATGTTCTGTTGATTGAATTTTTCTGTAGATAAGGTGTTCTGGGTTAGTTCTGTTATTGCTGATCTGATAACTGTAGTGGACTGTAACTTTTATGTACTTGATGATCATTTGATGCTTTATGAAAAGAAGTAGGGGGTTGTAGCTCCCTTCCAGGAGAGACTGGAAAACGAGAGAGAGAGAGTTGTAGCTCTCTGCAGGTTGCAGCCTGCGTACTGGTAAAGGACTGCACCAGTACAAAACCATTGTAAAAGAAGTTTCTAATTTGAAAGAAGATAGAGACATATTGCAGCAGGTGGTTTTCACCCACATTGGGTTTCCCCCTTACATCTTGTGTTCTTTGGTGTGACTATCTGTTTTCTTTGTTCATGCTCATTATTTTATGGTACTGACATGCAAAAATAATTCAAAGAACAAAGATAATACTGATTCACCCCCCCTCTCAGTATTATTTTCAACAGAGTGTAGCCATTTGTCTTTTTCAGAGTAGTGTACGAACCTACTAGGGAAGAGTTGGATCTTAAAAACGAAAGGTAAGAACCTGCATGCGGAGCATGTAAAAGCCCTGCTCCACTGTCCTCTTTCCTAACAGATTTGCTCTTGCTTTGTTTGAATAGAATTTAGCAGTTCATTTGAGTGCATGACGAAGCAGAAAAAACCAGAAAAGAATATTAAGCTTCCACCCAAACCCGAAAAAGCTAAGGGGCCGGTGATCCTTGGCCGAACAACTTTAATAGACGAAATCTATAAGAAAACAGAATCTCAGCCATCAGTAGGTCCCAGGAAAATAATTTCTAAACAACCTACTAGTTCCCTTCAGGCCACAGGATCACCATCTGTAGCCTTTGCTGAGGTGCATAGTCAAACTAAAGAGCAGGACTTTTAGGAAATCAAAAATTCTACTCCAGAACTATTGCAGGAAGGGAATTTCAGTAACTTTTGTGAAGGAGAAGGAGAAACAGGAGAAACCGAGGAACCAAAATTTCTCATTGGAACATATCAGCCATTAAACAACCCAGATAAGGGGAGCGCTGTGAAAATCATTGTTGAAGGAATCCAATCTCCTCAGACATCAGGTATTCCTCTTATCCCAGATAAAGGAAGTGCCATTAAAACTATCCCTGCTAAAATCGTTCCCTCTCAACCTAGGAATACCCTCCTAGATATCCCAGAAGGTTATTGGCATATATTCGACCCTATGGCTCAGAACCAGCCAAATACTCAAACCTCTACATTACAATATCCTATAGTGGATTCTGCAGCAAATGCGCCCATGAAAGCTATCCCTCTTCAACATATCCCTACATTTCACGGTCTTACATCAGAAGATCCGGATGCATTTTTATTCGAATTTGATGTGTTGTGTAGGGGATATGATTACACCACCGATCCCCAAAAATTGAAATTATTCCCCTCTACATTAAAGGGGGCTGCTTTAAGATGGTTTATGGGACTAGGTGGTGGGGTCATCAAAAATTGGGATCAAATGAAAGAATCCTTCTTAAGAAAATATCAGGATTATTGTAGGTCTAGAGAATTGAAAGATGAAATATTCCAAATGACAGCCAAACCGAACGAAACATTAGAAGAATACGTGGAACGTTTTCAATACAATTTACAAAGATCTCCTTATGCATCACTACCTTTACCTGATAATGTGTTAAAAACTGCATTGATAAGGGGCATGAAGGAACAGTGGATTGAAACATTAAACATCATGGGAAAAGGGGATATTTATCAAGAGAATTTTGCTGACATTATTGATTTATGCATCAGGAGTTCGAGAGGCAACACAAGAATAAAACCGGTAGAATATGATCGGTTTGCAAGAGACAATAAAATATCAACAGAAGGAGTAACGCGTGTGGAGATTGGAAATTTATTAGAAAATTTTAAAATTGATATTCTAGGGACACTAACTACACAACTTGATATTATGCAGGCCAAACAGAAGCAGATGGAGGCAGAACAGAATTTGGCAATCTTCTGCCCCCGATGCAGAAAAAAACATAGTCACAAGGAGTGTCCACTGGATACAGTCCAAACATGTGCCATCTATACAAACGATCATCTTACGGAAAGCTGCCCCTCACTTCCTGGATTAAAAGCAGTATACAAGGAAGCAGAGGAAGAACCAGAATCAGTGTACTTGATCAACCAGTGCCGCCAGTGGCAGCCAAGACAATCTGGTATGTTTTTAGACCCAACCTCTTCTTTTCAGCCTCCACAATATAATTCTCAACAATATAATATGTGGCAAAATCAGCCCCCACCCCCATTTTCAAACTGGTCACCACCATCGTTTCCTTCTTCAAACCCATGGCTGAATCAGCGAAACCAATCTGATTGGCCGAATTTCCCTTATACTCCACCATATTGGCAAAATAGCCATTATCCTCTGCAAGGGACTCCCCCTACTTCACAAGGTTCACCCTGGCAGACAAACTGGCAAAGACCGATGCAACAGCCAGTAGGAACTATTCCGCTCCCTCAACCTACTCTGCTAGCTCTACAACAAAATCCCCAGTCTAATCTGAGACCGCAACTCCCAGCCCAACCCAACCCCAATCCAAATAACAGACCGGTCCAATCTCTTCAAATCATAGAATCACCAGAAATAGAACCCGATCTGCAGGAGTGTAATGATCTTCAATTACGATCTGGACGTATCATTGAAAATGAGGGAGATAAAACAGTTCATATTGAGGATCAGTTAGTAAGAGAACATCAGTTGCAACAAGAGGATGTAAATAAGAAACAGTCTCATAATCAAGAAACTACATCCTCTCCCCCGTTCCTAGAACGATTAGTCATACCTCGACCTTTACAGTATCCTGACTTTGACATTCTTGGGGAATTACAAAATTTGTATATAAAAATCCCGTTCCTCCAAGCCATTCAAGATATTCCTATATATGCAAAAACTATTAAAGAATTGTGCATAAATAAACCAAGGAGGAATATAACAACTAATCCAAAACTCCAAGTAGTCGGTACTTTATCTGATCTATTATCTGGGAAAGAAACACCCATTAAATATGAAGACCCAGGAAATCCAATTGTAACTGTTCAAATTTACAGTCAGACCTTGTCTAATGCCTTAGTTGATCTAGGAGCTGCAATCAATATTTTAACAACCACCACCTGTCAAAAACTCGACATTACATCTGTAGAACCTACCTCTACTTTGTTAGAATTGGCCGACCGATCTGTGGTTAGACCAGAAGGTACTCTACACGATGTCATGGTCTCTGTAGATTCCTGGGAATATCTGACCGATTTCCTGATAATTAATCCAAAAACCCGACTTGATGGACACCCGCTAATCCTAGGTAGGCCTTGGCTTGCGACCACCGATGCTTACATTGGTTGCCGGCAAGGAAATATGACCATAACCAAAGGACCTGATATCAAGAATTTGGTTTCGCACCCTCCAGTGTAGCCAAGTCTCACAATAATTAAAACTAACAAGTATCCTATATCATACCTTACTGATAACATTAGATGTCCATTGACTATACAAGAGGCACTTGATTTTAAAGATCAAACAGAAGATGATGCCATTAATAATTTCATTAGTCAAACTGAAGCCAGATCTTGCACACAATGTCACATGATAGAAGCAGCATTTGATAATGAAATAGAAGAAGATCCTCTTAAAGACACACATTATCAAACAATACCTGTTACATCTGTCGCAAATAGTAAAATTGTGGAAATTCAACCGGGAAAAACTTTAAATATCAATGCCAACCTCACATCTGAACAAGAAACTAAGCTCATCCATCTGTTAAGAAAATATCAACAGGCATTTGCATGGGATTACCCTGATATGAAAGGAATCAACCCACAATTGTGTACACACCACATTTATATAGAAAAAGATGCTAGACCTGTCCGTCAATCGCAAAGAAGACTTAATCCTCATCTAAAAGATGTGGTGAAAGCGGAACTTCAGAAACTTTTAGATGTCAATTTTATTTATCCTATTTCTGACAGTAAATGGGTCTCTCTGCCCGTGGTGGTACCAAAAAAGAATGGGAAATGAAGAATTTGTGTGGATTACAGGGAACTCAATAAAGCAACACAAAAAGACCACTTTCCTCTCCCATTCATAGACCAAGTGCTAGATACTTTGGTAGGAAAAATATTCTTCTCCTTCCTGGATGGCTTCAGTGGATACAATCAGATTCAGATTGCTCTTGAAGACTAGGATAAAACAACTTTCACTTGTCCTTGGGGAACATTTGCCTACCGAGTTCTACCTTTTGGCCTATGTAATGCTCCCACCACATTCCAAAGGGTTATCCTTAGCATTTTTGCAGATTTAATAAATGATGGACTTGAAGTATATATGGATGACTTTACACCCTATGGAGATGATTTTGATCCAGCACTAAATACCCTAGAAAAAGTCCTACAATGATACATAGCTACCAGGCTTTGCTTAAGCCACGAAAAATGTTACATGATGATGACTGAAGGACTTATTCTAGGACACTATGTTTCAGCAGTCGGCATTCAGGTAGACCCAGCCAAAATCCAAATACTTTTGCTTATTCCCAGTCCTACTACTCAAACAGAGGTACGCAACTTTCTTGGATTTTCTGGATATTATAGACGATTTATAGAACATACACATTGCTGCACCTTTATATGCACTAACTGGTAACGTTGATTTTCTTTGGACAAAAAAATGTGAACGTGCTTTCAAGGATTTAAAGAAGCTTGTATCCACGGCCCCAGTCCTGCGAGGACCAAACTGGGATCTGCCACTTCAGATATCAGCTGATGCCTTAGATACAGCCATTGGTGCAGTCCTTGGACAGGAAGAGGATAAAAAACCATATGCTATCTATTAAATCAGCAAAAATTTATCCCCTGCTGAATTAAATTACACTGTTACTGAAAAAGAATTCCTAGCTGTAATACATGCTGTCAATAAATTTAGACATTATATTACAGGCTATCCTGTCATTTTGTATACGGATCATTCTGCCATAAAATATTTAGCAAATAAGCCTGTCACAAATGCCAGAATAACTAGATGGTTGATTTTATTGCAGGAATTCGATATCACAATCAAGGACCGGCCTGGCAAAGAGAATCATGTAGCTGATTTTCTCTCGAGAATGCCAAAGCCAATTGATGCAGCAGCAGTTGAAGATCAATTTCCGGACAAACATCTATTTGTTGTTGCCGTTCAAACACCCTGGTATGCTGATGTTGCCAATTACCTTGTAGTAGGTAAACTACCAAAACACTTAACCCCTAGTGAGCGAAAACAGATTGTTCAGAAGAGTACTCGATTCTCCTGGATTGGGGGCTATTTGTTTCATACAGGGGCAGACATGCATATCAGGAGATGTGTTCAAGAAGATGAAATCTTTGACATCCTAAAAGCCTGTCACGACAGACCATGTGGGGGACACTTCGCTGAGCATTGAATTGGACATAAAGTATTACAGACAGGATATTATTGGCCCACGATTTTCAGAGATGCAAAGAAATTTGTCCAAGCTTGTGACAGCTGCCAGCGAGTAGGATGTCCTGGTCAAGCTGACGAGATGCCTCTCAAACCACAGTTAGTCATCGAACCATTCAAGCGATGGGCTCTTTATTTCGTTGGACCCATCAACCCCTCATCAAATCAGAGAACATATACCTTGGTGGCAATAGAATACGTCACCAAGTGGGTTGAAGCAAAAGCATTGCCAAGAGCCACAAAGGACTCTGTCATACAGTTCCTGTTCCATCTATTTGTACGTTATGGCCTTCCAAGGGAAATAATTACAGACGAAGGACCACAATTTTCTGGCAATAGATTAGTTGCAACACTTAATAATTATCATGTCCAGCACAAAATCACTACTCCATATCACCCACAGGCGAATGGACAACTAGAAAGCAGCAATAAGGTAATAGAATCAATCCTAATGAAAACCATTGTGTCACATAGGCGTGATTGGGTTGCCTGACTACCTGAAGCACTCTGGGCCTATAGAATAACATGGAGAAGCACCACTGGTTACTCACCTTATCAATTAGTTTTTGCAAAACAACCCATTTTTCCTATAGAATTTGAAATTCAAACATTACGAACAACACAGGAAGTTGGCTTAGATCTAACCGAGGCACAGATTAATCGACTACAACAGATCAATGAATTGGACGAAATTAAGCTCTCTGCACTACAAAATACAACATTGATTCAACAGCAGCGAGCTAAATGGCATGATTCCCTCATCAAAAACAAAGTCTTCCACGAGGGAGACTAGGCTTTGTTATATGACTCTCTGTTTCAGGACTTCCCTGGGAAACTCCAGACTCGTTGGTTGGGACCATATGAAATCCAAAAGGTACATGACAATGGGACCATCACTTTAATCACCATCGATGGTTCTGGATATACCTTCAAAGTGAATGGCCACCTAGTTCGTCTCTATCGTAAACCACTCACTCGAGAATCCTTCTGCCAACAACTACGTAGAGACACTGATATGGAGATTTTAGGAGAGGAAGAGAAGTCTTCCTCACCTGCAATTCATTAAGGAATTCATTTATTTTCACAATTTGTACATAATTTTTTTTCTTCAAACTGGTTTTTGTACGTATGTTTGAACTAGATGTGTTCTTTTGCTCAAAGATTTCAATTTTTGCCGTTCCTGAAATGAATGGCATTTGTGTGTTTCTGCTATTCCTTTTCAAAAAGAATAGCATTTTTTGATTTCTTGATTTTTCTGCTGTTCCTTTTCAAAAGGAACAACATTTTCGATTTTTCTGCTATTCCTTTTCAAAAGGAAAAGCACTTTCAATTTTTCTGCTGTTCCTTTTTCAAAAGGAACAGCACTTTCGATTTTTCTGCTATTCCTTTTCAAAAGGAACAGCACTTTCTATTTTTCTGCTGTTCCTTTTTCAAAAGAAACAACACTTTTGATTTTTCTGTTGTTCCTTTTCAAAAGGAACAACACTTTTGATTTTTGCTGTTCCTTTTTCAAAGGAACGACGTTCGCTTGTCTTGCTGTTCCTTTTCTAAAAGGAACAACATTTTCATTTTTTGTTGTTCCTTTTTCAAAAGGAACGGCATTGGTGTGTTCTGTTGTTCCTTTTTCAAAAGGAATGACATTGGTGTGTTCTGCTGTTCCTTTTTCAAAAGGAACGACATTTGTTGTGTTCTGCTGTTCCTTTTTCAAAAGGAATGGCATTGGTGTGTTCTGCTGTTCCTTTTTCAAAAGGAACGACATTTGTTGAGTTCTGATGTTCCATTTTCAGAAGGAACGGCATTTGCTGTGTTCTACTGTTCCTTTTTCAAAAGGAATGGCATTTTCACTTTTGAAACCTATGCTCTTTTATTATTCTAGCATACTTTTTCTCTCTTTGCGAAACAACTTATCCCTTTTGCTGGCCCAAGTTTGAGGATGCTTCTTGCCCCTGTTCTTTCAAAGTATTTTAGACACAGCTATGCACTTATGCAATGAATACAAAATCACAACATACTGAAATCAGGAAATTATAAATCGCTATCTTTACACGGCTATGTATTGGTAAGAGGACAGAAGGAAGGACATACTTATCTTTTGTTGTCATTATCTTACTAATTTTTCCCTGATTGGTTATCTTTATCATGCCATTATTTTTTTTTTTAATTTCCTTTGATTTTTGTTCAAGAATAAGAGCAAAGGGTTTATATCCTCCTATTGAGATGATAAGACTTATTCCACCATTCCTACTCTTAGGGAGTGTTGAACCACCCTTTGTGGATATATAAGGAAACGAGTTTTATGAAAAAAAAAAAGGCAAGAAAAAAGCAAATGAATTAGAAACTGTCAAATGCAGGATAGGGGGTCTCATCAAGAGCTAGCCTACCATGATCATGAGGATGGAAGTGAAGTTGCATTCCCACTATGGCCACCACACCAGGGATATGGTCCAAAAGGTATATCAAATAAACAAACCTTGGAACAGGAGGTCTCATCATGAGCCGGCCTGCCCACTCTTCGCCCCCTCCTCGTGAATGGAATTATGGCTAACTGGTTACCAAGCCAGCATAATGGCCTACACTTTGACATCACATTCCTTAATATGGACATAAAGGATTATGGTTCCAAGGGTGAAATAAACAACTCTGCCAAGGTTATGGACACCTGTCGGCAGCAGAGAACTATTAATGGTATCGAAGTCACATTAATTACACCAATAGGTAGGATACTAATACTCTTTTGTTTCTTATATCCTAGGCACTAATCATACATTATTTCCCGACTTATATATCGCATGAACATTTATTACACCAATCATGGCAAAGGAGGTGACAATGACCACTTGAGATTTGGCAAGTACGACAGACATCCTATCCCCCGGCCTCGCATCATATCACAGTAGCCTCTTACGTAATACGCGATCCAACTTTACGCCTCGATTTCGGCAATCTGTTGTTTTTCTAAACATGGCATATTTTCATACGTTGTTCCTTTATGACTTGGTTACAGATCAGGTGCCGCTCCTTTCTTTGACGGCTGGGGCAGCCTATCGCATTGTGGGGGGGGAGGTTAACCTCATTATTCCCTGGGTTATGTGTCAGCTCACTATTCGGGAAAGATAGTGTACCAGGAAATGGCAGGGTTTAACGGCATGATATTTCTATTTTTTTTTCTATACAAGTTGCAGTTCATAAGTCATTTCTGTTGCATACTCTGTGTTTTTACTAAATACGACGATTACCACCCTCTCTGTGTTTCAAACAGCACAAGCAGTTGCTGTTCCGTTCAGAATCCACAGTGAAACCATGGGAGGCAGGGCAATTCGAGGCGAACCATAGGAGTTGACAGTCTCCGCTGCTGCTCGGGAGATCCTGGAAAGAGCAGGATGGTTGAATTATCTCAGTCGCCTGCAAGAGTCCAATGAAACAGTGGCGATGGAATTTTTGCAGAACCTGCAGGAGGATCACTCCACACTGAGGGGGAAGTGGATAGCGGTCACCGACGATATAATCGCAGAAGTCTCGAGACTACCAACCACCAGGCTTGTATGGACATTAAAGAAGGAAAGACTCCAGAAGATCATGGAAATTTTCCAGGACGAAGGCCAGATCTTAACAATTAAAGGGAAGGGAGTTCTGCCGGCAATGCTAGGAGAACCCTGGGCAGAATTAGCAAGAACAGTGCAAAGCTACATCACCTGCGATGGGAGAAAAGATGTGGTAAGGTCACGAAATCTTAAAATCTTAGTTGTTCTAAAGCAGAAATGCTCTGTAAATCTTCCTGCACTTTTGAATTCTTTACTTCATGACGCCGCACGAAGCCTGAAAAAGGCACAGCATGTAGAGTCAGTTGTCAGCCACCATGGATTAAACCGACTAATAGTTAGTCATAGCCTCACCCAGCAGCAATGCAGCTGGGAAGAATTAATTGCAATAATTGAGGGGAGAGTGACAGCACCTTCCCCAAAACGTAAACACACTACAAGCACACCAGAACTTCTAGAAGAACACAGACAATTAAGAAAAAAAAAACATGTTGCGAGCACATCCGAACGACCAGAAACACGCCAGGAATCAGCAAAGCGTAAGCATGACATTGATACACTGGAACAGCCAGAAAAACGCAAAAAATCAGTCTGGTTAGCCCAGATAAGAGGAAGGCTGGAAAAACTCCAGGAAAGCACCAGCCAGCCAGTGGTAATTAAGGACGAGCAACCCTCACAGCCAGAAGTAGAAGGAGAGCAAGTCAAAGGAGAAAAGGAAGGAGAGGCCGAGAAGGTTAAGCAATCTGAAGAGGAAAATGATGAAGCAGCTGAGCATTCGGAAACAGAAGCTGAGCCTCCTGAGACAGAAGCTGAGCCTCCTGAGACAGAAGCTAAGCCTCCTAAAACAGAAGCTGAGCATCCTGAAATGGAAGCTGAGCATCCTGAGGCAGAAGATGGACAATCTAGGTAGGAGGAGGAAATGGGACAGCAGGTAGGTAGCCCACCATAGGACCCAGTGGGAGAAGAGGAATTGGCCGCAATATTGGCCAATATGGGTGAGTATGGCAAACCTTCCACTCCATCATACCTCCGTGACAAACCCCAGGAAGAAGATACACCCGAAAAACCACATGCAGAAGAGGCAGAAGAAGGAAATCTACCTGTTCATGATGAAAAGGAGATAGGAGACACTGAACGGGAACAATCTGTTCCCACGACACAAGAGGAAATTCCAGAGGAAGTGAGGATAGAAAATGAAGCCACGGAACTAGTTAGGGTTCCTACCCCAGAACAGCCAGCACAAAACAGTGAAGAAGGACCCCAGGAGAAAGATCCAGGGCCTAGTCACGGCCCAGAACGCAACAGAAAGCCTGTTGTTCCTTCTAATAAAACATTGGAAATTAGAGAATTACGAAAGGAATAGTGGAGGTTATTGAGCATAATAGCCCAACTCCACCAGCAGATCAGGATCCTGAAAGCAAGGCAGAGGATAAGGAAGACTGCCGAGAAGAAAAAGATGACCACTGCAGTAAGAATCCACAGGATAAAAAGGCGGAGGACCAAAAATCGCCCTGCTAATCAAAACCCTGCTGAAGATCCAACTGTTGTTCCAAATGAAGCTGAAGGTCCAGCTGCTGTTCCAAATGAAGCTGAAGGTCTAGCTGTTATTCCAAATGAGGCTGAAGTTCCAGCTGTTGTTCCAAATGACGCTGAGGGACAGACTGCTGTTCCATTTGAAAAGGAATAGCTGCAAGCTGGTATTCATGTTAAAAAATAAAAGGACCACAAGGAAATTCAAACAGAGGCACCACCCTCAGGGGTGATAAGGGTTCTGAACTCAAAACAACGCAATAAGAAAGTTCAGGTAAAACTCCCAGCCTCCACTGATGCATGGAAAAGAGATCCAAAGACGAGGACCCTGCACAAGGGATTGAAACATGCTTAGCAAGAAATGGAAAGGCTTAGAGAGCAAACAGTCCCTCGTGAGAAGTATGAAGAACTCCAACAGCAACTAAGGAACGTCAACCAATCCGAAAGCCAGGCCTTTGAAAGGTGGCAAAAGGAGCAAGAGAAAGTTGCAAAGGTAACTCGTAGGCTAGATACTGTTATCAAACAGATGGATACCTTGTGTTCTTTATACAATGATGTTTTAGCATGTAGGGCCCCTGCCAAAAACTATGCTCTGTTTTTATTGGAACGATACTTACAATTAAAAATAAAAGTTGTTAAAGCAGGCGCCCCGATACAAATTAACACTGTCAATGACTTTATAGATTGTTGTAAACATTATGGGGTGAAGGTCCAGAGATTGCTATGTGAATTTTATTTGCATAACCTCATGCTAGATCAGGAGACTGAGTTGAACCCTGGCCATTTTGTTTGGGACATTCAATTGCAAGCATTCATCTCATTCGGGGTTAATCAGATCAAATGGCTCAAAGCCTATAACATTTTCCAGAGGCAGGAAAATGGCCTAGACTTGTGGGTAAGGGCTGAGCCTAGGGACCCAGTACGGTTATGGAAAGCACATAGAAACCTTATGAGAACTCTGGGTGTCATCGAAACGTTAGGACCCATGCACGAGGCACTCATTCGACAAAGTTTAGAATATTTTCTTTCTATCAAAGACCTCGCCATTGATGCAGCCAAATTCCGGTACCGAATCTCTAATCCAAACATCCATCTCAGGGAGCCATTTAAGTATGAGAATTTTCAATTAGCTGCCAACCGTTTGAACCTCTATGGCGAAAGCATTTTGAGGGCAGGGCCATCCTGGTTAGGATATAGATTCTGCAGTCCAATTATCTGGCACCCTGCACCTGGATATCAAGCCCTATATGAGATGCTTGAGGGTCAAACAGGCCAGTTCTTTGACTACCTAGCCACTCACCATGGCTGTAGGCCTCTGCATGAGATTCCTTCTCCAGCCTATTTTCTCACTGCTTTGCATGTCAACTACAACGTTTTCATGAGGGCATGAAACAGGTAAGTAGGGGGGTGTGTGGAGTACTAAAAAGGTATGTTTTAATGATCATTTCAATGGCCTTTCAGTGGGACTTGTGAATCTTTTACATCATGAATGTGGAAAACAATAGAGAATTATGATAAAATATGTGGAATTAGTACGCAAGACTTAACCGTTGATAGTTGTCATTCTCCTATGCAGGAAAGGGTAAAAACAAGGAGCTACTGTTCCAAAGAAAAAGACAAGAACATGGTAACTGCTGTCCCTTTGACGAAGGACCAAGTGCAAACGAGGCTAAGCAGGTTGAGGCAAACCGGTCCGAAAAAGGAGGAGAAGGCACCGGCTCGGCGGAGGAGAAAAGAAGTGATTAAGGATTAACAGTTTGGCGAATCCCTCAGGATCTTCGATCCTGAGGGATCGCTGCTTTATTTATCTTATTGCTTAGACATCTTCGTCGTTACCCTTATATAAAGGGACGACACTGTTAGTTTTGGGGGACGATGCTTTTATGTAACTTTCTGTTAAAGATTGAACTTTGATCATCGAGTCTCATTGAACTTGGCTCATTGTACTTTCTGTTTCATGCATTAATATAAACTTGGTGATTATCTTATCTCTGCGTTTGGATTAACCTAAAGTGGTGTACCCTTGAGGCTAAGGGCCCGACCCCGGAGGACACTTACTTCTGTATCACTACGATTTGATTTCTGTGTGGTTTGCTTATCATCAATAGTTGGTAATCTGATATGCTTTATAAGTTACATCACATGCTCTGTTAAGATTCGTTCATTAAGGTTCTTTATATTGGCTCTGCATTATATCACCAATACTTTCAGAGTTGATTGAATATTACTAGACTTAATTGAACATTGTTATCATTTGGTTACGGAGCTTTTATGCTGTGTATTTGTATTAAGGAAATTATCTGAAAGATGTGTTCTTTATGATTCAGGATTAATGCCGTTCCATTTCGAAACACAGTCGTAATTCCTGTTGATGATTGGTGTTAAATCAGATTACTTTTCCAGAGTGTTGTGTGTGTATGATTTCCACATGTTGTTCCATAATTAAGTAATTAATGTTGTTCCATTAGTTGGTTGCGTGATTTGCTTGGAGAATGAAAGATTGGAGTTTTGATTACAATGAGTGCATTTGAGTTGACAGGATAAAGTTTGATTATTGCTCGCGAGGTTTAGTTATACGATTGTTGTTCCATTTCAGAATTGCTGTTCCATTCTAGATTTGCTGTTCAATTTCCTATTTGTCGTTCCATTTTTATCTGTTGTTTCATTTACTCGCATTTGGTGTGAGAGACGATCTGTGGCTGTAGTGAGCCTCAGCATTTACTGCCTCACTCCCAGATCTGTGGTCCATGCTCTAATTTCCTTTCCATCAGTTTCCGAAGGGATGGGCTATTGCTGTCGAACCCTTGACTAATAAAGTTGCCTAGCTTTAAGAGTGTGTGCTTTAGTCATTTGAAGTAACTTAGTCATAGACAAGCATCAGTTTACTCTTGTATTTTTGTAGAACTTTGTACTACTAGCATTACTCTGACAAATAGCCTCAGATTGAGTCACTCTTTGAAATAACCAAGTGCTCCCGGATTGACATATTAATGTGAGGTAATTAGAGGTGAAAGAGACCCTTTTTATAGCTCTACAGTTACAAAGTTTGCAGTTGATACCTGAGTCAATTACATTGAAGCAGAGTGATGCTTCTTTAAGGGGATGTGAGGTAAATACATGAGATCTTTGAATACTTGGATTAAGATGCTCTTGTGTGAAAAGCAGGTTATGCCATTACCTTGATGTTTGGATCTACACGAAGCAGATGAAGTTTTAGAAATCAAGGGAGAATAGGTCCTGAAAGTAGTCCATTGATTGGACCTCCTTCAAGTGACAATGAGGGAGAAGCCCACGCCTCACCATAGAGGGCTATCTAGTTGATAAGATAGGGTTTTTTGTGGATACCTCATATGCCCATGCCACCTCCACAACATACACCTTCACCCACATAAACACCACCTCCACCGTCGTTCAACATGTCGAATACAAGGAATTTGCCCATTTTCAAGGGCTTGGGAGGTGAGTACCTAGATTAGTTTTGGTTCATTGTGAAGGCTTTGTTAATAACATAACAAATTACGGATGATAATATAAAGAAGGCACAGTTGGTTACTGCTTTATAGGATTGCACACTGACATGGTACATTAAGTACTGCACCGATAACTGCTGGCATCATTAGCAGACACTAAAGCTACTCTAAACAAAGAATTCGGTAAGCCTAAGTATGAATTGTGATTGGTAATTGGATTCAAGGAAATCATGATGAGGCTCGGTGAAACACCCTAGGAATTAGATCAAAGATTGAAGTGCCAGATCTGCGAAGCTAATATGAATCTCTCAAATAGTCAGCACCGTGAATGGTTTGTAGCCTCACTCCTACCCCACCTAAGGGTTGCTTTATCACAGCAAAAGATAGGAACTCAGGTGGAAGCCCTGGAAATTGTGATGAGATTGCATGAAACACCTATTCAGGATGCTTATTTCGGGGTTCAACAGATCCATGTGGAGTTGAAAAATCTCTGCTTAGAGTTGGAAAGCTTGAAAAAGGAAAAAGCAGCTCGGCTGGAGATGCGCAAAGAAGTTTGGTGCCTCAAGTGTAAAAGCCAGGGGCATGATAAATATCATTTCCCTATCTTCACGAATTATATTACAGGGGGAGGAATAATGACTCTGACGCAGGAAGCTCCAATAGGACCAAGTACAGGGCTCGTTCTATGGTGCACCATCTGTCATGTAGCCGAAAAACATGTAACGAATAATTTACACTTGCTGAAAAATTCGTGTAGACACCATTATAGTTATTTTGCGATTTCTATAAATCAGTGGGCCATGATGAGTGCCACTTCTGGAGCTATGAATTAATGATGGATAGAATGCCCACATATCAAATGCAAATAGAAACACGACCTCCATATCAGAGTGTGCAGAGGATACCAGGGTCGGAGGCAGGGCTGAGGAGGAGGAGGACCTACAAGAGGTCGAGGGTAAGTTATTTGCTATAATTGCGGAATGCTAGGACACTACGCACGAGAGTGTACAAACTAGACATGCCCATCATGTCAATATTGCACTTAGCCTGACCACACAATAGAAGAGTGCCCTATATGGATAGCTAAAATACAAGAGAATAAGGTCGGCCTCAACAACCTACCAAAAATTTACAAGTGATGAAGGCCGAGCCCCGCGAAGAGGATCCCAATGTGAATATTGTGCTGCGAAGCAAAATGATGACTGGTGATGATAAAGGGAAATGACTTGAAGAAATTGAGTGGGTCTATAAGGCTCCCAAAAAGGAGGTTGCGTTTGATCTCGAGCATGCTAAGGAAACATTCATGGAAGCAAAGAAAATCTTCACTGAAGCCTCCACCTCAGGAAGTCAGGATAAGCTATCTGTAGAGGTTGACCCCTCTGTGCTTACCACCTTTTTAGAGACTTGTATGAAGTTCCTATGCGATAGAAAGGTCGTGAAAGGGCTACAAGAACTGATAAACAAGTGTGATGGTAAGGAAACTACTCCTGAAGGACACTGTGCACTCATAAAGATAGGAAAACACTAAAAGACAATAGGGCTCGAGATGAGCCTCACTATGCAAATAGGGGACTATGAGATGGACCAATTTATTTTATATCTAGGGTCAGATGTGAACATTTTGCCTAAACAGACATGGGAAAGGATGGAGAGACTTGTGCTGCAATGGTCTCCGATTTAATTGAGGATGGAAAAATAGAAAAATATTATCCCTATGGGGAAATTGCATGGGGTAACTGTAGATATAGAAGGTGTGAGCGCACTGGATGATTTTGAAGTGATAGAGATTTTTGATGACAAAAATCCATACCCCATGCTCCTGGGAATTGATTGGGCTACTGACATGAATGGGGTTATCAATTTGAAGAAGTGGGAAATGTCACTTGAAAGAAAATTGCTCCGTGTCGTAGTCCCATTGGACCCTGCGGAAGGACCTCTATATACTGAACCAGTCCGCGACTATGAAAGCGACGATGATTTGGACCAAATCTATAAGATAACAACGCGATACCAAGACTAGGTTAATCCTTCAACTGATGGATGAATTGCATGGGACCGCGAAAGTTCCTATACTTCAAATTCAGATGAAGAGTTGGAACATTGGCAAAATAGGCTGCATGAAGTATCCACATTGTGCTGCAACATGATGACCAAATCACTGCATTGTGTGTTGTCGAAGGTAAGAAATTTTCCTTATTATGATAGTTTAATTAATGTGGATAAATTTTTGGATGCTTTTGAAAGAGAAGTTCCAAAGGATTACCATTTTCACGCGTTGAACTGGGCACTACGTGCTATGCCTGCTTATTGCTGGGGTACGCACAAAGACAACTTTGATGAGTGGCATGATTACAGAAGAATGATGAGAATGCAGTTTGGTCGGCCTAAAGTATGGGTAACTAAGAAGTATGATGGGAGGAATGATCCACACAATCACTTGGCTAAATGGACTAAGGTATATGGAATGGAGCCACAACTAGAATGGGTGCATTTATTATGTCACACTCTGGACATAATCCCTATGAACTGGTATTTGGAGACGAAGCTCTGCCATAACACCATGGAATGGGATGTATTAAGAGAAGGGTTCGTGAGGACATTCAACTTTGAAGATGGGTTCGAAAGCATTGATGAGGCACTGCAGGAGGTTAAGGCAGTGATCTTCAGAATACCACAGGATCCTTTGGAATTGATTCAACTAGATTGGAGCACCTAGCTACACCATGCCCTAGAGTGCTATAATGTGACTACTGAAGGAGAGGATGAGGATCCAAGGAATATTAACATTCCAGAAATAGAAGGCCACTGTGAGGTAGAGGGATCGTAGATAGAGAATCCAGACATCACCGCGCCATTGAAAACTAGGCAAGTAAACATTGGCACAGAGGTGAAGCCAAAGTTTTCAAAGATTGGGGATTACTCGGATGATGCTACAATAGATAAAGTTGTTGAGTTGCTCCACGAATATCAAGATTTGTTCCCTACAAAATTTTCAGACGTGAAAGGCATCACAGGCGATTTGTGAGTGATGAAAATAACTCAAAAACCGGATGTGAAGCCTGTTAAGCAGAGGCCATATCACCTTAACCCCAAATACAAGGAAAAGGTCAACTTGGAGTTGGACAAGATGCTTGAAGCAAGTATTATTGAACCCATGCAGGAGTCTGATTGGGTGATTCTGATGGTAGTTCAGGAAAAGAAGCAGAAGGATGAAATAAGGATTTGCATAGATCTTAGAAAGCTTAATGATGCCAGCGTTCATGATCCTTTTTCGAAACCATTCATTGATGAAGTACTAGAAAATGTGGGAGTAAAGGAAGCATATTCCTTCACTAATGGGTTCTTTCGGTAGCATCAGATTAAGATCGCACCAGAGGATAGGAGTAATATAACCTTCGTGACAACATGGGGTTGTTTCTAGTATACAATAATGTCATTTGGACTTAAGAATGAGCCAACAATATTCTCTCGCGTAGTCATCGCGGCATTCGAATAATTCATTCAAAAATTATTGGAGGTCTATTTTGATGACTCGACAGTGTTTGGGCTAGCCAAGAGCCATGTAGACAATCTGCGCTTAATGTTGGATATCTGTCGAAGATATCAGATTGCACTGAACCTGAAAAACAGTTTGTTTTGTGTCCCCTTTGGGATTTTGCTGGGTCATGTGGTATGTAGGTAAGGACTCATGGTGGACCTTACTAAGATTGCAGTAATAATCAATTTGGAAGCCTCTAGGAGTGTTAAATAGTTGTGCACAATGCTGGGCCATTGTAGGTATTATCAAAATTTCATCAAGGCTTATGCTAAGATTACCATGCCCATGGAAAACTTGTTAAACAAGGATGCTATATTCTACTGGAATGAAGAATGTCAGCATAGTCTAGATGTCTTGAAGGAAAAAATGGTTACCACACTGATCTCGGTATTCCCGACCTAGAAGAAGGAAATCCACATGCATGTGGATGCCTCATGTATTGCACTAGAAAAAGTGCTGACACAAGCTAGTGAATGGGAGATGGATCATCCTATAGTGTTTGCGAGTAGGAAATTGTCAAAGGATGAAAAGAATTATTTGATGACAGAGCACGAAGGGCTGGCTATGGTGTACATGCTCCAGAAATTTAGACATTACCTACTGGGCAAACATTTCAAGATGTACACAGACCATTCTGCATTGAAGTATCTAGTCAAGAAGCCTGTGTTGGGGGGGAATATGTAGATGGTTGCTGTTGTTTCAAGAATACGATTTTGAGTTAATTGTGAAGCCAAGAAGGTTGAATGTAGGGCTAGACCATCTTTCACGCATTGAAACAAGAGAAGAGCCTACTAATTTGGAGGAAGGGCTACCTAACATGCATCTCTTCTTACTGTGCGTAGTAGATAATCACTTTACAGATATTATCCACTTCCTGACTACAGGAATGACTCCAGAGGGATATACCAGTCAGTAGAAGAAAGAATTGGTAGTGTGTGTGACAGATTTTTCAATAATTGTAGGTCATTTGTATAAAATCGGATCGGATGAGATACTTCGATGTTATGTGCCTGATTTTGAACGAAATAGTATCCTTGTTGAATCTCATGGAGGAGTTGTGAGAGGGCCTTATGGAGGGAAAGTGACAGTGCATAATATTTTCCACGCTGGGTTTTGGTGGTCGACGTTGCATAAAAATTCTAAAACATATTGTAAGGCATGTGATGAATGTCAGAGAGAGGGCAAGCCATCACAAAGGTATGAGCTTCCACTGAATCCACAGGTGTCATTACATCCACTTGAGAAATGTGTAATTGATTTTGTAGGACCAATTCAACCCCCGGGCAAGAAAATTGGTGCGCGTTATATCATCATTGCAACAGAGTATTTGACCAGATGGGTGGAGGCACAACCTGTGAAAGACTATATATGGGCTGCAACAGAATTTGTTTTGTTTGAATATGTGTTGACCAAGTTTGGTTGCCCAAATATAGTGATGAGTGATCACGGTAGCCATTTTCTCAATGAAATGATCAACACACTAATGGAAGAGTTCTAGATTTACCATAAGAAGAGTACGCGATATCATCCTTAGGCCAACAGAATGGTTGAGGCTTTTAATAAGATATTGGAGAATGCATTGACGAAGGTTTGCAATGCACAGCGGAATGATTGGGACGTGCACGTATCAACAATATTATGGGCATACAGAACTACTTGAAAAAATCTCATAGGTCAGACACCTTTTAGTTTGGTCTATGGCATGGAAGATGTAATGCCTATGGAGTATATTGTGCCTTGTCTACACATAGTAGCTTTCACAGGAATGGCAAACCATGGAGCCTTAGAATAACAACTCGCACAACTAACAGAGCTTGAAGAAGATAGGTTTTTGGCTAGACTCCATCAGCAAGTTGAGAAGCAACGCGAAAAAGCATGGCATTAACAACACATCAAACTATGCACCTTCAAGGTAAATGACTTAGTTTTATTATATGATAGCAAGTACGATAAGTTTCTGGGAAAGTTTCAGATGCACTAGATGGGGCCATATATCGTCAAATAAATTAGAGATGGTGGTGCAGTTCAGCTTGTAAATTTGAATGCAGATCCATTTCTCGGAATGGTAAATGGAAGTCGGTGGAAGCCATACAAAGGGGATCTGGCCTAATGACTGCATGATGATAGGATAGTCTTAGCACTCCAGGCAGCTGCAAGGGTGCGCAGGACTATAAACTACACTGCCCAGTCTATAGAGCTACGCAACAGGGGGCTACGCGAAAAAGGGAGATCTCATAATACCAGAAGAGGTGTGAAGGGAGCTGCACTACAGAGGGAGTTACTGCACAACATAACTAGAAAATGACCATTACAGTCACTATTCATGATTTTACAGTGAGGAGATCATTAAGAGGAGTGGGGGGGGGGGGGGGGGGGGGGGACATTTAAGGCATTTAAGGCTGAAATATTTGGAGATCTGCCGCCAAATGAACATTTATGGACGGATTTTGGGGGGAACGATAGAATTTTAATTTTAATTTGCCTATAAATTTCGCATGGCTGTCCAACAGAGAACACTTTGCATCCTTAGAATTTTTGAGTTGTGTTGTCCATTGCTTACTAATCCTCAGGTTTTCACAGATTTAGTCGTGAGCTGTGTATTTGATAAGTTACCCTAGGATACCCAACAATTTATTATTAGCACGATGTCTAGAACAGGTGAAACTGCAAGCATTGAAGAAACTGTCGTCTCTAAGGGAGCTGCTCCAGAGGTTGTGAGCATGGAGGCTCCATCTGTTGTGCCTACGATGCCAAGGTCACATAGGGCGGAGCCTACACCGGTGAGAGAAGCCCCCAAACCCAGGAAAGATGAACAGAAGGGGTCAATGTTAGTGCATGAGCCATTGAGGAAGCATTCTACCACCCAGGCCCAGAATAAGGAAAAACAACCAGTGAAGGATAAGGGGAAAGTGGTATATTTGGAGGTCAAAGAGGGTGCGGAGGATATATATGCTCAGGAGGTGGAACCTATCTCCAAATGGCCATATTATATCCCTCTGTATAAGGGAGAAGTGAAGATAACCAAAGACCTAGATGTAAGGAAGTTTCTCCTAAATACACCCCTGTTGCCAGAAGGCATCACCTATGAAGGTCCGTGCTTGGTGCAGATTCTCCATTTAAAGCTAGAAGACTAGGATTTGGCAGACCATAAGAGGTTTCCCCACCTTGCGACGGAGAATTATATGAAGAGGGTATATTACAAGGAATCTGGTGTCACCGCGTTGGAACCTATGGAGTGGATTCACAGAGTGAATCAGTCGGGGTTGTTGAACCTATTGTGGGTGCCCCACTACCACCGCTCCAACATCAACCTCATTTGTATCAAGCAGTTGTTGACCTTGGTGCATGATAGATGTTTGTGGCTGAGTGCACCGATCCTGATTACAGATATGTTGATCCATTGAATCACGCTATTACCGCACTCAGGCTTGAATTCGGCCAAGGAGTTTGGTAGAAAGACGAGTGAGCATGACCTGGCAAAGAAGATGAAGGAAAAGTTCAAGCTGGTCAAGAAGCCATGTGGGTACTCCATCACATCTATCATTGACCCTACGGTGCAAGTTGCTACACAAATCTTAGTTGGAAAGGTCATGAGAAAATGTTGTGCAGACGAGGTTCCAGCGCCCGTAATTTCATTGGCTGCATAGTGCACAGAGGGCATGCAGTTCAATTGGTCACACTACCTCTGTAGCAATTTCCTCACAAATTATCGCAAGGCTTACGATGAGAGAAAAACCTTCCACTATGCATGGTTGTTTCTCTCCATCATGCTAGTGGCTTGGGACCTGCCGGAGGATAGTTAGTTTCCTCCCCTAGAGAAAGGATTGCCGGAGGCTACCCAGTTTGCCTCCCTTTGGGCCATAAAGGACACTATGCGGGTCATGGAGACCAAAGTTTTCTGGGTGTTGATGGAGGTGAGCATTCGCATGGCCATCAACCAGAAGCTGTAGTTGTCCCCAATAGTGTTTGAGCAGCTATCAGAGTACGTGGAGTTTAAGGTAGACTTCCACCACATATATATCAGGGCGCAGAAGGATCCACAATAGAAATGGTTTGACTTGCCTTACCTTGCTACAGATGATGCTATTCAAGAGGTTATCAAGCGATGGTCGACAGATTGGCATTCTCCATCTGATCTGGCCACAGGCACTAGCAAATTCATGGAGAAGAAAAAGAAGGAATCAACAAAGCAAGAAGTCCAGTAGTTGCTCGAGAACAGAAGAAAAGAGGCTGAGGAAAAGGCCTGGTTAGAAAAGGAGTGCGCTGTGAAACAGCAGGCCGAAAAAGAAGACTGCGACTCTAAGCGGAGTGGTAAGTCCCCTTCGCCCCAGAAAGAGGAAGAGGAGTAGTGAGAGCAGGGTAGTGGAGGTCAAGAGGAACACAAAACTCCCTTTCAGGTAAAAACATACAGATATTAGTAGAAGGAGGGGCCCCAGAAGAAGTCGAAAGCAACAAAGCCATCATTGGATCCAATCACACTAATGGAAAGCGATATTGATGAGATTAGAGATAAGGTGCTCGATACCAAAGTGGAATTGTTGCAGCATTTTGAGCGACAACAACAACAGGCACTAAGTACCATCCAAAGGGATCTGCATGAGCTGCAGATCTAGACCAGTAGGATCCAGATCAGCACAGGGCAGGTAAGTACTACACCAATGAGCTTGGCACCCAGGACTAGTCAGGCCACAGAGGTGGTCAGATCACTAGATCTCCAAGCCCAAGTTTTGGGGAAAAAGCCCATGTTTTGATAAAGATGTAAAGTCTCTACAAATTGTGATCGTGGATTGTGTAGTTAAGTAAAGAGTCAAAAATGGTTTTTATTGTCCTTTATGTAAGTTAAGTTGGGTTTTGAAGATCTACCCATGGTCCCCAGACCATGGGATTGTATAAATAGGTGTGTCTTATAGAGTCCAAGGCATGAAGTACAAGAATAGAAGTTGTCTATGGGTATGATAGAAGGAGTCCATGTTAGTGTAGAAGGTAGAAGAAAGGCTTTGCAATTGTGTGTGCATAGGCCTCGACTAGTGTCCGCACCTAAGTGCATGGACCCCTGTAGCTGAGTGCGCAGGGAAGTCTTGAGTCTGTAAACTTACCTAATTATCAATAAAGAAGATTATTATAGAAATTCCTGTGTTTATCCATTTACTTTTATTATAATGCGCTTTATGTTGTGATGAGTGATGGGTTTATTAAATAATGTTGTATTGATGCACAAATTTACGGGATCTATATTGTTATGTGAATGAAATTGATGTAAAGTATTTACATGAAGATTATATCATTGTATGTTAAAGTTATCTAACACTTAAGTAGGTCTAAATAAATACTTGGTTAAGAATAATCTTGGATGTGCGTAAGTAGCTGATTAGCCTATTCAGGGTCCACAAAAGCCAATCGTAGACCTTTGAGGAGGTCTAGAATCTTGTTAAAGGGAGATCCATAGATAAGCCATAAAGGCTTATCGATCTGTGCAAAGGCAAATCTAGATCACAAAAATACATCACACTACTCTCTGGGTGCGGAAACTCGGTTCCAGCATCCCCCCATATTGCTTCAGGTGAGACTTCAGTCTGCACTCTATGGGTTGATGTTGAAAGGGCTAGTATTGTAGGGATTTGTTTGGCACAGCTAACTCTGAACCTGGGTTAGGACCCACTAAGCCAACACTCTGTAGAAATATATATGGATGATTTC
Organism: Pinus tabuliformis; assembly: GCA_031772625.1. Lineage (NCBI taxonomy): Eukaryota > Viridiplantae > Streptophyta > Pinopsida > Pinales > Pinaceae > Pinus > Pinus tabuliformis. The sequence goes on along the minus strand of CM062805.1, from coordinate 385,127,289 downwards.
ACTCCTTATGGGTGTGACTTCCTGTGGGATCTCTCTAACCTAGGGAAAGTACTAAGGAAGTGCATTGAAATTAAGTTATCACTTAGTCATCAGAAGTGTGAAATATTGATGAATGCGAGGATTGTTTTGGGTCATTCAATATCCCAGGAAGGAATACAAGTGGAACCAAATAAACTTTCCATTATAAAAAGGGTCTCTACTCCTCAAAAGTAGAGTGATGTTAGGCATTTATTGGGCTTAGATGAATATTATAGTAGTTTCATCAAGCAATTTAGAAAAGTAGCCTCACCATTGTTTGGACTACTGGCCAAGGACTTTGAATTTTGCTTGTGAGATAGTTTCCAAGAGGCCCTAGAGATCTTGAAGCATAAGTTGACTACCGCACCCATACTTAGGGGCCCAAATTGGGCTCTTCCTTTCCACATCCATGTTGATGCATCTGACAAAGTTGTAGGATTAGCTCTAGGATAGATAGATGACAAGTTTCCTTATGCCATGTACTTCATTAGACAAAAATTGTCTAAGGCTTAATTGAATTACATTGTGATTGAGAAGGAACTCCTAACTGTTGTCCATCCTTTGAATAAATTGAGACACTACATCACTAATTATCTAACCCTTTTGCATACTAACCATGCTTCTATCAAGTACTTAATGAACAAGCCTGATGTGAATGTTATAATTATTAGATGACTTCTTTTATTGAAGAAAATTTGATTTAACCATCATTGGTAGGCCAGGTAAAGAAAATGTAGTTGCATATTTTTTGTCAAAACTTTCTTTTCCTACATGTGAAGAGGGAATGGTTGATGAACAATTTATAGATGAACACCTATTTTCTATTTCAATCCTCTCTCCATGGTTCTCTGACATAGCCAACTACCTAGTTGCTGCAAAGTTCCCTCCAAATCTGTCACTCAGCGAGAAGAGTATGATTGTAAGGAAGAGAACCCGATTCACTTGGATTGGGAGAAATATCTTAAAATTGGGCCCAGATCAAATCTCGAGGAGATGTGTTATGGAAGAGAAATTCTTTGACATCCTCTTAGCCTATCATGATGGGCCTTGTTGAGGTCAATTTGTTGTAAAGAGCACAACTTTCAAGGTATTGCAAGTGGGCTAATGTTGTCCCACTCTCCACCAAGATGTAAGAAGATACACTAGTCGATGTGATCAGTGCCAGAGGATGGGGAAACCTACTCCCAAGGATGAAATTCCCTTGCAACCTCAGGTGGCTTTAGATCCATTTGACAAGTGGGGCATGGATTTCATTGGGCCAGTTGATCCACCATCAGGGCAGAAAAATTACATAATTGTATACACTGATTATTTGACAAAGTGGGTTGAGACCAAGGCTATCAAGATAGCAACAGAGGATAAATTTATTAAGTTCTTAAGGGAAAATGTGTTTTACAAATTTGGGTACCCTAGAGAGCTAGTCACTAATCAAGGAGCTCAATTCACATCACATTTGATCAAAAATTTGTTAAGACAACATGGGATAAAGCACAAAACATCTACTGCCTATCATCCTCAGGCCAATGGACAAGTAGAGGTCACCAATAGGGCATTAGAAGGCATCATCACCAAGGTTGTGAACAACAACAGAAAGGATTGGTCAGATAGACTAGTAGAGGCCACTTTGGCCTACAATACAACTTAGAATAAAACTACATGTTTCACTCCTTATGACTTGGTCTATGGAAAGAAGGCTTTGCTCTCCATTAGGTTTGAGTACAACACGTTGAGAATGGCAGCACACTTGGATTTGTATTTTACAAAGGCACAATAAGAGAGGCTACTCTAGCTAAATGTTCTGGATGAATTTAGGGTGCACGCCCTTCTACACACTAAACTTATCCAAGTATAGAGCAATATTTGGAACGAAAAAAAATCAAGGAAAAGGTTTTTCAAGAAGGGGATTGGGCTCTGTTATATGACTCTAAGTTCAAGGAATTCAAAGGAAAATTGATAACAAGGTGATTAGGCCCTTACCTGATAGAGAAGTTCCATGATAATGGAGCTTTTCAAATCAGAACGATTGATGAGGAAGGTATTCCCTTGCTTGTCAATGGATACATGTTGAAGTTTTACAAAATACCTCTATCCAAGGAAGAGTTCATCAACACCATTAGCAAGGACATAAATGTTATTGGAAGTTTCCTAGCTTCCAAGTCACAGAATTGTTGAAAAAAAAAAATTATTTGTGAAAAAAAAGAAAAAAGAAAAATATAATAAGGGGCTTGGATGAAGACCTCCATGAGGCATCTGATGCTAGCTCTTGGGTTGAAAAACTCCTTGAGGCATCCAACGAGTGAAAAAATAGAAAAAAAGAAAAATAAAAAATCCTTGGGTGAAATCCTCCCTTCAGGTGCCTGTGGTGATGTAAAATTATAAGTGCGGACATGAACGAATTCCTCTAGCCCAATAATGGGTCTAGCCACAACAAATACATTCTATGGAAGATTTCTTTAGGTTAGAATAAATCAAGAGGGACTACCTCTTGGTCGCTTATCCTGCTTGATGATGTCCTCGCTTGCTCACTCCAGAAATCTCTCGTTTCCTTCTTCAAGCTCCTAAAACAAGTAAACAACAACAACACACAAACATAATAATAAACAAATTGCAATTCAACCTACTTAACAAGTTAAGAAAAATTAAGACATGGATATGTAATATTACAAAACATGTAGGACATTAATCGATAGTTGCATATATTAATATCAAAGAGAGATTACAACCATTCGTCTTGACATCACAGTCTTCCTTTGACAAGACCAGGTTCCCACACACCTCTACTAGCACTTCATGATGGCTTCAAACAAAAATAGTTTGAAGACTCTTCCCTTTAGGATTCAATCCAAACCAATCACACTTCTCCCTCACACAACTAAATGGCTACAACTAGTAGTTGCTTTCTTGTCTAAAATGGTATATTCACACTCAGCCAAAACTCTAACTCTGATTTTCACACTAGTCACTAGTTTGTGCTTGGGAAGAAGGGACGTTTATTAGGAAATATCGATGGGAGATGGATCCTCTTCTCATGGGAGAAGGACTTATCCCTTGAGGTAGTTCTATCATTATAGGGGAAAGGAGCCCAAACTGTCATCCTCAACCCCATCCGGCCAAACCATTTATCAGATTTCCGTTACAGAGCTTCTAGAGATGGAAGCTTCAGCTCTAATTTAAAAAAAAATCCATAACAGGACCGGCGTGACTGGAACATAGCTCAGTTGCACTAATTGGCGTAGGGAATAATGCTAATCTCTGCACATCAGCATGGGGGAGACAAAGTTCATTAGGGCTAGTCATGTAAATTGGGAAAAACAAGAGTTTCAAGGGAAATGGTGTAAAAGGGAAATGTTCTTCTCATGAAGAGGGACATAATGGGAGTTTCTCCATGAAGGAAAAGCATGCGGGGTTCACTACAGAGGTCCTCAAGGATGAAGGAACGGGGATTACAGGGATAGTGACAAAATGTTGTGTAACAACGCCGAACGTAGGAAGGTAAATTGAAAACCTGTACTAAGGTAGCCTGTGTGTCCCTAAAAAAAAAGAGAAAAAAAAAAAAAAAATACCATGACAAGGAACTCCAGCATGTCCATTAATAAATCTTCTCATTTTGTAGGTTTTTGAAGATAGGGGAAATTGCAGAGCTACATGGATAACATGTTTAGTTTCATTCCATTCTCCCTCCATCCACTCCATCTAATCCATGCCAACCATGTACCTACCACTCATATCCATCGTCAGGCCTCAAAAATTAGTTTTTAATCATTTTTTGTATGCTACAAGATGTCCTATAGCTGCTACAGGAAGATCCTATAGCACTATAGGATGTCCTGAAATGCTACAGGAAAGGGGACCCAATAAGAAAATCATCCTGCATGCCTATTCTAGGGTGATTAGAATACCTACAATTCATAAAACCATTCACATATCACCTATGCATTCCTAATTCAAATCACCATACCCATACCTAGCTCTATCTCATTCAAAAAAAAGAAACAGAGGAAAATGTCAAAAAAAATATAATAACAAAAGGGAGGAATGTACTCCATTGCCACAACCCTTCACCACTCCATTAGAGCTCTACCATCATCCTACTATTGGAAATAATACTGAGAGTGGGGGTGAATCAATATTAGTCAAATCAATAACTTTTTCATTTCATACTCTGGTTCCTATATGCTACTTCAATGAAGGCCACTCGCGTGTACACACAACTGTATTTAAGGCAACCAGCGTATATCCAGTAAACTTATGATTCAGTTAATTCATCATATGTTGATTTTTAGTTAGTGTAGAAGTGCTTCATTAACCATATAAACAATAACCATGTGTAGAAATAATAGAACAAATCATCACATATAAGAAACACACATGAACACCAAGATATAAGGTGGAAACTCAATGTGGGTTAAAACCACCTACTGCTGTTGTCTTTGTCTTCTTTTAATAATAAGAAAATTTTGTTTATAATTTTGTATTGGTGCAAACTTATACTAGTACGTAGGCTTCGACCTGCAGAAGGCTACAATATTCTCTCATTCTCTAGCTTCTACTGGAAGGGAGCTACAACCCCCTAGCTCTTGTACTAGTCAATATGTTTACTAGTATGTAGGCGTCGGCCTACAGAAGGCTACAACCTTCTCTCTTCTTCCAGGGACCTCATTTCATAAATTTTCATACTAGATACTCTTGGAACACAACACCATAATCTGAAGGCCACGTTGTTAAGTGATAACAGGTGCTTTTTAAACTCCTAATTATCTTCACATTAATTATCAATCCAGGCAAGTCTTTCTATTTCAAGAGTGTACACAGTATGTGGCTTCTATTTAATTCAGAGAGTAATGTCTTATGAATTGCAGTATAGATACTTCTAATACAAGAGTAAACGGATGCAACAAATAAATTCTAATTGCAATTAAAAGAAAGTCCAATCCTTTAAGGAACTCAAATCCTGCAGTAATCTAAGTAACAACAATGCAATCTATGTAACAACGCTATCAGTTAGGAGTGCAGAAATAATAACTATTCCCTTAGAGATTGATAGAAATTAAATCATGTTCATTTGAATGTAAAATAACGATGGCATCAATTTGAGAGTTCTTAACAACAATAGTTATAGCTCATTACAGTTGATTACACTGAGTAAGAGATATCAATGAAACTCAATCTGAAATGAAAGGAAACTAATCAGGAAACAATTCTGTAAATTAAATATAAAATAGAGTTATTCTATCATGCAAAGAACTAATGAACAAAAAAGTGATAAAAGAACATAAGGCAATAATATGATCACACTAGCACACTTGCGATAATTTAAATCATATAACACAGATGAAGAAGTGAGTTCGATCGAAAGTCAAGCCCTAGCTGCCAACGTACACTACTTAGTTACTTCAGAGAATGGAAAGGAACAACAACTCTTTTATTTATTAATCATCAAACTGTGAAATCATTACAATGTATTTGCATTATACAGAAAAAGTCTGTAATTGAGAATTACAATGGTAATACAACAGTCCTCCTTTCTGCTTATAATTGTTGCCTTTTATAATGCGAAAGGGGTAAAAGATAAAATGGTAAAAGCGATCCCTCAAGATCTCGCAATCTTGAGGGATTCGCACACTTTTCTGTCCTCGGACATCCTTTTCCATCTCTAGTTGATCTTTCTGATTCATCTTGGCTTCCTCTGTAACTGTCGCATTCTTTCTTCAGCCTGCTGCCTTTCTGTTGTTCCTTAGTTAGGGAACATGAGTTGTTCCATTTTTTCCTTTTTTGCATAAAGAGAGATAATTATTAGCTAAATCATTATTGTGGATCATTCCTTCATTCTTACCCTAATTCTATGATAAATTGACATATTAGGATATAGAAGGGCTAGAAATAAAGGAAAAGGATAATAAAATAAATAACATATGCATACGTTTTCCATGACCCAACATACTCCTCTTCTTACCCTTTTTCATGTCCTCATGAACAGAAAATAATTTGTGTGCAAGGCAGTCAAGGAATAAGTTGGAGAAGGGTTATCGTATAATATCTAAAACCATGATTTTTAGCTAAGAGCTCAAGGATAGGCCATGTTTGCCCTTCAGGTAATTCATATATATCCTTGTAGCCTTCGGCTGGATACCAAACAATAGGATTGCAGAACTTACAGCCTAGCCAGTATGGACTCTCCCTTAAGATTGGATTGTTGTAAGTGACAAATCATTCTGCAACAAGCTTGAAATTTTTGTAATTGAATGGTTCCCTATTCTATACATTTCTGGAGGAAACTATCCATCTAAGTTTGGTTGCAGTTAATGAGCTCTCCTGAATAGAGAGGAAGTACTCAACTACCTTTTGCACAATTTCCTTTTGAATTGGCCCCAAAATTTTGATGACTCCTTCTTTTGTCATGAGACTTTTGTGACTGGCCAGCATCTACAAAGGGTTTTTAGTTTCTCCTTTGACCTAGAGATCTTAGCCATGTTCTTTCCTTTGGAATACATTATGAGCCTTAAACCACTTTAATTGATTAACAACAAATGAAATGAAAGCTTGAAATTGTACATCCCCTACAAAGGGGTTGGGATTCTTCTCTAATTCTTCCTCTAACACAAAATTTTGTAAATAAAATTCACAAAGCAACCTCTGGACCTTTACTCCATGTTGTTTACAACAGTTTATGAAATCTTCCATCATTTTTAGCTCTATTGGTCTCCAAGCTTTAACAACTTTGATCTTCAACTGTAAATACCTTTCCAGCAAAAATAGAGCGTAATTGTTAGCAGGAGATCTACATGCTAATACATCAGTGTATAATGAGCAAATAGTATCCTATTGGCCCCTGACATTTTTTAATCTGAGCTTCATTTTCTCAGTCCTCTTTTCTACCTTTCTGTATTTATCAAATGGCTCACTTTTTGAGATGTTCATATCCCGAACCTGCTTTTGTAGTTCCTGATATTTCTGCTGTGGGACAGTTTTTAGTTCAAGGTGTTCTATGGTAAGCCTAGCTTGTGGCATATTTTCTTGAAGATTTGCTACGCTAGGGTCACTGTTTGTCATATTTTCTTCAACTTGAATATCTGTTTGCGTATTCTTGCTGTGAGAGTGGATTTTTATTGTCTGCGTGTCCTTATCATTGGGACTGAATGCTTATAGTCTGTATACTTTTATTATGGACAGTCCGTCTTTCTGTCTGGGTGGCCGCATTGTCAGAGGGTACCACTTCCATTTGAACATCTAGGTTACGAGAATGTACACTCTATGTTTGGGAAGCTACTTCTGCAATAGTTGCATGCTATTCCTTATCCATTTAAGTGATTATGGGCTCAGTTTGAGTCCCAGTAACCTTTGTATCATGAATTCAATTTGAATTGCTGTATCTATTATTTCTGGGGTTCTGCCTGAAACTTTCCCCCTTGTTAATGTCCTTATCTTTTTCCTGAGTCTTTTTGCTAATTTTTGTAGCCTCTGCTATTCCTTTCGGAGCCTTTTAATTTTTATTTTCTTCTCTTTGGAAGGAAAAACTATTCCACTAATCCTTTCTGCTCTTAGCGAGCTCGGTTGCTCATCGGGGTTTTGTTCTACAAGAGTTGTTTCCTTACCATGACTTGTTCCTATTTCTCCTGTCTATCCCATATCCTGTGTATTTAAACCGACTTGACTGGGTTCTCCTAGGGGTGTATTACTAGTTTGGCTTGCCTCTTCCTGAGTGACTTCTGCCCCTATTTCTTATTCATCGATTACATTTTCTGAAATGCTCTTATTGTGGGCAGAGTTTTCTTCCAATTGTTTTGCTTCAACATTAAAGTTGAGTAGGCTTTCGGGCTATATAAATTCATTCATATTGGCCAAAATCTGGGCCAATTCAATACCAAATAAGTCTCACGGGGGACTTGTGTTGGGTGTTAAGGGGAGTTCTATTTCATTCCTCTCCTCATCACTAGAGTGCTTTGTTTCCTCCTTAAGTTCTGACTCCTGGTCATCTCGACCTTCCAGCTATAAATGTTGCTCATTTTCTGGACTATATAGTTCTATGGGTTGGCTGCTGCTACCGTGGGGATTTTCAGATGTTCCCAGGCTTGTCTTTAATCTGGAAGAGTGTCTACATTTTTGTGGAATGTTTGATGTGCTCGTAGTCTTTTTTATTTTTGGAGCAGGTAAAGCTAACCCCCCTTCTATGGTAAATACTAGTTCTTCCCAACTAGTTTGCTACTGGGAAAGGCTATAGCTTACTATCAGTCTAATTAAGCAATGATGGCTCACGACAGTTCCTATATGCTAGGATTTTTTTATGATTTGAGCAGTGTCATGCAATAAGAAATTCAAATATGCAGGCAAGTCTACAGAACATTTCTGTTTTATAGCTTCTAATAATTTAAGATGACATGGTCTTACCACATATTTTCTTCTGTCACATGTGATATAGCTCTGAACGATTCTGACTGGCTCTATCCATGGTTCTCCAAGGGATGAAGGTTGAACTCCTTTTCCTTTGACAATCAGGTCATGTTCATCCCGAAAGACTGCAATAGCGTCTTGTAACCTCAATATTTTATGAGTCCATATGGGTCTAACTGCTGGTAATACAAACACTTCAGCTATTACTGCATCTGTCACTATAATTTTCCTTCCTCTTATCGTAGAATGTTCATTCTGTAAATTCTATAAGAATTCGATATCAATGGCTTCATTGGGTTGCTGCAGTCATGTGAAGTATGCAACCCATCCGGCTCGGACTAGAATTTCTTTGGCGACATTGGAAACAGCTAGTATCAACGGCTCCCTGCGCACTGTTCTTCCTCCCATTTTTCCTAAATTCTTCACACTGTTAGCTTAACATAGGTAACACAACAATAAACGAAGCCAGAAATGGAACAAGAAGTTGTTAATATCGGATGAAACTTTTCAGCATAGATACCGTTAAAGACTTGCTATTATGGAATGTCATATAGTCCGGTATAACCAAATAAGGGACTAACACGCATGCATTAGTGCTTTGGGAGTCACCGTCACCCCCCTTAAAATGATAGGTCACCTTCGACCGGTTAAATGAAGGAATGACATACTTGGCGGCGATGTACAGAAGTGGTAAAAATGGCAAGGTATACATATTTATGATAGGATCACAAAAAATATCAGGGTACTGAAATCGACGCAAAAAACAAAAATTATAAATAAATTTGGAGATGCTGTGGAGTGATTTGAAAAGGGATAAAGGACATCTGAGGTGGAAAAGATGCTTTGCGGTCATTATTTCACTTAAACCACTATGATTGACTTCTTAAAAGATATCTCATGCATAAAGGTTCAAAAATGAATTAGGAACATAATCTCTTTGTAATAAAGAAAAAGAATAAGAAAAGGGAGTTATAATCACTATTGATGTTGAAAATATGACTCAAATACCATCGATAGAGATTTTGTTGCCCATAGGTGTTTATAACCTTGATAGAGTTTCTTTTTCACCCTGTCACACGGAATGAGTCGATCTTGCGGACAAGATAGACCTTCCTAGAATCTACCGATATCTAGTGACAAGCAAGCCAATCAAAAACTATCTTTCTCTAAATATGCATTTATAAATAAAGGAAAACAAGTGTTTAGGCCTACCTTGGGTCCAATGAGAGTTTGTGGAAGCCTCGCTCCTTTGATCCAAATGAGCTCCCTCGTTGCGAATCTGCAAACACAAACAAACAAACAAATTAAATAGCACCTAAAAAGCCAATATCATAACACATACTTAACATGATGATCAAAGAATTCATGAAACAAATGACATAGGACAATTTGTTGAGAAAAATGAATCTGATTGTATTAATTCAAATCAAAGAATAACTTTACGACTTGTGCCTTGATCCTATACAAGCTCCTCCCAGGGTCCAACAAGAAGTCTCCTCTACTTTGACAAGTTTCACTCTCTTCCCGATGAAGCCAAAAAGGTATGTGATCTCTCCTCTCAAGCTTAACTAGGAAGTCTCAATTCCACCAGCATTTACCCTAAAAAATGTTCAGCTTCTAACCTCCCTAGCAACCAACCCAATGCCTTAATTTATAGTGCAATGGAGGGAAGTTACTAGGTCCTCCTACAAAGGGATAAAGCCCTCCTTCAAAGGGATAGCTCCTCTCATTAAGGGATTATCTCCTTCTCTTTTGGGATGCATGAACCACCTAAGAGCGACCAATCCACGTCAAAATTCCTTCTAGAATCATCTAGAATTAACCCAAAGTGAGTTTTTTAGAATAAACTTGCGCCTTTTTGACTTTCACAGGGGTCCGCACCCACTCCTTTAGGGACAGAGCGGGCAGGTCCACAGTTTTTGTGAACAGGGAGTGCGGGATCGCAATCAATAGTGAGAGAAAGTGTGGAACCAGAGCTTTGTTGATTTTCAGTGTCTTTCTCTCATTTTCAAAGCTTGACTTGAAGAGCAGAGGTTTGAGAATTGCTTAGGAGGACAGTACAAGTGATGATAGACCCATACTGACTGCAAATAATCATGGTGACGATATTTTTGTGTAACAAATTGCCCCCTAAAGTGTGAAGTCTGTAGTAGATGAGGATTTCATTTATCATTTAGGAAGAGTGAAGCACTTTATCATTTCGAGGATCATCTTATGGAGAGCCTGGTCGGAACCTGTAAAAACATTCAATGCAAGATATATATATGATATCATATCATCGCTGAGGTAGGCATTCCCATACTCAGATCAAAACTGACTTAGAAAACTAACTACTGCTCTGAAATAGGAATGATCTTGTAATACATCACAAGTATAGACTCATGTGGACATAGTATGGACGCAGCCATCTGTTTATGAATAGTCCGTTATATAATGAATACAAAATTCCTCGTAGCCTGGATTGCGGAAACTAGATCCAGGGTCTTCATTTCTACTTCCCGAAACAGTACGATTCTATCCATGCAAATGAATGTGTTGAAGTCGAACATGGTAGAAACCACTTGATTACCAGTCAATGATGTAAACTGTTAACAAGTGTGAGAGAAACCACCAGTGATGTCAATGGCTCTCAAAGTACCCAGTACAATCCATGAGATATGAATAGATGTGTTTATGTCAAACATGTCACAGAATCCTTTGATCGAAGGTCAATGATGCAACCTATCGTCAAAGGCGAGAAACCTGCCATTGAGGCATGCAGATCCCAAGGTACTGACGATTTCTAGATAATCTCTCTAGATAATGAGCTGAAGTCGATAGAAAGCGATCCGTCACAGGCAAGCCCACAACACGAAATCATAGATCAAGTTGAAGAAATTTAGCAGCAAGGACTGACTCAGGGATGGTCAAGATGGATGACAGATATTTTGCAGATGAATGGCTTTATTGACAGTGACCTCTTGAACACATAATGACACAACAGATGGTTTGGTGACAATTGACCCAAAGTTAATACTGAGAAACCGGCTGAAGACTTTCAATGTGGTTTGATCAACTGTTAGGCAAAGGATTTCCCAACCCAGGTGAATAAAAATGTCGTGTTCAAGAGTGGTTACAAAGTATGACAAACAGGCTCATTTTTCTCTCTTTTCCCCCACCATTTCTGGCAAGTACCTCTTTATTTTTGACAAGCTTGAGGAGGATAACATTTGCTTGATTATAAGCTCATCCTTCAGATGAGTCCAACTTAGTTTAAATTTGAACCCTAAGAAGGAGTGGTTCGTTCCTGTTTGTAATTGAAAAGGTCCTTTACTGTGGAATTTTAACGAGTCTAGTATAGGAGAAACTCAGCATTTTTCAATTTTAGAGTGTCTGAAAAAACTTAAGAAAACTCTAGGGTTGACCTTTTTAGTAAATTTCTGTCTCCCAAGCCTGAAAAAGTATAAAATAATACTTGAGAGAACCGCTTGATCATTACGACCAAGGAGTACTTTTCGTAATTAGTGCCCCTGATCTGAAAAAGTAAAAAAGTGATCAATGACACGTCGTTTTAAAACCAATATCGAATTTGAAATGACAAAAATCCGGCAATCTTTTCATGTTTTTACAGTAAAAAAAAGAGTTGTAAGTGGACCATCTTTTTAGTTCCATTTTAACGAGTTTAAAAAGAAAAACTAGGTGATCTTTTCATGTTTTAGGAGTCAAAAAAGAGCTTAAAGGTGACTCTAAATGTTTTTTCATCGAAAGTGATTGATTTCGCTTGAGCAATCCGTTATCCTGAACAAAATTTGCAAACATTGCTCATACTTGTTTGAGATGGATAAAAATGTTGCGAAAATTACCTTTCTAAAGTGAAACATAAACAAATTTACAATTTATTTATTCAAAAAACTTATCAAAAGGGCTTTCGTCAATTCATTTTTACCATTTAAGATTTGGGTGAGAAAATAGTGTTTTTGTTTAGAAACTTCCCGTGAAGATTGCGGAAAATCCATTCGTCGGAATTGAACACCGTCTCCTCCAGGTAATCCACATCATCATACTCTTCAATTTTAACCATTTCAATTTGTGTTTTAGGGTTTTATTTCATTTTTTTAGAGGGTTTTTAGGCTAGAAACCCCGGCGCGGGGGCTCGTAAGCATAACACTGGCAGTCCACGGACCCTGACTTTTTCTCAATGGGGAAAAAGTTAGGGGTCCGCAACTTCCATGAAGGCAAGGTGCGGACCCCGCAGCAAGGTTTTTTAACCCAAAAATTCTCAAAATTGACCCAAACAAATTAATTTCTTGCATTCTAATTTGCCTTTTCGTTGGATGCAGAGTGTACATCATGCTTGATTGGCGAGAACGGGAGCATGAGGACGTGGATCCTGCCGCGTTGAATCACCAACCTTCGATCGATGCATTGAAGGCATGTAGCTTGTACAAATTCTGGGCCATACCTGGCATGAGGGCCCAGGTGGATTTCTTACAATGGCTGGTAGACAGGTGGAGCATACAAGACCAGTGCTTCTTCATTGGTGGCCACCAGCTTGAAATTGAGCCGGCAGATATATACTTTTTGACCGGTTTGCCTAAGAGAGGTGAAGACTTGACTCTATTCGGGACTAGGCCAAGTGGCCAGTCTGTTGATAGCCTCCGGCTAGAGTTCTGCAACAGCCAGGCTAGAGACAAAGGGATAGACATTAAAACCATATCCCATCCTGAACTCATGGTGATTGCATTTACTGTTACCAGACTTTGCGGGAGTGCTGCACTACATATTGCCACCAGATCCCAGATGTGGATGGCAGTTGACTGCTTTCGAGGCACCATATTCAACTGGTGCGATGCTGTGTTGGCTAATGTAAAAGGCCAACTAACCAGAGCCAAGAACGGACAACTGAAGACCTTTCGTTATGGGGCTTTGGTTGTGAACTTTGGTCTGGAGAGGTCCCAATGTTGGTCTCGCAGCACCTTACTGTTGGAGCTGGGCTTCCTCGAGAGCCCAAACTGATGCGTTGGGTCGCAGTTATGGCCGGTCATCCGGATGAGGGGACAGAGGTCGTTCGATTCAAACCTGAGTATTTCCACTGGTTGGAAAACTAGGTTTCTGCTATTCAAGACTTCCCTTACGCTAGGGTAGATTTTCGCGGTGACCCAGACATGGCTCTTCCACCAGGAGAGCAATGGGATGATTCAAGTAAAATCATTTTCAACATTTTCCTATTTTAAATTTTTTTTGTTTTTTATATCGTCCCAAAACTAATAGTAAAAGTTTCAATGCAGATGTGGATCCACAACGACTAGCCGCTCTCTGACCTTACGAGAGCAAACAACCAGCTGCAGCGGCGCCAACCCCACAGGATGAATCAACAGAGACCTTGGCCGAGTTGGAGAGTCATCTAGAGCGCTTGACAGGGGACATTCCAGAGACCGGCATAGATGACATTCCTCGTCGACTACAGCGCTATGTGATTGGGGTCCCAGGACCTTTTAGGAGGTTCCTTTGTAAGGTGGCCCGTACAGTGGTTTCTTATCGAGATCATCACCAGTGATAGGATGATCGCCTATTGTAGACACATATGACATTTTTTCTTCTTGTACTTATCACTTTTGCCAATCATAATGTGTTTTTCAACCTATGATCGAGGACGATGTATATTTTGACACACTTCTATATATATATCACTATTACTGGCTTATCTTGTAAATCATGTTATGGAATGCTTTTAAATTTACATGTATGATTATTGCAAATGTCTACTTAACATTCGAGAAGCAATTGCATCTGCTAATGTATTTAAAGATCTTGGAATATGCTGATATTCAATATAATCAAATTCACGTTCTAAGAGATGCACTCTCAAAAATAATCTCAATTGTTGGAAATACTGAGGCGGGGGTGAATCAGTATTTCTTCTTCCCACTATTGTTTTACCAGTTAAAACATATATATTCAGAACACAAGATGAACAACAAGAATAAATTCTTTTATTAATATAAACTATGCAATAAAATAGATAAAATATATAGATTCTCACAAACAGTTGCCAAGCTCCAACTTGGACTTTGGTGAGGCTCCAACCTCCAGAGCACCAACTCTGTTTTGCCAAGACACAAATCTTGGACTTAGGAGCACCAACTCCCAAGGACTTCAATCATGTTCAATTCTGAGGCTTCAATCCCAAGGACTCCAATCCTTCTTGCTTCTGAGGCACTGACCCCAAGGACTCCAATCCGGATTACTTCTGAGGCACCTACCCCAAGGGCTCCTATCCTTCTTACTTTTGAGGCACCAGCCCCAAGGACTCCAATCCTGCTTACTTCTTCTCTTAGAACTCTTTTCTACTGAGTTTTGTTTATTTACAGCTTCACTGTAGTCTCCAAACTACAGTATCAATGACAACCAGTCTTCTCTTGAAGTACTCTTCCCAATTCTTCATACTGCCCACACAGAGTGTCCAATACCCTTCATGACTTTTGATAATGTCTACTGTTAGCTGAACTAAGCTCTGCATAAAGAACAACTTCTTGTTCAAGCTTATGATCTCAGCTGGCTACTTCTCCCCTTCAACTATCTGCTGTCTTGTTAGCCCTGCTGCCCTCTTTCTGTTCTGCTGCATCCTCTTGCTGCCTCTGTCTCCTCTAGCTTATTTTCCATAGCTTTCAACAGCCTTCAACAACATTCACTGCTGCTGCTTCTACTATCTCACACTCTGGTTCTTCGCAATACCAACATCCTCAACAGTCCTCTGTTTTTGCTGCTTTTATGCGTTCCCGTGCCTCTGTCCATTCATTTCCTCTTACTCGCTAGCTCTTTGGATTCCTTTCTCCGCAGTCTCTTCGGCTTCCTCAACGCTCGCTTATTCTCTCAGTTATCCCCTCGCTTGCTTGCTTCTTCGACTTCCTGATCTTCAGTTTCCTCTGTCTATCCAAGTGTTCCAATATTCACAGGACACATACAAGAGGAAGAGAGGCCACATACACAGAGAATACTTATTACAAGTTAAACCTGTAACAACGCTCCTTTTATCCATAATTATTTGACATACACAGGGCTTTACAATGTTTACGGAGGCTTTCATTTGGAGAGACTATACCATCAGGGCGAGCCCACATGTCACATTACCACCGGCATCATTGGCCCTTCAAACCACGCGTAAGGAAAATATGTAAATACACAGGAAATATGAGTGAAACAGTCGAAAGTTATTAAAGAGTCGGACTTCAATTTTAATTCACCCGCATTTAAACTATATCGGGTCCACAACATTCATCGCAATCGGTGCTCGCAACGTATCGGCAGTCGCCAATGGCCAATGGGTGATGGACGCGATAAGACATTAAGCCAAATCGCAATATAGCATCAGGTCCACTCTTACAATTGCAATCGACAGATTTGCATATAACATAGCCAATTTCCTGATACCCGGACGCGATATTATTTTAAATTGTTTTAATAACTCCGTCGGGTCCATACCTCTATCGCAATCAATTCTTTTGGTCGGACAACCTTCCATGTAGCATTGCGATGGGCGGATTTGATAATAGATTCAACCATAACACAATCCCGCATCGGGTCTGCGTACATATCGCAATCGGCTTTTTGTGGTTGATAGCCCCTTATACATCGCGATTACCGCAGATGTGATATAGCATTCAATCAAACTGTGATATGCCATCGGGTCCGCGTATATTATCGCAATCGGAGGTAGGGCCTTTACCGCTCCCGATACATGCTCCCGACGTGATGGACGCGCTATTAAATTGCAACGTATTGCAATGGTCCCATGGGTCCGCGCATATTAACTTTGTTTATATGCTCCACTGTTTTAACTTTGTTTTTATGCTTCTCCGCTTATGTTGCTTCAATAGATGTTCATGTATATATATATGGGTTTTCCTCCGATAGCTCTCGATAGCTGTGTTTGTTGCGTCCCATGGCTCTGTTTGTTCCTCTATTTGGCGCATATATATATATATATATATATATATATATATATATATATATATATATATATATATATATATATGGCTCCTCTTGCAGCTCCTCTAACTCTGTTCGCATATATATATATATATTATATATGTGTGTGGCTCCTCTTGTAGCTCTGTCTTCTCCTCTTGTCTCTATCTACTCCTCTGGCTTGGTAGTGTCTTCGAAAGACCTCCTTGCATATATGAATGCCTCTCTTGCTCCAATATCCTATTATGTGCTTTCATATGCCTCCTTAGGTAGCTTCTCTTTACTTATGGCTTGGCTATCCTGATGGCCTTGCTCCTGTCTCTTCATGAATCTGCTCTGCATCCCCTTGGCTTCATGTCATCCTTTAGTATCCAGAATATTGCCATTTGACATCAATGACAACCTAGGTCAACAATCTCCCCCTTTGTTATTGATGGCAATATTCTTCTTCTCTCCCCCTTTGACATCAATGGCAAAGGAGTGCTCTGGGACTCCCCCTATCAAACTGATTTTGTTCTTCATGAATGGTAGATCTTCATGGGTTTGTGACTCCCCCTATCATAGTGCTCATCTTCTGTTTACTCAAGATAGAAGGATCAATTTGCACATTATTCCCTCTTCATGTCTCAGAACTGCTTTATCATGGCTTCAACAATGCTTAAGGATGCTCTACTTTAACTCTTTTATTCATATTGCAAATGGCCATACACCAAGTGTCTAAGTCCAGGCTTTCATGCTTCAATCCATATTACTGTCTCCACAAGTAACATTGAGAGACCTTCATAGTCCAAATCAGGAGAGACTGCCGCTGAGATTGTCTTTCTTGCTGTCTTTCTTCAGATCTGAGTTTATTTGTGTCTTTGTGCTTCTTCTTAACTCACTGCCATCCTTTCCTTGTGTTCTTGTACATATCTCAGCTAGTTATTTCGTCTTAGCAGATTTAGATATCTAATCTGTGGCTGTCTTTTAAATACAATTGATGATCTGCATCTTTTTTCAATGCTTTAGTTTTGATATAGGCTGCCAGCTGCTCTTACTTCAAACTCTATTCCAGATGTATCTGTTTGTTTGAAGACTACCTCTATTAGTGTCCAGAATTTATCTGTTCTGACATTAAATTCCTGAGTTAAGACATAAACCTCTGTGATAACAGCACCATGTTTGTTTTCCCTATTTCTTTAACAACAGTCCAAAGAATGGTTACAGGATCATATGCTTCAATGGAGTTCTCCTGAGACATTATAGGCTCCCCCTAACTGTAAGCATCATCTCTTTTGGTAGAATCTTCTCACAAAATGCTTAGATTGGCTGGAGAGCTCAAGGGAATTTCGTACTGTATTTCCTTCCTTCTCCATACTTGTGTAATTTTCTTCTTTTGCATGGTTCTAGCTTGTGTAAGAGCCCATGTTATGTTACAATCGCGTGCCATATGACCGATGTTATGACACTTGAAGCATTCTACATTGTTCATGAATAAGAATTCATGATTTCTTCCTGCAAAGTTGTTTCTTGGAGGTTGTCGGAGACTATAACATTTATCTCTATGAGATGGATGGGAATGATAACATCTATCTTTATAATATGCTTTACAGTCTTTTGCCATATGACCAAAGTTTGAACAGGAATAACAATAACCAAAAAATGAACTTTGGTACCTGGGAGATGGAGGTTTCCTTGATGTATTTCTGAAGCCTTTCTGCCTTGAGATCCTTTGATGATAACCATTGCCTCTCGCCTCTTTGTCATCATCTACATTTCTTCTTGGAGCTGGTTTTCTTCTTGGAGCAGGATTTGTTCTATTGTAGCCTTGATTTTTCTCCTTGCCTTTGCTGGAACTAGGAGCATCACCATTTCTTTCTGGCTTCTTCACATCTCTTTTGTTTAAAGCATTTTCATTCTTGCTTGAGGATTCACCTGCATACCCGAGGCCTGATTTATCAGATGGACATCTATGATAGCTGAGCATGTCATCCAAGGCTTGAGAACTCTTCAAGATTTTGTTCATCCCTTCAACCTTTCTTCTGAGGAGGACAATGTCTTCTTCCAATCTTTCACACTCATTATTCTTCTTTGCAAGTTGTTCCTCAGTTTCTTCCTTGCTATGAGTAGCTTCAGCTGCTACTATTTTAAGGGAGATGATATCTGACTTCATTTTGAAGAATTCTTCATTCTTTGCTTGACTTCTCTCCATTCTCTTCTCAGCTCCTTGTGCCTGTTTCCTGGCTTCTTGTAATTGAGACTTAAGGGAGGAGACATCTACCTTGTACTGACCAATCTCTTCTTCAAGTTTTTTCACACTCTTGTGCCTTTGTTCAAGTTAACTTCACAAGGTATTTTCCTGCTTCTTTGCTTTATTCAATTGATTTGTCATGGATATGACTTCTTCATGATGCTTCCTTTTGCATTGATGAAATTCCTTCTTAAGCTTGGCAAGCTCTTCATCCCTTTCTTGTACTTGAAGCTTGATGAGGTCGACTTTCTTTCTTGTTTGATCTTGGTCACCAACTGGAGCTATCTTCTTAAGTGCCTCATTTTCCTTTTTCAAATTGTTAATCTCTTCCATGGCAGTCATAAGTTGAGTGAGGAGTTCTTCTACAAAGTCTTTTTCATTCTCTTCATCTTCTAGGTCTGCTTCAGCCTTGATGTCATCATTCTCATTTTCAGCTTCTATGATGGGTTCTGGATTTCTTTCTAGATTTCCATCATCTTCTTGACTGATGGTCAATGCTCCTTTTGAGTGAAGATCATGAAGTTTGTTCCATATGCCCTTTGTTGATGAACCTTTTCCTAGATTGTTCTTTATAGAATTAGGGAGCCCATTCAAGATTGCCTTTACTGCTTTTGCATTGTACTCCTTGGATTCTCTATCCATCCTGCTATCATCAATCACTGATTTCCAAACTTCAATACCTTGAGTCTATAAGAAATAACTCATTCTTGCTTCCCATATATTAAAGTTCCCATTGAGCCTTGGAGCCTCATCAAATTGATTGTCTTCTATTTTAGTAGTAGAGGGAGACACATCCTTAGGAGGATTGGAGACTTTCTTCCTTGACCTCACCATTTGTGTTCTAAATGTCGACCTTCCAGCTGTTAAGCTTTGAATGAAGGTACCGGCTCTGATACCAATTGTTGGAAATACTAAGAAGGGGGGTGAATCAGTATTTCTTTTTCCCACTATTGTTTTACCAGTTAAAACATATATATTCAGAACACAAGATGAACAGCAAGAATAAATGATTTTATTAATATAAACTATGTAGTAAAATAGATACAATATATAGATTGTCACAAACAGTTGCCAAGCTCCAACTTGGACTTTGGTGAGGCTCCAACCTCCAGAGCACCAACTCTGTTTTTCCAAGACACCAATCTTGGACTTAGGAGCACCAACTCCCAAGGACTTCAATCTTGTTTAGTTCTGAGGCTTCAACCCCAAGGACTCCAATCCTTCTTGCTTTTGAGGCACTGACCCCAAGGACTCCAATCCTACTTACTTCTAAGGCACCAACCCCAAGGACTCCTATCCTTCTTGCTTTTGAGGCACCAGCCCCAAGGACTCCAATCCTGCTTACTTCTTCTCTTAGAACTCTTTTCTGCTGAGTTCTGTCTATTTACAGCTTCACCGTAGTCTCCAAACTACAGTATCAATGACAACCAGTCTTCTCTTGAAGTAGTCTTCCCAATTCTTCATACGTACCACATAGAGTGTCCAGTACCCTTCATGACTTCTAATAATGTCTTCATGCAGCTTTAGTCAGTCTACTATTAGCTAAACTAAGCTCTACATAAATAACAACTTCTTGTTTAAGCTTATGAACTCAGCTGGCTGCTTCTCCCCTTCGACTATTTGCTATCTTGTTAGCCCTATTGCCCTCTTTCTGTTCTGCTGCATCCTCTCGCTGCCTCTGTCTCCTCTAGCTTATTTTCCACAGCATTCCACAGCCTTCAACAACATTCACTGCTGCTGCTTCTGCTATCTCACACTCTGGTTCTTCACAATACCAATAGCCTCAATAGTCCTCTGTTTTTTCTGCTTTTATGCATTCCCATGCCTCTGTCCATTCATTTCCTCTTACTCGCTGGCTCTTTGGCTTCCTTTCTCCACAGGCTCTTCGGCTTCCTCAAGGCTCACTTATTCTCTCAGTTACCTCCTCGCTTGCTTTCTTCTTCAGCTTCCCGAACTTTAGTTTCCTCTGTCTATCCAAGTGTTCCAATATTCACAGGACACATACAAGAGGAAGAGAGGTCACATACATAGAGAATACTTATTACAAGTTAAACCTATAACAACGCTCCTTTTATCCATAATTATTTGACATACACAAGGCTTTACAATGTTTACGGAGGCTTTCATTCGAAGAGACTATACCATCAGGGCGAGCCCACATGTCACATTACCACCGACATCGTTGGCCCTTCAAACCTCGTGCAAGGCAAATATGTAAATACACAGGAAATATGAGTGAAATAGTCGAAACTTATTAAAGAGCCGGACTTCAATTTTAATTCACCCGCATTTAAACTGTATCGGGTCCGCATCATTCATCACAATCGGCACTCACAACATATCGGTAGTCACCAATGGCCGATGGCCGATGGACGTGATAAGACATTAAGCCAAATTGCAATATAGCATCAGGTCCACTCTTACAATCGCAATCGGCAGATTTGCATATAACATAGCCAATTCCCCGATACCCGGACGCGATATTATTTTAAATTGTTTTAATAACTCCGTCGGGTCCATACCCTTATCGCAATCGGTGCTTCTGGTCAGACAACCTTCCATGTAGCATTGCGATTGGTGGATGCGATAATAGATTCAACCATAACACAATCCTGCATCAGGTCCGCGTACATATCGCAATCGGCTTTTTGTGGTTGACAGACCCTTATACATCACGATTACGTGGATGCGATATAGCATTCAATCAAACTGTGATATGCCATTGGGTCCACATATATTATCGCAATCGGAGGCAGGGTCTTTACTGCTCCCGATACATCCTCCCGACGCGATGGACGTGATATTAAATTGTAACGTACTGCAATGGTCCCATGGGTCCGCGCATATTAACTTTGTTTATATGCTCCGCTGTTTTAACTTTGTTTTTATGCTTCTCCACTTATGTTGCTCCAATAACTGTTCATGTATATATATGGGTTTTTCCTCTGATAGCTCCCGATAGTATTATCTGTGGATATATGGCTCCTGATAGCTCCCAATAGCTGTGTTTGTTGCGTCCCATGGCTCTGTTTGTTCCTCTATTTGGCGCATATCTATATCTATATATATATATATATATATAAAGATAGATATATATACATACATATATATATATATATATATATATATATATATATATATATATATATATATATATATATATATATATATATATATATATATATATATATATGTTATATATATATATGGCTCCTCCGTTTTCTCCTCTTGGCTCTGTCTGCTCCTCTTGGTGGCTTTGTCTCCTCCTCGATAACTCTATGTGCTCCTCTTCTGTGGCTCTGTTCTACTCACTTAGTTTGCTCTTGTAGTTCCGCTAATTCTGTTTCCGCATATATATATATATATATATACATATATATACATATATATATATATGGCTCGTCCTGTAGCTCCTCTTGTAGCTCTGTTTGCTCCTCTTGTCTCCATCTGCTCCTCTGACTTGGTAGTGTCTTCCAAAGACCTCCTTGCATATATGAATTCCTCTCTTGCTCCAATATCCTGTTATGTACTTTCATATGCCTCCTTAGGTAGCTCCTCTTTGCTTATGGCTTGGTTATCCTGATGGCCTTGCTCCTGTCTCTTCATGAATCTGCTCTGCATCCCCTTGGCTTCATGTCATCCTTTAGTATCCAGAATATTGCCATTTTCCATCAATGACAACCTAGGTCAACATCAATAACACTGGATTTCTAATGGCATACACTCTATTAAGTTGTAATACAACGAGTTCATAATCTAACCTCACTATCAAACTCCGAATCCCAAATGAAATAGATTCAGATAATAACTCAATCACTGCACTATACTCGGCAACATTGTTCGTCGTTTGACTGAGGCTTACCCCATGCATAGATACCAACTCATCAGAGGGCGAATAGATAACCCAAGCTGCGGAAGAAATGTTCCGTGTATTACGACAAGCACCATCAGCGAAACCAATGTATGTTTGGAGAGGCATTGACATCTGCAATATCAAGAGTAAAACCAAGATAAGCAGGAATAATGATGAAAAACACTCTCTAAGCTAAGCACACTTTTTAAACTAAAACACACCAACTAGAAAGAAAACTATCCTAACTAAAAATCCCCATACCCATTCTTTAAGCATAATACCTCTTCAGGTAAAGACCATTTCTGGGTTTACCTAAAGAGTCCCCATCAAAGTCTACCAATTCATAGGGCCCTTTTGCTAGCATTCGCTTGACAACATAGGGACCATGCCACATAGGAACGAATTTTCCAATGCCTAATTTATCATTAGCTTGATTGTACAATAAGACTAGATCTCCTTCCGAAAAATTTTGAGGGGTCACATTTCGATCATACTGAGCTTTCATATGTTTTGTGTGAGTTTCGATCGCCAATGCAGCATCACGTCGATTCTCGTCTAATTGAGCCAAGTATAACAAATGTTTTTCCTCTTCGGAAGTGGCTGGAAGTAACTCGATGGCCATTTGCAATGACAGGATTTTGCATTCAATGGGTAACACAGCTTCCAGACCATAAACTAGTTGGAAAGGAGTGAACCCTGTTGACGTTTTTACTGAGGTTTGATATGCCCAAAGTGCTAAAAATAGCATGTTATTCCAATTCAACCAATGAATCCCAATGATTTGTCGGATCATGATGATTAAAAATTTGTTGATGGATTCAACCAGACCATTAGCTTGTGGATAATAAGGAGTTGAACTATCGTGATGCATGCCAAGCTGGCATGTAAGTTCGGTCATCATAACGTTTCGAAAATGATGTCCATGATCAGTGATAATCACTTGTGGAACACCAAACCTAGCAATTATATGATTGAACATGAAAATTGCAGCTGTTTTGCTGTCTGCCTCAAATGTAGGCATCGCCTCGGCCCACTTGGTAAAATAATCTACCGCAAGGATGATATACGCATGTCCCCCGGCCGAGTGAGGGTTACATGTAATAAAATCGATACCCCATTTGGAAAAAGGACCAACGGCAATTATAGGGTGGAGAGGAGCAGGTGGAGCACGATTCTTACGATCAAAAATTTGGCAGTTGTGGCATTTTCGGACTGCGTTAATACAATCTTTAAACAAAGATGGCCAGAAGTAGCCAGCGCGCAATATCTTTTGGGTTGTGGCATACCCAGACATATGACCGCCACACGCTCCAGAGTGATAGTCATTTAGAACCCTTTTAGCTTCCTCGTGAGTTAAACAACGTCGAAAAATAGAGTCCGCCCCACGGCGATAAAGAGTATCTCCAATAATTCTGAATTTTTGGGACTGGAATCGTATTTTTCGACGCTCTGACCTTGAAATTTCTGGCCGAAAGGATTGGGTCTGGAGATAAACGATGATATCCCCATACCACGGATCTAAAGTGCTGATTAGAAACAAGGATTTTTCCGTAATGGGCTCCTCCGCTACAGTTTCCGTGTCAGCACGCGGGGAATCACAGATTAACTCTGCAAAAACTAAAGATTTCTTAGACTTAGAGTTTTCAAATTCCAAGTCGAACTCCTGCAGGATCACAATCCATTTGCAGTACTTGCCCCCAACAATTGCTTGGTCAAAATGTAGATCATAGGGTTGCAATTAGAAATTACTGTAGTTTTAGGTAGTAAAATGTAGTGACAAAAACTTTGGATAGCTTGAACAGCTGCCAATGCCAATTTCTCCACATGTGAGTATTTTAGCTCAGTTCAATTTAACGTTCAACTAAGGTAATATATCACATGTTTAGTACCGAATTCATCTTCCTGAACTAAGACCATTCCAATGGTGGAATGAGAGGCGACGAGATACAAAAAGTAGTCCTGGTTGTAGTTGGGAGGATGCAATAACGGTGCATGGGTCAACGCGTGTTTTAGTGCATCAAAAGATTTCTGAGCTATCTCATCCCAATAGAATGGAGTATTCTGTTTCAACAACTGGGTAAAACCCTTTGTAACCTCAGCATAGTTAGGAATGAATCGTCGTAAAAAGTTTGCTTTCCCTTGCAAACTTTGGAGTTGGCGAGGACTCGAAGGAGGAGGCAATTTGACAATAGCTTCAACTTTCGAGGGATCAATGTGAATGCCAGCTTTCGAAACAACAAACCCCAGAAATCGACCCGTTTCTATATAGAAAATGCACTTGTGTGGATTCAACCTAATCCGATAATGCCTAAACTCATAAAGATTGCTCGTAAGTGGATGAGATGATCATCTCGATGTAATGAATGAGCAAGCAAATCATCGAGATAGGGTTTCACAATGTGCTTGATGTCATGAAATGCATAAGACTTGGCCCTTTGAAAAGTTTCCCCGACATTCTTGAGCCCAAAGGGTAATTTTCAATAAGCAAATGTCCCCCATGGACAAATGAAAGCCGTTTTTGGTTGATCGACAGGTAGAATATTGATTTGATTGTATCCGGAAAAACCATCCATGAAGGAGAATATTTCACTGCCGGCACAATCATCAATGATTTGGTTGATATAGGGAATTGGGTAATTGTCCTTTGGACAGGCTCGATTAATGTCCCTATAATCGATACATATTCTTATTGTCCCTTGCTTTCTGTTAACCGGAACAATATTCGATACCCAATCCGTTAACAGAATCGAATAAATGAAACCTGCTTTGAGTAATTTTTCAACTTCTGCTTTAATAGCAGCAGCTTTTCTTGGGTGAATCTGATGCAAATGTTGTCGGATGGGTTTAGCGTCTGGGTAAGTCTTGATTTCATGAACAACAATTGCGGGGTCAATTCCTGGCATTTCCTCATATGACCAGGCAAACACGTCGCGAAATTCTTGAAATAGGGCCTTATATATTTGAATTTCATCTTCTGTACACGAGGCACCTATATGAATGTTTTCAACAATTCCAGGCTTAACCGAAATGTAAATAGGAATAGTTCGAGAGATGTTTCCCAAATTTAACTCTGAATTAGTATTTTTCATTGGATTATGAGGTTCCTTGACATATTCAGTCGTAAAAATTGATGAAAAATCATTTTCAAAACGATCATTCTCGAGTAAGATTGAAGATCTGTGATGGAGATCTTCCCATGGTAAATCATCTACACATAGGATTTCACGAATTTTCTCATCAGAGTGAACAAGTTCGGAAAACGTTGTTAGATCCGAGCTTCATGTGAAAAGTGATTCCTCACGGACCACATTCATTAAGTCAATTTTGGTTGAAGATGGGTCGGTAAATGATTGCACGGCCTCATACGCAATTTCATATGGACTCAAAGGCATAACATCACCAAATGAATCTATCTCAGATTCAGAAGGTATGATACAAGGATCATCATAAATAGTGGTGTCTGACGAAATCATATGAATGGTTGCAAAAGAAGACGATGCGTTGATCAGAGGAAAAGGAAAAGTTCCCAGTAAACCGCATCTTTAACTAGTCCTACTCCAACATCCTTATATGGGATAGTCGTTGTACCGACATGCTGAATGCTTTCAGAAGAGGCTGGGTCGGATGAAAAGTAAGCCAGTTGGTCTATTGTTACGATCTTTCCATTATGAGGAAAATTTATAACCTGAAAGACCGATGAAACGACAACTGTCATAGCGTAAGACTAACTACGACCCAAGAGAAGGTTATAATCTAGAGGGGCATCAACCACCTCCACATCTAGATTAACGGTTTTTCCTTCAACCCCTATAGGTAAATCCTGCAGAATGCCAAAAGGATGAAACCCATGGCCATCAAAGGCCTTTAGAATCATTGGGGATTGATTTAGTGAAGGAGAACCAAGTGATCTCCAACACTGTATTGACATAATACACGTTGAGGCTCCCTCATCAATCACTGTCCTATGAATAGGACTGTTTTTGACTATCACTGGGATCTGGAAAGCCATTTGATGAGGTAAGCACGGTGTACTATTTTCTAGATCGAAAATTATTAGGTACGAGTCTTGAACGTCAACAGCTCCTATAGCCGACAAAAGTAATTTACGCTGTGCTAGACACGATTGTAGCACTTCCAAAGCCGACATTGCTGAGGGTGAAACAGCTAAATCCTCAACAATGTTATAGTTCTGAGCCACTCTCGCATGTGGATTGAAAGCTGACTTTCAAAGTATACCCTTGGCGGGCGGTTTGATTACTAAGTCTGGATTAGGTTTCTCGATCTGTAGTGGATCGGAACCAGGAGCTAAGGTTGATGGGTTAGAATGAGAAGATTCTGCTTCTTTACCATCAATAGGACTTTTACTACCATAATCATGCGATCGAGTAGCAATCCTAACATGGGACATCATCAGTATGGGTTCTTCATTGGCACTCGAGGAAGAACCTATCATCTTACTGTCTTGACATGGAAAAGGATCCTTCAAAACAGCAGGCGTTTGGGAACTTTTGACAATCTTCGCAACCTCTGCACGATGAGGGTAGTCTCTTGTAAAATGCTCTTCATCACAAATGAGACAAGGATAACGAGGTTTGCGTTTCTCATCATTTGATTCCACTTTTTCAGGTTTCTCTTTAGAATTTTAATCTGTTTTATTTTTCTTCTTCCCTTTCTTCTTACCACCAGATTTTGATTTGGCTATAGATGACTCTACAACGTGAATATCGGTGGAAATCTCCATAGAAGAATCTGCTGTCGGGGAATCTAGCAAGGTTATGATAGGAGAAGAATTCTTGGAAGACTTCTTCTTACTTTTGGTGTTAACCGTACCAATCATACCATCAGCGGCGTGAGACCCTGAAGGAGCTGCAGTGATTTGATTTTGCTTAAGAAGATTGGGGATTTTCTCCTGTAACGTACCTGACTGAGTATAAACCAAGTCAAGGTACTGTGCTTGAGCAATTACTTGCTCCTTAGTAATGACTCTGGCCTTAGCTACATCCTCAGTGATCTTTGGCAATAAAGATTTTACAAACCATTCAGCTAAGATCTGATCTGGAATAAAAACCTTCACTAAACGCCATCGACGTCTCCATTCATGAATGTGATCTGAAACGTAAGTGGACGTCGACTGCTTTAATGAAGTTAGTAATTTCGTGCCATTGTCATATCTGATTGGCAACTGAAAATGAGTTAAAAATGAGGTAGCTAACTGACTAAAGTTATAAAAAGTGCCTCGCGGTAATTCAATGTACCACTTGGCTGCAAGACCAATTAGAGTGCGCTGGAAGAGCCTTAGACGGATTGAATCACCTGGAATGGAGTTAGATGCACACCAGAGGTGATAAGTCATTACATGGTTCGACGAGTCCTCTCCTGATTTGCCTTCAAACTTAGGAATATCACTGGGCAACTTATTCGGCATTGGCGGCCAAAACGGAAGATAATTAATGGGATCATTCGTTAGGTGCGACAAGTCAGGCAAGTCCAAAGTTGCGATAAATGGTAACTGACGATTAGGGTCCCTAAAACTCTGGGTCATGAGGCCAGCCCCAGTAGGAGGATATCCAGGATACCTAGGAATAGGAATTGCATTTGGGATATTGTATCCTCCTGGAAAACCAAGATTAACTGGACCATACTGGGGTTGTTGAGGTTGTTGATATGTGTACCCAGGGTATGGTTGATACTAATAGACTAGTTGCTACACAGCAGGACCGAATTGGTACTGTCCCTGGTATGGTTGATAAGTAAATTGTGGTTTACTTGTGACAACCGTACTTGAACCAGGTTGTCCTACAGGCATCTGAACTGAAGTTTGAATTGTGGATCCAGACTGAGGTAAAGATGTCTGAGGAGTAGATATAGGAATAGTAGAAACCGGAGTTGTCGATACTCCAGAAGTAGGTGGGGTAGATTGAACAGATGTTGCAGCAATTGCAGCATCCATTTGAGGCGGAGTACGAGGCATACTAGGCCCAGGCTGAGAAACTACCGAAGGTACAGAAGTTTGAATAGTAGACTGGACAGGTTGCTGGGGTGAACCATAAGCTAAGGGTTGTTCAGTTTGAGATGACAACTGTACATTCGGTTGCAAGACCTGCTTAGTTTGCGATGGATCCCACACTAAGTTCATTTCGGGGTATGGACCCATAACAGGTTAAGAATATGGAGGACCATAACCGGGTTGAGGGTAGGGTTGATAATTCAAAGGTACATTTCCCGTTCCTTGAACATATGATTGACCGGAGGGTGGTTGGAAACCTTGGTTCGAGTACTGACCTTCAGGTTGATACCCTTGAGGGATGTACTGATACTGGGGTTGACCTTGAGGTACATATTGATACTGGTGTTGACCTTGAGGTACATATTGATACTGGCGTTGACCTTGAGGTACGTATTGTTCCGTAGGTATGTACTGTCCCCAGTATGGTCACCATTTTATCACACTGAATGAGTCGATCTTGCGGACAAGATAGACCTTCCTGGAATCTACTGATATCTAGTGACAAGCAAGCCAATCAAAAACTATCTTTCTCTAAATATGCATTTATAAATAAAGGCAAACAAGTGTTTAGGCCTACCTTGGGTCCAATGCAAGTTTGTGGAAGCCTCACTCCTTTGATCCAAATGAGCTCCCTCGTTGCGAATCTGCAAACACAAACAAGCAAACAAATTAAATAGCACCTAAAAAGCCAATATCATAAAGCATACTTAACATGATGATCAAGGAATTCAAATCAAAGAAGAACTTTACAACCTATGCCTTGATGCTGTACAAGCTCCTCCCAGGGTCCAACAAGAAGTCTCCTCTACTTTGACAAGTTTCACTCTCTTCCCAATGAAGCCAAAAAGGTATGTGATCTCTCCTCTCAAGCTTAACTAGGAAGTCTCAATTCCACCAGCATTTACCCTTAACAATGTTCATCTTCTAACCTCCCTAGCAACCAGCCCAATGCCTTAATTTATAGTGCAATGGAGGGAAGTTACTATGTCCTCCTTCAAAGGGATAAAGCCCTCCTTCAAAGGGATATCTCCTCTCATCAAGGGATTAGCTCCTTCTCTTTTGGGATGCATGAACCACCTAAGAGCGACCAATCCACGTGAAAATTCCTTCTAGAATCATCTAGAATTAACCCAAAATGAGTTTTTTAGAATTAACTTGCGCCTTTTTGACTTTCACAGGGGTCCGCACCCACTCCTTTAGGGACAGAGCGGGCAGGTCCGCAGTTTTTGTGAACAGGGGGTGCGGGACCGCAAGCAACAGTGAGAGAAAGTGTGGAACCAGAGCTTTGTTTATTTTCAATGTCTTTCTCTCATTTTCAAAGCTTGACTTGAAGAGCTAAGGTCTGAGACTTGCTTAGGAGGACAGTACAAGTGATGATAGACCCATACTAACTACAAATAATCATGGTGACGATATTTTTGTGTAACACACCCTTTGGAACCATGATCCTTTATGTATAATTAGGAAAGTGCCTTATGATGTCAGAATGGAGGCCATTGTGCTAGCTTGGTGACCAGATGAATCACAATGCTATTCACTGGGGAGGAGTGAAAAATGGGCAGGCTGGCTCGTGATGAGACCTATTGTTCCAAGGACTTCATTTCCTGATGCATTCGTTGGATCATATCCCTGGTGTGGTGGCCATAGTGGGAATGCCACTTCGCTACTTCCTTATGATCATGGTATCCTCCATCTGACAAATCATAAAATTGTTAGTAAACATATGTATATATATTTTTTTTTTAGATAGCACTTTCTATTTATATATATAGGGTGGCTCAACACTCCTTAAGTGTAGGGATGGTGGAAGAAGTCTGAACATACCAATAAAAAAATATGCCCTTACTCTTATTCAATGATAATGAGCAGAGAGAATTATAGGGGTTAGGGAAGAACCAACATGGTGCAAATAATCAATCAATTGGATTTATAGTGAAGATAGGGATAGAAAAGTGATATATATGGTTGTGTCCTTCCCTTTTTTAATCCATACAAAACAATCTCATTAAAGATGATAATATTCAATTTGCTTGTTCTAGTAACCTTCAAATTTGTATCCTTATATATATATTGTATTCTTTCCCTATAGAGGATCATAGAGAGTGAAATAATTATCACAAGGTGCTTATTTTCTAAAGAAAAATATTTCACAAAAAGTGTTGTTCCTTGCAGGGAACAGCAAGAAAAAAACACAAAAAGGTGTTGTTCCTTAAAGGGAACCGTAGTTGTTCCTTAGGAGGAACAAAAAAAAGAAACAAAACTGCACACCGAAACTATTGTTGCTTAGAGGGAACAACAGCTATTCCTTAGAAGGAACAACAACTATTCCTTAGAAGTAACATCAGCTGTTCCTTAGAAGGAACAATAGCTGTTACTTTTAAGGAATAGCGAAAAGAAAGAAAAATAATTGGACATGAAATTGATGTTCCTTAAAGGGAACAAAAACTGTTCCTTAAAGGGAACAACAGTTGTTCCTTAGATGGAATAGCAGAAAAACATATGCAATTGAAACTGTTATTCCTTAGGGGACAACAACTATTCCTTAGAGGGAACAACAACTATTCCTTAAAGGGAACAACAAAAAGCAAATACACACTGAACTGTTGTTCCTTAGAGGGAACGACTGTTATTCCTTAGAGGGAAAAACAAATGTTCCTTAAAGGGAACAACAAAAAGAAAATACACACGGAACTGTTGTTCCTTAGAGGGAACAACTGCTATTTCTTAGAGGGAACAATAAATGTTCCTTAAAGGGAATAGAAAAAAGCAAACGCACGTGAAACTGTTGTTCCTTAGAGGGAACGGCTACTGTTCCTTAGAGGGAACATCAACTGTTCCTTAAAGGGAACAACAAAAAGCAAATGCACACAAGATTTCTGTTCCTTAGAGGGAACAGCTGTTGTTCCTTAGAGGGAACAATAGTTGTTCCTTAAATGGAACAACATGAAAATCGAATATATAGGGCACTGCTATTCTTTAGATGGAACAACAACTGTTCCATAGAGGGAACATCAGTTGTTCCTTAAATGGAATTCAAAAACAAGTAAACATGGAACTATTGTTCCTTAAATGGAACAACAATTGTTCCTTAGAGGGAACAACAGCTATTCCTTAAATGAAACAAAAAAAGTATGTACACACAGAATTGATGTTCCTTAAAGGGAACGACAACTGTTCCTTAAAGGGAACAACACGAAAATCAAATATACAAGAGACTGTTGTTCCTTAAATGGAATGGCATTTGTTCCCTAGAGGGAACAACAGTTGTTCCTTTAAGGGAAGAACACGAAAATCTATACACAAAATTGATGTTCCCTAGATGAAACAGCAGCTGTTCTTTGGAGGGAAAAACAAAGGAAAAAAAAGAGTTTATTTACAGTTTATACAAGCAAATTCAATCAAAATAGGAAAAGTTTATGTACAAAATTCAAAAACAAATGAATTATTCACTGGGTCAATGTTGAGGATGGGTTGTCCTCCTTAGCAAGAACTTGTATGGTGGAATCTTCACGTAACTGTTGGCAAAAGGACTCCCTAGTAGGTGGTTTGTGATAAAGTCGTACTCAATGTCCATTTGCTTTAAAAGAATAGCCAGATCCATCAATTGTGGCTAATGTGATGGTGCCATTATCATGCACCTTTTGTATCTCATAAGGTCCTAACCATCTGGTCTGGAGTTTTCTGGGGAAATCCTAGAACTTAGAGTCATATAGGAGTGCCCAATATCCTTCGTGGAAGATTTTATTTTTAATAAGGGCATCATGCCATTTCTATCTTTGCTGTTGGATTAGTGCAGTGTGATGAAGAGCTGATAGCCAGAATTCATCCAATTCATGTAGCCTATTAATTTGTGCCCCGTTTAAGTCCAAGCCTACCTCTTGAGCTATCCTCAATGTCTAGATTTCAAATTCAATTGGGAAGATAGGTTCTTTTCCAAACACTAATTGCTATGGGAAATATCCCATGGTATTTCTCCATGTCGTATGGTATGCCCACAGGACTTCTGGTAATCGGGTAGCCCAGTCATGTCTATCTGATGCAACTATCTTTGTGAGTATTGCCTTGATCACTTTATTTTTGCTTTCTACCTAGCCATTTTCCTATGGGTGGTATGGAGTTGTGATCTTCTGCATGATATGATAATTCCTTAATGTTGCAGCGAACTTGTGGCCTATGAATTATGGCCCTCCATCCATAATTACGTCTCTAGGCAAGCCATATCGCACGAATAGTTGGAAAACAAAGTGGATTACCAAATCCTCTATTGCCCTGGGTAGTGTCTCTGCCTCCACCCGTTTAGTCACATAATCTGTTGCAACTAATATATATGTATTTTGATTAGAGGATGGGTTTATTAGTCCGATGAAGTCTAACACCCATCACTTAAAAGGTTCAATGACTATCTCCAGGTGCAGGGGCATCTCATCCAATTGCTCGAGGTGTCCCATTCTCTGGCAACTGTCACATGCCTGGAAAAACTTCTTGGCATCTTTAAAAATGGTGGGCCAACAATAGCCCATCTGTAAAAATTTGTGACTAGTTTTGCGATCTAAAAAACATCCGCCGCACAACCCATCATGGCATGCTTTCAGAATGTTGAAAACTTGATCTTCCTTGACGCATATTTTAATGTGCATATTAGCTCCTGTATGAAATAAATAGCCCTCGATCCAAGAGAATCATGTGCTGCACTGTACTATTTGTTTTTTTTCATTAGGCATCAGGTGCTTGGGTAATTTTCCCACTGCCAAATAATTTGTGACATCTGCGTACCACGGTGTTTTTACTATTACAGCAAATAAATGTTCATCTAGAAACTGGTCTTCTACTGCTGCCAAGTCATCTGTCTTTGCAATTTGTGAAGGGAAGTCTGCTACTAGATTTTGTTTTCCCGGTCGATCTTTAATTGTTATATCGAATTCCTGCAAAAGAATCAACCATCTTGTCACTCTTCCATTTGTAACTAGTTTATTGGTTAGATATTTAATAGCAGAGTGATAATTGTATAAAAGCCATAGGGTATCCTGTTATATAATGTTTGAATTTATTGATAGCATAGATTATAGCAAAAAATTATTTTTTAGTAATAGTATAATTTAATTTAGCAGGAGATAGATTTTTCTGGATTTAAAACCTCTGTGGTTAATATCTTGTAACTTAGAAATCAGAGAACAGACAGTAAAAACCATTTTTCCGTCAATGTTTCAAATACCAACAGGGATCCATCATCAGGACTACTTTGAATGTTGATAGATTTTTTGCTAATATAGTATATTGCATATGGCCTTTTATCTTCTTCTTGGCTGAGAACTGCTCCTATGGCTGTGTCTGAAGTGTCAGATGAAATTTAGAATGCCAAATCCTAGTTTGGGCCCCTTAAGATTGGGGCTATTGATACAAGTCGTTTTAAGTCTTCAAAAGCACTGTCACATTTATCTGTCCAAATGAAATTAATATTTCCTGTTAGTGCGTATAAAGGTGCAACTATTTGAGAAAAAATATTTATGAATCTCCTATAATATCCAGAAAATCCCAAGAAATTGCGTACCTCAGTTTGTGTGGTAGGAGTGGGTATTAAAAGAATTATCTGAATTTTTGCTAGATCTACCTGGATTCCAGCTGCTGAAATATAGTGGCCCAGGATGGGGCCCTCGATCATCATCAAGTGGCATTTTTCATGGCTTAAACAAAGCTTGGTAGCAATGCATCTTTGCAGAACTTTCTCCAGAATTGTAATGCTAGCTCGAAGTCATCTCCGTAAGGTGTAAAGTCATCCATATACACCTCGAGCCCTTAATTTATTAGATCTAAAAAAATGCTGAGTATAGCCCTCTGAAATGTGGTAGGTGCATTGCATAGTCCAAAAGGTAAGACCTTGTAGGCAAATGTTCCCCATGGGCAGGTAAAGGTAGTTTTATCCTGGTCTTCAGGGGCAATTTGTATTTGATTATAGCCGCTGAAGCCGTCTAGGAAAGAAAATAATTTTTTTCCTGCTAATGTGTCCAAAATATGGTCAATGAATGGGAGGGAAAAATGATCTTTTTGGGTTGCCTTATTAAGCTCTCTATAGTCCACACATATACGCCACTTTCCATTCCTTTTAGGCAACACTACTAATGGGGAGACCCACTTTCTATCAGATATGGGGTAGATGAAGTTTACATCTAGCAGTTTTTGTAGTTCATCTTTCACAATATCTTTAAGATGAGGGTTTAATCTCCATTGAGGTTATCTAATAGGCCTTGCATCTTTCTCTGTATAGATGTAGTGCATGAAAAGCTAGGGATCAATCTCTTTCATGCCCGAGTAATCCCAAAGGCTTCTTTATATTTTCTCAGAAGTGAAACAAGCCTCTGCTCCTGGTCTGCAATCAGGTTTTTATTGATGTTTAAAGTTTTCCCTGGCTCAATTTCTATGGTCTTGCTATTATACAAAGAAGTTGTTGGGATTGATTGGTCATTAATATCTTCTAGGGGATCCTCTTCGATTTCATTATCCAAGGCTGCTTTGATCATGTGACATTTTTCACGGGGTTGGTTAATATAAGTGTTAATGATGTCATCTTTAGTTTGATCCTTGAATTCAAGAGAATCTTCTATGGTTAGTGGTGATCTAATGTTTTCAGTTAGATATGATACATGTTGTTTTCTTGTTTTTATTATTGTTAGACTTGGCTGAGCTAGAGGATATAAGGATAAATTTTGTATATGTCTTCCTTTTGCTATAGTCATGCTACCTGTTTGACAGCTTATGTAAGCATCTCGGGTTGCTAGCCAAGGTCTTCCTAGAATAAGGGGATGTCTGTCTAATCGGCTTCTAGGATTGATGACCAGAAAATCTGCTGGGCATTCCCACGAATCTACAGATACCATTAGATCTTGTAATGTCCCCTCTGGTTTGAAAACCGATCGGTCAGCTAGCTCTAAGAGGGTTGTGGTTGGGTCCAAGGATGTAATGCTAAGTTTTTGATAGGTTGTTGTTGTGAGAATATTGATTGTTGCTCCTAAATCAACTAAGGCATTGGGGAAGGAGCATCCATTTATTTGCATCGTAACTATAGGATTTCCTGGGTCCTCATATTTTATTGGTTCCTCTCTGCATGATAATAAATCAGACAGAGTACTGACTACATGGACAGTTGGGGTTGTTTTTATTTTCCTCTTTGGCCTTTTCATACACAATCCTTTAATAGTTTTGGCATAAATGGGAATGTCCTGAATAGCCTAGAGGATAGGTATTTTTACACATAAATTTTTCAATTCTCCCAGAAGATCAAAATCTAGATATTCAATTGGGTGGGGTATAATTAGTCTTTCTGGGAATGGTGGAGAGGAGGCGATAGTTTGATCGTGAGTCTTTTTTTTAACTGGGTTCTCCACTTGTGGTTGTTGTTTTATAGGTAATTGATCTTCAATTTGTTTATCTTTTTCCCCCTCTATTATTCTCCCAGACCTTAATTTCAACTCATTACACTCCCTTAGCTCAGTTTCTGGCTCAGGTCCTTCAATAATTTACACAGATTGGATTGGTCTATTGTTGGGGTTCGGGTTGGGCTGGGCTGGAAGCTGTGGTCGTAGGTTGGCCTGAGGGTTCTATTGCAATGTGTAGGGTACTGGCAGTGTAGGTTGAGGTAGGGGGATTGTTCTTGTTGGCTGATTTGTAGGTCATTGCCAGCTTGACTACCAACTCTGGTTTTGAGATGTGGAGGGTGGCCATTGGGATAGATATGTGAAGAGTGGCCAGAATGGTGGGGAACAAGGGAAATTTGGCCAACTATTATTTTAATTTGATTGGTTGGTCCAAGGTGGTCTAGAGAATGGTTGTTGTGACCAATTGGGAAAAGGTGGTTGGTTTTGCCACATAGCACCTGAGTATTGTTGAGCATTATATTGTGAGGGATGAAAAGAATAAGATGGGTCAGCTGGCATACCCGTTTTTTGCGGTTGCCATTGGCGATGTTGATTTAGCAAGTAGACTAGTTATGTTTCTCCTTCTACCTCCTTATAGACTGCTTTCAATCCTGGTAGTGATGGGAAACTTACTGTAGCATGGTCTTTTGTACATATGGCACAAGTTTGTACCATATCTAACAGACACTCTTTGTGACTATGTTTCTTTTTGCATCTTGGGCAAAATATCACTACGTTCTGTTCTGCTTTAGCCTGTTTTTTCTTTGCCTGCATGATGTCTAATTGCATGGTCAAAGTTCCCAAGATGTCTATTTTAAAATATTCTAACAAATTTCCAATTTTTGTACGAGTGATAGTTTTGCTAGAGATTTTGCTGTCCCTGGTATGCATATCGCATTCTGCTGGTTTCAATCTCATACTACCTCTTGAGCACCTAACACATAATTTAATAATATCAGCATAATATTCTTGATATATGTCACCTTTACCCATAATATTTGATGTCTCTAACCATTGTTCCTTCATCCCTTTAATTAGTGTAGTTTTCAACACATTATCAGGCAAAGGCAGATTTGCATATGGTGATCTTTGGAGATTGTACTAGAAGTGTTCTACATATTCTTCTAATGTTTCGTTGGGTCTAGCTACCATCTGAAATATTTCATCCCTCAATTCCCTAGATCTGCAATAGTCTTGATATTTTTTTAGGAAAGCATTTTTCATTTGTTCCCAATCATTTATTGTTCCGCCACCTAGCCCCATAAACCAATGCAAGGCTGCGCCTTTTAATGTAGATGGAAACAACTTTAGTTTTTGGGGGTCGGTGGTATAATTGTAACCTCAACATAATACATCAAACTCAAACAGAAACGCATCTGGATCCTATGATGTAAGTCCATGAAAAGTAGGAATATTTTGTAAGGGGATGGCTTTCATGGGTTGGTTAACAGCTGTGTCAACGATGCGGTACTGCAATGTGGAAGTCTGGGCTGCTTGTGGATTGTTGGCCATTTGGTCAAATATATGCCAATATCCTTCTGGGATTTCAGTGGCTGGAGAGCTACTCTTAGGGTGTCCCAAAGGGGTAGAAACAATCTTAACAACACTCCCTTTGTCTGGGATACTGGGTGTTCCTTGCTCAATTACTACTTGAGGGGATTTTGGTTCTTCCCCTGTTTGTCCTCCTCCTTCACAAATATTACAAGAATTCCCTTCTAGTGAGGAAATTGGGTGTGAATTCTCAATTTCTTGAAAACTCTACTCAGTTCCTACATTTTTGCTATGGACCTCAGCGTAGGCTACAGATGGTGATCTCGTGGCCTGAAGGGAAACAATAGGTTGTCTAGAGGAAACATTTCAAGGACCTACTAATGGCTGAGATTCAGCTTTCCTCAGGATATCGTCTATGAAGGTCGATTGTCCAAGGGTCACTAGCCCCTTGGATTTTTTAGGTTTGGGTAGTGGATTTGGATTGATTTCTTTCCCTTTCTTCTTAGTCATTCACACAAAAAATTCAAATTTTTATCACTAACCTAGGATTTTAACAACTCTGCGGGAAAGCAGTTGGGGGAGTAGGCATTTTACATGCTCTGTATGCAGGTTCTTACCTTCTATTTTTAATAGCTAGTTCTCTCTCAACAAGTAGCTATTAGATACACATCACTCTTTATAAATGGCTACACTCTCCCCAGCAATGACACCAAAATGTTGAGTGATAACAGGTGCTTTTTAAGATCCTAATTATCTTCACATTAATTATTAATCCAGGCAAGTCTTTCTATTTCAAGAGTGTACAAAGTATGTGGCTGCTATTTAATTCAGAGAGTAATATCTTATGAATTGCAGTATAGATCCTTCTAATACAAGAGTAAATGGATGCAACAAATAAATTCTAATTTCAATTGAAAGAAAGTCCAATCCTTTAAGGAACTCAAATCCTACGGTAATCTAAGTAACATCAATGCAATCTATGTAACAACGCTATCAGTTAAGAGTGCAACAATAATAACTCTTCCCTTAGAAACTGATAGAAATTAAATCATGTTCATTCGAATGTAAAATAATGATGGTATCAATCTGAGAGTTCTTAACAGCAATAGTTATAGATCATTGCAATTGATTACACTGAGTAAGAGATTTATCAATGAAACTCAATCTGAAATGAAAGGAAAATAATGAAGAAACAATTTTGTAAATTAAATATAAAACAGATTTATCCTATCACGCAAAGAACCAATGAGCAGCAAAGTGATAAAATAACATAGGGCAGTAATATGATCACAGTAGCACACTTTCAATAATTGAAATCATATAACACAAATGAAGTTGTGAGTTCCACTAGAAGCCAGGCCCTAGCTGCCAGTGTACACCGCTTAGTTACGTCAGAGAATGGAAAGGAACAACAACTCTTTTATTTATTAACCATCAAACTATGAAATCATTACAATGTATTTGTGTTCTACCACAAAAATTTGTAATTGAGAATTACAATGGTAATACAACAGTCCTTCCTTCTACTTACAATTGTTGCCTTTTATAATGCGAAAGGGGTAAAACATAAAATGGTAAAAGCGATCCCTCAGGATCTCATGATCCTGAGGGATTCGCACTCATTTCTATCCTCGAACATCCTTTTCCATCTCTAGCTGATCCTTCTGATTCATCTTGGATTCCTTTGTAACCATCGTATTCTTTCTTCAGCCTACTTCCTTTTTGTTGTTCCTTAATTAGGGAACAACAATTGTTCCATTTTGTCTTTTTTTGCATAAAGAGAGATAATTATTAGCTAAATTGTTATTGTGGATCATTCCTTCATTCTTACCCTAATTCTATGATAAATTGACATATTAGGATATAGAAGGGCTAGAAATAAAGGAAAAGGATAATAAAATAAATAGCATATGCATACCTTTTCCATGACCCAACACACGTTTCATCCAATTTTCATACTGGACCTATTAACAACATTGAAGCTCAAAATCAATCACCACTGCAATACAACCATCAACTATATCTGCATCAACCAATCACTGAAACTCAATCATTACTTTATGAATCAACCAATTTCAATGAATCAATGACAACCTCTGAACCTCTGACACAACTGAATCAACCATTCATTCATACTTTAATCAACTTCAACAAATCAACTGGAATAAAGAGATCATTGTAGCATGTACAAAGATTTGTACCCATATCACCGCATCATCATTGAGAACCAGTTGTAACCTCAAAACCATGCTTTAGAGTGTATACGCTACTTGGATGAAGCCAACCTACGTGTATACACAGCTTCCCTCAAGCAAACCAATGTATAGATCTGTAAATACTTTGCTGCACTTCCAAACTTCAGACATAATCACACATTAAGGATAAAACATGTGTTAGTGAGCAAATCTCTCCATTATCAGATCACATAATGATAATTCATTATGATCCTGATCCATCATTAGATTTCATCAACACTGAAGCAAATCACAATCAACCAATCTGAATATGCAGAATATTGTCACTAGAAAACATTCACCAGAACACAAAGCAGAACCCAGAACACTACAAGAGCAAATAGAAATAGCTGAGACTTTAACAATCATACTTCATAAGGTATACGCTACTTCCATGATTCGAACCAGCATGTATACGCTCTTTTACTAAGGCTAACCTACATGCAAATCTGCAAATTCTATTTTATGATGTATACGCTACTTTTATATGCTAAACCAGCGTGTATACACTCTTTTACCGAGGCAAACATGCATACAGATCTGTAAATGCTAACTTAAAGCATCACAACTATTTCAGACTTCATTCATACCCAGATCATCACATTTACATAATAAAACATGCGTCAGTATTCAGATCTAGAATGTTCAAGATCAAACCACATAATGATAAAATATTTAAGTCTTTATGATCCCGGTCCATCAACATTCATCAGCCACATAGATACATCCTTAGTTCAAATCAGAAACCCATAACCTGCATAGTTGATTTCATACTTCATCAGATATTCAATCCCTGCTTGATTCTAGCCTAATGATATTCTCCTCCTTTTATAGTTTTTAGGCCTTTCTCAATACCATAGACCAAACCACTTAGGACCAATACCTTGGACCAAATACCTAGGGTCAATACCTTGGACCAGATACCATGGACCAATACCATGGATCAAAATACCATGGACCAAATAGCTCAAACCAGAAACTTAGTTTTCCAAGTTATACATGCTTTTCCTTCTGTTAAAGTGCATGTGTACATATACGCGACTTGTATACGGTGAACCTATGTATACGTCTTTTTCTTCATTCTGTGAAGACTGATCTATAATTCTTTGTTGTTTATCTGCTATACTATGATCTTTCATCTGAGTGAGTTTCCTTCTGAACTGATTCCTTGAAGTTGCCCTGCATTTCATCACATTTATAAATACTACTACCATGCATTCTGTCACATTTGATATCTCTTCTATAGATTCATCTAGTTACCATGTACAAGTGAGTTGTTCTACTATAAGTGGGTTGTCATCGAGTACAACACATGCATCATAATGCCAACACCTACAACCCCTACACCACTTTCAACCATCCCTCTAAAGAGAAAACCCTTGAAAAAGGGTTCGCTAAGTGATATCCTGTAGAAGCTACAGGATTTCCTATAGCAGCTTGTCCCACTACTAGAAATAGCTTGAAGCTCAATTCGTCCACCCAACTAGAGTAAGGAAGAGTACCATCATCTATGGGCACCTTGTTCTTCCTAGAGAGACTCCACAATGGTAGCAACAACAAAAGGATATCAAGCACCTGCACACATGAACACGACAAGCAATGGTCCGGAATTAAATAGGAACGCAATAAAACACAGAGATAACCATAAAGACAGATATGCAGTGGAAATAATACTTCATTTCATTACTGTAAAATATTGAAATATGCTTACAAACAGAAATGGAAATAAACCAGCTAGGGCGATGGTAGCTTATCTCTGAAAAGAGATGTGGCAGCTATATGCCTCTGAACTGTTCTAAAAACTGTGTTACAATGAGGCTCGAAGGCCTATTTATTGTTGAGAAACAATGGAAAACCCTTCACATTCCGAAACCTAACCCTAGAAGATGAAATGCCAAATTTTGGGCCTCATTTGGGTAAATTGGTACGTCAATTTCCCGGGGTCGTAACTTTGGCATACGATCTCCGTTTGACGCGTACGATAGCTCGTTAGAAAGATCTATCCGAGTACTACCAATTTGGGAGGCAACATCGATCCACGGACCCATGTTTCCCTAGATTTCCCAAAAAACATCATTTAGGACCTCAAAATGGCTTCGGAAGTTCAGGACCCTAAAAACTGCTAAAAATAGTAAACTGTGCTGCAATTTAGGAAACTGAAAATACTGAAAGAGACAGCTGTGGGGGTCCAAATGGGATAGGTGGGTGGCCACCAACATCCACTTGGATCATTCCTCCCCCCTTAGGAAGCAATGGTCCCCATTGCATTGAGTTCCTCCCTGAGATGAGGAAGCGTTTGCTGAGCTGGGTCTCTGGTGAGCTGTTCTATAATCTCTGATGTGACCAGAAATGGTGGGAAGCATGGTCGATGATGGTCCACATTGAACACTCGGTGCAAGTGAAGGAATGGAGGAATGTTGTGCTTCAAAGCATTGTTGCCCGTAGCCTTGGTACTGGTGTAAGGACCATGTCAGAGTGGTTGGAGCTTCTGATGGGCTCTTGTAAGGCATTCTTTCTGCAGATGTAACCAAACTTTGTCACCCACCTGAAACTTGTGTGGTACCCCTGTGGGTGAGGAGAAGTTGTTCCTGTGTTTTGTCATT
This sequence comes from Pinus tabuliformis, assembly GCA_031772625.1. NCBI lineage: Eukaryota > Viridiplantae > Streptophyta > Pinopsida > Pinales > Pinaceae > Pinus > Pinus tabuliformis. The sequence continues at coordinate 385,085,109 of CM062805.1, read as the reverse complement.
ACCGTATTCCTTTGTTGCTACTGCTGCGTAGAGGAAACCCTTGCAGGGGTCATGGATGTAGCAACGATCTTCCCCTTACTTTGGGAGTGAACCAGGTAGATGAATTTCCTGGTCTCTGATATGAGCTTTCTGCCTTTCTTGGCAGTGATCAAAGATGTGGTGGTAGGTGGGGCTACCTCCGGTATCCTGTATAATGAATTATTCAAAGAAATAATGACAGCACGAGGCCTTGTCTCATACATAGCATGTCACCTCCACAAGTATGGCTGGCCTGATAATACATCGCAAACATCCAGAGGTGTAAAATCACACAATACCTCGTCTGTGAAGGGTTTGATGCTGTAGGGAAGGCGACACTGCTGGCGAACTTTGAGATCTCGTCCTTCGTGAAGCCACCTGATACTGTACGGTTGCGGGAGTGGTGTAGTCGGTAGGCCCAACTGCTTCACGACCTCTGCTGAAACGAGGTTCGTTTGGTTGCCACTGTTGACAATGAATTGTAGCGGCGAACCCTTCACCCACATTTGTGAGTGGAAAAGGCGCTCCCCCTCCTCTGGGTTTTCAGGCTCATTCTTTTGGATCTTGGCAATGGCAACAGTGGCACTGGGATCTGCATCAATGATCTGCTTCCCTTTGCCATTCCCCTTGTCGGGTTCTGGTTCAGGGTCGGAACATGCATTTGATTCGGAAGCCTTCAACTCAGCCACCAGCGACTGCTTGGTCCGGCACTCACTTGTGTTATGAGTGGGACTCTTGTGGAACTCACACCACTTTCCTGTGTCCTTCTTCGTCTTCGTGGTGTTGTTCTTTTCTTATGGCTTCGACGGGTTGTCTTGGGTAACACCGCCTTGGATTTGTCCTTTGGGCTTCAGATTTGAAGATCCAAAGTCTCGCTTCTTCTATTTAAACTTCTGCTCGACCTCGATGGCATATCGGTATGTTGTGCCGAGCGAGGAGATGTTTAGGAATTGTATTTCTTCCTGGATGTACTTGTGCAGGCAACCATGGTATTTGAGTATCAAATGCTGCTCCGAATCCTTGATACCCAACTTTGTGCAAAGGGTATGGAAAAGATTGGTGAACTCCGGCACGTCATGGTCCCTTCCCTGCCGCAGTGTGGTGCACTTTATGTATTCAACCTCATAACTTCCAACAGGGTAGTACTGCTCCTTGATGGCCTCCCGGAATGAATTCCAGGTGGGTGCGGCTAAAAATAGTGAGCTAGTACTTTCATCCTTCTGCTCGTAGTAGGTTTCCCACCGGTCCTTGACGTGGGGGGCTGCTTTGAGAAGAGCGAAAATAATATTTTCCGGACTCGAAAATTCATGAACAGAAAAATAAACATCTAGCAGATTTAACCATTTATCTACGGCATCTACGCCTATCTGACCCTAGAATATGGGGATTTCAAAATTAACTTGTACCTTAAAGGGCGTGGCGTTTCCAGAGTAGCTGCTGGAAGCCGATGCATTGCTTCTGGGTAGCTGCTGAAGGATCTGGGCAAAGTTGTCCATCATCGCGTTCCGTTGTCGCTCGAGGGCTTCTTTGAGCTAGATTTTGATAGGATCTCCTACCCCCTTGTCTTTCTTCTCATCCGCCATGGGAGGCCGTCGAGATTTGGGAGGCTGGTCTTGCAAAGGTTCGACCAGTCCAAGCCCTAACTCCCTATACCCCGACCTCGTTGGGGACATGCAAAGAAAAACAGAGAAAAAGCAGACCGCTCTAATACCACTGATCCGGATTTAAACAGGAACGCAATAAAACATAGAGATAACCATAAAGACAGATATGCAACAGAAATAATACTTCATTTCATTACTATAAAATACTGAAATATTCTTACAAACAGAAATGGAAATAAACCAGCTAGGGCGATGGTAGCTTATCTCTGAGAAGAGATGTGGTGGCTACACGACTTTGAACTATTCTAAAAACTGTGTTACAATGAGGCTCAAAGGCCTATTTATTGTTGAGAAACAATGGAAAACCCTTCACATTCCAAAACCTAACCCTAGAATATGAAATGCCAAATTGTGGGCCCCATTTGGGTAAATTGGTACATCAATTTCCCGGGGTCGTAACTTTGGCATACGATCTTCGTTCGACGCTTAGGATAGCTCGTTAGAAATATCTATTCGAGTACTACCACTTTGGGAGGCAACATTCACCCATGGACCCATGTTGCCCTAGATTTCCCAAAAAACGTCGTTTAGGGCCTCAAAACGGCTCCGGAAGTTCAAGACCCGAAAAAACTGCTAAAAATAGTAAACTGTGCTGCAATTTAGGAAACTGAAAAGACTGAAAGAGACAGTTGTGGGGGTCCAAATGGGATAGGTGGGTGGCCACCAACATCCACCTGGATCAAGCAATCAGCTATACAGGAGCCAAAAGAAAAATATAGAAAGAGATAAATTAAGCACTTCCCTGAGCAGAAGCAAAGAAGTCAACTACTCCAGCATGCACTAATAAGAAAAATCTAGGCTCAAGTATGGTAACTTACTCAGCGCTTCCTTCGGTACGATATGATGACAAATGTGTAAATGTTGAAGAAATGCCTTTTTTATGGAGGTGGCCAGTTAACTTGGCTACCATCATCTCATGATCAAAAAGTGATCTTTCGGTCAGCATGCCATGTATGTATGTCACATCAGTGGGAATCAGTTAGAAAGGTGGTCAAAATTAGTTAAAAGGGAGTGGGTGATAATTATGAGGAGTAAGTGAATGATGACCAATGGTGGGTCAATGTTTCAAATTAGGAAATCTCGCACAACTACCAGCTAGCATAACGGTCTAAGTCCTGACCATAAATAGCATAAAACCTAAACATTCATGGATTTTTTTGCTCATTTAGAAATCAAGGATATAGGGACCAACTTGGAAATCCATTGAAAATTTTGAACCCTACTCTAGCCATTCTACAGGAAACAACTACACGAATCACAAAAGCCTATAGGAACCTATAAGAAACACTGAAATTCCACAGGAATTCTGCAAGGGTGTGGCTAAGGTCAACTTGGCCCTCAATTGTCATAATCCCAGGCATCACAGTTAAAATTAAGTGGTATATCCCTCCTTTGTTCATGGTTTACATATCTGATACACTTTGCATGATCTTAGTAATTATAGTTAGCTTGGGAATTAAAAAGCATTTGGGGCTAAAAAAAAAAAATATGTGCCTATAAGGAGTTGTAGTAATTACAGTCATCCACTGAAATATTTAGCTCGTAGCTACCCTGAAATTCATATTGAAGCTATCCTACAAAATCTTCTGCACTTAGCTTAAACTAGAGAAGAAAATGGGAGGGAGATTTAATAGGAGAGAGCCCACAGATACATCAAGAATTTACCTTCACCCCCTTGTTGTAGATATCTTCAGGAGGCATCACTGGTTAGGCTTATTTTAGTTTCTCAAGGGATATGATGATGATATAACTTATGAGTTTTCCATGGCACTAAATCCTCAATCAAAAACAAGTGCTACCACTATGGCAAGAGGAATTTCGATCTGAATGTAAAAAAGGTCTTACATACATGTTAAAAATTCCATTTATGTTAATTTGTGCAATGGATTGATAAGAGTGTGAACTAACATAAATAAAAGAACATAAAACCAATATGAGAAAACATAGACAAATAAAATAGTATTCGATTACGGGGTTCACAAAAACCTCTCTGTCTACCTCTTCGGGTCACTTCTCAATCAACAAACTGCTCTTATTAGGCTTCAAATGTGCACTTATAGCAATGACCTCAAAATCAGAGGCTCAGATGCAGAAAAGGACTGCAGACTCGAACTCAACATGAAAAATGATGAAATTAGAGTATAAACATGACTATATTTGGACCAGGTGACCTCTAGACTAATGAAAAGTCATTCTCCACCTGCAAAACTACCAAATTTGGATAAAATCTACCAAAAGAAACAATTCCACTAACTGTAGTGGAGGTGCACTATCTTTGGCTAGTGCTCCCGGTTCCTGTAACTTCAAAACATGTTAAGTTATGTTCCCTCTACCAAGAAACACTTTGGCGCATTGGTTTATAAAACATTGTGGGGGAGGGAAGGTTAGAGGTTCGACTCCACTTGACCCCATTCCATGGCGCGTTTCTGGTGATATAACCATTGATTATGCGATTTCATAGTTATATTAAGGTTTCGATGCACCGGTTGGATATATTCATGTTAGTTTAGAGGTGGGGGTGGTGGAGCCTCCAGTTATGGTTGGCTCTGTCCCCTCTCCTTTATCTTTGCCTTTGATATTTTCCAATAGATATATCCTCATCCTATACTACATCACAAAATATCCACCAGAAAGTTGGCTAGCCAGATTTGGTAAGGTCTTTGCTAGATTGAGAGGTTAAGGGCTCAATTCCCATGGAGTCCGTTGAAACCTTTTTTCTAATTCCTTGGGCCACTTGGCCTTAATACGAACTACAACATGGCCTCAATCCAAACTACCACGTGCCAGCTCCGGATTGGCAATGTGGTCCCCACTATCCAATTGTGTGCCCAGTCACTGCTGAGTCATGGGGTCATGTGGTGCTCCCAGGTGGCGCCATGTGGCCCTTATTTTTGCAAAACTAGACAAACTTCAACTGAGCATAGATTTTTCATACGATGTCCATTTGACGTGTCGTTCATGGCATTGGGTGTGTATCATCGAGAAATTCGACATGGTACTATGTGCCAAAGCATTTGAAGCCTTTTTACAATGATAGTTTGCATTGATCCACCTGGATCAATCCTTCCCACTAAGAAGCTTTTGGACCACCAAAAGTTGGTTTTATTTTGAAGACAAGTGAGGATATAATTCCTTCACTCTCCATATTTCTATCCATCAATCCTTATTGGGATTTGTGCCTTTGAGTTTGATGCGCAGGTATTCACATCTCCGTGTTTCGAATTTCTAACCCTTTTGTCCAAAATTACATCCTCCTGAAGTTCATTCATGTATTCTGGAGCGAAATATTCTATGGATGGTATTTGACTTGATTCTTCTTGATCATTGATCATAGAAGGCCCATAAAGGTTCAAATTTTCCACTTTTACAATTGAATAAATTTTCATGTAAAGTGGCAACTCTAAACAAAAAGCGTTATTACCAATCTTGTCCAAAATTTTGAAAGGACCATAGTTGATTGGCTTTAACTTTTTACCTTCACCTTGAAGTACTTCCTTGCTTATGTGTAACCAAACATGATCACCCACCTTGAAGCTATGATCCACCCTATGATGGTCGTGTCATTCTTTGTACTATGCCTGACTATTGTCAAGTTGTTCTTGCACTGCTTGTTGTATCAACTGAATTTGTTCAATGAAGCGACTAGCTTTGTCCTTCTCACTTCGTCCATTTGTTACAACATCTTTGCCAAAAATAAATTCCAAAGGAGACTTAGGTAAATACACAAAACAAATATTGAAAAGATATTGTTGAGTAGAAGAGTGCTTTTCTTGATTATATGCATGTTGTATGTAAGGTAGATGTTCATCCCAAAGTTTTGGATGCTTGTTGTTGTATCCTCAAAGAAATTGAACCACTATCATGTTGACTACCTTTGTTTGTCCATATGTTTGTTGATGAAATTTTGTGCTCTTCTTCATTTTTGTTTCCATGAATTCACGCAAACTTGACCAAAACTGACCAATAAATATGGTGTCTCGATCATATACAATTGATGTGGGAAATCCAAAATGAACCCATAAATTTTCAAATAACAACTTAGTTGTTTGTTCAGCTGTGACCTATTTAGTACATGGTATTAAAATACAAATTTTACTAAACCTATCCACTACTACATACAGGTAGCCATGACATTTCCTAGACATAGGTAATCCTCCTACAATGTCTAGTGAAATGCTTTCCCATGGACAAGATGGAATAGGTAATGGAGTATGCAATCGAAACCTTATGTTACTAGGCTTTCTAATAGGACACATAGAACATCCATTTACATATTTTGATACATTATCAATCATTCTTCACTAGTAACAAAATATTTGAAGATGAAAAAACATATTTCTGATGCCAAAATGTCATGCAATTAGAGAAGTATGTGCTTCTCTTATGACATGAAATCTTCCATTCATTGGAATGCACAATTTTCCAAGATGATCTAAAAGTTTTTCATGGAGATCATAATCAAATGCTTCACTTTTCTTCCATTTGTTAAAGTTGAATAAATTTCCTTAAATTCATCATCCTTAGCATATTGTTAAATATATCCTTCATGTGATATTATGTTGTGCTTAAGAACTGTTGATGCATTAATGATTGGTCTTTATAATAAAACAAAAACTTTATTATGTATGCCTTTATTATATCTGATTACTAAATGAAATTGTTGTAGGAAACCCATCCAATGATAGTGCCTTTATTGTTTCAACTTAGTTTGTGAACGAAAATATTGAAGTGGTTAATGATTTGTGTGAATTATTGTTTCTTTACCAAGAAGATAATGTTTCCACTTCTTTATGCTTTGAGCTAGTGCATATAATTCTTTATCGTATGTAGGATAGTTAGCTATTGCTGAAGTAAAAGTTTTAGAATGAAAGCATATAGGTCTGTTGTGTTGGAGTAACACAACTCACATGGCACAGTTACTTGCATCTATTTCTATCTCAAATGGCTGCTGCAAATCTGGCAATGCCAATACTAGTGCAGTACTTATCTTTTCTTTTGAGTGTATCGAAGGATTTTTATTGTTTTCCTCCTCACTAAAATTCGTGTTTAACACTTTTTAAGGCATGCAAAGGAGATACAATAAGGGACAGTTTTGCAATGAACTTTCTCCAATACTACGCTGAACCTAAAAAGATCGTATCTTCTATAGCAATTCTTGGGTGTTGCCAATTTACATTGGACTCGACTTTGAAGGGTCGTTCTTTAATTCACCGTTGCCTACAATATATCCTAAGTAAACTAATGAAGTTCTGCCAAATTCACATTTGGACAATTTTATGTATAATTGTTCGTTTCTTAGTACATCTGATACTTTCTTTACATGCTTTACATGATCATTTAAAGTCCTACTAAACATAAGAATATCATCTAAGTAAACTATTACAAAAATATCTATGAGTGGTCTAAATACATCATTCATGACGCAGATAAATGTAGCTAGTGCATTTGTCAAGCTAAAGGGAATGACCATCCACTTGAAGAGTCGTTGCTTGGTCTTGAAATATGTCTTCCAATTATCCTGTTCAGCAACTCTGATCTAATGATATCCACTATCCAAATCCAGCTTAGTAAAATACACAACATCCTTGAACTAATCTAGCAAGTCATCAATACGTGAAAGTAGATAATGGTTCCTTATTGTGATCTTCTTCAAGGCCCTGAAGTCGACACACATCCTCCATGAACCATTCTTCTTTTGAAACAAAATGAAAGGTGAACTACGTGGAGAAGTTCTTGGACAAATCATTCCTTGATCAACGATTTTTTGAACCTACTTCTTTATTTCCTCATTCTCTAATGCTAATAACCTATACATTCTAATTTTAGGTAAAGAGACATCAAACTGAAACCTAATTTCATGTTCAATTTGTCTCTTGGGGAGAAGACCTTTATGTTCTTGAAATAAATCATTATAATCATAAATAACTTTAACAATATCTTCTTTAAATTTGGGCTGACATCCTTCGAAGGCATTGGAATATGTAATGTCCTTTGTTTTTACAACCATAAGCATGAACTGTTTGCTAGAATTTATTATTCTCTTCATTTTTCCTGAGTTGATGAGTGAAAAATTATTCTTGAACTTATGTGCTCTGATGGTGTAATTTACTCCATTTTTAATCAACTAATATTTGTTTTCTTCTCGATAGAAAATAGCCTTTCTATCATACAAAAATGGACTACCAAGTACAATTCCAGATATATCATGTGGGACTATATCTAATTCTACCTCATCCATGTATTGTGAGCCTATTTCAAAACAAAGTTTACATTGTTTAGACACTTGAAGTTTCATTTTATCACAAACCCATCCTAATGGATATGGTTTTGGATGAGAAGCAGTTACAATGCCCAACTTTTTAACAATAGTTTCAGAAATCAAATTGACTTGTGACCCACTATCAAACAAAGTATCAATTTTGTTATGTTTAACAATTACTCTAATATGAAAGAGCTCATTTCTTTTCCTTTCATCATTTGCCTCATTATGAACTTTAGAAGAATTGGTACTAGCAATAGGATTTTTACCTTTAATGCCCGTGGCTATCACCTTCATTTCATCTCCCGAATATGATCCCAAGTCTTTGAATGTAGATGCAACATGCTTTCATTCCTTATTGAATTTCTTTTGTTTTAGCGCCAGATGAAGCTTCCAACAGTGAATTTCATCGTGACCCACTTTCTAGAAATGCGTGCAAATCACTTTTTCCTTTTTAACTATCGCCGTTTTTTTTGCTTTCCTCTTTTTATTTCCTTTCCCTTTATCTTTACTTTCTGTAGATTTGGATGAAGGTACAAACTCTCTATTTTTTCCTCTACCTTCTATGTGAGTGGCTTGTACTGAAACATCATCTAAGCTAGTAGGATTTAACATCAAAATAGTATGTCGTAAATAACTATGTAGACCTCCATTGTATTTCAACAAAGTTTCTGGAGAGTCTAATGCTATACCTAACATTAATGCATGATTTCTATATTCTTGTGTATAAATTTGAACATTTTTACCTTTAAGTTGGCGTAAAGTTTCTGAACTCATCATAGCTTGTTGAACATATGCCAAAGGATAAAATTTATTCCTTAAAGAAAAAATAAATTCACTCCATGATGAAATGATCTTACCATGTCTTTGAAGGTCAATTAGAGTTATTTTGTCCCACCATACGAGTGCAGTTCCTCCAAGTCTTAAACTTTCCAATTGGATCTTCTAGCAGTCCTTCACTATCTTTTATATCCTATAGTAGGCTTCAACTTGCCTGATTCAATTGTCTAATATTTCACCATTTAATTCACCATCATAAATTGGAAAATCAAATTTTACATCCAACTTAATTAAATCAGAAACTTTATTTTTTTTATTTTTAGACGATACAAAATATTGTTTTAGCAGAAGATGAGGAAGATTGATTAGAGGAGGACAAATCAGATGATGAAGGAGAAGGTGGAGGAGTAGGCTTTGGTACTGCTCCCACATCTGGATTTCTTGATGTTCCCTCACCTTTTCCTTTTTTAAAATCATTGTACATCTCCTCAACCATGGCTTTGATTTTCATGAAAGAGTCCACGAATTGAGCTTCTGATCCCAACAGTCCTTATTCAGCCATCTTTTTCTTGCAAAATAATCTTCCAACTTCTGACCTTGGTGAAACGATTTCTACTTCTCCTTGCTTCAATTTCAACCTTGTAATCATTCAACACTATCAAGCCTTATCAAACTAGAAGCTTTGGTACCAAAACTTGATCTAAATGTCAAAAGGTGTTATAGAAATGTTAAAAATTCCATTTATGTTAATGTGTGCAACGAATCAATAATACTGCGAATTAACATAAATAAAAGAACATAAGACAATATGAGAAAACATAGACAAATAACACAATATTTGGTTACAGAGTTCACCAGAACCTCTCTAGCTACCTCTCCATGCCTCCTCTCAATAAAAAAACTACTCTTATTAGGCTTCAAATGTGCACTTACAGTAATGCCCTCAAAATTAGAGGCTCAGATGCAGAAAAGGACTACAGAATCAAACTCCACATGAAAATTCATGAAATTAGAGTATAAATTTGACTATGTTTGGACCAAGTGACCTCTAGACCTACCAAAAGTCATTCTCCACCTAGAACATTGCCAAAGTTGGAGAAAATATGCCAAAATAAACAATTCCACTAACTGTAATGGAGGTCCGCTATCTTTGGTTGGCGCTCCTAGTTCTTGCAACTTCAAAACATGTTACATTTCATTCCATCTACCAGGAAGCACTTTGGCACGTTGGTTTATAAAACATTGTGGTGGAGGGAAGGTCACAGGTTCAACTCCCCTTGACACCATGCCATGGCATGTTTTTGGTGATATAACCATTGATTATGTGATTTCATAGTTATATTAAGGTTTTGATGCATTGGCTGGATATTTGCATGCTAGTTTAGAGGTTGGGGTAGCGGAGCCACCAGTCATGGCGGGCTTCATCCCCTCTCCTTTATCTCCACCTCCAATATTTGCCAATAAATATATCCTCATCCTCTAATATATCAAAAACTGTCTGTCAAAAAGTTGGCTAGCTGGATTTGGTGAGGTCTTTGCTGGATTTGGAGGTTAAGGGTTTGATTCCCATGGAGTTTGTTGCAACCTTTTTTCGAATTCCTTGGGCGACTTGGCCTCAATTCGAACTTCCACGTGGCAGCTCCAGATTAGCCATTTGGTCCCCATTATCCAACTATGTTCCCAATCACTATTGGGTCATGGGGTCATGTAGCGCTCCTAGGTGGCACCATATGGCCCTTCTTTTTGTAAAATTAGAGAAAATTCAATTGAGCATATATTTTGCATAAAATTCCCATTTGATGTGCCATTCCTGGCGTTGGATGTGTATCATCTAAAACTTCAACATGGTACTATGTGCTGATGCATTTGAATTCTATTTACGATGAGTGTTTGCATTGATCCACCTCGATCAGTTGCTCATTACCATAAAACCTTAGGTGATAAACAAAGTATCAACACTTCCTCTAGGGGTCAATTGGAGAAAGGAAGGCATGGCCAGCAACACATTTTCTAAGAAAAAATTATTCACCAATGATGAGAGACCAATTGAAGACAAAAATGGTGTTGGAAGGGAGAGTCTTCAATATCCCTCAAATGAGGTAGCCTACCACATCCTTAAATAAATTTCTTGTGAAGTGAGACTGAGTGTATTTATGGCTACCAGTTCAGGTTGCTCCATGAATTGAGATTTCAAACGAGGTTTCCAATAACCAAAAGATTAAGTGTGCCGTATTTTCTCCTACAATCAGTCATAAACATGATCAATAAGGTGAAAGATGGAAGGAAACAACAATTAGCACACCATGGTTTCAAAAATTGATAGTAGAGGATTTCTCAAGTATATCAAGAGCCCCTGTCCCTTGGTCCACATTCATATGGACAGAGAAGGATTCTTTGAAACCCAAGTCCATTCACTTGGTGAGAACCCAGATTTCAGTGAAGAAGAAGGAGAAGAAGAAGGAGAAAAAGAAGAAGAAGAGGCAGAGACAGACAAAACAAAGGAAGAAGAGAAGGAAGAAGAAAAGAGAGAAGAAGAGGAGGAGCAGCAGAAAGAGACCAGCCTTGAGAATACCACTACACTTGAAGAGGAGGAGATATCCCTAGATCAGGGAAGGTTGTCTCCTGAACCCACTGAAAAGGAGGCAACTACTGCCTTAGCTTCTTTGATCACACCCATCAAATCCACAAAGAAAAGGTAGAGACAAACTCCCCTCTATTTCAAAACAAGAAGAAGCACTAGGATTAAGTAGGGGAAGCCACAAACCCCAAAAAAAACCCTATTATAATTGAAGAATCACCAAGTAAATAGGAGGAGCTAGAATCCATGGGAATGAAGGTTGAGAAAGTCACATCACCAGGAGAAACCCCAAAGGCTCCCATTACCTATGTCAGGAAGCCTGTCACCAGGTCAACCTCATCCAAGTAGCCCAAGGCACCTGTAACACTCCAACAGAAAGGAAAAGGCCTGCTGCAGGATCCCAAAACAGTGCTACAAGAAACATTAGTAATGCTATAGGAAAATTAGAAAGTGATATAGGAAGAGCAACAGGGGAAAAAAGGAGGCAAAGAAACAAAGCCACAAGCATAGGAGGGGGAATCTTCTCGAAAGACAATTGAGGGAGATTTATAGAGCCAAAGGAGCCTAGTACATAGCCCAACTTGAGCTCCTATTACAAGTTCATTGAAGGAGGCAAAGTGATCCCATAGAAACTTGCAATCCATATCTCCATTGAACTTGAAAAAGAAAGAGGAAGGACACATCGATGGATGCATATTGCTAAATCAAGGAAAGTAGAATATGTGCGTCTTATGGAACAAAAACTCCTAGATATGGGCAAGGAGTTGAGTGAATTGAGAGATAGAGAACACACCATGAAAACATAGCTACAAGAAGAAAAAACATGCATGAGGAGGAAATTGCAAGAAAAGAAGACCCAATTGGAAACCATAACAAGCCTCTCCATGGAGGCACTTCAATGTAGAGTCCCATCCGCATCCTGTGCACTTTACCTCAAGTACCAATGGAGGTAGTTCTAGATTAAGACATTGGCACAACAGGGGACCATTTAATTTCAGGATTACAGGGATTTCATTGATTAGTGTGAGAGAAGTACCCTTGAGGACAAGCCCAAGGTATCTGAATTCTACCTACACAACCTTGCCATAATAAACCTAAATGTTTTGGACCCCAATACAAACTTGGGAGACTTGCAACTAATTTCCCTTGCATCATGGATGAGTCATGAGGAAGGTAGGGATGAGGAGGTGAAGATAATAGTAGAAAAAGAGGAAAAGCAACCCCTCTTCATCATGGTAGCACAAATAAATTCAAGTGCTATAATTAGTAACCACAACATCATTCCCAATGATGCTCAACGTTCACCAAAATACATGGCTATGCAAGAACATGCCATCTCCCATTTTGAGGACACTCTAAGACTATTGGTGACTGAGAGCCAAGAGGCATGCCAAAGGAGACAGAATAACTTTCTACACAATCTCAAGATAAGGGAGTATCACTCTCCTGAGAGATTGAGGAATGCATTAGAGAGAACACCCCTGTATAAAAAGGCCATGGAAATACTAATGATCAACTATATTGGAGATAAGTTCATTCCACCTTTGTTGTTGGGTTTTCTGGAAGGTAGGAAGGAAGAAGAGGAAAGAAAGCAGTGGGAAGAGATAGAGAAAAATGCAGGGTTCTATCCTCATGCAAAGACACAATTCATAGAAGCTTGCAATGTCAGGGAGGCCACTAGGGTTATGACGGATATGTATATAGATGATTAGGTTGATCAGAGGATGAGCAACAATTTCAGTAGGGGTGGTGATGAGGCTCATCAATATGTAAACTATATGGGTCAAAATGCCACTCTCCATGTTATTAAATTGTCTTTTCTCACATTTATTTACAGATTTTATTATATTTTCCTTAGTGAGAAGATAAAAATAGAGTTACTATGTCCTATGGCCTAATATGTGTTAAATGCATGAAATTGGAGGAGTTTTGTGTTGAGTTGAGTGCAAGGACTTGGAGTAGAAAAGAAAGAGAGATTATAGGAAGTGGTCTCCCTCCTTAATTCCTCAGATCATGTGAAGATTCTCCCACTCTATCTCATCGGCTCTGTGTCACTGGTAGCCAAACAAGATGAGTTCATTGGAAGCCAAGCCAGTGCCAGGAAAGGAATATTTATTCTCGAGTTATGGAGCCTAATATCCCTATTTTCTAGGGGGTTTTTTGTAGCTCCAATTTTGTATAAATAAGAAATCTAAGGGACTCATTAGGATTATAAGTTTTATTATAGTTGAGAGGCCATTAAGATGAAGCACACCTTGATTTTCATTGTTATGATATATTTGAAATTTTTATGATAATGAGAAATTTTGTTTTCATCTAGCACTGAGTTGACTCAGAAGGCTAAAGCTCTTGGGTTAGGGCCCAACCCTAGCAGTAGAAGGCCTTCTCCTTTGTATTTGTATTCTTAGCTTAGAATGTTGATTTACTACTAAAGTTTGTTTCTATTTATGTTCAACTTCCAAAGTTGATTAAGTTATTGCTTATCCATGCTTTCATTAGCTTAAAGAGTATATTAGTGTTGTAGTCTAGTGAAGGAAGATATACCAGAAAATCTTGTGATAGTTACCTCCCTCTCATCTCCCTTACGGGATCATGATGAGGGTACCCCACTCTAACCACCCAAAAATAGAGATTTTCCTTTATTCATTGCCTAGGTTAAGTTTCAATCTTAGCTAGATAACTCTTTATGATTCCTTGGAAATATTTGTAGTTGTTAGTTTATTTCTTAAGATTTTTGTAGGTTAGAAGGTAGTCCATTCCATAGATCTAGTCTCTAATAATACTTAGGTCAAACTTTCTAAGTTCAACTCATATTTTCCATGTTGACATGTAAAAATTTGTAAATGAAAATAGAAATAGGTTTTATTGTAGGGATTTTTGATCTCCAAGAAGGGAAATCGCTAAAAAATTCCACCTAGGTCTTATCCACCTTCTGTTGAAGCATACCAGGCCATATTCTGAACCTTTGTTTTCCAGCCACTGTGAGAAAGTTGTCTTGGGAAAATCCAGCCTTCTTAAAGTGTTGGGATTGGCCTTGGGTGATTTTCACCTTCCCTACACCTTCCACAACTATTGTGCATGCTTCCAACACTTCATATCGCCATTATTTTCCTCCAAAACCTCCGATCCAACTTCCTGTAGCAATACAAGACATCTTGTAGCAGTTCAGGACATCCTATAGTAGTTTCCTATAGCAAACCTATAGTTGCTTGTCTTGACCTGAAATGGTAGTATAGCCTAGTGTAGGAGTAGGTTAACCCCTTACATTTGACTCCATGAAAAAATGTGTGACATAGAATAGACTTTTAATTCCTTTCCCTCCTCCAAGATCAGATAACATTAGCTTTTATATTTATAAATTTAGCAATTAGGACTTTTTATCTATTCTGCAAGTGTGAATGAGATAATTAATGCATGCATGTTTGGATTTTGAAATGATAGAATAAATTCCTATTTTCAAGTAGTTCTGGTAGCTATATGATCAAGTGCAAGGTTAGCATAATTTCCTTCCTACAAGTGATTTTTATCATTTCGTAGCTAGATGATTTATGTCATTTCATAGAATTTACAAGTTAGTAACTTTCATTTCTGGAATTGACAAGCATTTACTTTTCCTACACTAGAACTAGTTTTACATTCCACTATTAGTAGTCAAACTCCCTTCAATCCAATAGAGGAATGGTATGGAACCCTAATGGTCAAGTGCCCCAGTTGAGAAGTGACATGAGTAGAATGATGCATTCGTTGTGTATATAGGACTGTCACCTCCAATTTTGTATGAAACCTTGGGTTGATAAATTAAAGCTGGTAGCCCTAAGAGTTGCAACATTCTTGTTCTAATACCAAGTCTCATCACCAAGCACCATCTTGCCTATGCCATACTTAAAAAGAACATTTATTATGGAATGTTATGCCTCAGGAAATGGAATTGGTGTTGTTTTAATGCAAGAAGGAAGACCCGTTGCTTTTGAAAGTTTTCCAATCAAAGGAAAGTATCTACAGAAACCTATTTATGAGAAGGAAATGTTGGAAATACTACATGCACTAAATAAATGGTGATCTTACGTAATGGGAAGACACTTCAAGGTAAAAACAGATCATGATAGTATTAAATACTTTTTGGAACAAATATTATCTTCTGAAGAGAAAAAATGGGTGACAAAGATGTTGGAATTTGAAATCATCTACAAAAAAGGGAAGAAAAATTTTGTTGTAGATGAACTCTTAAGAAATGATGAGGATGTGGAAGCATTTCTTTGTTCCATTTCTATTATACAACTTGAGTGGATAACCGAAGAAAGTGATGAATTGGAGGATTATGAAGAGGTGTGCACACTCATTCAAAATTTGCAGTGAGATCCCAGTACATATGATACATTTAGCTGAAAAAATGATTCATTATCTTACAAATATCACTTATATCTTTGTAAGAATTCCCAACTCAAAAAACAAATATTATTTGGGAATTACACACCTCTCCCTTAGGAGGGAACTCAGGATTTTTAGAAACTAACCATAGGGTCAAGAAGGATTTTTTTTGGCATGGCCTTAAATCTGATATTCATAAGTTTTTTGGTAGAATATTTAGCTTCCCAAGAAAATAAAGTTGAGACAATTAAGACCTTGGGTATGTTACAACCTTTATCCATTCCAAGTCAACATTGGGAAGAGATCTCAATGGATTTTATCACAAGTTTACCCAAGTCTGAAGGAAAGAGTGTCATCATGGTGGTAGTCGATATACTTACCAAGTATGCACACTTTTGTGCATTATCTCATCCTTTTAAAGATAATATAGATGCTACTACATTTCTGGAAACAATTCAAAAGCTTCATGGAAACCCAAAGATTATAGTAAGTGACAAAGATCCCATTTTTGCTAGAACTTTTTCGATGGAATTATTTTCTTGTCTTGGTACTAAATTAGCTCATAGCTCATCTTATCACCCTCAATCTGATGAGAACACTGAGATAGTGAACAAATGTTTCGAAGGATATATTCGTTGTTTTGTATATGATAAACAAACACAAAAGGTTAAGTGGTTACCTCTATTTGAATGGTGGTATAACACTTCCTTCCATACTGTAGAAAAAATGACCCCATTTATGGCACTTTTTGGATATCATCCACCATCCATCACATCATATTTAAGAAAAAATTCTAAGGTTCAAGAAATGGAATATCGAATTGAGCATAAACAATAATTTATCTAGTAGTTAAAGGATAACCTCACTCTAGCGCAGAATCAAATGAAGAAACAGGAAGATCAACATCACAATGAAAGAAGTTTTGATCTTTTTGACTCAGTATTATTACAAATACAATCATACAAACAAATTTTTCTCAAGAAAGCTAAGAAGCATAATAAATTATCACCCAAGTAATATAGTTCTTACTAGGTGTTGCAAAATATTGGTACTATGGCATACAAATTGGAGTGGCCTGCATCTTCCTGAGTACACCTAGTTTTCCATGTTTCATGCTTAAAAAAGATTATCAGTGATAAGATTCCAGTTCAAACAATGTTGCCAGAACTTGATGATGAAGGAAAACTCGTATTCGATCCTGAATCAGTCACAGAAACAACAACCCAATAACTACATAAGTGATCAATTTCAGAGTACCTCATTAAGTGTAAGAACTTACCCACTAAATATTCCACATGGGAGGATGACGTTTCTATACAAAAGCATCCATAACTAATCAAGCATTGAGAACAACACTTTTTTGAAGGAGAGGGGCATGTTACGTCCCTATAATACTAGTGTAGCCCCCTTACTGTTATTGTTAGTGTAGCCCCCTTATTGTTATGGTTGTGCCTATGTAGCCCCCATATTTTTATTGTTGTTCCCCATTGAAGCCCATTATTGTTATTGTTGTTCCCTTAGATTAATATTTTTATGTAGGCTCTAATTATATTGCGACCCCTTAGACTCGTATATATACAAAGGAGGTATTGTTATTTGTATCATTGAAGAATTGTTCATCTATGTAATGTAAAGAAAGTTTCCCTCTCAAAGAGGATAATTTTTAAGTCAATGATCTATCTTTTATGTGAGTTGGTTGCATAGCAATACATGATACATGTCATAATGACTCCCATATACAACATGCGCTTGGAAAAACATATACCACGACTGAATATAATAAATTCTACTGAATGATACATAATTCCCCTGAAGCTAACATGGTGAGGGGGGATCACAACTAAAGAATGCCTGTTGAATATGAAAGGGCTATGAATATTTGAATTGATCATCTAAAGGAGATGGAACATGTTGTAAGCGCTATGATTGGCAGAGACCAAACTAGTCAAATTGACAGAACTGCACCTAAGGTTGGATCATGACTTATTTACATCCAGACATGTGGGGGGTTACCTAAATGGCCACCCCCTAATGAGGTCTAAAACATCTCGTAGACAACTAGGAAAAGATGGTAAAATATGTTGGATCACTATACCATCAAGTGTATAATTGTCAATCATGCGATAATGAGCCAGAGTTGAGCAAATGAGAACTAACCAAGTCAAAAGGAAATGACGATTCCCTTTTCTTGATCTGAGGCACCAAACAATGACATATGTTGGAACCAAGGTACACCACCTTCTAGATCACTCAACTGGAATAAATGTGTTGAAGTTAACAGAAGAGGGCATGAGGATCATACTAATGTGACTAATATACTGACACTAGGCATGATGATGGAAGGATAATATGAGTGGAAAACTAGTGAATTCCCTTGTCATATCATAATATGCATGGTTTATCTGGCAGCAACTAACTTGATTCCAGAGGGGGTGGTCAATTACCCATATAGAGGCTTTTCAAGGACAGGTTAGTGCTGGAGGCCAAACATGAGAAGAATGGGATGAATGAAACACAAATATGGATGATACACTATAATAGGATTCAATGGGACTTTGAATAAACTCCATGGATGCAAGGGTGACTCATATCTAAAGATTTGAACAAGGGTGACTCGATGATGCTGCCACATGGGAGAGGCCCGAAGGGGAACATAAAAACATGAGTAAATAAAAGCTACTCATGATGAAAATCGACACAGAAGTAAAAAATAACAAAGGAAAGGTGGTATCAAATTGTAGTTGACTCATATGAAGAGAGAGTCAATTTTGAGAGGTGACAAAGTGAGACCTCCTAGAAAAAATGGATTCCTAGTGAATTTTCAAATTTCCAAAAATAAAGAGAGACCCATTATAGAACTCGGTGAGATATTTCCAATGGTGTTTATGGTTCATCAAAATGATCTATGGTTTGATTGTAACGGTTCATGATAAAACTAGGGTTTTTCCTATAAAAGGGCTTCATGCCCCAAAATCCAATTCATTTTCACATTGAGATGTTGGAGAATGTTTAGAGGGGGATAAAGTTGTAAATGTTCACAAGACCGTATTAGACAAACCAACCAAATGATTTTTTATTTGTGACTTTCAAGAAGGTGGCCTTACTTGTCTAAAAATGGCCTTAATTCTTCCTGGAAGTATGGTTCCTAATGAAGAATCAAGGTAAGAAAGGAATACAGGAATGAACTACTACAAAATGTCTAGAATAATCCCTACCCACCAAGTCAAATATGGAGACTAGGTGGTAAGTATGGCATCACATAGAGTAGAATATTTGAAGATATGGTATCAAGCATCTATAATATGTGATGTGTATATGGCTCGTTAGCGAGCTGAGTAGAACAAACTATCTAAGGAATGAAAGGATAATTGACCATACCTATATCATTTGGGTCTATGCCGAGACTTATGTTAATCAAGTGAGAAGGTGGCCAAGGGTTCCAACTATAGGTTTTAACCCTATACAACAATTACCTGCAAACGAATTCTTAAAACATAAAATATACAATGGCAAGGATATAAAAAAAATACATAGATTTTCCCTTGGATCCAAAAACCGAAACTACCAGATTCAATTTTTTATTATGTTCCTTTCAATGTTATGATACATACATACATGGAAAATCATTCATAAATCCCATTCCATTAACCCTAGATTAGAACATAATCATAGTTCGCTTGACCAGATCTATAAAATACCATGGATTGAAAACCATCATGCCCAAAACCATGTGCAAAACCATTGCACAAAATCATGTGTAGGTCCTAACACTATCTTTGGGTTCACCCCCCATCCTTGGGTCTGCATATATATAGGAAAAACAAAAATTCTTGGGGCACTTCCCTGGACCCCCCATGCAGGGGGTCCACCACCCCCAACAGAGGGGGTTTTCGCCCCCCTGTGACCACCCTGCTATGCCCAGAACAATGAACAGGAGGGTTTGGTGCCCCGGGGGTGACCCCTCCATACGTGCGACTACTCGTGGAAAGAATATAACACACACCCACTACCAACATGCCCAAAAGTATGAGACATTTACCCCCAACATATGATGAAGGATTGTACTTATCAAGTATGCAAAGGCGGGAATGATGCACCTAGCTAGATGAGTTTATGGAGTGCCATTGTGTTCCAAGTGTTGAAATAATGGATTCAAGGATTTAGCCCTACTGGCGCAAGGGTCTCTAGAGGATAATGAGTAGATGTAGGGGGTAGATTCCCTTGATTTTTGTATTTATGGTTATATCATGCTATGGACATGTCGAAATTATTTAAATAATGGAATCTAAACAAATTTTGATAATGTGATTTTCCATTTCTTTAGTTTAAGAATGTCTTCTTGTGGTAAGAACGGATAAAGGATGCAATAAGATAAAGGAAATGGTGGATTACCAATCTCGTTTGGAACTTCATATATGAATCAAATGGACTAAATTTTTGGGATCACATACATGGTGTTAGTATAGCAAAGAGTGGCTTTGAATATAATGAATTGATGCTCACCTAGACAACACGGTCATTCAACAACAATAATGTCTAAGGGACCCAGTTGTTGATGTAAGATGGAGGAATGATTAAGTGGATCATCCTTAGACTGATATGAAGTGATATGAAACTCTACAGGTTACTCTAAATGGTTAAGAGTAATAGTACTAGAGTCGAAACTACCAAATTCACTAGGAGATTTTGGAAGAATGGCATCACCTCGACACTAAAAAAGGGATGCCTCCTTACCCAAAATTTTTGTGTGGTAATGTAATGGACACACTAGTTGGATCTAGTTTGAATTTTTCAGTTCAAAGTAAGGAGTAATGGAACCAATCACCGTCATGGGACACATGGTTCACATATGCGACATCTCTTATGGGAGACTGATGAATAGTAGATGTGACATCTACCAATATTGAGACTGAAATTCCCTCTGAGGTAGCTTAGAAGGAATCAAAATAAGAAGCTCCTAAATTTTCATAATACATCGATCCCATGGATGAACATAGGTAGAGAATAGGGGTAGAACTATCTGTCATCTCGACATTAGGGGGAGGGATCACAATGGTGGGTTGAGAGTCCTCCTGTCCTTTCAAAGGATTGGGGCCAAGACTCGTAGGTAGAGGGGAAGTGGAACCACTATAAGCAACATCTAAATCATGAAGAACTTGAAGTGTATCACAAAAGCCCTCAAGATGGCAACAGTAATGGGAATAATGTTCATACTTATCACACAAAGCACAAGGGCGATTCATGTGTAAGGTCTTGTTTTTCTTGATAGATTCAGGTAAGGTAACATGGACCTTAGGAATGTTAGGTTCTACAAAAGTATGAGAGACCACATTCTTAATATGAGGGAGATTTGGAAAATTATTTGTGTCATTCCCCAAAACATCACACAAAGCACATGGAGGAGAAGTCTTTAGTGGTTTAGGAGGAGTAGGATTTTCTTGGGGTGCCTTGTCTTTGTTTACCTTTTTCTAGGTTTTTCCCTCCGCACTAGATGCTTTTAGAGGAAGAGTGGCTGCTTGTTGCGGTTGTTGTGGAACTGAAGAAAAAGAAGCGGTGGTTAATATGGGTTCAGCCAGAGTCAAATTTGTATAAGCTTTGAGTCGATCAAGAGGAGTGTTTGTAGGAGGATCGATGTACGAGATTGGGATCCTCGAGGTGATGATAGGAACTCTCAAGGTAGCCATTATAGGGGTAGAAAATATTCTTGGTGGAAGGAACAAGAAAGGTATATGTCCATAGGGGTAATGACCTAAATGAACTACTCTTGGATGAGAGATACCTAGGGGAATGGTTCTTGGTGGAAAAGGGATGGGGGAGATACGAGTAGGAAGAAACTGGGCTCGAGGAATTATATATAAAAGACAAGTTGAGACTTGAGTAGGAGGTTTTGTAGGAGTTGGTTGTTGAGAAGGTGTACCATATCACTTGGTTGTAGCCTGTGATGCTTGAAGCATGAAAACACCGGAAGATCTAGGCTCAAAGGTAGTAGGCGGTGGACCATATTTAGCCCCAAGAAACATGTAATATTTATAGACTCTGATAGAAACATTAGTAAAGGAGGTAGTGGTATGATTTATAGTCATTGATGAGATAGTGGCCTGAGGAGAGGTCTAAGACTGGGGGTCATAGTAACTCAACTGATTGGTAGTGATGATATTTTCATTGTGAAGAAATAACATCTAGCAAAAGACAACAAATGCGATAGTTGACATGGGATATGTGTAACTATGACCCAATAATATGTTATAATATAAAGGAGCATTAATGACTTCGATATCAATTAAAAGAATCTTTCCAACAACATTAATGGGTCAGTTGTGACGTAAACCAAGTGGTTGCGAGGGGTGACTGTCCCAAGCATGAAGAGTGATGGTGGATGGTGATAGGTCATGGGAGCAAATTTGGTTCCAAACACTAGCATCCATCACACAAGTGGAGGTGCCTTCGTCTATAATACACCACTAGATAGTGGCATTTTTTATGGAGACTGGTATTTGAAAGGAAACAGATGAAGGAATGGGGGGATGTTCTTCGTTATCAACATCAAAGACAACCATATGATCATTAGATGGATCCAAAATACCCAAAGAAGATAGTAGACCTCTTCGTTGGGATGGGAACATTTAGAGGACTTCGAGCGTTGACATGGCAGTAAGAGACTATGCCAATCATCTACTAAGTTATAGGTATGGGCAACTTTATAAGAAGCAACATTTCAACATAATAGACCTTTGGGTATCTTGGGTGGGGCCTCTACCTTAGGCTGGGGGATCTATAAGGTACCATTTTGTGACAATAGAGGCTTAGTGGAAACTTTGGGCTAGGAATCATTGGCTAAATTTGTAGGATGTTTTTCATATTGGTGCAGCTAAGTCTAGAGATTAACTTCTCTAGAATTTATCATGAGAATATGTTAATTATTTTGGCCAAATTATGAAGTTTGGGGAGTTTCATTACTTTTTGTGAGTTACAAACTGACATATCCTTGATGAGTAAAAGTATTTCTAAGCACTGTTGGTTGTGATGAAGTAGGAGGGGAGGAGGAGGAGCATTGGGCTAAGGTCCTTCAGAAGTAGTTGCTTGAGCTTCCCATACTATATGCATTTGAGATAAAAGGGTAGATTCACGAGTATAATGGAAAAAAACACCATAATGGGCACAAGGTTTATTTGTTCTAAGAGCCTTGTTCTTCTTGGCCTCTCCTCCCTGTTGCTAGGTTGGGGGATTGGGCTAGTCACCCTTAAAGGAATTAGGTTTTCGACCTTGATTTCCTTGGCTACCTTGAGGTTGCTATTTCTAGTTACCTTTCCCTTGTTCCTTCTGTTAGAGTTAGGGGGATTGGTAGTACTCTGTTGAGCATAGAATTTTTTATATGGAGGTGGTTTCTATTATGCCAGAAGGGCTGAAGGCATGGGATGTTGAGGCACTAGTGTCAGTGGGGTTGGAGCACTCAACAAGTACATAAGGATAATAAGGATTTGTGGTAAGATTGGGATAACTACGTTGAGAAACAACTGGCCTTCAGATCAACTGATGTAGATGAGGATATGCATATGACGTGCCTGTACCTTGGTAAGGGTTGACATGCAAAGGATCTTTAGGGGGATAGGTGTAAGAAGAACTGGTCCCTCCCTAAGGTTTACCATAAATCATAAGAGGTTAAAGATATGGTGATGGTTTAGGGTGGGTAATCGATCCAACGATATAGTTAGTGGCATGAGATGCCCTCGAGGCATTAGCAATATCGAGGTGAGGAAGTTAGGGGAGGAGAGTAATAACATAACTTGATTGGGCATAGTTCAGGTCATATTTTAAGGCTATTTGGAGAACTTCATCCTCAATGAGAGGGAAGTGAGAGGTGAAATATTTACCTATGGTGTCCAAAAGAGTTCTTAAAAACCAATCCATATATACCTGGTCTTCAAATTCAGGGGCTATACACATGCTCCTCCTTCTGCGTCATTCTTGGACATTGTCAGAATGACGAGTGGAAGATGTTTGAAAAGTGAGGTAAAGAGTTTGGTACTTGTTTGATATTAGAGAGGTAACTAGAAATAGGAAAGAAAATCATTGGCGAGAGTTGCAAAGGTGGAATGAGAGGCATGTGGTTGGTCCACATACTATTTGTAAGTAGCTCTTATCAGGGTGCATTGGAAGAGATGAAGACAAACAGAGTCTTCGGTAATGGAATTTGATGAACGCCACATGTGAAAAGAGTGAATATGATTTTTGGGGTGTTCTCCAAGATTACCTTCAAACTTGGGAATGTTGGAAGGAAGCTTGGTAGGCATAGGAGGACAATTGGGGTTATGGAGAAGAGGATCGTTGATGAGCTAGTGTTAGGTCATGGAAAAGGTATGAATATGCTATTTATTTGATCATATTTCTCCTTTATTTCTAGCCCTTCTATATCCTAATATGTCAATTTATCATAGAATTAGGGTAAGAGTGAAGGAATGATCCACGGTAACAATTTAGTTAATAAATATCTCTATTTATGCAAAAAAAGACAAAATGGAACAACCGTTGTTCCTTAACTAAGGAATAGTAGAAAGGCAGCAGGCTGAAGAAAGAATGTGATGGTTACAGAGGAAGCCGAGATGGATCAAAAGGATCAGCTAGAGATGGAAAAGGATGACCAAGGATAGAAAAGAGTGTGAAACCCTCAGGATCGCGAGATCCTGAGGGATCGCTATTACCATGCTATTTTTTCCCTTCTCGCATTATAAAAAGCAATAATTGTAAGCAGAAGAGGGAACGATTGTATTATGATTGTAGTTATTGATTATAGACTTTTGCTGTAAAACACAAACACATTATAATGATGTCATAGTTTCATGATTAATATATAAAATAGTTGTTGTTCCTTCATGTGTCCTGAAGTAATCTGGTGGTGTTCACTAGCGGCTAAGGGCCTAGCCCTGGTGGATTCACTTCTTGCTCCTATATCATGCATTTGTGATTCTCACAGTGTGATGGTTTGATTGAATTTCTACTTTCTGCAATTGTATCACTTTGCTATTTCCTATTTTCCAAACTCAACAAAATTGTTCTGTTTATATATTTTATAGTGATAGCGTTGATTCAGTTTATTGTTATTTCAGATCTGGTTATTTAATCAAGCATTGTGTTTTAAGATCATCTACTTTAAAGAGCATTGATTACTGTTGTCGAAGCTCTTAGATTGAGATCATTTGCTGCTTATATTAAGGATTGTGTTTGATTGGGAATAAATAAGTTAAAAGAGGAATGAGCTATTATTGTATTCTTGATTGATGATTGTTGTTACTTTGATGCATGTCTGAGTTAGTTTCATTAGAGGATTGAGTTTTCCTTTTATTGCAATTAGAATTTACTTACTTCATCCATTTCCTCTTGTATTTGAAAGAACTATACTGCAATTTGGAAGAATTACTCTCTGAGTTAAATAGCCGCCACATACTGTGTACGCTCTTGAAATAGAATGACTTTCCTGGATTGATAACTAATGTGAAGATGATTAGGAGTTAAAAAGACACCTTTTATCACTCAACATTTTGGCACCGTTGCCGGGGAGAGTGTAGCCATTTCTAAGGAGTAGTGTACAACTGCTGATTGTTGTTGAAGAAGAATTGGGTTTTCAAAATGGAAGGTAAGAACCTACGTAACGAGAAAGTAAAGTGCTTTCTCCCCCGCCCACTTTTCAGCGCAATTACAGAAATCTAAAATAGGTATTTACTGCTTGTCTGTTAGGAGAGAATTGGGTATTAAAAATGAAAGGTAAGAACCTATGTACAGAGCACGTAAAATGCCTGCTCCCCCGCCCGCTTTCCAACAGAATTGTTAAGAACTTAGGGTAGAGGTAAATATTTGAATTGTGTGTATGACTAAGAAGAAAAAACCTGAAAATAATCCAATTCCCCTACCCAAACCCAACAGATCTAAGGGACTGGTGACCCTTGGACGTTCAAGTTTCATAGACGAAATCCTAAAGAAAGTCGAATCTCAACCATCAATAAAGTCCTAGAAAAGTTGCTTCTAGGCAACCTACTGGCTCCCTTCGGGCCACAGGCTCACCATCTATAGCCTTCCCTGAGGTCCATAGAAAAACAGAAGAGACTGAGTAGAATTTTCAAGAAATTGAAAATTCTTGCCCAATTTCTTTATAAGAAGGGAACTCTAGTAATCTCTGTGAAGGAGGAGGAGAAACCAAGGAAATAGAGGAGCCAAGATCCCATCAGGCAATAATTCACCCAAAAACAATCAACGCCCTAGATAAGGGTAGTGCTGTTAAATTCATTCAAGAAGAAGTAGGGGAAACAAAGGAGCTAAGATCTCCCCAGGTAGTAGTTCAGCAAGGAACACTCATTATCCCAGATAAGGGGAGTGTTGTTAAACTCATTCCCACCCCTTCTAGTCATCCTAGAAATAACTTTCTGGAGATCCCAGAAGAGTATTGGTACGTATTTGATCAAATGACCAACAACCAAAAAGTACCTTAGACCTCCACCTTGCAATATCCCACCGTTGACACAGCAGTCAACGCACCTATGAAAGCCATCCCTCTCCAAAATATTCCTACCTTTCATGGGTAGAAATCAGAGGATCCAGACGCATTCCTGTTTGATTTTGATGTATTGTGTCAGAGGTATGATTATACCACCCACCCCCAAAAATTAAAATTATTTCCCTCTACATTGAAAGGAGCAGCCTTGCGATGGTTTATGGGATTGGGTGGAGGCACAATAAACGATTGGGAACAAATGAAAGGTGCTTTCCTAAAAAAGTATCAGGACTATTGTAGGTCTAGGGAATTGAAAGACACAATATTCCAGACGGTAGCAAGACCAAGTGGAACATTAGAAGAATATGTGGAATGATTTCAATATAACCTCCAGTGGTCTCCCTATGCAACTCTGCCTTTACTTGATCATGTGCTGAAAACTACACTAATTAAAGGGATGAAAGAACAATGGGTAGAAACATTAAATATTATGGGTAAAGGTGATATATATCTGGAGAATTATGCTGACATCATTAATTTCTGTATCAGGTGTTCAAGAGGCAGCACGAGATTGAAGCTAGTGGAACGTGACATGACCACAAGGGACCACAAAATCTCTGGTGGAATCATAACTCGCGTAGAAATTGGCAATCTGCTAGAGGATTTCAAAACTGATATTTTAGGGACTCTGACAATGCAATTGGACATTATGCAAGCCAAAAAAAAGTAGGCAAAAGCAAAACAAAACTTGGTAATATTATGTCCTAGATGCAGAAAGAAGCATAGTCACAAAGAATGCCCACTAGATATGGTGCAAACCTGCGCTATATGTACAAAATATCATGCTACAGAAAGCTGCCCATCACTCCCAGGATTGAAAGTAGTCTATAAAGAAGTAGAAGAAGAAACAAAACTAGTCTACCTACTAAATTAGCGTCGCCAATGGAAACCACAACAAACAGGTACGCCGACTGATCCATCCTCTTTCATTCAAATGCCACAATATAATTCACAACAACACCCAGGAACCATGTGGTAGAATCAACCATCTTTTTCCAACTGGTCACAACAACCATTTGCTGTGCCACCTCGGCCCAACCAATCAAATCAAAATAAAAATTAGCCAAATTCCTCTCACTTCCCACCACTGGCAAAATAATGGATATCAATATCAATGGCCACCTTCAACTTCCCAGAATCAGAACTGGCAGTCAAGGTGGTAGAGACCTTCAAATCAGCCAGCAAGAAAAATCCCCCGACCTCAACCCACACTGCCAGCACCCTACACATTGCAACAAAACCCTCAGACCAACTTATTACTACAGCTCCCAACCCAACCCACCCCAAACCCCAACAACAGATCGATTCAATCTGTGCAAATTATTGAAGGACCAGAGCCAGAAACCGAATTAAGGTAGTGCAATGACCTTCAATTAAGATCTGGGTAGATAATAGAATCATAGGGGGATAAAAATGTTCAAATTGAAGATCTGTTACTAGTAGAACAAGTACCACAAGAAGAGAACATGGTTAGACAGAAAACTCATGATTAAGCAACCACCTCTTCTCCACCATTCCCAGAAAGATTAATCATACCTCACCCAATTGAACATCCTGATTTTGATCTTCTGGGAGAATTGAAAAAATTGTGCATAAAAATACCACTCCTCCAAGCTACTCAAGACATCCCAATTTATGCAAAAATTATTGAGGAATTTATGAAAAAGCCAAAGAGGAAAATAAAAACAAAGCCAATTGTCCTGGTATTTAGTACTTTATTTGATTTACTATCAGGAATAGAAACACCTATAAAATATGAGGACCCAGGCAATCCTATAGTCACGGTGCAAATAAATGGATGCTCCTTCCCCAATGCCTTAGTCGATTTAGGAGCAGCAATCAATATTCTTACAACCACAACTTGTCAAAAGCTTGGCATTACATCCTTGGACCCAACCACGACCTTGTTGAAATTGGCTGACCGATCTGTAGTCAAACCAGAAGGCACATTACAAGATGTAGTGGTCTCATAGACTCTTGGGAATACCATGTGGACTTTCTAACCATTAATCCTAGAAACCAACTTGATGGACATCCCTTAATTATAGGTAGGCCTTGGCTAGCAACTGCGGATGCTTACATAAACTGTCAAACAGGCATCATGACTATAGCAAGAGGAAGCAATGTAAAGAATTTAGCCTTATATCCTCCAACTCAGCCAAGTTTAACAATAATTAAAACCAGAAAACAACCTGTATCATATCTAACTGAAAACATTAGATCACCACAAACTATAGAAGATGCTCTTGAATTCAAGGATCAAACTGAAAATGACATCATTAACACTTATATTAACCAACTAGATGTCGTACCCCATGCAAAATGTCACATGATCGAAGCAGCCTTGGATAATGAAATCAAAGAGGATCCCCTAAAAGATATTAACGACCAGTCAATCCCAACAACTTCTGTGTATAATAGCAAAACCATAGAAATTGAGCCAGGCAAAACTTTAAACATCAATAAAAACCTGACTCCAGACCAGGAGTAGACGCTTGTTTCACTTCTGAGAAAATATAAAGAAGCCTTTTCTTGGGATTACCCAGACATGAAGGGAATTGATCCCCAGCTTTGCATGCACCACATCTATACAGAGAAAGATGTGAGGCCCATTAGACAACCTTAATGGCGATTAAACCCCCATCTTAAAGATATTGTGAAAGATGAACTACAAAAACTGCTAGATGTAAACTTCATCTACCCCATATCTGATAGCAAGTGGCGCTCCCCATTAGTAGGTGCCTAAAAAGAATGGAAAGTGGCATATATTTGGGGACTATAGAGAGCTTAATAAGGCAACCCAAAAAGATCATTTTCCCCTCCCATTCATTGACCAGTTTTTGGACACACTGGCAGGAAAAAATTTCTTTTCTTTCCTAGATGGCTTCAGTGGATACAATCAAATTCCAATTGCCCCTAAAGATCATGATAAGACTACCTTTACCTACCCTTAGGGAAAATTTTCCTACAGGGTCTTACCTTTTGGACTATGCAATGCACCTGCCACATTTCAGAGGGTTGTACTCAACATTTTTCAAATTTAATAAATGAAGGGCCCGAGGTGTATATGGATGACTTTACACTTTACAGAGATGACTTTGAGCTATCACTACAAATGCTGGAGGAAGTTCTTCAAAGATGCATTGCTACCAAGCTATGTTTAAGCCATCAAAAATGCCACATGATGATGATGAAGGGCCTCATCCTGGGCCACTATATTTCAGCAGCTGGAATCCAGGTATACCCAGCAAAAATTAAGATAATTCTTTTAATGCCCACTCATACCACACAAACTGAGGTACGCAGTTCCTTGGGGTTTTTTGGTTATTATAGAAGGTTTATAAAGAATTTTTCTTAGATTGTTGCACCGTTATATGCTCTAACCAGAAATATTGATTTCATTTGGACAGATAAATGTGATAGCACTTTTGAAGACTTGAAAAGGCTTGTATCAACATCCCTAGTATTAAGGGGCCCAAACTGGGATTTTCCATTCCAAATTTCATCCGACGCTTCAGACACAGCCATAGGAGTAGTTTTCAGCCAGGAAGAAGATAAAAAGCCATATGAAATATACTATATTAGCAAAAATCTATCTCTTGCTGAATTAAATTATTGTTGAAAATAATACTGAGAGGGGGGGTGAATAAGTATTATCAGAACTATAAAACTTTTTCAATGCTCAGAAACATATACGCTACTTTAGTTAAGTGAACCAGCGTGTACACGCAACTGTGTCTAAAGAAAACAACGTATAACCAGAAATCTTATAATTCAGTTATTTTATCTTCAGTTAAGTGCATAAGGACATTATTCACCATATTAAGAGTAAACAGATGCAGTAGAACAGATCACACAAAAACCACACACATGAACACCATGATATAAGGTGGAAACCCAATGTGGGTGAAAACCACCTGCTGCAAGTCATCTCTATCTTTCTTTAATATGAAACTTCAGTTTACAATCTTTTTGTACTGGTGCAGCCTTATACCAGTACGCAGGCTACAACCTGCAGAAGGCTACAACCTTCTCTCGTTCTCCAAACTTCCTTGGAAGGGAGCTCCAACCCCCTTTGCTCTTGTACTAGCCAAGATACTAGTACGTAGGTGCAGGCCTACAATCTTCTTTCTTTCAGGTACCACCTTTCATACATTTTCAGACTGGATATTCCTGAAGCATAACATTACAATCTGAAGACCACAATTCATTCAACTTTCACAACAGATCATTGAAGCACAAAACATCCAATACTAGCATCATCAATCACTGAACCACTGAAACCCTGTCAATCACCAGTTACCAGAACACAGAGCAGACTACAGAACTCTGCAATAACAGTCAGACCCAACTGTAAACCCAAAAATCAAGCTTCAAAAGATATACGCTACTTCAATGAGAGAAACCCGCGTATACACGCGCTTTTACCGAAGCCAACCTGCGTACAGATCTAAAAATAAATTCTCTCAACTTGCAGCTGTACCAGACATCAGTTAGACCTAGAACATAACATTGCGTCAGTATGCAGATCTAGAAATATGCATAATCAACCATATCATAATAGTGCATTTCAAATCATTAGATCCCGATCTATCCTTAGATATAGTCTTCCATCAACCGAAGTGATCTCTCCTTAGCTTAGATCAAGCAACCCAGAACCTGCATACCAGATCTCTTTCTTTTCAGATATTCAAGCCTTTTCAAAAGATATATATTTGCCTAATGATCTTCTTCTCCTTATATAGCCTTAGGCCTTTCTCAATACCAAGGGCCAAACCATAGAAATCCAATACCATCAACTTAGAAACAAGGGATCAACACGTCTGTCGAGATACTTTGGTCCAAATACATAGGCTCAAGTACCGAGGACTAACTACCACGGACCAAAGGGAAGCTTCCCGACATATACACCCTTTTCTGTTCATATATCTGCGTGTATACGCGCCTTCGTATATATTTAACCTGCGTATACGCGACTTAGTCTGAAGATAGACAGCGTGTATACGCAACTTGGACTTAATTAACCTGCGTATATGAGATTTCTCTTCATTCTGTAGTCTGAACGGAGATCTGTCATCAAAGAGAGTTGCCATCAAGGACAACACCTGTATCATAGCGCCACACCTGTGCCAAAATGCCAACAATCTCCCCCTTTGGACTTGATGGCAACCTCAAGATCCTTAGAATCATTCCCCCCCTTTGTCATCAAGGGCAAAGGGTTGTGCTCCCCCTGAGTGCATGCTGATACCTCTGCTTGGCTGTGCTGAATCATGCTCCTCCTGACTGAAGGCCAGATCTGCAAAAGATGTTCTTCAACAAGAACCAAGACTTATACACCATAAGGGACCTTCCTATCACTAAAAGACTCAATACATACATCCATACTCCCTACCAAGAGGGGACACATCAGAAACAACCAATTATATTACATCATTCATCCCAGGCATAGTGGGGAAACCAACATAGGCCGTTACATGACCTTGACACCATAAAAGAGACATCACAAAAGAGATACATGACATAGAGACAACAGATCTAGACCAAGACTTATGAAAGTCACCAGCAGCATCTGATAAACATCTTTTAGATCAGCAACCAGGATTTCTTTCTGAGCTCCTTCTCCTGAAACCAACAACCAAAACATCTAAATGCCAACAATGCTTTATGAGACTTTTAAGCTGCTCCCCCTGAACCTGTGCCTGCTGCACCCCCTGAAACTGTGTCTGAAGAATTCTGACGTACCCATCTCAGACCTTTTCAAACCAGAGTTTGCCCTTGCTGTTCAGAACTCCATATACGCGATTTATCCTGCATAAACCAGCGTATGTACGCGGATATACTTTCTGAAACAAGCGTACAACATACACGCTACTTACCCCGCATAAATCGGCGTATATACGCGGATATCCCTTACGTAACTTGCGTATACCAACTTTTCTGTAGAACAGACAAGCTTTAACAGCAGGATGAAGCATCAACTACTCCCAGCTTTTGTCTGAGATATTCAAAAGTTTCCCTGGGCAGTGGTTTTGTGAGAATATCAGCAACTTGTTCCTTAGAAGGAACATACTCCAACTTGATCTTCTGCTCAAGCACTTGTTCCCGAAGAAAATGGTACTTGATTGGTATGTGCTTGGTCTTTGAGTGCATGACTGGATTCTTTGAAATGCTGATTGCACTTGTATTATCACATAAGATAGAGACTGGTGGAGTGCAAGTGATTTGAAAGTCCTGCAAGGTCTGCATCATCCAAAGAAGTTGTTTGCAACAAGATGCCGCAGCCGCATATTCTGCTTCAGCTGTAGATAAGGCAATCGAACTCTGTTTCTTGCTGAACCAAGATACTAATCTGGAACCCATGAAGAAAGCACCACCACTTGTGCTTTTCCTATCATCCACACTTCCAGCCCAATCTGCATCTGTGTAAGCATGAAGAGTGAGATCTGCATTTCTAGGATACCATAAGCCATAGTTTTGGGTCCCTTGAAGATACTTGAAGATTCTTTTGACTGCTTGAAGATGAGTTTCCTTTGGGTTGGCTTGAAATCTTCCAACAATTCCTACTGCATGCGTAATATCTGGTCGGGTACCTGTCAAATAAAGCAAACTCCCAATCATGGATCTGTAAGTGGGTTGGTGAACTGCTGCTGATTCATCATTTGCACTGAGGCTGCATCCTGTAACCATGGGTGTACATACTGGCTTTGACTCTTCCATGCCATACTTCTTCAAGATCTGCTTGAGGTATTTGGTTTGAGACAAGAAGATACCTCCTTCATTTTGTTGGATTTGCAATCCAAGAAAATATGTCAATTCTCCAAGTAGTGACATTTCGAATTCTTTCTGCATAACCAAGGCAAAGTTTTGACTCATAGTCTCTTCATTGCTGCCAAAGATAATATCATCTACATAAACAACAAGAATTAGCAATTTGTTATTTTCAACTTTTATATAGAGATTGCTATCTGCTGATCCTTTTGAAAAGCCTTGTTGGTGAAGATATTTGTCCAACCGATAGTACCAAGCCCTTGGAGCTTGTTTGAGTCCATAGAGAGCCTTTTTCAATCTGCATACAAGGTTTGGATCATTCCCAAGAATGAAACCATCTGGCTGCTCAATATATACTTCTTCTTCTAAGTCTCCATTCAGAAAGGCTGATTTCACGTCCATTTGAAATACCTTGAAGTTTTGAAAGCTTGAGAGAGCAAGGAACATTCGGATGGCCTCAAGTCTTGCCACAGGAGCAAAGGTCTCTTCAAAATCTATTCCTTCTTGCTACGCATACCCTTTACAAACAAGTCTGGCCTTGTTCCTAATTGCTTCTCCATTTTCATTCAATTTATTCTTGAAGACCCATTTTGTTCCTATTACATTCTTATCTTTTGGTCTAGGAACTAATTCCCAAGTGTTGTTCTTTTCGATCTGCTCAAGTTCTTCATCCATTGCTTTGACCCAACATTCATCTTTGCATGCCTCTTTCACATTTTGTGGTTCAGTGGAGGAGAGTAATGCCAAATAGCTTGAAGCTTCTGCAAGTGTCCTTCTTGTTTGTACTCCTGCTTCTTTCTGCCCCACAATCTGAGATTCTGGATGATTCTTTTGAACATATCTGGATGGAGTCTTCTCTTCTATTCTTGTCTGCTCCTCTGGTTCTTCTTGAGGTTCTTCTTCTTCTTGAGGTTCTTCTTCTTCATCATTCCGTCTTTGAGGGTAGCCTTCATCTTCTTCAATGTCTTCATGATGAACTTGCCTAGGAATATATCCCTTCTCATCAACCACTACATCAATGTTGTCAACAATTCTGCCAAGTCTTTTATTGTAGCACTTGTATGCTTTGCTATGTGGAGAATAACCAAGAAGAATGCCCTCATCTGCTCTTGGTTTTCTCAATCTCCTTTCTAAGACAAACAATCTCACATTCCAAATTTTCAAGATGTTTTTCCTTTTCAGCTAGTTGACATTGTAGAGAATCAATAATAGCACTCTTCTCTTCTAAACAAACTTTGAGATCTTTCATTTCTTCATAAAAGCCTTCTACATCTATAGCATCCATGTAGTCATCATCTTCAAAAGCCATTAAAAGTTTATATCTATTACCTTGTTCATCTTCATCATTATTTGAAAGTCCATCACTATCTTCATGAGTGTAATAGCTTTTCTTCTTTTCATATTGTTTCTTGTTCCATTTAACAGGTTCCTTTCCCTTGTCATTCTTATCTTTGTGAGGACATTTGGCAGCATAATGACCTACTCTTCCACAAGCAAAGCATTTAAAAGGTAACTTACCTCTGAACCTTCCAGAACCCCTTTGAAGATTTCTGACAAAATTTGATTCCTCTTCTTCATCTTCTGGTAGGTGACTTGCTTCATAATAATCTTCTTTGCCTGAAGCCTTGAAGGCAGCTTCTCTTCTGTCTAATGGACCTCCCTTTCTCATTTCATAAGCGGTTAGAATTCCGTGAAGCTGAGACATAGTAAGAATTTGCAAATTTTCTTTTTCTTCTATGGCAGACACTTTAGATTCAAACTTGGGGGACAAAGATCTTAGAACCTTTTCAACCACAATAGCCTCTTTTATTTCTTCACCCAAGTTTTGCATGCAATTGACAATCTCATCTACCCTAAGGAAGTAGTTAGCCACACTTTCATCATTATACATTCTGAGAGTCTCATACTTAATCATGAGAGTTTGAAGTTTAGCACGCTTTACCTGATCGTCTGCTTCATAGCTCGTGACCATTTTGTCCCATATTTCTTTTGCAGATTTATAGTGCATTACCTTCATGAATTATGATTGAGAGATGCATCCCAAAAGAGTATTGACTGCTTTCGCATTTGTTTCATATTTCTTTTTCTCGGCTGCATCTATAGGAGTAGCTGAAGGAAAAGTGTAGCCTGTCTCTACGATGTTCCAAACTTCTGTACCAAGAGATTGAAGATATGCAGTAACTCTTACCTTCCAATAATTGAAGTTTGTCCCATCAAAAACCGGTGGCCTGATTGATGCTTCTTTCTCGTAGTTGCTCATGATGAACGATCTACCTTCAAGCGGTCAAGCTTCTCTGAAGAACCTGGCTCTGATACCAATTGTTGAAAATAATACTGAGAGGGGGGGTGAATCAGTATTATCAGAACTATAAAACTTTTTCAATGCTCAGAAACATATACGCTACTTTAGTTAAGTGAACCAGCGTGTACACGCAACTGTGTCTAAAGAAAACAGCGTATAACCAGAAATCTTATAATTCAGTTAGTTTATCTTCAGTTAAGTGCATAAGGACATTATTCACCATATTAAGAGTAAACAGATGCAGTAGAACAGATCACACAAAAACCACACACATGAACACCATGATATAAGGTGGAAACCCAATGTGGGTGAAAACCACCTGCTGCAAGTCGTCTCTATCTTTCTTTAATATGAAACTTCAGTTTACAATCTTTTTGTACTGGTGCAACCTTATACCAGTACGCAGGCTACAACCTACAGAAGGCTACAACCTTCTCTCGTTCTCCAAACTTCCTTGGAAGGGAGCTCCAACCCCCTTTGCTCTTGTACTAGCCAAGATACTAGTACGTAGGTGCAGGCCTACAATCTTCTTTCTTTCAGGTACCACCTTTCATACATTTTCAGACTGGATATTCCTGAAGCATAACATTACAATATGAAGACCACAATTCATTCAACTTTCACAACAGATCATTGAAGCACAAAACATCCAATACTAGCATCATCAATCACTGAACCACTGAAACCCTGTCAATCACCAGTTACCAGAACACAGAGCAGACTACAGAACTCTGCAATAACAGTCAGACCCAACTGTAAACCCGAAAATCAAGCTTCAAAAGATATACGCTACTTCAATGAGAGAAACCCGCGTATACACGCGCTTTTACCGAAGCCAACCTGCGTACAGATCTAAAAATAAATTCTCTCAACTTGCAGCTGTACCAGACATCAGTTAGACCCAGAACATAACATTGCGTCAGTATGCAGATCTAGAAATACGCATGATCAACTATATCATAATAGTGCATTTCAAATCATTAGATCCTGATCTATCCTTAGATATAGTCTTCCATCAACCGAAGTGATCTCTCCTTAGCTTAGATCAAGCAACCCAGAACCTGCATACCAGATCTCTTTCTTTTCAGATATTCAAGCCTTTTCAAAAGATATATATTTGCCTAATGATCTTCTTCTCCTTATATAGCCTTAGGCCTTGCTCAATACCAAGGGCCAAACCATAGAAATCCAATACCATCAACTTAGAAACTAGGGATCAACATGTCTGTCGAGATACTTTGGTCCAAATACATAGGCTCAAGTACCGAGGACTAACTACCACGGACCAAAGGGAAGCTTCCCGACATATACGCCCTTTTCTGTTCATATATCTGCGTGTATACGCGCCTTCGTATATATTTAACTTGCGTATACGCGACTTAGTGTGGAGATAGACGGCGTGTATACGCAACTTGGACTTAATTAACCTGCGTATATGAGATTTCTCTTCATTCTGTAGTCTGAACGGAGATCTGTCATCAAAGAGAGTTGCCATCAAGGACAACATCTGTATCATAGCGCCACACCTGTGCCAAAATGCCAACAATTATACTGTTACTGAAAAAGATTTTTTGGCTGTAATCTATGCAATCAATAAATTCAGACATTATATAATAGAATACCTTGTGGTTTTATACACTGATCACTCTGCTATTAAATATCTAGCCAATAAACTAGTTACGAATGGAAGAGTGACAAGATGTTTTATTCTTTTGCAGGAATTCAATATAACAGTTAAATATCGTCTGGGAAAAGAAAATCCAGTAGCAGAATTCCTTTCACGAATGCCAAATATAGATGACTTGACAGCAGTAGAAGACCAGTTTCCAGATGAACATTTATTTTATGTAACGGTAAAAACACTGTGGTACGCGAGTGTCGCAAATTATTTGGCAGTGGGAAAATTACCCAAGCACCTGATTCCTAATGAAAGAAAAAAAATAGTATAGCACAACACACGATTTTATTGGATCGGGGGCTATTTATTTCATACAAGAGTTGATATGCACATTAGAATATGCATCAGGGAAGATGAAGTTTTTGAAATTCTGAAAGCGTGCCATGATGGGCCATGCGGCGGACATTTTGAAGATCACAGAACTGGTCACAAAGTGTTACAGATGGGCTATTATTGGCCCACCATTTTTAAGGATGCCAAGAGGTTTTTCTAGGCATGTGACAGCTGCCAAAGAATGGGACACCTCGGGCAGTCAGATGAGATGCCCCTGCACCTGCAGATAGTCATTTAACCTTTTGAATGATGGGCGTTAGACTTCGTCGGACCAATAAAACCATCCTCTAATCAAAAGACATATATATTAGTTGCAACAGAGTATGTGACTAAATGGGTGGAGGCAGAGGCACTACCCAGGGCAACAGAGGATTCGGCCATCCACTTTGTTTTCCAACTATTCGTGCGATATGGTTTACCTAGAGAGGTAATCACGAATGGAGGGCCATAATTCTTAGACCATAAGTTCACTGTAACATTAAGGAATTATCATATCACGCACAAGATCAAGACTTCATACCACCCATAGGCAAATGGCCAGTTAGAAAGCACAAATAAGGTGATCAAGGCAATACTCACAAAGATAGTTGCATCACATAGACGTGACTGGGCTACCTAATTTCCAGAAGCCCTATGGGCATACCATACGACATGGAGAAATATCATGGGATATTCCCCATACAAATTAGTGTTTGGCAATGAACCTATCTTCCTAATTGAATTTGATATCCAGACAATGAGGATAGCTCAGGAGGTAGGCTTCGACTTAAACGAGGCACAGATTAATAGGCTACATCAAATCAATGAATTGGATGAAATCCAGTTATCAGCTTTTCAGCACACTGCATTGATCCAAGAGAAAAGAGAAAAATGGCATGATTCCCTTATTAAAAAGAAAATCTTCCACGAAGGAGATTAGGCACTCCTGTATGATTCTAGGTTCCAAGATTTCCCCAGAAAACTCCAGACCAGATGGTTAGGACCTTATGAGATACAAAAGGTGCATGATAATGGCACCATCACATTAGCCACCATCGATGGATCTAGCTATTCTTTTAAAGTGAATGGACATCGAGTACAAATTTATCACAAACTGCTTACCAGGGATTCCTTTTGCCAATAGTTACGGGAAGATTCCACCGTACAGATTCTTGCTGAGGAGGACAACCCATCCTTAGCATTGAACCAGTGAATAAATTCATTTGTTTGTGAATTTTTTACATAAATTTTTCTTTCTATTTTGATTGAATTTTCTTGTATAAACTATAAATAAACTCTTTTTTTTTTCCTTTGTTGTTCCCTTTAAGGGATAACAATTTTGTGTATAGATTTTCATGCTGTTCCCTTATAAGGAAAAATTGTTGTTCCCTCTAAGGAGCAGCTGCCGTTCCATTTAAGGAACAAGAGTCTCCTGTTTATTTGATTTTTGTGTTGTTCCCTTTAAGGAATAGCTATCGTTCCCTTTAAGGAATAATAGTTCTGTGTGTACATGCTTTTGTTGTTCCATTTAAGGAACAACTACTGTTTCCTCTAAGGAGCAGCTATCGTTCCATTTAAGGAACAACAGTTCCATGTTTACTTGTTTTTGTTGTTCCATTTAAGGAAAAACTGTTGTTCCCTTTGAGGAACAACTGTTGTTCCCTTTCAGGAACAACTGTTGTTCCCTTTGAGGAACAACTGTCATTCCATCTAAGGAGCAGAAGTCCCCTGTATATTCGATTTTCGTGTTGTTCCATTTAAGGAACAATTACTATTCCTTCTGAGGAACAACTGTCATTCCTTCTAAGGAACAACATTTTTGTCTACGTTTGTTTTTTGCTATTCCCTTTAAGGAACAACTGTTGTCATGCAGAAAGAGTCAATTTTGTGGACAAAACCGACCTCCCTAGAAGCTAAGGCTTTCTAGTGACAAACAAGAAAATTAAGCACTATCTTTCCCTAAATATGCATTTAGAATACAAGCAACCAGGTGTTTAAAGCATACCTTTAGTCCAACGCTATTTGTAGTAGTCCAGCCTCTCTGATCCATATGAGCTCCTCCTTCTCTTTGAAACCTGCATTCACTAACAAGCAAATGATTACATAGCACCTGAATAACTCATAAAATAAAACATATTCATCATAAAGACCAAGGAGTATATGAAACAAATTATATATAACAACTTGTTGAGAAAAATGAACTTAATTGTATTAAGTGGAAACAAAAGAAACCATTACAACCAGTGCCTTGGTGTTGTGCAAGTCCCTCCTAGGGTCCAGCAAGAGTTCTCCTTTACTTTGATCAGCTCACCCACTTCCAAATGAAGCTAAGAAGGGATGGGAATCTCTCCTCTCAAGCTCTATAAGGGAGTCCTAATTTCAGCAGCATCTACCCTTAGGAATGTTCAGCTTTCAACCTCCCCTCCCTCTGGCCCAATGCCTGTATTTATAATGCTTTGGAGGAAGTTAATCAGGTCCACCATCAATGGGATAAGCCCCTCTTTGAATGGGATAGCTCCCCTCTTGATGGGATAAGTTCCTCTTTCATAGGGATACATGAACCATCTGGAGGCGCTCAAAACACGTCAAACAAACTTCTAGAATGCTCTAGAATCGACCACAAGTAACTTTTTTGAAGTAAAACTCGTGCCTTTTGACCTTTACAGGAGTACGCACCCACCCCTTTACAGACAGAGCGTACAAGTATGCAGGTATTGTGAACTTGGGGTGCGTACACGTAGGTAAGGTTAAGAGAAACTGTGTAACCAGAGTTAATTGACTTTTTAAGGACTTTCTCTCTTTCTTGGAGTTTGACATGAGGAGCAGAGGTATGAGACTTTCCAAGGAGGATAGCATGACAGTTGATGGAGCCATACTAACTGCAAATAGTCATGGTGACAAATTTTAGTGTAACAGATTGCCCCCTAAAGTGCAAAGCTTGTAGTAGATTAGGGTTTCATATCATCTAGGAAGGGTGAAGTACTTTATCATTTCAAGGATTATCTTGTGGAGAACCCGGTCGGAACCTGCAAATATTCAACACAAAATACATATATAAGATCATATCATCACTAAGGTAGGCATTCCCATACTCAGATTGAAAACTTTAACTAACAAACTAACTACTGCTCTGATATAGGAATGATTTCGCAGTACATCATAATCATAGACTCTTGTAGACATAGTATGGACGCAACCATCTGTTTATGATTAGTCTATTGTATAATGAATACAAAACTCCTCGCAGCCTGGATGGTGGAAACTAGATCCAGGATCTTCATTCCTACTTCCCGAAATGGTACGATTCTATCCATGCGAATAAATGAGTTGATGTTGAACATGGTAGAAACCACTTGATTACCAGTCGATGATGTAAACTGTTAACAAGTGTGAGAGAGACCACCAGTGATGTCAATGGTTCTCAAAGTACCCAGTACAATCCATGAGATGTGAATGAATGTGTTGATGTCGAACATGTCACGAAATCCTTTGATCGAAAGTCAATGATGTAAACTGTCGTCAAAGGCGAGAAACCTGCCATTGATGCATGCAGATTTCAAGGTACTGACGATTTCTATGTCATCTTTCTAGATAATGTGCCGATGTCGATAGAAAGCGACCCGTTGCAGGCAAGCCCACAACACGAAATCATAGATCAAGTTGAAGAAATGTAGCTGTAAGGACTGACTCAGGGATGGTCAAGATGGATGACAGGTATTTTGCAGATGAATGGTTTATTTGCAGTGACCTCTTGAACACATAATGACACGACAGATGGCTTGGTGACAATTGACCCAAAGTTAATACCCGGAACCAACAGAAGATTTTTAATGTGGTTTGATCAACTGTTAGGCAAAGGATTTCCCAACCCAGGTGAATGAAAAGTGTCATGTTCAAGAGTGGTGATAAGGTTTCTACTGAGACAAAAGGTAACAAATAGGCTCATTTTTCTCTCTTTTCCCCCACCATTTCTGGCAAGTACCTCTTTATTTTTTACAAGCTTGAGGAGGATAACATATGCTTGATTATAAGCTCATCCTTCGGATGAGTCCAACTTAGTTTAGATTTGAACCCTAAGAAGGAGTGGTCAGTTCATGTTTGTAATCGAACAGGTCCTTTACTGTGAAATTTTAACGAGTCCAGTATAGGAGAAACTCGACGTTTTTCAATTTTAGAGAGTTTGAAAAAACTTAAGAAGACTCCAGGGTTGAACTTTTTCGTAAATTTGTGTCTCCCAAGCCCGAAAAAGTATAAAATAATACTTGAGAGAACCGCTTGATCTTTTACGACCAAGGAGTACTTTCATGATTAGTGTCTTTGACCTGAAAAGTAAAAAGCGATCAAGGACACGTCGTTTTATTTCCAATATCGAATTTGAAACGACAAAAATCCGGCAATCTTTTCCTGTTTTTACGGTCAGAAAAGGGCTATAAGGGGACCGTCTTTTAATTCCGTTTTAACGAGTGTAAAAGAAACGCTCGGCAATCTTTTCATGTTTTAGGAGTCAGAAAAGGGCTTAAAAGATGACTCTGATGTTTTTGTTTGTAAAAAATGACAATTTTCCCTGAAAATCCTTTATCCTGCACAAAAACCAACACATTACTCATACCTGTTTAAGATAGGTAAAAATACTTTGAAAAATACCTTTTCATGGTGAAAAATAAACAAATTTACCATTTATTTACCCAAAAAACCTATAAAAAGGGGTTTTACCAATTCATTTTTACCGTTTTACTGTTGAGGAGAGAAAAAGGGCTTTTGGCAAGAAACTTCCCGTGGACATTGCGGAGAATCCGACCGTCGAAATCGAACGCCGTCTCATCAGGTATTCTACAACATCCTCCTCTTCATTTCCATCCATTTAGAATTTGTTTTTAGGCCCTAGTTTCATTTTTTGGAGGCTTTGGGGTTTCAAGGTCCGCCTTTCGGGGTACACAGGTGCTCCACTGGTGACCCGCGTACCCCGACATTTTCTCAGTTGGGAAAATGCCGGGCGTACGCACCTTGCCTTAAGGGAACCTGCGTACCCATGCCCTGTTCCTAAAGGCGGGGTGCGTACCCTGCAAAACAAGTTTTCAAACCCCAATTTCTTCAAAATGGACCAATTTGTTTTTATTTCATTGACTCTAACAGATGTTTTTTGGTGTGTAGATTGCCCACCATGCTTGATTGGTGCGAGAGAGAGCACGAAGATGTTGATTTGGCCGCCATTAATCATCAACCGTCCATTGATGCTTTGAAGGCATGCGACCTTTACAAATACTGGGCCATACCTGGCATGAGGGCCCAGGTGCGCTTTCTAGAGTGGCTGGTAGAGAGATGGAACGTCCAGGACCAGTGCTTTTACATTGGAGGGCACCAGCTCGAGATAGAGCTCTCAGATATTTACTTTCTCACTGGTTTGCCCAAGAGGGGCGAACACTTGACTCTGTCCGGGACTAGGTCAGGTGGCCAGTCCATTGCTAGTCTCCAACTAGAGTGGTGCAACACGCAGAACCGGGAGAAGGGGATAGAGATCAAAACTATATCCCACCCTGAACTTATGGTCATTGCTTTTACAGTTACCACACTTTGCGGGGCTGCCGCTTTGCACATTGCCACTGGATCCCAGACGCGGATGGCGATTGATTGCTATCGAGGCATCATTTTCAACTGGTGTGATGCTGTGTTGGCTAACGTAAAAAGCCAACTGATTAAAGCCAAAAATAGACAGCTGAAGACCTTTGGTTATGGGGCTTTAGTTGTGAGTTTTTCTTTAGAGAGGGTTCCGATGCTGATCCCATAGCATCTCACTATTGAGGCTGGGCTTCCCCGAGAGCCCAAATTGACGCGATGGGTTGCGGTTATGGCCCGTCATCCTGATGAGGGCACGGAGGTTGTCCGATTTAGACTGGAGTACTTTCACTGGTTAGAGGACCAGGTCTTTTCGATACAAGATTTTCCTTATGCCGGAGTTGATTTTCGTGGAGATTCGGACATGGTTCTTCCACCGGGAAAACAATGGGATGACACAGGTAATTCATTTTTCACAAGTTTTTAAATTATCTATTTTTTTGTTTTTTATATCGTCTCAAAACTGACAGTAATAATTTTCAAAATGCAGATGTAGGTCCACGTCGTCCAGCCAATCTCCGGCCTTTCGAGAGGAGACTACCAGTTGTAGCTGCACCGGCCCCACAGGACGAGGCCACAAAGACCTTAGCTGAGTTGGAACAAGACCTAGAGCGTCTGACGGCAGATATACTAGAGACTACTATAGACGATATTCCTATCAGGCTTCAGCGCTACGTAGTCACAGTCCCAGGACCTTTTAGAAGGTTCTTATGTAGGGTAGCTCGTGTAGTGGTGTCGTATAGAGAGCATCACCAATGATTGGATGGTTGTTTTTGTAGACACATGCGACATTTTGGTTTTTTGTACTTATCATTTTTGCCGATCATAAGGTGTTTTTCAACCTATGATCGAAGACGATGTATTTTTGACACACTCCTATCTATATATATCATTATTATCGGCTTATCTTGTTAAACATGTGTGATGAAATGTTTTTAA
Source organism: Pinus tabuliformis (assembly GCA_031772625.1). Taxonomy (NCBI): domain Eukaryota; kingdom Viridiplantae; phylum Streptophyta; class Pinopsida; order Pinales; family Pinaceae; genus Pinus; species Pinus tabuliformis. The sequence continues at coordinate 385,041,287 of CM062805.1, read as the reverse complement.
ATTTACATGTATGATTATTGCAAATGTCTGTCTAACATTCAAGAAGCAATTGCATCTGCTAATGTATTTAAAGACCTTGGAATATGCTGATACTCAATGTAATCAAATTCACGTTCCAAGAGACGCACTCTCAAAAATAACCTTAATAACACTGGATTTCTAATGGCATATACTCTATTAAGCTGTAATACAACGAGTTCAGAATCTAACCTCACTATCAAACTCCGAATCCCAAATGAGATAGATTCAGACAATAACTCAATCACTCCACTGTACTCTGCAATGTTGTTTGTTGTTTGACCGAGGCTTACCCCATGCATAGAAACGAACTCGTCAGAGGGCGAATAGATAACCCAAGCTGCGGAAGAGATATTGTGTGTACTACAACAAGCACCATCAGTAAATCCAATGTATGTTTGGAGAGGCATCGACATCTGCAAACATCAAGCGTAAAACCAAGATAAGCAGAATAACGATGAAAAACACACTCTCTAAGCTTAAGCACACTGTCTAAACTAACAAACACACCAGCTAGAAAGAAAAACCTAACCTAACTAAAATCTCCATACCCATCATTTAAGCATAATACCTCTTTAGGTAAAGTCCATTTCTGGGTTTACCCAAAGAGTCCCCGTCAAAGTGAACCAGCTCATAGGCCCCTTTTGCTAGCTTTCGCTTGACAATATAGGGCCCATGCCACATAGGAACGAATTTTCCATCACCTAATTTATCGTTAGCTTGATCATATAATAGCACTAGGTCTCCTTCTGAAAAATTTCGAGGGATCACATTTCAATCATACTGAGCTTTCATACGTTTTGCATGAGTCTCGATCGCCAATGCAGCATCATGTCGAGTCTCATCTAATTGAGCTAAGTATAATAAACGCTTCTCCTCTTTGGAAGTAGCTTGAAGTAATTCGACGGCCATTTGAAGTGACGGGATTTCGCATTCAATGGGCAGCACAGCTTCCAAACCATAAACTAGTTGGAAAGGAGTGAACCCTGTTGATGTTTTCACTGAGGTTCGGTACGCCCAAAGCGCGGAAAATAACATGTTGTGCTAATTCGACCGATGAATACCAATGATTCGTTGGATCATGATAACTAAAACTTTGTTGATGGACTCAACCAGACCATTCGCTTGTGGATAATAAGGAGTTGAGCTATCGTGACGCAAACCAAGCTGGCCTGTAAGTTCTGTCATCATAACGTTTCGAAAATGGCGCCCATGGTCAGTGATTATCGCTTGTGGGACACCAAACCTAGCAATAATGTGATTGAATACGAAAATTGCAGTTGTCTTGCCGTCTGCCTCGAATGTAGGCATCGCCTCGGCCCACTTAGTAAAATAATCTACCGCAAGGATGATATACGCATGCCCCTCGGCCGAGTGAGGGTTACATGTAATAAAATCGATACCCCATTTGGCAAAAGGACCAACGGCAATTATAGGGTGGAGAGGAGCAGGTGGAGCGTGCATCTTGCAATCAAACACTTGACAGTTGTGGCATTTCCGGACCGCAGTAATGCAATCTTTAAACAAGGACGGCCAGAAGTAGCCAGCGCGCAATATCTTTTGGGCTGTGGCATACCCAGACATATGACCGCCACATGCTCCAGAGTGACAGTCATTTAGAACCCTTTCAGCTTCCTCGTGAGTTAAACAACGTCGAAAAACCAAGTCCGCCCCACGACGATAAAGAGTATCTCCAATAATTTTGTACTGTTGGGACTGGAATCGAATTTTTCGACGTTTCGACTTTGAAACTTCGGGCCGAAAGGATTGGGTCTGGAGATAGATGATGATATCCCCATACCACGGATCTAAAGTGCTGATGAGAAACAAAGATTCGTCCGCAATGGGTTCCTCTGCCACAGTTTCTGTGTCAGCACGCGGGAAGTCACACATTAACTCTGCAAAAACTAAGGATTTCTTAGACTTAGATTTCTCAAACTCCAAGTCGAACTCTTGCAGGATAACGATCCATTTAGAGTACTTGCCCCCTAGCAATTGTTTAGTCAAAATGTAGATCATAGGGTTGCAATCCGAAATGACTGTAGTTTTACGGAGAAGAATGTAGTGACGAAAACGTTGGACAGCTTGAACGGCTGCCAATGCCAATTTCTCCACATGTGAATATTTGAGCTCAGTTGGATTTAACGTCCGACTAAGGTAATATATCACATGTTCTGTTCCGAATTCATCTTCCTGAACTAGGACCATTCCAATGGTGGAATGAGTGGCGGCGAGGTACAAAAAGTAATCCTGGTTGTAGTTGGGAGGATGCAACAACGGTGCATGGGTCAACGCGTGCTTGAGTGCATCAAAAGATTTCTGAGCTATCTCATCCCAAGAGAATTGAGCGTTCTGTTTCAACAATCGGGTAAAACCCTTTGTAATCTCGGCGTAGTTAGGAATGAATCGGCGTAAAAAGTTTGCTTTCCCCTGCAAACTTTGGAGTTGGCGAAGACTCGAAGGAGGAGGCAATTTGATGATAGCTTCTACCTTCGAGGGATCGACGTGAATGCCGGCTTTTGAAACTACAAATCCTAGCAATCGTCCCACTTCTATACAGAAGACACATTTGTGTGGGTTCAACCGAATACGATAATGCCTACACCTCATGAAGATTGCGCGTAAATGGACAAGGTGATCAGCTCGATGTAATGAATGAGCGGGCAAATCAGCGAGATACGGTTGCACAATGTGTTTGATGTCATGAAACGCATAAGACATCGCCCTTTGAAAAGTGGCTCCGGCATTCTTAAACCCAAAGGGTAATTTGCAATAAGAAAATGTCCCCCATGGACAAATGAAAGCCGTTTTTTGTTGGTCGGCAGGTAGAATATTGATTTGGTTGTAACCGGAAAAACCGTCCATAAAGGAAAATATTTCACTGCCGGCACAATCATCAATTATTTGATCGATATAGGGTGTTGGGTAGTTGTCCTTGGGACAAGCTCGATTAATATCCCTATAGTCGATACAGATTCTTATTGTTCCCTGTTTTTTATTAACCGGAACAATATTCGATACCCAATCCGTTAACGAGATCGGATAAATGAAACCTGCTTTCAACAGCTTCTCAACTTCTGCTTTAATTGCAGCCGCTTTTCGTGGGTGAATATGACGCAAACGTTGCCGGACGGGTTTAGCGTCCGAGTAAGTCTTGATCTCATGGACAACAATCGCAGGATCAATTTCTGGCATTTCCTCATAGGACCAGGCAAACACGTCACGGAATTCTTGAAATAGGGCCTTGTATGTCTGAATTTCATCATCTGAACACGAGGCACCTATATGAATGTGCTCAACAATTCCGGGCTTGACTGAAATGTCAATGGGAATAGTTCGAGAAATGTTTCCCAAATTCAGCTCTGAATCAGGATGTTTCATTGGATTTTGAGCTTCTTTGACATATTCAGCTGTAAATATTGATGAGAAATCGTTTTCAAAACGATCATCCTCAGGTAAAAACGAAGATCTGTGATGGAGATCTTCCCATGGTAAATCGTCTACACACAGGACTTCACAAAGTTGTTCGTCAGATGACACAACTTCGGGAAACGCTATTAACTCCGAGGTTGACGTGAAAAGTGATTCCTCATAGACCACATTCATTTGGTCGATTTTGGTTGAACGCGGGTCGGTAAAAGACTGCACGGCTTCATAAGCAATTTCATATGGACTCAAAGGCATAGCATCACCAAATGAGTCTATCTTAGATTCAGAAGGAACGATCCAAGGATCGTCATAAACAATGGTGTCTGAAGTAATCATATGAATAGATGCAAATGAAGACAAGGCGTTGATTGGAGGAAAAGGAAAAGTTCCCAGTAAACCGACATCTTTAACTAAACCTACTCCAACATCCTTATAAGGGATAGTCGTTTTACCGACATGCTGGATACTCTCTAAAGAGGCTGGGTCGGATGAAAAGTAAGCCAGTTGGTCTATTGTTACGATCTTACCATTATATGGAAACTTTATTACCCTGAAGACCAATGAAACGACCGCTGTCATAGCGTAAGACCACCTTCGACCCAAGAGAAGGTTGTAGTCTAGAGGGGCGTCAACCACCTCCACATCTAGACTAATGGTTTTTCCTTCAACCCCTATAGGCAAATCCTGTAGAATGCCAAACGGATGGAACCCACGGCCATCAAAGGCCTTAAGAATTGTCGGGGATTGATTTAGTGAAGGAGAACCAAGCGATCTCCAACACTGTATCGACATAATACACGTGGAAGCTTCCTCATCAATTACAGTCCGATGAATAGGCCTGTTTTTTACTATCACTGGGATCTGGAAAGCCATTTGATGAGGTAAACGCGGTGTACTATTTTCTAGATCAAAGATTATTAGGTTCGGGTCTTGAACATCAACACCTCCTATAGCCGACAAAAGTAATTTGCGTTGTGCTGGGCATGATTGCAGCACTTCCAAAGCCAACATTGCTGAGGGTGAAACAGCTAAATCCTCAACAATGTTGTAATTCTGGGCCGCTCTCATATGTGGATTGAAAGCAGACCTTTGAAGTACACCCTTGGCGGGCAGTTTGATTACTAAGTCCAGGTTAGGCTTCTCGATCTGTAGTGGATCGGAACCGGGAGCTGAGGTTGATGGATTAGAATGAGAAGATTCTGCTTCTTTGCCATCAACAGGACTCTTACTACCATAATCTTGCGATCGCGTCGCAATCCTTACATGAGACATCATCAATATGGGTTCTTCACTGGCACTCGAGGAAGAACCTATCATGTTACTCTCCTGCTTTGGAAATGGATCTTTCAAAACAGCAGGAGTTGGGGAACCCTTGACGATTTTCACAACCTCGGCCCGATGAGGGCAATCTCTTGTAAAATGATCCTCTTCACAAATAAGACAAGGATATCGAGGTTTGCGTTTTTCGTCATTGGTTTCCGACTTTTCTGTTTTATCCTTTGGAGTTTTGTCTGCTTTATTCTTCTTACCTTTCTTTTTCCCACCAGATTTTGATTTCGCTTTAGATGACTCTACAGCGTGAATATCAGCGGAAACTTCAGCAGAAGATTCTCCTGTCGGGGAGTCTGGTAAGGTTATAATGGGCAAAGAATTCTTTGAAGACTTCCTCTTGCTTTTAGTGTTGACCGTACCAATCATACCATCAGCGGCATGAGACCCCGAAGGAGCAGCAGCGATTTGATTTGACTTAGGAATATCTGGGATCTTTTCGTGTAACGTACCTGACTGAGTGTAAACTAAGTCAAGGTACTGCGCTTGAGCAATCACTTGCTCCTCAGTAACTACTCCGGCCTTAGCTACGTCTTCAGTGATCTTCAGTAACAATTATTTAACAAACCATTCAGCTAAGATTTGGTCCGGGATAAAAACTTTCACTAATCATCTTCGACGTCTCCATTCATGAATATGATCGAAAATATAAGTGGACGTTGATTGTTTTAATGAAGTTAGTAACTCTGTGCCGTTATCATATCTGACCGGCAACTGAAAATGAGTTAAGAACGAGGTAGCTAACTGGCTAAAATTATAAAAAGAGGCCCGTGGTAACTCAATGTACCACTTGGCCGCGAGACCAATGAGAGTACGCTGGAAAAGACGTAAGCGGATCGAATCATCCGAGATGGAATTAGAGGCACACCAGAGGTGGTAAGTCATCACATGATTCGACGGGTCCTCTCCAGACTTACCTTCGAACTTGGGTATGTCACTGGGCAACTTATTTGGCATTGGCGGCCAAAACGGAAGATAATTTATTGGATCGTTCGTTAGGCGCGACAAGTCTGGTAAATCCAAAGTTGCGATAAACGGTAATTACCGATTAGCATCCCTAAAACTCTGGGTCACGAGACCAGTCCCAGGAGGAGGATATCCAGGATAACTAGGAATAGGAATCGCGTTTGGGATATTGTATCCTCCCGAAAAACCAGGATTAACCGGACCGTACTGGGGTTGTTGTGGTTGTTGATAAGTGTACCCAAGATACGGTTGATACTAGTAAACTGGTTGCTGGACAGTAGGCCCGTATTGGTACTGTCCCTGGTATGGTTGATAAGCGAATTGTGGTTGACTAGTGACAACCGTACTTAAACCAGGTTGTCCTACAGGCATCTGAACCGTAGTTTGAATCGTGGATCCAGACGATGGTAAAGATGTCTGAGGAGTAGTTACAGAGACAGTAGAAACCGGAGCTGTCGATACTCCAGAAGTAAGTGTGGTAGACTGAACAGATGTTGCGGTAGTTGCAGCAGTCGTTTGAGATGGAGTACTAGGCGCAATAGGCCCAGACTGAGAAACTACCGAAGGTACAGAAGTTTGAACATTAGACTGGACTGGTTGCTGGGGTGAACCAGAAACTAGGGGTTGTCCAGTTTGAGATGACAACTGTACACTTGGCTGCAATACCTGTTGAACTTGCGATGGATCCCACACTATGTTCATGCCGGGGTATTGACCCATAACAGGTTGAGGATATTGAGATCCATAACCGGATTGAGGGTAGGATTGATAATTGAAAGGTACATTTCCCGTACCTTGAACATAAGATTGACCTTGGGGTGGTTGATAACCTTGACTCGAGTACTGACCTTGAGGTAGATACCCTTGAGGTAAGTACTGATACTGGGGTTGACCTTGAGGTATAAATTGATACTGAGGTTGACCTTGGGGTACATATTGAGGCTGGGGTTGACCTTGAGGAATGTACTGCACCACGGGTACATACTGTCCTTGAGGTTGCCCCCCAGACACAATTTGTGTACCTTGAGGTTGCCCCCCAGGCGTTAATTGAGGCTGCCCCCAGGCGGTAATCGGCCACCTTGAGGTTGAGAACTGGGAATTGAACCTGACATCATGTAAATGTCTCCTACGCCCAATGGTTTATTACCATTGTTTCCAGTTAATGACCCATATTCAATGGGTTGAGGAGATGCTCGCGCAAAAGTACCAGAAAGTGACTGATACCCAGAGGGAACAGAAGGACGGCCGTACAAGAAAGTTTCAGGCGATTGAGTAAACATGGACGACTAACCAGACATATTTACAGGAGTATAAATACCTCCAGGTGGATAAGGGGTACGAGGTGGAGAAAAACGTGACCCTGAGTTGTCCAAATAATTAGTTAACGAAAGATACCAAGTAGTACTTCTAGGTGGACTGTAAAAAATGGATTCACGCTCCCTTAGATCAATAGTAGGTTGATCTTGAGGGATAGGAACGCCTATTTCTTCTTCTGGAGCAAGTTCTTCAATAGCTATCAAACTGGAAGGAAGATTTTCGGTGATGACTCTTTCTACCCTAGGTGAATCAGGAGCACTAGACGTTGGAGTAACAGGTTCAGATATCTCAGGTTCTTCGCCTATATCCCTAGTAGATGAAAAACTACCAGCAAGCTCGGAAACTGCAATAGCTTCGGGATTATAACCTGTTTCTAGACTTTGGTAATCAGGATGAACTACCAACAAAGACTCTCCTTCTTCAGGTGAACCTACTTTACTGCCACTAGGAGTTACAAGGACTTTCAAACCTTTGTAATGACTTGGGATGTCTTCAGGAGGTTGGCCCCAAAGTCTACAAGACTTCCTCAACAAATCGGCCACGGTTACAATCTCAGGAGACTGGCCCCGAAGTCTACGGGACTGTCTCGGTAATTCAGCCACAGTTAAAAACTTTTAACTACTGCACACGCAAACAAAGTAAAATCTCAAAGCAAACCACCTAAAGTCTCTAAAGAAACAAACAAATTTGAATCACACGCCTAAATAATCTAGGGCGTCAAACCATACACAAACAGTAGCCTTCCAGACCGAAAACACTAGTTGGTGATGAACTCCAACATCGCCGAATTCAGTACAGAAGTGGCAGGTGGAACAGTTACCCCAGCAACCTGCTTAATGAATAGACCGGCACAAGTTCCTCCACTTTAACCGTCTTGAGTGAAGTGAACCCCCCGGAAAATCCAAGTGAGTCTAGCCGACGTCTGCTCCAGGTACAGTGGGATCTTCCCTCCACCATTACCTTGGGTAGAACCCTAAACATAATGGTCACTAAGGTCACCAACAACAACAAATATACCTGGGGGAACAGTCTACGATCCGATAGCACGCAAGGGCAGAGTATAAAGCTCAATCCCCTTGCCGGCTCCTTGACAATAATCCAAGGTTTACCGACAAGTGACCCCAGGCTCCTCGACAATAATCCGAGGTTTACCATTTGTAGTACATGCGTATCTGGCGTCGTTCCCAATGAAGGAGGATTGATCCCCTCACTGGTTCGGACATGATCTCATGCTTCTTCTTTAAGAGGAGCTTTCCCAGAGCATAAATGTAACAGCTGGATTTATCCTACCACAAGATGAGCTAATTGTTTGGTTTTTCTGTCTTGGAGAGTTAATTACTCTCCTACTCCAAGACACTAGCCTGATCTATATTGGTGTTTCAGAGCCCTAGTAAATAAAAAGTTACTAAGTTAATTTTACTTTAAGCGTTAATTTTTATGGCTTTTCTTTAGGACAAAAGGTAGTGGAGATGAAACTGATGGTGTGTAGACTTGACTCAAATCCACTAAAAAGATGCACCTAGGATGATTTAAACTATTTTTCTTTTTTCAATGAATTCCCTAGCTAAGAGAGTTGGAGGATGCAAAATTGATATAAAGACAACCTTCTTGGCAACGAAAATCAAAGAAACAATCTCTTTATCTTTTCCAAAGCATACAACACATGACCACTAATTATTTCACGAAAACTCCTTTCTCTTTTCAAAGACTTCAAATGCTACTAAAACAAACTTTCCTTCAAAAGAGATTTTTGTATTTTTTTAACAAAGCATGTAAAACTACTTAACAAAAATCAAATTTAAAAAATCTATAAGAATCAAATCATTTTTACCTAAAAGAAAATCTAAGAGAAATTCACCTAAAAGCAAACCTAATGAGGCAAAAGCCTACAAAGTATAATTCCAGGATGTTTTACTCAGTTACAATTCAACCAAGGACTAGCTCATGCAGAATCATAAACCAGTCAAAAACAAAAATCAAAATATTTTGTTCTTTTTCTTAAGAATGAAATTCACAACTTTAACAAACAAGCTTTCTCGAAATTCCGCAAAGAGACAACACAAAGGTAGGTTTCTCACACAGGTGGATTTTACGAAAGGTCCGACTCCTAAGAAGACTGAAAAGACCAGGGATATCCAAGGTTTCACAACTTCTAAAGCCAAAGTCACTACAGGACCAATGCAAAAATCAAACCCTAGGGCTAGAACTTCTATGAATTTCACTAAAACCCTTGACACTAATGAAACAAGCTTAGATGAAGACTTCTGACAGGTAACCAGTGGATCTGGGCAGCAAAAACAAATTATAAACAAAATCTAAGGGGAAAAAAGGAAAAAATTGAAATTTTCTCGACTTTTGACAAGGTACGCAGGCAGCCTGTTTGCACAGGTGCGTGTACGCTCTGTGTACAAAGCTGCAGTGCGTACAGGTACGCACTGTGCTTAATGCAGAGGGTGCGTACTGCTAGCAAAACCAAGAAAAATAAAAACTAACTTAACCCTAAGCTATTCCACCCAAATTCACAGTCAATCAGTAAAAAACCAGAAAGAAATCGACTTTTCTCAAATCAAAGTATCAATCAAAAGAGAAATCAATCAAATCCATGGATTCCCTAGTGGAGTCGCCATTTTGTCATGCGGAAAGAGTCAATTTTGCGAACAAAACCAACCTCCCTAGAAGCTAAGGCTTTCTAGTGACAAACAAGACAATTAAGCACTATCTTTCCCTAAATATGCAATTAGAATACAAGCAACCAGGTGTTTAAAGCATACCTTTAGTCCAACGCTGTTTGTAGTAGTCCAGCCTCTCCAATCCAGATGAGCTCCTCCTTCTCTTTGAAACCTGCATTCACTAACAAACAAACGATTACATAGCACCTGAATAACTCATAAAATAAAACATATTCATCATAAAGACCAAGGAGTATATGAAACAAATTATATATAACAACTTGTTGAGAAAAATGAACTTAATTGTATTAAGTGGAAACAAAAGAAACCATTACAACCAGTGCCTTGGTGTTGTGTAAGTCCCTCCCAGGGTCCAACAAGAGTTCTCCTTTACTTTGATCAGCTCACCCACTTCCAAATGAAGCTAAGAAAGGATGGGAATCTCTCCTCTCAAGCTCTATAAGGGAGTCCTAATTTCAGCAGCATCTACCCTTAGGAATGTTCAGCTTTCAATCTCCCCTCCCTCTGGCCCAATGCCTGTATTTATAATGCTTTGCAGGAAGTTAATCAGGTCCACCATCAATGGGATAAGCCCCTCTTTGAATGGGATAGCTCCCCTCTTGATGGGATAAGTTCCTCTTTCATAGGGATACATGAACCATCTGGAGGCGCTCAATACACATCAAACAAACTTCTAGAATGCTCTAGAATCGACCACAAGTAACTTTTTTGAAGTAAAACTCGCGCCTTTTGACCTTTACAGGAGTCCGCACCCAGCCCTTTACAGACAGAGCGTACAAGTACGCAGGTATTGTGAACTTGGGGTGCGTACACGCGGGTAAGGTTAAGAGAAACTGCGTAACCAGAGTTAATTGACTTTTTAAGGACTTTCTCTCTTTCTTGGAGTTTGACATGAGGAGCAGAGGTATGAGACTTTCCAAGGAGGATAGCATGACAGTTGATGGAGCCATACTAACTGCAAATAGTCATGGTGACAAATTTTAGTGTAACAACTGCTATTCCCTTTAAGGAATGGTAGTCGTTCACTCTAAGGAACAACAATTTCGCGTGCGTTTAATTTTTGCTGTTCCCTTAAGGAACAATTGCCATTCCCTCTAAGGAACAACCGTTTTGTCTGTGTTTGTTTTTTTCTATTCCCTTTATGGAACATTTGTTTCTCCCTCTAAGGAATAGTAGTCATTCCCTCTAAGGAACAATAGTTTCACGTGTGTTTGCTTTTTGTTGTTCCCTTTAAGGAACAACAACCGTTCCCTCTAAGGAACAATAGTTTTGACTGCGTTTGTTTTTTTTTGCTGTTCCCTTTAAGGAACATCTGTCGTTCCCTCTAAGGAACAACACTTTTGTGTGCGTTTGTTTTTTGTTGTTCGCTTTAAGGAACAGTTGCTATTCCTTTTAAGGAACAACAACCATTCCCTCTAAGGAACAATAGTTCCGTGTGTCTTTGCTTTTTGTTCTTCCCTTTATGGAACAATTGTTGTTCCCTTTAAGGAATAGTTGTCGTTTCCTCTAAGGAACAACTGTTGTTCCCTCTAAGGAATAGCAGTTTCGTTTGCATCTATTTTTCCACTGTTCCATCTAAGGAACAATTGTTGTTCCCTTTAAGGAATAGCTGATGTTCCATTTAAGGAACAACAATTTCACATCCAATTATTTTTCTTTCTTTTTGATGTTCCTTATAAGGAACAGCTATTGTTCCCTCTAAGGAACAGCAGTTTCAGTGTGTAGTTTTGTTTCTTTTTGTTGTTCCTCCTAAGGAACAGTTGTGGTTCCCTTTAAGGAACAACACCTTTTTGTGTGTTTTTCTTGTTGTTCCCTACAAGGAACAACACTTTTTGTGAAATATTTTCTTTAGAAAATAAGCACCTTGTGAATATTATTTCACTCTCTATGATCCTCTATAGGGCAAGAATACAAACATATATATAAGGATACAAATTTGAAGGTTTACTGAAACAAGCAAATTGAATATTATCATGTTTAATGAGACTGCTTTGTATTGATTAAAAAAGGGAAGGACACAACCATCTATATCAATTTGCTACCGCTATCTTCAGTATAAATCCAATTGATTGATTATTTATACCATGTTGGTTCTTCCCTAACCCCTATAATTCTCTCTGCTCATTATCATTGAATAAGAATAAGGGAATATTTTTTTCTATTGGTATGTTCAGACTTCTTCCACCATCCCTACTTTTAAGGAGTGTTGAGCCACCCTCTATATATAAATAGGAAGTGATATCTAAAAAAAAAGAAAAAAAGAGAAAAAAATATACATATGATTACTAACAATTTTATGATTTATCAGATGGAGGATATGGGGTCTCATCATGAACCAACCAAGCATGATCATAAGGAAGCAGCGAAGTGGAATTCCCACTATGGCCACCACACCAGGGATATGATCCAATGGATGCATCAAAAAATGAAGTCCTTGGAATAGGAGGTCTCATCATAAGCCGACTTGCCCACTTTTCGCTCCTCCCCATTGAATGGCATTGTGATTCATCTGGTCACCAAGCCAGCACAATGGCCTCCATTTTAACATCACAAGGCACTTTCCTAATTATACATAATGGATCATGGTTCCAAAGGGTGAAAAAGAAACTCTGTCAAGGTTATAAACACCCGTGGACAACATAAGCTCTGTTGATGGTATTGGAGTCATATTTTCAACATCAATAGTGATTATAACTCCCTTTTCTTATTATTTATCTTTATTACAAAGAGATTATGTTCCTAATTCATTTTTGAACCTTTATGCATGAAATATCTTTTAAGAAGTCAATCATAGTGGTTTAAGTGAAATAATGATTGCAAAGCATCTTTCCCATGTCAGATGTCCTTTCTCCCTTTTCGAATCACTCCACGACATCTCCACATTTATTCATAATTTTTTTTTTAGCATCGATTTCAGTACCCTGATATTTTTTATCCTATCATAAATATGTATACCTTTCCATTTTTACCACTCCTGTACGTCACCACTAAGTACGTCATTCCTTCATTTAACCGGTTGAAGGCAACCTATCATTTTAAGGGGGGTGAGAGTGACTTCCAAAGCACTCATGCATGCGTGTCAATCCCTTATTTGGTTATACCAAATGATATGATATTGCATAATAGCAAGTTTGTAATGGTATCTAATATTAACGACATGCTGTTACATTGTTGTGTTACTTGTGTTAAGCTAATAGTGTGCAGAATTCAGGCAAAATGGGAGGTAGAATAGTGCGCAGGGAGCCATTGATACTAGATGTTTCCGATGCCGCGAGAGAAATTCTAGTGATAGCCGAATGGGTTACATACTTCACACGACTGCAACAACCCAATGAAGCCATTGTTATCGAATTATTACAGAATTTACTGAATGAACATTCTACAATAAGAGGAAGGAAGATTACAGTGACATGCAGCAATAACTGAAGCATCTGGATTACCAGCAGTCAGACCCATATGGACTCATAAAAAATTGAGGTTGCAGGATGCTATTGTAGTCTTTTGGGATGAGGGATAGGACCTGATTGTCAAAGGCAAAGGAGTTCAACCGTCCTCCCTTGGAGAACCATGGACAAAACTAGCCAGGATCATTCAGAGCTATATCACATGCGATGGAAGGAAAGATGTGGTAAGACCACGTCACCTTAAATTATTAGCAGTTTTGGAACATAAATGTTCTGTAAACTTGCCTGTGTATTTGAATTTCTTATTGCATGACACTGCTAGAAGAATAAAAAAATCTCGGCATAAAGATACTATCATGAGCCATCATTGCTTAATTAGATTGATAATAAGCTACAGCCTTGCCCAGTAGTAAACTAGTTGGGAAGAACTAGTATTTACCATAGAAGGGGGGTTAGCTTTACCTGCTCCAAAAAGAAAAAGGACTTCCAGCACATCAAACGTTCCACAAAAACGTAGATGCTCTTCCAGATTAGAGATAGGCTTGGGAGTAGCTGAAAATCCCCAGGGTAGCAGTAGCCAACCCATAGGACTATCCAGTCCAGAAAATGAGCAACATTTACAACTGGAAGGTCGGGATGATCGAGAATTAGAACTTGAGGAGGAAAGAGAGCACTCTAGTGATGAGGACAGGAATGAAATAGAACTCCCCTTAATACCCAACACAAGTCCTCCACAAGAATTATTTGACATCGAATTGGCCCAGATTTTGGCCAATATGAACGAATTTATACAGCTAGAAAGCCCGCTTAACTTTAATGTTGAAGCAACACATTCAGAAAAAAACTCTGCCCACAATAAGAGCATATTAGAAAATGTAATCAGTGAAGAAGAAACAAGTCAGAAGTCACTTAGGAAGAGGTGGACCAAACTAGTAATACACCCCAAGGAGAACCCAATCGGGTCCGTTTAAATACACAAGATGTGGGACAGACAAGAGAAATACAAACAAGTCAGGGTAAGGACACAACCCTTGAGGAACAAAACCTAGAAGAGAAACCGAGCTCGCTAAGAGTAGAAACGATTAGTGGAACATTTGTTCCTTCCAAAGAGAAGAAAAAAAAAATTAAAAGGCTCCAAAAGGAACAACAGAGGTTGCAGAAATTAGTAAAAATACTCAGGCAATAGATAAGGACATTAACAAGAAGGAAAGTTTCAGGCAGAACCCTGGAAATAATAGATGCAGCCATTCAAACTAAATTTCATGATACAAAGGTTACTGGGACTCAAACTAAGCCCATAATCATTCAAATGGATAAGGAACATCATGCAATTGTTGCAGAAGCAGTTGCCAAAACAGAGAGTGTACATTTTTGTAATCTAGCTATTCAAATGGAAGCGGTACCCTCCAACAATGCAGCCACCTAGACAGAAAGATAGACTGTCCATAATAAAAGTATACAGACTATAAGCATTTAGTCCCATGATAAGAACACACAGATAATAAAAATCCACTCTCATAGCAAGAATATGCAAATAGATACTCAAGCTGAATAAAATATGACAAGCAGTGACCCTAGCATAGCAAACCTTCAAGAGAATATGGCACAGGCTTGGCTTACCATAGAACTCCTGGAACTAGAAACATTCCCATGGCAGAAATACCAGGAATTACAAAAGCAGCTTCGAGACATGAACATCTCAGAAAGTGAGGCATTTGATAAATACAGAAAGGTAGAAGAAAGGACTCAGAAAATAAAGCTTAGATTGGAAAAGTCTAGGAGTCAAATGGATACTATTTTCTCCTTATATAATGACATATCGGCATGCAGATCTCCTGCCAATGACTATGTCCTCTTTTTGATGGAAAGGTACTTACAATTAAAACTCAAAGCTATCAAGGATGGAGAACCAATAGAGTTGAAAACAATTGATGATTTCATAAACTGTTGTAAGCATCATGGGATAAAAGTATAGAGGCTGCTGTGTGAATCTTATTTACACAATTTTATATTAGAAGAAGAAATTGAAAAGAACCCCGGTCCTTTTATAGGAGATGTACAGTTTCAGGCTTTCATTTCATTCGTTGTTAATCAATTGAAATGGTTCAAGGCCCATAACACTTTCCAGAGGTAGGAAAATGGATTGGACCTATGGGTTAGAGGTGAACCAAAGCAACCATTACAAATGCTCGCCAGACACAAAAGTTTGATGAAGAGGGAAAGAGTAATCCAAATCTTGGGGCCCATTCACAAAGAGACTATCCGAAAGGGAGTAGAGTACTTCCACTCTATTCAGGAGATCTCAATAGCTGTAGCCAAGCTTAGATGGATAATTTCCTCCAGCAATGTACAAAATAGGGAACCATTCAATTACAAAAATTTCAAGCTTGTTGCAAAATGATTTGTCCCTTACAACAATCTAATCTTAAGGGAAGGTCCATACTGGTTGGGCTGTAGGTTCCGCAGTCCTATTGTCTCGTATCCAGTCGAAGGTTACAAGGCTATATATGAATTACCTGAAGGGCAGACAGGGCCTATTCTTGAACTCTTGGCCAAAAGTCATGGTTTCAGACCACTTTATGACATCCCTTCTCCAGCCTATTCCTTAACTGCTCTGCACAAAAACTACATGGTTTTCATGAGGACATGAAAAAGGTAAGCAGGGGGGTATGTTAGGTCATGGAAAAGGTATGAATATGCTATTTATTTTATCATCTTTTTCCCTTATTTCTAGCCCTTCTATATCATAATATGTCAATTTATCAAAGAATTAGGGTAAGAGTGAAGGAATGATCCACATTAATGATTTAGCTAATAAATATCTCTCTTTATGCAGAAAAAGACAAAATGGAAAAACTATTTTTCCCTAACTAAAGAACAACAGAAAGGCAGCAGGTTGAAGAAAGAATGTGATGGTTACAGAGGAAGTTGAGATGGATCAGAAGGATTAGCTAGAGATGGAAAAGGATGACCAAGGATAGAAAAGAGTGTGAATCCCTCAAGATCGCAAGATCCTGAGGGATCGCTTTTACATGTTATCTTTTACCCTTCTCGCGTTATAAAAAGCAATATTTGTAAGCAAAAGAGGGAACGATTGCATTATTATTGTAATTCTTGATTACAGACTTTTGCTGTAAAACGCAAACACGTTCTAATGATTTCACAGTTTCATGATTAATATATAAAACAGTTGATGTTTCTTTGTATCTCCTAAAGTAATCTAGCGATGTTTAATAGTGGCTAAGGGCCCGACCCTGGTGGATTCACTTGTTGTTCCTGTATCATGCATTTGTGATTCTCACAGTGTGATGGTTTGATAGAATTTCTACTTTTTGCAATTGTATCGCTTTGCTATTTCCTATTTTCCAATCTCAATGAAATTGTTCTGTTTATATATTTTGTAGTGATAGCGTTGATTCAATTTATTTTTATTTTAGATCTGGTTATTTAATCAAGCATTCTGATTTAAGATCATCTATTGTAAAGAGCATTGATTACTGCTGTTGAAGTTCTCAGATTGAAATCATTTGCTGCTTATATTAAGGATTGTGTTTTATTGGGAATAAATAACCTAAAAGAAGAATGAGTTATTATTGTATTCTTGATTGATGATTGTTGTTACCTTGATGCATGTCTGAGTTAGTTTCATTAGAGGATTGAGTTTTCCTTTTATTGCAATTAGAATTTACTTACTACATCCATTTCCTCTTGTATTTGAAAGAACTATATTGCAATTTAGAAGCATTACTCTCTAAGTTAAATAGCCACCACATATTGTGTACACTCTTGAAATAGGACGGCTTTCCTGGATTGATAACTAATGTGAAGATAATTAGGAGTTAAAAACACACCTTTTATCACTCAACAGCTAGACAAAATCAGGGAGGCGCAGACCAGTCATATAATGAATCAAGGGAGGGTTAGTGTCCATATCAGTAGAGGCTTTTCTAGTGGGGTTACCTTGGTTAGGACCTTGGTTAACACCACCCACATTGGTGCTTGACATGGTAGTGGTACAGGTATGGGAAGATGTGGAATCAGAGGAAGAACGTGAAGAATCAGAAGAAATAGACCTAGTATGGGGAATTGATGGAGGACTAAGAGGATGGGTACGAACTAAACGAGAGGGATTAAGATGTCATAAATTAAAATGGGGGCGAAGGCCATCAAGTCTCCACGAAAAACACCGAGGTGGTGCAATGGTGTCAAGACAAATATGACTCAATAGACTAAAGGGCGATGATAGGAGAAAAGAGTAACAAAAAACAAGAAAACACCTAGTACAATGGTGACAAGTGTAAACTAACTATGACAATATGCTACTCTAATTCAAGAAAACACATATTTTCAAAGAAAAAATGACCTCTAGCCTAAAGGTGATATAAATCCTCAAACAAGTCTTAATTTTACTATTTCAGATGCCTTCCAAAAGACTTCTTACTTCACGGAATCTTGTCCCCACACGAAATGTTATTGAGAGAAAGTTGGGGTAGAGGTCCACCTGCTTGCCCACAACCAATACTATAGTGTGTTTTCCTAATATTGGCCTGTAATAGCCCTGGTTAAATGTCCATGTGAAAATATATAAGGCCATAGTGATGGGACACGTATTCCAAGCTGAATAGTGGGTAAAACTCCTAGTGGGTGTTCATTCGGTTTATTATGGCTAAGTAAATTGGAAAAGGAAATGGAAAAGGATTTAGAAAGGAAAGAGGCATTAATTCACATTTTATTTATGAAATAAAGCAAATTAGGAGAAAAGGGAGGTGAAAGGTCACAAGTTGCATGTGAGGAGGAAATTGATGGAAAATGATGAAAACAAAGAAAATAGAGGCCTCATTCATAATAAGGCTTCTAAGGGTCAGTTGGTAATCTTATTTTAGTTGAATTTTGGAGCTCTCTCTCTATTCTCTCTCTCTCATGATCTTGGACATAGAGTTTTCTTGGACCACTCTAGGAGAGCGTGGCATATTTGTAGTTTTGGAGAAAGAAGGAAAAGGAAGAGCAGGAAAGTACAAGAGGAGATTGGGATCAACATCTAAAATGTGATTTTCTTGCAGGTACCAAGTTGCATGTATATTTTCCTCACTATTTTTTGCATGCATGGCCTATGCATGTGTTTTTGGTTGAGATCTATCATTGGCATGGAGGATGGTCGAGATTGACAGTGGATTACCTAGCCTTTCCATTTCCTAGATAGCCATGGAGATTTTAGGTTTATTTCATTGTTTTGTTTTGGTTGGTTCTCATGTTTTCTTAGCTCAGGTTGAGTTACTAATTCATGGATCCTTGGTTGGACAAATGCTCTGGATCCATGTAACAACATGGGTTGAGTTACTAGTCTTGGAGCCTTGGTTGGACAAATGTTCTTGAGCCTTGTAACATCTTGGGTTGAGTTACTAGTCCTATAGTCTTATTTGGACAAATGCTCTGAAGCCCTAGGTGGGTTGCGTTACTAGTCTTGGAGCCCTGTTGGACAAACACTCTGGAGCTTGGTATAAGTTGTGGGTTGAGTTACTATTCCTGGATCCTTGGTTGGAAAAAACCTCTAGAGCTCGGTAAACGTTGTGGGTTGAGTTACTAGTCTTAGAGCTTTGGTTGGAACAAATGCTCTAGAGCCCTAGAAGGCTTCGACAGAGACCAATCTTATGATGGTTTTGTGATGTTCGACCATGAGGTGGAATTGATGGGTTGAGGTGGAGGGACTTTGGAAACCCTAGATGGTTTTGGATTTATGTGTTCTATGAGATCCCACATTCATGCTTGGAATATTGCACGAGGGTGGATGGTTGAAGAGAGATTTGGCTCAGAGATTCTATGGTCGGGTGTGGGTTTGGATTTTACATCATCAATATCATGTTATTTCTCCTTGTATTTTTATGAGTATTATACTAGTCTATATATGGATCATATGGCTGTGATCTCATTGGTATTTCTAATGGTATTATGATGGATAAGTATGTGTTTTATGACAGTAGATATGTATGGCTCTCATCATGTTTTTAATTGTAATTGAATGAACAATGTATCTATGACCTAATGGATGAAATGGAAGTTAATATGTTGAGGCATCAATGCTTCCTAGCCATTCTCAGCTAAGTATGAAACCCCTATACTTAGATCTATTATTTACACCTGTAGATTACATATTCATGATATGTTTGATGAAATGCCTATCATGGCTATTAGGGGTTTAGTTAAGGTTTTAATCAAGTAACTACAATTGTATTGTTATTTCCATGTTATCTTACTTTTCTGAACGTGTCATTCAATTCTGGGTAGTGACCTGGTCTCTAGGCCTTCACAAGTGGCTCAAATCTCGAGGAAGCTGGCACAACACTTAGAAAAATAGTCCCTAGATGCTAGCATGCCTATAGCATGGGAGCATCCAGATCCTCCCAGATGATGGTAGGCCTATAGCATGGGAGCGTCTAGGGGTCAAATAGTCGAAAATCTCAGTGCGACCCAGGGGTTGGATGGCAGAAAGGTTGGGATGGTTCCTGAGGGTCCTAATCCTAATGTTCAAGGTCTAGATGGTGTTTTTCCATCAGTTCCACTTCCTTAACATGACTTAGGAGGATTAATCATATCATAGTGGCCTCTTGTTGCATGTTTACCTCCGCTGGTCAGTTGCTTGGGTAGAAGTGGGAGGGGGGTGTTACATGGCCACTAGGTTTACCTTCATCCCATGGGGATGGTCAAGTATTGAGCTTATTTGTGATCAACTATGGCATGGAATTCCCTACCATGGATTTATTAGCCTCAAGTAGAACCGCTCACACCATGATCTGGCCTAATCCCCTCTAAATCAGGTTTCAGATGCACTCCAACTTTGGACCATGGGATGGTGAAGGATTTTAAGATGCCTAATATGTTAACTTTATATTTCTCAATGTAAGTGATTAGTGGGTGTTATTGGAAGCCTATCCCATTGATCCTACACCTAACTACAAATATTGTTTTGGCCCTGGTGCCCAAGTGGGCTTAATCTATGTGAGTTGAATTATTAAGGTGTAGTGTTTCAAGTCTTGGCTTGGCAGTGTTAACCAAGCTCACGTTTGCTTAGGGTGTGTGTGTGTGACAAATGTGTCAAGTGGATGAGTTAATTAAGCATTTCATTATGACACCATGTGCTGCTAAAAATAAAGTGTCGAAATTGTAAATAATGTTGAAAATGGATAATAAAATAAAAAACAAATTGAAGCACACAAACACCCACCTCAGAATGAAATAAAGAAGCCAGGAAAGAGATGTCAAACAAGAAAATAAAAGACACACAAGAAGGGAAAAATATTTAATGTCTTGGGGACTGGGATCTAAAGGCAATAATTTGTTGAAAATGGTGAAGAAAACCAACAATCAACTGGGGTGAAAAAGCTGGAAAATGGTAGGGAATAGGCTGTAAAGACAAGGATTCACAAGGGGATCCTATAGAGGAATGCCTACACTAGATTGTAAAGGGAATAAAGTATTGAAGAAACCTATCCAAAAGGGTTGCCAAACAGTGGACAAAACATAAAAATAATGGTTGAAAATGCTACACACTAGACTCCTCAGTTGAGAAATTCTCTTCCGAAATGATGGAGGTTTACTCTAAACCCTAGGGATTTTCCCTCCTCAATGAGAATCTACTACGTGGATCTAGGCTTAGGGTGACTCAAGAAATAACAAAAACCCTTCCCGAAACAAACAAAACACTCTAAGAAAAAACTAGAAAAACCTTAATTTATTTTCTTCTTAAAAACTAGAGAGCGTAGAAATTGACCTGAAGAGCAAGCTAGTATAGTTTTTGGGATGGAAAGTGCACTTTGGGTGTAGAAAAAGGGAAAAAAGTGTGCTCTATTCTTGCTTCTCTCGCTTTGCATATCTGACCCAGAATTTGTTGTATCCTGCTTGGTTGGTACCTATCACATGCAGAAAGATATGGAACCCCAACAAAATCAAAAAAATTTCCAAAAAAAAAAGGAGATCTAAAAATAGAAATTGAGAGGGTTAACATAGATAGAAAAACACTGAAAACAACTGAAACAATAGTCACCAAGGTTTTGAATTAATACACCAGTGGAGTTGTCATTTGTTAATGACTAAGTAGCTAAAGACCTAGAGAAGTCACCATGTGTCAGTGTAAAGATTCTTAGAAAGTGTACAAAAAATGCTTCACTTAAGTCACTAGTGACAAGTGACCCTAAAAAAAAAACATGGTTGTTTATGATTCATATATGAAATGAATAAAGAATAAAGACCCTACAACAAAAGATCATATGCACCCGAAAACATATAACAACAAAGTTACAAGTGTAGCAAGCCAATGGATCATCTGAATAAACAAAGGCTATTAATAGAAATGATGCATCTGGTTAGGAGAATTTATAAACTTGGGTCTATAGACCCCCCTCCTTGAAGTGGGTCCTTTTGATGTCCTTGTGCTTCAATGGTCTGTTTCTCTCTCTCAACTTGCAATGGGCATTAAACAAATATATCTTGAACTCAAGTGGGAGCTCAAATGTGATGAGATGTTAGTGGTGATGATGAGAATGATGAAGGTGAAGAATGAATGGAAAACATTCTTATTTATAAAAAAGGTTTTGAGTTAAATTAGGAATTAGAAAATAATAAAATATTATTGACCAAATCAAAATCTAGCCGTTGATAATAATTTATTATATTTTTTGGAGTGGGAAAAGATATTTAAAATGGTGAATATCTTTATTTAGAAAGTGGTTGAAGTAATTAACAAATAAAAATGATTTATTAATAACTTTGTGAGAATTAAAAAAGAAATAATTATTAAATAATGGTTTAATAATTTTCTCATAAGAAAAATATAGAATAAATAAGTAATAATAAATAAATTGTGATCTATTTAAATATTCCAAGGTGATTAAGTCAAAAATTGATTAATAAATAATGATGAGTAATTATTTCTATACAACATTAAATAAATAATGATTTATTCAATTATTCTCATGTCGTTGTTGAATTTTAATGAGAAATAATTTAGGAAAAATGGTTTGCTAAATTATTTCCTGTAGTGAAAGTGGCTTTAGCTATATGGTGTATTTTGATCCACCTAGTAAGAAATGGCTAGGTGATCATTTTTTGGGTGACAACACCTTGATATTTGATGGTTGGAGGATGGGCCAAGGCTTGGATATCATTATCTTAGTGTTTTCACTCTTTCCAATCAATCATGGTGAATGTGTGCACAAGAAAAACATACAAATCAAGTAGATAGACTAAATGAAGAAACCCTACATGCATTTTTTATACAAAATAGGCATGTGTCTTAGTCATGCCCTATGTGTGCATAAAGGGAGTTTGACCACAACCATCATGGATCTCCAGGGAATTTGTGACAATCGTGGACACCCTGGGAGTGTGTGTCGGATACAACCATGCTGATATGATTTAGGGAAAAAAATTCTGCAATAAAATCTTCACTAAAAAACAAGATGAAAAGTACTAAACTGAAGAGGGGTGTGTCACAACTTACCTGGAGAAGAAGGGTCGCTCTAAAAATGATTTCACATAGCTTTTGAGATCTCAGTTAGAAGTTGAATGGTAAGTTGGTAAATTTCTCTACTTCTCTCCTTATCACACTATAAAGGTAGAAATGAGTTGTGGGTGGGTAATTTCCATCTATGTACACCACTTAGAAACTTAGATTTGGGAGATTTCACCTTTTAATCCTATTTCTAGAAGGATTGTGGTAATTTTTTATTATTTAATTATTCTAATTATCTTATATATAGGAGTGTAGCACTTTCTTGGTCCTTATAATTAGAGGATTTTTTATGGTCCCATTATTACAATAGTCTTGAGCTGATTTTTCCTTTACCATACACATAGGGATATGTTTTTCATTGCCTCCATTGTTACATTATGAATTGTCATTGAAATTTTTTAATGTGCCTTAGGTTTGATCCCATCAAGTTCCAATATTAACTTGTATCCTTTTACATGTCATAACTTGGCAGTAGACATTTCTTGTACATGGATATGCTATCTTAGCATGTCTATTCCATGTAGGTTTCCATGCAATGTTATTTTCTATCTCAGAACCCCTCCTTTTGACATGCCATGACTAAGAAGTTGAGCCTGATTTACTCTTCTTCGTCATCTTCTAGCCTTACCCTATGAGGATTCCACTAAATCTATACCTTATGAGTGTTGCTACATTTATCCTTATTTATGTATGTTGATAATCCTTGTTCATTTCACCATCACTGTCACATTATACTTTCCCCATTTCTTGATTTCACCTAGTGTTGTTACCTTTCCTGGAAGGGTTGTTGTGATGAGTGGTATCATTTGTTAGCATATCTCATTTATTATTATTAGGGTAGTTCCATCATATTGGAACTACTTTGTACCCTTTAAACTACTCATTCCTTCAAGACCAACTTCATTTTTTCCCTTTCATGCTCGTTAAAAACCCAAGCATACTCAACATCCTTTCATCTCTTTTTTGGATTCATTAAAACTGAATGAGAAAAGGAACTATTGAGCTTACTTGTCTTCTCTTTCGTTCTCATTAAACTATGAGGAAGAATAAAAAGAGAAAAGAGACATTAGAGGAAATTTTAGCCTAAAAGTGCCCATGAATTTTTCATGTAATTTCCATGTCATAATATGTAAACTAATCAAAATACTTTAAACTTAAAAAGGGATACATGTCAATATTTTGGATGGAAAAGAAGAAAACTATTTTTTTTAATTATAATGTTCGCTTATCTATTTATAATTATATTCAAATTCTAAGAGTACACACTCATTAGGAATTAAATTCCACATCCAACGAGTACCCATTATGTATACTTCTGAGAAGAACCACATTGATAAAAATCAAAGATACATTAAAAGAACATATTGAACACACATTTTTAATATGTCTTCAAGTTTTATCAATATGTGTCTTCTTTGAAGTATGCATAATGAGTACTTATTGGATGTGGAATTTAATTTTGCATCCAACAAGTTTCTAAACTTGAAATTTGAGTAAACCTATAAGGAGATAAGCCAAAAATGTAGTAAAAAGTTAGTTTTATTCTTTTCCCTCCAAAATTCGTAACTCTATTTCTAATATTTTAACTATTATTTTATTATTTTTCCTTAGGAGGCCACTTTTAGGCTGAAATTTCGTCTAATGAGGGATCTCACTTACTTGAATTATCAATCGAAATAGAAGCGTTAGCCGTGTCACCCTTGAACATAGCACCTATTTGTATCATTTCCTCACAACTGGGTTTTAGCTTTCCTAGGAGCCATAGCATACATACAAGTTTGTCCACTCCTCCAGCTGGTTACCCTTCCAGACACTATGGAGTGTACTTCATTTCCGCTTGTGTTATTACATGGTATCATGTGGTGCTCCTTAGTTAGTGCTCCCAGGTCACTTTTGTATCATGTGGTTATGTGTTTAATGGAAGTCTCAACCTTAGTTGACCATATTGAGTACTTGTTGACATTTTTTTGTTAGCCATCCCTATGTCAGTTGCATTTCATGACTTCATCCATTCATATCATCTCTTAGTTTGTTCTGTGTCAATTGATGGGGGATATATTAAGGACCTCCTTTTATGTGTCTTCTCCTATCAACTTTATCTCATTATTTAGGAGCTTGATCTATGAACAAATAGTACCTTCAAGCTTACAGACATCAATCATAGGTTTTCTCATGATCGACAATGGGTTTACCTCATTGACTCATGAATGTTCGATTATGTGAGTTTTTGATGTTAGCTCATTTATTTACACTTAGTGGACTATGCTAGGTACCTTAGGGTTCATCCTCATTATTGGTGTGTCCCCTCGTATCTGTTAATGGTATACCTCAATGATTGGTACTTAGGCAGCTTATATGAAGCTTGACATTAACTCATCTATTTGCATGACATAGATTCGTATTATCAAGGTTTTCTACAAGACCTTCACATAGGGACATCCAACTCTTATATGGCACCCTTCCCAAGTTGTGCTGGAGTTATTTATCATTTTATGTACATTGATAGCTACTATAGGTAACTCCTCTTATATATTTCTGTAGTCCTATTGATGTATACTATGGCATATATCAAAATTGTATTTCTTAGTGGCTATGATATTTTGGTTTGTCACATGGATCCATTGTGTATTCCTCATGGCCATGTCCTAGCATTTCATATCATGGATCCCTAGGGTATAGTTGGTTGTAGTGTCCCTTCTTGGTGATTTAACTTTAGTGACACTTGGAGAGGTTGATTTTGATGCAATAATATAAATATTATGCATGATAGACTTAAGTATATGCTTATATGTTATAGACCTAGATTGGGTCACCTAGTTTTTGTGTGCTTATGATAATATCTATGGTTGTGTATATAACACTTATTTTGGTTAAATTCATATAATCAATGTTTTCTCTTTTGGTATCCTAGTTTTGACATAGGTGTATGACATGGATGGTGATCCACGATTGAGACATATATATATGGATGATCAGGGTTATGTGGAACATATGGTTAATTATGATTTACGGATGATACATGATTTGTATGATTATATATTATTAATCTCGTACTGATCATGATGTGGAAGGGGACCTGGTCATTTGTTAATCATGATGCTTAAATTATAAATGACTGTGGAAGTCATTTCTCCAAAACCAAAATGACTATGGAATTCATGCACAATTCTTAGTAAAATATGAATAAGTTAATTATGAAAATCATTCGATTTCTTTGATATATGAGATTGTGATGTGTGCAGATCTTGGAACAAGTCCTTACCAATGAACCATCAGATGGGTATGAGTTCATAATCAGTACCTTAAGGTGAAGAACAAAGTTTCAAAGCAGAGTAGATGAGAAGCCATGGAAATTAGGATGTGGAGTCCTAAATCCATGAAATATAAAGACATGGAAGCTTGGATCTATAATAAAAGGATTAGGGTGTAGAGTCCTGGATATTTAAAAGATCAAGATATGGAATATTTGAACCTTCGAGTAGATCAAGGTATGAACTCCTCAATCTACTAAGGCATAGAGATGCATGTAGTAGAGATGCAAAATCCCTATTCTCCACAAAAAATACCACTCAGGGGTAGCTTAGGCAAGAATTTCCTTCATAAAATATCATTTTTGACAATTCTGGAGTGACTTTATTAAAATAGAAAGTCATTTCTAGGATCTCAAGTATGACTTTCCAAAAATAGTAAATCACCTTGCACCAATTAGTAATAAAGTATAGTTGAAGGAAAATTACTTAACTTATCATTGATTAATCCTAATAGTTCAATATCGACTTAATCATAAATATTATTATCCTTTATGATACTATCCTATTATTATTAAAAGTAGTTACAAGTCACCTTCATCATCTCAATCACTTCACACCTCTCTTCTTGATGACTCTCATGGCTCTAAGTAGCTCTCTCTCTGAATTACACATTACTCTCTTATACACTCCTCAAAGACATGGGATATTCCTCTTACAATAATTAAAGGAATTTCATAAAATATTCCTCTTACGGGCTATTTAATGCATATGTTACACTCTCCTTAACTAAGGCACACATACAGATACCTCTCCTGAATGGCATTAATTACACTCCTCTAAATTGAATATGTTATTATTCCTCAAGGCATGCATATTACTCCTCTCTTATGACAAGATTTTTTCTCCTCCTATATATGAATCTCATTTCTTCTCACCTATAAGGGGGAAGAGGTGCATTGTGATACCAAGAGTTGGAGAGACTTGAAGAGGATTGTGAGACATAGAGACTTGGAGACTAGCCAATGTTGTCAAAATGAATCTGAAATTCCTAAACTAAATTACTAAGTATTTATACCTAGTGGAGTTAACCATGAGTGGTATTGAGAGGAAGTGAAAAATATCTTCCTTAGCTTTCCTTGTATATATCACTATTATTGCATTTTGGTACTGCTTGTGAGCTTTTACAGCTTGAGGGTTCTGGGGGGAGAAGTTATTCCTAGATATGGCTGGGAGGAAAACTGGATGGTTCATAATAAGTTGGTAAGGGCATTGAATCTATATTATACTCTCATCTAAGGCATTGGAACTAGAACATACTCTCACATTTTTGGAGTTATATATATACACCATTGGGTATATCTATAAACGTTCTTGAAATTTCAGTTTATTATTAGTTTTAGAGTGTTGTAGAAAATTTAAATTTATTGGAAATTCCTATTTGAATTATCAAAAAATTTATGAATATTTAAAAAGTTATTTCTGAGCTAACCAACAATAAGTTAACAGTTTCATGGAAACTATGTATGATAATTTACATCAAGGGATTAAAACAAGAATGTGTTGCCAAGGTTTTCAAATTCTTCTTATAATAAAATTTTGTCCATAGCAGGTCATATCTATTATATGAAGCCAATATTCTATGTTTGATAGCATTTTATTGTGCCTTTTAGAAATTTATTACATGGTTCTTGCTTACTATGAATTGGGTTGTTGGTTGAAACTTAGATGTGTATAAAAGGTTGCACACTAAATGTTTGAAGAAATTCCTCAATGGATATAGTTTATTGTATGTAATTTTTTCGTATATCTATATTGCAAATTAATTGACAGAAGATCTTAATGGTTGTAGCATTCAAGGCTGACATATGTTGTAACAATAGTTGCAATAAGTTTGTCAATTTATGTCAAGGGAAGTAGCTTGCAGGTTGTACAATGTTTAATGAAGTATAGGTATCAAGAACTCATATGGTGATTTGTAAATTTGATGAACAACTCCAAATAACATAAATATGAGACATATTTCTCAAATTAAAGTTGTAGATGAAGTTTGCATTCCAAGTGTTTGACAAAATTGGTAAATGAGATCAAAGCAATCATTTTTTTTGTTGTTTTTAAAGAATCGAAACCATGGGCGTCTTTCATGTGACTCAGCTCAACATCAGGGGGTATTCATACCATTTGACCGTGTAATGCCCACTTTGTTTCCAAAAAACATGTTTTCAAACTTTGATTCTTTAATCTAGGCAATTTTTTAGATTTGGTGTTTCCTTGTATGTATTGCCTATTGTTTGGTTTTGCATAAATTTTTCCATCTTGGATTACCTGTTGATTTAAATTAGTGAAAATAGTCTAGTTCATGCATTTTGAAATTCGTATTTTAGTGTCTCAATGGTTGATACTCTGATAGTTTAAACATCTATATGGAAATTTATTTCATGATTGCTAACTATTTGTCAAAATTATCTAATGGATGCAACTTACATTGTTGCAAGTTATTTCCAAAATTTCCCCAATGTCTGTAGTAATTCATGTTCTTGAATTGTTTGTATAAATTAATCAATGAATATGGCTAGTAGTTTTACTTGTGTGTCAAGTTCAATTCAATAATTATTAGCATTATTGTGAGATGATGAAAAATGAGGTTATGTAATAATATACATGCTGATAATCATTGACGACAAGTTAAAATATTAGATTCATGTTAGCCAATTGTTATGGAATTTCCTTGAGGGATTATGATTTTCAAGTGCTTGAAAAAATTCCTCAATGGTTGTACATTGAATGCTTGTAAACTATTTGTTAAAATGCCTCTATAATTGCAGATTGCATGCTTGCAAACTATTTATTAAAATGCCTTAATCGATGTACATTTCACGCTTGCAAATTGTTTGTCATAATGCCTCAATGGTTGTAGCTAGTTTTATTTATGAATTTTTTGTAAAAATGCCTAAGTTAAATTAGGATTTTTAACCAAGGTGTTTTTGGAAATGTCTCAATGAATATGCATGATAATTCTATTCAGTTAAAAGTCATGCTCATGAAGTAAATTTTGGGTAAGTGAATTGTTGTAACATTAGCTTACTATGAGTTCATAATTATTGGATACCACTCATATAGAAATTGAATTATTCTTTTAAGCAAAGAATTCATAGGCATGTTATTTAGAATAAAATCAAATTAGTCACTCTTGAACACATTTAATTGCAATAGAATTAACAATTAGCTTGTTGGAAATTATGGTTTGTAAAGTTTGATATTTGTTCATCCCACTTAAGACTCTTTCTTTTAAATGTTATTTTTGAGCTTGAGATGAAAGTGTTAGGGTCCTATAATTTATAAGATCTCAAGGTGATTGAGTATTCTATCTCAGAAATCTCATATTGTAAACAATTGTCAATTTGGAAATGATTTCCAAAAGATAAATAGAATAAAAATGAAAAGAGGGTATAAACAGAAGAAAAAGGAAAACAAAAAACATTGAAAAAAGATTAAAAGATAGAACCCCATCAAAGAAAGAAAAAGAAAAAAGAAAATAATACTGAAATTGTTGCAAATTCAAATGCCACTACTGATAGATAGTTTTCTTCTTGATTGATAAATAAATATTGTGCACAACTTGTTTAAAATGCCCCAATGACTAGTTATTTGTTTAATCATACACTATAATCATGGTTAAACATGTTTGAATTTCTGTAAATTAGAGTAGAGAATAAAGATTTTCCAAACATTTTAATCTTGGTAAATCAGTAGTTAGACAGAAAATGACATTGGTTCAATTGTTTAATCTAAATCAATAGGAGAAATAGGTGATAGGATTTAAGTAGTTTTTTATTTTCAATAAAAGAAATAATTATGGGTTTTCTAGTCCAAATGCACCAGTTTAGAAAAATAAAAAATGTAAGTTTAGAAAGGAAATAAAGTTGAATGGGTAGCTGTAAATAGCTTGGATTCAAGAATATTTATGTTTCCCTTTATCCCAAGTCTCAGTGACATTGTAAAATAAAAAGGCATGAAGGGATAATGCATATTCATGAAATTTTTTCTATTTAAAGGTATTATCCCAAGTTTTAAGAAAATATCAAAAGTCGCATATGGACAAAGTATTTTTGTCATATATGGAGAAAAGGCTATAATTTTTAAAATGGCGGGATTCTCTAGCGCATCAGATCGATGGCGCTCATACGTTTTCAACCCCCCTCTCCATCCTAGCTTTACCACCTAGGGGGGTCCAAAAAGGCGATATTCCCCACTGGGCCCCATCCCCACGTGGCCTCCTCTCTACGTTTCACACCCTCCAGCCTATACCACCTACCACTAACTACGCCCTTCAAAAGCCACTTCCCCCTCATCCATTTACCGTTGTCCCTACCTGACACCTCTGCCACTCCTGTCCTGCCATGTCTCCATAATCATTGCCCAATTAAAACCTTTCTCGCCAAATTATCACTACTCATTTAATTCATTCCCTCCTATGTAACCATTTGACCTCAACAGTCTCGTGCCAACCTTCAAAGGAACCTCCCACTTCCCTCTTTAAAAACCCTAAACTGGTCCTCATTATACTTTTCCACCTACTTATTATTTGTAATTCATAGGATTTTTCTGCAAGCAACCAGCTTCCAAAGATTTTCTAAAGCATACCAATTGTTAGCGTTCTTTTCCCCTCTCCCAATGACTCACAACATTCCATTCCTTTCATGTTAAACAATTTATTCCCAAATTCATATTTTTCATTTGCTGGTCAACTATGCCTCCAAATAGAAATAACTAGGAGGACCCTGTGAATCCATTAATCGCTCCATCTATAGACTTGGACTATATTCCATTAGCTGATAGGGATTACAAGATCAGTGAGACACAGTGCAACTGTGAATTTTTGGAACTTTATTGCTAGCTGGAGGATAAACATGTCGATAAAACAAATGAAATTAGACTCTGGGAGTCAAATATTCCTCACTATATTTTCCCTCTAACCTTCCATGCCTCTAAATTCACCAGGAAATGCCAAGCCTGCTATGTTCCCACCCAAAGAGCCATTATAACCCCATATGGTGAAATCCTTTTTTCAATCATAGCCTAGATGATTCTAGCTTCCCCTGTTGAAAAAAGTGCACCATTTTCCGTAGAAGCCCTCACAGAACTCTATGAGAAGCTAGATTTTTTCAAAAGAGCCAACTTTTTTTATATATTCTTACCAGAAAACAACTAATTTCCAAAGAAGAATCCTCCATACCCTTCCTCAATCTTCCCTGATCAATGTAAACAGATCATAACCATAATTTCATACAATCTAGATTATTATTATGGTCAATGGGTAGACGAACCCATTCTAGGCTTCCTTTCCATCTTTTCCATAGATAGCAAACCATCTATTTTATTTAATTTCAGTTAATTCCTGGTTGATAACATCCATGAGAAGTTTCTTAAATTTCCAATGGAAAAAGTGTTTAACTACACTTCAATTTTATTTTATATGTTTCTATATTATCAAGCAGACAGGTTCAATGTTGCAATGCATAAGCTAGATGAAGGGGCAAACCAACAGTTTGTTATATTTTGGACATCTTTAATGATGAAACAACAACAATAATTATCGTATAAACATTTCATTGAAGAGTTTGTTCACCCATCTATGAGTATCCTAAATAACTCAACACAACCCAGAATGAGTGAAGACATCAGGAGGATTCTACATTTGACAGATCAGGCCAGGACTAGAGACTGGTATTTATACTAGAATTACACAGAAATTAGAGTTTATGGATGTGAGTTACCACTAGAAAAGCTCCCAAAATACCTCCCCATGAGGAATGTTTCCCTTGAATATATCAAACAAATGCTAAATTCAGATGATATTCACTTTGTGGTGGCAAATAAGAAGTCCCAGTTTCAGATAAAGACATAGGTGGGCCCTTTCATATGTAGCACTAGGTCAGGAGGAGAAGAGACAGATAAAATCCTTAAGGATATGAAATTCAGCCTAAGTTTCACTTGGTCTTATGACCCTTAGGGTATCATTTCTAAGCTAAGAGTAGAAAATAAAACTATTCCATATATCCATACCCCAAGGCTTGAGATAGAGAAATATGTGAACTAGTCAAAATGGGTAGAGAATACATTACAGGAAGCTGAAGAGAAACTTTTTTCTACTTCAAATTTACAGGACCTCACTCCTCAAGAGAAAATAAGTAAAGGATAGAAAGAGGAGCAATCACCATCAACAATAGGTATTGAGGCCAAGGATTTCAGAATCAGTTATAGGAAGAGAGCTAAGATGACTCCTATGACAAATGCAAAAAAGTCGCCAGAAGATCAAGCTGACATCATAATTGAAGAAACACCATCTACAAGTAGCAGGTTAGTTACATATCCTACTGGACCTTCACTATCACAAGGTAAAAAAGATACAGGTCAAAAGGGTCAAGTGTTTTTGACAGGTATGGGGAGATCAAACTTAAGAATGAAATTCTTAAGAACAACACCTACACTCAGTTTTGGAAGCAGACTTCCAGTTCACATAGCATATTATTATCATTTTTTGATACAGAACATGGAAAGATGAATAATGCCTTCCTTGAGGCCCAAATTCCACATCCTAAGAGACCAACATATTACAAGAGCACAACATTTGAATTTAGCACCAAAGATATCCATCCCATTGATCAAATGGATATGCATAAATAGACTAGTGAGATGATTTCCTCTACCTTAACTAATACTGCCATGCCATTGTCAAAGTTGTAGGTTTCATATGCAAACATTCTATCCTAGTTAAAAATGGAGAATATTTCTTCTTTGAAAAGGACATTAGGATCAAATCTTTGGAAGATTTGGTAGTCAAGATAAGATATGATCCTAAATATATAAATTATGAAGAGGAGATCATCAAGAAGAAAAATATTGACATTGCAACATTTAGAAAGCAGTTGAAACTTCCAGCCATAGAGGATCCCTTAACTAAAGATACTGAAGAAAATGAGACACAAAATAGTGACATCATGAAGTTAATCATGGGGCATAATGTTCAAATCAGATAGATGGAGGTAGAAATGGAGAAAATGATCAAAGAGAAAGAACAAAGTCAAAGGTTAGCCACAGTCCCCTTGGATGCCATGCCCTTTACTAAAATCGTAGCTACAAGAACTACAACTGCAACAACCTTTTCAACTCAAGCTACAAGTGTCGAGCATGTGAAAAAGACACTGGAAAATATGTCAATCCAGTCAGAAGAAATTAGGAATTTGCATGGGCAGCTCAAAGCTCTGCAAGAAAAGAAAGCCACAATAGAAGTTTCTCATTTGGTTGAAGTACAAAAGTCACAAAGGGTCCTAGAGAAGTTATAGAGGGTGGAGAAGGATACATCAATTGGTAAAACCTTGGCCTAGGCCAAGGAAGCAATTTGGATGGATATTTTGGACTCCATGAATGAGATTTGGCCATGCATCCAAATCATTTTTGAAAAGTAGGAGCTGATACAAAAAGCCACTGAAACCATTATTGAAGTACGAGAGAAGCTGGGAGACATGCCTACAGAGGCTTCCAACATCATCAAATTCCTGAATTCAAAGAATAAGTATGAACTCGAAGAGCTAGGAATTAATGACAGGAATTCCACCATCTTGGAAGTCAAGAAGGTTTTAACTAAAAGAAATCTCATTACTCAATTGGGGGAGAAATGTGAAACACTGGAGTTGGGAGCAAACAGATTTTTCAACAGAATTGAAACATTAAATTAGAAAGGATTTCCCAGCATATATGTGATTAATGACAAACTGATTACTCAAGAATATTACGTTATAAAGATGAAGGAAGTGACCAGAAACAGTATCAAATTTAGTGGTATAAAAGGCAACATGACACCTAGAGCATTCTTAGAGACAGTGGTAAATGACATCTTTATCCAACATGAGGTAAGACGTATCTTCACAGTAAAGCCCACATTTGTAAATTATACTGAGGTTGATGAGATTTACCGAAGGGTAATCAAGTTAACCATTCTAGATGAAAAAAGGTGGGAGAAACTATGTGACCTATGTGACTAAAAAGAAACTTGAATACAGTGAGAATATCAGCTAGCACATCATCCAACACAACATAGTTATAGGCTAATTCAACAACCGAATCCTTCAAAACAAAGCCACCTCTTCATGTAGCTCTCCACCTTACGTACGATTCTGCAAAAGATCAATTTTATGGTTTTGATAAAGCTAGTAATACACTGTCAATTGAGACAATGATTTTTGTAATCGTTTTGTAATTATTCTATAAACAATTCACAGTTTGAAGTATTACAGGTTGATTGTTGAATATAATTTCCTCTGCGAATTGTAGTTTTTTTGTTTAATTGAGGCTTATGTGATTCATATCAAGTTTACGAGAGATTTTTCAGCGTAAATCACATGATATTTCATTTGTCGACACGTTTTGAACCAACCAGTGTGGTTCATTGTCAGGACAGGCTGAATAATCAGATGAAGCGTTGCATGTTAAATAGTCAGAGCAGAACCTCCAACGACTATAATTCATGACCAGGCAATGACTATATTGACCAACGACTAAATTTGACTGGGGATCAGTTAGTTGGACCAGGGGCATAAAAATAAGTTATTTTAATAAACTAAATTGGAAGTTAGTTATAATAAGTAAGAGGGAAATATGATTTCACCTTTATATATATATATATATATATATATATATATATATATATATAATAGAACAGAATAAAGTAGATTTTAAATGGTTATTAAGTTTATAGTTAGTTATAAAAGGTATTAACTATTTAATAAATATATAGAAGTATAAATATTAGAATAAGTCAAGAGTTAGAAAGAATAAGATTATAATATTTAAATATTCATATTAAATTAATTGTTTTTCTAATTGTTAAATTAACCTAGAGGATTTTTTTTCTTTTTACTATTTAATAAACTATACAGATTAATTAATTGTTTATATGAATATACTTAAAGGTTTTAACTACTTTATAAAATTTTATTTATAAATATATATAATAAAATAAATTAAGAAAAAAGTTTTATTTTATTATATATATATTTATAAATAAAATTTTATAAAGTAGTTAAAACCTTTAAGTATATTCATATAAACAATTAATTAATCCGGATAGTTTATTAAATAGTAAAAAGAAAATAAAAACCTCTAGGTTAATTTAACAATTAGAAAAACAATTAATTTAATATGAATATTTAAATATTATAATCTTATTCTTTCTAACTCTTGACTTATTCTAATATTTATACTTTTATATATTTATTAAATAGTTAATACCTTTTATAACTAACTATAAACTTAATAACCATTTAAAATCTACTTTATTCTATTATATATATATATATATATAAAGGTGAAATCATATGTCCCTCTGACTTATTATAACTAACTTCCAATTTAATTTATTAAATTAACTTATTTTTATGCCCGTGGTCCAACTAACTGATCCCCAGTCAAATTTAGCCGTTGGTCAATATAGTCGTTGTCTGGTCATGAATTATAGCTGTTGGAGGTTCTTCTCTGACTATTTAACATGCAAAGCTTGATCTGATTATTCAACTTGTCCTGACGATGAACCACACTGGTTGGTTCGAAATGCATCGACAAATGAAATATCATGTGATTTACACCGGAAAAATCTCTCGTAATTTTTTTTTTTTTGGAAGAATCAATAATACAAGGACATTCTTCATAGGATTCATGTGGTGCATGAATTGGTGACGTTTTTTCTTCCATTCATTTGTTTATTCACTATCTCTGTTCTCTGCCATTTCTGAAAATCTTAATTACATAACAGAAACTGTGACGAATAGGATATTTTATACAAAACACCCTATTCTGGTTGTCAGTGGTTATATTTTTTCTGCTGATGTCAAATTGAAGAATACTTCATTTCTCCTTAGTTTCTACTGAATCTTACATTTCTTTTTTTCATGATACATTTAAAATTATTAAATATCCAACTAGTGCAACATAGATTTCCCTGTGAAACTCCTTCAAAATTTGATGCAGATCCAGTTAATATTTAGACTCCATAGCCCAATGGAATTATAGCAATTTAATCAACCAACCAACCCAATAAAAAAAAAATACTAAAGTAATAACTAGCCTAAAATTTACACCAGAAAGAGCTACATTTTATAGTGAGATCCCTCTTTGAAGATGGCATGGCTAGATCCCATCTTCCAAAGTGGTTATGATGTTGTCCTATGTGTTTTCTCCCTCAACCTAAAAAATATAGAATGACAACATATTGGTGACCATACTGGGGAGGACTACTTTTTATTTCGAAAATAATTATTCCCTGGTAGTCAATCAATATTTCAATAAATCAAAATTGTTATATCACAATGAAATACATGATCTGAGGTTGTAATCTTTGTATATATTTGAGTGTGTTATTAATTTTAATTTTATTAGCTGTGTGATAAGTTTTCAATAGATCTGGATCCTAAAATAGTTTTCACTAGAGCACACCTAGATCCCAACCCTACTAAATTTTTAGATAATCCAGAGAAATTAGTGAGAAAGAGAAGTCTTACAGAGAGCCAGGGTAGTAATAGTCCTTTGTCTAGGTTTAACTCTCTTCCTGAGAATAGCCCTTTGTCTAGGTCTAACTCTCTTCCTGAGAAGTTTGAAACCATTCAAGACATAGAGTTTGATTTTCCATTCGAGCACAGTCTATTTAGGACAAAATCTGAGAGCTTTGTAGATCAGACTGTCATTGAAGAAGATATATTGTGACCATATATACCCCAAACTCATCCCCTTGAATTAGATCCTAATCAAGAGCAGCTACAACAATTTGATAAATTACAAGGTTTAGTCTTGGTTTTGGACCAAGCCATTAAAGAAGCTTATATTCAACAATCTGTTGAATTTTTAGCTTTAACAATTGAAACAACTTCTTCGTCCTCCTAGTCTTCCCAGTCTATTAATCTACAACCCCCTAGTTGTAATCATTATATAGTCTCTACTTTTTCACCCATAACAACGCAGACTGTTGTTCATACTATCCCTATAGTTACTACAACTACACCTTCCATGGGTCCATCTTCCAGTAAAATTCTCAGACCAGCTATGGCAGCTAGGTATGCACCTTTGCTGTTACCACACTAGCTAAATGCTATGTCTGCAAACTATCCATTGAAAATTTTTATGTTTGATACCATTGGTTCTCAAACTGCTTAACGTCACATAGATAGGATGAATGATGTTTTTGATCTTCAAGAAGTAGATGAGCCTAATGTAAAGATGAGATTTTTTGCTCAAATTTTAGGAGGTTGTGTCAAAAAATGGTTTAGGGGTTTACATACAGGAATTATAGCCAACCTTTATGCATTCCACGAAACTTTCTTAGCTAGATGGGAAATCAAGAAAAATCCTCCCCAACTCTTGAATGAATACAAAAGACTTAAAAGGAAACCTAGTGAAACTATGGAGGAATACTGTGAACAGTTTAATAGAGTCTAGAATGCAATTCCTATAGACATCAAACCCTCCCTGTCCTAGCTTTAATTGATTTTCCTAATGGTTTTGATGTATACATGGAGTATCAACTTAGAGAGAGAGTCCTTTTTATTTTAGAAGAAATGCAAGCCAATTCTATAAAAGTTAAAGCTAATATCTTGGCCAAGAAGGCCAAACTAAAATCTGAACGCGGGGTTACCATTAAGGAAGAGCCTTCCACTTCTGCCTTTGATCACAAAATTGATAATCTAGTTAGGACATTAGAAAATATGATGCAAAGAGTAAGCATTAATGATCAAGCTCAAATGAGATAAATTCAAACTACTCCTCAAATTAGGAACCCAAACTTCAGAAGGAATATCCCCCAGATCAAACAACGAGAACAAAAAGGTCCAGACTAACAAGTTTGACCTCCTTTTTAGGAAAACTATACTGATGATGAGGGTAATATAATTGAAGATTTAGATTATAGTCAAATAAACATGATGGGAATAAATAATGATGAAACTATTTTTCTCACTCAAGAGGAGTAAGAACTTTTCCTCCTAACTCAAACCGAACTTGACTATGAGGAATCAGATGAATATAAACAAGTTTTTGAGAATGCCATTATGGAAGTCCATAAGAATTATAACCTTAGGAGTAAAAATACTTTAGACACTCTTAAAAAAAAGAATTCTGATGATCCTACTAAGAAATCCTCTAACACTGATTCTAGGAAAACCACAGGCAAATCTCCTAAGAAAACTACTAATAATTTTGGCAAAAAGAAAGTAGAAAATCCCGCCAAGAAGATAGTTGATAGTGCTTCTACAACTACTCGAACTGATATCCCAACCACAAGTATGAAAAAGGAACCTATATCAAAAGAAATTGTTGATCAATCTGATTTTCCCAACCTGATTAAGATTCAAACATCATTCAACATTGAGAAAGAATTCGCAAAACTAAAAATTCCCATTCCTCTAACAGATTTAATGAACAAAAATATATATAGACCTCAAGTGATGAAAGCTCTAAACATAGGGAAAAACACAAATTCTATTAATTTAAATGATGACCAACCTGAAATCTTATTTGGGCCAAAAGTTGATGGAAAACCACAGGAAGGAAGTGTTCCTCCATTCTATGATAGCCTAAATATTCATGATAAGATCCTCCATAATGCTATGTTAGATTTAGGTGCTTCACACATTTAAATGCCTAAAGATGTTATGGAAAAACTAGGACTTGACATTACGAGACCTTATAAAGATTTATATTCATTTGATTCCAGCTAAGTAAGATTCCTAGGTCTCATCAAAGACCTGCATGTTACTTTAGCTCAAATCCTAGCCAAAAGTCTGGTAATGGACATAGTGGTTGCAGATATACCCCATAAGTATGTCATGTTTTTGTCATGTTCATCGGGAGTGAAGTTACAAGGGACCCTACAAATGGATATGACCTTTTCCACCATACCAGTGTTTGTTCAACAAAGAAGATTATATAGGGAAACTTTGATGAAATTCATGGTGAGTAGTTAGGATAAGCCTCACAACTATCCTCTTTACTCTGTCCACTAAAATTTAGACTCTTTCATTCTTTATAATGATGGAGACATCAACACTCAGGTTACCAAAGTATAAAATGATATTTATAAAATGGATGTAGACCAAACACAAGTAATAGAAAAAACCACTCTTCATGAACCTCTTTGGAATATGAGCTTTGATGGCCCTTGTACCAAAGAGGGTTTTGAAGCAGGAGTGTGGGTTGCAAACACATGAAACAATCATGCTAAAGATCATTCATACAAGCTCAATTTTCAATGTACAAATAATATAGCTAAGTATGAAGCACTTATATTAGGATTGCAATTATTAAAAAAACTAGGTGCCAAGAGAATATCCATTCAGGGGGATTATGAGTTAATCATAAAACAAAATAAAGGAGAGTATTCAGCCAAACACTCTAGATTGAGAGCATACAGAAATGTTGTGCTCCATTTGCTAGAGAGTTTTGTGGAATATGACCTTTCTGCAATTCCTAGAAGTCAAAATATCCTTTCAAATAGTCTAGATTTTTTAGCCAGTTCCTATAAAATGTTATGAAATGATCTCACAAAAAGATAGAAAAGAGAGATCAATGCCTTCAAAATAAGCTTCTTTGAGGGGGAAACCTCCTTTACATTACACAAATGTATAATTCTTGAATGATACAAATAACAAGACCTCCTTTCTATATATGGGACTCTAAGGGGTCAAAATATAATCAGAGCCCACCTAACAGTAATAATGTAAGGGCACAATAATAATAATAGTTGGCTTCTATGGGGCACAATAATAACAATATGAGGACTACATGGGCACAAAAATATAATAAGGGGGTTGCACTAAAAACAATAAGGGGTTAAACTAGTAGTATAGGGACCTAACATGGCCCTCCCCTTCAAAATGTGTTGTCCTCAACTCTTGAGTCATTCTGGATGCTCCTGTATAAAATTCTCATCCTCCCATGTGGAATCTTCAGTGGGTAAGTTCTTCCACTTGATGAGATATTCTAAAATTGATCAATTTCGTAGTTGTTAGGTTCTTGTTTCTATGTTTGATTCAGGTTCCAATATAATTTTTCCTTCCTCGTCAAGTTCTCGAAATATTGTTTGAACTGGGATCTTCTCATTAGGTAAGGTCGTCATTTCTCAAGTGCATGTAGGCTTGCCAAAATTTCCTTCTCATAAATATTTTTGTGTAAATACTTTCCTTTGATTGGACAACTTTTGAAAGAAATGGGTATTTCTTCTTGCATTAAAGCATCAACAATTCCATCTGCCGAGGCATCACATTCTAGAACAAAGGTTTTTGTGAATTCTGGCATAGCTAGGACCGGTTCTTGGCACATTGCCTCTTTAAGATGTTCAAAGGCCTTTGTTGCTTCTGGAGTCCATGAAAATGCATCTTTCTTCAATAATGTTGTTTTCAAAATGTCTTTAGTCTTCATTCTAATTGGATGATATCCTGAATGAAGATTCAACATGGTGAAGTAAATTAATAGATGCAGTTCATCCGATAATTCATCAATGACAGGAATGGGAAGCTTATCTTTAATCGTGATCTTGTTGAGCTCCCTACAATGTAGACACATGCACCATGACCCATCCTTCTTGTGAACGAATACTAC
The DNA here is from genome assembly GCA_031772625.1 of Pinus tabuliformis. Taxonomy (NCBI): domain Eukaryota; kingdom Viridiplantae; phylum Streptophyta; class Pinopsida; order Pinales; family Pinaceae; genus Pinus; species Pinus tabuliformis. The sequence continues at coordinate 385,000,738 of CM062805.1, read as the reverse complement.
TACATCAGAGAAAGAACTTTGACTAGGTTGAATTATACCAGCCTCTAGCATTTTTGCAACCATACATTCAATTTCACTCTTTTGGGCATAGGGATATTTGTAAGGCCTGATGTTTGGAGGAACACTTCCCGGAATCAAATGAAAAGCATGATCATGATCACGAACAGGTGGGAGGCCTTTGGGAGTCTCAAATATCTTGGAATGATTATCTAAATTTTTTGGATATCTGGAGAAATAGCTGATTTTGATGTGGGAACCTCTAGTGAACATAATTATGCAATTACGCCCCGTTGTTCTTCTTTAGAAGCTTTTTCATGTTGTTATAGTTGATTATCCTTTCTAGTTTCCATTCGATGACCCTTAATTCAACTTCCTTTCCTTCCCAAAAAAATTCCAAGAAAAGTTCTTGAAAATTAAAAGCTATCATACCCAAATATTGTAGCCATTGGACTCCTAGTACAACATCTGCACCACCCATTGGAATGGAAAGCATTGGACTATTCAAGACATATTCTCCCATGGATAGCTTGATATTATGGCACTTTCTACAGAAATTTATGGTTCCTCCATTTGCAACCATTACTTGACACTCTGGTGCTAGATATAGGAAGCAATTCATTTCCTTGGCTATCTTACAATGAATAAAATTATGGGTACTACCTGAATCAATCAACACTATTACCTTTTTCTTCTTGATATGTCCTCCTATCTTGAGAGTTTGAGGAGGGGTAATTCTTTCCAATGCATTACAAGATATGGTTGGATTCATTTCTTCTTTCTTTGGGGTTGGTTCCTCATGTATATCCTCTTCTTTCGACATTTCTTGGTCCTTTTCTTCCTAACATTTCACTACTTGAACCTTCTTCTTCTTGATATGTCCTTCTATCTTGAGAGTTTGAGGAGTCGTAATTCCTGCCAATGCAGTACAAGACATGGTCGGATTCATTACTTCTTTCTCTAAGGTTTGTTCACAGTGTATATCCTCTTCTTTTGATGTTTCTTGATCATTTTCTTCCTCCTCTTCAAAATCTATGTAAAATAATTTCTTCTCAGCACACTTATGACCTTTAATGTATTTTCTATCACAATTGTAACAAAGCCCTTTTGCTCTTTTTTCTTCCAATTTTTGTGGTGTCAACCTTGTAGGTTGTGGAAGGCTAGGAGAAACAACACTTTCATCTTTATAGTTGTGAGGGGTAGACTTCCTCGTTTCCATAATTTTTCTCTCCAGTTTTCTTGCCAACCTGTATGCCTTCTCCAATGAATCAAGTTCCCAAATGTGAACCTCATGTTGGATGTTATCTTTTAAAGTCCCTATGAAGACATCAATCCTATGTTTCTCTGGAATACCATTTACCCTTATATTCAATTTTTGGAATTCCTCAATGTGCTCTACCATTGAACCCTTTTGTTTGATATTTATCAATTAGCTAAAGAAGGTGTTGCTCATTGTCTCCACATAATGTGCTATCATTTAGTACATGAAAATTGACTAGGTGACAAGTGATTTACAAGAAAAAATGCCTCTATACCATACAAATTGATTTGGTTCTAAATATAAATATGCAATATGTACCTTTTGTAATAGTTTCACATCATGTAGATCAAAATATTGCTCCATCTATAGTATCCAATTTACCAGATCCATGCCATCAAACTTCCTCATATCGCTTTTTCTTGATTTGAGGAGCTCGATCTTGAAATCACTGTAACTCTATAATTTTGGATCTTTAAGATCTGAAATATCATCCTGTGATATCCCTTTGAGTACTCTTTCTAACCCCACAATTCTGCTCACATTTGGATTCCCAAAGATAGATTTATGCCCAATCTCCTGCGATGACCTAATTATAGACCGGTTCAGTAGAGCAAACTTGTATGATGTGCCACGAGTCATTGTTTCGACCTTAGGTTCTGTACTTTCTACCCAACAAACTAAATTCCATCTTCTTTCTATCATTTTTTATGAAATTTGAATCAAATACTTTGAGGGAGATTTATGATGATTTTCCCAAGGTCACCTATTTGGGATGTAATTCAGGGGCCTACAGAAGCCCTAAATGTCTTGGATCGTATCTTCAACAATATAGCCAATAAAAATCTAAAATTCAAACCCGAGCTTCAAAAATATTTTGGTTCAAATGGGTTTTAATTTCAGAATCTAAAAATTCGTAGAAAACAAATTATAGTGAAAAGTCCACGATGACCTATTTGAGATGGAAGTTTGGAGCTTGCAATGACCCTAACTTCCTCAGATCTATATCCGAAAATGTAGTGACACAATATTTGAAATTTGGACCCGAGGTTTAGTACGATTGCATCTCAAATGGTTTTTTTTTAATCTTCTGAAATGTTGCAGAAAAAAAGTTATAGAGAAAATTCCACGATGACTTGTTTGGAGCCACAAAGCCATAGAATATAGAGCTCTGATACCGAATGTTATGAAACCAACTCACAAAAAGATAGAAAGGATGGATCAACGCCTTGAAATAAGCCTCTTCAAGGGGGGAACCTCTTTTACATTACAGAAATTAACAATTCTTGGATGATACAAATGACAATACCTCCTTTCTATATATAGGAGTCTAAGGGGTCATAATGTAATCAGAGCTGACATAACAATAATAATGTAAGGGCACAACAATAACAACAGTGGGCTTCTATGGGGCTCAATAATAACAATATCAAGACTACATGGGAACAACAATATAATAAGGGGTTTTTCACTAATAACAATAAGGGTTTACACTAGTAGTATAGGGACCTAACATAAAATGCCTTACCCTAATCGACAATATAGAGTGAAAGTGAAACATCGACCAGTTGTACCAGATAATATGAAGTGTTGACAAGTGTTTGGAAATGATAAACAAATTGAAAACTTTCTGCAATCTAAGGATTAATATGAAGAAGATAATATAGACTTAGAGTGTGAATCAGAAAATCAAATAGTTGTACATTCTAATGTAGAGAAGTAGTTGTATAACTCAGATGTAAATATACATATAAATAAAGTTGTAAATAAATTAGAATTGTTTGAGATAGATCTAGAGTAAAAAGAGTTTGAAACCCTTTAGTTAAAGGATAACATTTCACCTAGAGGTTTAGCTCCACTGGAATAATTATTTGATTTCAATGTTGTAGCTAAGAAGCCTAAGATTGAGCCCACAAGGGCAGAAGTAGAAGAGTGCAACATAGGTAGTGAAAAAGATCCTAAAATAATAAAATTGTCCAAATCAATGCTAGTTGCTCAAAAACAAAAATGCATTGCTTTATTCAAAGAATTCATTTATTTTTTTGCCTGGAGCTATGAAGATCTAAAAACTTATGATACTGAGATTATACAACATAAAAATCCAATTAAATAGGATCAGAAACCATTTAAGCAAAAAACATTGAAGAATAAATCCAGTACTGATGCCTCTAATTTAGAGAGAAATTAGCAGACTGTATGATGCTAAAATCACAGTTCCTCTTAGGTACTCTAAATGGGTTTCCAATATAGTACCAACTAGGAAGAAAACAGGTGAAATTAGATTATGCATATATTTTAGAAACCTTAATAAAGTTTCCCTAAAGGACAACTACCCTTTGCCAAAAATGGATCACATCTTATAGAAGGTAGTTGGATCTTCTAGGATTTGTTTAGTAGATGGTTTCTCAGGCTACAATCAGGTTTTAGCTCACCCTGATGATTAAGATAAAACAACTTTCACTACTCCATGGGGTACCTTCACGTATGTGAATATGGCTTTTGGGTTAATGAATGTTGGAGCCACATTTCAAAGAGCAATGGATATTACCTTTGCTGATGAAATTCACAGGCTTATTGTGATCTATCTAGATGACATTACTCCTTATTCCAAGACTGATGAAGAACATTTGTTACATCTCAAAAGAGTATTTGAGAAATGCAGAAGGTATGGAATTTCATGAAATCTATTGGGATGGGGTCCCCTGGGTCAATTTTGGGGTTAAGATAACCCAATTTTTGGTACAGTTTTTGCAAATAATGTAAAGTCTCCATAATTTGTGGATGTGGAGTGCGTAGATGAATATGAGTCAAAGGGGTTTAGCCCCTTGTTTTATGTAAAGTTTGAGTTAGTTTTGAGATTCACCCATGGTCACAGACCATGGCATTGTATGAAAAAGGCTATAAATAGTGAGTCTTAGTGAAGAGACAAGTAGATTAAGAAGTACTATAATGAGGAGATAGAGAGAAGAAGTGGGTAAGATAGAAGAAGAAAGGATCTGCAACTGAGTTTGTAGAGGCCTAGGTAGAGTCCAAAGCTGAGTGCGTGGACCCTGCACCTGAGTGCACAGGGCAGTTTTGAGTCTCTAACCTTGAATTGAAGATCAATAAAGACAGTTTCCAAAGAATTCTTGTGTATTTCTGTTTATCTTTGTTAATATGCTTCCAATGAATAATGTGTTTTATGGAATATTGATTGAATGTTACGTGATTCTCTTGAATAAGTGTTAATGATGTACACAATACATGTCTAAGTATTTTCATGAAGAATGTGATGAATTATCTAACGCTTATTAATAAATTAAGTAAATCTAGGTGAACCCTAAATTAGGACTGCTCTCTGATGCGCATAAGTAGATAAATTGACTGTTAATGGTCCGCAAGGACTATCCATAGACCTTCACGAAGGTCTAAAGGTTACTATAACATATTTGTAGCAATGTGCCCTAAGAGTGTATCGATTTGCGTGAAGGAAAATCTGAGGCGTTGGAAGACATCATACTAGTCTCTAGACGCATAAACTTGGTTCTTGCATCCCCTCATGCTGCTTCAGGTGAGACAATAGCCTGTGCTATGCAAGTTGTTACCAAAAGGGCTAGTAGTGTAGGGCTTTATTGCTTGGTGTAGCTAACTCTGAACCTAGGTTAGGACCCCCTAAGCCAACAAATGGTTCTGTTGCTGGGACCAGGATCTGTTTGAGGGAGATGTGTGATGTCGCATCATTGGAATTAGACTAAGAAAGAAATTAAAAAGTGGTTGGATTGGAAGATTCATGAGTTCAAGGTGCAAGAAAATAGGAATCCGTGCCTGTCAAAGGAAGAGTTATTGAATAGGTATTTGTATACAGAGATACATGAGATCGTATTTTGCACTTTTCCCATTGAGTTGTATGAGTGGTTAGCTAAATTAACAGATAATCAAGGAAGGTGGAAGCTTGAAGTCCTATAGTGTTGACTCTAGAATTAGTGCGACACGGCTAGAAATCTATGAAAACAAGATCATGCTAGCTGTCGATAATTAGCTTGATTGAATTTTAGGAGGATTTGTTACAAAATTTTTAGTTGATATCTTAGTCATCTATAGCGAAGCGGAGTGGCGACTTTTTAAAGGACCACGAGGTAAGTATTTAAGATCATTGAATACTTGGATTAAAATGTTGTTATGTGAAAAATAGTTGATTCCATTACCTTGATGCTTAGAGCTATGCGAAGTGGATGACTCTTTAGAAATCATGAAGGATCAAGACCGGAGTATAGTCCATTGATTGGAACTCCTTTAAGTGACAATGAAGGGGTAGAACGAAACCCATCGTGAAGCACGATTCAGATAATCACTCAGGGGATTCCTCAAGAAAATAATCTTTCCACTCCACCTCCATCCCCACCTCCACTGCATACATATTCACCCACACATGCACCTACACCACCACCATTCAATTTGGTGAATGCAATGAAGATGTCGATCTTCAAGGGAATAGGGAGTGAAGATACAAAGCAGTTTTGGTTTTTTGCGAATGTTGTATGGACAACACAATAGAATATTGATGACAATATAAAGAAGGCACAATTGGTTACCGCTCTACAGGATCGTGTGCTAACTTGGCATATTAAGTATTGTTCTAATAATCCTCTTGCGATGCTAGCAGAAAGTAGGGAAACTTTAAACAAGGAGTTTAGTAAGCCTAAGTCTGACTCACAGTTACTAATTGGATTGAAAGAAATCATGATGAGGGTCTATGAGATGACTTGAGAATTAGATCAAAGGTTAAAGTGTCAGATTCGAAAAGCTAACATGCAGCTCACAGATAGCCAGCATCCGAATGGTTTATAGCTTCACTTCTTCCCCACCTGAGAATTGCTCTATGACAACGAAAGATAGGAACATAGGCAGAAGCCTTTGAAATAACAATGAGGTTGCATGCATCACCTATTCAGGATGTGACCTTGGGGGTAGAATAGACCCACTCTCAGTTACAGAGCCTACACCTAGAATTACAAAGTTTGAACAAAGACAAGGAGACTAAACCAAAAGTGCGCACAGAAGTCTAGGGCCTAAAGTGGAAGAGTTAGGGGCATGATAAAGACCACTGTCCCATGTATGTGAATTATATTACAGGAGGGGGACCAATTCCCCTGAAGCCAAAAGCCACAGTAGCTTCAACAATGGTGCTCATCATGGCCCACCAATTTGCAGAAGTTACAGAACAACTGTTGGGGTGTCTGGAAGATAAGATTGCACGGGTTGTGGACCATTGGCTCAACCAGATAATAATGGGATTTATCACTGAGTTGGAGGTAGATACGATCATGAGCTATAGTGAAGCAAAATGACATTTTCTCAAGGGACGGTGAGGTAGGTACATCAAATCCCTAAACACCTGGATTAAGATGTTGTTATGTGAAAAGTGGGTTATGAGAATACATTAATGTTTGGAACAACACGGAGCAGAAAGATCTACCAAGGTATCGAAGGATTAGGAAACTGTCCCTTAATTTCACCTTCACGAGAGAGTGAGGAAAAGCATGCTCGGGTTTCTCCGAGGAGTGTAGTCAGTTTGATAAGGTAGCGCATTCCGAAGTTGTTACCCCCACTTATGCCCGCACCCACTTCACCTACTTCACCTCCATCTTCAACCACCCCACCTCCACCAAACACGCAGTTCAGCATGGTGAGCGCGATCAGGCTACCTATATTCAGAGGAGTAGGGAATGAGGATCTGGATCAGGTTTGGTTCGTGGTGAAAGCAGTGTGGGAAGCACACTGAGTTATGGACGACAACATTAAGAAGGCTAAATTGGTGAGTGTGCTACAGGATCACGCGTTGACATGTTACATCAAGCACTCGAATGATCACCCAAATGCAGGAATAGCAAAGATCCAGAATGCGTTGAACAGAGAATTTAGCCGACCGAAATCAGAGACACAGTCAATCATTGGGTTTAAATAAATCACGATGCTTCCAAGCGAGACCCCTAGGATTTAGATCAGTGGCTGAAGAGTATGATCCACGAGGCTAATATGACACTAACGGATGCGCAACACTGCACGTGGTTTGTGGCATCTTTGACACCACACCTAAGGACGATGCTGTCATAGCATAAACTTTCAACCCAGGCAGAAGCATTGGAAATGGAAATGAGGTTGCATGAAACACCGATACAGGATCCAGGATTGGAAGTCCAACAAATCCACATGCAACTACAAAATCTATGCTTGGATATCTATAGTTTGAAGCAGGAAAGGGCGTCGCGGCCAGAGGCGCGTGAAGAAATATGGTGCATAAAATGCAAAGGCCAGGGCCACGACAAGGATCACTGTCCAGTATTGGCGAACTACTTGGCAGGAGGGGGACCAATGTCATTGAGACGAGAGGCACAGGCAGGACCAAGTGTGGCACCCACACTCTAGTGTGTGAACTGTCAGGTGGGAGGAAAGCACACAACGAACAACTGTCATCTGTTGTAGAAGTATACACAGAGCCCCCAATAGCTATTTTGAAATTTTTGTAGATCGGTGGGCCACGACGAGCGTACTTATCAGAGCTACAAGTTAGTGATGGATCGAACCCCAACCTATTGGAGGCAGACAGAAACACGAGCCCTCGACCCAGCAGCAGGGATGGCGCGCAGGGATTTCAAGGGCAAGGTCGAGGATGAGGGGGAATGGGGCCAAGAAGGGGCCATGGGCAATTAATATGTTACAATTGCAGAGGACCAGGGAACTACGCTTGTGATTGTACCAACCCAACAAGACTATCTTGTTCATAGTATGCTCAATTTAACCATGAGGCAGTAGATTGTCCTACATTGATCGCACAGATGTGCGAGAAAGGGGTACTCCAGTGTACTTCGACACAGAATCCTACACACAGTCCATGGGGCGCAGACTAATGTCTCACCCGAGGTAGTATGGGAGGGTGCTGGAACCAGGTTTCCACACCCTATGGATGTCTTGATTAGGTCTGGGAAGTTCACGAATCGGTCTTGTGCACTTGAACTGTTTCGCGCAGTTGTCCGACCTTTGCGTAGCTCTTGTACTGAGCACAAGGAGGTGTTGTCTAGATCCCTTACCCTTAGTATGTTATTATTATAGATTTGACTTAATTTTGTGGGCCTAGTAGTCTTTATCAATCATTCAAAATTCATAATAAGTGCGCGCAAACATAAACTATAAAGAAATGCATAAAGCCATAACAGAAGTATAAACGTACAAATCTATGAGCAGATGCACAATATTTTAGAATCACTTATCTTTTATTAAACATCTGTTCAGTTACAATCCCAACTCTGCCTACGCACTCAGCTATAGAGGTCCACGCACATAGTTGTGGACTCTACCAAGCCTTTGCACACACAGTTGCAGAACCTACTCTTACTACTACCAACCAGGACTCGGACTTACAGACTCAGAGCAAATTTTTCATTTAGAAACCCATAACACTTGAGATCAAAACTAGAAAAAATTGACTTCTACACTGAGAGCCCCACTCTATTTATACATTCCCATGGTCCGTGGACCATGGGTAGGCTGACACATTCTATATTAAATTACAATATTTAGGGTGGACTACCCTAGACTCTCACGGTTTGCGCCCACATTTTGTGGGGTCTTTACGTTACATTGACCCAAAACATTGGGCTACAAGCCCCAAAAGTCTGCTATGGGGTGATCTGTTGCCCAATAGAAGCCCAACACAATCATCGTGACTCATCCCAAGTAACTTGGTTGGTCCACTGATCTTCACTCAGAGGCCATCCAACAACTTCTACACTTCGCTGATGTCTACCACACATTCCTCCGTTATCCATTGTATCAATTGTGCACGACTTTTTGATGCATTATTGTTAGAGGCACCCTATTTCCTTAGCGCATATGTATCCTGCATCTGGGCAACCTTCCCCTTGATCATGGCAATGACCATGAACGCTTCCTCGAGCCAAGGCTGGATGCGTCCTTTAAGCCCTGCTTCTCTCTGGCATGCGGCATCCACCTGTTCCTTCAGAGCCCAGGCCTCCCTCATCTTGGCCAATTGCTGAGTGAGGGCGATCGTCTATGTGATCCCTCAGACATTGTCATAGGCTTGTTGCAATTCCCGCGCTTCTGTCTCTAACTACTGGAACGTTGGGTCTTCCTACAATGAAGTGAGTGTAACTAGGGATAGATCCAACAATCCCATGCAGTCCTGTATAGTGAACTCTACCACTTCCATCCCTGATTGAATGGCGCGGTGGCACTTCTCTTTGACTTTTGTGGGTGTAGAGGGTTGTGCCTTCAGCATCAGCTCTATGATCTACAAGTTCAGCTCCAACTGAACCTTCGCAGCCTCCTCCTGGGTTTTTCGGACTGTAGCTACTAAGTGCTGAATTCTGTCCGCAGCGAGGAGTGTTGTTGGCATGGCCAACTCTGGTATGCTGCTACGGGCCTCCTCCATGACCTGCTCTAATCCCTAGTTTTATGCAACCATGTTGTCGCGCTACAGGCTGAGTTGTTCTACATTTAACTTTTGCTCGCTCAAGGCCTGGAGGGTGCGGCCCTCCCTGGGGCGAAGCTCCACAGTTACCCCATCCTGCAACTGGTATAGGGTTTCTCTGGGAAGGGCAGCCAAATTCAACCCCCAGCCCCTCATGTCACCCTTGGCTTCTGCTAGGACTGCGCCTTCTGGTAGCACCAAGGTGTTCGTTGTGTGGGCGCGTAACATCTGTTCAGCTTCAGATGCATCTTCTACAAGGTGCAGCGTCATCATTCCTGGGTTTCGCACTTGTAATGCCTGCAACCGCACTCTGAGCACCCCCAACATAGTTGTCTGCTATGTCAGTAATTCTTCAAGAGCATCCTTAGTGACATCGTGAACCGGTTCGCCACTGTCAAGAAGGTATTCCCTATAGGTTTACACTGCCTTTGTCTTTTTTCGTGTGGTTGGCCTCTCCTGGACGTGCGGCCTCTTGAGTTGGGTTGATTTTGGTGTAGGGTCTGTGCATTCCTCTGTCTTAGCCTCCCCTTGTATATCTTGCTCCATGGACATTTTCCTGCCTTCCTCAGTTTCTTCGGTAGTCGTGGTTATGGTTTATGCCATCTGCGTTGTCGCTACTACCTCAGCCTCCTGTCATTGCATGGGCACTTCCTATTCCTAGTGCTTTCTCTCTTCCAACTTTGCGATGCATAGCTTCGCTTCCTTCTTCCGCTACTATGCTGCAATCTTTTCCAGTTCTGCCAAGTCCGAAGTGCACCACTCTGGAGACCATGCTGCCATTACATTGAAGATGGCATCGTCCATTGCAATGAACGGAAGCTTGACCCACGTTCGGGCTGGATCCTTTCGCACCCGGATATACAGATTATGCATATCCGCCTTGAATTCTGTCATGCTTTTCAAACTATTGTATACCGTCAGGGACAAACATGGCTTGTGGTTGATCCATGTTCGGATGCTCGCCTTGACGAACACCCAAAACAACTTGATCTTGTGAACCCTCATTGCGTCTTTCGTCACCCAGAGCGAGTTGTACCACGCGGGTTCGGGTAGGTTCCTCTCCATCGTGGGAAACTAGTTGTCCTTCGGTAGCTCCCCAGCAACCAACAAGATGGATAAGAGAAACCATGCATAGTGGAAGGTATTACCCTGTTTTTGGGCCTCCCTACAATTTGTCAAAATTTCATCGCAGAAAAACTGTGCCTACTTGAACTGGACCCCCTCTGCATACTGCTCCGCCAATGCAATTATAGATGCTGGCACCTCATCTGCACCGCAGTTCCTCATGAGGTTGCCGGCCAGTAGCTAGGAGGTGACACGCACCCCTTGGTCCTTGATGCTTGCTATTACATACCCTAGCTTCCTCTTCTACAGCTTATATTTGGCCTTCATAGCATCTGCGAGGCCCAAGTCGCTGCTCTTTCTTGCCATGGCGGTGGGATTGTTTCCTTTGATGGGCAACAGAAAAATCCAGTGAATTAAATCGACCGTGATGGGAATCGGATCCTCCAGGTAGAGATATGCATCATGTACTAGGAATAGTAGCTTTTGGATGACAAAAATTATGATGGGCACATAGTGGTAGTGGGGTATCCACTGTAGATGGAGTAACCAACCTTCTCCACACCTTGTAACTATTTATGCTGCAGTAATTTCTCTGTGGCCAGCTGTGGGAAGTTCTCGCTCTCCACAAGGTCCTAGTCTTCGAACTTTATATTCGATACTCATCCTAGTGGCGGACCATCAAACCTTATTTCATCCAGAATAAGCGGTGTCTGGAGCGCACTCTTCATGGCCTCTAAGTCCTTCAGTATCTTGGTCGTCCCTTTCCACGGGGAGATGTAGGGGGTAACTTTATGGTCGAAGGTACTTGGGAAACATTCTTTACCTCATCATCCTATGCTTCAATTTGGGTGATCAGGGCTTGCAAATCTTCCTCCTCCTCCTCGGTTTCAATGGCGACAGCTTTAGCCTTCTCTGCCATTGAAAATTTACTAAATCGTGGGTTCCGTGGTGATACCCAGACTGGCCCGATTGTCTACTTGTCTTTCTGGGGTAGCGGCGTGCATGGGGACTTTGGAACCTCTAGTATAGTTATTACCTCTCCAGGCTCCTCTTAGGTCATACGAGTTCTGGGGTAACGTCTGTGAATCTCACTCTGGTTCTTATAGCCATCATCATTTTTACACTGGATTCACTCGGTCGTGTACTCATGGGTGGCAAGGTAGCTTGGTGCTCAATGCTCTGTACTGGCTCAAATCTTAAACAACCAAGTGTTGCCTCGAGGCTACCATAAGGGATTTTATAGTCATGTTTGAATTTGAATTTGATCATTCCATCCACTTCTGAGTCTTTAATACCTTGCTGGTGTCAGATTGTCCCGAATCTAGCTCTCAATTCCTGTCTTAATGGCCCACCGTTGGCTCCATTTTGCCTTAAATTGGACCTCTTGTCATGAGCAATGACATCAACAATCACCTCCCAGCCTACCCGTGCAGTAGCATAGCCCCTTATGCATGACCGTGACCCTTGTGACATACTAGCCCTGCGCGGAACCTCCTTCCTACGCAGCTCTCCTACAGACTCGTTTATAGTCTCACGCCTTCTTTCAACTACTTGGAGAACTGAGACTGTGCTTCCTACAGATAGTCAGGTGGTCGCACCCTCGGTGCAAGGCTTCAATTTTCCTACTACCCTGGGCTGTGAGCACCCTTCAAACACCCTTGTGTCTATTAGTTTGTCGCATTCTTCTTTGTAGTGTACGCGCTCTTGTTTAGTAAGGTGTGGTTGCAGCCATGGTAGTAGGGTCGCAATTCCTTCTGAGAAAGTAGTAGGAATGACTAGACTTGGTCCCATCATGCTTAGTTTCTTGCGACTCACTTGGTCAATTTCAGTTTCCAGTTCACTGATTTTCTCATCCAATGTCAAGCTTTTCTTCCTCAACCATGCCCAAGCTTCGTCGAGTTCGCGAAGTTTCAAGCTCCCTCGCCGAATGGCTTCCTGCAATTACCTAATTCCTTTACCCAGCTCCTCGCCTCATGTCCCAACTGCGGGAGCTGTGGTACGAAGATTCTTCTCTGCTCTCCTGGTTTCCTTTCTTCTCGTTTGTGTTGGGGTCGTTTCTGTGTTCTGGTTTTTGCTTATGGCCCTATAGACCCATCGAACCATAAGTACGTGCAGGTCCCAGTTAGTTCGCCCCGCCTGGTGAACACTGTTCATGATTCCACATAGCTTTCTGAATACCATGTTCTGGAATATGTTTCGTGTTCCCTGCTGCCACGTTGGGTTCTAATTTTCAATCGTTAATCTCGGGTATGCTTGCACAACACACGTCTACACCCATCGATATAGGTCAGTGTGCAAACTGTTTCATCCTGATTGTGCAGCTCACATTCAACGATGGGGACTTCCATGCCGTAAGTGTATCCATCTTCTACATTCACGCCAGTTCCCCATAGTCCTCTGATGTATGTTCCCCCATCGTGCGGGTGTCACGCACAATGCCCATTCTAGCGCACCACACTACTGCTATTCTGGGACTGCGCTTTCAGATTTTTCTAAGAATTCATCCACTTTTGTTACCCCATCATATGTTGGCAGTTCCCTTGCTTTGGTCGTCACGTGCCACAGTGATCTAACCATCATGTTGTAATTCAACGTTGTTACTTCGTGCAACCGGTTCTACCAGCGCTCTATTTCTTCATCTAAATCCGAAGTACAGGAACTGTCACACTCCCATGAGATTCTCCCATCCATTGTCAGGTTCACCCGATCCTAGTCTTGCACCATTATCTGGTAAATGCAGTTTAGTTCATCATCGTTGTCATCATCACGAATCGGTTCAGTGTAGCGCTCTCCTTCGGCTAGGTCCAATGGAACTACTATGCATAGAGACTTTTTCTCAAATATCATCTTCCACTTCTTTAGGTTGATGAATCCATTCATATTAATGGCCCAGTCTATTCCTAGCAACACAAGGTAAGGGTTTTTGTCATCCAAAATCTCTACTACCTCAAAGCCTGTCTGCGTGCTCGCACCTTCAATATCCACTGTTACCCCTTGCAGCCTCCCCATGGGCAAGATCTTTTGTTGGTTTGCCATCCGTAATTGAATAGGGGACCACTATAACAAAGGCCTGCCCATGCATTCCCATGTCTACTTTGGTAATACATTTGCATCCGAATCCAGGTCTAGGATTACCTAATCCATTTCATACTCGCCAATCTGCACTATCAATCTCATTTCTCTCCCGGTGTGCAATGCATTCTTTCCCAATTTCTGAACTACCCTCAGTTCACCCGACCTTGTGCACCTAGTAATCAGCTCTTGTAGCCCTTTGACTGCCTTATTGTCGCGCAACAGCTTCATGCATGTCTCTAGTAAGCTAGTAAGCATAGAAGGATCCATTCATGGCTCTGGTTGATCCTTACTACCTGAAGTAGAGGCCTCCGTGAAGCTCTTTTTAGCTTCCATAAATGTCTCCCTTACAGTTCCAAGTCAAACTCGGGTTCCTTTGTAGGAGCATTGCAAACCCATGTATCTTCCTCATGCTGCTTCCCCTTATCTTCTATGGTGGTCGTACGACTTTGAAGCATCATATTCACATTTGGGTCTTCTTCGCGCAGTTCAGACCTCATCATTTGAATATTCTGTGTCGAAGTAGGTAGGAGTACCCCTTACTCGCACATCTGTGTGATCAATGTAGGACAATCTACTGCCTCATGGTCGAATTTAGCATAGTATGAAAAGGATAGTCTCATCGGGTTGGTACAATCACAAGTGTAGTGCCCTGGTCCTCTGTAATTGTAATAGATTAACTGCCCACAGCCCCTTCCTAGCCCCATTGCCCCTTGTCCTCGACCTCGCCCATGAAATCCCCTGCACATCATCACTGCTGCTGGGTAGAGGGCTCGCGTTTTTGTCTGCATCCGATAGGCTGGGGTTCGTTCCATCATTAACTCGTAGCTCCGACAAGTACGCTCATCATGGCCCACTGATCTAAAAAAATTACAAAATAGTTGTTGGGGGGTTTGTGTATACTTCTGCAATAGATGACAGTTGTCCGTTGTGTGCTTTCCTCCCACCTGATAGATCGCACACTAGAGTGCGGGTGCTGCACTTGGTCCTACCTATGCCTCTAGTCTCAATTGAATTGGTCCCTCTCCTGCCAAGTAGTTCGCGAATACTGGATAATGATCCTTGTCATGGCCCTGGCCTTTGCATTTTATGCACCATACTTCTTCGCGCGCCTCTAGCCACGGCACCCTATCCTGCTTCAAACTCTACATCTCCAAGCATAGATTTTGTAGTTGCATGTGGATTTTTCGGACTCCCAATCTCAGATCCTATATCGGTGTTTCATGCAACCTCGTTACCATTTCCAACGCTTTTGCCTGGGTTGAAAGCTTCTGCTGTGACAATGCCATCCTCAGGTGTGGTGTCAAGGACACCACAAACCATGCACATTGCTACGCATCCGTTAGTGTCATATTAGCCTCACGGATCGTACTCTTAGGCCTCTGATCTAGATCCCAGGGGGTCTCACCTAGAAGCATCACTATTTCTTTAAACTCAATGATTGACTGTGTCTCTAATTTCTGCTGGCTAAATTCTTTGTTCAACGCATTTTGGCTCTCCACTATTCCTGCATTTGGGTGATCATTCGAGTGCCTGATGTACCATGTCAACGCGCGATCGTGCAGCGCACTCACCAATGTGGCCTTCGTAATGTTGTGATTCGTAACCCCGCGTGATTCCCACACTGCTCTTACCACGAACTAGAACTGGTCTGGATCCTCATTCCCTACTCCTCTGAATACAGGTAGCTTGATCACGCTTTCCATGCTGAACTGCGGGTTTGGTTGAGGTGGGTGGTCAAAGATTGAGGTGAAGTAGGTGAAGTGGGTGAGGGCATAAGTGGGGGTAACAATTGCGGAATGCGCTACCTTATCAAACTAATCGCACTCCTCGGAGAAGCCCGAGTGCACTCTTCCTCCCTCTCTTTTAAAGGTGAAATTAAGGGACTTTTTCCTAATCCTTCAATACCTTGGTAGATCTTTATGCTCCGCATCGTTCCAAACATTAATGTATTCTCATAACCCGCTTTTCACATAACAACATCTTGATCCAGGTGTTTAGGTATTTTATGTACCTACCTGACGGTCCCTTGAGAAAACATTGTTCTGCTTCGCTATAGCTCACGGTCATATTACCACGAACTCAGTGATAAATCCCCCTATTATCCGGTCGAACCAATGGTCCACAGCCCACGCGATCTTATCTTCTAATGCCTTTAGTTTGCGCACTATCTCCGGAGTCCACACTATTGGTTGATCGAGCTTATATCTTCCCTAGCTTTCGACTAACCTCGTGATCCAATCATATAGTTCAGAAGAGAAGGACACGAAGAAGATCTCATGGATTTTCATATATATGTAGTGATCCAACCACCTCTTCTCGGATATCTGCGAAGTTTTTTTTTCCTGTACCACGAATTCATGAAGCTTCTAATCCAGCCACTCTTCAATTTCCTTCTTGTGGGGTTCTAGTGTTCTGACATTAGACATCCCTTAGGAAGATCCTGGAGACATGCATGAAGTTGTTGCATGACAATAAGGCAATCAAAGGACTACAAGAGCTGATCACTAGGTGCGCAGGGTTAGGTGAACTGCGTGTAGACCGGAAACTGGGAAAGCATGTGTTGCGCACCAGGAGAGAAATGATATTGATGGCACAGATTGGCAAGTATGAAATGGATCAAGTAATCCTGGATGTGGGTTTGGATGTGAATATGTTACCAAAGCAGACATGGGAATGCATGGGCAAGCCCGTGTTATAGTGGTCTCCTATTCAATTATGGATGGCGAAGCAACAAAAGATCTCGCCCATGGGGAGATGGCAAGCGGTAACAATGGATATTGAAGGCGCGAGCACACAAACGGACTTTGAAGTAATAGATATTGTTGATGACAACAATCCTTATCTCACATCGCTAGGAATAGACTGAGCGATGGATATGAATGGAGTCATCGACCTAAAGAAGCAGAAGATGATATTCAAAAAAAAGTCGCTACGCGTAGTAATTCTGCTAGACCCTGCTGAAGGAAGGCGCTACACTGAACTCATGCACGGCGGTGGATGCGACGATGAGTTGGATTGTATCTACAAGATAACTGCACGAGATAAGGAGTGGCTGAATCCGACTACAAATGGAAGGATATTGTGGAAGGCATGGGTTCCTCCACCTCGGATTCAGATGAAGAAGATGAATGTTGGCACAATCAGTTGAACGAAGTGACAACGCTGAATTGCAACACGATGACTAAATCACTACGTTGTGTAACAGCCTAGGTCCGAGATCTCCCGACATATGATGGATTGATAGAGGTGGATGAATTCTTGAGTAAGTTTGAGAGCACAGTACCAGAGCACCAGCGGTTCAATGCATTGAAATGGGCGCTGCGTGTGACACCTGTGCGTTAGTGGGGAACACATCAAGGAAATTTTGAAAACTGGAATGACTGGTGGAGGATGATGTGGCTACAGTTTGGGAAATTAGAACTACAAATAGTAGATAAATATGATGGACGTGATGAACCACGTACGCACCTCACAAAATGGACTAAGGCCTATGGAGAAGAACCTCAGCCTGAAGGGGTACACTTATTCTACCATACCCTCGATGTCATACTGAGGAACTGGTATACCGAGATAGAACTCTGACATGGTATGGGCAATGGGATGTCTTGCGTGAGGAATTTTTGTTAACATTCACATTTGAAGACCCATGGTTGGATACTATTGACGATGCGCTGCAAGCCATGAAAGCCGCCATCTTCAAAATACCACAGGAACCACGGGAAGTAGTTCAACCAGTATGGTCAACCCAATTAAGCCATGCCCTAGAATGTTATAACGTACAGGTAGAGGAGGATGATGACGACCCCTGAAACATTAATATTCCAGAAACTGAAGGGAGTCGTGAAGTTCAAGGACCATCAATTGAGGACCTTGACATCACTGTGCCGCTAAAAACAAAGCAGGTAAACATTGGTACCGATGCGAAGCCAAAGTACGCGACGCTTGGGGACTATTGGGATGATGCTACGATGGATAAGGTCACTGAGTTACTCCGCGAATATCAAGATTTGTTCCCGACCAAAATCACAGATTTAAAGGGGATCATTGGTGACTTAGGGATGATGAATATTACTTCGAAACTAGACGTGAAGCCAGTTAAGCAGTGACCTTACTAGTTGAATCCGAAGCATAAAGAAAAGGTCCGCGAAGAGTTGGACAAAATTCTTGCAACAACAATAATTGAACTAGTGGAAGAATTCGACTGGGTGAGTCCTATGGTAGTGCAGGAGAAAAAATAGAAGGGTGAAATTTGAATCTATGTGGACATCAGAAAGCTCAATGACGCATGTGTTCACGATCCATTCCCAACACCGTTTACGGATGAAGTATTGGAGAATGTTGGAAGATAGGAAGCTTACTCATTCATGGATGGTTTCTTAGGGTACCATCAGATCAAGATCACGTTGGAAGATAGGAGCAACACAACCTTCACAACCGAATGGGGCTATTTTCAATACACTGTTATGCCTTTTGGATTTAAGAAAGCGCCAATGATATTTTCATGTGTAGTGGTGGCCACGTTCAGGGAATTCTTCCACAAGTTTTTGGAGGTCTATCTAGATGATTGTATTGTATTTGGGTTAGTTAAAAACCATATAGAGAGCTTACGGTTGATGCTGGATACTTGCCGATGACACCAAATTGTGTTGAATCTTAAGAAGTGAACCTTCCTCGTCCCCTTTGGAACTTTGCTTAGCCATGTAGTCTACAAACAAGGCTTGATGGTGGACCTTGCGAAGATTGCTGTTATTCTCAATCTGGAAGCATCACAAAGTGTCAAACAACTACGCGCCACATTGGGGCACACTGGTTACTATCAAAAGTTTATTAAGAGCTATGCACAAATCATGACACCAATGGAATAGTTGTTGAAAAAGGACGCTACATATTGTTGGAATGATGATTGTAAGAAAAGTCTGGATGTTCTCAAGAAAAAAATGGCATCTGCTCCCATTTTGGTCTTCCCAAAATGGGACATCAAATTTCATGTACATGTTGATGCGTCATGTACCACGCTGGGCACTGTACTCACGCAGGAAGGTGTGGAAGGTGTGGATCACCCGATTGCCTTCACAAGTCGGTGACTGTCCAAAGCCGAGAAGAACTATTCTACTATTGGGCATGAGAGATTGGCACTAGTATACGTTTTCTAGAAATACCACCACTATCTACTTGGTGGGCACTTCAAGATGTATATTGATCATTCTGTGTTGAAATGCTTGGTCAACAAGCCTGTGTTGGGGGGGCGCATATGCATATGGTTGTTATTGTTTTAGGAATATGACTTTGAAGTCATTGTAAAGCTGGGATGCCTAAATGCAGGACCAAATCACCTATCACGAATTGAGATCGGCGAGGAACCAACAAATTTGGAAGAAGGACTACCTAATGCACAACTCTATGCAGTGCGTGTCGCGGATGGCCACTTAGAAGACATTATCCATTTCTTAACTACAGGGACTACGCTGCTGGAATAATCAGTCCAGCAGAGGAAGGAATTGGTGATACGTGCGACGAACTTTTCTATCATTGTGGGGCCCTTCTACAAAATGGGAAACGATGAGATATTACGAAGATATGTACCTAAATTTGAAAAAGGACAGATCCTCGCAGAAGCACATGGGGGGGCTGCAAGAGGATACTATGCAGGGTGGGCGATGGCACAAAAGATTCTTCACGCTGGGCTATGGTGGCCAACCCTACATCAAGATTCGAAAGCATATTGTTGGGCCTACAACATATGTCAACGAACTAGAAAACCATCACGAAGGGATGAGATGCCACTCAAACCACAAATGACACTGCAGCCATTCGAAAAATGGGCTATAGACTTTGTGGGACCAATCAAACCTCAAGGGAAGATGGGTGCATGCTACAACATCACCGCGATGGAATACCTGACCAGATGGGCAGAAGCACAGCTAGTTAAGGACTGTACGACCACCACAGCTGCAAAATTTTTATTCGACAACGTGTTGAAATGGTTTGGATGCCTGAAAATTTTAATGAGTGATCACGAAATGCACTTCCTCAATGAAACTATCAGCGCACACACTGAGGAGTTCCAGGTGTATCATCAAAAAAGTACGTTGTACCATTCGCAGGCTAATGGGATAGTAGAAGCATTCAACAAGATTTTGGAGACTGCATTGACCAAAATATGTAATGCACAACAAAACGATTGGGACTTGTGCATAGCTACTATATTATGGGCATACCAAGCCACGTGCAAGAAATTGATGGGTCAGACACCTTTTAGGTTAGTCTATGGCACGTAAGCAGTCATGCCAATGGAATACATTGTACCCAGTTTACAGATCGCAGCGATGACAAGCATGGCAGACTGCGAAGTTTTGGAAGAGAGGCTCGTGTAATTGGAAGAGCTTGAGGAAGAACCGTTTCTGGTGGGATTCCATCAGCAGGTACAGAAACATCACAAGAAATCTTGGCACGCTCGCCATATCAAGTTGCGCACATTCAAGGTAAACGATTTAGTGTTGCTTTATGATAGCAAGTTCAAAAAATTCCTTGGAAAATTCCGAATGCATTGGTTGGGACCATATGTGGTAAAGGAGGTCATAGACGAATGCGTTGTCCAGCTCATCAAACTGAAGGGAGAGCCCTTCCCAGGAAGAGTAAATGGCAGTTGCCTGAAGCCCTACACAAGTGGGCTAGCTATCTAACTAACTGCCCAAAGCACAGTCTTTGCGACTCGAGGAGCCGGACTGAGGTGCAGGACTATAAACACATGTACTAGAAGCTGGCATCGAAGTAGAGAGTCAATTCTGATGTAGATGATTCCAAAGCAGAAATGGAGCAGAGCCTGACAAGGGTAGCATGGTGAGTTGCGGACCTCCACAGGCATAGCTGGATGGATGTTGCGCAAGGATTGCCACACTAGCCGAGTGACTTGGGATGAGTCACGATGATTGTGTTGGGGGCCTGTTGGGTAGCAGATCTCCCAATAGCGGTTTTTTGGGGTTTAAAGATGAATTTTGGGTCAATGTAATGTAAGAGCCCGCAAAATGCTGGCGCAAAGCGTGAGAGTCTAGGGTATCCGCCCTAAAATATTGTAATTTAATATAGAATGTGTCAGCCTACCCATGGTTCGAGGACCATGGGAATGTATAAGTAGAGTGAGGCTCTAAGAGTAGAAAGTAGTTTTTTTGCAAGTTTTGATCTTAAGTGTTATGGGTTTCTGATTAAGGAATTCGCTCTTAGTTTATAAGTCTAAGTTGTGGCTGGTAATAGTAAGAGTAGGCTCCGCAACTGTGTGCACAGAGGCCTAGTAGAGTCCGCAGCTATGTGCACAGACCCCTGCAGCTGAGTGCGCAAGTAGAGTTGGGATTGTAACTGAACAGAGGTTAATAAAAGATAAGTGATTCTGAAATATTGTGTATCTGCTCGTAGATATGTATGTTTATACTTTTGTTATGGTTTTATGCATCTCTTTACAGTTTATGTTTACACGCACTTGTTATGAATGTTGAATGATTGATAAGGACTCATGGGCCCACAAAATTAAGTCAGATATATAATATAATAACATACTAAGGGTAAAGGATCTAGGCAACACCTCCTCGCACTCGGTACAAGAGCTACGCAAAGGTTAGATAGCTGCACGAAATAGTTCAAGTGCGCAAGACCGATTTGCGAACTTCCCAAACCTCATCAAGACATCCCTAGGGTGCGGAAACATGGTTCCAGCACCCTACCATACTACCTCACGTGAGACCTTAGTCTGCGCTCCGCAGATATTGCTAAAAGGGCCAGTAGTGCGGGATTTGTTTAGCTAAATCACTTCTAAACCTGGGTCAGGGCCCAATAAGCCAACAACAATACTATAGAAGAATGCTTGATGCTAATAGCTAAGATGCAGGAGAAGAATTCACACCCATAGTAGCCTATGCAGAACTTATAGATGATGAGAGTTGAGCCCTGCGAGGAGGATTAAAGCATGAATATAGTGCTGAGAAGTGGAATAATGACTGGCAATGATAAGGGTAAAAAACCTGAAGTGATGGATGAGTCCACAAGACCCCAGAGAAGGAAGTTGGATTTGATCTAAATTGCACTAAGGAAACTTTTATGGAAGCTAAGAAAAGCTTGGTTGAGGTGTCCACCTCAGGAAGTCAGGAAAAGATGCAAGAAGTCAGCATACCCACTAAGGGTGATACTTCTATACTCACTACGTTTCTGGAGACCTGCATAAAATTTCTACGTAATAGAAAAGTTGTGGAAGGTTTGCAGGAACTAATAAACAAATGCACCAGCAAAGAGAAGTTCCCTAATGAACACTAGGTGGTCAGAAAAATTTGCAAACATAAGGCACGAAGAGGGTGTGAGATGAGGCTCACTATGCAGATAGGTGATTATGAGATGGACCAGGTCATCCTAGATTTAGGGTCTGGTGCAAACATATTACCAAAACAAACATGGGAAAGAATGGGGAGACATGCACTGTAGTGGTCTCCGATTTAGCTCAAAATGGTGAACCAACAGAAAATCATCCCCATAGGATGATTATATGGAGTAACAATTGATGTAGAAGGTGTGAGTGCGATGGCCGATGTTGAGGTTATAGAAATCATTGATTATAGTAATTCATACCCTGCACTGCTAGGAATTGACTATGCCATTGATATGAATGGGTCATCAATTTGAAGAAGATGACAATGTCATTTGAAAGAAAATCAATTTGGGTTGTAGTACTATTGGACCGTGTAGAAGGGGCATGATATACTAAAGCAGTTTGTGATTATTAGGAAAGTGACGATGAACTAGATCAAATCTACAAAAGAATAGCATGAGACTAGGACTATATCAATCCAATGACAGATGGGAGGATTGCATGGGATTGAGAGAGTTCTTGCACCTTTGATTTAGATGAAGAATTAGAGCATTGGTAGAACCGCTTGCATGAAGTGTCCACATTGCGATGCAATATGATGACGAAGTCACTACGTTGTGTTTCATCGGAGGTAAGGAAACTACCCTATTATGATTGTTTAACTCATGTAGATCTGTTTTTGGATGAATTTGAGCACGAATTACTTGAGGATCACTGCTTCCAAGCATTAGAGTTGGCACTGCATGCTATGCCTGCATGACCATGGGGTACACATAAGGATAGCTTTGTTGGATGGCGAGATTATAGAAGACTAATTAAGTTTCTGTTTAGGCATGTTAACACTAGAATGACTAAGAAATGTAATGGAAGGGATGATCTGCATGATCACCTAGTGAAATGGACTAAAGCATGGGGAACAAAACCAGAGCCATAGTGGGTACACATATTTTGCCACACTTTTGATACAATTCCCATGAACTGGTATCTAGAAATGAAGCTTTGCCATGGTACCATAGAATGGGATATATTGAAAGAAGCATTCTTATTGACCTTCAGCTTTGAAGATGGCTTCGCAAGCATCGATGAAGATCTACAAGAGATTAAGGTGATTTTGAAGCCTCGAAAATCGGGTCTACAACAAGGGGGATACCCACCCAGTCTGGACCTTGGTTAGCAGCTCCTTTTCCGTCTGGTGTAGTGGGTCCAACTGGGGATATGGGACCAGTTTCCCAATTTATGTGTGTGTGTGTTGAGAATTGATATTTCCTTCCTAATGATTTCTAAGTGAAATTCTTTTATTTTAAATCTAATTTAACAACATGCAATTGTATTCTAATGAACAGAAATATCTAATTCTAAAACTAACCCAGGATTTAATATTTCAGTTATGTGATCTAAAATAATTTCTAATGGCAATTGGTAATAAAGATCATTCAATTGCTATGAGAAAAGAATTCAATAAAGATGAATTATTTCGTATAAGAAGTTAGATGAAACAATTGTGAAAAAAAATATCGCATAATAAGTCACTCATATATTAAGCATAAATAAATTGCTATCACTGTATAGAAGTGCCAAATGATAACTCAAGCATTCAAGCATTCATACATAAATAACTGAACATGAATATCACCTTAACACATAAGTAGAAATTGTTAAGAGATAAAAGTACCATTTATAATGAGTTCTACTAATGAGTTCGAACAATAATGATTTATCTTCTTCTTAGTTCAAAATCTACTAAGAATACAAAAGTGCAATTTCAGTAGCAAATATTAAACACAGATGTCAATAAATCTTGTTCCATTCATTCATCAAAACCTCCTCCGAGGGTGTAGGAGTGCATGTTCTGGGGACAAGCTTTTGATAAATTTCAGGACCCTTCTCTAAGTGCATGAGAAGGGTTCAAATACTACTAGCTAAATCTAAAAATAGTTTATTACAAAAATATAGGAGGCAGTTTAAATGACCATCCTCATTTCAAGAAAAAAGAAAGAAAAACTAAAACTAAAACTGAATCTAAAAGTAAAACTGGCAATTAACTATCTATGTATCTGATCTTTGTAGTCACAAGCATCCAGTATCGGCTTGAGGAGAGTTGGCTAGCTGACCTTCCACTTTATCTGTCCTCTGAAAACAGAATCAACAAGTGCTGGTGCCATCTTCTCAGCATAATTAGTGAGACACTTGAGAGTGATGCACTGACTGTGTGGTTTAACCAAGTACTACCAGTAAGAATTCCAATTTAACTTGGTTAACCTTTTGATGGACTCTGCTTTTTCTTGAGCCTTTTGTCTCCAGCGTGTTTGTAGATGATGCAAATTTGGTAGAAATTTACATACCACTTGAAGATATCTCTGATAAATACCACTGGTTTTTAGAGCTCAGGTTTTGCCTTTCGCCTTTAGCACTTTTTCCTACAATTTTCCGGGCTTACAGGCGACTGAGTGATTAGAGGTTTTCCTTTTCAAGAGGTTTTGCCTGGCGATGCACGATTCAAAAACTGCCTCCGTTTCTTGATCCGGGCTTCCCTGGTGCTATTTTTTGCCTCTTGCGCATTTTTTTGTTAGAGGATGTAAACCTTAAATTTTGTGGAAGGAATGACTCCATGAGTTCTTAGCTCTGAGTCTTAAACTATCAGTCTGTTATCTCATCAATATCTAGTACCCATTTGACCATGTCCATGTCTGGAAGAATCTTGGGCCTTGCCACTATCCGGTGCAAGAACAAGCATGCTAGTCCTGTAATTGATGCATCAGACGACCCACATGAGTTTGCAATAGCTGTAACCTCCATTACTTTGGGATTTTCTTCCTCGAGTATACTGTGCATGCCTTCCCAAGTAATAACGTTGGCATCTTTGTTACAGGTGGTATCTATATAGAAGGGTGTCATTTCTTTGTCTTCAGAACTCAGAGCCTTTCCTTTCTTTCCCATAATATTTTGAACACTGCTATGTATACCTCTTTGCTTTTCGCTCCTGCAATTTGCAAATGAGGAAAGATTAATGATAAGAAAAAGGTGACGAGAAAGCTTTAAATGCCAAAATCATATAAAATATATCACCTTACGTGAAATGGCTCTTTGATCAGATCAAAACCATATTTCATTAATGATTGCCAACTAACTCATTAAATTAACATTAACGTGCATAACTGGGCATTGGTTTATGGAAAAGCTTTTTCAAACAATGAGCCCCGCAGATCTGCGATAAGGAAATTTTTTGATTTTCTTCGCAATATCGCAGATTGCAATATCGTAGATCGTTACATGTGGCAATCATCTATTACCATATGTTCTCTGCATAATGCGATTTGCGAGACGCGCCATCACATATCGGAGGTTTGAGGTATTTCACTTTAAGTGATACTTGAAGCACACTAAAATTGTGATGCGATGAAGTTCTTTTAATAAGTGATCTTGCATCACTATTTCGAAATCTTATGATTCAGTTTGTAGGAAAGCCTCTATTACCTTTTTGCGATCTGATGCGATGCTTTTTATTGAGAGAACATTTTTGTTCAAACTTATCATAAATCTTAAGTGTTTTTAGATGTTTTGGGTATTTTCCTAAGTTTATGATGGTAAGATTTATTTAAAAAAAGAATAGAAGTCCTAATTTATTTTTTTGAAATTTATGAATAAGGGTTCCCACTTATTTAGTATTAGTGAGAAAACTAAATAGGAAGGAGGGTTGTTGCTGGCCACAACAATTGGCGATTCACTTGGAAGAACCAGTTATCTCTGCTTTTCTTTTGAATTTTTTAAACTTCCAAAACAGAAGGTTTTTTAGAGAATCAAACTTTATTATAGAAAGATAAAGTACATCATACTTTCAGCTGTTGAGGATAGTTTGTTTCTTCTATGTTAAATTTGGTTATTTACTTCCTATAGCTAGTCATTGTATTTGCATCAATCACTACTTGGTTTATAAATATAAAAGCAAAGTCTTCTCTGAAAATTAGTTTTAAATATGCTCATTTGTCGTAGGTAGAGCCTTTGCTGCTAGCAGGAATTTATAGCCTCGACAGGGTTACTTGTTACCCAACAATGATCCTGTATCCTACTTGGAGAAATATACGATTTTCAAAGGCAAAACCATATCCGCACTTATTGCTTTTATTTTCTTTTAATCCTTAAAGAACAATGCCTTGGTTTGGTAGCCAAATTATGATAGTGCCACTCACTTGATTTATAACTTTACTGAACAAGCTGGCTCGT
Organism: Pinus tabuliformis; assembly: GCA_031772625.1. NCBI lineage: Eukaryota > Viridiplantae > Streptophyta > Pinopsida > Pinales > Pinaceae > Pinus > Pinus tabuliformis. Next base: position 384,974,305 of record CM062805.1, on the reverse strand, counting down.
GATGAGACCCCTTGTCTTTTGATTGCAATAATCTCAAGTCATTGCCCTGTTGTGATATGCGGTTTTGGCAAAGTCAACAAGCTATAATATCTATGATCATGACAAGTCAGCTCGTGATGAGACCTCTTATTCTTTAAGTTAAAGTGTATTGCTAGATTATTCCTTGAAGCTCGTAATTCCCTAGGTGGGGAGGAAGTCATTGTTTCCTTAAGAATAGTTTTGGACGACAAAGAATCTTCGTCTTTTTATTGATACGTTTCATTTGATTGATATAAAACAAATTCCCACTAAAGGTCGTTTTTATCAAAATTTACAAGGTTGAAACTAGTATCATTTTCAAGCTGATAGCCTTTGACTGTATCTTTCAATAATAATGTCCAATTTTCTAAATCAGTGCTATTTATACAAGCGAAAAAACAAAATTTAAAATAAATTCTAGTCTTTTTCGTGAATTCCAAATGTAACCATTTACAACTGATTTTAATATCAAAATAAAGGAAAAGCTAATTTACAAAGATAGAAGAATGATCTCCTATGGAAAGTATTTTTTGAGGATCTGATCGTTAACAGGTAAAGATTCTCTTTTTACTATTAAACCCTATAACATAAAAGTAGATGGACCTATGATTTCTGCGATTTGGAAAGGGCCAAGCCACATTCATTGAAATTTCGTATGTTTTCCCTTTTCCTCGTGAGCCTTATCCCATTCTAAAACTAGGTCTCCAATCTGAAAGTCCTTTCTGGATATCATGTTTGAATCAAAAGAAGCTTTTACTAATGCTTGGTGATGCGCATGAGTTATTTTAGCCTATTCTTGTTGCTCTTCTAGCTTAAGGATTTGCAGCTGCCTTAGTTGCAAGGAAGAAGTTAGCGTTTCATCAATAAATTGAACTAAGGCCAAAAAGGGAATCACTAGATGAGTTGGAAGGACCACTTCTTTCCCATAAACCAAATTAAATGGAGAAGTGCCAGTGGAGGCTTTCTGTGTTATTCAGTCTGCCCATAGAGCATATGTTAAGGATTTGTGCCAATTCTTATGAGTTTGATCAATGGTTCTCTTAATGATTCTAATTAAGTTTTTATTTGTTGACTCAGCTACCCCATTCCCTTGTGGGTTATAATTGGCATAGTATTTAAGCTTAAAGCCTCTTTTGAGTGCAAATTCAGTCATAGCATTGCCAGAAAAATATGATGCATTATCAAACATTAAAGCGGAGGGTAAACCAAATCTGGTGATTATGAACTGATTTATGAAATCAATGATTTGTTCGGCATTGGCTGTCTTGAGAGGAACCGTTTCTACCCATTTAGTAAAGTAATATGTAGCTGTAAGGATATACCTATGCTATTTAGAAGAGTGAGGAATGATCTCACCTATTACATCCAATCCCCATTGATAAAAAAAGGTTGATCAATATTGACTGGTTGCAAAGGCAATATTGTCTCCCAGCAGCAGTTTGAAAAACTTGACATTTCCTTATGTAGCTATGCGCATCTTTGAATAGTGTAGGCCAATAGTATCCTGCGTGTAAGATTTTATGTGGTGTAGTATCTCCAGCATAATGTCCACCTGCTGGTCCATCATGGAGTTCTTGCAACACCTTTTCAGCTTCAGCTTTCTCGAGACATCGAAGGAGAACATAATCATAATTCATCCTAAAAAGTACATCGTTTACGAGTTGATATTGCTTAGCCTTCAACCTTAGGGCTCTTTTCTTTGTATAATCTAGGTTTGAAGGAGCATATCCATTCTTTAGATAAAATATGATATCAACGTATAATGATTCAATATCGTTTAGGCTTACCTCATACATTTGTACTTCTGAAGATGGTATTTCAGAAATAAGCGATGCTCCAGCCAACATTTTACAAAAGCCTTGACCTTTTACAATATTTGTTGGTTTAATTTCAGCGTCATATTCTTGTAAAGCAGTAACCCAATTTGCTCTCTTTTCACCCACATATTTCTGTACTAAGAGATTTCTTACCACTGGAAATGACACTATGATTTTTGTATGGGTTTTAAGTAGGAAGGGTCTGAAATGTTTGATCGCTTTGAAAACAGCATAAGCTTGCTTCTCGATGTTAGAATAATTTAATTCGGCCCCTTGTAGATTTGAACTGAAAAAGGCAATTGGGGCTTCTGCCTTATCTTGATTTGCTTGAGTGAGTATTGCAGCATATGATTTATCACACGCAAATGTATACAAAATGAAAGGATCAAAGAAATTTGGAGTGGCTAAAGATGGGGCGTTTACAATCGCCTGTTTAATCAGATTGAATGCTTCATATTCTTCTTGGCCCCATTTAAATATTGAATTCTTTTTAATCATTGCTTGTAAGGGAGATACAATCCTTGAAAAATCTGGAACAAATCAATTTACAAAATTAATCTAGCCAAGAAAGGATTGCATAGATTTCTTGTTGCGAGGCAAGGGTATTTCAAAAATTTCTTTGATTCTGTCAGGATCGATATGGATTCTAGATTTTGACACTATAAATCCAAGAAGTTTTCCTTCACTTAATGCAAAAAATGACTTTTTTGGATTAAGTGAAATTCCATACCTTTGATAACATTGGAAGATCTGTTTCAAATCTCTGAGATGATTAACTCGTTTCTTGGAATATACAATTATATCATCCAAGTAGATTACTACTGATTTGTTTACTAATCCCTTAAATGTGATGTCCATGGCCCTTTGAAATGTGGCGCCAGCGTTGATCAGACCAAAATGCATCTTTTGATATGCATAAGTACCCCATTTGGTTCTGAACGTGGTCTTTAATTGATCATCAGGGTGGACCAAAACTTGATTGTAGCTGGAGAAACCATCCAAAAAGGACATCAATCCTGATCCTGTAACTGCTTGTAATATTTGCTCCATGGGAGGCAAAGGAAAATTATCTTTTTGGCAGGCTTTGTTAAGATTTCGAAAGTCAATGTAAATTCTAATATCTTCGTTTTTCTTTGTAAGGGGAACCATATTGGAAACGCATTTAGAATGTCAAACGAGAAAAATGATTTTGGCCTTCTATAATTTGTTGAGCTCAGACTTAAACTGATTTTCCAAATTAGGATGAATTTTTCTTAGCTTTTGCTGGACAGGTTTTTCATCATCTATCATTGGGATAGTATGTTGAATGATAGACGTGTCATAAGTCTTAAGTTCATCATAGTTCCAAGCAAAGACACTTTTGTATTGTTTCAGGAGATGAACGTACGCTAATCTTTCTTCAGGGGCTAGGCCAAGACCTAGATTGATATTCTGCGGCTTGGTATCAGTTCCTAGATTTACTAATTCACAGTTCAATGTTGAACTTTGAAGTTTTGAATTGGTAGATCTTTGAATCAGTCTTTCAAATCATATAGTTCTACCAATTTGACTACTGATTTTGGCATAGCATTATTAGTGTTATCTTGTTGCAACTATTTGTCATGTTGGTATTCATCTATAATCTAATTATTGTAAGATCCATCTGATGTGAGGAAGCTTACAATATTAGGATCATCGTTGAAAATTATCCAATTCGTAATGTTATTAGGAATTGAGGGTCTGAAAATCAATTCAATTGAGAATCTATCCAGGCTATAGTCTTCGGATGGAATGAGCTTGGAAGCTACGTTTGCTAAGAGGTCAACACTAGCATTTTGGAGTCTAAGAATTGATGAAATATTGAATGCTATAAAATGTTCAGTCAGATATTGTACTAAAGATTGATAATGCTTTAAATGACCTAATAGACAATGTACAATGTTTCGTACCTGTCTAATTACAATCTCAAACTATCCAAAAACTTGTAGATACTTGATATCTAATTTGATTGCTTTGAATAATCCTTAGATTAAAGCCTCGTATTCTGCAGTATTATTGGTGCAATCGAACTCGAGTCTACAAGTTAGCATAGTTTTGTTTCCCTTTGGACTAACTAATACGTATCCTGCTCCTGCTCCATCGTTAGACTTAGAACCGTCAAAAAATAACTTCCAAAATAAAGATTTATTTATAGGACTGTCTATGAAATTAACACATTTAGGACCATATTTTTGAGAAAAGTTTTCTACTTGAGATAAAACATAATGTTCTAAATAAGGCGAAGTATGAGCATTGAAATTTCCTAAGAAAGAATCAATAGAATAGCTGCCAATTATATTATTGTTGTATGCTACAAGTTAGTTTTCTCCTTCCAATTTTGTTACTATGTATTTTTGATGCCTTTCTCGCTCAGCCTTTATTTGATTTGGTTTACCATTTTAAGGGAGCCACATATGCGACCAGTCGGTTGCAAAATATCCATGAAGCTTTTCAGACCAATCCTTGCTAAGAATTAAGCCATAAAATTCTGGAATGTCTGCAACTAAAATATCAATAACTTGACATACCTTTGGATTAGATGATAGCCTTATGGTAACCTGATTTAGTTCACCGATCACTTCAACCTGTGACCGGTCCAGCTGAACTATGCGTACTACAGATTTTTGAGGTTGAACGTTTAGGTTTGCACATATTGATTTAGGTAAGATATTGGATGAAGCTCCTGAATCAACTAAACAATTATGAAAATTTTTGTTGAAAACTTGATAAATAAGAAGAAATGGGGGAGTATGAGATCTTGACCTTCCTCCAATTAAAGCGATATCATTTGTATCAACTTTACTAGTCACAGTCATTGGAGGTCTTCCCATCTCGTGAGAAGCTTGCGAGATTACAGCGGCAAGCAAAGGTGCAATTGGTATTGTGTGTAACTCTTTCGAAAGAAGCTTTTGTTGATGTTTTAAATTGCTCAATTCATAAAAAGTAATGTTAGCCCTTGTCGGCTGGATAAGTCGTTCTTGCAGATAAGACCAACCTCCCTAGTATCTAATGATATCTAGCGACAAGAAAACCAAACAAATTGTATCTTTCTCTAAATATGCAATTTATAAATAAAGGCAAACAAGTGTTTTAGGCCTACCTTGGGTCCAATGCAAGTTTGTGGAAGCCTCGCTCCTTTGATCCAAATGAGCTCCCTTGTAGAGAATCTACAAACACAAACAAGCACACACATTAAATAGCACATGAAAAGCCAATATAATAAATCATACTTATCATGATGATCAAGGAATTCATGAAACAAATCACATAAGACAATTTGTTGAGAAAAATGAATCTAATTGTATTAACTTAAATCAAAGAAGAACTTTACAACCTTGGTGCCTTGATGCTATACAAGCTCCTCCCAGGGTCCAGCAAGAAGTCTCCTCTACTTTGACAAGATTCACTCTCTTCCCAATGAAGCCAAAAGGTATGTGATCTCTCCTCTCAAGCTTAACTAGGAAGTCTCAATTCCAACAACATTTACCCTAAAAAATGTTCAACTTCTAACCTCCCTAGCAACCAGCCCAATGCCTTAATTTATAGTGCAATGGAGGGAAGTTACTAGGTCCACCTTCAAAGGGATAAAGCCCTCCTTCAAAGGGATAAGCTCCTCTCATCAAGGGATTAGCTCCTTCACTTTTGGGATGCATGAACCACCTAGGAGAGAACCATCCACATCAAGATTCCTTCTAGAATCATCTAGAATTAACCCAAAGTGAGTTTTTAAGAATAAACTTGTGCCTTTTTTACTTTCACAGGGGTCCGCGCCCACTCCTTTAGAGACAGAGCGGGCAGGTCCACAGGTAACATGAACAGGGGGTGCGAGACCACAGGCAACAGTGAGAGAAAGTGTGGAACCAGAGCTTTATTGATTTTTAAGGTCTTTCTCTCTTTTTCAAAGCTTGACATGAAGAGCTGAGGTTTGAGACTTGCTTAGGAGGACAATATGAATGATGATAGACCCATACTGACTGCAAATAGTCATGGTGACAATATTTTGTGTAACAGCCCTAGTCTTCTTCATGTCTTCTACGATATTATACTCCATCTCATCAGAAACAATCAATCTTTTATATGGAGTTGGTGAATTTGTTTGGACTGTGCTTGTTTGAGTCACTTTGGGTGACGTTTTCTTACCTACGACTTTATCCTTAGGCATTGAACTTGCGCTCTTTGGCTTAGGAGTATGTTGAGGAGGATCGAGCTGATTTCTACTTCTAGTACTGACTATGATGCCTCTTGATCCTCTTCATCTGGGAGGATGAAATCCCACATTCCCTATACTTCTACAACTTCTTCTTCATCAGTAGGCTCCTCATGGGAAATTTCCTCTTCTTCTTCTTCTAATTCAGCATTTGTGATAGCATTAGGAGGTTCTGAATCAGTTGAAGGATTTCTTCTATAAGGCTTGTAAGGCTTTTTAGAAGAAGTCTCTGCTACTTGTTTCTTAATGTCAACCATTTTGTTAGACATGGTTTTCAAAACTTTCTGCAATCCTTCTAAATCGAATGGGTCTTTCGATTGTTTTTTCTTTGGATCTTCTTTAAAAGTAACCTTCGTAGATTTTCATTCGTCAACAATGTTTTTCTTTTGTAAGGATATGATACGTTTCTCTATCGCTATTGCTTCCTTCATATTATCAGCTAAATTTGTTTTGTTAGCTCTATCAATGAATATTGCTATGTTTGATGGTAGAGCAAATATGTACCATTCACTTCGAACTTCTTCGCTAGGCTTGGAGGCGGTAGGAATTTTGTTCAAAACTTTATTGAAACATGAGTTAAAATCCTTGACAAGCTCCCTTGATTCAGCCCTAAGGTTAGACAGGTCATTGATCAGTGTCGCAGTAGACCTGTCATCACCGAACTTAGTCAAGAATTATTCTTGGAAAATATCCAAACTAGTGATAGATCAAGATGGTAATGAGAAATACCATGATCTGGCTGCTCCTTGCAAAGTGTAAGGAAAGAGCCGGATGACAGCATCTTCATTAGTAACCCCATTGAGATTTATAGATAACATAAAGTTGTTTATGTGTTCTTTTGCTAGCATGCCTGCTTTTGGATTAAACTTAGGTAGCCATTTTTTAGGATGGGTCGGTAATTGACTCAAGGGCGTAGGCATTAAGACTGCCCCTGGCTTATTCCATGGAGTTTGGGCCATCGTTGAATTACTAACAGAGGAAAGTGTAGAATATGATCCTTGTGTTTGGGAAGATGAGGATATTACAATTCCAAATGATTGAGAAGGAGATGTTGAAGTTCCAGTGGTCTGGTGGACAATAATTTGAAGTGGAGGAGTGGATGGTTCACTTCACGATGGAGAGGTTGAGATGGATGATGATGATGAAAGAGTCTCGCTATCAGACCCTTTAGGTGATTTCCTTGCTCTTTTCCTTGTAGGTAGAGGTAATTCAGTTGGTCCAATACCAAACTTTTCACTCTGCAATCTGGTAAGGGGATGAGAAGGGTTATATTGCGAAGTCACACTACCTTGAGATTTTTCAAATTTTGGGGTGTTATAGAAAATCGCTGAAGTTTATGGATCAAAGATTCAACTTCAAGAAGTTCAATAGTAGATTTCTCTAAAATATTCGGGTTTCTGGCAGTGGTTGTTGTTTTATCGACTTCTTGCTCAAGATTTAAAGATTCTAAATGCGATGGAGAAGTCAGGGGAGAAGGTGAGGGCGATTTACTCTCAGAATGGTATTTAGATTTAGATTTACTTGCCATTCATATCTCGGTGCCCTCCTTCTAGTGCCAAATATGTTGAAGCCCCGAAAATTAGGTCTACAACAAGGGGGATACCCACCCGGTCCAGACCTTGGTTAGAAGCTCCTTTTCCATTTGGTGTAGTGGGTCCGACTCGGGATATGGGACCAGTTTCCCAATTTATGTGTGTGTGTGTTGAGAATTGATATTTCCTTCCTAATGATTTCTAAGTGAAATGCTTTTATTCTAAATCTAATTTAACAACATGCAATTGTATTCTAATGAATAGAAATATCTAATTCTAAAACTAACCCGGGATTTAATCTTTCAGTTATGCGATCTAAAATAATTTCTAATGGAAATTGGTAATAAAGATCATTCAATTTCTATGAGAAAAGAATTCAATAAAGATGAATTATTTCGTATAAGAAGTTATATGAAACAATTCTAAAAAAATATATCGCATAATAAGTCACTCATATATTAAGCATAAATAAATGGCTATCACCATACAGAAGTGTCAAATGATAACTCAAGCATTCAAGCATTCAAACATAAATAACTGAACGTGAATATCACCTTAACACATAAGCAGAAATTGTTAAGAGATAAAAGTACCATTTATAATGAGTTCTACTCATGAGCTCCAACAATAATGATTTATCTTCTTCTTAATTGAACATCCACTAAGAGTACAAAAGTGCAATTTCAGTAGCAGATATTAAACACAAATATCAATAAATATTGTTCCATTCATTCATCAAAACCTCCTTGGAGGGTGCAGAAGTGCATGTTCTGAGGACAAGTTTTTGATAAATTTTAGGACCCTTATCTAAATGCATGAGAAGGGTTTAAATACTACTAGCTAAATTTAAAAATAGTTTATTACAAAAATATAGGAGGCAGTTTAAATGACCATCGTCATTTCAGGAAAAAATAAAGCAAAACTAAAACTAAAATTGAATCTAAAAGTAAAACTGGCAATTAACTATCTATGTCTCTGATATTTGTAGTCACAAGCATCCAGCATCAGCTTGAGGAGAGTTGGCTGGCCGTCCTCTGACTTTAGCTTTCCTGCGAAAATAGAATCAACAAGTGCTGGTTCTATCTTCTTGCCAGAATTAGTGAGACACTCGAGAGTCATGCACTGACTGTGTGGTTTAACCAAGTACTGCCAGTAAGAATCCCAATTTAACTTGGTTAACCTTTTGATGGACTCTGATTTTTCTTGAGCCTTTTGTCTCCAACGTGTTTGTAGATGCTGCACATTTGGTAGAAATTTATGTACCACTTGAAGATATCTTTGATAAATACCAGTGGTTTTTAGAGCTCAGGTTTTTCCTTTCGCCTTTAGCACTTTTTCCTACAATTTTCCGGGCTTAAAGGCGACTGAGTGATTAGAGGGTTTCCTCTTCAAGAAGTTTTGCCTGGCGATGTGTGATTTGGAAACTACCTTCGTTTCTTGATCCGGCTTCCCTGGTGCTATTTTTTTCCTCTTGCATGTCTTTTTGTTAGAGGATGTAAACCTTAAATTTTGAGGAAGAAATGACTCCATAAGTTCTCAACTCTGAGTCTTAAACTATCGGTCTGTTATCTCATCAATATCCAATACCCATTTGAACATGTCCATGTATGGAAGAATCTTGGATCTTTCCACTATCCGGTGCAAGAATGAGCATGCTAGTTCTGTAATTGATGCTTCAGACGACCTGGATGAATCTGCAGTAGCTATAACCTCCATTACTCTAGGATTTTCTTCCTCGAGTATATTGTGCATGCCTTCCCAAGTAATCGCGTCGACATCTCTATTACAGGTGGGGTCTGTATATAAGGGTGTCATTTATTTTTCTTCAGAACTCAGAGCCTTTCCTTTCTTTCCCATAATATTTTGAACACTGCTATGTATACCTCTCTGCTTTTCGCTCCTGCAATTTGCAAATGAGGAAAGAGTAATGATAAGAAAAAGGTGACGGGAAAGCTTTAAATGCCAAAATCATATAAAATATATCACCTTACGTGAAATGGCTCTTTGATCATATCAAAACCATATTTCATTAATGATTGTCAACTAACTCATTAAATTAACATTAACGCGCATAACTGGGCATCAGTTTATGGAAAAGCTTTTTCGAATGACGAGCCCTGCAGATCTGCAATAAGGCGATTTTGCGATTTGCTTCACAATATTGCACATCACAATATCGCAGATTACAATATCGCATATTGTTACGTGTGGCAATCATCTATTACCATATGTTTTCTACACAATGCGATTTTCAAGACGCGCCATTGCATATCAGTGGTTTGAGGTATTTCACTTTAAGTGATAGTTGAATCACATTAAAACTGCGATGCGATGAAGTTATTTTAATAAGTGATCTCGCATCGCTATTTTGCAATCTTAGGAAAGCCTCTATTACCTTTTTACGATGAGATGTGATGCTTTTAATTGAGAGAACGTTTTTGTTCGAACTTATCATAAAACTTAAGTATTTTTAGATTTTTTGTGTATTCTCCTAAGTTTATGATAGTAAGATTTATTCAAAAAACGAATACAAGTCCTAATTTATTTTTTTGAATTTTATGGATAAGGGTCCCCACTTATTTAGGATTAGTGAGAAAAATAAATAAGAAGGGGGTTTGTTGCTGGCCACAACAGGTGGTCATCTTCAGAATGCCGATCGAACCTATGGAATGGACCCAACCAAATTATAGCACCTAGTTGCATCATGCATTGGAATGCTATAATGTGACCGCTAAAGAGGAGGATGAAGATCCAAGAAACATCAATATTCTAGAGAAAGAAGGGCATCGTGTAGTCAAAGGCTCAAAAATATAAAATCCAGACGTCTCTGCACCATTGAAGACAAATCAAGTAAACATTGGCTCTAAAGCAGAACTGAAGTTCACCAAGATTGAAGATTATTGGGATGACGCTACTGTGGATAAAGTTGTTGAGTTACTCTGTGAATACTAAAATCTCTTCCCTACTAAGCTTTCGAATTTGAAAGGAACAGTTGGCGATCTGGGTGTTATGAAGATCACTCTGAAGGCAAACGCAAATCCTATTAAATAGAGGTCGTATATCCTTAATCCTAAATACAAGGGAAAGGTTCGCCAAGAGCTGGATAAGATGTTGGAGGCAAGAATCATAGAACCAGTTGAGGAATCTAATTGGGTGAGCCCGATGGTGGTTCAGGAGAAGAAACAAAATGGTGAAATAAGGATTTGCGTAGATATGTAGAAACTTAATGATGCATGTGTCCACGACCCATTCCCAATGACGTTTACAGATGAAGTGTTAGACAATGTTGGAGGGAAAGAGGCATATTCCTTTTCTGATGGGTTTTCTAGGTATCATCATACTAAGATCGCGACTGAGGATAGGAGAAAAACGACCTTCGTGATGGAGTGGGGTTGTTTCGAGTACATGGTGACACTGTTTGGACTCAAGAATGTGCCTATGATATTTTCTCACATTGTCATAACAGTGTTCAAAGAGTTCATTCATAAGTTCCTGGAACTCTACTTTGATGACTTGACGGTGTTCGGATTAGTGAAGTGCCATGTAGCAAGCCTACGCCTGATGTTGGATACATGTCGTAGATACCATATCGCATTGAATTTGAAGAAATGCATATTTTGTGCTCCTGTTGGGATCTTGTTTGGTCATGTTGTGTGCAAGAAAGGATTGATGGTGGGCCCTACAAAGATTGTGGTAATTGTGAATTTGGAAACCCCTAGGAACGTCAAGCAGCTGCGTGTGATGCTCAGACATATGGGATATTATAGAAAATTTATCAAAGCTTATGCTTAAATTACTGCGCCCATGGAGAAATTGTTGAAGAACGATGCAACATTCTGTTGGGATGAAAAATGTTAGCATAGCTTAGATGTATTGAAAGAAAAAATGGTCACTCCATCGATCTTCGTATTTCACGAATAGAAAGAGGAGTTTCACATACATGTGGATGCCTCTTTCATTGCATTGCAAGCAGTGTTAACGGAGTTTGGTGAAGGAGAAATGGACCATCCTATAGTCTTTCCAAGTAGTAAGTTATTGAAGGTTGGGAAAAATTATTCAATGAATGAGCACGAAGGATTGGCCATGGTGTACGTGTTGCAGAAATTCAGGCATTATCTTTTAGGAGGGAATTTCAAGATGTACACAGATCATTATGCCTTGAAATACCTGGTCAATAAGCCTATGTTAGGGGGGGAGATCTACAGATGGTTGTTATTATTTCAATAGTATGATTTTGAAGTCATAGTGAAGCTGGGGAGGTTAAATGTGGGACCTGACCATCTGTCATGGATTGAAACAACAGAGAAGCCTAATAATCTGGACGAAGGATTTCCAGATGTGCAACTCTTTTTAGTGCACATAGAATATGATCATTTTGTAGATATTATTCACTTCTTGACTACAAGGATGGCACCGTACCGATATACCATCAGCAGAAGAAGGAATTAGTAGTGCGCACAACCGATTTTTCAGTCATTGCAGGACATCTATATAAGATGGGTGCAGATGAAATATTATGAAGGTATGTGTTGGACATTGAGTAGGATAGCATTCTCACTGAAGATCATGGGGGAGCGATAGGAGGCCACCATGTAGGGATGACAACTGCACATAATATTTTGTGTGTAGGTCTATGGTGGCCTACTTTCTGTAAGGATTCCAAGGCGTATTGCAAGGCAAGCGATGCATGTCAAAGAACTGGTAGACCATTGCGAAGAGATGAGTTGGAACTACATCCTCAAGTATCTTTGCAACCCTTTAATAAATGGGTGATTGGTTTCGTTGCACCCATTTGGCCCCCAGGAAAGAAAATAGGCACACGCTATATTATCAACAAGATAGAATATCTCACCAGATGGGTGGAAGCACAGTTAGTTAAGGATTGTATAGGGGCTACGACAACAAAGTTTTTGTTTGAGTATGTCTTAACCAGATTCAACTACCCAAAAGTGTTAATGATAGATAGGGGTACGCACTTTATGAATGAGACGATCAGCACATTGACTGAAGAATTCCAAGTATACCATCAGAAGAGTACGTCGTATCACCCACAGCCTAATGGAACTATTGAAGACTTTCATAAAATTTTGGAGAATGCGTTGATGAAGATCTACAACATGCATCAAAATGACTGGGATGTGCGCGTACCTATAGTACTGTGGGATTTTAGGACTACTTGTAAGAAGCTGACACGGAAATCGTCATTCAGATTAGTATATGGGGTCGAAGATGTAATGCCAATGGACTACATTGTACCTAGTCTACACATAGCAGCCCTAACGGGTATGGCGAATTGCTAGGCCTTGGAAGAATGACTCGCACAGTTGATGGAGCTCGAAGAGGATTGATTTTTAGCAGGATTTCATCAACAAGTATAGAAGGAACATGAAAAAGCATGGCATGATCACCATATCATGCTCCTCACATTGAACTTAAATGACGTTGTCCTGTTATATGATAGTAAATTCACTAAATTTCTGGGTAAATTCCAGATGCATTCGATAGGGCCATATATTGTCAAATAAATTATAGATAGAGGTGTAATTCAACTTTCGAAGCCTAATGGGTAAGAAGAGTGAATGGGAGCAGGTTGAAATTATATACAAGGGATCCTGCACAATGACTATATGACAACATGATAGTCCTAGTGCTCCAGGCAGTTGTAAGGGAGTGCGAGATTATAAACTACACTGGCAGGTTTGGAGGAAAACGCAGTGAGTAGGCTGCGCAGAGAATGATGAAGATAAAACCCATGAAGCTGTGCTCAGGGAGCTGTGCCATGGGGGGAGGTACCATGCAACATGACAAGAAAGTGATCGTTGGAGTTACTGTTCATGAATTGACAGCTAGAAGACAGTTAAGTGGAGCAGGGTGGTGGCATTTAAGGCAAAAATATTTGAAGATCTGCCGCAAAAAAAACATTTATTATGAGAAATTAGGGGGAATGGTCAGATTTGAATTCAAAACCCTCTACAAATTATGCGTTCCAGTGCAACAGAGAACACTTTATGCTCTAACGGTTGTTAGTGAAGTTTGATGTCTATTGCTTATGAGCCGAGCATTTTGGGAAGAATTCCTATCACGAATAAACATTTCTCTTGAAGCCTGTGAGTTTTTTATGGAGAGAATGACTACCACGAACATCACCAAAGCCCTTAGTTTGGAAGTAGTTGTGTCTGACGCACCAAGACCAGAAGTGTCAAGTGTAGAGGCTACCCCTATGGTACCCATGGTGCCATGGTTGCCCAGGCCAAAACAGATCATGACAAAATACAAACAACCTGCAACGAAAGAGAAGAAACCCACAGCAAAGGAAAATCAGAAAAAGATGGTGTTGGTGCACGCATCCCCCAAGAAGCATACCGAAACATAGAAGCAGAAGAAAGATAAGCAGTCAAAGAAAGTAGTGGACCTAGAGGTGGAAGAAGCCTAGGGAAGAGAGGATATTGATGCTGAAGGAGCAGAACCCATAACAAGGCTACCCAAGTATATCCCTCTGTGAAAGGGAAAAGAAAAGGTCACGAAGGACCTGGATGCTGAGAAGTTCACAATATCCATGCCCCTGCTACTTGAGCAGGTCCCTTTTGAAGGCACGTAGCTCACAAGTGCCTTGCTGCTGAAAATGAACGATTGGGACCTTACAGACCACACAAAGTTTCCACACTTGATGATGGAAAAGTACATGCAGAGGGCCTATTATGTAGAAACATGTGTTACAACATTGGAAACAGAGGAATGGGTCCACGATGTCGAGCACTCAAGGTTACTCAATCTGCTGTGGGTGCAACATTATCACCGTACCCCAATTAATATGATATGTGCACTAGATGCTCACATTGGTGCATGATGGGTGTTTGTGGCTAGGAGGGCCTATCCCCATTACATACATGCTCATTCATAGAATCACACACTTGCGTTATAAATGCGCGAACACAGCTAAGGATTTTGGTGGAAAGACTAGGGAGAAAGACCTTGCAGAAAGGATGAAGAAGGATTATGACATCCTCAAGAACTTGTGAGGGTATTCCATTATTTCCATAACAGACCCAAAAGTTCAATTGGCTGCCCAAATTTTAGTAGGGAAAGTGATGAGAAAATGCCACACGGATGAAGTTTTTCCACCTATAGTTTCCCTTGCTACACAGTGTGCGAAAGTCATCTAATTTAATTGGGCAAGATACCTTTGTTAAGAGTTCCTAGCGATCTGCCAAGAAGCCTAGGATGAAACCAAGTCGTTTCACTACTCTTGGTTATTGCTGTCAATTGTGCTCGTTGCATGGAAATTGCCGGAGGATACCCAATTTCCTCCACTCAAGGAGGGATTATCAGAGGTAGTGCAATTCACTTCCTTATGGTCTACAAAGGATTCCACGTGGATTGTAGAGACAGATATATTTTGGGTTCTTATTGAAATGGATCTTTGTATGGCCATCAATCAGCATCCGAGGTTGTCCCCAACCTTGTTCACATAGCTGTCAGCCTACGCGACATTCAAGGCTGACTTCGACAGAGTCTATATCCAAAAGAAGAAGGATTTAGAGCGGAAATGGTAGTAATTACCCTATTTGGTGTCAGAACCGAATGTACAGGAGATTGTATCAAAATGGCCTGCAGATTGGTGTGCCTCGTCAAACTTAGTTGTTGGACCAAGCACAAGTGTAGAAAGTTTTGCTATGTAGAAATGAAAGGAGGCCACTAAGAAGGCTACACGTACGTTGAAAGAATAGAGAAAGAAGGAATCCGTAGAAAAGGCTCGAATGGAGTAAGAACGCGCTGCTAAGGAGCAGGCAGAAGAAGAACAACGCAAGTCACAAAAAGGTGACAAGTCATCTTCGTCGGAGACGGAGGAAGAAGAGATTTTAGCACAAGGCAGTAGAGGAGATGAGGGGCAGAGCACCCCATTTATGTAGAAAAGATGTGGCAAGGAGCATAAGGGTGGAACACAGAAGAAACAAAAGTCAAATAGAACCTAGGTTGATCCCATGGTACTAACAGAGCGCGATCTCAATGATATCAATGATAAAATTCAGGACACTACCACAAAAGTGGTGTAGTAGTTCAAGTAGCAATACATGTAGAAATTGGGGGGTGTTAAGAGGGATCTACGAGAGTTGCAGCTCCAAGCTACTTGAATCCAGGAAAATAATTGGATGGCGAGCGGCATGCAAGCCAGTCTGGCACAAGGAAAGAATACACTCACGGAGATGGCCTGGCCTAGGATGTGAGAGTCTTCTCTTTACCTAAAGGTTCTTTCTGTGCCGAAATAGATGAACAATGGGCACTACTTCAGAAAGTCACAAACATGGGATTGAACCCTCCTACGCTATCCCTTGAATCACTACATGCATTACTACAGGGAGTCGTGGAAGAGCTTAGGATCAGAGAGCAGTGCGCACTCTATGCTATTAGTGAAATTAATGTCAATAATCAACAACTATTCATTGAAAAGAGGCAGGCCTTGAAGGAAAAGGAGGTGCTATAGGTGCATAGATCGCGTCTAGAGTCAGCAGTAGTAGAGGCATGTAAGACGGTGCCTAAGCTTCACATCCTAGAAGATGCATCGCCAGAAGCCAAAATCAAAAAAATCGTCGCGGGTGTGTGGGAGGCTAAAGCATAGGTTGGACGAGTCATGCTTGAGCTCAAAATGAAGATTACAAAGCTGCAATTAAAGTTGCAACATAAGGCATGGCTACCTTGGATGCCATAGTCACTGATTGTGCAGCACTATTCGAGTAGCCTATGAAGCTAGTGACCAATCTGTAGGAGGATTCGAAGCTAAAGATGTTGAACATAGAGGTAAGGGAGTTGTAGTATAATATGATGAGATTAGTGCAACTATGCACTCCTTAGAACTAGCACAATGCCTTGCTAAGTTACAAGAAGGAAAATTGCTACTCGCATAGGTGGAAGAAGCACAAAAGAAGGACACGTTGCTAAAGGTCATGTTGCAGCCTTGGTCGGAGGAGGCTTATCAATTCATGAATACCATTAAGGATAAGCTTAAAGGACTATTGCAGACACAACAAACGATCAGGCTGGCTATAGAAGGACCAGCCACGGAAAAATTGGTCGAGGAAGTTCAGCAGGCAGCAACGCAGAGCATTGTCAAAGTTGCAGTGGTCCAAGTCGAGCTAGGGGATATTCAAAGTAAGATCGCAGCGCCAGCAGAGTGACTTGAGGGCGAGTCATGATCTTTGTGTTTAGGGCCTATTGGGATGGGGTCCCTTGGGTTAGTTTTTGGGTTAAGATAACCTAATTTTGGTACAGTTCTTGTAAATATTGTAAAGTCTCCACAATTTGTGGATGTGGAGCACGTAGATGAATAAGAGTCAAAGGTGTTTAGCCCCTAGTTTTATCTAAATTTTGATTCGGTTTTGAGATTCACCCATGCTCCACAAACCATGACATTGTATGAAAAAGGCTATAAATAGTGAGTCTCATTGAAGAGACAAGTATATTAAGAAGTAGTTAAATGAGGATATATAGAGAAGGAGTGGGTAATATAGAAGAAGAAAGGCTATGCAGCGGAGTGCATAGAAGCCTAGGTAGAGTCAGCAGCTTAGTGCACAGACCCCTGCAACTGAGTGCGTAGGGAAATTTCAAGCCTCTAACCTTGAATTGAAGATCAATAAAGATAGTTTCCAAAGAATTCTTGCATATTTCTGTTTATCTTTGTTAATGTTATATGTTGTCAATGAATAATGTGTTTTATGGAATATTGATTGAATGTTACGCGATTCTGTTGAATAAGTGTTAATGATGTACGCAATGCATGTTTAAGTATTTTCGTGAAGACTTTGATGAATCCTCTGATGCTTATTAATAACTTAAGTAAATATACGCGAACCCTAAATTAGGACTATTGTTTGATGTGCATAAGTACACAAATTGGCTGTTAAAGGCCCACAAGGACTAGTCGTAGACCTTCGCGAAGGTCTGAACATTGTTGTAACAAAGTTGCAGCAATGTGCACTAAGAGTGTATCGATCTGTATGAAAGCAGATTTGAGGCACTGGAATACGTCACACTAGTCTCTCGATACATAAACTTGGTTCTTGCATCCCCCTATATTGCTTCGAGTGAGACTGCAGCGTACGCTCCATAGTTTGTTGCCGAAAGGGCCACTAGTGTAGGGATTTGTTGGTTGGCACAGTTAACTCTGAACCTGGGTCAGGACCCCCTAAGCCAACAAAATCCTAACAAAACATTTTTTAGCCTTAAAGAGGGAAAACTTCTAGGTCATATCATCTCTAAGGAAGGTATTAGAATTGATCCCAGAAGGATTGAAGCCATTTTGAAATCAACCATCCTAGAAACATTAAAGAACTTCAATCATGTATTGGTAGGATAAACTTCCTAAGAAGATTCATCCCCAACCTTGCAGAACTCCTTAGAAACATAACAAATATGCTGAAAAGAGAGTCAAAAATAAGATGGAAAATTGAAGCTAGGCAATAATTTGATCAAGTTAAAGCATTGAAAAAAGCACCAATTCCAATCAGTCCATATTTCACCAAAGATTTTATAATATCTTCATTTGCATCTGAGCACACTGTTGGAGCTATTCTTTTACAGAAAAACAGTGATGAATTTGAAAAGCCCATTGATTTCTTTAGCAAGGCCTTAAGTGATGTTGAATTGAAATATAACATAATGGAAAAACAAGTGTTTGCATTAATAAAAGCAATCACATATTCCAGGGTGTATATCCTCCGTTCTCATATAATTGCCTATGTACCAAATGTTGTGGTCAAGGATATTTTAACCCAAAATGGACTAGAAGGTAAAAGAGGAAAATGGATTGCCATCATTCTTGAGTATGACATAGAAATAAAACCCAACAAGCTTATCAAAGGAAAAGGATTAGCCAAATTGATGGCTGAGTCTAACTTTAATGCATTGGATATCAACTTTGTAGTTGCATTAGATGATCAATAGGAGTAGGCAACTCCACAATTAGATGATGCCTTTATAACCTGATGCTAGTATGCATACCTATTTTTTATTTTATTCAATTTAAATGATCCTCCTAGTTTACCTAAGACAATGGCTAGATTTCTAAAATTAAAAGCAGTGAAATTTTGCATCATAGATAATGTTTTATATTGGAAATATGCCGGTGGTATTTTACTAAAGTGTCTATTGAAGGATGATGCAGAAAGAACCATGCAAGAATTCCATGAAAGTGATTGTGGTGGACATCTATACTAGAAAACCACTACTAACAAGGTCCTTAGAGTTGGTTTCTACTGGCCTACTCTTTTCCCTAATGTTCATAAGAATGTAACCTCTTTCCATAAATGCCAAACATTTGATGGGAAAAGAAAACTATTTCCTTTGTATTTAAAACCCATATATGTTGAAAGTCCTTTCCAACAATGGGGATTGGATTTTATTGGAGAAATCCAACCACCATCCTCTGCTCAACATAAATGGATCCTCACAACTACCCATTACTTCACTAAATGGATTGAGGCCACACCTTCCATATTGGCTACTGATGATGTTATTATCAAATTTCTGGAAACTAGTATCTTGTCTAGATTTGGCTGCCCCAACAAGCTCATTACAGATAATGCTATAGCTTTTAAATCAAAGAAAATGATAGATTTCTGCAACAAGTATCATATTACCTTGGTACATTCCACTTCTTATTACCCACAGGTTAATGGGTTAGCTAAATCTTCAAATAAGAGTCTGGTCAACATTATTATAAAGTTGCTAGAATATAACAAAATGTCATGGCACAACAAGTTAATAGATGCACTTTGGGCTTGTAGACTCACAACAAAGAAATCAATTGGCATGTCACCATAAAAATTGGCTTATGGGATGGATGTTGTTTTTCAATCTTCTTTAGGAGTTTGAGTTATGAAGATAATTTAGGAATTGTAGGTTGAACCCAGTGACATCCAAAGGAGGACTAATCAGACTATTCAATTGCAGCAATCTAGGGAAGAAGTCTACAATAAAACTCGAGTCATCCAGGAAAATATCAAAAAGTTTTTAGATAGAAGAACTAAAGCATATGATTTCAACTTGAGTGATAGAGTTATAAAATGGGATTTGAGAAGAGAGGACAAAGGAAGACATGGTAAATTTGAAAATCTGTAAACATAACTTTATATCATTGATGCTTTCATAGGATGCAATGCATTTTCTCTCAAACACCTGGATAAAAAATTCTTGCTGGAGCTGTGAAAGGTAGAATGCTAAAGCATTATTTCTCTTAGCAACAGAGGGTTTTCTTACATAAAACCATTATAAATGTCATTGTATTTATTATTTTGATTGGGTGACCTATTGACAGAAGTTGAATCCCACAAAGAAGGCCCTAAGCTTCGATTGATATGTTACCATAATTACTCCAACAATAAAAGAAATCAGGTGTAGATATTGTTGAAATGGAACACTTAAGGCTACTGATCAAATGTTCTTGGCACCCCACATGGAGAGTGCCATCCCCAGATGGAGCCACTGTTAGGGTCCTATAATTTTTAGGATCTCAAGGTCATTGAGTATTTTATCTAAAATATATCAGATTGTAACTAACTGTCAATCTGCAAATGATTTCCAATAGATAAATAGAATATAAATGAAAAGAGGGTATAAACAGAAGAAAATGGAAAGCAAAAAACATTGAAAAAGAATAAAAGATAGAACCTCATCAAAGAAAGAAAAATAAAAAATAAAATGATATTGAAAGTGTTGCAAATTCAAATGCCACTACTAATAGATATTTTTCTACTTGATTGATAATGAAAGGTTGTGTACAACTTGTTTAAAATGCCACAATGACTAGTTATTTGTTTAATCATACAGTATAATCATGGTTAAACATGTTTGAATTTCTGTAAATTAGATTAGAGAATAAATATTTTCCAAATAGTTTAATCTTGGTAAATCAATAGTTAGGTAGAAAATGGCATTGGTTCAACTATTTAATCTAAATCAATAGGAGAAATAAGTGATAGGATTTAAGTAGTTTTTTATTTTCCATAAAAGAAATAATTATGGGTTTTCTAGTCCAAACGCACCCCTTTAGAAAAATGAAAAATGTTAGTTTAGAAAAGAAATAAAGTTAAATGGGTAGGTAGATATACTTTGGTTTCCAAAATATTTATGTTGCCCTTTATCCTAAGTCTCAGTGCCATTGTAAAAGAAAAAGGCACAAAGGGATAATGTATATTCATGAAATTTTTTCCTTCCAAAAGTATTATCCTAAGTTTCAAGAAAATATCAAAATGTGCATATGGACAACGTCTTTTTTTTGTATATGGTTAAAAGGATGCAATTTTTAAAATGGCGGGATTCTCCAGTGCTTTAGATCGATGGCACTCATACATTTTCGCCCCCCCCTCTCCATCCTAGCTTTACCATTGGGGGGGTCTGAAAAGGCGGTATTCTCTGTCAGACTCTATCACCATGTGGCCTCCTCTCTGTTTTTTGCACCCCCCTAGCCTATACCACCTACCGCTCCCTACCACCTCCAAAAACCACTTCCCCCTCATCCTTTTACCATTTTCCCTATCCGACACCTCCACCACTCCTCTCCCACCACGTCTCCATAACCATTGCCCAATTAAAACCTTTCCCGACAAATTACATTACTCATTTAATTCATTCCCTCCTGGGTAACTGTTTGACCTCAACGGTCTCATGCCAACCTTCAATGGAACCTACCACTCCCCTCTTTAAAAGCCCTAAACCGGTCTTCATTATACTTTTTCACCTGCTTATTCTCTGCAATTCACAGGATTTTTCTGTAAGCGACCAACTTCCAGAGATTTTCTTAAGCAAACCAATTGTCAGCATTCTTTTCCCCTCTCCTAACAACTCACAACTTTCCATTCCTTTCTTGGTAAACAATTTATTCACAAATTCATATTTGTGATTTACTGGTCAACTATGCCTCCAAAGAGTAAGAACCAGGAGGACCCTATGAATCCATTAATCCCTCCGTCTATAGACTTATACCATATTCCATTAACTGATAGGGATTACAAGATCAGTGAGCTACAGTGCAACTGTGAATTTTTGGAATTTTATTGTTGGCTGGAGGATAAACATGTTGATGAAACAAATGAAATTAGACTCTGGGAGTCAAATCTTCCTCACTATATTTTCCCTCTGACCTTTCATTCCCCTGAATTCATCAGGAAATGCCAAGCTTACTATGTTCCCATGCAAGCAAGCATTAGAACCCCATCTATTGAAATCCTTTTTTCAATCACATCCCAATATATAAACGAGATGATGCTAGCTCCCCTTGTGGAAAACAGTGCACCATTTTCCTTAGAAGCCCTCACAGAACTCTATCAGAAGCTTGATTTTGCCAAAAGAGCCAATATTTTTGATAGCTTGTTACCAGAACATGCCCAATTTCCAAAGAAGAATCCTCCATACTCTTCATTAATCTTCCATAATCAAGCCAAACAGATCATAACCATAATTTAATACATTCTAGGTTATTATTCTAGTTAGTGGGTAGATGAACCTATTCCAGGCTTCCTTTCCATCTTTTCCACAGATAACAAATCATCTATTTTGTTTAATTTTAGGAAATTCCTAGCTAATAACATCCATGAGAATTTTCTTAAACTTCCAACAGAACAAGTCCTTAATTACACTTCAATTTTAGTTTATATGTTTCTATATTATCATGTAGACAAGTTCAGTTTTTCCACACAAAAGCTAGATGAATAGGGAAACTAGTAGTTTGTTATATTTTGGACATCTTTAGTGATGAAAGAACAATAAGAATTATACTATAAATAGTTCATTGAAGTTTTTTTTCACCCACCTATGAGTATCCTAAATAGCACAACATAGCCCAGAATCAGTAAAGACATCAAGAGGATTCTACATTTGACAAATCATGCTAGGACTAGAGACTAGTATTTATACCAGAATCACACAAAAATCGGAGTTTATCGATGCGAGTTAGCACCATAAAAGCTCCCAAAGTACCTCTCCATGAGGATTATTTCCGTTGAATATATTAGAGAAATGCTAAATTCCGATGATGTTCACTTTGTGGTGGTAAAGAAGAAGTCCCAATTTGAGATAAAGGCACAGGTGGGCCATTTCGTATGCAACACAAGGTCAGCAGGAGAAGAGGCAGATAAAATCCTTAACCAGATGAAATTGAACCTAAGTTTCACTAGGTCTTATTACCCTTGGGGTATCATTTCTAAGCTGAGAGTAGAAAATAAAACTACTCCATATATCCATATCCCAGGGCCCAAGATAGAGAAATATGTGAACCAGTCAAAATGGGCAGAGAATACATTACAGGAAGCTCAAGAGAAAATGTTTTGTACTTCAAATTTACAAATCCTCACTCCTCAAGAGAAAAAAAGTAAAAGACAGAGAGAGGAGGGATCATCATCAACAACGGGTAATGAGGCCAAGGATTTCAAAATCAGTTACAGGAAAGAAGCTAAGCTGACTCATAGGACAGATGCAGAAAAGGAGCTAGAAGATCAAGATGCCATCATAATTGGAGAAACATCATCTACAAGTAGCAAGTTTGTTACATCTCCTATTGGACCTCTAGTATCACAAGGTCAAAAATATACAGAGCTAGCTTCACATGATGTCCAAGGATAAAAGGAAAAAAGTGTTTTTGACAGGTATCGGGAGATCAAACTTAAGAATGAAATTCTTAAGAACATCATCCACACTCAGTTTTGGAAGTAGACTGTCAATTCACAGAGCAGATTATTATCATTCTTTTATACAGAAAAAGGAAATATGAAGACAACCTTCCTTGAGGCCCAAATTCCACATCCTAAGACATCGATAGATTACAAGACCACATCATTTGAATTCGGCACTAAAGATATCCATCCCATTAATCAAATGGAGATGCATACATAGACTCGTGAGATGATTTCCTCTACCTTAACTAATACTACCATGTCATTGTCAAAGTTGCATGTTCCATATGCAGACATTTAGTCCCAATTAAAGATGGAGAAGATTTATTATTTGGCAAAGGACAATAGGATCAAATATTTGGAAGATTTAGTTGTCAAGATAGGATATGATCCTAAATATATAAATGTTGCCGAGGATATCATCAAGAAGAAAAATATTGACATTGCAACATTGAGAAAGAAGCCGAAAGTTCTAGCCACAGAGGATCCCTTGACTAAATATATTGAAGAAAATGAGACACAAAAGAGTGACATGATGAACTTAATCATGGAGCAGGATGTTCAGATCAGACAGATGGAGGTAGAAATGGAGAAAATGATTAAAGAGAAAGAACAAAGTCAAAGTTTAGCCATAGTCCCCCCAGATTCCATACCCATTACTCAAATCCCAGCTACAGGAACTACAACTGCAACATCCTCTACAGCTCAAGATACAAGTGCCGACTAGGTGACAAAGACACTTGAAAATATGTCAATCTAGTTAGAAGAAATTAATAATTTTCATGGGAAGCTCAAAGCTTTACAAGAATAGATAGCTGGAACTGAACCTTCTCATTTGGTCAAAGTATAGAAGTCACAAAGGCTACTAGAGAGGTTATAGAGGGTGGAGAAGGATACAACAATTGGTCAAACCTTGGCCCAGGCCAAGGAAGCCATTTGGACGGATATTTTGGACTCCATGAATGAAATTTTTCCATGCATTCAAATAATTTTTGAATAGAAGTAACTGATACAAAAGGCCACTGAAACCATTATTGAAGTAAGGGGGAAGATGGGAGACATGCCTATAGAAGCTTCCAACATCATCAAATTCCTTAATTCAAAGAATAAATATGAACTTGAAGAGTTAGGAATTAATGACAGGACTACCACCATCTTGGAAGTTAAGAATGTTTTAACTAAAATAAATCTCATTACTCAAGTGGAGGAGAAATTTGAAATATTGGAGTTGGGAGTAAATAGATTCTTCTACTAGATTGAAACATTAAATCAGAAAGGATTGATTAATGACAAGTTAATTACTCAAGAAGATTGTGTTATAAAGATGAAGGAAGTGGTTAGAAGTAGTATTAAATTCAGTGGTATAAAAGGCAACATGACAGCTAGATCATTCTTAAAGACAATGGGAAATGACTTCATTATATAGCATGAGGTAAAACATATCTTCATAGTAAAGCCCACATTTTCAAAGTATACTGAGGTTGATGAGATTTACCGAAGCATAATCAGGTTAACCATTTCAGATGAAAAATGTGGGAGCAACTATGTGATCTATTGGACTAAAAATAAACTCGAATACAGTGAGATTATCAGCCAGCACAACACAATTATAGGGTGATTCAGCAACCGAATTCTCCTAAACAAAGCCACCTCTTCATGCAGTTGTCCACCTTGCCTATGATTTTGCAAAAGATCGATTTTATGGTTTTGATAATGCTAATAATACATTGTCAGTATAGACAACGATTTTTGTAATAATTTTGTAATTATTCTATAAATACCTCATAGTTTGAAGTATTATAGGTTGATTGTTGAATATAATTTCCTCTATGAATTGTAATTTTTTAGTTGTTGGAAGCATCAATAATATAAGGACATTCTTCACAGGATTCATGTTGTGTACGAATTGGTGACGTTTTTTCTTTTGCTTATGTGTTTAATCATTGTCTCTTTCCTCTGTCATTTCTGAAAAGCTTAATTACATAACAGAAACTATGACAAATAGGATATGTTATGCAGAATGCCCTATTTTGGCTGTTAGTGATTTATATGTTTTCTACTGAAGTCAAATTAATGAATCCTTCATTGCTCCTTAGTTTCTACTGAATCTTACATTTCTTTTGTTTCATGATACATTTAAAATTCTGAAAGATCCAACTAGTGAAACCTAGCTTTCCCTGTGAAACTCCTTCAAAATTTGATGCAGATCTAGTTAATCTTTAGATTCCATAGCCCAATGGAATTATAAAAATTTAATCAACCAAGGAATCCAATCAAAAAACAATCACTACAGTAATAACTAGCCTAAAATTTACAGCCAACAGAGCTAAATTTTACAGAGAGATCCCTCTTTGAAGCTGGCATGGCTACATCCTAGCTTCCAAAATGGTTTTGATGTTGTCTTATGTGTTTACTCCCTCAACCTCAAAAATACAGAACGACAACAGAAAGTATTATGGTTGTAAATTTTGGATTTTGTTGAAACTATTATGCTTGTAGCTTTGATGAGAAGATTAAACTTACGATGGTTAGTTAGTAGAATTTGGTGTGTAGTGTAAATGATACCAATAAGAAAAGATGGTTTGCATGAACTTTTATGTCTTGTTAAAAAAAATATCACATTTTGAGTCTTAGTGTTCAATATTTCTCTATAATATTGATGTTTGGTAAGGCAGGACCTTACATTTGGTATCAAAGTGAGCTACAACACTTCGACCTAATGGGCCAACATGCTTGCTTGTAGGTTGATGATGTATGAATTTTTATTTTGCATGCATATTGAATTATTGTGTATATTGACTTGGAAGCATATTGATTGCATAGGGGATATTATGATTATTATTTCATTTAGAAACCCATGAAAGAAAAAGAATTATTTCTTATATTCCTTTAAAAGACTTAAAGTCATGCTGGGAAAGGATGTGCTTGAGGTTAAAACCAAGCATGTAAATGGCTTGATTGTCAATTGGTGAGTGAGATAGGTGGATTTCATTGATGGTTTAATATATGAATAATGCACCATATAAATGTGATATGGGCTTAATAACCATCTTTATTAACTGAAATCGTATCTACGAAGAAAAATGTTGGTTTAATCTAAACTATAGTATGATGAGTATGGTATATATGCTTTGGGAATGTGTAACAAGTGTAAGGTTGAGATTCAAATAAAGTTGTGATTGAGTTCATTATGTTAATATTGACTCTTTTATTATCTACATTAATGGAAGCTGAAGAAACGTTACCTTGAAGGATGTCACTTTCAACTGTGAATGTAGATTCACAAGTAATGTATCTGCATTAAATTGATGTGTTAAATATGATTTGGAAATATATTCTTAATGAATAAGAATGAAATTCCCATGATTTATTTGACATTATTTTGTGTAGTTGATAATTTTTGTATTTTGGGTTGACATTTTGCATCAAATAATTTAAAATAACTCAAATAATAGGTTGTGGTATGACCTCCCTAATAAACAAGAGGCTTAAATGACTTGTGTGTGAATGGCTATGGAAGTCATTTTAGATAAAACTTGAAGTTTATGTTTTCCTTAAGTTTTGTATGGGTGTGGAATCCATACTAATATATATCTATGAGCTAATGTATGGGTCTGGATTCCATAGTAACATATATCTATGAGCTAAGAAATTCTTCTGGTTAGAATGAATAAATTATTTTGCTGGAATCTCATAGACATGATTAAGGAGGTGTTTTGGTGAAATCAATCCCCCATTTTTAATTTATTTCATAATAATAATATGGGGACCCTTCTCATAAATTGTGGCTAAATCGCCTTTTAATGTTTTTTTGGTTAAGTGTTTGACAATTTTGTAAGATTTTCATTTTATTCGGATTTCTATTATAATTGCTTCATTGCATTTGATTTTTCATTAGCTTTCCATTGGTTTTCGTTTCATATCATTTGGATTCATGGTTTGCAAATGGTGCTCATCCAAAGTTCAATAATTTTTATTGCCATGGCTAAAAACGTAAAAAATGTATATTCTTTTAATTTTTTAAATTAATTGTAAATATTGATTTTTAGTTAATTTTTATTTATTAATTCATTTTTCGCTAACAGTCCTATAAAATCAACACAGTAAAATTGTAGAACAATTAAAATTATGGTTTTTGGATTTCATAAATCTACTTTAAATCCCAATTTAAAAGAAATTACGAGATCTGAAACCCTGATGTTACAAAGTGGTTGTAGTTTTTTATAACCTCGCAACATATATTAGTAAGTGGTTGTAGTTTTTTTTGATATGTAAATATTAGAAAAAGTGGATGTATCTTTTATATGGGGGAGGGAAGTGCCACTTCAAGTGGGTCTCACGTCACCTCCCTCCTTCTAAAGATCCTCAAAACTCTTCATCTCATAACTCCCTTTTTAATTTACCTTTGAAATTATTCTCCCCGATATCCCTTATTCCTCCAATTCCCAAGGCTCCCTCAAACCTCACTCCTTACCTCATCACTCTCCATTTTAGAACGGGTGATTACTGTAACACTTATTTTAATTAAACCTCTGATATGAAACTTCTAAAATGCTCTTCCTTGAAATCCTTCCTTCCTCACCTCCTCAGGACCTCGCCACATTAATTTTGGTAATACATTTTCATTATGCCTCCCTAAATACTTACTCTTGTCATCCCATCAAGGCCTCGAAGCTTTTAAAACCTCGGAGCTCCCTTTTTATTCCTGCTTCCGAAATTGTTCTCTCCTGAAACGTCAATGACTTCACTCCTTATCCTTCACTCCACATGCCCTTATAACTCCCACTTTCCTCCACTATTAAAGCCTTCCTTATGCCTGCCACTTTAGTCTCACCATGGCCCATGATAATGGATCCAAAATCTAGTTAGCCCCATTCGTTTGAGCCAATAGCCACTTAAATAATGACACGTGTCCTATTTGGTTTTTTAATATAATTTAAATTGATTTAAATTTTTTAATGATTTTAATTAATTTAATCTTTTATAATATAATTTTAATTTATAAATTTTGATAATTGTAATAAAGTTATATTAATATACTAATTAATTTTTAGTTAATTAAAAATTATTAATTAAGTTAATTAAGATTGGTTTTTAATTAAATATTCCTAATTTTGGTTTAGGCATACATTTTTCTAGAATTCTGATATTTTTGACACTTCAACTTTGTAGGCTCATAAGTAGAGTTTTACTGGCCAAATGAGGCCCATTATGGATTGTTAGAAAGATAAAATCATGAAGAATATTTATAAAGTGGTTATATAACCATATTTGGTCATTAACTAAGCCTAAAAAGTATCAGAAAATTAAGCTCTGAATTTGCAATCAAAACTAATTTTGTAAGTTTAGGTTTTGCATTTTCATTTGCCTAAATATTTTGTTGATTGCGCGTCCATTCAATTTTGTCCTATTTGGTCAAGAAGATCTTTAAAAGGATAAAATTTATTTTTATTTATTTATTTAATTGAATTTTGATTGGAAAGGTTTTCTTTCCAAAATTTTCTAATTATGATTTTGATTTGGAATCTAATTTATTTTTTATTGGATTTTGGCAGGAGAGTCGCTGAGGAGAAGAAGGAAAGAAGATTTGGAGTAATGAGAAGATATGAACAAGGAAGAACATGCATAATTGACAACAACAAATTCACCTATTCTCCTTTTTTAGTTTTCATTTTTGTAATTAAATAACAATTTTGAGAAGCATAAAAGGGGGTTCCAGGTCTAAAACTTGGGGAGGAGAATCTCTGCAAAGAGGGATTTTTACACTACTCTGGGGGGGAGTTTTGGTAGACAATTACCTAGTTTGGACCAGAGTTATGGATATTAAAAGAGATGTATTTCAGCTCTAAAAATTTCATGCTATCATGAAATTTTCTAATAATTTCATGTACTCAAAGACTTTGATAAGTTATTAAATATTGTACACTATTGTTAGAGATAGAGGTTGATTGATGACCTAC
Source organism: Pinus tabuliformis (assembly GCA_031772625.1). Taxonomy (NCBI): domain Eukaryota; kingdom Viridiplantae; phylum Streptophyta; class Pinopsida; order Pinales; family Pinaceae; genus Pinus; species Pinus tabuliformis. The sequence goes on along the minus strand of CM062805.1, from coordinate 384,945,091 downwards.
ATTTAATAAAATTTTATGCAATTATACATCCAAATAGGTATGTGTTTTTTGAAGTTTTGACTATTGTAAATTCATTTAATTACATGCTTGCTTAAATCATTTAAAAGTTATCTTTTAATGATGTATCTAATTTCTATCAAGTAAAATAACAAATTTGAATAAATAAACATGACATACTTGTTAACTATTTAGTAAATTTATGTCAAGTTTATCCTGGTTTTAATAATGATTTTCTTATGAGAACTATTTCATTAATGCAATCATATATAGTTTTTGGTTTGAATTCATTTTATTTTAATTTGGATGTATGTGCACAAGATATCTAATGACTATTCATCGGATAGCTAAATACATATACTTGCTTGAACTAGTAATAAGTCTTGGAACTATTTCCTTGGCTTATTGAATTCATTTTTATTCCAAATTCAAATTTGGTCCAAGTCCACTTTTATCTCTCTCTTGGTTGAGAGGGGGACTAATCCTTCTTTTAATCAAGATATATTTAGGATTTATTTTATGATATTTCATATTTGAGTAGATCTGAATTTAGTTTTAATTATTGCATTCTACAAGTCCTCTTACACATAGGTAGACATTAGAGTGGGTTGGTTGAGCCATTAATTCATCTTAAGGATCACTTTTTTGCAAGAGTTTCGCAAGAGGGAAAATATGACATCTCTTTTCTATTGGAAACTAATAAACATACTATAAGCTAGCAGAGAAAGAGAGAGTGTAACTGGACCCAATTGAATCAGTCAGAACCACCATTCCAAATGGAAAATGAGTTGATTTAAGTTCACGATCGGGTGGTCTCCCTTACATGTTGATAAGTTCATTTTTGACCATGAACATTTTTGGCACTAGAAGGAGAGCCTAATGACATTTTGTATTTTAGAGTTTTTATATTATAAAGTTTTTATTTAATCGTAATGTCTCCTCTCAAACGTTTAATTTGGAGTTGTCTCTCTAGACATGCATCCGCCCATACTCCACCAGAAATAGTAAGACATTTGTCAAAGGTAAACTTTAATGGTAAAATTGATGTTTCTGCATTTGATCATGCCTTATAATTTATTCAAATTTTTAAAAATTATACTTTTTATGATATTGATGAAGGTATTTTATGCAGGATTTTTACTCTTACATTCTGCGGAAAAGCTAGAAGATAGTGTCAATCTCTTCTAGTTTTCTCTATTCACAGTTGGGAGCAATTTATCACAAAGTTTCTTCATCAATTTGGAGGTTATGCTTATGAACATTTATGTGATGTACTTGAATATTTACAAAGGTTTGAAACTAAATCTTTCATAGACTTTACCATTAGATTTCGATTAATTTTATTAAGATTCAAAGCTGAAGATAAACATTCAGATATTGAATTGATAGAATGCTTTGAATATGTTTGTTCTCTTCCTTGCATTCCTAATCAATATGAAAAAATTTCAAGTTTTGATGAATCTTCTTCAATTTCTATTAACATGATAAAAAAAATTGATATGGAAGTGTATACTAGTCATTATGAAATTGCCTCAACCATGTATGATAAATCCCTTCATTTGCTGCACACTTCTTATAGCATTAATGATGGCTTTGATGCACTCTCACATGTTAATGAATCAAAATCTCAAAACTTGGAGAATTTTAGTAATCAATTGCAAGAATATAACAACAACCCATTTGAAGAACCAATTTCCTTAAAATCTGAAAATCAGCATGAAATAAAATTAGAAATTTAGTTAATAAATCAACAAGCACAAGCACAAGTAGAAATTGAAGATTACAATAATATGCAATTCGCTGCAGAAATTTCTAAAGTTTATCATGATGACTAAATACAAAATCCAAAGCAACCAAACAATAATCTTCCATAAAGCATAAGTATCCAAGTGAATGATCGTTAATATGAAATTTGTAATGAAGAAAGTGAACAAGAGTTTAAAGATAGACATATTTTCAAGTTCATAATTTCTAACTCTCATTTTTCCCATTATCCTGATATCTTTGTTGATATTAATTCATCCCCTCTTTGCATTAATGTTCTCCCAGAAAAGAGAGAGGTTGATATAAACGAATTACTTATTAGTTTTTATTAAGGTAGAGAGACAATTATTTATCATTTTTCTGACATTGGTGAACATGTGCTCAATACTTCTTCTTGTTTTGATGCATCATATGGAAATGAAGAGAATTATAGTGAATGTCGTAAATTCATTTATGATAATTAATTTGACATTGAGGATGTTGAATTATCTTCCTTTCCATTAAATCCTTATGATCAAATTTAAATCATACTTGAGAATGAAGAAAACTCAAATTCAGAAATTGTTTCAATAAATTCTTACCTTGAAACATTTAATCATTGTCGTGATTTCAACATTCAAGAAGCCATCCCAATTTATGATTCTTATCATGATCAAGTTCTCATTCCTATTCATAGTCCTGAATATTTCTCTCTTCCACAAGTTGATGTTAATGATCATAATTTTATTATCATGGCTAATTCTTGTGAGAAGGAAATTGTTTCAACTTAGCCTCAATTGTGTTGTAACAGTAGTGTGAATTATGAGCTAATTTCATTATTTTTACTTCATTTATTTTGTTTGTTTTCAGATTTGTTTTCTATTTTCATTTTTTTGATTTCATTTGTAGGATATTGAACAATTAAGTGTTGAAAATTCACAATGTGCATTACTAGAATGTGAATCACAATATTTAGATTATGTCCATCAAGAGATTTTGATCTTCTAATTCCATATGATGGTCATATCTTATTAGCTTAATTTTCCTTCTAGAGTGCATCTTCAACATGAATCAAAAGTTATGAGTGCATTGATCCAATATGAACAACTATATAACTCAATTGATGATCTTCTGGCATATGCACTAAGCCTCCATCCACACTTCACTGGTCCTTTTCAACGTTGTTTGGAAGCTTCATTTTCACAGGAGATTGCTAATAGTTTCTCTAATGATTTTTTTTCATGGTTATTAAATTCCTCTTTCATTTAACCTCTTTCATTCTCTATTAAATGTTCATCCATATTTTTATGATCCCATAGATATTTGGTTCAAGGAAACTTTTGAAGAGAAGGTGATTGTAAATAAGTTGTTTTTTATAAATATGTTAACAATAAGTATGCATAATACATTCATATTTATTTCTGTTGGTTTAATTATAATTGTATTTTTGTTACTGATGTTTGATCTATACATACATGTAGGAAATAAAATGTTTGAATGGTTACATTGGAAGTATGATTATACTTAGTCATGTTTCCTTCCATTTAGTTAGGAGTAGTATTAGTTTAATTTGTTGGTTTATGTTTGTTTCTTCTTTTAAAAATACAAGTTGAAAAATAAAGCAAGCAATTAATTTTTTCTAAATTATCAGCTTGTTTAGGGAAGTATTTTATTTTCTTGCCATAAATACTTCTACTTTTTACTCTGCATTAATACTTCTACATATTTTATTTCATTGCAAATTTGGAAATATGAGTCAATAATCATATTCCGCATCTCGTTGTTGCAACTGAAATAAAAAGCTTCACTCCTTCTTGTTCAGATTTTTCGTGGGTCTATAACTTCTCTCGTTTCAAATTAAACAAGGCCCATAAAAAAAGGGAAATTGTATAGAAAAATCTTGCGCTGAGTTGTAAAATTTCTCTTGTCTATCTCTTCCCATTCTAAATCTTATATTTGTTGAGTTAAGTTGAACCTATGCATGACATGCATTGATCTTGTTTCCACTTTAGTCACATTTCTTCTTCTAAGATGATTTAGAGTCTCTCACTATTAAATCTTGAAATTCCAATCCTCTACTATTGATTCTTCCAAGATTTCCATTTCTCTCTATTCTGAGCCTCTTAATTTATTGGATTAGTGAGATATCAGACTAATATAAGCTTATCGGACTCTAGTCAATTTATCCATTACTAAAGAGTCCAACCCATCACTATACTTACATGGAGACCTATTTGATTATCTTTATATCCTCATGTTGACTAGCATGTTACCTTGGTATTCATTTCCTTGTATGATTAAGTGACTTTAGGGAAATCCATTCTTCATGGTGTATGCACATTAATATTATCGTGGTGCCTTCATTGGACATACATCCTCACATGTAGAGTTGAGCCTCCTTTTACTCTTCTTGACAATCTTCCTGACTAATGAACATTTTCATCACCTGTGGCCTGTTTATGTTTTTGTACTTATCCCACTATTGGGTGCCCATTTCATCATCCCAGACATCTTTTAGTGTGCATATTCATTTGCTTCTCAAGGCACTCTTGAGAAACCACTATGGGAATGTAGTTTTTGATAAGGAAATTCAAAAAACACAAAGGTAATATATCATGGTTAATTTATGATTGAGTTTTTGATATACTGCTCCATATTTATCATACAAAATTCAAGTCCTCTCCATCTACACATATGCGTCAAATAGATTAGGACTTGGTATTGATTTTTTTAATATTTATGAAATCCTTGGAGTTCATATCAAATATTAGAAAACAGAGAGAACAATCACCACTAGAATTCATAAAGAAGAACATATTCATTTTTGTTTCCAATGGATTTTGTTTACTTCCAATTCCTCGAACATGAATAAGTATTTTTCATAGATTTACTACTCACCTTAATTTAGATTTAATAAGTAATTATTTTGGGCCAATAAAAAATTCATAAAAGGCCACTTCTTCATGCATTTAATTCCAATCACAAGAAGAAGTCAACTTTCATTGGAGAAAATGATATTTCTCAGGTAAAATTAACAAAATTCTTCAATGGTAAGCCTCATATGCCCACTTTCATCCTTTTTCATTTCTTTGCATATTTTTTCAACTTTATTTAGTTTTTCTGATATAAAACTCTATTTTGCAGGACTTCAAGAATTGTTCACACACCTACCAACTAAAATTTGATACTCGTTTTCCTCATTGTTTGCCTCTAAGTTTTGGATTAGGAGTTACAATGTTTATCAAATCAGCTCAATTTGGGAGTGTTTGAACTTTTTAGTATGTTTCTCAAGCATTGATTTTATTAGAAAAAATGTTAAGATGCTTTTATGCAGGCTTTGATTTGAAACCAAGAGATTTGAAAAAATATAAAAAGATTCTCATTTGTTCTCATTTACCTCATGATTGCTATCCATTTTATGGTTTGAGAGCCTAATTTCTTAAAAGTTTGCAAGATAGAAGTTACTAAAATCTCAACATAAGATGAACACACACATGCATGTCTTATTTTAATTTCTATTGAGTCATCTTTGTAATTAGTCTTTTTGAGGTTATCTTTTAGATTGGGATTTACTTTCATTTTTCTTCTTCTATTTCACATTTTTGGAGTTTGTTGATTTCTTATTTCTCTTTAGTTTGGATTTATTTTCTTCTTTTTTATGGGTTATGGTTTGATTTTGGTGATTCTGCCAAGTCTTATGTAGAAGGAATTCTTCTCAACCAACATTGGTTGGAAGACTTGGGAAATTTCTAATTTTTCCATTATAACGTGTTTCATTTTCCTTCAAGAAATATTTTTATGGAATTCAAAAATCCTTCTTACTTTAAATCTTCTCCTTGGAGGAACATGAATATTTTCTAAGTGATATAGTTCATCATTTCAAGGAAAGAACTTACCCAGGAGTTTAACTCGATGGATCTATCCCGTCCCTCCACTCTATATAAAAGCCTCTGAGTTGATAGTCGCAAGGAAAAATATGGAGTGAACATTATGGAAGTGTTATATCCATTAACATAAGTCTCTTTTACCATCCCACCTCTTTCACTTAGGTACATCATAAACTTAGCTCACAAATTTGGTTATCAAAAGGGTCATCAAAAGGGAAAACTTGGGAAATACAAGTAAACTCATCAAAGCTATAGATTCTTGATGGCAGTAGGGCCATTCTTGTATGGCATGAAGGAAAACTTCATCGGGTTACTAGCCAATCTCACTGGCAGCGAAGCAATGTCAAAGACCATTCATATCGATCGATATATGCTTTCTCTAAAAACTCCTATTTGTACCCTCTTCTATTTCTCATATGAGGTAATCTTAAAATAAATATTCCCAAAGTTTGGATTCACGAATTTAAACTAAGTCTGCTTTTAGTACTAATATTTTTGAGCTTATATTGCTTGAATCACTAACGTGGGACCCATCTGAAATGTTTTATTGTTTGACAGATAAATAAATTCCTCATTTTTAACCTTTGGGTAAACTAAAGTTCATCATCTTTTAACTGGAGATAACTAGTTCTTCCCCGTGTGTCGCCATTGTTGTGGTGAAATCACAATACCCCCATTTTTAACTTCTTTCATAATAATAATAATAATGGGGACCCTTTTTGTACCTTGTGTCTATATAACCTTTTAAAATTTTCTTTTGGTAAAGTGTATGACAATTTTGCAATATTCTCATTTTATTCAGATTTTTGTTCAGATTATTTCGCTTTGTTTGATTTTTCGTTAGCTTTCCATCAGTTCTAGTTTCATCTCATTTGGATGTAGGGTTTTGAAATGATGCTCATCTGAAGTTCGATAGATTTTACTTCCAGGGCTAAAAAATGTACAAAATGTATATTATTTTAATTTTTGTAAATTAATTGTAAATATTGTTTTTTAGTTAATTTTTATTGACAAATTCATTTTTCACTAACAGTCCTACAAAATTGCCATAGCAAAATTGTAGAACAATTAAAATTATGGTTTTTAGATTTCGAAAATCTATTTTAAATCCCAATTTCAAAGAAATTACGAGATCTGAAACCTCGATGTTACAAAGTGGTTGTAGTTGGTTTTAGTATGTAAATATTATACAAAGTGGTTGTAGTTTTTATATGAGTGAGGCAAGTCCCACTTCATGTGGGCCTCACCTCACATCCCTCCTTCCTCACATCCTCAGAACTCTTTATCTCAGAGCTTGCTTTTTAATTTACCTATGAAATTCCTCTCCCCAATATCCCTTATCCCTTCGATCCCCGAGAATCCCTCACACCTCACCTCACTCCCTCACTCCTTACCGCATCACTCTCCATTTCAGAATGAGTGATTATCATAACTCCAAATTAATTAAACCTCTGATATGAAACTTCTGAATGCTCTTCCTCATAAATCCTCCTTCCTCACCTCCTTGGGACCTCGACACATTTCATAATACATATTCCTTATGCCTCCCAAAACATTCCTCCTCAAATACTTACTCTTCTCATCCCATCAGGACCTGGGAGCTTTTAAAACCTCAGAGCTCTCTTTTTATTCTTATTCCGAAATAGTTCTATCCTGAAACACTGATGACTTCACTCCTTATCCTTCCTTTCTCCACGTTCCCTTATAACTACCACTTTCCTCCTCTATTAAAGCCCTCCCAATAGCCACTTAAATAATGACACGTGTCCCATTTTGTTTTTTTAATATAATTTAAACATAATTTATATTTTTAATGATTTTAATTAATTCAATTTTTAATAATATCATTTTAATTTATAAATTTTATAATAGTAATTAATTTGTATTTATATACTAATTAAATTTTATTTAATTATTAATTAAGATTAGATTTTTAATTAATTTTTGCTTATTTTTGGCCCAGGCAGACATTTATCCAGAATTCTGATATTTTTGACACTTCAAATTTGGAGGTTAATAAGTTGAGTTTTTCATGGCCAAATGAGGCCCAGGATGGATTGTTAGAAAGATAAAATCACATAAAATATTTATGAAGTGGTTACATGACCATATTTAATAATTAACTAATCCTACAAATTAATAGAAAATTAAGCTCTGAATTTGCAATAAAAACTAATTTCTTGAGTTTAGTTTTTGCATTTTCATTTGCCCAAAGCTTCTGTTGATTACACATCCATTCAATTTTGTCCCTTTTCACCAACAAGATATTTAAAAGGATCAATGTGAAGCTCTTATTTATTTTTATTATTTATTTAATTGAATTTTAATTGGAGAGGTTTGTTTTCCCAGATTTTGTAATTCTGATTTTGATTTGCAATTTAATTTATTTTTTATTGGTTTTTTGTATGAGATAGATGAGGAGATGAAACAAAGAAGATTTGGAGAAATGGAAGAGATCGATAAGGAAGAAGATACAAAATTAGCAACAACAACTTAGCCAGTTATCCATTTCTGTAATTAAATAGCAGTTTTGAGCAACCAAAAAGGGGGGTTCGAGATTTGAAAGTTGGGGAGGAAATTCTCTGAAAAGAGAGGGATTTTTGCACAACTATAGGGGGAGGGGGGAGTTGTATAGAATTATCTAGTTTGGACTAGAGTTATGGAGATTAAAAGAGATGTATTTCAGCTCTGAAAATTTCATGCTATCATGAAATTTTTTGAGAATTTCATGTACTCAAAAGCTTTGATCAGATCGTTAATTCTTGTACTCTATTGCCATAGATAGAGGCTAATTGTTGGCCCGCATTTAATAAAATTTGATGCAATTCTTGATCTAGATAAGTATGTGTTCTTTTGAAGTTTTTCGCTATTGTAAATTCATTTAATTACATGCTAGTTTAAATTATTTGAATGTTGTCTTCTAACGATGGATCTAATTTCTATCAAGTTAAATAATGAATTGAAATAGATAAACATGACATGCTTGTTAACTATATAGAAAATTCATATCAAGTTTATCTTGGTTTTAATAATGATTGTTTTATGGGAACTATTTCCTTAATGCAATCATATATATATATTTAGTTTGAATTCATTTTATTTGAATTTGGATGTACGTGCACTAGATATTTGATGATTATTCATCATATAGTTGGATTCATAAACTTTCCTTAACTATTAATAAGTACTGGAACTATTTCCTTGGCTTATTGAATTCATTTTTATTCCAAATTCAAAGTTGTTCCAAATCCCATTTTACCTTGCTCTTGGTTGAGAGGAGGAGTAATCCTTCTTTCAATCGAGATAGATTTAGTATTTATTTTATGTTACTTGCATATTAGAGTAGATTTGAATTAGTTTTAATTATTTCATTCTAGAAGTCCTCTTACGTAGGGGAAGAATTTAGAGTGGCTTGGTTGAGCCATTAATTCAGCTTAAGGATCACTTTCTTGCAAGAGCTCTACAAGAGGGAAAATCCGACGTCGCTTTTCTATTGGAAATTAATAGACATACTATAAGCCATCATAGAAAGACAGAGTGTAATTGGAGCCGATTGAACCAGTCAGAACCACCATTCCAAATGGAAAATGAGCTAATTTAAGTTCCTGACTGGGTGGTATACCTTACATGTTGATAAGGTAATTTTTGACCATCAAGAGGAGGATTGATTATGTGTAATTAAAGTTAAATGGATAGAGATTTTTAGAGATTTGTGACATGAATTTACTTGAGATTTAAATGCATTATTTTATTTTTCTTACAAATTAATAAACTAATATTGGTATAATGCTTGGAAAATTTGATTTTGATATATTTAGTCTAGTGTGAACTAGGTATCCTGTTTGAAAAATGCAATGCAACAAGAAAATCCTAATTTAATTTTGTCCCTGAATTAAATTAGGAATTAAATTGTAATTCTAATTCTCTTAGCAACTTGTAATAGTTAACTAAGTTAATTTGACTTATTTGGCTTAGTTAATTCAAGTTGGGAGTCTATCTAGAGTCATATAGAGTGGTTCCTAAATTGTAAGGTCTTAGGTTGAGTTCTTTTGAGTTGCAATTATTTAACTTAGTTTAACTGAGTTAAATTTAGTTAAACTAGTTCCAACTAATGGAAGAATTAGTGGGAGATCCAATAATGGGGTTTAACCTATAGAAGTGGGGTGTAAATAGCACTACTCAACCAATAAACTAAACATTCACTCATAATTATTTCATGCATGTTAGATCAAAGAAAGACCTGGTTGAGATTGGAGTTCTAGGACAATGTACTATCAGTTGTATAATCATTTGAATTGTACAAGTGGTGCATGCAATCAAAGGAAGGCCTATGAGGATCGCACGGTTGATTATTGAGGAATTCCCCAATTAACTATGGTCTAATTCCCTAGGAAACTACACAAGGAGATAGAAGCTTGGTAGGTAGTGGATTTGGATAAGTATTGGTTGGAGCTTCTTTGTGAGTTAGTGAGATAGATTGACATAGTGCAGAGGTTTCTCAGGCTTAAGCAAAGCATTATAATCTTCTAATATCTTTTTATTAATGAAATATACATATAGTAAGGGCTTTTAGCTGTGGATTTCCCCAGAAAATTATTATGTTATGGGTGATTGAATTCTTTATTTTTTATGCTATGTGATCTCATCGATGAATTATTGTTACCACTGATGAGTAGAGTAGATTCAAGTCAATTATTTTAGCATATTATAATCTGTAGTTTGAATCTACAAGGAATTTCTACATGGTATCAGAGCTGAAATCACTATAGAAGAGGAGAATACAATTTTGTCTTTTGTAGGAAAAATTGAATTTGCAGTATCATACTTTAGAGCCAGTAGGATGTCATTCTACAGATTGAAACTCAAATATGGCCTTGAGGGTAGTTCAAACTATATTGCTTGGAAGGATAGGATGGAGGCAGTGTTGGAAGACAACACACTTAAGGAATTCATAGACAAAGATATTCGTAAGCCAGATGATTCTTAAGATTTGGAAAAGTGGGGAAAGTGTGTGGCAAAGGAAAGAAGGATTATCCTAGAAGGAGCTCGAGATCATATTGTCACAAACCTAAACAATAAGGAAAATCCATTTACAATATGGAGGGCATTGACAGACTTGTTTCAAAGCATTAGTGATGACAGGAAGATACCACTAAAGGAAAAGCTCAAAAAGATTAAGATGGGGAAGGGCGACACAATACCGAAGTACTTGAGCAAGTTCATCCAATGTTGGGATGAGAATGGAAGTGTCAGTGTTATAGTTGTTGAAGATGAACTAGTGAGCCTAGCACTTCTATGACTTCCCAAGAGCTAGCACAACTACCACAATTCAGTTAATGGGAGGGAGAAGCTACTAGAGTGGGAGTGATTATGTTCCAACTTGGTTCAAGAAGGGATTCGGCAGAACACCAGAGATGGATCCCCATCCAAGCATGATGACGAGGAGAATTGTACCTTAGCTGGAAAGGCAAAGAAAGGGAAGGGGAATTAATCCCATTCTAAATCAGATTCTAGTTAGGGCATAAAGAAGAAGGACATTTCAAATATTAAATGTTTAAATTGTCACGAGCTGTGACACTATGCTACAAACTATCCACACAGGAAGGTCAGTAAGAAGTCATCAGGATGAGCGGCAGGTGAAGCTCTTGCTTCACAATTCAAACTGGATTTCACACTCATCACTTGCATGGTGACATCGATGATGGGTATTGTGTGGTACTTGGATAGTGGAGCCTCATTCCATATAACGGATGACAAAGGGTTCTTCAGTGACCTAGAGGAGAAGGACCTCTAGATGCAAATCGACATGGGACATGATGGGAGGTATAGTGTGACCAACATCGGTACAATTACCTTTCAGAGGGAGTTTGTTTCTCCCCTCACATTAAAATATGTCATGTATGTTTTAGGTTTGAAGAAGAATTTGGTGTCAGTTGCCATGTTGGAGGACCATGGCTATGATGTGATATTTAGTAAGGGGAAGGCTTTCCTTCATCACATAGCCTCAGGACGGGTGAAGTGGATCGGGGTTCGGGTGAATAACCTCCACAAATTGGATATAGAAGAATGTGTTTCTTTGAGAACTAAAGCAGAGAAGGTGCAGAGCCGAGAAATCAGTGAGTTGTGGGATAGAATATTGGGTCACTTGCACCACAGATCTTTGAATATCATGCAAAAAAAATTACGGGACTTCCCAAGGGTACACTAGAGCAGAGAGACACATGAAAAGGGTGTACATTGGGTATGTACACCAAATATTCCTTTCAGGATAAAGACAGTCGAAAGCAAGTGATCCTTGCTTGATTTCACTCAAATGTGTGTGGATCTTTCTTGATAGCCTCCACAGACAAGGACATGTATTATGTAATATTTATTTATGATTTTTCCTGTAAGTACTGGATTTTCTTCATGCAAAAGAAAGATTATATGTTTGCTAAATTTTGTGAATTTGAAGCACTTGTCAAGAAAGATACTAGTAGGAAAGTTAAATCTCTTAGAAGCAATAATGGTGGATAATAATATCGAATGAATTCAAGAACTTATGTACATCACAAGGAATTAGATGTGAATTAATAACACCTCATAACCCATAATGGAATGGGGTGGGAGCTACATGGGCGATGTTACATGATCAGGCCGACTGCTACACTTGTGGGCTGAAGAATGAAACACAATTGTTTATTTGCATAAAATTCTCAAGATGAGCACACTAGAATAATATTTTTCAAGAAATAAGCTAGATGTGGAATAGTTCAGGATCTTTGGTTCATCAGACTACTATCATGTTACTGAGGATGCAAAAAAAAATCTAGAGCAAACAGTTGAGTTGGGCATATTTGTGGGGTACACTGATACACCTCACAACTATTGGGTGTACCTGCCATCCAACAGGATGACAGTGGTTCATAAAGACGTTACCTTTAGAGGGAGTTTAGTTACATGAAAATGAGGAGATTTTATCTCCAAAGGAGGAACCTCAAGATGATGTGGAGAAACCACATGTAGAGGAGCAGAGAGTGGAAGCACCCACTCATGCAGAGACTTCTAAAGTTGGAAGTAAACAAACCATAGAGGCTGAAAGATTGATGCATGATGCTAGAGAGAATGTGGGAGCACTGACATCACATCACAGGCAAAGCAGGTAAGCAGATCGGTACACTAGCTACATGGCTACGATGATAGAGAGTGTAGAGGTTGAGCCATCCTAATTTGAGGAAGAAGTGCAACAACCAATATGGGTTGATTCCATGGTTGAGGAGCATGATTCCATTATCAGAAATAATGTTTGGGAAGTGGTCCCAAGACCAGAAGACAAGTCAGTGTTGAGTTCTAGATGGCGTTACAAGGTAAAGAAAGTAGCATATGGGAGTATGGAGAAACACAAGGACAAATTTTTGGCAAGAGGATTCTCTTAGGTGGAAGTAATTGATTATAATAAGACCTTTTATAGAGTATCAAGATACTCATCAATCAGATCTATTCTAGCACTGTCTATGTAGATGGGATGGAAGATACATCAGACTGATGTGAATATGACATTCCTTAATGGCATGATTGAGGAAGAGGTGTCGATTGGGCAGCTGGAAGGATTTGAGACCTTCAACAAAGATTTCCATATGTGTAGACTCAAGCAAACATTGTATGGAATAAAACAAGCACCTCGTGCTTGGTACACCAAGTTTGACAGCTATTTCACTAGGTTAGGCTTCACCAAAAGTGAAGCAAATTCAAATCTTTACCATATTTTGGTTGAAGGTAAATCTTTTATTCTATTATTATATGTTGAAGATTTTATTATAACAGGTGATGAGAAGTTGATAAAATATTGCAAAGATGATCTTGCAAGAGAATTCGAGATGAAGGACTTGGGGTGCATACATTACTTTCTTGGTATGGAAGTATGGCATGGAGATGAGGAATTGTTTGTCTCTCAGGGAAAGTATGCCAATGAGATACTCAAGAAGTTCCACATGGAGAGCAGCAAACCCATGGAGAGTCCTCTAGAAGATAACTAGAGGAAGGAGGATGGTACTTCAAGTGAAGTAGTAGAGGATACTGTTTATAGAAAAATTGTGGGATCATTTATGTATTTAGTGAACACATTACTAGACATGTGTTTTCCAGTTAACCAAATTAGTCAAGCTATGGTTAATCCAACCAAAATTTATTGGACGGTAGCTAAACATGTGTTGAGATACCTATCAGACACCACTCAGTTTGATATTTGGTACAAATGGGCAGAGAGAGTGAAGCTTCAAGGCTTCATAGATGTAGATTGGGAAGGGATTCCATCCAAAAGGAAGAGAAAATCAGGGGGAATATTCAGTATTGGGTCAACAACATTTTCTTGGTACAGGAGGAAGCAACGATTAGGTTCACTCAGTTCAAAAAAAGCAGAGTACATGGCTTCTAGTCAAGCAGCTTGTGAGGCTATGTGCATGAGGAAGATCCTTGTTGGGTTATTTTCTTAGTAGATGGATTCTACCATGATTGACTGTGATAATCAAAGTTATATACAACTCTCTCAGAATCCAGTTTTTCATGATCGGTCCAAGCATATTGACATCTGGTATCACCATCTATGAGATTTTGTGCAGAGGAGAATCATGTTTCTGCGGTACATTCCTATAGAGGATCAGGATGAAAATATTTTGATTAAGGAATTGTCAAGAAGAAAATTAGAGTTTCACAGAGGTAGGTTTGGGGTAGTAGATAAGCCCTTCCTTGTTGAGAGGAAGTGTTGAAAAAATGCAATAAGAAAATTCTAATTTAATTTTGTCCTTGAATTAAATTAGGATCTAAATTGTAATTCTAATTCTCATAGAAACTTGTAATAGTTAATTAAGTTAATTTGACTTACTTGGCTCAGTGAATTCAAGTTGGGAGTCTATCTAGAGTTATGTAGAGTGGTTTCTAAATTTTAGGGGCCCAAGTTGAGTTCGTTTGAGTTGTAATTATTTAACTCAGATTAACTGAGTTAAATTGAGTTAAACTAGTTACAATTGATGGAGGAATTAGTGGGAGATCTAGTAGTGGGGTATAACCTGCAGTATTGGGGTGTAACCAACACTTCTCAACTAGTAAACTGAATATTAACTCATGCATGTCAAATCAGAGAAAGAACCAGTTGAGATTGGAGTTCAGGGATAGTGTAATATCAATTGTATAATCATCTAAATTGTACAAGTGGTGCATGAAATCAGAGGAAGGCCTATGAGGATTGTGTAGTCAATTATTGAGGAATTTAAATATGGGCTAATTCCCAATAAAATTTCACAAAGGGATAAGAGCTTGGCAGGCAGTAAATTTGTCTAAGTATTGGCTAGAGCTTGTTTGTGAGGCATTACGATAGATTGATTTAGTATAGAGGTTTCTCAGGCTTGATAAAAGAGTTGTAATCTTCTCATATTTTCTGATTAATGCAATATATAGATAGCAGGGTTTTTAGTTGTGGATTTCCCGAGAAAATTATTGTGTCATTTGTGATTGAATTCTTTCTTTTCTATGCTATGTGATTTCATCGATCAACTATTGTTTCCACTGATGAGTAGAGTACATTCAAGTCAATTGTTTTAGCATATTACAATCTATAGTTTGAATCTACAAGGAATTTCTACATATATATCATCTAGTATTGTAATTATTTCATATGTGATTTAGGTAGATTAATTAAACTGATTTTCAAATGCTTGAAAATGTAGAAAAATATTATTATGATAACTTTATGAAATATGTTTTCTATTGGCTTAAGACAAAGAAGATTTTATCAATTGTATATTGGTTCAATTATATTTAACTAAATTCATTAGAGAAATGATGAGTATTGAACTCATGAGCTGCTCTAAACTATTGTTAGTTAGGCGATCGACTCAAAATTCATATTGTTTATGAACTTGATGCACTACTTTCCTGAAATTTTTTAACTTGTAAATTGTTAAGAGAATACCATTTTTAGAACATAAACATTTCCTATGGTGAGAACTATGTTTTATTTGAACTTAAAATAAAAGGTATATGATTAATGAGAAGCTTATTTCAGTTCTTGTTTTACAAGAATATGTGGTTGTGATGTTTTTTGAGGGAGAAATTGAAGGAGAGTGAGATCACATTTTGATTAATTAGAATTCTTGTATGATTTAGAAGCTTAGGATGATTGTATTTTATGTGGAATGGAAGAGATTGTTGGATTTAGGAATTTTTTTCTTGCATATGTAGTTATATGAGTAGTTAGTATTCATCCCAAAGGTTATAATCTTTTGAGAGGTAGTTAAAAAAAAAAAAAAAAACTTATCTTTAGGGTAGAAATTCCCTAATGATAGCCTAAATATTATTTATAATCAACAAGATTCTTCATAGTTTGAGAAATTTATGGTTTTCATAGATTGTTTTTGTGTATGTATTAATAGTGAGGAATAAGACCTGAAACCAAATGAATTGATTAATTGTTGAATAGAAATTATGAGTGATTTTATAATTGGAAATAGGTTGACTTGAAGTCATAAAGATAGATTCAATAAAATAGATATCGTATTTACATAATTATGAGTTGTTCATGATTACAAGTTTGCAAAAATATATCTTTAATTTGTTTTCGGAATGAAGATCTTCTAACAGAGTCATTCATAGTTGATTCTCAAGTAAGAGAAGTGAATAGTAATGAATAAATTGGGAATTCATGGAATGGTCTATAATACAAAAGTTAGTCAATGAGGACTATATGGAAGCTTGGCTTGTTAGTTTAAAAAAACAATAAGTGTCTTGAACCTCAAATTATAAATTTTCCTTAAAAAGAGTAAATATTTATTAAAAATTATAGGTAGATCCTAAAGATTTTGATTGTAGGGATGTCTTATGGAATGAAAAGGGGAAACTTGGAGTGATAATACATAACTCAAGTGGGATGTAAGAGTGGGTTATATATATGACATCATGTTTTGTTGTGTAGTTTCAATGGAAATTGTATTGTGGATGATTTGATGCTTCTTGTATGCAAATTTCGTTTTGAGATGGGATGGACCATCATTTTTGTTTATACAACTAATGTGTGAACTATTTATAGTTTGGTAAGCTCAACATACTATAGAACTGATAATATGACACATGTAGGATTCATGCATACTATGAGAAAGAAAAGCATGTAGAATATCAAATTACTATAGATAAATTAAGTAGATGTCATATCAATTACATAAAATAGTATTTTTATATGGTATTATAAATTGTATGATTGGTCTTGATATAGAAATATTTGGAATTTTATATCAAAACATGTTTAACATGGCACAAATGTATTTTCTACTTGATTAAGAATGGCATGTTTTAGTTTTCATGAAGATGTTTCCAATTTAGCAAAAATTAAACTATGAATTGCCATAAAGAAAAAGATACCAAATACATATACATAAGGTTAACAGCTTATTGATAGGATAACAAAAAAGAACCAATTATCTTATCATTGTATGAAAACTCTGGGCCAAGTTTAGCCCAAGAGGGGGAGTATGTAATGCACCTTCTTGGTGAGTTAGCTTTGGTGACACTTGGAGAGGGTGATTTTGATGCAGTAATATAAATATTATGCAGGTTAGACTTATGTATATGTTTATAGGTTATAGACCTGGATTGGGTTACCTAGTTGTTGTGTGCTTATGATAATATATATGGCTATGTGTATAAGACTGATTTTGATAATGTTTTCTTTTTTGGTATCCTAGTTTTGACATAGGTGTATGACATGGATGGTGATCTAGGATTAAGACACATAGATCCATGGACCAACATGCTTATGTGGAACATATGGTTAATTATGATTTATGGATGACACATGATTTGTATGATTATATATGCTTAATCTTTTACTAAGTAGGATGTGGCAGGGGACCTAGTTACTTTCCAACAAGGATGCTCAAATGATAAATGATTGTGGAAGTAATCTCTCCAAAACCAAAATGATTGTGGATGCCATGCATAATTCTTGGTAAAATATGAATATGTTAATTATGAAATTCATTTGTTTCCTTTGATATATGAGATCGTGATGTGTGTAGGTCTTGGAAGAAGACCTTACCAATGAACCACGAGATGGGTATGAGCTTACAATCAGTACCTTAAGGTGAAGCATGGAGTTTCAAATCAGAGTAGATGAGAAGCCATAGAAATTAGGGCATGGATTCCTAAATACATGAAAGCTAAAGATGTGGAGTCTTGGATCTTTAATAAAAGGATTAGGGTGTGAAGTCCTAAATATTTAAAAGATCAAGAAGTGGAATCTTGGACCCTTGGAGTAGATCAGGGTGTAGAGTCCTCAATCTACTAAGGCATGGGGATGCATGCAATAGGGATGTGGAATCCCTATTCTATGAAATAAATACTACTCAATGATGGGAAGCTTGGGGATGAATTTACTTAATAAAATCTCATTTCTCACATTTTTTGGTGACTTTCTAAAAATAGAAAGTCATGTTTAGCATCTCAAGTATGACTTTCCAAAAATATTAAATCACTGTGCATCAAATAGTAATCAAGTATAGTTGAAGGAAAATCACGTAAATTATCACTAATCAATCCTAATAGTTCAATCTCGACTTAATCGTCAATATTATTAATATTTTATTATTATTATCCTTGATGATACAATGATATTATTATTAAAAGGAATTACAAGTCACCTTCATCACCTCAATCACTTCACACCTCTCTTATTTGTGACTCTCATGGCTCTATGTAACTCTCTCTCTTAATGATACATTAGAGTCCCTTATGCACTCAT
This sequence comes from Pinus tabuliformis, assembly GCA_031772625.1. Lineage (NCBI taxonomy): Eukaryota > Viridiplantae > Streptophyta > Pinopsida > Pinales > Pinaceae > Pinus > Pinus tabuliformis. The sequence continues at coordinate 384,926,698 of CM062805.1, read as the reverse complement.
CATAGACATCGTATATTCTTCTTACACTCGTTAAAGGCATGTGATAAAATATTCTTGTTATGTTATCTTTAAGGCATATGTTACTCTCCTTAACTAAGGCATGCATACCTAGCATGAATTACACTCCTCTAAATGGAATATGTTACTCTTCCTCAAGGCATCCATATTACTCATGTCTTATGAAAAGAATTTGTTGCTCGTCCTATATATGTATCTCATGTATTCTCACTTGGAGGGGGGAAGAGGTGCATTGTAATACCAAGAGTTGGAGAGACTTGAAGAGGATTGTGACAGGGAGATACTTAGAGAGTAGCCAAACGTTTTTGAAATAAATTTGAAATTGTTAAACTAAATTACTATGCAGCTCTACCTGGTGGAGTTGATTATGAGAGGTATTAAGAAGAAGTGAAATTTATGTTCCTTAGCTTACCTTGTATATCTCTCTACTACTGCATTTTGGTATCGTTTCTGATATTTTATAGCTTGGGGGCTCTAGTGGGAGAAGTTCTTCCTGAATATGGCTGGGATGAAAAACAGATGGTTCACAATGAGTTCTTAAGGGAATTTACTCTAGAGCATACTCTCGTCTGAGCCATTGGAGCTGGTGCATACTCTCATATTTTTGGCGTTATATATATGCATTGTCAGGTATATCTATAAATGTTCTTGAAATTTTAGTTTATTATTAGTTTTAAAGTGTTGTAGAAATTTTAAATTTATGGGAAATTCCTATATTAAATTATTATAAAAATTATTAATATTTATGAGATATTTAGAAAGTTATTTTTGAGCTAACCAAAAATGAGTTAATAGTTTCATGGTAGCTACATATGATAATTTACATGCAGGGAATTAAAAGAAGAATGTGTTGCCAAAGTCTTTGAATTCTTCTCATAATAAAATTTTGTTCATAGTAGGTCATATCTATTATATTAAGACAATATTATATGTTTTTTTGCATTTTATTATTCCTTTTAGCAATTTATTACATGGTTCTTTCTTACTGTGAATTGGGTTGTTGGTAGAATATTAGTTGTGTATAAAAGGTTGCATACTAAATGTTTGAATAAATTTCTCAATGGCTATATTTTATTGTATGCAAGTTTTGGTATAGTTCTACTACAAATTAATTGACATATGGCCTTAATGAATGTAGCATCCAGGGTTTCCATGTGTTGTAACAATAGTTGCAATAAGTTTGTCAATTGATGTCAAGGGAATTATCTTGCAGGTTGTACAATGTTTAATTAAGTATATGTATTAAGAACTCATACAACGGTTTGAAAATTTGATGAACAAATCATAATAGCATGAATCTGGGTTTTATTTCTCCATGTAAATTTGTAGATGAAGTTTGCATTCCAAGTGTTTGATAAAATTGTTAAATGGGATAGTAGGGATCATTTTTTTTGTTTTAAAGAATCGCAACCTTGGGCGTCTTTGATGTGATTCAACTCATGATAAAGGGGTAGCCATGCCTTTTTACCTTGTAACCCCCACTTTGATTCCAAAAATCATGTTTTCAGACTCAGATTCTCTAATCTTGTCGATTTTGCAGATTTGTTGTTGCCTTGTATGGACTGCCTATCATTTGGTTTGGCATAAATATTTCCACCTTGGATTTACCTATTTATTTATATTAATTACACTAATCTGGCTCATGAACTTTTAAATTTTTGTTTTAATGTCTCAATGGTTGATACTCTAACAGTTTAAACATCTTTACGAAAATTAATTTTCTGACCACTAACTATTTTCCAAAATTCTCCAATAGTTGTAGCTTACATGGCTATAAGATATTTCTAAAATTTTCCCAATGTCTATAGTCATTCATGTTCCTAAATTATTTGTAGAAATGCGTTAATGAAGATGGTTTATATTTTTACTTTTGTGTGAAGTTGAAATCAAGAATTATTGGTATTTCTGTGAGACAATGAAAAATCAGGTTATGTAACTGTTGGGCTATGCAACAGGTATAAATTTACTCTTGATTACATTATCTTTCTCCTCCTTTTTATGCATTTGTACCATGATGTAATAAGGTTTTGATGAGATTTCGATAGAAAGTTAATGAAACTACTTTTGATGTGATTTGACTGTCAAAACTAAATTTCGTTTCTTTTTATGCAGAAATTGGCGAATGGAATAGTTGTTGTTCAAACTATTGAACAGGAAAGGCTAAACAAAGAAAACAACGTGCGTCTTGTGCGGTCAAATTGAGAAGCGAATCAAGAGGATCAATGCAAGATAGAAGACTGTATGATAATAGCATTTAGTTACGAATTCCTCAAGATCTCCTAATCCTTAGAAATCACATTTATCGCTTTTCCTCTTTGACTATAAGAGGGGAAAGACGAATAGAATAGGGGACTTAACTTTTTGCCTTTTTACTTCAGTTGTGTTAGGCCCCTATACTACTAGTGTAACCCCTTATTGTTATTAGTACAACCCACTTATTATATTGATGTACCCATGTAGTGCCCATATTGTTACTATTGTGCCACATAGAAGCCCACTACTGTTATTATTGTGCCCTTACATTATTATTGTTATGTTGGCTCTGATTATCTTATGACCCCTTAGACTCCTATATATAGAAAGGAGGTCTTTTCATTTGTATCATCCAAGAATTGCTCATTTATGTAATGTAAAGGAGGTTACCCCCTTGAAGTGGTTGAATTCTAAGGCGTTGATCTATCTTTCCTATCTTTTCTTGAGCTGGTTTCATAACATTTGGTATCAGAGCTTTGGATTCTAGGGTTTCGCTGCTCCAAACAGGTCATCATGGAATTTTCGCTATAACTTTTTTTATACGATGGTTCAGAAGCTAAAGAAAAAACCCAAGTGAGAAGACATTGTGGTGAATCTTGGGTCCAGATTTCAGAACTTTTCGCGCTATATTTGCAGAGATATGATCTAAGGAAGTTGGTCTTTTTGTAGACTCCTGAATTACATTCCAAACAGGTGACCTGGGGAAAATCGTCATAACTTTCTCTCTGAGCATCGGATTGAAATTTTGTAAGAAGGTTACAGAGAGAGGATCGAATGTAGTTTCTTGTATATATTTTTCAGAGCCAAAGGTTGAAACAGAGACACGTGGGATGTCGTACAAGTTCGCTTTACTGAACTAGTCTATAATCAGGTCATTGTGGGAGATTTGGCATAACTCATCCTTGGAGAATCCAATTTGGATCAGACTGGTGGCATTGGAAAGAGGACGCAGAGGGCTACTACAGGTCATAATTTCAAAACTTAAAGATCTGAAAGTACAGAGTTACATTCGTTTCAAGATAGAGCTCCTAAAATCAAGAAAAAGCAAGATGAGGAAGTTTGATGGCAATGACACGGTAAATTGGATACTTCAGATGGAGCAATATTTTGATCTACATGGTGTACGACTGTTACAAAAGGTATGTATTGCATCTTCATATTTAGAACCGGATTAATTTTTATGGTATGGAGTGCTTTGTTCTCGTAAACAACTTGTTACGTGGTCAATTTTCATTGAGGAAATGATAGCACATTATGAGGATACAAAGAGCAACACCACAACATTTGGAAAGAGTAAAAGGGCTTTGTGACATAGTGGAAAGCAAAATTATGGAAACCAGGAAGCACACCCCTCACAATGATAAAGATGGAAGTGTTGTTTCTCCTAGACTTCCACAACCTACAAGGGTTACACCACAACAATTGGAAGAAAAAGGAGAAAAAGTGCTTTGTTACAATTGTGATAGCAAATGAACTAAAGGTCATAAGTGTGTTGAGAAAAATTATTTTACATAGAATATGAAGAGGAGGAAGAAAAGGATCAAGAAACATCAAAAGAAGAGGATATATGCCGGGACCCCACCCCAGAGAAAGAAGAAATGAATCAAACCATATCTTGTAAAGCATTGGCAAAAATTACTGCTCCTCAAACTCTCAAGATAGAAGGACATATCAAGAAGAAAAAGGTGCAAGAAGTGAAAGATCACATCGAGAAAGAAAAAATGAATCCAACCATATCTTGTAATTCATTGGTTGAAATTACCACTCCTCAAACTATCAAGATAGAAGGACATATCAAGAAGAAAAATGTTCAAGAAGTGAAAGATCACATCGAGCATCAAGAAATGAATCTGACCATATCTTGTAAAGGATTGGAAGAAATTACCACTCCTAAAACTCTAGAGTTAGAGGGACATATCAAGAAGAAAAAGGTTCAAGCAGAGAAAGATCACATCGAGCATCAACAACAAGTTCTCCAACTTTTAAAGGATAACGACACTTTAGCGCAAAATCAAACGAAACAACAGGTAGATCAACATCATAGTGAAAAATGTTTTGATGTATGTGATTGGGTATTTTTATTGCTACATCTAAAGCAAGCTATTTATGAGAAGGAAATGGTGGCAATACTACATGCACTTAAAAAATGGCGACCTTACCGAATGGGAAGAATCTTCAAGGATGAGGATGTGGAAGCATTGTTTTGTGCTATTTCTATTATCCAACCAAATTGGATAAACGAAGCAAGGGATGAATGGAAGAAGGATGAAGAAGTATGGCCACTTATTCAAAAGTTGCAAAAGATCCCAATTCAAACAATATTGCCAGAAATTGAAGAGGAAGGAAAAATCATATTGGAACCTGGAGCAGTCACAGAAACAAGAACCCGACAGCTATTAAATCGATCAATTTCAGAGTATCTCATCAAGTGGAAGAACTTACCCGCTGAAGATTCCACATGGGAGGACAAGAATTTTATTTAGAAGCATCAAGAACTACTCAAGCGTTGAGGACAACTCTTTTTGAAGGAGAGGGGCATGTTAGGCCCCTATAATATTAGTGTAACCCTTTATTGTTATTAGTACAACCCACTTATTATATTGATGTACCCATGTAGTGCCCATATTGTTACTATTGTACCACATAGAAGCCCACTATTGTTTTCATTGTGCCCTTACATTATTATTGTTATGTCGGCTCTGATTATGTTATGACCCCTTAGACTCCTATATATAGAAAGGAGGTATTTTCATTTGTATCATCCAAGAATTTTTCATTTATGTAATGTAAAGGAGGTTTCCCCCTCGAAGAGGTTGAATTCTAAGGTGTTGATCTATCTTTTCTATCTTTTCTTGAGCTGGTTTCATAACAAGTTTTAATTTTAATATACAGAGTGTTATTCTGAAGGAGATCATGTTGTAATGGCATTTGGATTTGATGAATAATATATAATCTGCATTGTTGTTCATTCGTGATACTCTGAAGTAATCAACTAGTAATCACTAGCGGCTTGGGCCCAGTCACTGGTGGATTTCACTGTTGTTCCCTGTTTTACTAGTGTTGAGTTTGTGTGTTCATTGCATTAATCATTATTTCTATTGATTAGTTTCATTTACTTATGTCGCATATCGACTTAATTATTAGATAAGAATCATTTCTTGTTAATCGAAAGCTAGAGTTTTGTTGATTATATCAGATGTATTACTTTTATGCATAAGTCTAGATTCAACTGAAAGAGCTCTGTTATCACTATGGTGCACTCGTTTGATGTAATTGCAGTTAGAACTTTCGATTAATATTGAGCTTTGGTTTTGATTAAGATTGAGTTTTGATGTTTGAATAAGTTAATTTCCTTGAAGTTACAAGTTGATATTTATGGTTTGATCCATTTACTCTTGTATTGAAATCAATAAGTTATTTTAAATAATTACTCTCTATAGATATAATGATTTACATCACTTGCACATATTGTGTACATTTTGGAAACAAAAAGACTTACCTAGGTTGATAATTAATGTGAGGCATTTAAGAGTTCTAAAAGACACCTTATTTGCAACCAACATTTTGGCGTCGTTTCTGGGGAGAGTGTTTCCATTTCACAGAAGGTGATGTTTGTTTTATGTTTGTGTGCTGTGAAAGAACTGGGTATTAAAAACGGAAGGTAAGAACCTGCATATGAGTAAGTGAAGTTCTTGCTCCCTCGCTCACTTTTCAATACAATAGCGTAGGCATAGACGTTGGATGTTTGTTTGCTGTGGAAGAACTGGGTATTAAAAACAGAAGGTAAGAACCTGTGTATGAGTAAGTAAAGTGTTTTCTTCCTCGTGTGCTTTTCAACAAAATTGCGTAGGAATTAAAGTAGAAATAAATTTTTGAATTTCTGAGTGAATGACTAAGAAGAAAAGAGTAGAAAATTATTCAATTCCTCTGCTCAGATTTGAAAAATCTAAGGGATTGGTGCCCCTTGGACGATCAACCTTCATCGACGAAATCATAAGGAAAGCTGAGTCCCAGTCATCAGTAGGACCCCTAATCATTTCTACAAGAAATCCTACGGTAACCCTTCAGGCTACAGGATCACCATTTGTACCTGATGCTGAGATTCACAGCAAGACTAAGGGGTTTGAACAGAGCTTTTAGAACACTGAAAATTTGCAGTTTAGCCCTCTACAAGAAGGGAATTCTTGCAACCTCCTTGAAGGAGAAGGAGAAACAGGTAGTGTTGAAAATATTAATTCATAAGAACCCAAATCTCTTAAAGTAGTAGTTGAACAGAGGACACCTAGTATTCTGGACCAAGGTAGTGCTGTTAAAATCATTTTAAAAGTCTCTTCTAGCTCCCCAGAAACAGAGCTCTAGCTCTAAAAATCCTTGAAGAATATTGGCATATTTTTGACCAAGTGGCCAATAATTCACAATAGCCTTAGACCTCTACATTATGATACCCAATTGTTGATACAGTTGTCAATGCTCCCATGAAAGCCATTCCATTACAGAATATTCCTACCTTCCATGGGCTAACTTCAGAGGATCCTGACGCATTCCTTTTTGAATTCGTTGTTTTATGTAGGGGATATGATTACCCTACTGACCCCCATAAGCTAAAATTGTTTCCCTCTACTCTGAAGGAAGCAGCTCTGTGTTGGTTTATGGGGCTTGGTGGAGATACCATTAATGACTTCGACCAAATGAAAACAGCCTTTCTAAAAAAATACCAGGATTATTGCCAAACTAGAGAACTGAAGGATGAAATCTTTCAAATGGTAGCTAAGTCTAATGGGACTCTTGAAGAATATGTAGAACATTTTCAATATAATCTTCAAATATCTCCTTATCCAAATTTTTCTCCCGAAGTTCTTAAAACTATGATGATCAAAGGTATGAAAGACTAATGGGTAGAAACATTAAATTTAATGGGGAAGGGTGATATTTATCAAGAGGATTATGAAAATATTATACAATTGTGCATCAGGTGTTCCAAAGGTAGTACAAGGCTAAAACCAACCTGGTGTGATGCAATCACCAAAGACAACAAAGCCTCAGGAGGAAGCATTACACGAGTTGAAATCAACAATCTACTAGAAGATTTCAAGACTGACATCCTGAGGACCTTGACGACGCAATTGGATATCATGCAAGCTAAAATAAAAGTAGGCCGAAGCAGAACAAAATCTGGCTATTTTTTGTCCACGTTGCAGAAAGAAACACAATCATAGAGAATGTCCATTAGATACGATACAAACATGCGCCATTTTCACTAAGGATCACACTACGGAAAGTTCCCTATCATTTCTTGGATTGAAAACAGTCTTCAAGGAAGTAGAAGAGGAAGTGGAACCCATATATCTGATGAACTAGTGCCGTCAATGGCAAACATGTCTGACAAGTATGCCTACAGAACCATCTTCGTTCTTTCCTTCTTCACAATTTAATTCTCAGCAGTATTTAGGAGCAGCATGGCAGAACCAGCCACCTTTCTCTACTTGGCCACCTCAAGCATTTTCTATGCCACCATGGCCTAAACAATCAAATACAAATAATAATTAGCCAAATTCCTTTTACCCTCCACCATTCTGGTAGAACAACCCCTATTCCTCTCAATGGTCTCCTTATATCTTGCAAAATCAGAACTAGCAACCATATTGGCAACGATCCGCAAACCAGCCTGTGGGAACAGTTCCTATACCTCAACCAACCTTACCAACACCTTATACATTGCAGTAAAATCCTCAACCTAATATACGACCGCAAGTCCCAGCTCAACCCAACCCAAATCCTAACAACAGACCAATAGGGTCAGTCCAAATTATTGAGAGTCTGAACCTTGAAATTGAGATGACTTAAGTTAAGATCTAGGCGCATAATTTCTCCAGATGAGGACAAAAATCCACAACCTGAAGTTAAAGAAACATATCCAAATAAGCCTTTGACTGTAGATGACCAGCAAATAAAACAGGGAGGAGATACAGTCAGGCAGAAAGATCCCGATCAAGTTATAATTACTTCTCCCCCATTCCCAGAAATATTGATAATACCTTGACCTATTGAATATCCCAACTTTAATCTTCTGGGTGAACTCAAACATCTCTGTATAAAAATAGCCCTCCCCCAAGCCATTCAATACATTCCAATATATGCTAAAAACATTAAAGAATTGTGTGCAAAGAAGTCTATGAGGAAAACAAAAATAACACCAACTATCCATGTCATCAGAACTTTGTCTAATTTATTACTAGGCAAAGATACACCTATAGAATATGAAGATCGGGGAAATCCCATTGTCACAGTACAAATAAATGGCAGCTCTTTTCCCAATGCTTTAGTTGACTTAGGGGTAGCCATTAGCATTCTTACAATAGAAACTTGCAAAGTGCTTGGCATCAAAGCCTTAGAACCAACCACTACCTTGCTGGAACTAGCTGACCATTCAATAATTAGGCTAGAAGGAACATTACAAGATGTGATGGTTTCTGTGGACTCTTGGGAATATCTGGCAGATTTTTTTATTATTAACACTAGAAATTGGCTAGATGGACATCCCTTAATAGTAGGAAGGCCTTGGCTAGCAACAGTCGATGCTTATGTACGCTGCTGAACAGGTAGTATGACCATAGCCAAAGGGAATGCTGTAAAGAATCTAGCATTGTACCCTCTTGCTCAGCCAAGCCTAACCATTATAAAAGCTAGGAAACAACCAGCAGCATATTTAAATGAAAGCATTCGTTCACTGTGGTAGATGCACTTGAATTCAAAAACCAAATAGAAGACGATTTCATTAACACCTTTATCAATCACCCTTCTACAGTGTCTAACTCGATATGTCCCATGATTGAAGAAATCCTTGACAATGAGATTGAAGAAGATTCCTTGAGAGACATTAATGACCAACCAATACCAACAACCACCATCTATAATATCAAGACTATTGAAATTGAACAAGGGAAAATCTTGAACATTAACAGTAATCTGAGTAATGACCAACAACAGAAACTTATCCAAGTCCTTAGCAAATATAAAGGGGCTTTTGCATGGGACTACCCAGACATGAAAGGGATTGACCCTAAGTTATTCATGCACCACATCTACACTAAAAAGGATGCAAGATCCATTTGATAGCCGCAACATATATTAAATCCTCATCTAAAGGATATTGTGAAAGAAGAGTTTCAAAAACTGTTAGACGTGAATTTTATTTATTCTAAACTTGGCAGTAAATGTGTTTCTCCATTAGTAGTTGTCCCCAAAAAAAATGGAACATGGCAGAAATGCATTGACTACAGAGAACTCAACAAAGCAACACAAAAAGACCATTTTCCCCTTCCATTTATCGACCGGGTCCTAGATACACTAGCTGGAAAGAAATTCTTCTCTTTCTTGGATGGCTTCTATGGCTAAAAAGAAATCCAAATTGCCCCTGAAGACTAGGATAAAACCACTTTCACCTACCCCTGGGGAACATTTGCTTATAGGGTATTTCTTTTCGGATTGTGCAACGCACCTGCTACATTTCGAAGAGCCATACTCAGTATTTTTGCAAACCTAATAAATGAAGGATTGGAGGTGTACATGGATGATTTCACACCCTATGGAGATGACTTTGATCAAGCATTACAAACATTGGAGAAAGTCCTAGAATAGTGTATTTCTACTAAACTATGCTTAAGTCATGAGAAATGTCATATGATGATGAGAGAGGGCTCGATTCTAGTTCATTACATTTTAGCAACTGGAATTCAGGTAGATCCAACAAAGATACAGGTAATCCTCTTATTAGCTACTCCCTCCACTCAAACAGAGGTACATAGTTTTCTGGGATTTGTTGGATATTATCGTAGATTTATAAAGAACTTTTCACAAATTGCTGCACCTTTATATGCCTTGACAGGAAATGTTGATTTTATATGGACTGATAAATGTGACACTGCCTTCACAGATCTGAAACAATTAGTATCGACAACACCAGTATTATGAGGCCCAAATTGGGATATACCTTTCCAGATTTCATCAGATGAATTAGATATAGCTATCAGAGTTGTTCTTGGCCAAGAAGAAGACAAGAAATCCTATGATATATATTGTAGCAGCAAAAACATAACTCCTATTGAGTTGAATTACACAGTAATAGAAAAAGAGTTTCTAGCTGTTATTTATGCTACAACAAATTTAGACACTATATAACAGGATACCCTCTAGTTCCGTATATTGATCACTCTGTTATTAAATATTTAGTGAATAAACACATTACAAATGGAAGAGTGACTTGTTAGTTAATACTTTTACAGGAATTTGACATAACTATAAGGGATCGGCCATGGAAGGAGAACCTCATGGCAGACTTCCTCTCCCGAGTGCCAAGAACAGACAGTATAGTGGTCGTGTAGGATTAGTTCCCAGATGAACATTTGTTTGTTGTGGCCATAAAAATTCCATGGTATGCAATTGTAACGAATGACTTAGCAGTGGAAAAATTTCCCAAACATTTGACATCTAGAGAAAGGAAATTGATTGTGCGGCATAGCACTCGTTTCTCCTGGACTGGAGGACACATTTTCCACATGGGTGCTGAAAGGCACATCCGCAGGTGTATCAGGGAGAATGAAATTTATGATATCCTAAAAGCCTACCATGATGGACCTTACGGTGGACACTTTGCAGATCGCAGAACTGGACATAAAATTCTACAGATGGGCTACTACTGGCCCACTATTTTTAAAGATTCTAAGAAATTTGTCCAGGCATGTGATAGTTGCCAAAGGATGGGCTGCCCTGGCCAATCTAATGAAATGGCCCTACATCCACAGCTGGTGATAGAACCCTTTGAGTATTGGGCACTAGATTTCCTATGGTTGACCAAACCATCATCCAACTAGAAATGGTATATATTGGTTGCAACAGAATACGTAACTAAGTGGGTCGAAGCAGTGGCATTACCAAGAGTGATAGAGGGATCTGTTATTAATTTTATTTTTGAAATTTTTGTGTGGCATGGCTTACCTAGATAAGTAATTACTAATGGGGGTCAACAATTCATGGGTCACAAGATCGATGATACACTGAAAAATCATCACATCACACACAAAATTACTTCTCCATATCACCCGCAGGCGAACGGGCAGGTGGAGAGCACCAACAAAGTTATCAAATCTATTCTAACAAAGACTGTCTCATCACATCGATGATACTGGACTGCTCGAATGTCAGAGGCCTTGTGGGTGTATCGCACAACTTGGAGAAACACTACTGGATACTCTTTGTATCAGCTGGTATTTGGTAAGGAACCCATTTTTCCCATAGAATTTGAGATACAAACACTAAAGATAGCCCAGGACTGGATTTAACTGAAGCCCAGGCTAATAGGTTACAACAGATGAATGAATTAGATGAAATTCAGCTATTGGCTCTAAAGCGTACGACAATTATTCAACAGCAAAGAACCAAATGGAATGATGCCCTAATTAGGAAAAAAACATTTCATGAGGGCGACTGGGCACTTCTTTATGATTCTAGGTTTCAAGATTTCCCTGTCAAATTGTAGACTAGATGGTTAGGCCCCTATGAAATAAAGCAAGTACACGACAATGACACTCTTACGCTGGCCACCATTGATGGGTCTGGTTCTTCTTTTAAAGCAAATGGGCATCAGGTGCACCTCTACCAAAAGCCACTTACCAAAGAATCTTTCTATCAGCAGATATGTGAGGACCCCACCATGCAAGTTTTAGCTGCAGAAGGAAATCCTTCGGCAGCTTCATCTTTATAAATTTTATTTCTTCTCTGTAAAATATGTAAATATGATTGCTGATTTGATTTTCTTTTATTTTTTTCTTCTTTCTTTTTCTTTTCTTATTTTGTTGTTCATTTAATTGAACAGTTGTTGTTCAATCTATTGAACAACACTTTCTTGCTTTTTGTTGTTTCGATGTTCATTTAATTGAACAACTGCTGTTCAATCTATTGAACAACAATTTTTTTTCATTGTTTTTCTGTTCGGTTAATTGAACAACTGTTGTTCAATCTATTGAATAGTTGTTGTTCAATCTATTGAAGAGCTATTGTTCAATCTATTAAACAACACTTTTTTTCTCATTATTTTGTTGTTCAATTAATTGAACAATTGTTGTTCAATCTATTGAACAACACTTTCTTTCTTTTTGTTGTTTTGCTCTTCAATCTATTGAACAACACTTTCTTTCTTTTTGTCATTTTGTTGTTCAATCTATTGAATAGCTGCTGTTCAATCTATTGAACAACACTTTCTTTCTTTTCGTTGTTTTGCTATTCAATCTATTGAACAACACTTCTTTTCTTTTTACATTGTTTTGTTGTTCATTTAATTGAAGAACTGTTGTTCAATTTAATTGAACAGTTGTTGTTCAATTTATTGAACAATTGTTGTTCAATCTATTGAATATTTGTTGTTCAATATATTTAACATCACTTCTTTTCTTTTTGCATTGTTTTGTTGTTCAATCTTTTGAACAGCTGCGGTCCAACCCAATTGAACAACAAAATTTTTCTTTTTGTGTAAAATTTTTCTTTTCATGGCATGAAGTACACTACTTTTATGAGGATGAAGAATTTATGGATTATATTGAAAGGAGTTAATATCATTAACATTATGATCTTTAACAGGAAAACTTTTTGATGATAGATTCTTTTTCAAGAAGAGGGACAGAGTTGTTTATATACTACTTTACTACATTGTTTTCTATTGTACATGATACTGATTGATCATCTTAAATACCATGCTGGTTCCACTCTTCCTGGTTATAATCTTCTCTATCTATAACAAATAATACTATGGGTATACTTTTTCTATTGACATGTTCAACTTCTTCCACCATCCCTGTGCTTAAGGAGTATTGAGCCTCCCTGTATTTATCACAAAAATGTGTAATAACAACAAAATTTTGTTTTCAGATGGAGGATAGGGGGTCTCATTATGAGCCAGCCTACCATGTTCATAAGGCTGTAGCAAAGTCACAATCCCATTATGGCCAGCACACCAGCGTTATGATCCATTGGATAGACAAAATATCCTTGGAACAAGAGGTATCATCACAAGCCAGCCTGATCACTCTTGCTACATGCCAGTGAATGGTAGTGTGGTTATTTGGTTACCATGCTAGCACACTAATCTCTTCTGTAGAATAGCATTGGAACTCCCCATTTATAAATTGAGGATCTTGGCTCATATGGGTTAAAAAGCAACCCTGCCAAGGCTATGGATGCCTGCTGGAAACAGAGGCTCTACTTATGGTATTGAAGTTATATCTTATCGTCATTTATTACTAGGATACCCTCTCCTTATTCTTTTTTATCGGAGAAATTATTTCCTTAATTTTCCCCTGTTTAGAACCTTTATGCATGAGATAATTCTTTTCCATCAATCGTATCATTCTCTGCTAGAATACCGTCAACAAAGCGTCTTTTTGGCATATTGCTATCCTTTTATTTTTCGCATAACTTATCATCAATTTAAAGCATCCTATCTCTTATTCATAACTATATTTACACACTCCGCTCTCATTATAACCATACCTCTTGCTGTCCTATCATTGATATGCGTACTCTGCTTCATTTACTGTCGTACTATTCATTCCCTTGCCTTGTTGTCAGAACAACACTTTCCCTGTCTACTCGGTTGTAGGTGACCTCTCTTTTTAAAGAGGGGGAAGGATTCTCATTATGCCTTTGCATGCACTATATTTATTCTACTTATTTGACTTGATATGTTGTTGTGATATCCCATGATCAAATAACATGTGGCAGTATGATAGTCCTCGAATTAATATTATTAATTCTCATGGAAATTCTGCTTAACATTATGGAATTTAGTTGTTACATATACTTGCCATTCTATTTCACCAAAGCAATTGTTGTTCTTTGTTGTTTTTTCTGTTGTGATAATCCTTGAAATTGTAGGGAAAAAAATTGGAAGAATTCGAGCATTATAGGTGGAAAATCAGTTCGTCAAGAACCCTTAGTGTTGGAGATTTCTGCTAGAGCTAGGAAAATTCCGGTGCATGTAGGATGGATATCATATTTCACCAAACATTAGGCCCCTAGCAAAGAAATCACTATCGAGTTTTTACAGCACTTACAAGATGGGAAGTCCACAGTAAAAGGTGTAAGGATAATAGTATCTAAGGTTGTGATAGCTGAAGTTTCCGGGATGTTGGCAGAAGGAGCAGTATGGCCTAAAAATCACATAATGTTGCATGACGCGGTGGAGATTTTCAGAGATACATGTGAACAATTAACACGAAAAGGCAAGGGCATTCAATCGTCCTCTCTGGGAGAACCATGGTCCAAATTGGCAAGTGTCATCCAGAAGTACATCACCTGTGATGGTTGACAAGATGTGGTAAAACCACGACAACTTAAACTCTTAGCTATTTCAAAGCAAAAGATTACTGTCAATTTACCATGTTTCTTGAATTCATTATTGCATGACACAACTTATAGAATAAGACGGGTTGGACATCCTAAGGCTATAGTTGGTCATCATGGTTTGATCAAACTGATTGTTAGTCACAGTCTTGCCCATCAAAATTTAATTTGGGATAATTTTATAGCACCGTTAGAGATAGGGACAAACCCTGTAGTCCAAACCCCTAAAACTGTGGAAATTGAATAGAGCAACCCTATTCCAAAGAGGAAACAAACTGTTCATACTGCAATAGGACCCCATAAGTGTAGGTGTTCAGTGAGGCTAAACCCAGTTCAGAGGACTTTCGTAAATCCTCAGGGTAGCGTCTAATGGCCGGCAGAACCATCTAGTCCAATTACTGTGTACAACTATGAACCAGAACTAGAGGAAGAGGGTAATTCTGAAGCAGAATAAGAGGAAGAACCTAATTCTGAATAGGAACAAGAGGAGGAACCCAACTCTGAACCTGAACAGGAGAAGGAACCCAATTCTGAACCAGAACATGACGAAGAACCTAATTCTGAAGCAGAACCTGAGGAAGAATGAAATTATGACCTAGAACAAGGGGAAACACAACATTCTTTTCAAAATGATGATTAACCAGAAAATGAACCAGGGCCTTCTCAAAGACCACCTATGAGCCCCCAAGAAAATTTCTTGTAGGACTTTGAGGAAGGGATGGCCTAGGTTCTTGCAAATTTGAATGCATATATGCAACCTAGAGGATCACTTGACCAGAATCTGAACAAAGCTCAATCCTCATAAGGTTTGGTCACACAGAAATTTTGCCTTCCCCAGAAGCTGTACACCGGGAAGAGGAAGTCGACACAACAATAATTCATGAATCAGATAATTAGTCAGGTGACATGGTTATATTGGAACATATCCAAGATGAGCACCAAGAACCCTTCGATACAAAGCCTATTGTTAAACTCGTTATTACAAAAGATGCTTCTCAGAAGAGGCGGGTAGTCGAAATAAAGTTAAGGAAGCTGAGGAAGAAATATCAGAAGCTTCAGAAGATGGTTAAGTGGCTCCATTGGAAATTAAAAGAAACTGCAAATAGGAAAGCTCAGAGCATTATTCCTGATTTAATCATTGTGGCCACACAAATAGAAATATGTGAAGGTAAGGTGATAGGAACTCAGACCAAATACATTTCTACTCAGACGGTGGTCACACAAACAAGTTTTCACATAGAATTGATAGGTAAGTCTACTCAGACCAAGGGTTTACCCTCTCACAACAAAAGTGCCCAGACAAAAGAAATAATCAACAATGCTCCATCATGCAGTGATCATAGTCTTTTAGAGTTACAAGAGGAGCTGGCACAAGCCTAGCTTTCTTTAGCGCAATGTCAGAAGGAGACAGTTCCTCTACAAAAGTATCAAGAGTTACAGAAGTAATGCAGAGAATTGATCATAACTAAGAATAAAACTTTTGATAAGTTCAGGCACGAGGAAGAAAAGTAGAGGAAAGTAAAATCCAAGCTAGATAAGGTCATGGGCCCGATCGATGTTATTTTCTCTTTATACTCTGATGATTTATCTTACATGTCTCCTACCACAAATTATGCTTTGTTTTTATTAGAAAGATATTTAATATTGAAAGTTAAAGCCATTAAGGCTAGCAATTCAGTTGAATTGAAGACAATGGACGAATTCATAAATTGCTGTAAGGAGCATGGGATAAAAGTCCAACGTCTTCTCTACAAATTTTATTTGCACAATTTTGTATTAGAAGGGGAGGTGGGTAATAATCCTAGCCCTTTTGCTGGGGATATTTAGTTCCAGGCCTTCATTTCTTTTACAACAAACCAACTCAAGTGGTATAAGGCTTATAACGCCTTTCAAAGAAAAGAACATGGATTGGATTTGTGGGTAAGGAGTGAGCCTACTCAACCCTTGCATCTTTTTGTTAAACAAAAAGGGCTCATGAAATAGGAGGGTGTAACTAAGATTTTGGGGCCTATACATAAAGAAATTGTGCAAATGGGAAGGGAACATTTCTTATCCATTTAGGAAAGATCCTTGCTT
The DNA here is from genome assembly GCA_031772625.1 of Pinus tabuliformis. NCBI lineage: Eukaryota > Viridiplantae > Streptophyta > Pinopsida > Pinales > Pinaceae > Pinus > Pinus tabuliformis. The sequence continues at coordinate 384,909,958 of CM062805.1, read as the reverse complement.
ACATCCAAGTAGAGATGGATAGTCTCAACCAATAGTGTCAAGGACAAAGAACTATTTAATTACAGGAATTTTAAAGTTGCCGCGGGCCGTTTTGTCACATATAGTAATATTATCTTGAGGGAAGGACCATATTGGCTGGGATTTCGATTTAGGAGTCCTATTATTTAGTACCCTCCTAAAGGATACGATTTTGATTATGAGTTTCCTGAAGGTCATGAAGGGATAGCCTTTGCAGCTCTAATACAAAAGCACAGTTTTAGGTTAGATAAAGAAAAAGTCTTTCCTACTTACTCTTTAACTGCATTACATAATAACTATTTATGTTCACGAGGACATGAAACAAAGTAAGAAGGAGAATATGTTAGGTTGTGCAACAGGTATAAATTTACTCTTGATTACATTATCTTTTTCCTCCTTTTTATGCATTTGTGCCATGATGTAATAAGGTTTTGATGAGATTTCTATAGAAAGTTAATGAAACTACTTTTGCTATGATTTGACTATCAAAACTAACTTTCGTTTCTTTTTATGCAAAAATTGGTGAATGGAACAGTTGTTGTTCAAACTATTAAACAACAAAAGCTAAACAGAGAAAATAGTGTGCGTCTTGTGCGGTCAAATCGAGAAGTGAATCAGCAGGATCAGCGCAAGGTAGAAGACTGTCTGATAATATAATTTAGTTGCGAATTCAGATATCCTGAGAAATCACATTTATCTCTTTTCCTCTTTGACTATAAGAGGGGAAAAACGAATAGAATAGGGGACTTAAATTTTCGCCTTTTTACTTCAGCTGTAATTTTAATATACAGAGTGTTATTCTGAAGGACATCATGTTGTAATGACATTTGGATTTGATGAATAATATATAATTCACATTGTTGTTCATTCGTGATATTCTGAAGTAATCAAGCAGTAATCACTGGCGGCTTGGGCCCGGTCACTGGTGGATTTCACTGTTGTTCCTTGTTTTATAGTTTACCTTTCTTTTAGTGCAAGTTTAATTGCTCTGTTTTATAGCTTTGCAATTGATTTACTTTCGCTAGTGTTGATTTTGTGTGTTCATTGCATTAATTCTTATTTCTGTTGATTGGTTTCATTTACTTATGTCGCAGATTGATTTAATTATTAGATAAGAATCATTTCTTGTTAATCGAAAGCTAGAGTTTTATTTATTATATCAGATGTATTACTTTTATGCATAAGTCTAGATTTAGCTGAAAGAGCTCTGCTATCACTACGGTCCACTCGGTTGATGTAATTGAAGTTAGAACTTTCGATTAAGATTGAGTTTTGGTTTTGATTAAGATTGAGTTTTGATGTTTACATAAGTTAATTTCCTTGAAGTTACAAGTTGATATTTATGGTTTGATCCGTTTACTCTTGTATTGAAATCAATAAGTTATTTTAAAGCATTACCCTCTATAGATATAACGATTTACATCACTTGCACATATTGTGTACACTCTTGAAACAAAAAGACTTACCGAGGTTCATAAATAATGTGAGGCATTTAAGAGTTCTAAAAGACACCTTATTTGTGACGAACGGTAAGGATATACATGTTGATAATCAGTGAGGACATCTTAAAATATTAGATTCATGTTAGATAATTGTTATGGAAATTCCTTGAGGGATTATGGTTTTCAAGTGTTTGACAAAATGCGTAGATGGTTGTACGTTGCATGCTTGTAAACTATTCATTAAAATGCATCAATGGTTGTAGATTGCACGCTTGCAAACCATTTGTTAAAATGCCTCAATGGATGTACATTACATGCTTGCAAATTGTTTGTCATAATCCCTCAATGGCTGTATCTAATTGTATTTATGAATTGTCTATAAAAATTCCTAAGTGAAATTAGGATTTGTCACCAAGGTGTTTTTGGAAATGTCTCAATAAACATGAACGATAATTCTATTGAGTTGAAATTCGTGCTCGGGAATTTAAATTTGGGTAAGTGAATTGTTGTAATGTTAGCTTACACTTGTATTCATAATTATTGGATACCACTCCTATAGAAGTTTAATTCTTCTTTTAAGCAAAGAAATAATAGGAATGTTATTTAGAATAAAATCAAATTAATCGCTCTTGAACACATTTAATTGCAACAAAATTAACAATTATCTTGTTGGAAATTAAGGTTTGTAAAGTTTGATATTTATTCATCCCACTAAAGACTCTTTCTTTTAAATGTGATTTTTGAGCTTGAGATGAAAGTATTATGGTTGTAAATTTTCATCTTGTTGAAACCATTATCCTTGTATCTTTGATGAGAAGATTAAAATTATCATGGTTAGTTAGTAGAATTTATTGTGTAGTGTAAATGATACCAATGAGAAAAGATGGCCCTATATTAACTTTTGTGTCTTGTAAAATGAAAAATATCACATTTTAAGTCTTAGTGTTCAATATTTTTCTATAATACTAATGGTTGATGAGACCTTACATTGGTGGCAATATTTTTCTTCTCTTTATGACTGATTGCGAGTATACCCAACTCGAGGATGATGTCAACATGGATGATGTTGGAATTGTAGCAAGAAAATGCTTCAATTGACTTGTGCTTTACTCAAATGGAGAAATTTGATTTTCCACATCAACACGATGGCCTGAACTGTAGTTAGTTAGACTGACATGGCTTTGTCTCCTAGTTAATTTAGTAAATTCATGTTTGTAGGCTAGAAGTATATTTGTGCATGGGTTGATTGTTAAAATCTAGTAATCGAGTTGAGTTATTGTTAGTTAAACCTAGTTATCTAAGCTCTAGTCTTTAGTGGAGTTAGTATAACATTAGTTAAGTAATTATAGCAATTGTTAACTCACTGATCTCTTAGTTAATTGATCAATTTACTAAAAACATAACCATTCATGCATGGAATTTAAATTTCTTAGTCGAGTGGAGGAAAAAGACATCAATGTATTCATTATTGTATATTAAATGAGTGTACAAAGTTTTTGCTTGTAGTAGGTCATTAATTCCTTCAAGATTTTCACAAGGAAATACAAAATTATCCTATTTGTTAGAGGCTAATTTCCTCAATGATTGCACTAGGAAATAGGAGAATGGTTGAGGCTTGAATTAGATAACTATTGGTTAGATCAGGCTAGTGAGTAGGAGATTAGAATTGTAGTGCAAGGTGTGCTTTAGGATTAAGGTAAGAAATTTTAATTTATCCATATACTCATCTGAATTAATTCAAAGAAGTGAAGGGGTTTTCCTAGCTAGGTTCCCCAGTAAAATCGTTTTGTTCCTCATGTTTTAATGGTTGCATGTTTTTACATGTGTTTCTTTCACGTGTTTTCATTTCCACATAATAGTGGAAGAAATTTATGCCTCTTGATTTCAGTTTGATTTCATTAGTAGTATAAAATTTCTTACAATTTCTACACGGTATCAAGCTTGAGAAGACTACATAGAAACCTTGTTCTAGATCTTCTCTAGATAAACTTTGATTTGTAGAGTTTTTGGTGCATATTCTCTTCAATGCAGGAAAAATGTCTTTCAATTGATTGAGGCTTCCGCATGCATTGAAGGACACCTAAATTTTTTGTGCTTGGAAAGATAGGATGGAAGTAGTTTTGGATGACAATGGAGTATGGGAATATACACAAACTGATATTCCAAGACTAGAAACATCATATGCACAACCACTTTCTCAGTGGAAGAAAGACACAATAAGAGGCAAGAGGATTATTTTGGAGGGTGCCAAATATCATGTGGTTTCGAACTTGCATGGAAAGGAGACTCCTTTTGTAATGTGGAGAAGTCTCACAAATATATTTCAGAGTAGTAGTGATGGTAGGAAATTGGCATTGAGAGACAAACTCAGGAGAATTTGAATGTAGAAAAATGAATCTTTCCTCAATAACTATCCAGATTCACTCATGTTCGAGATGAAATTAGAGGAGTAGGAGAAAATGTGCCATCATATGAGCTTATGATCTTAAAACTCCTTGGCCTTCTGAAATCCTAGAATAGTTATCGGGATTCAGTTACTGAAAGAGACAAGCTACCAAATTGGCAGAAAATTTGGTCTGATTGGTGGAGGAGGAGATCACAAGAAACACTAGAGATGGCGTCACATCAATTGCAGATGAGGAATAAGATTGTGCTCTAATTCGTAAAAAAAATTATGCCAAAGGCATGAAGGCCCAAGGTGAGGCAGAATCTAGCTAGAACCATGGCAAGAAGAAAGGTCTCAGTAGAATTAAATGCTTTCACTGTCATGAGTATGGACACTATGCAACCAAGTGTCTACATAGGAAATCTAGTAAGGAGCATGCAATAATAGAAGGAGGATATGCTCTTGCATCACAATTCAAGTTGGATTTCACCCTCATTGCTTGCATGGAAAGCATAGTAAGAGGGAGTGATTGGTACCCAGATTATGGTTCCTCATATCATATGATCATAAGTAAGGAGTTCTTCAAAAGTAAAAAGGAGAAGGACTTACAATTACACATAGAGCTTGGATATGATGGAAGGTATAGTACCAAAGGGATTATAACTATCACCTTTAAGAGGGAGTTGGGTTCCCATCTTCACCTAAAAGATGTAATGTATGCACCTGGTTTGATTTTTTTTAGTTTATATAGATGTACTTGATGATTCGAGTTAACTCAACTTCCAGATTTAACCAAGATATTTTACTTCGTGATGTCATTAGAATTTCATTTTAACAGAGCATAAATGAACATATATGCATGCGTAAGCAAATGGAAACATAATAACAATCAGAAAATCATAGACATGAGATGTTGATAACAAAGTTTGTCCTGTGTGGACTACATCTCCGGGACTGGTGTCAATATGGTGTTGACCACTTCATTCAGTGCTGGAAATGGTGAATATGTGCATGGACTATGCTTTTTGTCATACAAGGACATGTGCCCTCTGCATGAGTGGAAAAGGATCTCCATGAGACATTCCGCTACAGGAAATATCACTCATAATAGACCTCCTATTAGCATGACATAAACTCACACATGGTGACAATGAGTATCTTGTCATCATGGCATCAAATGGATCTCAATCACAACACCCATGGTCACAATGAGCATCCCTCCATCATGGAAACAAAGGGATCTCAATCAAAACATACATAGCAATCCATGATGAATACATCTCATATGAAATAGACATAAATATTCTGCATCGTACATCAAACTGGAATTGAAACAGCATAGTACATCTCACAGCAAATTATCAAAGAAGTACATGAAAACAAAACTTCATATACCTAAACTCTGATGCCGACTGAAGAATGGAATACTTAGCTGTTGGATTTTAATGCACCATCAAAATTGTCACGTTGATTGGTATAGAATCGACTATCCACACTTTGAAATCTTACACCATCACCCCAATATGGAAAATGGCTAAAAAATAGAAGTCTCAGCCACAAAAAATGATTGCACACTGAATTTGTGTCATCTAGAGGTGTAAAATCAACTATCCATTTGTCGAATTCTAACACAGAAAAAATCTTGGCCTGTATGAATCTTTTAGATTCCCCCATGATTCTCCAAAGATTCCCTCCTCTAGATTGACTAGAGATCTGCAACTCAAATTAGAAAATTGATCTTGCTATTGAGATTCTTGCGAAATTTTAAGAAGAATGAGTATAAAGTTGGTTGCATTCTAAATCTGGGAAATTACAGCCTCCAAGGAATCTGGAAGATTCCCTCAATATTCTCAAAGGTTCCCCTGTCCTGCAAATCTGCAAATGTGCTGCTCAGAAGGTGAATCTGACCTTGTGATTGTGTTCCTTGTGAAATATGAGAAAAATGATTATAAACTTGATTACATTCTGACAAAATGAATTTTTACCTCCTAGGGAATCTTTTTAGCTTCTTGAGATTCTTTTCAAAAAATTTGTCCCGAAAAGCGTGCCATCATTCTACCTCCTGGAACTGCATCATGGTTCTGTACTGTTCCAAGTCCCGAAATTATGGTTATGCTGCCCTTCAATTAAAATATTATTATTCTTTGAATAACATGTCGGACCCTCCTCATTGGCGCTGCACTGAAGGCACGTTTATATGGTGGTAGGTTGTAGGTCAGTCGAACAGAGGTGGCCCACCTGCTGCCCACTTTATTATGTAATAATGTGAGGATTTGGGGGTTCATTCGGCTGTGGCGGGGTTTGACATCTTTCCACCCCAACCTTAATATACTTTGTTTAATACATATCGAACCAGGGAGGGAGGGAGGGTAGCGGGGGTGGTGGCCCGCCACCCCTATTCATATATATCTATATATCTATATATCTATATCTATATATATATATATATATATATATATATATAGATAGATAGATATTATAACAGTAAATATCCTTTTTGGTTTTAAAGAAAATAAGGGATATTCGGCATTTTAAAGAGTCAACAATTTCACCCACTTTCAGGAGCTAGGTTTCATGCCTGTTGATAGTGAATTTGTAGGACACTTAAACTTGGCCCACTGCCCAACTTTGACCACAAATTTTACTGGCTCTATCTCATCCATATGAGCTCATATTTGAATGTCGTTCACCCCGTTGGAATCATGGTGATGAGCACTTCAATCTAGTGTTGGTTTGGGAGCAATTTGACCACATTGAATTTTGACCATTTCTAAGTCCCCTTGGGTTTTTGCATGTGTCTAGAGCCACCTGGATCAATCCTCCCCACTGAGGGTCTTTTGGTCCTCCAAAATTATGAAAAATAATCTACAACTTCTTTGTATATTGTCTGTACAACAAGTGTCTCATAAGTCACCCTTCCTTCTCCTTCACCTTTGTCCTTCAGAGCCATAAGCGATGAGCTGACCCCTGCACCCTATGCAAACCTGTAGTAAAATTCTACAAATTACATGCTTAGTTTGCATGACCAACTAATGACCTGAGCATCCCATACTTGCCACAAGTTTATAACAGATACTCGATGGTCAAGTTTACATCAAAATATAAATAATACCCCAGCTATGAAAACAAGGCCAAAATATCGTTTTTGCTTCAACAAGTGATGGAAAACACATCATCACTCCAACACATGATTTACAAAAATAAGGCCAAACACTATTATTGCTTTAACAAGTGACAGAAAGCACATCATCGCTTTTACAGTTTAAAATGCAACACATGATTGGCAAAAATAAGACCATGACATTCTACCACACCTAAAAGAACCATTTCTCACTTATCAAAGTGAATGGCTTGCCTCCTTGTGGCACATTCGCTGGTCAACCAACTGTTTCACTTGGATCATTCTCAAATAATTTTCCCTTGTGACGCTCCTCTGGATGGAGCCTCCAACACATGCCTCTTTGATGACCTCTTCTATTGCAATGACTACAATAAGTCTTCTTCCTCCAGATTGGTTTAACCTGCTTCTTTCTTTGTTGTGGAGAAGGCCTTTCACACCTTGATCCAAGTGGATATTGGGGGCCACCCACCATTTCCACTTGGACCCCCACCATTTTTTCTTTTAGTTTATCAGTTTCCTTAATTGTAGCACAATTTACTATTTTTAGCAGTTTTTCGGGTCCTAAACTTCCGGAGCCATTTTGAGGCCCTAAACGACGTTTTTTTGTAAATCTTGTACCACCAATTTTCAGTCTAAAATACTTTTTTTCTTCGTAGTCCTTGGAGAGATCTTTCCAACAAGGTATCATGCACATCAAACAGAGATAATATGACCACGTCGTGACCCCAGGAGGTTGGTTGTCCAACAGGACCCATAAACTCTTGGTGTTACATCTCTTCGGGAAATGGTTTTGGTTGTTTAGGGTTTTCTCTTATTGTTCAATAATAAAAAGGCCCTTGCGCCTCATTGTAACACAATTCAAATGCATGTAGCTGCCACATCTCTTCTCAATGATAAGCTACCATCGCCTGAGCTAGTTTATTTCCATTTCTGTTTGTAAGCATATTTCAATATTTTACATTAATGAAATGAAGTATTATTTCTATTGCATCTCTTTATTTATGGTTATCTCTGTAATTTGTTGCGTTCTTGTTTAAATCCAAATAATGCCTCATCCTCTTTCATGTTGCCATTTTCTCCCAACACTCATCAAATACATGGTTATCTAAACCAAAAAAAGTACACATTTTTCGATGCCATGATTTATGTCCATCACTAACAACATGATTGTAATCGAAATGAAAAATCGAATATTAAGACTTGTTATACCTTTCCTTCCTATCTCTAGTGTAATTATGGCAATGAGAGCTTCCCTCATCTCTTTCCCTGCAATGGGCACTTCCATGGGATGATGGTGATCTGTTCCCATCATTTTTTTCCTCAATGATATCTCAGAAGCATATGACACCTTCGAGCATTCTCCTTTGTTATATCCCAAGCCTACAAATCGAGGTCTTTGCATGACCTCCAATGGTTGAGTTATGCCTTGGTTATTAACACCACGTTCTTCTTCTTCCTTGTACCTCATCCTGGTAAGAAGCCTCAGGTTTGTCCCTATAATTGGTATCTCCACACTTCCAACAAAAACTATACTATGTGAAGATGAAACTGAAGGGAAATCAACATATTTTACCTCTATTGTCGAGTTGGAAAGAACTGATGAGGGCTTCTCTTCATCTTTTGTTGGTGGTTTGTTGGTTGTCTTGGAACATTCCCCAACTTCCTTTCCGACATACCTAAGTACTTCCTGACAGGGTAGTTCCTCTAATTTGATGCGGTTGACAATGCCTTGAACATTAATTCCCAAGCCCTTTCCTTCATACCCCATTTTCTTCAACAATTTGGAGCCAATTGCTATGGTATGATTTTAAAAAGTGGCGAAATCATAATCAAGAAATGTACATGAAGACGAAGAGTTACTTTTTACCTCACAGGGGTCACGCTGCAACATTTCCAAGGCCTTGTCCTTAGCTTGCAGTTGTCATAGCAAACTCTATTTCTTCTCTTTCTCTTCTTGTAGAAGCATCTCCAATTCAGCATTATCTTCTTGAAGACTCTGGTTGCTCTGCTTCAGTTCTTTCAGGGCCTCATCCATGGCTCACAACTGAAGTTGCAATCACTGCATTTCCTTTGTCTCTTCTTGTAGAGCTTCATATATTATTTCCATCTTTTTGGACACTCCAAGCATGATCTCGTACATCTCTTTGTCATCCTCCATTGATGGACATTCCATTATTCATGCTCGCAATTCACATCCATGTGAAGACCTCTCTGATACCAAACTTGATCCCAGTTGACTCAACCTCTGATTTAACCAAGATCTTTTACTCTCGTGATGTGGTTAGAATTGCATTTTAACATAGCATAAATGAACATATATGCATGCTTAAGCAAATGGGAACATAATAACAATCAACAAATCATAGACATGAGATGTTCATAAGAAAGTTCGTCCAATGTAGACTACGTCTCCGGGCCCGGTGTCAAAATGGTGTTGGCTGCTTCATTCAGTGTTGTAAATTATGAAGATGTACATGCACTATATTTTTTGTCATACAAGGACATGTGCCCTCTACATGAGTGGAAAAGTCTCTCCACGAGAGGTTCCACTACAGGAACTATCACTCACAATAGACCTCCTATTACCATGAGATAAACTTAAACATGGTGACAATGAGTATCCCGCCATCATGGCATCAAAGGGATCTAAACCAAAACACCCATGGTGACAATGAGCATCCCACCATCATGGAAAAGAAGTGATCTCAATCAAAACATACATAACAATCCATGATTAATACATTTCACAAGAAATAGACACAAAGATTTTGCATCATACAACAAGTAGGAATCGAAACAACATATTACATCACACAACAAATGATCAAAGAAGTACATGAAAACAACAATTCATATACCTCAACTCTGATGCTCGCTGAAGAATGGAATACTCAGCTGCTGGATCTGAATGCACCATCAAAATCATTACGTTGAATGGTATAGTATCGACTGTCCACACTCTGAAATCTAACACCATCACTCCAATATGAAAAATCGCTAAAAATAGAAGGCTCAATTGTAAAAATTGACTACACCACTAAATTTTTGTCGTCTAGAGGTGTAAAATAGACTATCCATTTGTCGAATTATGACACCGGAATAATATAGGCCTGTAGGAATCTTTTAGATTCCCCTGCGACTCTCCAAAGATTTCCTCCTCTTGGTTGACTGGAGATCTACAACTCAAAACAAAAAACTGATCTCTCAATTGAGATCCTTGTGAAATTCTGAGAAGAATGAATATAAATTTGGTTGCATTTTGGATCTGGGAAATTTCAGCCTCCAAGAATTCTGGAATATTCCCTCAAGATTCTCGAAGATTCTCCTATACAAGGAATCTGCAAATTAACTACTCAAAAGGAGAATCTGACCTCGTCATTGCTTTCCCTATGAAAATCTGAGAAAAATGACTGTAAACTTGATTACATGCTAACAAAATGAATGTTTACCTCCTAGGGAATCTTTTTAGCATCTTAAGATTCTCTGCAAAAATTCTGTCAAAAAGTGTGCCATCATTCTGCCTCCTAGAACTACATCATGGTTCGGCACTACTCCAAGTCCTGAAATCAAGGTTTCACTGCCCCTGCAGTTAAAATATTATTATTCATTGAATAACATGTCAACCCCTCCTTCGCACTGCATTGAAGGCATGTTTATATGGTGATAGGGTGTGGGTCGGGTCCACCGAAGGTAGCCCACCCACTGCCCACTTTATTATGTAATAATGTGTGGATTTAGGGGATCGTCTGGGGGTGGCGAGGTTTAACCACCACCCACCCCAACCTTAAGATATTTTGTTTAATACATATCCAACCAGTGGGGGAGGGGGGTGGCAGGGGCGGTGGCCTGCCACCCCTATTCATATATATTTTTTTGTTTTTCATAACAATAAAGATCCTTTTCAGTTTTAATGAAAATAAGTGATAATGGGAATTTTAAAGAGACAACAATTTCTCCTACTTTCGGGAGCTAGGTTTCATGCCGGTTGACTGCAAATTTGTGGGACACTTAAACCTAGCCAACTACCCAACTTTGACCGCAAATTTGACTAGCTCTATCTCCTCCATACGAGGTCAGATTTGAGTGTCATCCACACTGTTAGAATAAGGGCACCGATCAGTTCGATCTGGTGCTAGTTTGGGAGAAATCTTACCACTTTGAATTTTGACCATTTCTGAGCCCCCTTGGGTATCTGCATGTGTCTAGAGCCACTTGGATCAATCCTCCCCACAGAGGATATTTTGGTCCTACAAAGGCATGGAAATAATCTACAACTTCTTTGTACATTATCTGCACCACAAGTGTCTGATAAGTCACCCTTCCTTCTCCTTCACCTTTGTTCCTCAGAGCCATAAGCGATGAGTTGACACCTACACCCTTTGCAAACTTGTAGTACAATTCTGCAAATTACATGCTTAATTTACATGACCAGCTAACGACCCAAGCATCCCATACTTTCCATGAGTGCATAACGCATACTTTGTGGTCAAGTTTACATCAAAATTGAAATAATACCCTAGCTATGAAAACAAGGCCAAAATATCATCGCTGCTTCAACAAGTGATGGAAAACACATCATCACTGCAACACCTGATTTACAAAAATAAGGCCAAACACTATTGATGCTTTAACAAGTGATAGAAAACACATCATCAATTTTATAGTTTAAAATGCAACACATGATCGGCAAAAATTAGACCATGACATTCTACCACACCTAGAAGAACCATTTCTCACTTATCAAAGTGAATGGTTCACCTCCTTGTTGCGTATTCGCTGGTCGACCAATTGTTTCACCTGGTTCATGCTCGGACTCTTTTTTCTTGTGACGCTACTCTGGATGGAGCCTCAAACACGTGGCTCTTTCATGACCACTTCTGTTGCAATGAGTATAATAATTCTTTTTCCTCTAGATCTGCTTAACCTACCCCTTTCTCTGCTGTGGAGAAGGCCTTTCATGCCTCATCCTCTTTCGTGATGCCATTCTCTTCTAGCACTTATCACATAATGGTTATGTAAACCAAAAAAGGTACATGTTTTTTGATGCCATGATTTATGTCCATCATTAACAACATGATTGTAATCGAAATGAACATTCAAATATCGAGACTTGTTATACCTTTCCTTTCTATCTCTAGTGTAATTATGGTGATGAGAACTTGCCTCAACTCTTTCCCTGCAATTGGCACATCCATGGGTTGATGGCGATGTGTTCCAATCATTCTCTTTCCTCAATGATTTCAACGATGTCTCGGAAGCATCTGACACCTTCGAGCATTCGCCTTTGGTATATCTCAAGCCTGCAAATCGAGGTCTTTGCATGACCTCCAATGGCTGAGTTATGCCTTGTTTATTAACACCAAGTTCTTCTTCTTTCTTATACCTCATCGTCGTGAGGAGCCCTAGGTTTGTCCCTGTAATTGGTATCTCCACATTTCCAATAGAAATTATACTATGTGAAGATGAAACTGAATGGAAATCAACATCTTTTACTCCAGTTTCAAGTTGAAAAGAACTGATGAAAGCTTCTCTTCATCTGTTGTTGGTGGTTCACTGGATGTCTCGTTGCATTCCCCAACTTCCTTCTAGACATACCCAATTTCTGCCTAATAGGGTAATTCCTCTACTTTGATGGGGTTGAAAATGCCTTGGCCATTAATGCCCAAGCCCTTTCCTTTATATCCCATTTTTTTCAACAATTTGTAGCCAATTCCCGTGGTATGATTTTCAAAAGTAGTGAAATCATAATCAGGAAATGTACATGAAGACAGAGAATTACTTTTTACCTCAAAAGGGTCATGTTGCGGCTTTTCCAAGGCCTCGTTCTTAGGTTGTAGTTGTCATAGCAAACTATGTTTCTCCTCTTTCTCAATCAAAACATACATGACAATCCATGATGAATACATATCACATGAAATAGATACAAAGATTTTGCATCATACATCATGTAGGAATCAAAACAACATAGTACAACTCATAGCAAATGATCAAAAAAGTACATGACAACAACACTTCCTATACCTCAACTCTGATGCTGAATGAATAATGGAATACTTAGTTTCTGGATCTGAATGCACCATTGAAATCATTGCATCGAATGTTATAGAATCAACTGTCCACACTCTGAAACCTGACACCGTCACTCCAATATGGAAAATGGATTAAAAATAGAAGTCTTAGCTACAAAAATTGACTGCACCACTGAATTTGTGTCATCGAGAGGTGTAAAATATACTATCCATTTGTCAAATTTTGACACTGGAAAAATCTAGCCCTCTGGGAATCTTTTAGATTCCCTCGTGATTCTCCAAATATTCCCTCCTCTGGATTGATCGGAGATCTAAAACTTAAATAAGAAGATTGATCTTGCCATTGAGATCCTTGCGAAATTTTGAGAAGAATGATTATAAAGTTGGCTACATTCTAGATTTGGGAAATTTCAACCTCTAAGGAACCTGGAATATTCTCTCAAGATTCTCAAAGATTCTCCTCTGTAGGGAATCTGCAAATCCACTGCTCAAAAGGTGAATCTGACCTCACCATTGCTTTCCCTATGAAAATCTGAGAAAAATGAATGTAAACTTGATTACATTCTAAAAAAATGAATGTTTACCTCCCAGGAAATCTTTTTAGCATCTTAATATTCTTTGCAAAAATTCTGTCTCGAAAAGTGTGCCATGATTCTGCCTCCTCCTCCTTGGCACTGCACTGAAGGCACGTTTATATGGTGATAAGATGTGGGCCATGTTCACCGGAGGTGGCTCTCCTGTTTCCCACTGTATTTTGTAATAATGTGTGGATTTAGGGGTTTGTCTAGGGGTGGCAAGGTTTGACCGCCACCCACCCCAACCTTAATATATATTTTTTAATACGTCTCCAACTAGCAGGGGAGGGCGGGTGGCAGGGCTGGTGGCCCGCCACCCCTATTCATATAATTTTTTTTCGTTTCTTATAACAATAAATATCCTTTTCATTTTTAATGAAAATAAAGGATATTGGGAATTTTAAAGAGACAACAATTTCGCCCTGCGGGAGCTATGTTTCATGTCAGTTGACGGTGATTTTGTAGGACACTTAAACTTGGCCAACTGCCCAACTTTGACCACAAATTTGACTAGCTCTATCTACTCCATACGAGGTCAGATTCTAGTGTCATTCACATAGTTGGAATAAGGGCATGATCAGTTCAATCTGGTGCTAATTTGGGATCAATCTGACCACTTTGAATTTTGACCATTTCTGAGGCCCCTTGGGTTTCTGCAAGTGTCTAAAGCCACCTAGATCAATCCTCGCCACTAAGGATATTTTGGTCCTCCAAAAGCATGGAAATAATCTAAAACTTCTTTATACATTATCTGCACCACAAGTGTCTGATAAGTCACCCTTCTTTCTCCTTCACGTTTATCCTTCGGAGCCATAAGTGATGAGACGACACTTGCACCCTTTGCAAACCTATAGTACAATTCTACAAATTACATCCTTAATTTACATGACTGACTAATGACCCAAGCATCCCATACTTTCCACGAGTTTATAACACATAATTGGTGATCAAGTTTACATCAAAATGGAAATAATACCCCAACTATGAAAACAAGGCCAAAATATCATCATTGCTTCAACAAGTGATGGAAAACACATCATCACTGCAACACATAATTTACAAAAATAAGGCCAAACACTATTGTTTCTTTAACAAGTGATAGAAAACACATCATCACTTTTACAGTTTAAAATTCAACACATGATTGGCAAAAATAAGACCATGACATTCTACCACACCTAGAAGAACCATTTCTCACTTGTCAAAGTGAATAGTTAGCCTCCTTGTGGCACATTCGTTGGTCGACCAACTACTTCACCTGGTTCATGCTCAGATGCTTTTTCCTTGTGACGCTACTCTAGATGGAGCCTCCAACATGTGGCTCTTTGGTGACCACTTTTGTTGCAATGGCTACAATAAGACTTCTTCCTCTAGATTTGCTTAACCTGCTTCTTTCTCTGCTAGAAAATTATATATTATGGAGCAATGGAACACATAAAATATTGCAGAAATATAAACACAGAGAACGCACAAAACAAGAGAGACACAGATATACGTGGTTCACCCAGTTTGGGCTACGTCCACCCCGAACAGCCAGTCCTTCCTTTCTATTATCCAGCAAAATGAAGAGACACAACCTACAACAAATCCGCTGTAATATCCTCTATTTTCTCTCACAGTCTCACCTCTCTGTTTCTCGCTCACAGAAATACACATCTATCACACAGCCTCAAATACAATACCCTCATACAAATAGAGGGGTTGCCTTCTAGGGCAAAAACCCTAAACTAAACATAAGTTCTACCGTCAGATCATCTGCCTAATGAACGGCCCAGATTGACTAGAAATTACTATACTTTTACAAGGCAATTTTACAGTTGTTTTTAGCTTCGGGGGCACTGCCCCTGAAACCCCCCGCCCCCATTTCGAACTGGGGTCCTATGTGGCGATACCTTTGAATATAGAAGATAATCAGGCTCCACACCCAACACTATAGAGAAGACCTTTCACACCTCATCCTCTTTTGTGCTACCATTCTCTTCCAGCACTCAGCGAATACATGTTTATGTAAACCAAAAAAATTACATGTTTTTCGATGCCATGATTTATGTCCATCATTAACAAAATGATTGTAATCGAAATGAACATTCGAATATTGGGACTTGTTATACCTTTCCTTGTTGTCTCTATTGTAATTATGGCGATGAGATATGTCCTAAACTCTTTCCCTCCAATGGGCACTACCATGAGATGATGGTGATGTGTTCCCATCATTATCTTTCCTCAATGATTTCAGCAATATCTCAGAAGCATCTTACACCTTCGAGCATTCTCCTTCGGTATATCTTAAGCCTGCAAATCGAGGTCTTTGCATGACCTCCAATGGTTGAGTTATGCCTTGGTTATTAACACCAGGTTCTTCTTCTTCCTTGTACCTCATCCTAGTAAGGAGCCTCAGGTTTGTCCCTGTAATTGGTATCACCAGATTTCCAATAGAAATTATACTATGTCAAGATGAAACTAACGGGAAATCAACACCTTTTACCTCCACTGTCGAGTTTAAAAGAACTGATGAATGCTTCTCTTCATCTGTTGTTGGTGGTTCACTAGCCGCCTTGGAACATTCCCAAAATTCCTTCCGAACATACCCAAGTCATGACTGACGAGGTAATTCCTCTACATTGATGGGGTTGACAATTCCTTGGCCATTAATGCCCAAGACCTTTCCTTCATATCTGATTTTCTTAAACAATTTGGAGCCAATTCCTGTGGTATGGTTTTCCAAATTGGAAAAATCATAATTAGGAAATGTACATGAAGATGGAGAATTACTTTTTTCCTCACAGGAGTCACGCTGCATCTTTTTGAAGGCCTCATCCTTAGCTTGTAGCTATCATAGAATACTATGTTTCTCCTCTTTCTCTTCTTGTAGAAGCATCTTCAATTTAGTGTTATCTACTTGAAGACTCTGGTTGACGTGCTTCAGTTCTTTCAGGGCCTCTTGCGTGGCTCGCAACTGAAGTTGAAATTGCTTCTTTTCCTTTGTCTCTTCTTGTAGAGCTTCATACATTATGTCCATATTTCTGGACACTCCAAGCATGGTCTCGTACATCTCTTTTTCATCCATTGTTGCACGTTCCATTGTTCATGCTCACAATTCACAATGACGTGAAGATCACTCTGATACCAAACTTGATCCAAGTTCACTCAACCTCCGGATTTAACCATGATATTTTACTCCCGTGATGTGGTTAGAATTGCATTTTAACAAATCATAAATGAACATATACGCATGCTTAAGCAAATGTAAACATAATAACAATCAACAAATCATAGACATGAGAAGTTGATAACGGAGTTCATCTAGTGTGGACTACCTCTCCGGGCCTGGTGTCAAGATGGTGTTGGCCGCTTCATTCAGTGTTGAAAATGGTGAAGATGTACATGGACTATGTTTTCTGTCATATGAGGACATGTTCCCTCTACATGAGTGGAAAAATCTCTCCACGAGATGTACTACTATAGGAAGTATCACTCACAACAGACCTCCAATTAGCATGACATAAACTTACACATGATGACAATGAGTATCCTGCCATTATGACATCAAAGGGATCTCAACCAAAACACCCATGGTGACAATGAGAATCCTCCCTTGATGGAGGCAAAGGTATCTCAATCAAAATATACATAACAATCCATGATGAATACATCTCACATGAAATAGACACAAAGATTATGCATCATACAACAAGCAGGAATCGAAACAACATAATACATCTCACAGCAAATGATCAAAGAAGTAAATGACAACAACACTTCATATACCTCAACTCTGATGTTGACTGAAGAATGGAATACTTAGCTGTTGGATTTGAACGCACCATAGAAATTGTTGCATCAAATGATATAGAATCGACTATCCACAGTCTAAAATCTGACACCGTCACTCCAATATGGAAAATGATCGAAAAATAGCAGGCTTAACTTCAAAAACTGACCACAACACTGAATTTGTGTCATTGAGAGGTGTAAGATTCACTATCCATTTGTCAAATTCTGACACTGCAAAATATGGGTTTGTAGGAATCTTTTAGATTGACCCCCATGATTCTCCAAAGATTCCCTCCTCTGGGTTGACTAGAGATCTGCAACTCAAATCATAAAAATGATCTCGCCATTGAGATCCTTGTTAGATTTTGAGAGGAATGAGTATAAAGTTGGTTGCATTCTAGATTTGGGAAATTTCAGCCACCAAGGAATCTGGAATATTCCCTCAAGATTCTTGAAGATTTTCCTCTGCTGGGAATCTGTAAATTCACTACTCAAGATGCGAATCTGACCTCTCCATTATGTTCCCTGCAAAAATATGAGAAAAATGACTATAAACTTGATTAAATTCTGACAAAATGAATTTTTACCTCCTAGGGAATCTTTTCAGCATCCTAAGATTCTTTACAAAATTTTTGTCTCCAAACACGTGTCATCATTACGCCTCCTGGAACTGTGTCATGGTTCTGCATTGCTCCATGTCTCGAAATCAATGTTTTTCTACCCTGCAATTAAAATATTATTATTCGTTGAATAACGTGGCTGCCCACTGTGTTATGTAATAGTGTGCAGATTTGGGAGTTCATCTGGGGGTGGCAAGGTTTGACTTCCTACCACCCCAACCTTAATATATTTTGTTTAATACATATCCAACCAGCGAGGGAGAGGGGTTGGTGGGGGTGGTGGCCGGCCACCCCTATTCATATATATATTTTTGTTTTTTTATAACAATAAAGATATTTTTTCGATATTAAAGAAATTAAGTGATATTGGGCATTTTAAAGAGGCAACAATCTCACCTGCTTTCGGGAGCTAGGATTCATGCCGGTTGATGGTGAATTTGTAGGACACTTAACCTGGCCCACTGCCCAACTTTGACTAGCTCTATCTCCTCCATATGAGCTTAGATTTGAGTGTCGTTCACAAAATTGGAATGAGGATGACGAGTACTTCGATGTAGTGTTGGTTTAGGAGCAATCTGAGCACTTGGAATTTTGACCATTTCAAAGTCCCCTTAGGTTTTTGCATGTGTCTGGAGCCACCTAGATCACTTGAAGGCCATAGATATGATGTGGTGTTGAGTAATAAGAAAGCTTATTTGAAGCAAGTTGCTACTGGGCAAGTAAAAAAATTGGTGTTTGAGTTAAAAATCTCTAGAAGATAGAGTTATGTTTTTCCATGCATGAAGTTATACCTACAGGAGTGAGGTGGGGCAATGTAGAGCCTTAGTCCCAGAGTTGTAAGGATTTGGGCAAAGGTCAATAGTAGAGCAACAAAAATTTCAATATACTCTTCTCATGGGTCATTATCCTTGCTACAGGGTCCCACATTATTTAGTAGTAGAAGTATTAGTGTGAGATGATGTAGTCAGATCTTGAGGAACAGTTGCAAGCTAGTAGTAATCAGAGACTCGGGAGATAGTTATAGCTCATAGATACAGTTGATTCAGTATTTTAGATGCTTCTCAATTGTAGTTGTTGCAATATCAATAAGAATAATGAGAGGCAATTGTGTTACAGTACATTCCTATAGGAGTAGGATTGGGGTTGTGCAAAAAGCTTTTCTTACTAAGAGGGAGTTTTGGAATTGTAGCAAGAAAAGGATTCATTTGACTTGTGCCTTAGTAAAATGGAAAAATTTTATTTTCCACGTTAGCAGGATGACTTGGATTGTAGTTAGTTGGAGCGCCATGGCTCTGTCTCCTAGTTAAATCAATAAATTTGAGTTTGTAAGCTAGAAATAGTGTTATGCATGGGTTGATTTCTAATTCTAGCAATACAGTTGAGTTATTGTTCATTAAACTCAATTATCTGAGTTATAGTATTTAGTGGAGTCAACAGGAGTTTATTTGAGTAGTTATAACAATTGTTAACACACTAATCTCTCGGTTAACTGATCAATTTACTAAAATTAGACCCATTCATGCATGGAATTCGAATTGCCTAGTTTAGTGGAGGAAAAATGCATCAATCTATTTATTATTGTATACTAGTTGAGTGTACAGAGTTTCTACATTGAGAAGGTGGTTGATTCCTTTAGGATTTGCACAAGGAAATAGGGAATTCTCCCTTCTACAGGTAAAAATTTCCTCAAGGATTGCGCAAGGAAATAGGAGGATAATTGATGTTAGGTCCCTATAATACTAGTGTATTTGCTCATTGTTATTGTCAGTGTAGCCTCCTTAATGTTATTGTTGTGGCCATGTAGTCCCCATATTGTTATTATAGAGCCCCATAGAAGCCCACTATTGTTATTGGTGTGCCCTTACATTATTATTGTTATGTTGACTCTAATTATATTGTGACCCCTGTGACTTCTATATATAGAAAGGAGGTTTCATCATTTGAATCATGAAAGATTTTTTCATTTCAATAATTTAAATGAGGCTTCACCCTTGAAGAGGCTAATTTTGAAGTCGTTGATCTATCTTTTCTTCTATTTTGGGAGTTGGTTGCATAACATTTGGTATCAAAGCTTTGGACTCTAGGGTTTCACCGCTTCAAACCGTCCATTGTGGAATTTTTGCCATAATGTTTCTTGTATGAAGGTTCAAAACCTGATTTTTCTTTCACAAGGATCTGAAATCCTGATGAACATCATGTAAAAATTTCAGATCTCGGTTCGCTATATTTTCGGATATATGATCCAAGGCAGTTATGGTTTTTGCAGGCTCTCGAATTCCACCTCAAATAGGTGACCTTGGGAAAATCATCATAACTTTCTCTCTGAGCATCATATTTAAAGTTCATAAAAAATGAAAAAAAGAGAACAAATTTCGTTTCTTGGATATCGTTTTTAGGGCCGATGTTCGAAACAGGGATATGTAGCACTTCATACAATTTCAATCTACTAAACTAGTCTATGATTAGATCATCGTGGGAGATTGGACATAACTCTTTCTTGGAGAATCCAATCTCAATAAGACTTGTGGGGTTGGAAAGAGAACTTAGGGGGCTACACTAAGACAAAATTTCATACCAGGCAGATCCGAAATTACAAAGTTAAGACAGATTCAATATCAATCTACTTCAAAGAGAAAAAAAGGTGTCTAGTTTTTAAAATTTGCATAACTTTTGTTTGAAAAAATAGTTTGAAGTATTCAAAGGGCATAGTGAATCATAATTATCATTAATTTATGCCTTGAAGAAATAAAATAGAAACACCTAGTAAGAAACCTGGAATCTCTACTATGACACATTCTGAAGAGGAAGAAATGCAACATGAAATATCAAAATTGTGAGACCAAGTGAAACAAATATTGTTCTCACAAAAGGTAACAAAAGCTAAGATTGATGGTATCAAAGAAAACTGAAAGACAACATGTAATATTTGAAGAAAGACTTGACAAAGTTGTTACAAGAAATGATTCTTAATGGTGAAAAGGTAGTAGAGGAAACTCATGATGAGAGCAAAATAAATGTTAATCATGATTTCATAGACTCTAATGTTGGATTGAAGACCCACCATATTCCAAAAATAGATATGAGGAAGTTCGATGGAAAGGATTTTGTAACATGGATACTATAGTTGGAGCAATATTTTGATCTCCATAATGTGTAGAACACACAAAAGGTGTGCATTGCAATTTTTATTTAGAACCCAATCAGTTTGTATGGTATCGATGGCTTTGCTCTCGTAAACAAATTGTCACTTGGTCAATTTTTACAAAGGAGATTATAGCACATTATGAGGATACAAAGAGAAACACCTTCTTTAGCTAATTGATAAATCTCAAACAAAAGGGGTCAATGGTGGAGCACATTGAGGACTTCCAAAAATTGAATATAAGGGTAAATGATATTCTAGAGGTGCATAGGATCAATGTCTACATAGGGGCTTTAAAGGATAAATTCAAACATGAGGTTAATCTTTGGGAACCTGATTCATTGGAGAAGGCATTCAGGTTGGCAAGAAAAAATGAAAGAAAAATTGTGGCAAACAAGGAATCCTATCAATCACAACAATAAAGATGGAAGTGTCATTTCTCCAAGCCTTCCACGCCCTACAAGGTTGACTCCACAACAATTGGAAGAAAAAGAGAAGAAGGGCTTTGTTACACTAAAGGTCATAAGAGTGCTAAGAATAAATTAATTTACATAGAATGGGAAGAGGTGGAAGAAAAGGAACTAGAAATATCAAAAGAAGAGGATATACACCAGGAACCAACCCTGGATAAAGAAAAAATGAATCTGACCATATATTGTAATGCATTGACAGGAATTACCACTCCTCAAACTCTCAAGATAGAAGGACATATCAAGAAGAAAAAGGTATTAGTGTTGATTGATTCGGGTAGTACCAATAATTTTATTCATTGTAAGATAGCCAAGGAATTGAATTGCTTCCTATATCCACCACCACAGTGTCAAGAGATGGTTGCAAATGGAAGAACCATAAATTGCTCTGGAAAGTGGCATAATATCAAGCTATCCATGGGAGAATATGTATTGAATAATCCAATCCTTTCCATTCCAATTGGTGGCATTGATGTTGTTCCTAGGAGTCCAATGGTTACAATATTTGGGTATGATAGCTTTTAATTTTCAAGAAATTTTGTTGAATTTTTTTGGGGAAGTAAAGGAAGTTGAATTAAGGGGTATTACAGGGAAACTAGGAAAGATAATCATCTCTAATGGCATGACAAATATTTTAAAGAAAGAAAAATGGGGCATAATTATACAATTATATTCACTAGAGGTTCAAACAATTAAAACATCTATTTCTTTAGATCTCCAAAAATTCTTGGACAATGATTCTAAGGTTCAAGTACTCGAAGATCACATCGAGTATCAATAACAAGTTTTCCAAATCTTAAAGGAAAACCTCACTTGGGTGCATAATATGATGAAACAACAGGATGATCAATATCGTAATGAAATAAGTTTTGATGTAGGTGACTGGGTATTTTTACGGCTACAACCATAGAAACAAATATCCCTCAAGTAAGCTAAGAAGGATAGTAAATTATCACCAAAGCATTACAGTCCTTACAAGTTGTTGCAAGAGATTGATACTATGGCATACAAATTGGAGCTTCCTACATCTTCCTAAGTGCACCCGGTTTTCCATGTTCCATGATTAAAGAAGGTTATAGGTGACAAGCTCCTAGTTCAAACAATATTACTAGAACTTGACGAGGAAGGAAAAATCATATTGGAACCTAAAGAAGTCACGGAAGCAAGAACTCTACAACTAGAAAATCGATAAATCTCAGAGTATCTCATCAAGTAGAAAGACTTACCCGGTGAATATTCCACATGAGAGGAGGAGAATTTTATACAGAAGCATCTAGAACTACTCAAGCATTGAGGACAACATTTTTTTGAAGGAGAGGGGCATGTTAGGTTCCTATAATAGTAGTGTATTTCCTCATTGTTATTGCCATTGTAGCCCCATTATTGTTATTTGTGTGCCAATGTAGTCCCCATATTTTTATTATTGTGCCCCATAGAAGCCCACTATTGTTATTGTTGTGCCCTTACATTATTAGTGTTATGTCGTCTCTGATTATATTGTGACCCCTTAGACTCCTATATATAAAATGGAGGCTTTGTCATTTGAATCATCCAAGAATTGTTTATTTGTGTAATGTAAAGGATGTTGCCCCCTCGAAAAGGCTAATTTTGAAGTCATTGATCTATCTATTCTTCTATTTTGTGTTTTAGTTGCATAACAACTTAGGATTGAATTGGCTAAGTGTTAGTCAGAGCAACATAGTGAGTAGGAGATCAAAATTGTAGTGCAGGGTGTGCTTCAGCATTGAAGCAAGAAATTGTAATTGATCCATATTCTCATCTGAATTAACGCAAAATAACGGAAGGGCTTTTCCTAGTTGGGTTCCCCTATAAAATCATTGTGTTCCTTTTGTTTTGATGGTCTCATGTTATTCCATGTGTTTCTATCATGTGTTTTCCTTTCCGCATAATAGTAGAAGAAATTTATGTATCTTGATTTCAATTCGATTTCATTAACAATATCAAATTTCTTGCGATTTATACAGTTGAGACTTTAGTATACAAGTTTCTCCAATTTAGTTCTTTACTCCTAGCTCCTTCCTTCCATTTTGAGCTCTATATTTTTCATAATGCATTTCATCCATCAATTTATCATATGACATCATGCATTAAGGGGCATGTGATATAGCCTATTTCCCCCTTCTTATGTGAGTAGGAGAAACCTATGATCATTTCTTGTCTTTTTGACCCTAATGCACACCTTTTCCTCTTTGATTTTCCCTTTTAGTTGGATAGTCACTCCCAAGACACTGACATAATGCACTTAGTCACTATCATGGAGTTTAAAACCAAAGATGAGAGGTTACATTATTTCATTTTAATGGGACTGAGTATGGTCAAACATACTAGAGTATGTCATTTTCAAGGAGATCAACTCGACCTACTTATACATGAGTTGGCTAGGGGTCATTTATTATGGAAGTTTCCTAACTTCTTGATCCACTAGGTGTCCTAACACATTCTCGAGAGGATACAAAAATCCTATATAAATTGACACTATCAAGATGAGAGGAGTTGGATAGATAGATAGAGAGCTCAAATCCAATTCTGTTTGATGTGAGATGAGCCATTATCTAGGAAGTGGGTAGGACTCAAGGCTAAGGAGAAGTAATGAAGTGTTGAAGGTATAATGTACATCTTTGGATTGTTTAAATTTTTTTAATGAGTTTCATTCCATATATATATATTTTTTTATGACAGGGCTTGTTGATGCAATTATAGTTTATACATGATAATCGACCCTTCATAGAAGGTTGTTTTTTGATGCTTTTGTGTAGGGATTTGGATTGAAGATACTAGGATCGATACCTTTGTGTAGAAGCACATTCTGTAGAATTTTCTTTAGATTCAACTCACCAACTTGGGAGGGTTCATGTATGGGTATTTTGTCTCTCTAGTTGAAAATTTATGCATGTAATTATTTTGCATATAGGAAATTCACATATATCTTCACACACCATGTGATGGAATTCTGAAAAAATATTTTTAGCAACAACTCCTTGTGTAAGGACATTTTATGGTATAATAGAAATCCATTATTGAGGCTTCTCCCATAATAAAAAAATATCTCGGCTAAATAGATAGAAATGGTGCTCATGAGTTGATCCATGGATTGGTTTTCAACAAGAACATCTTCTACCTCCCCCAAATTAAAAAACTAAATTTAGATGGAATTTTCACACTCAATCAAATATCTAATTCCAATGATTTGAGAGGCCAATAGGAATGGATTTCTCTAGAAGGCCTATAACTTCAAGAGGAAAATAAATATCATTGGAATAGGTACATCAGGGCTCTCCATGATCCTAGATGGCACTCAATGACTAAGAGGATAGGTTGATCTGGACACACAATCCTCATGGATCTTATTCACCTAAATTTGATTACTTAATCTTAACAATGGAAGATCTTAGAGATGATGTACCTCGGTGGAGGGAAAAAATATGGAGGCTCAAATTTCCACCAAAGGAAAAGATATTTGTTTAGTTACAACTTACAAACAAATCCCCCACCTCGAGCAACCTCCAAAATAACTCCTTCCCTGGGCCAAGCATTTGCCTCCTCTTCTTTATGAATATGGAAACTATAAACCATCTTTTCCTAAGCAGCACCCTCACAATTTTTGTTTGTAGGGACATCTAACATTTGTAAGGAAGTCCATTTCATTGGAATGACTCTTGTATAAATGATGTCTCTATCTTTGGCTTGCATCTCTCGAAAATCCCCAACACAAAATCCTTCCCCTCATAGTGGCTTCGGGAATTTGGTTGGAGAAAATCAAAACTAATTTAAACCATAAAGCCATATCCCCAAAAAAGGAAAACCATTCAAAGCCTCACCATACCTCATAAAATCCCTTACAAAAATCTTTGTTGTCACCCACAGCTTTCCCTACACGAGAATATTTATGAATATTGATGAAATTGCATATGGCCCCCCTCAAGGGTCCCCCTCAATATGTGGAGTAGGTGGAATTATAAATCTATCTACAAATGCCTTTATCTCGTATGAAAACATTGGTCCTAAATCAAACAAATATGTTGAACTTTCTTCTCTAAAATTATTACTCCATATTGACATCTCTCCTAATATTTCTACTTTACAAGCCTATAGCCATTTAAAAAATGGAATAACTTGCATATATAGAATTGCAACAATCGATAATTACATCTTCTCCTTTATTTGAAAAAATACAATAACATACCTCTCATTTTTCTCATAACTCTTGTCGTCACATTTATGGGTAACCTAGCCACTGAAACCTTGTGAAAGGCTATATTGGATCTAGATGGAGGTCATTTGAAGTCCTAGGAAATAAAGGAGGCTAACAATAAAAATATCTTCTTTATCTTTGGGTGAGTGAATATCTCTTGTTGTTGTTTTTGTTGGTTTTCCTTTTAGAAACATCTACTTTGTAAACTAATATACCTAGTATATAAGTTTGAAACATATATATTTAAAAATTTTATTGCCATTAAACAAATAAACTCCACATGAACTACCTTGTTGATTGTTGCAAATATTTTAAAGCAACTCTCTCCCTCAAGGGATTGTCTCCTTCGCTCATACATCATATTAAAGAAGAAATCTACACTACATAGTAGTAAGTTCAATATCCACATTAAAAAAATGTAATATCCGTTTTTAAGAGGAAATATACGGTACATAGTAGTAAGTTCAATACCCACATAGGGAAAATTTAGCCAATCAGACAGGCTCGTTTCCGTCTTCCTTCTTTCAACCATTTTTCGCCATGTGTAACTGTCGACGTTCGCAGATGTTAGAAAATGTTTCACAGAATACGTCAAATTCCTGCCATGTTTGGCATTCACCGTTGAGCGTATGTCAGACATAAGCATGCCCTTCACTTTGGCCCTGCTTCATCAGACGCCATGATTTGATGCCACCACGCAGTTTAGTACGCCTGTTTTCTGTTCCTTCCGAATTCATTAAGACCTCTGCCTACAATCCACTAAGGAGAAACTTTTGTTTTATCGATCCCTCGTGGGGCTAAATAGCTGGAGGATCAAACCTCATTGGCCACTTTTCGTTATATTTATTTTTGTTGGTGGCTCTGAGCGGTTTGCGACGATGGCAAATAACCAGCGAGTGCACCCAATGACGAAGTATATAGAAAATAATGCAGGAAAACTTGAAAACACGAAGCAGAGCTCTCAATTTGTGGCCACCTCCAGTAGTCTAAAAAGGGCCGAGATTTCTATCCTTCTACCCGACAAATGATAGACACGACAACGTAACAACCAGGAGCAAGAAAATTGATATAATCAAAGTTCTAATCTTTGAAGAGTATATTCGGAAGGTGCTGACGGATTGTCAGTGCCCGAAAAGCTCTTCCATTCAAATTCCAAACGATGGCGTTACAAAACCTTGAATTCTGAGCTTGTAGAAGAGAAGATGGGTATTCTTCTGGATGTTCTTAGTTCCTAGCACTACAACACTACAACGCAAGGGGGTTTTAAGACAGTTTTTGGGCAAATTGTCTTAATTTGAGACAAAAGAAAACTTATGTATTGTTTTAAATATTGTAGAGGGTGTCTCAAATTAAATTGTCTTAAAATTAAACTGTCTTAAAATATTATATCTATAAAGATTATAACACAAGCATTTTTGTCTCTCTAGAGTCAATTTCATTTTTGTCTTTGTAGAGACAGTGGTTGAGATTAAAGACATATTGTCTTTAAAGAGAATGTCTTTGATCCTTAACTATCGTCTATGTAGAGACAATAAAAAATTAGATTCAAAGATAATACAATATAGCTTTTGTCTCTTTAGAGATAATATAAAATAACGAATCTAGAAAAATATCTCGCCATTGAAATAAACCAATATTAAAAGTATTTAATTAAAAATAAATTGCAATATCATTGATTAATTCATATTAGGGCACAGTGGAATCGAACCACTGACCTCATGCTTATAATGTATGTGCTCTTCCACTGAGTTAGCACCATTTAAAGAATTATGTGAGAGTTATGTAAAGTCCTTGAAATTGTATATATAGTCATTGATTTTAAAAAAAAAATGTTCGACGTAAAATCTAAAATCATGCAGCCCCTATTTTTAGCTTGATAAAAATAACTCAATGGAGTTAGCTCAATTTCACACCCATGTAGCATGACTCAAACAACAAGCTACTATTATAAATAATTTACAAACTATTTAATCTAGTCATACAGAAAAAATTAACTAGAATTATCACAAGCCTTCAATATCTTTCCACAACTATTGAATGGTTTATGTTTAGCATGTTTCCACTCTTCATATATTCCAGCAATATGATTTTTTTCAAGGATTTTTTCACATCAACTAAAGATAAAGTACAGATAAATTGGCATAGCCATCCTCCTATCTATCCCTTTGCAGCAAGTTAGATAATCCAACACGGCCATCATTACTTGTTAGTAACGATAAAAAATGAGAGTCAATCATGTCCTCATATTTACCTTGCACCCTAGAATAGAAGGTTAGTGCACAACCAACATCTGCTTGGCCATTTAATGTAACCAAAGCTAACAACCTTCTTTGCAATTACACTTCCAAAGAAGTCATGCATAGCTTTGAAAGCTCGATTTAATCCTACTGCATGGTAGTAAGAAAAGTATGGTATTTGTTTTATCACATATCCAAATCAACACTCCAAAACCACAAAAGTTGAAATCCTAATTAAAAAGAAAAGTGATCAAGTTGCCTTGAATTCATCTTCAAGAGTTACAATAGCCTTGAGCTCACAATAATTTTGGGGTAAATTTGGGGATTCTTCACCCAAAAGTCTCTTTGCTAGAACTTGATGAGAAAATCTAAGAAGCTCCTTCCTTGGAAACAAGTTAACCGCCTACTTCCTCTGATACATAGACTTGAAACCATCAATCCACCACACTCACTCCAACCTCTTCCACAAGTCATTTGCAATTTCTACCATTTCATACTTACATTTAACTTTGGGAGGAGTGCCTTCATTCCAAGCAGAATTACACTTTCTGTACAGGGCCCAAACATCACCCTTTCGTGGAAATATCCTAACAGTTCTTTTAGGACTTTTCTCCCATGCAACAATATGAGAAATAATATTTAGCACATTTTTGTTGGAAAATTTTCCATGCTTAGAATGCCCACAACCTTGTTAAAATACATCATCCAGCCAATTAGTGATAGTCATACCTTCAAAGAAATTAAGATCCATTTTACAAGAATTACAATCTATGAAGACTAGCTGAAAAGTGCAAAGTTTTAACCAAAATTCTAAGCACAAATAGAAAAGTAGTTAGATTAGCAAGCACATATACAGAAAAAGAAATCCTAAATACTACATACAAAACTTTTGTTGAACAACCAAAGAAATAAATAATAACATAAATACTCTCCCAAATCAGAAGCCATTGCAGATAGAACAAAGAATCAGTAAGTTACACATGGAAGAAATTTATGAAGAGGTTCCTTACAGAGAACTTCAATGGAAACACACTCACCTAAAATCTTCCCTACATTAATCTCAATGGTTGGACCATCATTGCTGGAATTTCCAAAAGCATCCTCTCATCCTCCCCAATCACTGTAGATCTAGACAATATTATACATTAATCTCAATGGTTGGACCATCATTGCTGGAATTTCCAAAAGCATCCTCTCATCTGCCCCAATCACTGTAGATCTAGACAATATTATGGCATTATTGGCAATCTCCTTGATATTTACTAGATTTAACTCAGTCCAATGTTGATTCATCTAATGGTTTAGATATATCCTCTGAAGATACAAAACCATGCTCTAAATCATCCTTTTTATCTTCAGTGATTTCAAAATCACTTCTAGTTCCTTCATCTTCATGTCCTTCTTCAAGCAAAATTTCCTCTGGCAATAACAAAGAAGCATTTGCATTTGCAGGAAGAGAATTTCCCAGTGAACTTTCAACCTCATTGCCAGAATCCCTTCTCCCTTCGATGTTGTGTTGACCCATAGGTTGAAAATCATCATAATTTGCAACTGCTCCTTTATGTGTTGTTCCATTGTAGTTCCTCTTAAGAAGTATTCACATAAAAAGAGTTTTTTCCACAAAATCCATCTTCCAGTCTACTTGTGTATATATTGTAGATATTCAATTAAAAAGTATACATATGTTTGAAATGAGTAGCCTGTGAAACATTGTACAAGCTAAGACAATTCTTATTTAAATAAAGGTCATATAAAGGCCTTGAATTATTATTATCTACTTTCAAAGACATGGAAAAATACAGTAAAATGATTCAAAACTAACTCATTCTGGATGACCAAGATGGAATCCTAGTGGCCCAAAGAGAGCTTCATGTTCAATCAAGTATCAGATAAGTCTACACCATGCATGTGCTCCCACTTTTCCCTGAAATCCATTAGTAGTAGCAACTAATGTACACCTGCCAGTCTGCATATAATAATAAGAGATAAGCAATCAAAATTATAAATTGTAATTCAGATTATACCAGAAAACTTTATGCCTCAGTCATAAAGCAATATATATACGTCTTCTTGCCTCATGTTCTTGCTTTATCAGCCATCATATAGAATGCTTGAATATATTCAACACAATCATAGAAAAATCATTTCCTAAAGCCATAGCAAGATTAGCTAATTCACAAAATTCCAACCACGCAGTTCCCATTGCCTAAAAGTTACTCCATCTCTTCACTCTTTCTCGATCACCTAGATTCCTCCTTTGTGTTGATTTTTCCATTGCAATAGTACTTAGATCCCTTCTAGAACCAATTTTGGCACTCCAGTCAAGATCTCGTGCAGTTGCTAAAGTTGTCGCCTTCGCAGTTGTCTTTTCCTTTGGTACACACTGAGGACTTCTCGATAAAGTAGGTGCCTTTTGAAATCTTGTAAAGCTATGCAACCTTCATGCTCTTCTTTCCATAACTGACATCTCATGTCTCAATGATCTATTTTTGGAAGATGCAACATCACCATCACCTACCCCAGCAACTACCATTGTTAATGTCATTGCCGCTAGAGAAGAAAATGAATAAGACCAACCTGGAGATATCACTGCAAGGACAGCCTTCAAAGGACATACATTTCATCACTACCATGAAATGAAGGAGAAGTTAGAGAGTGAAACATAAAATATATTTTTGAATCAGCTAGGAAGACAACACCTCGTAAAGCTCAATTCTAGGGAATGTAAGTAGGGTAGAAAATATGATATCATTAGACATTGTACAATTGTTCCCATATCGTGGTACTGTATAATTAACCATATTATAGGAATAGGATATATATTAAAAAAAATTACATATTTAGGCATAGTAGGTGGCAATAGAAATCAATCTATTTATTGAAATTACACATCCATATTTCCAAGGAGCCACTAGTTGATCAATGCACCAAGGATAACATAGACTGAGGGATATCTTATGAAATCAGAAGTAGGATCATTACGCACTTGAACTCCATACACATAAAGAGAACAACAAATAATTAACAGAGATTCAAGACCAAGCCAACAAAAAGGAACAAGAAAATCACTCCAACTAGCTCTTTTGAAATCAGAAATGGGATCATTATTCACTTCAACTCCATACATAGACAGAGAACAACAAAGAATTAAAATATATTCAACGCCACCAAAAGGAACAAGAAAGTCACTACATTTATTAGAATCGTCCAAGAAAATCACTGCATTTATTAGATTTGTCCAGTGAATTCCATACATAAAAGAATAGATGAGTAGGAAATTAATAGACTCAAAAACCAACAAAAGGAACACAAGTATCATTTGACTAGAGGCCATATCAAGCAAAAAGAGAGTTAGATGTGTGACCAAGAAATATAGTAAGAATCCCTCCATTTATATGAGACTTGTGAGGAGCCCAACATTTAAGAAGGGTATAGGTTGATATGCCAATTGGACAAAAAATGAGAGTTGGTTGATATGCCAATTATACAATAAATTACTTACTAAGTGTGCTTACAACTATGTACATTGAGATGCCCTCCTGGAACCCTAGCTCAAGTGATACCTGGGGGGGTATGAAAGGGAGGTTCAACCTAAAAAAACATCTTAAACAAAAAGCAGGAAAGGAGAACTTAGAATAACTCCCTACCATCACAAGGAAAACTTTCTTAACCCTAAGGGAAGTCTTTGGCAAGGGCTTAGTGAAGATGTCAGTAACATGCAATTTAGTGCAATAACATTGCAAATCAATAGTGCTCATGAATCAATTGTTGGATGTAATGCATGTGGACTTTTATATGTTTGGTGCATTGTTCCGCTACTGGCTCCTTAGAAATATGGATAATTATAGTGAAATGTAATTATACATAAGCATCCCATAAAAGATGTTAACGAGCGAATTTCTCCACTTAAAACCAATATTACAAAAAAATTCCAATAGTTTCGACCAACAAGGGAGTGGTAGTCATAGAGATCACTCTCCTTCATTTCCCCTTCATGTTCTAAGAAATGAACTAACATCTAACCTTGATTATTAAAGGAAATGATCAATTGAGAATCGCAATTACCCTATGGGATTGGTTTCTTCGACCCTCAACAACTATGGAAAACCCCTTTGGCACTCTCCAAGACCTCAATGGAAATGATGCACAATGTACAATTTAATGGTTTGGAATTGTTTACACCCAAACCTCATTACAGTGGCCAATAGAGTCTCAGAGCAACTTTAGACACATCACCCACTATCACATTAGCAATCATGTTTGCTTCAGGATGGTGCTTTTCCAACCTCAAGGAGTGGCTTTAAGTGCTACTTCTCACATGGAAATCATGCTCAAAGGAGTAAATTAAATCAAGAAATATAGAAAACTCAAAGAATGATTAGATGCACTGTGTTAGTAGTTTAGAATTGCTTTCTTCCAAACCACACTACAGTGACCAATGGAGACATGACGGAACTTTAGACACAATTCCCAATATCACTTTAACATTCATGTCTCTTGATTCAGGCTAGCCATTTTCCAACCTCAAGGGGTGTCCCTAAGCCTTGCTTCCAATCCGCAAATATAACTCAAAACAAGTAAACTAGATCAAGAAACAAAGACAATTAAATGAAGGATATATTAATGAGGGAAGGATGAATCCAAGAAGACAAATCCCATCTCCGTGGGCTCTTAAGTCAAAAGAAAAATAGATGCTAGTGAGGAAATCCAATGTAGCATTTGGTTCAAACGAATCCAACTAGATTAAGGCCAAGTGACATCCTTATCACTAATGGCCAAGTGTGACCTAGAGAGGAAAGAACCATGCATGAAATTCTATCCTGACCACTTCATGACCAAGTCAAGCATAGGGGAAAAGTAAGTACTAAATTAAAAGCTACTAGTAGCAAAGTCTAATCAACAAAATAATTGAACCTTACCCTAAAACTATTACATTGAGGGATTGAATCACAAAACTAATCACAAATGCTCATACAACTAAGGAAAGAACGAATCCACATAGCATACAAAAAAGATAATCAAACAGGAAAACCATTCCAGCAACAAAATACATCAACATGTTAGCAGAAACAAAAAATAGGGCCAAGCTACTCATTTTATTGACATCAAATCCCAAGAACAAATTACAACACATGGGGGAGTGAAGCCCCATGATTCAACCACTTTATCCTTCTCTAAAACCTAAACAAATAGATAGTTATTATTCTAAGTGGTTGTGACTTCATCAGCCAAGAATAGTCATGCATGTGAACTCTAAATAAATCTTGAGTTCAATTGGAACCACAACTGAATAGATGAGGTTGAGTTTCACATAAAGTGTGTGTATCCACCTCAAGTAGTGCACCCTCCTTCTGCAAAAGGGTTTATTTCTTTTGTATATATAATATTCACTTACACTACCCCTTGCAAGGATAAGATGAAACATTTTCCAAATATATCTTGGGCAAGAGATATTTTTAAAATATTAATTATTTCTAGATTTATCCACACCAAGACACAAGTAAATATCCTCATGCTCATCAAATTATAATTATGGAATGATGTTGTACAGTTGTTCCCATATCCTAGTACTATATAATTAACCATATAGTTGAGCATGATATATATTTTAAAAAGAAGAATACATATTTAAGCATAGTAGTTGTGTTGAGGGATTAAATCCCCTAGGGTTTTGGGTCAATACCCTAGTAGAGTGGGGTTTATCTAACATAAAAGACAAGCATTCCACACAGCCATGATACTTAAACAAAGAATTTACGTAAAGAGAGGTTCATCTGGGGGTCCTTCGTTCGGGTAGATCCAACCAGGGTCCAAATCGTCTTGGAGTTCCTTTCGATCCTTAAACCTGCAAAACCATCAATTCAAAGAAGCATAGCAGTATATGGACCAAGTATCATATAGAAATCAAATTCATAACAAATTGAAAGGTAGCTAGTTATACAATTGAAACAACTACTCATATGCAAATCATAACAACAACATCATAAGCATGAAGAAGATTAATTTTGGGAAAAAGCCATATGTTTCTTTATTGCAGATAACTAAAAACAAAGAAAGGAATGATATCACCTTAATCTTCCTCTTGCAGGCTCCAAGTGGAACCATCCTTCGGATCAGTCCAATCCCGAGTCTTCAAAAGGCTCCTTCGATGACTCACACAAGATGAAAGGATATCACTAACAAGTGCAAGGACATCAACTCTCAAGGAAAAAAGGGTTTCCTGTAGTGGGAAAAGTTCTGGAAGCATAGGGATCTTTAGACCTAATCAGGGATAATCTCAGCAGAGTGATTTTTCTCTCTATTCTCTCCTCCTTAGGCCTTCCCATTGAAGCCTTTTTATACTTCTCCCAAAGTAGTTTTTTAGATGGGAATTCGTTGGGAGTAGTTGGGCCACGGACACTAATAGGTAATCAATAGGTAAAAATTGTGATCTTCGCCTAAAATTAAGGAGATTTAATTTTTTTAAGTGTTTTAGGACATATACGCGGGCTGGGTATAGACTAACCTGCGTACACATGCGTCTAGCTCAGGGCAATGTCACGTATAGGAGTAAAACATTGTTTTTCAAGTATTTGGACCAAGTCTGGAAGGAGGGGTTACCCTAGGCCATGAGTGCACATCACAAATATCAAGGGTGAGATTAGGAGCTATAACAGATGCCCCCTAATATATGAGGTCAGAAGAGGTACATGATGGTTGAAATGTATTAAGTAAGTACATGGAAAGGAAACCTATCAAAAACTGAGAAGGACTTCACCAGAGTCCAGCTTGCCAAGCCACAAAAGGAGATAAGAAAGAAACACTGTCTGAGGTGGGCATACCCATGCTTAGAGAAGGTAAATCATGTCCACATATCAAGTACAAGTAGATCCACTAAGTATACATGTATAAGGAATTGTAAGTACATAATGGATCATCTGATCACAATCGAACTTTAAGTACATGTCTGAATGTCACATATATAAGATGATGATCAATGAAGCTAAAGGATGGAACTGATCATTGATGTCAAAACTGATCCTAATGGTACCAAATGAACGTGATGGAGTAAGATGGTACTATAATGCAAACTCGGGTGCCAGCATATAGAATGTCACCATGAATGATTGCAACATATGAGATGGAAATGGTATCAACTAGCAGTAACATGACCAACTGTCAAGTGAACCAATGAATGCTAATGCAACCCAAGGTCTTCACCGACCGCCATGGTACATTTCTACACAATGGGAATGAATGAGCTAAAGTTGAACATGTGAGAAATCGTTTGATTATCGGTCATTGATGTATACCATTAACAAATGTGAGACTACTCACCGATAATGATAATGAGAGTCAAGGTACCACAGTACAATTTAACAAGTGCGAATAGATGAGCTGAAGTCAAACACTTGTAAGAATCTATCAATCAGGAGACAACGATGGTTTCCCACTGTCGATAGCAAAGGATCTACCACTAATGACGACAAACCCCAAGGTACTGCAAAACGGAGTCTAGGCCTTTGCCCTAGAACAATGAGTCATAGTCGATGTGGAAAGATCCGCTAGAAGGAAGGAATTAAGGCATCCTTCATCAATCTAGTGCGGGTGTAACCCATAGGCCAATAATGTGGAAGGAATCAAACAAAGAAATATGTAGTAACCCAACCGAAGCACGTTTCCGGCGTACACAAGATGTGGCTAGCGCACGACAAAAACCTTTTGAACCAACCAATAATGAAAGCTAACACAGAGGCGAGGTATCCACCAATAGGGTCAAATGGAAACCAACGCACTACACGAATCCCAATGTGTGATAATGTAAGATGACGTCGAACACAAGGGAAACCACTCAGTCAAAGACCCATGATATTGATCAATGCTGAGCACAAGGTGAACTATCAATAATGAAAATAGTGCCAGGGTGCGGCTTTAGGCCTATCCTCAGAGCAAGATGTCATCGTTGATGAGGAAAAGACCGACCAGTAAGAAGTCAATGGAGACCTTCTCAAACTGGCATGAGTAAAGGACTAATATAACTGATGCGATGATAGACAAGACATTGACAACCAGGGATGGACGACTGAAAAATGAGTTAGGAGACACTGCAGGGAGGCTAACTTAGGCTAACTTCCCTTGGACAAAAGCACAACTCAATGATGACTATGTGGCAACATATGATGACTCTGTATAAGTTCGTCGTGCAGGAGGCACGAACGAACTCTCCATATGATTGGAAGAGATAACCAATCGAAGGAGAACTAACTCAAAAACAAGGTCAAGGCATACCTAAGTCAAACTAAATCCCGCCCAAATGGAGGAGACTTTGTTTTGAGTGCTTTGTTCAAGGGCGACACGAATGACTCTAGCTGCCAACAATAAATGGAAATATTGTCCCATTCCTGCTCTTTTTGGAATATGTAACTTTTTTCTCTTTTTCTGTAAGCTGGAAAAAGAATAAAATAATGCTATAGTATAGTGGAAAGAACGAGTGTTGGTGAAGCAGATGATCTAGTTCCTGGGAGTGGAACAATCCTATGCTCAATGCAGGGAGGCAAAAAGTGGTCAAAGACAGTCAAAGGTGTGTTCCTTCCATGGGTCATAGTGTGTCAAGTTATAGAGTTTAAGGGATTGCAGGTTTGATTTTGCAGATGACATGGTCAAAAATTGGCTTAAACACGAGTCCAAGTGAAGCCGACTCAAGGCCAAAAAGGTGCAAATGGTCAAAATGCAATCTAGTAGTACAAATCAACACAAAGGAGCCTCTGAGGTATAAGGCCAGAATGAAGCGAAGAAGGAAAGAGGAATGAGTCTTCAGTGCATAAGTCATGGTGGGACTAAAGAGGACTCCCGAGCCTAAGAACAATAAATCAGCATGAGTGCCAATTGACAACAAGGTACTATCTAGGGGACCCATGATAAGGTAGGCTCTACCACACATGTCATGATACTTCTAAGCAATGAGAAGGTTCTGCACCATAACTTGGTGGGGTCGCTCCTAATGAAAAAATGGGAAAGGAAACTGATAAGTGCATAATGTTGAAAAGTGTGCAATAAGAAATGCTTGTTGAAAGTGCAACAAGATGATGGAGCTTAGTGAAAAGAGTCGCCTTCACTAAGTGGGCCCGCAGGCTATTTTTGGCGCAAGTCTATTTTTAGACTATGTCTATTTTTAGACATATGGATCATGTCTATGGATTGCAGGTTGTTGTTTATGGATGATTGGTCAAGTTGGGAAAAATAGATGGACTTCTATTTTTGATCAAAGTGTGAGTGATCAAAGTCTATTTTTAGACTGGCTGTCAAAAATAGATTAGTCAAATATTATTGTCTCATAATAATATTTGGACTATAAAATTGATCTTATTCTCTTGGAGCACTTCAGTTTGAGCTACAGAGGTGGCACATGCAGCTGTCAGAAGGAAATACGCTTTTCTTATGAGTCAGTTGAGTTGTTGCATGCATGACTTGAGTTAGAACTCAAGTGAGTTGAGTTTAGTGGACTGGAGGTACAGTTGATGGAGTTGTGTTCAGTTTAGCTTTGTTAAACTAGTTGTATTTAGTCTAACTGATCAATAGACTAGAGATGAGTTGGGTGAATTAGTTATTAATTAATTCACAAGTTATTAACTCATAATGCAACTATAGAATACATCAGTTAAATTAGTTGCATGTCAGTGCATGTTCAGTTC
Source organism: Pinus tabuliformis (assembly GCA_031772625.1). Lineage (NCBI taxonomy): Eukaryota > Viridiplantae > Streptophyta > Pinopsida > Pinales > Pinaceae > Pinus > Pinus tabuliformis. The sequence continues at coordinate 384,872,260 of CM062805.1, read as the reverse complement.
AACAGGGACAAGTGGTAGAGAATCAGATTGCTATCAGTTGTGACTATAGTTGTGCACCAGATCTTGCACAATCAAGGGATTGAGTATGCCAATGAGTTTGCTCATGTATTTGCCCAGTATTGTAGCCTTTGCTCATGTCCAACAAAGTGTGAGTGATTATTTTGAGGTGAAATACGAGTTTGGGAAGCCATTCTCATCAGTTCTTAAGCAGGTATTGAGCAGTGGAGGCAGGCAAGTAGTGGAATAGACTTGGAGATCAGATCTAAGCTGTATTGTGTGTAACAGGTGGATCTGGTACTGGATTGCTTGTGATAAGCATTGTACTTTGTAATGTTACATGATTCAATCACTATAATATACAGATAGTTGGGGTTTTTAGCGAGATGCTTTCCCCGGGATACATACTGTGTTTATGAGTTTGATTGATGCTTCTATGTGCGCTTGTGAATGTTTCTGCTTATGTAAATTGATGATCAACATGGAGGAGATTATGTATTATACATGTTCCGCTTATAATTGTATGATCAGGATAATCTCTGTTGAATATGTGTTAAAGTATTCAAAATTTCTACACATAATACAGGTGAAAAACCTAACCTATATGCCTGTTTTGAGAACCAATACCTATCATAATAGGTCAACCATAACAATTTCCAAAGGAGAAATCTTCCAAGTTCTATAGACAAAAATAGGAACACTACACAAGAAGTTAATACATCCCACATATAAACTTCAGATAAAATCTTGTGTTATAGAATACGAAACTTGAAAATGCGTACCTCATATATACAATATGGTGCAGGGGAACCATGGAACCTTACAGTTTATGCATAATAGTTCTTCTGGACAAACCCCTTGCAAGGCTCAGGCCAAGGACTCCTTTGGTAGTCAAAACTCGTGGCTTCAAAGAGTTCCTCCTGTGAAGGTAAATCAAATCCTGAGAAATCATGAGAACTACAATGATCAAAAGAGGGAATTAAGGGATCCCATGTCCCTATAGGAAGAATCTCTTGGTCAACTTCAGGGATCAAGTCCCAAGAAGGAGAATAATAAGTGAAAGGATCCTTCTCAAAAGTAATTGAACATTGAGGATTCAATGCCACTTAATTGACCAGTGGTAGGGTAGAGTCTACTTGAACACTTGGAACAAACCAAGGGTATTCTGCAGTAAAGTCGAATTAGGGTGGTAGTTATCAGATGCAAGCTGATCAATAGTGACAAAAATTCCCTTTATGAGGAAAACACATCACTCAAAAGAGTGAAGGCACCACAAAATTCATAGCATAGACATAATCACACCCAAGTAGCATATTAAAGACTAAAGGGTTGTCAACCACCATCATATCGATTAAGACAGTCTTCCGACCTAAAGTAATAGGCAATTGAGGAAGAACACCCATAGATTCACCAGGTCTTCTATCATAGGCTAAGACTGACTCTGAGCTGTCAACAACTTTGTGGAACTCAAAGCTTTCCATGTCAAAGAGGATATAATACTTGCAGAGGATCCTTCATCCACCATACATCGATATACGTTTGTGGAATTGACTCTGACCCTTATTTGGAAAGGTGTAGCAAAAGGGATATGATGCTCGACAAGACTATCCCAATCAAAGGAGACACTCTTGGGCTAGGAGGGGGAACATTCGAAGAAACCAGAATGTCCCCTATACCAGAAGACTTTGTACTAGCAATCAAATAGGCTCTTTTGTTGGGCACTTCATCCCCCAAAAGAAGAGTGTAATCAGCCAGATATTGCACTGGCTCAACCACATTATCAGCAAATGGTTGATGGGACAGATGAGAAACCATATCAGATCCAGGAGTAGAAGAACTTTCAGACTCGAACCATATCCTTTGTAGCTCTGGAATACCAGGGCACAAATGAGTAAGATGGTCTCCCTTGCATACCTTACAAGGGAACTTAGGTTTAAAACTTCTACGTCTAAGTTTCTTATCAACCTCCAATCCGCCAACATGATTAGCAGTGGTTTGCGGAGAGTCCTGAACATGACTTGCAAAGGTCAGTGACTCTTTGCTAGTATGACTCGCAGTGACTAGACTTATGCCCCCAGCATGACTTGCAGCAGCTGAAGCCTCATCACCAACGTGACTAGCATAGGTTGAAGATGAATTACTAGTATGACTTGCAGTGACTAGACTTGTGCCCCTAGCATGAATTGCAGTGGCTAAAGGCTCATCTCCAACGTGACTAGCAGAGGTTCAAGATGAATTGCTAGTATGACTTGCAGTGAATAGACTTGTGGCCCCATCATGACTTGTAGTGGCTGAAGGCTCATCTCCAACATGACTAGCAGAGGTTGAAGATTAATTGTCAGTATGACTTGTAGTGACTATACTTATTCCCCCAGCATGACTTGCAGTGGTTGAAAGCTCATCTCCAACATGACTAGCTGAGGTCGAAGATGATTTTCTAGTATGACTTGTAGTGACTAGACTTGTGCCCCCAGCATGACTTGCAGCGATTGAAGGTTCATCTCCAACATGACTAGCAGAGGTTGAAGATGAATTGCTAGAATGACTTGCAGTGACCAGACTTATGCCCCCAGCATTACTTGCAGCGGCTGAAGGCTCATCTCCAACGTGACTAGCAGAGGTTGAAGATGAATTGCTAGTATGACTTGCAGTGACTAGACTTGTGCCCCCAGCATGACTTGAAGTAGCTGAAGGCTCATCTCCAATGTGACTAGCAGAGGTTGAAGATGAATTGCTAGTATGACTTGCAGTGACTAGACTTGTGCCCCCAGCATGACTGTAGTAGCTAAAGGCTCATCTCCAACATGACTAGTAGAGGCTGATGATGAATGGATAGAATTATTCTTCTTCTTTGTCTTCCTATTTCTCCTCTTTTTCGATTTCTTATTGCAAGAAGGAGGAGAAAGAGGAATCCCAGATTTCTCTTTAAAAGAAGATGAACAATTAGCACCCATGCGATGTCCCTGAAATAAAAAATTCATCTGAGAGGCTTCAAGAACATCAGGAATATTCAGAGTGGACCACAACCAAACGAGTAGTCTGAAATTCAATCCAGGAATATTCAAAGTGGCCATTAATGGAGTACCAACGTTTCCAAAGAAAGAAAATGCACAAGGATCCCCTTTTGGGAGGGTACCTTGGTTGGTTTCCACAGGAATATTGGCCATATCTAACTGATTCCCAGACCCTTCCCTAATGGGAATGTACAAATGACCTTTCAAGGAATAGAGACACATAATCAAAACCTTTTCCCTTGAGGAGGAAACTCCACAACTTCTGAAAGAACGACCAAAAGCCTTTCAAGATCGGCAGAGTGGTAAGCCAGTCACTCAGAATACAAAGTCCAAAAAGTGACTAGACAAAAATACCTAAAGCCAACTATGTAGAAGGATAAAAGAGCACTCAACTATAAAGTCCCTAAAAGAATTCAGCCAATCAAACAACCTTCAAGTATTTCCACTCCGGATGATGAGGACTAGACACCAAAATACAAGAAAGTGAAGTAGGGACCTTCCGAAGATAGTCTGGGATAAAGGTGGCCCAGGCCTACCAGCGAAGGTATTAGAGGAAGTTACACTAACCTCCAGACAATAGCATGTGTCGGTGCAAGCCCCTGAGCTTTGCAAGGGTGCCCTCCAGAAGTACTGTTGAGAGTGATACAACATCAAACTCAAGTGCCATGGGATTCCCCTCTGCAGCCATCTATGCAGATTGCTAGGAAAAGCAACTAAGGCTACCAACTCATGTCAGAAGCTAGACAGAATAGTCTTGAGGTAAGATCCAACAAGCAGGAGAGGGGGTATCTCTCTTCCTTATCTTTAAAAACCCTCGTGCTTAACTCCCAGATCCAGAGCTTTCCTAGTCTCCCTAATGCTATTGGACTTGCACTCTTTATTCAAACTTTTATGTTTGACAATTTAAAGTGGCCTTGGATAATTTTCTCTCCACTCGCCTAATCCAAGGCCCTAAATATCCTAAAACTTGTTGGTGTGTCTAAATTGACAATATAAAAAAATTCTAGTATATTTTATTAGCGCTTGTTTTTAAAGGCTGTTCTTTTTAAGTCAAGGGTATGGGAGTGAAATTGATGATGTGTGTATGACTCAACCAAAATCAAAGAAAAAGTAACTACATGAATGCAACCATTTTTCTTTCGATGAAAAGAAACTTCTACTTTGGTTCTAAGAAACACTTAGAAAGCAAAAACTTTTTCTTTTATTTTCTTGCAACACACTTCACACATGCAAAAAACCAAAAAGATTACTAATGCTTTAATGATGCAAACTAATGCAAGGTGTAATGAAGATGCAAGAATTTTAGATTACTCTAAAGAAAATAATGAAAGCAAATTTTTTATCGCTTCTAATTAGCCACCTTAGATGTTTAGATAGAATATAAGTTTCTAATGCTAATTTTCGTCCAAACACTAAAAGCAAATCTTAAGACAAACAACATGCACTTCCAGTCGTAAAAAGAAACTAAAAACAAGGCAAAAGAAAGCACAAACCAAGTTTTTAAGAAGTTTTCTTTTCACAAAAGCAAAAACACAACTTTTCAAAAGTGCTCCAAATACTATTGAAGACTTTAAGACCGAAAAATAGGCAACAAAAACACTTTGCAAGTTATCAACTCAATATGGGTGAAAACTCAACAAAATAGGCATTTCAAGATGCCCTGAATGACCAAAAAGTAGCAAAAAGAGCTTGGTAACAATGATCAAAAGATCAAGAAAGACAACTTTCCAGATCGTCAACCAATAACTTTCAAAAAAGCAAATGGCCACAAGATGCAGTTTTGACACAAAGTAAGAAGGTCACAAAAGATAAAGTTTGCCACAAGGATTGAAACCAATCTTTCTTCTTTGGAAGTCCAGAACAACCAAGATTCCCAGAAAGAAATCTCATGTGTTCAAAGACAAACGATGACACTTACAACAAAACAAAACAAGACCAAAACTTTCCACAACCAGAGAGAATTCAAAACTGGAAACTTGCTGTAAAAACACAGACTAAGAACCAAACTTGACTTCTCAGGAAACACTTAGACCAGCAAACAAATTTTATAAACAAGAAAGATTTGCAAAAATCTTGGAAATTAGTGTATACATTACTATGTCAATGCACAGGTGCATGTATATGCGATTTAGCCCAAAGAAACCTACATATACGTGGGTTCATATGGGGAAACTTGCATACATATGCTTCTGTAACCTAACAAAACTATGTATATAACAGTTCACAAGAAAAATAAAAAAAAGGGGTCTAAAGAAACTGCTCAGACTTAAAGTCTGAGTTCCTATAGGAACAGACAAAGCAGTTACAGCAAGAAAATCAAAGGTTGAGCCCTGATTGGCTTAAATTAACCCAAGCTAGGAACAACAATATTGTTGTCCCCAACGGAGTCGCTAATTCTATTGAGGGATTAAATCCCCTAGGGTTTTGGGTCAATACCCTAGCAGAGCGGTGGTTATGTAACATAAAAAACAAGCATTCCACACAGCCATGATACTTAAACAAACAAGTTACACAAAGAGAGGTGCACCTGGGGGTCCTTCGATTGGGTAGATCCAGCCAGGGTCCAAACCCTCTTGGAGTTCCTTTCGATCCTTAAACCTGCAAAACCATCAATTCAGAGAAGCATAGCAGTATATGGACAAAGTATCATATAGAAATCAACTTCATAACATATTGAAAGGTAGTTAGTTATACAATTGAAACAACTACTCATATGCAAATCATAACAACAACATCATAAGAATGAAGAAAATTGATTTCGAGAAAAAGACAAATGTTTCTTTATTGTAGATAACTAAAAACAAAGAAAGCAATGATATCACCTGAATCTTCCTCTTGCAGGCTCCAAGCGGAACCATTCCCTGGATCCGTCCAATCCCAAGTCTTCAAAAGGCTCCTTCCATGACTCACACAAGATGAAAGGATATCACTAACAAGTGCAAGGACATCAACTCTCAAGGAAAAAAGGGTTTCTTGTAGTGGGGGAAGTGCTAGAAGCACAAGGATCTTTAGACCTAATCAGGGATAATCTCAACGGAATGGTTTTTCTCTCTATTATGTCCTCCTTAGGCCTTCCCATTGAAGCCTTTTTATACTTCTCCCAAAGTAGTTTTTTAGTTGGGAATTTGTTGGGAATAGTTGGGCAATGGGAACTAATAGGTAATCAATAGGTAAAACCCATTATCTCTGCCCGAAATTAAGGAGATTTAATTTTTTTAAGTGTTTTAAGACATATGCGCGAGTTGGGTATAGACTGACCCACGTACACACGCATTTAGCTCAGGGCAATGTCGCGTATAGGGAGTAAAACACTATTTTTTAAGTATTTGGACTAGCTCTAGAAAGAGGGGTTGCCCTAGGCCATGAGTGCAGCATCACAAATATCAAGAGTGAGATTTGGAGCTATAACAAGCTGGATATAGAAATCAATCTATTTATTGAATTTATACATCCATATTTCCATGGAGAAACTACATTATCAATGGACCAAGGATAACATATATTGAGGGATCTTTTATGAAATCAGATGTAGGATCATTACACACTTGAACTCCATACACATAAGGAGAACAACAAAGAATTAACAGAGAGTCAAGATCAAGTCCATCAAAAAGGAACAAGAAAATCACTCCAACTAGCTCTTGTGAAATCAGAAATGGGATCATTATTCACTTGAACTACATACATAGACAAAGAACAACAAAGAATTAACAAAGATTCAAGGCCAACAAAACGAACCAGAAAATCACTGCATGTATTAGATTTGTCCAGTAAACTCCATACATAAAAGAATAGATGAGTAGAAAATTAATAGACTTAAAATCCAACAAAAGGAACACAAGTATCATTTGACTCGAGGCCATTTCAAGCAAAAAGAGAGTTAGATGTGTGACCATGAAATATAGCATGAATCCTTTCATTTATATCAGACTTGTGAGGAGGCCAACATTTAAGAAGGGTATTGGTTGGTATGCCAATTGGACAATAAATGAGAGTTGGATGATATGACAATTGTACAATAAATTACTTACTTAGTGTGCTTACAACTATGTACATTGAGATTCCCTCCTGGAACCCTATCTCAAGTGATACCTAGGGAGGTATGAAAGGGAGGTTCAACCTAAAAAAGCATCTTAAATAGAAAGGAGGAAAGGAGAATTCAAAGTAACTCCCTACCATCATAAGGAAAACTTTTGTAACCCCAAGGAAATTCTTTGGCAAGGGCTTAGTGAATATGTCAGTAACATGCAATTTAGTGCAATAACATTGCAAATCAATAGCGCCCATGAATCAATTGTTGGATGCAATGCATGTGGAATATTATATGTTTGGTGCATTGATCAGCTAGTGGCTCCTTGGAAATATGGAAAATTACCGTGAAAAGTAAATATAAATAAGCATCCCATAAAAGCAGTTAACAAGCGAATTTCTCCACTTAATACCAGTATTACAAAAAGGTTCCAACATCTTGGCCCAACAAGGGAGTGGTAGTCATAGAGATCACTTTGCTTCGTTTCCCCTTCAAGTTCTAGGAAATTAACTAACATCTAACTTTGATGATTAAAGGAAATGATCAATTGAGAATTGAGATTACCCTATGGGATTGGCGGCTTCAACCCTCAACAACTATGGAAAACCCCTTTGGCACTCTCGAAGACCTCAACGAGAATGAGGGACAATGCACAATTTATTGGTTTGGAATTGTTTACACCCAAACCTCATTATAGTGGCCAATAGAGCCTCAAAGAAACTTTAGACATGTCACCCACTATCACCTTAGCGATCATATCTACTTCAGGCTAGTAATTTTCCAACCTCAAGGAGTGGCTTTAAGCGCTACTTCTCACCTGGAAATCATGCTCGAAAGGAGTAAATTAAATCAAGAAATAGAGAAAACTCAAAGGAGGATCAGATGCACTATGTTACTAGTTTAGAGTTGTTTTCTTCCAAACCACACTATAGTGACGAACAGAGACATGATGCAACTTTAGACACAATGCCCAATATCACCTTAGCATTCATGTCTCTTGATTTAGGCTAGTGATTTTGCAACCTCAAGGGGGACCTAAGCCTTGCTTCCAATATGAAAATCAAGCTCAAAACAAGTAAATTAGATCAAGAAATAAAGAAAATTCAATGAAGGATATATCAATGAGGAAGGATGAATCCAAGAAGATGAATCCTTGCTCCCTATTCTCTAAATTCAAGAGAAAATAGATGTTAGTGAGGAAATCCAATCTGGCAGATGGTTCAAATGAATCCAACTAGATCAAGGCCAAACAACCTCCTTATCACTGGTGGCCAAGTGTGACCCATAGGGGTAAGAACCATGCATCTAATTCAGTCCTGACCACTTCATGACCAAGTCAAGCACGGGGAAAAGTAAGTACTAAATTCAAAACTACAAGTAGCAAAGTCTGATTAACAAAATAATTGAAGCTTATCTTAACACTATTAGATCCAGGGATTGAATCACAATGTTAATCACAAATTCTCGTACAACTAAGGAAAGAACGAATCCACATAGAATACAAAAAAGAGAAACTTAATCAAACAGGAAAATCATTCCAACAGCAAGACAAATCAACATGATAGGAGAAACAAAAAATAAGGCCAAAAAACTCATTTATTGACATCAAAGCCCAAGAACAAATTACAAAACATTGGGAAGTGAAGCCCCATGATTCAACCACTTTCTCCTTCTCTAAAAACTAAATAAATAGATAGTTATTATTCTAAGTTGTTGTGACTTCATCAGCCAAAAATAGTCATGCATGTGAACTCTATCTAAATCTTGAGTTGAATTGAAACCGCAATTGAATAGATAAGGTTTATTTTCACATAAAGTGTGCGTATCCACCTCAAGTAGTGCACCCTCCTTGTGGAAAAGGGTTTATTTCTTTGCTATAAATAATCTTCACTTACACTACCCCTTGCAAGGATAAGATGAAATCTTTTCCAAATATATCTTGAGCAAGAGATGTTGTTAAAATTATTAATTATTTCCAGCTTTATCTACACCAAGACATAGGTCAATATCCTCATGCTCATCAAATTATAATTATGGAATGATGTTTTCCGCATACTTCAACACATGGTTCCATCCTTTGACCCATCATCTCCATGTATGGACCATGTCATTGCCTAAAAATAGGTGTACTAAAAACAATAGTGACCCCTTCTAAAAAACAGAGTCTCTAAAAGTCGAGTTGAGCCTCCTAAAATATAGGAATCTCAAAATGGAAAAATATATCCCATGGAAACACTTACTATAAAATAAATGTCTAAAAATAAATGTTGCTAAAATAGCACCACCTAGCATATCATCCATCATCAAACTCTCTAGCTCCAGGGAACCTCAATATGTGATCTACTTTGCCATGAAAGCTCTCTAGAGTCTCCATCTTTGCTATGAAAGTAAGTCTCCAACTACAAAAGATTGTAGTACCACAAAACACCTCACCTGTGAGGCATTCTTCTCTCAGGACTATCATGTCTTTGGCATCAGTCTTTGGTTGGAAATTATATCAGATGGATATAAATACAACCTTTCTCAATGGTGTGAGAAGTATACATTAATCAATTGAGAGGATTTGAGGTGCATGACCAAGAGACACATGTGTGCAAATTAAATAAAACCCATTATGGGCTGAAGCAAGCACTTTGTGATTGCTATTACAAGATTGATGAGTACATGTTACATTTGGGCTTAAAAACTTCTTCGTATCCCATTCTTTATTATTTAATTCATAGATCTAATCTACTTGTTTTGGTCCCAAGAAGCTCATAACAGAATGCAAGGAAAAGTTGGCAGAACCCAAGTATGTGTGTAGTTGAGATTCTAAAGAGGTTTCGAATGATGCACTATAAACCATTAACTACTCCTCTGATACTTAATTTTATGTTGAATCCTAATTTGGATTCAGATTTGGTAAATCATTCGATGCATAAACAATGGATTGGACCTTTCATGTATATGGTTGATACCAGAGCTAATATATGTTTTTCAGTAAGCACTTTGAGCCAATATATGGTTAATTCATGTCAGAGTCACTAGGTAGCTACAAAACATGTGATATGCTACATAAAGGGAACAATACGTTATGGTAAGTTGATGACATATGGGGTTTTTGATTCCAAATGGTAAATGGATTCTAGTGACATGAAAAGTTCTTCAAGTTGTTGCTTTTGTTTAGACTCATGAGTGATATCTTGGTTTCGATTCTATAAAGAAGCAAGCATTAGTTGCATCGAGTTCATCTAAGGCATAGTGCATGGCAAAAAATACTGTTACTTATGAAGAAATATCGCTTCACAAGTTGATAATATAGCTGACAGATGATATCTTGAAGCCTACTATGGTTTATGAGACAATCAGTGCCATATCATACTCTCAAAATCCAACAATCCATGACTACTCCAAGTCTATTGATATTGAAGACCATTTTCTTCACAACATAGTTGAAAAGAGAGTAGTGGCTCTAGAGTATTATCAAACAAGTTCACAGATTACAAACATCTTGAATAAGCCCTTGGCAAAGGGGAAGTTCAAAATGTTCAACAAGACACTAGGTTTGGTGGAGAAAAATTTCCGCACTAATGGGAGTGTTGAGTTTTTTTTTACCTTGTTTAGCCTCAATCTTTTTCTCCACAGTACCAAGGCACACTTAGTAAGTAGGTACAATAGCAGATTCATACATCAACAATAACAGTACATCTATCGCAGATCCATATAACAATAGTATGTTTTGGTACCCTACCCACAGTAGAGTGTGGGGAGGCCTGATCCATGCACCTATCTTCATCTATTTCCATCTTTTCCACCTTCACCGAATTATATTTTTCACATTGTTTCATAATTAGCCATGCTAATTTTTCTTCAGTTCAATTTCAAAATCAGATTCAGTTCAGTGAAAGTAGATCCCTAGTTAACGAAAGGGCATGTGCATAATAAAGTTCAAGCTTAGGTAGAGGGAACATTTCTCAGGGAATGGGATGCATTCCTACATGCTCCAATTCATCTTCTAGATAAAATGCACCTACCTAGCCATGAAAACTCTATTTTTTGTTGTTGATACAACTCACAGGTTCCATGATAGTTGACATATTTGAGAGCTTTCTTTTGAAAGGTCTAATATATGTCCTTTTAATTCAAGAAACAAATTTTTCTTTTTTTAATTACCTCACTGATGTGTAAGCCATGTATGCAAATTTGTCATGAGACAAATGTGATACCTCTCACGCAAAGTTAGGGAGGTTACAGATTCAACTATCTTTATCCCCTAGCAATTAAGTACCCTAATTAAGGCCACTTCTTTACTAAATTTACCATCCATGGATCGTGGAAAAGTAATTGAATGGTTTTCCATGAGGTGTTCTCCTAAGAAAAAAAATACTCATGAGGTTTCTTTGGAAACAATGATTGAACCGAGGTGGTTGTAGAAGATGAAACATGTGACTCATAAGAGAAGATAGAAATACAATGCCAGATTCACTGGCTAAAGATTCTCAGAAAGAGAAGCTACCTCCACTATTTGGTGAATAATTAACCTCATATTTTCTTTCTTCTTTGTAATAAATACATTAAGCTAGTTCAAGGCAAATTCACTCAACTATTGCAAAGCATTTGCTTCACTATTTGAAGGGAACATTTGATTATTGGTTAAGGTATGTTGACGATGGAAAATTGATGTTTCATAGCTTTGTGGATTCAAAATTGCAAGGTGATGCTAGTGTTAGGGAGAGCAATTCAAGGTTTTGTTTCACGTTTGGGTCCCAAGTATGATATCCTAGATCAATTGTAAGCAATGAACAATGGCATTCACGTGATGGAGCCAATGGTTTTATGTATTGTGATAATTAAATTTTCTCAACTCTCTACAAATACAATACTTTGTGATCACTCTGAGTATATGGAAATTTGGTACCATTTCCTGGAAGATAAGTTCAAGAAGGGGGCAGTGGTTCTTGAGTATGTTCCCTTGAATTTGTAAGTTTTACACATTTTTAATAAGCCCCTATCGAAGGGGAAGATTGAGATGTTAAGGGAGAGACTAGGCTTAGTGGAGAACGCCTTCTCACAAGGAGGTAGTGTTACACATTTTTACATTTTCTTCTCAGTAGTTAATTCTCCTTCCTCATAGAAGAAGAATGATAATATGTCCATACTTGGGAGTAGAAAATCCTTACCATTAGATGTAAACGGAGCATTGATGGCCAATGGATTTAGGCACAACACTAGCTTACTTTGGGATAAGTGTTGTTGTATAAGTGGCATGGTATAGTGAAACAAAAATGCATACATCCGAATCAAGAATGTGCTGGAAACATGACCCCAAAAAAAATCAAGAAACATTGGAATATATGTATGTATATATATATATATATGTGTGTGTGTGTGTGTGTGTGTGTGTGTGTGTGTATATCTATATATATCTATATATATATATAACTTTGAAAGTATTTAGAATACAAATACAGATTCATAAATAATTGAACTAGTGCTAAGACCCAAGGCCCAACAAAAACATGCTACATCAAATACCTACATATCATCAAAATCATCAATATCAAACTCTAACCATATTTCAATTACTAATAGTGTTAAATTATATTCACATACTATAGTTAGTAGTCTACCTTTGAGAGCAACTCATCCCCAACCAACTTAGACTTCTCTGATTGCGAGAAATATGAGAGCTTTCCACTGGGTTACCTTAACAAAAAAGATCTTCTAGAAGTATCTGATGAAATCCATTAAATAACAACACTTGAGTTCTCATTACCAGAAGTCAAAACAACCAACCTCTCCACAACACCATCATCTCCAACAAATGAAAGGTGTAGATCAGAAGAAGGTATCAAAATCAAGCTCAAATAGCCTTTGCAGAAGAGTAAAATAGGAAGGAAATCCTCAATACATGCTATTGAAGATATTAGTTATTGTACATCACAATTCAAATGCTCAAAAACATAAGTCTAATGCATTGAGCCTCTTACAAACTATGAAATGGACTAACAGCCTAATAAATATCATACTCTCTTTAACCATGAGGGTTTTCATGTAAGGCAAGATTTCCTGAATATACGAATGCTTTTTCTAGGTTGTTTCCTCTTAACATACTTTTTAGTTGCATGAAAGGAAATAGATATACGAGTAAAAAAAATGAATAGGATGTGAATAGCTCAATGCAGCATAATCAAAATGGAAAACATGGACTTGGCATCTATGAACCAAAGATTCAGTTCGCATGAAATGTTCTCAACCTCTATGGTGATCTTAGATGCTACACAGGAAAAAAAAATAAAAATGTACAAGCAAGTGCACATATGAAAGGGCATTGAAATTTTATCTCTAATGAACTTAACTCTATAATAATAACAAATACTAAAATCCTACCAGACATGAGGCTAAACTGTAACCAAGGGTAGTAACTAGTCTCATTTATGGGGCTAAGGTTAGATGCTACTTAAAATCTCGTGACCCCATAGTTGTATCCTCAATAATGATAGTAGAATATAATAGCTTTCTTGCAAATATTAACTTGGTTGAAACTGCCTTTTAGTCTTCGAGTATGAACTAAAACTTTCTGTGATTGGCTACAAGCTTATTTTTTTCAAATGTAATGAACCAAATTAATAACCCAAAAATCAAAGGCATTTGTAAAATGTGGCAATATGTCCCCTTATGGACCACTAGTGGATTATTTCATGTGACCAGCTTGTCTACACAAGATGATGTTGCTGCAAGATAAGGTCTTCAGATTGTATCATACATAAAATGTTTTTATTTTAGATAATTTTGTAGCTATGGTATCAAATTAAAACTAGCAAATCAGTGCATGTCTTAATCACATCATAACATTTTACATATGCCTACAACTTCATTACCTCATTCCATTGGGTAATGTGTCCCTCGGAGAGTGGGAAGAGAGCCAAGGGCATCTTTCCAATCATTCCAATACATTCCATTCATGCACTAATGAGCATACAATTTTTTTATTTTATATAATTTGATAACCTCAGTACATGGTATTGAAGATATCAATTATTGTACATCACAATTCAAATGCTCAAAAACACAAGTTTAATTCACTAAGTCTCTTACAAACTATGAACTGGACAAATTAACAACCGAAAACTCAAAGGCATTTGGCAAATCTGGGAATCTGCCCCCTTATGGACCACTAGTGGATTATTTGATGGGATGAGCCTTTTTGCACAAGATGATGTTTCTGCAAGATAAGGCCTTCAGATTAAATCACACATAAAATGTTTTTATTTTAGATAATTTTGTAACTATGATATCAAATTAAAACTAGCAAATCAATCGACGTGTTAATCACATCATAACATTTTACATATACCAGCAACCTCATTATCTCAGTCCATTGGGTAATGTGTGGCTTGGATAGTGGGAAGAGAGCCAAGGGCATCTTTCCAATCATTCCAAGACATTCCATTCATGCACTAATGAGCATACATTTTTTTTATTTTATATAATTTGATAATTGTGATATCAAATTAAAACTAGCAAATCAATTCATGAGTTAATCACATCATAACATTTTTCATATACCAGCAACCTCATTACCTCAGTCCATTGGGTAATGTGTCCCTTGGCTAGTGGGAAGAGAGCCAAGGCATGTTTCCAATCATTCCAAGACATTCCATCCATGCACTAATGAGAAAGGCATTGTGGCAATGGAAACCATTCTAGTAATGTCAATACTCAATACAAAGAACGTGTAAGGATACATATGAACTATTGCATAGGTAAATAGATATGCATCACCATATGCAACAATTCTTAGAACCAAAGTTGAAAGTAATTAATAAATGAAAATTGCATTGAACAACAAATTAATTGGCCAAACCTTATTGAATTGGTGTGGATACTAATTAAACATGTCAATTTTCAAACTTGATCCTTGAAATATATCAAACACAGTGACTTAAGCTATGAAGGGACCCCATGTACCATGAGTAAGGAGCAACCTACATCCTCTCCAACATGTCCACACTACTCTCAACAATATTAGGGTTTGGGAGGCTAACCTCGTCTCTAGGCTAGAAAAGCTATTAAAGAAAAGGGGTGGGAAACCACTGGCTCCCTAACAAACAACCATTTGGGTCCAACATTGATGGCTAGGAGTCAATCATTATTAACCCAAAGCTTGATGTTACTAACTAGGGCCAACTTATAGAAACCATGATGATCCACCATACAATCTTTTCTTGTACTCATCACCATGAAATTCCCCCCACCCACCACGTGTTTATTCTTAGGCCACTACATTTGTGGTGCACTATTTTTTGTATTAAATACACACACACGAGGGATTAGCTCAACCAATTGCTGCCAATGTTATTGATTATTTGGCTATGCAAGCAAGTCCCTAATTCGACTCCCCCTAGGTAAGTTGCACTAGTCTATCAACAGGTTTACTATGGATGTCATCCATAAGTGTTGCGAAGCATCCTGTGGGTTTCCTTGTGAATTTTTCCTTGAAAAAAAGGAAAAAATAATATATATATATATATATATATATATATATATATATATGGAATCAACACTCATAAATTTCACTTTCTAGCCACTCCATGACGATATACAACACTAAATGGCAGCCTTGCCACACACTTCTTTGTCTCAAATATACAGGGAAATGAACAAGGTAATTGATGGCCTTTCAAAGAGATATTGGGACTGGAGTGAGGTGTTTGGACCATTTCATTTTCTCAGAATGGGCATACAAGTGATTTAATTCATGAACCTTAGCTATAAAATACTCTACAGACAGATACTCTGACTTCTACAATGATGTATTTTTGTTTTTAAAAGCCATGAAAAGTATGTTTTCTACTATTGATATAGCTCACAGGTTCTGTGATAGTCAGCATCTTTTTGAGCCTACTTTTGGAAGGTCTAATATATGTGATTTTAATTCAAGAAACAATTTTTTCTTTTTTTAATTAGGTCACTGATATGTAAGCCATGCATAAAAAGTTGTCATGAGCCAAATGTGAGACCTCTCACCCAAAGTTAGCAAGGTTACAAATTCAACTATCTTGATCCCCTAGTAGTTAAGTACCCTAATTAAGGCCATTGCTTTACAGAATTTACCATCCATGGGTTGTGGAAAACTACTTGAATGGTTTTCCATGAGGTGTTCTCCTAAGAAAAAAATACTCATGAGGTTTCTTTGGAAACAATGGTTGAACCTAGGTTGTTGTATAAGGTGAAGCATGTGGCTAACTAGAGAAGATAGAAGTACAATGTCAGATTCATTGGTTGAAGATTCTCAGAAAGAGAGGTTACTTACAGTGTTTGGTGAATAACCAACCTCATATTTTCTTTTTTCTTTGTATAAATACATTGATCTAGTTCAAGGCAAATTCACCCAACTCTTGTAAAGCATTTTTTTCACTATTTGGAGGGCACATTTCATTATTGGTTAAGGTATGTTGATGATGGAAAATTGATGTTGCATAGCTTTGTGGATTCAAAATAGCAAGGTGAGGCTAGTTGTAGGAAGAGCACTTCTGTGTTTTGTTTCAACTTGGGGTCCAAAGTATGATATCCTAGATCAGTTGGAAGCAAGAAACAATGGAATTCATGTGTTGGGGCTGATGGTTTTAAGTATTATGACAATCAAAGTTGCTCAACTCTCTACAAATCTAGTACTTCACGATCACTCCGAGAATATCGACATTTGGTACCATTTCTTGGAAGATAAGTTCAAGAAGGGAGCAGTGTTTCTTGAGTATGCTCCGTTGAATTTGAAATTTTTACACATTTTGACTAAGCCCGGTCAAAGGGGAATATTGAGATGTTGAGGGAGAGACTAGGCTTAGTGGAGAACACCTTCTCACAAAGAGGTAGTGTTACACATTTTTACCTTGTTTGCTCAGTAGTTAATTCTCTTTCCTCGCAGCATAAGAATGATAGTATGTCCATACCTGGGAGTAGCACATACTTACCATTAGATGTAAGCAAAGCATTGATGGCCGATGGAGTTAGGCACAACACTACTTTACTTTGGGACAAGTGTTGTTGTCTAAGTTATATGGTATAGTGAAACATAAATGCATATATCCAAAACAAGAATGTCTTGGAAACATTATCTATCTATCTATATATATATATATATATATATATATATATATATATATATATATATATATATATATATATATATATATATATATATAGATATATTCTTGTTTCACTATACCATGCAACTTTGACAACAACACGTGTCCCAAAGTAAACTAGTGTTGTGTCCAAAGTAAACTAATTTATTGAAAGTGTGTAGAATATATATAAAGATTCATAAATAATTGAGAAAGTGCTAACACCCAAATTCTAGCAAAAACATGCTACATAAAATACCTACATATCATGGAAATCATCAATATCACACTATAACCATATTTCAATTACCTATATGGTAGTTTATTTCAATTACTAATATTGTTTAATTATATTTGTATACTATAGTTAGTAGTCTACCTTTGAGAGGAACTCATCTCCAACCAACTTAGACTTCTATGACCACTAGAAATATGAGAGCTTGCCACCTGGTAATCTTAACAAAAAAGATATTCCAAAAGTATCTGATGAAATCCCTTCAATAACGACACACGAGTTCTCATTACTAGGACTCAAAAAAACCAACCTCTCCACAACGCCATCATCTCCAACAAATGAAAGGCGCAGATCAGAAGAAGGTAGCAAATTCAGACTCAAATAATGTGTACAACAGAGTTAAAAAGGAAGGAAATCCTCAGTATATGTTATTGAAGATATCAGTTATTGTAAATCACAATTCAAATGCTCAAAAACAAAAGTTCTATGCATTGAGCCTCTTACAAACCATGAACTGGACTAAAAGCCTAATAAATATCATCCTCTCTTTAACCATCTTGATTTTCATATAAGGCTAGATTACCTAATTATACGAGTGCTTGTTCCAAGTTTTTTCTTCTTAACATACTTTTCAGATGCATAATAGGCAATACATATACCAGTAAGAAGAATGAATAGGATGTGAATATATCAATGCATCAGAATGAGCATGGAAAACATGGACTTGGCATCTCTGAACCAAAGATTTAGTTGGCATGAAATGTTCTCAACCTCTATGGTGATCTTAGATGCCACACAGGCAAACAAATAAAAATGTACAAGCAAGTGCACATATGAAAGGGCATTGAAATTTTAGCTCTGGAAATTGATTTTAGTTAGTTAACAAACATTTTTTTTCTTTTTAAATGCAATGATTTTATAATATGAAAGAAGTCCTAGAACAAAAGGAAAATCATATCCTATAAATAGTTATAAGACCATTATGAATGAAATTGTCGGATTTTTCAAAGAATATACAAGTTACAAACTTACAGTATCACATGATGCCAACATATAATATATCCCATTTGTCCTGGAATGAACTCTAACAAGATGCAACATTTCATGATTGCTAATATGTGATACCATAAAAAATCTATCTACCACTACTTAGTGAAGAACATCATATTTCCAAGGTAAGTTCTGTGTGGACTTAATTGTATTAGATATTAAGATAAATTCATTCCGTTTAATAGACATGATATGAAGATGCAATGAGCACATCTACTTCTATCCCTATAGAATTTCAATAAAGAAGAATATACTAAGAACAATCATTGTACCTTAATAACACCTCCCATATCATTCACCTCTGTACAATTTTGTGGTAGCCAAACTTCAAAGCTGAAGCAAACATTATCAACCAAAACCTCATAACATACATAACATGGAAAGTGAGGAACAATAATTCCAGAGTGGCTCTAATCAAATTAGCATGCTAAGGCCTTAATAGATATTCATTCAAATTTGGTATAGACATCCCCACTTCTCTTAAGCCTGTGCTGGAAGAAAGCCACTGATAGATGTTATTAGAGAGGGAGGATCAAGGATGGAATGAATGCTATGAAGATATATAGAGATGTGTTTAATTGTATTCCTTCCTTTCCATCCTAGCAGTAGCCAACAGAGAAGATGGACTATCACTATGGGAAGGCTAGAAAAAAAAAAAAAACATAAAAATGAGTGCCTAAAATAAGACCTTTGAAGGCTTCTTTTGATTTTAACAAAAAATTTATAAACATACCAACCATTTTACACACATCTGCATGAATTCAAGTGATATATTTGTAATTGTCTCTCTAAGCCAGTCAGTAATGCAAATGGAAAGTCATTACAACCTTGATACAATGTCAATTGGAAGATCCTCAATACATCATTAACATTTGTAGACCCCTATAATAACCAAAATTGTGAGCCATAAATACGTTTTCTCAAGAGTAGATAAGAAAGAACTTGAATTTAATATTCACCTAAGCTAACCAGATTAACCTAATAGCTAATCATACAATATTACATAAAATTTAACATACTCAACACGTGAGATAAACACAACATGCAAAGTTTAGATAACAACTAAAACAAATCAGACCACCTTAACAATAAATTTGCAAGAATAATAGGTGAAAAGAAATGCATCCTCACTTTATTCCAGTTAAGAATTATCAAACTACACATGAACCAAAATAATTCCCATAAGAATCAAGAAGAAAATTAGTAGGGGAAATTCCCTATAAAACTTCACTTTTGCTACAACTGTAATTCAACTACAGATAAGCCATGGTAAAAAATCATGATGAAATCTTTTTGCAAAACAATTGTCTGACAATTTTAGAAGCTTCTATACTCACATGCCTCTCACTTTACTGTTAGTGATGTAGATATGAATCTAGCACTAAATCAAATATGTTGGGTAAATAATTCAAAACTCAAGACAACTCCTAATCCACATTGCAATATTTCAAAATGCTTCCAATGATACATGACTCAGGAAATGTACTTGGGATTGTACGAATATAAAAATAACAACTCCAGTTGGCTTAAGAGTTAGCAACTGACTCAGTCTAAGTCAACTAAGTCTATTAACAAATAATCCTGCAAGCAGGACACATAAGAAAATGAAACTCTGAAAAACAATAAAAAAATAAAAGGTATATGTTGCTATGGGGTGCATCACTGCCTTAAAAATGAATGTACCTGACACTCTTGCATTTGAGGGAACCTTGGGACAACTTAGAAATGTTATAATTTGCTCAAGGAGGTCATTGGGAGCTCGAGAATGATTTTCCCACACCTAAACGCGAGAGCATTTAGCCCATACTTGAACCAATGGCATGAAGTAAATGTTGTTAATTTTGCAAGCACATTTATGCTTTGGGGATTAAAGGGTGAAATTAAATCTATATTAGAGGATTAAAAAGACAAACAAAATTAATAAACATATGGAGGAAGATAACTACCATGTAGTAAATGATGTTACATTCACAAGCGAATTCATCATTCAGGGATTTAAGAGTAAAATGAAAATCCATGTTAAGAGATTTAAAAGCCTAAATTGAATAAACATATTGGAAGAAAATAAATAACATGAGATAACTTTTGTTAAATTCACAACCATATTAATGCTTCAGGGATTCAAGGGTGAAATTCAAAAAAATATTAAGGGATTAGAAGCACCAATGTGAATAAACATACTGGAAGAAAAAAAATGTCCTAAAATAAATTATGTTAAATTTACAAGTGCATTCACCCTTCAGCATGAGAAAGTACAATAAAATAGCAGAATAAGAGAGGAACAAAAGCATGCCATTAAGAAAATCCAATTTTGGATCCTTTTCATTGGATGTACTAAAGATAAATATACAACACACAGGTACAAAGGACGAATCATCCCAATTGATGAACATTTAATAAAACATCTATATATGTTTAAGTAGCCATGGACCTTTCACTATAGTTCCACTGATAGAACAACCTTTTGTTTTATAAGAAGGAAAGTTGCCTCTTCTTCTGGAGGAAGTATAGGGGAGTTTGTGGTTGAGATAAATGAGATCATCTCTCATGAGAAAAACATATTCCAAGATCTTAATTGGAGCACTAGTAAGATTAAAATCTAGTAGCCGTAGATTTTTGGATTTGAACATAGGAGCAGGTGTAGTGTTTAAACCATCCCACTGAAGCCTAATCTTGAAATTGACTGTTTTGTTAATGTAGTACATCTCATCGGTGGATTTCAGCATGAGCATATTCCATCCTGCGCCTGCCATAACTCTGGTGAACTTATCCATGTTATATATGAATTCCCTGTTCAGATTCAGGCCTAAAGACCCAAACCCCATCTTTATCCCCCTCCCAAAATCTAAATAATTATTAGAATAAGAATTACATGGGGGAAGTGTGAGGCTAAGGTTTTCAACTCTGAGGAACCCTCTATTTAATTTTATGAAGCCATATCATTCCTGAAGCTGTGCATCAGTGAGATGAGGAAGATGTAGTTGTAGAGCCCAGATCATGTGCCCTAATGTCAAGCGAAGTCTAGAGGCATGATAGAGAGCCTAAAACGTCCATGACCGACAAATTTTGGTGAGGCTAGCCTTGTCCCTGCAATTCAAGAGTGAAAAAAATACAACCACGCTTTGGTCAGAGACTCGACTAATCTACCTCTTGCTTCTCTTTCTTCTGAACTGTCTCTAACATTTACCTTAGCCTACAGGGTTTTCTCTTAATCCTCAAGTCATTGTGTTTGTTTCCCTCACTATGCATGCTCCTCTTTCTTCTGAACTATCTGTAACATTTTCCTTAGCCTGCAGGGTTTTCTCTTAATCATCAAGTCATTTTGTTTGTTTCCTTCGCTGTGCAAAGTTTCTGAGAAGTTGACACCCCATCAGGATTCATTTAATAAATTATAACTCAAACACATTTCTCTTAAAATTTTTACATAATTTTCTAAATGTGAGCATTCGTTTGATTTTTTTTACTAAAGGAGAATAAATATAAAAGATTTTGATAAAATGTTAGTAGTCATTTTCAATATATATATATATATATATATATATATATATATATATATATATATATATATAGATATATATATATATATATATATATATATATATATATATATATATCTATGAAAATAACATTAATATCAATATATTCTTAAAAGAAATATTGTTACACAAAAGTATTTCTCACTCTCAATTCACTATAAAACTTTAATAACTATCTTCTTTATAACTATGATTAAAGTAAAAAAGTTACATTTAACAAAGGAAAAAAAACTATTTTTTAATGATGTCAAACCAATTGGTATATATTAATCTTAAGATTTAATCTTATGACAAGTGTATCACATTGTAGAGATGATTTTTGTCCCAACCAATGTAAAATATAAGAAACCAATAATGTTATTTGTGAAGGGCTCCAACTCAATGAGAATATTGAGTGGTTCATTCACCTAATCCTAAACTCAATAAGAAACACTTTTTTGACTAGTAATTATAACAATTATTGATATGGAATTTATACTAATAATTGTGTAGTGAGGGGCCTCTAGTTGCAACTCCATATTTCAGGCCTCTAATTGCAACACCTCTTCAACTTGAGAGGAAAACCCACAATAATTCTTCTTCTTATAGAATCTTCAATTGATGAATTCCAAGACCTAGACCCTTGACCAATATCCCCTCCAAGACAAAGTCGAAGCCTTCTCCTCGATGTGCTTCCCTTTTACAAAGTCAAATTTAGTCAAGCTCACTTTCTAATGGAATTAGTTTCTCCTTCAACCTCTTTCTTGGCCCTACACCTTCTTGACTACACCTCGACCTTACTATAGAAACCCTAGGCCACACGTGTAAGTGAGAATATGGAGAAATTGTCCTATTTTGTTATTCGCTTGGTAGGATACTTCTTATTCAACAATTTGGCATACAATATGAACTCTTTGTCACCCAAATTCAGTCCTCTTAGAGTGTGTAATTTTTTGGTCTTCTTGTTGTAGAGAGATGCCCTAATCTTCACACGTGTGAAGGAATTTGTTTCCCTAAAACTGATCAAAAAAATATTCGCTCTTCCTTCTTCCTCCTTTGTTGGGTATTAGGCTCCTCCTTGTCTCTAGATCAAACTTTTGTGATGCTTGAGTGAGTCCTTTGAGAGAGGTTGAGTCCTCCTTCATATAGGTGTTGTTTGGATCCAAAATAGGTCGAATTTATTGGCAGGATGACTTGATAATCCATATAGGCTGACTTGACTTGCCACTTATATATTTGGTCTTGGAGGGCTTTCCATGACAATATTTAGACTCAAATAATTTTCTTACAATATGTAGTGTGCCGAAATGGGTCATTTATACATGACAATGACTCACAAACCCTAGAATATCTTAATGAGAGGTTGACATATAGAATAAATTCCTCTTGAGCATGAAACCCATGCCTTAAGAAAACAATAACAAATTTATTTTTCTTTTTACATCGAATACATAAAAATATTATTACATATGCCATTATGAAGACTGAATCTAGTCACATATTTCAACGCTCCCTCTTAACTAGGGAGGTATTCATAATACATATGAGGTACTTGGACATTCTTAATCTGAAGAATTCTCATAAGAAGAGTTGGATTGGTAACCCATCTATTTAGCATCATATCCTTCAACATTGTCACATAGCAAGGCCTTGACTAACAACTTTACCTTTCCACAATATTAGAGCACAATACTAGCGAGACCAGTGATTAACACCATCATCATTGTCTCTCTTAGAACATACCCCACTCGGGTTCTCTCAAAGTATGTTGCACTGAGACTATTCTTATCTTGGATTCTTAGTCCTCAAAGAATATCAGTCATTTACGACTACTCTTATCTTGGATTCCATACAACATCCTCAAAGAGTATTAGATGTTAGATGCTTACCCAATCCTCCTTTCATTCTTCCCAAGTGAAGACAATAATCATGTGTTTATCTCTCCCTCTCAACCATGGAGGATATACCCATTCTAATGAAGGAATGTACCCATTCCTATAAAGGAATGTACCCAAGCTCCTTCTTAACCAGGGACTTGTCCAAGCTCCCTCTTAACTACGGACTTACTTACAGCAACTCTTTAGGTAGAGATCATGGAACATTCAGCTTCTTACAAGGCTCCCTCTTTCGATGTCATGAATTTCATATTCCTTGATATGGAGCCTTCATCATTGGTACTTCTTTGTAGGGAATAGACCATCCATCACTTTCATTCATGAATCATGTTAGTCATGCCATCCTTTCTTTCATCGGAAAGTGATCCGCTAGTTCATATATGGCCTTCCTTCATACCTTTCTACCTTCTTCACATCATGTTCCTTTCAAGATATTTCATACATCACATGAGTACTAGTTGTAGGTAACATCCACACCTCTTTTTGGTAGCCCTATATTAGCCTATCTAGATATTTTTCAAAAATTAAAATTAACACTACCATTGCGATGGTCTTTCCATCATGACATCTACTTGTTTGCATCAACATCTTGCATACATATTGACACGTCTCCAAAATATATTAAATGTCAAGGGTCTCCTTATTTTCCAGAATTCATTAGACTCTTCATATATATTCCATGGAGATGTTATGGCCAATTCTTCTAGTCATTGAATGTTTATTTCCTTCTCCATGTGGCCATATTTTCATTTTTCACAATCTCTTCTTCCATTCTTCACATATTAACCCCTAGGAACTTTCATCGTTAGTTCCTCATTTATTATCAACCACCTCATATTCCATATGAGGACATATTATGTTGATTTCAACTAATCAATATGTGAACCATACCTTCATGCATCCTTCCAAATGAGGATATCCCTTTCTCTTGATCATGCTTATAAGGTAGAGCATTTATCCTTGCAATCATATGACATGACTTAATTTTATCAATCACATGCATACATATCTCATTTATTCATTTTGATCATCTAGACTTCCTTTAGTATCTTCCTAGATTGAAATTTTTTCAATCATCTTGACTTTCTTTACTCCCTTGTCATCATACCATCATCCCATGAATCCCTCACAAGATGGAATTCCAGATGAGACGTTTTCCTTTTCCAATGGGTGAATCTTCCAATGAAGATTCCAATAGAGGATCTTGATTATCCTTATCCTGCAAATGCTTCTTTTGAATGATGTATGATGAGCTATGTACTAGATTAATTTCTTCTATCCATAAGCACTACTTATGCTTCCAATGAGGCTACCAAGAGCTCATTTCCACTATAGGTGACTACCATAGACTTCTACTTCAACTCTTTTGCAAGCTTCTTATGATGTCCCGAGCTCTTTCTTTATATCATATGCTTATTATGATTCCATCTCCTAATATGATGCATCCTATCATGCCTCTAATGTTTCCTACCATGATAGCTATACAAGAACTAAAGAACAAAGACTTGACAAGAACTAGGTGAAGAAGATCATCTCAATCATAGTAGAGATCCTTTACTTCTTCCTTCTTGGAATTCTTCTTTTCAGCTTCTTCCACTTCTTCAGTGATATGGGCTTCTTCCCCTTCTATTTTGTTGTTATCCTTCTTGAGCTTTGGACAATATCTCTTGTAGTTCCCATATTCATGACATCCATAGCATTGAACTGTTGACATGTTCTTGTTCTTTTTCTAAGGACCAAGCTTCCCTTTGCTTCTGTCCATGGAAGCAAATTCTTGAGCTTACCCAATTGATCCTACATCGATTTTTTCCTTCAACCTCGTTTCTTCGATTTTGAATAATGAACATAGAAAATTGAATGGAGTAGCTTCCTTCTTCCCATAGATGCTTGATGTGAAGTTGCTCCATTTCTCTAGTAGTGCATTGAGCACTATGATAGTCATTTCCTTGTCATAAATTATTTCTCCCAACTCATGGAGTTGGTCTCTTATTTCTAACACCCTCATAAATTAGAAGCCATTCCTTCTTCTTTTGATATATTTATCTTCTAGAGTTCTCCCCTTAACAAGATCACTTCTCCTGCAGTGCTTGCAGAGAACAATTCTACAATTTTGTCATATATTTCTTTTGATGTTTCTAGTTTTGATACATAGGAAATGAGGGGATCCTTGATGGATTTTATGAGAATCTTTTGAGCCCTTACTTCCCCTTTCATGTACTTTTTAAGAGCCTGAACTTCTTCCTTTGGATATTTTGTGATTGAGAACTTAACATGTTCCACAACTTCATTTTATATGAGGATTAAATATGTCCTCTTCTTCCATGCAAGAAAGTTTGATGACATAACCAACTTATTCCTCTCCTTGCAAAAATACATTTTGATAGATTCACATGTGGGCATAAAAATAAGTTCTTGTGAAGATACTCCTTGAAGACAATATCTTCAATCTACTTCCTTCTTGCTTTTGATGATAATATGATAATAGAATATTTCTTCTTCAAGAAGATGTATTCCTTCAAATAGGGATCCTTGTCTTAGAGGGATATCACCTTGACTTCTTGATTATGTCAACAACTCCTTTCTTGCTTCTTTTGGATGAGTATACTTCAATATGTTTTGATCTTCTATTTGAGTAGAGATAAGGGTCTTTTGAGATCTTCTTCCTTGAGATTATGATTTGAGCAAGGTTCTCAAGAATGCTTCTAGTGTGGGCTTCTTCTTTGATCGATGTAGATTTTTGCCGCTTCCTTCAAGATGATGATGAAATCCTTGTCTTCGAAATGATTTGTAGATGAGAGGATCTTGTTGATGCTTTGAAGCCCTTAATATTCTTCTACAAATTTGGTTCTTGAGTGTCCTTTATTGAACTGCCCTTCCTTAGCTTATCACTTTAGCTCTGATATCATGTTGACAACTACTTGTGATGTGTTTTTATCTTCTTGATAACTGATTGTGATGTGTTTTTAATTTCACTTTTTTAGCTTTTTCTTGTAATTATTATTATTTATGTTTTTCTATCATCAAATAGTTACCAAAACATATAGAACAATGAGACAATAAGACATAGTATGTAGGTCATCATAGAGGGCCAAAACCTCTCCAACTTGAGAGGAAAACCCATAATAATTTGTATTCTTATATAACCTTCAACTGATGAATTCCAAGACCTAGACCCTTGACAAATTTCCCCTCCAAGACCAAGTCAAAGCCTTCTCCTTGATGTGCTTCCCTTTCACAAAGTCAACATTAGTCAAAATCAGTTTCTAATGGAAGTAGTTGCTCCTTCGACCTCTTTATCCACCCTACAACTTAGCCTTACTGCAAAACCCCTAAACCACACATGTGACTGAGAATATGGAGAAGTTCTCCTCTTTTCTTCTTCACTTGGTAAGATACTTCCTCTTAAACAATTCGTCCTGAAATATGAACTCTTTTTCACCCAAATTCGGTCCTCCTAAAGTGACTGTATTTTTTTTTGTTGTTCTTATTGTAGAGAGATGCCCTAATCTTCGAAGTGTGAGGAATTTTTCCCTGAAACTAATCAGAAAAAATCTTCGCTCTTACTTCTTCTTCCTTTTCTCAGTATTAGGCTCCTCCTTGTCTCTAGATCAAACTTCTGTGATGATTTAGTGAGTCCCTTTGAGAGAGGTCAATTGCTCCTTTATATAGGTGTTGTTAAGCTCCAAAATAGGTTGACTTCACTAGCATTCCGAATTGATAATGCATATAGGCCAACTTTACTTGTAGCTTGTATATTTTGTCTTGGACAGGTTTCCTTGACAATCTTTACACTCAAAACAATTTTCGTACAATATGTAACATCCCCAAATGGGTCACTTATACATGAAAATGACTCATAACCACTAGAAGCTCTCAATGGGAATTTGACCTATAAAATAAATTTCTCTTGAGCATGAAACCCATGCCTGAAGAAGAAAATAACAAATTTATTTTTCTTTTTACATAAAATACATAAAAACATGATTACATATGTCATTATGAAGACCAAACCTAGTTACATATTTCAACACAAAGATAGTTGAAGAACCATATTTTCCAAAGATAGATATAGATGTACCACTAACAAAGTCAGGTGTATCTACGCGTTGAGTTTTGAGTCCTATAGTCGAGGTGAAAGTAAAGAAGGTAGGGTGACTAGTATGGCTAACAAAATTCATGTCCAATAGAAGTGTTTACTAAGGGTGATTTGGAAAGTCTATTGATATTAGTCTCTTTGGATTGGTTATGGGACATGCTAATGGAGAGTGATATACCTACAATTTATAGTTTGAGAGGTGATGATGACGCTGGTAGATAGGAGGACAAGCCAGTAAAGGATACAATTGAGAGCACAAGAGAGGTCACAAAGACACTACCTCTTTTTCCACCGACATTGGAGAAACCAGGTAGAGAGATAACGCCATCTTGGTTAGTGGCTAGATATAGAGAGAATATGAAGCTTAGGGAAAAACTTTATTAGGATCACACTATGATGGATGAGAAAAAAGGTAGGCTAAGAAAGGGCTATCCAAGTACAAACTATCTATGCATCTCATATGTAGTTAGTATAGGTAATGTCATATTGGAACCTTAGTAGAAACAAATTTATGTTCCCGCTGGGAAAGATGACACCTACACTAGAGGATGTAGATTGGATCATGGGTATCCATGTAGATGGTTCCATCATAGAGGTTAAGGTGTTTCACCAGGAAGAATAGATGTTGTGTGAATTAGAGATAATCTATTGAATCTTTCCACCCATAGAAAATGATAGCTCTTCTCACTTTATAGCTTGCCTTGAAACCCTATGGTGACTAGGTCAAGACTTGAACAATCCTCCAGTGGAACACCATCTCTATGGAATTTGTGATGTCTGAGGTTATGATAAATTCCAAGTCTGTTTTCTGATGAAGACTAAGCCCATTCTAAGGGTGAAGTTCAAGACTTTTCTGTGATAATATCTGAGCCCATTTAGAGTTGAAATCAGAGTCTATTATGTGGTGAAGGCCAAGCTTTTTGGGATAGTAAAGAAAGCCTAAATTTGGACCTAGTACAATTCTAAGTCAAGAATTCGATCGAGTTCATTGTGGACAGTTGAAAGACAAATTGTGGAAAACTTTTAGAGGGTTGACTTGGTACTTGTTGGACACTTATCTATCTCACATTATGAGAGAGAAGTTATGTGTGTCTTGCATGTTATAGATTTGCATGCAACATCCTATTAAATGTTTCAACATGATGTTTTGACACCCATAAAATGTAGATTGCTTATCATTCTCTTAGGAAGGGTATGTTGTCTTACATATTTATAAGTATAGAGATTTTCATTCGAATGTCGTTAGGGAAATGGAAAAATCTTCTACTTTGCAGAAGTCCTTTTGTTCCATCTTCTACTTTGTATAATTTCTCTTTGCCAAGCGAGTTGGACTCATTAGCATTATAGAAGTTCCAAACTTTAGTGATACCATATTTGACTAGTATTCTCTAAAAATGACCAATGCTGTGATTATCAATTATTGATCCCCGGACCTCTTCACCTAGTATTCTAGAAATGTACTCATTTATCGACCTCACCATTATTAAAAGTCAAATTTGACATCACTTTTTTTCATATTTTTCATGCATATTTCACTAGATTCCAAGAGAGGTGCCTGTAAAAGGATGACAAGGACTAGATAAGGATTTCTTCATGTTTGAAACACCCAATTATGCTCATAACATTAGTTTTTCAATGAATTTTTACTCCATATTGCTTCACATTGGTTAATATGGCAACCCAACAGATTGAAAAGGCTCATTCCAGTTAAGGGAATTGTATGGACTTGATCCATAAATTGTTTTTGAAATGTAATTGTCCCATTTGAGAAGAAGCCTTGACCACTCTAAGGATCATTCCAATTCATGTAATTGTATGGAATTGAGCCATAATTTTTTTCAGAAATGTAATCATCCCATTTTAAATGAAGCCTTGACCACTCTACCTTAAAACTTCTTCTCATATAGGTTTCATTCTTACTAAGGGAATTCCTAGCTTGTTGAAACCTGTGTTGCTTCTTAGCTTGTTGAAACTTGCATTTTGTCCACCATACATTATCAGTCTTTGTGCAATGTAACTTAGATATTTTTTACTTAATTGTCTTCCTTATCAAATTACTTCAACTATCCAAGTTACAAGATGGCTAATGAACAATGTAACACATGCAAATTCTAGATTTTGCATGTGTCCCATTTCCAAAGCTTATGAAGTTGATTGGAGCTAATGAGTAAAATCACATGGAATTTTTGAGAAGTTGGGATATGACCAAGGAGATATTGTGTATGCATGAAAAACATGACCTCAGACTGATCATTGAAAAATAATTGGATCCAACATGGATGACAACTCGCTTGAAATTTGACATAGAACATTATTTCGAATGCTCACTTCAAATTCAGAAGATTTGTAGAAGCATTTATGTGGACTCATATTATATCAATCTTTGCATACACATCTTGCTATAGATCATGGTCATTTCCCTATGTTTCTTACTTATTTTGGTTCTCTAATAGAATGGAAAAAGTTTATGGGATTGTTAATTTTGGTCAATTGCAATAACATTCTAATAAACAAGATAAAAAATTGAATCTATGATCTTCTCATCTTTGAGATGCTTCACAATGGTATATTTTATTATAGATTTAATTTAATGGCCTTGGCCATCATCTTCAGTCCATTGAAATTATGGACATTGGATTACATAGTAAGGTTTTGTCCTACTTTGTGGACCTCTTATGATACTATGAAATTGTATCATAAGAATATCCCAAAACCTAAAATTAGAGAGTGTAGGATACTAGGCATAGTTGGATAAAACAATGATAGTCCAAATGAAAAATTAGAAGTGCCTTTAAATCTTATATTCTAGGATAAATGACTCTTAACCATAGCAAATTGGTCAAATCTTATCTTCATTATTCTTAATTAATTGATGTCTTGTCAAGTTGAAAGAAAGAGGACAATGAACTAAATGTATTCAAGGTGGCTTAATACTTCAAAGAATATATTTCAAGAGAATTTTCATTGCTTTTTGTTGGTTATCTTTGATGGAATGGGGCATTGCTAAGATACATTTAGATGATTGGAAAAAAGGAAAATGACTTTATAGTATCATTTATCTTATACATATTTCTTCCTATAGAGAAGAAAGTATAAATCTACATTCAAATGAGGACTCCACCAAGCTACAATTTGGAGAGAGAATGCCATATTAGCTACACATGAGACATAATTTTCTTCTTTATGTCACTTTCCTTTATACCAAATTCTACTTCCAAGGTCCTCCATGCTTCCTAGGAAGATGTAGCTTTTGTTATCTTGCACAAGGACATATCATCCAATGCATGCTTTATAAGATCCAATACTAAGGCATCACATACTTCATCATAAGGGTTATTAGTCAGATACTCAATCAACTCTTTACATCGAAGGAAAGTTTTCATTTTGACAATTCCCAAAAATTAAAATATTTACTAGTAAATTTTGGAAGTGTTAGCAGATCTATCTTGATCCATTCATCCTTGAATTTTTCTACTTCATCTGCTTGTCTTCTAGATGCCCCGATTATTGCAAGAACCTCTATGATATCTTTGAAAAGCTTTGCCTCTTCCTTTTGATTAATTTTCTCAGTTTGCTTCAATCTTGCTTTTTGACCCATGATTGTCGTCTTTCTTTCTTATTTTGTCTTCTTTCCTTATTGTGTCAACCTTCTATAAATAAAGGTCACATACACTTGATTATATTTAAAACTAAACATTTTAACCTTCACTTTAATGGTGGCTCCCAACAACTACTAACAATTTTGCTAAGCTCTTTTACACAAATTCTTATAGAGGTTCATGGCTACAACTTACATTAGAGACTCATTCTTTGTTCAGTGGTGATGTCTCTTTCCTCTTGATATGGTGGTGGCTCTGTAGGTTATTCACCTTAATATTTTAGTAGTTTGGTTTACAAACTCTCAACAAGCTCTGGTTTATACTTATGGACAAGTGGGTGCAAACTTTGATTTGCAAGCTACTAATAAGAGCCAAAGCTCTTAGTGCAAGTAGCTCATGACCTTCTTAACTCCTTTGGTTCTTTGAAAACTTGATCTGATACCACTTATTATTTAGAGGTATAGATAAGCATGCAAACATGAGACAAATAAGTACACAAGATTATGCTTGAATAAATAAATTATATTCATTAATTATTTTCTCATATACATCCACTGAGTTACTGTAATTCTCTCTTCTTACTTCACATTACAATGACGCAACATGAGTATATAATCACTAAATTTTCTAAATATGGAATCATGCAAACTCTAACTTTCTTTTCCTCATGCAAACTATGACTTGACACTTTAACTAAATTTTTCTAACTTTACTTTAACATAAATCAACATTTTTCTTTTCCTTAACTTAGCTTTTCTTGACAAGACATTAATGTTTTAGCCCTGACTCACTTGAATTCTAATATTAGGCTTAACTTGTTTTTCTTCACTTAACTTAACTCTTAAAAAATTAAAAATATAATTATCCCTTATCCACTCATGGAATTTTTGTGCAAACTTGTTGAATGCAGCCATATACTATTTGTCTCTGATTGTATCAGCACAGATTGAAGGGATAACAGAGGAATTGGGATAACATAGGAATTGATGTCCAGGAAATCTTTCCAGGAAAAGTTGTCCAATTCTTCAAAGTTGGCTACACCCACAATAGTAAGAGCCCAACAAATCATTGTCTTTATATAGGATAGCGTGAATGGTAAGTGAAATAGCAACAACTCCCACAATACTAAGAGCCCAACAAATCATTGTCTTTATATAGAATAGCATGAATGGTAAGTGAAATAGAAACCTTGATATAGTAGCCTGCAAGCTGAGAGAATTTGGGCACACGTCATTGTCATAATCAATTTTGCACGTGTTAGATAACATTGCCTTAAATTATATGGTTTTGTCTTAATTGTTAACCGTTTTAAATGAGTTTCATCTTAATTGTCATTTTGTTAAGTGACCATTGTCTTAAATATAAAGTTTTGTCTTAAAATATTTTTGTCTCAAACTATTTTTGTCTTAAAATATTTTTGTCTTAAACTTTTTTTTGTCTTAAATATAAAGTTTTTGCTTAAATTTTTTTTGACTCAAACCTTTTTGTCTAATTTTATATTTAATTAAAAATGATTAATGAGAAAAAAAATATATAAAAGAAAGATTGGTTGTGATCCACAACAAAAAAAGTTCATTGGAGCTAGCATTCCCTGGACGGCAAAAGTTCTTATTACTCAGTTAAGAACCAACCCACATCAACTTCTGTGTGAAACAGGATGGTGGAAAAGGCCTAAAGAAGCTTCGGAAGAATGGGTGTGTACATTTTGCACGTCTAGGGTAGTGGAATCTGAAAAACATTTCAATTTGGAATGTGATGCATTCAAAGACATAGAGCAAGTTATGGCAATATGCTAACATTGGTTTCTTGGCATTGTTGGAAAGTCGGGCCAACTCATCATCAATTTTAACAAGAAAATGATTGAATTGCAAAAGACGAAAAACAGAAAACTAATAACCCCATAGACTATTTTTAGTTTGGTAGACGTTAAAATATCATCTCATTTCATTTCATATGAAATATTTTAATACTCTGGTTGAGATCTGTTAGAATAAGTCTCGTTTAACTTCCTTAACTTGGGGATTGTTGTTATGACCACGTAGGTAGAACTGCCATTGTCTCCGTATTTCTTATTTCTCGAACAGAAGACACTCTTATTTCTTGAACAGAAAACACTCTCACGATAATAAACTATCAATTTCATCTAAGATTCTCAATGTGAATTCACAAATCAGACTTCATATCTTTTTAAAGCAGTTTTATGATCTTAAATCACTTTTTGCAATTTTCATTTTCCACAACCAAAAATTTATCTTAATAAGAAACTTTATATTCTATCCAAAATTTAGTAGCCATCAGTGACATATTACAAAGTAGTGACTTTCTCAATGAAATCCGAAAAATAATGGAAATACACGATAACGGGTGTATCGAAAGTAAAATAATAAATTTCCAAAATAGTAAATTTCCAAAAATATTTTCTTCATGTGATATATTACAGATGGATTGTAATTGATGTGATATTAACATGGGATATATCAAAGTATCCAGTGAAATCATTCGGTATGGTAAGGAATTTTTTCCGACAGATTTTATGGAAGAAACCAAAGGACAGGGTGGTGGTTAACTGGTTCGTCCAAGTGGGTTTGTCATGGTTAGTCCAAGTGGAATTGTGAACCACATGGTGAACTGGTGCATTGAACTGGAAATTAATTGTCACGGGAATGTAATTTAGATATATTTTTAAAATTTGTATAATTTAATGTTTCACAAATTGTAGTTATATTTATTATTTATAAAATAATATAATATGTTATTTATTTTTTAATACGTAAATAAATAATGAAAAGATTTTTTAGAAAGATAATTTTAAAGAAGATTTATGTAGACTTCTTATCTATTTCAGTAAAACTAAATAACAAAGTAAATATTATCAAAGTATACTATGTCATGTTACTTTTATGTCATGTTACTTTTAAATGTAATAAACATTTTTTTATGTAATATTTATTCTATTACAAATAAGATTGTTTATATTCAATAATTTATTTTTCTATGATGATCTTTCAAAATCTTATATTCTTTTGGTGTACTTTTGCACTTTGAGAGGCATTTGCTAATATTTAAGTAGTAATAGCAATATTTTCTTTAAAAAGAAAAGAAAAAAATGGGATTTATAGGTTTTATTGCGTTTTGATTGACTAAACATACTGATAGAGAGAACAATAAATTCTTTGTTTATTTATTTATTTCAATTGGCCTTTAGGGAAAATGGTTGAGAGGAATGTTTATTATGTTCTTCATCTAGATCAAATTTACAAGTAACATATTAATTTTTTAAAGAGTGTATGAATGTAATTTTGATTTTATAGATAACAAAAAATTGATAACTATTATATAAACTAAATGGCTTCTAAAAAATAAATTACCATATGATACATCTTATATCACCAAGATAAAAAATTAAATCATAAAAATTATATATCTATATATATATATATATATGTAATTCACCTTCATTTTACCATGGTGAATTGAAATTTTGTTAATGTCAGCCAAAATAAAAATTATGAAAAATAAAAAAAATATAGAACTTAAATAATTATACAAAACATTTAAATAATGTCATCTCATAATTTACACATGAAGAAATTGGATACCTCTCAGCTCCTGTTAGATCCGTATTTAAAATAGATCTACCCTGGTCTAGTATTATGTGGATGTTGAATCATACCAACCAACTAATAATTATTCAAAAATTTTCAAGGATCTTAGCTCCAGTGATTTGCTGAACAATTTGTTTGTCTAACTAGTTGGGTTTATAAGACATGCTGTAACTCTCCCATTAATAAAATTTATAAAATATTATATTTGGTGTAGTATTAAGAAATTCTCTAAATATTCTCTCTCATTGCTGTTAAGAAAACCTATTAATAATTTAATTAAAATTTTCAAAACTCTATTCCAAAGTAAATATCTCTATCACTATAAATATAAATTAATTTCTAATTATCTAAAAAAAAATATTTTGATAATTTAAATGCTTATAAATGGTAACTGCTCAACCTATAAATTATTTAAGTGTGTGAATTATACCAAAATTTATATTATAAAAAAATTATATATATATATATATATATATATATATACACACATTACTATTAAATGTATATAACTATTAATGTATTTATTAATGTATTTATCTAGTTCTGTAAAATTTAATAAATTAGATTAAATTAAAAATGAAAATGACACTCTAACATAAATCAATTCAAAATCCTTTACTATGGAACACGTTTCATTTTGAACAACACGGCCAACAATACTTACGTATGTTTCTTCACTAAATCCAAACACGAATATTCTGATAATACAGATTTGATATTCAAAGAGTTTTCACATTGCAAGATATCATTCACGTGCAAACTACAGGTTACCTTCCTCCGAAATTGAAGCAAAAGATAAATCAGAAGCAAAAGAGAAATTACTTTATATATATTGAACAGCAGAAAGCGTATTTTGTCATTTACAATGGAGACTAAAAAGGTGCAGAAAGCGTATTTTGTCATTTACGATGGAGACTAAAAAGTGTAAGGCCATACTGTGTCAGGATCACAAATTATTAAAAGTAGTGGTGTGTATAAAGATACATTTAGTTGATCTTAATGGTTATTAAGATCACAAATTATTAAAAGTAGTGGTGGTGTATAAAGATGCATTTATTTGATCTTAATGGTTATTAAGACAAATTAGTATTTAAATTATTAAAAGAAGTAGTGGTGGTGTATAAAGATATATTTACTCGATTTTAATGGTTATTGAGACAAATTATTATTGATTTTTCTAAATTTTAAATAAATTATATTGGAGATGAATATCAGGAATAAAAATACGAGTTTTCATAAATTATGAAATCAAAATTACTAGTAATTTGATTCTATCAAGTTTAATTGAACTATCCTAGCAATATGACACATGATGTGAGATGGTTGATGAATAATTGAGAATAGGTTAGTCTCCCCAAAAATTATTGGGATGGTTCAATTAAATTTGGCTTTGTCATTTTAATAGTGGTTTTCAGCCTCCTTGCTTATGACAACTCATTTAAAGGTCAATAAAAAGATCATGAAAACCCATTTAAAAGTCTAAACATTCCATTTTAATTTGTACTAATAGTCATTATGATCCAAGCAAAAGTGTCTTTAAACACCACCACTTCTCTTAATGGTCCATGATCCTAACAAGATTGATTTGTGTAATGCCCTTACTAGTTATTTCTCTACAATAATATGTAACTAGGCCATGCTTAGATTTTATCTTACCACTGAGTGTCTCACCTTGTCTTAAAGGTTACCAGCAAGAGGTATGGCGGCTTATTTCTAATTTTCAAGCTTTTAATATCATATTTGTACTAGGAATGCACAACGTCGCTGCAGATGCTCTAGCAAATGCAGTTGCTCTAGCAAATGCAACTGCTCTGGAAAATGTAGCTGTTAGGATTACACCGCTTAGGGATAGATTTATTGTTGAGATTTTGTATAGGCCATCTATTCCTAACAACATAACTAATTTGTGTTTTTTTTTATGATGATGAACAAATACTACACTTTATGGCTAGTGTTGACGTTTTCAAAGATGCAGTCATAGATGAAGACGTGCACAAGCAACAAGGTACACCTAATGATAACAAGGAAAACCCCATCCCTAAGGGTGTGGTTTCACTTGAGAAACTCTATGACTTGTAGAACCACTTCGAAGGGCCTGGGAATACCAAAACCCGTGGTTCAACACTAATGCACAAACAAATCAATTTGGGAATAGAAAGAGATCCAAAATTTGTAAATCTCAGTACATGTTGCACACCAGAGGAGTGGCAAGCCTTTGTCCGCCTATTCAAATAGTACTAGGATGTATTCACATGGACATATAATGATTTGAAAACATATGACATGCAAATAATCCAACACGTCATTCTAATAAAAGAGTGGGTCAAGTCGTTTTAGCAGAAACTCAGAAAATTCCATCCATCACTTGAACCCCTCATACAAAAATAATTGACTAAGTTGTTGGATGCTCAGATCATATACAAGGTTCGTCATTCTATATGGGTTTCGAATTTAGTTCTTGTAAGGAAGAAGTCCGGGGAGATCTACCAGTGTGTAGATTTCCGAAATGTTAATAGGGCCTTGGACGAAGACAACTACACTGTGCCATCTATGGAACACATCTTGCAGATAGTATCTGGAGCTAAAACTTTCTCTCTCCTTGAAAATTTTTCTCAACATAACCAAGTTCTGGTAGAAGAACTTGATAGGCTTAAAAATGCCTTCTGTACCAAGTGGGTTACATTCGCTTACACAAGAATGCCATTTGGGCTTGTAAACGTAGGCACAACTTTTCAGCGTGCTATGGACATTGTCTTCTATGGGCTCATTGGACAAAGTGTCATGGTCTGCCTTGACGATGTGATAGTCTTTTCAAGAAAGCGGTCAGACCACCTAAGCCATCTCAAGAAGATTTTTGAGCGGTGTCGAATGTACGGGATATCTTAGAATCCCAAGAAGAGTGTATTTGCAGTGTGTGAGGGGAAACTCCTTGGGCATATGATCACCAAAAGTGGGATCAAGGTTGATTCGGATCGAGCTCACACAATCACGCAAATCCCTCACCCAGTCAACAAGAAATCTATGTAGTCCTTCTTGGAAAAGATAAACTTCCTTCAAAATTTCATCTTAGATTATGTGCAAATTGTCAAACATATCCAAGATATGATTAAGAAGGATGCAGTCTATAATTGGGGAAAGAAGGAAAAGGATGGGTTTGCTCGTATCAAGCCGGAAATAGTAGACATACTTGTGTTGTATAGCCCATATTTTAGCAAATATTTATTGTTGTATACATTCACTTTCGACAATCCACTCACTGCAATGCTCACACAAAAGGATGAGCTAAACAACAAACGTCCCATCTCCTTCATGAGTAGGAGCATCTAGGGACCCAAGCTCAACTATCCCACAGTAGATAAATAGGCATATGTTGTATACAAGGCGGTGAAACATTTTAGACCCTTCATGCTGAAAAACCATTGCATAGTGTTTGTGCCACACCCAACAGTACGAGCGCTGGGTGAAAGACGTGCAAACTGGATGATAGGACTATAAGAGTATGATCTTGATTTCAATCCAGTTCACACTGTCAAGGGTCATGGTCTCTGCAAACTTGCAGTAGAAGTAGTACACACCCAAGAGGAAGAAGAAGAGCTCGCCAGTTGGGAGAAAGAAATCGATATGTACAATATAGAGCGAGCACCACCCACTTCACATGACAACTCTTGGTATGAAGAAGTGCACCAGTACCTTAAGTATGACACCTTTCCATGTGACAGAAGAGGGCACTTCACCTCAAATTCTTATCTTACCAGTTGGTGCATGGAGTGCTTTACAGAAATCACAACAACAAAATTCTACTCAGGTGCCTGGAGGCACAAGATTCAGAGAGAGTGTTACATGACATGCATAATGGACTAGCTGGAGGTCACTTCGCACGTAACACAACTGCACATAAAGTCATGAGAGCTAGTTTCTACTGGCCCACATTGTTTAAGGATGCACATGCTTATTCTCGCAAGTTCCTGGTCTATCAGTGATGCGCCAACAGAACACGAAGTTCAACAGCCCTATTGCAGTGGATGAACCATTCCAACAACGGGGCTTAGACATCATTGGGGAAATCTTCCCCCATTCATGAAGACAACACCACTACATTTTAACTACTAAATATTACTTCATGTGGTGGATGGAAGCAGTTCCACTCAAACAAGTGAACGACTAGGAAGTCATCAGCTTCCTTCAGCAAAACACCATCTCGAGGTTTTACCTTCCTGTATCACTTGTTTTTTACAA
Organism: Pinus tabuliformis; assembly: GCA_031772625.1. Classification (NCBI taxonomy): domain Eukaryota; kingdom Viridiplantae; phylum Streptophyta; class Pinopsida; order Pinales; family Pinaceae; genus Pinus; species Pinus tabuliformis. The sequence goes on along the minus strand of CM062805.1, from coordinate 384,832,882 downwards.
TGAAAATTACTTCTATTGGTCGAAACTATATGATTTTGCATTGCAATTTGGTATTGTTCTTAAACATTGATCTAACTACTAACTAGAGGGAAATGGTCTTGCTGAATCAACAAAAAGAATCTTATTTGTATCATCAGAAAGACCATTTACTCTGAGCCGCGAAACTGACATTTCGCCTTGGTGAATGCACTTTGGGCTGACCAAGTTACACCCAAGCCCTTTCTGAACACATCTCCATATTTCCTTGTATACGGTAAGGAAGCCATCCCACCACCCAATATCTACTTGCCTTCTCTTTAGTTATCGAAAGAATCCTAGGGCAAGCTGTGTTTATTGGTTCAACATAGGATGGACACATTATACAAGTTATAGGATGAATGGATGAAAGAAAAAGAAAAAATTACACTCCACCTGAACCGTATCAAGAGATGATTCGATTGTAAGTTTGCAAGGAATGCTAGCTTTGCTCTGGGTGACTTAGTCTTGAAATGGGATAAACCCCATGAAGACAGAAGAAATTACACGAAGTTCTAGTCTCTATCGATTGGTCTGTACACGGTTGACGAAAAACTTGGCTAACACACATATCACTTGCAATCACTTGGCAGGAGGATTAACAACCTTCCTATCAATGGCCAAGATTTAAAATGTTCTTCTCAGTGATCTGGGGCCATGCCCCAGCCATTTATATAGCATGCTTAATGTTTCTCAGTTACTTTGTTGTTTTCATTTTGCTTCTCTACTTTCATGTTTTTGTTTTGTTTTGTTTTGCTTGTTTTGGTTGTCTTGTCATCTTGTTTTGTAAATAAGTGTTGTCCTATATTGTTCTGGCTTTTGAATAAGTATGTGGCTAAGTTTAAAGAGTCTTGTGACACTGCAGCACTTGGTCAGTCCTGTGTCCACCTTCTCTGTGCTTGGTTGTAATTTGTGGCCGATGAAGCCTGGATGGAAAATACGAATTATCTGTAAGGGAAGCTCTGGTCAAACCATAAACCTATGTGCAAACTAGGAAACACCATGCCTATACTCAGTCTTTTGCTCAGTGTGTTCAATCTTAATCCAACTAGTAGAAACAGAGAAAGGAAAAAATCTAAACGAGCAAACCTAAATCAGAGGTATTATATGCTTCTTTGAAGGAAAAACCTCTTCTACTCTCAATAAGTCAGGATCCCTCTTCCACCCCAAAAATAATAAGTTCCTATGCACAGTTTTATTTAAAAAAATACAAAGTTGAAAGAAGAGACCCTGCAGAGAGAGGTGAAGAAGGCAACTCTATCGGGGTATTGACTAGGATCGCTCGTAGTGAAGCAATGCTTGTGTTCTTGCATGACTCTGTCAGACTACTGTCCAGGCCTGCTGGAAGCGGAGCAACACCAGAGATCAAAACTTATACTCTGCAAATCTTAAGCTCACGAACCTAACTACCCTTCTCGATTTTAAAACACTGTGATCTAACTGAAAATCTTGTTGTGTTTGACTGTGTTGGTGCAAGGTGAAGCATGTCTGTCCACGGGGTAAGTCGGGAGGCCAAAGTAATCTACAAAATGATTCAATACTTCCTAAAAGGCCAAGGCCCTGTGCTTCAAATGAACCGAAACAAAGAAGCTAGTGTTCAACCAGTGTGTCACCAAGTGTTGTAGTGGCTACAACACCCTCCAAAATTTTGGCTTACATCCAAATTTCAGAGCCTTCCTTGGTTTTCTCCTTGATAGTCGCAAACACTCGGTCTCATCCCATTAGCTCTTATTGAGTTTTCACACCCTCTAAGGTTTATCGATCACCGATCGTCTTTTGACATGTTGATCACTATGTCATGGTTGCAAGTTTTTTCTACCATTTTGAAGGTTTGTCTTTGTCTGTATGAGTTGTTTTCACTCTGTTGACACTAGTCGCACTCACACACTAAGTTGTAAAAATTGTTGCACAAGCGTCATCATAGTTGTTCAAAGACATATTTCAACTGTCACACTTGTTTCTCTCAACCTTCGAGTCAGTATCACTAATAACATGTTGTCTTGTTGGTTTTAGGTGTCTTGTCATCGAGTCATGCTAAGTGTGTGATCACATTGTCATGTTTGCATGAGTACACTTGCTTTTACACTTAGTCAGTTTCCCTAAAAATTTGTCAACCAGACAACCCTCCATCAACCAAACCTAATCTCTGTGACCTTGCACTACTGCCCAGAGTTCTGTAGAGCTTAGGGCTATCCTCTAGGCAGCCTACTCTACGTAATTATGGAAATGAACCAGCTAACTGACTCCCAAAACTGGGCAGAAGTTATACCAGAAGCTCCTCCACTTTGTGCTTCCCACAATACCTCCCATCAAGCATCCCGCTGGTCAACCAGAGAAAGAAATTGAGTTGTGACTCTGGGATGTATTGACCTCCAAAATTGCACAGAGTTTTCATGCCCTACTAGCCCTTCTTCCCCGATCTACAACTAGCTCAGGAATTCAGCAGAGATGTGTTGTCCTACCCTTCATTCTCACTATGAAACTAGCCCAGGAAATGCACAAAGTTGTCCTACCCTTCCATCCCTTCTTCCCCTCTCTGCAACTAACTTAGAAACTGCACAAAACTATCCAGGCCCAGACTGTCTCTCACAATTGTGCAATTTTGACCAACAACTCTAGCAACCTGACCTTGTGCTCCTCTGGAAAACTGCGAAGATTTTTATGCCTATGCCTGTTGCTTCCTACACTGTCTTCCCCAGAGAAATTTCACAGATCCCAATTGGACGACCTGCTCAGTACTCAGTTGGAAAATTGCGCAGATTGGCCCAGCAGCTCCCCGACACCCTACCTGACCTTCCTCTTGGAAATTGCACAGTTATGCCTCCTAGCTGGGTTTTTCCCTGCAGCTATCACTGTTGTCTCGAATTGTGAAAATATGTCTCTTAGTGACATCTGTGCATTTTTATCGACAATGCTGCGAAGCCTCGCATCCCTAACTGTGTTATGCTCTTCTTATTTTTAGTGCCTTATCCCTCTCTCGACCACCTACATCGAAATGGAAAGCAATGTATCATGGATCTGATGTCGTCTTGTCATGAGTGATTGCAAGAACATTTACATCGATGAAACATGGCGCAACGATGAATAGGATGGAAAAGTAGCACATGTTAGAAGACTTGCTCGTGGTTGAACAAACAGATGAAGCACATCTAGCAAGTGACTGAAGGGGACACATCCACATGAAATGTTAAGAAAAGATCGATACCATCAAAGACCCCGCACACTTTGCCATGCGGACGTGAAAACATGTTACATCGAGAGCATATCATCACTCAACATCACAACAGCTCGACACGTACACCACAGTCAGCCAGTACATGTCAGCAGTGTCATGTCTAGTTGTGTCATTAGCTGTCTCAGCCATATCACTTCTATGGGCCATACTTTCTGTAATCAATGTAATGTAAAGTGGAATTCCAAGAGACCCACTTATGAAGTCGAAGAGTCATGTAAAGTTGAAAAGTCATAGGAATTCAAATAGTCATGAGGGAAGTTGAAGAGTCACAAGGGTCATGTATACCACCTTGGCTATATATACCCCCTCATTGTATGAGCAAAGGACTTTTCACCTTGGCTCCTACCACATATCCTTGAGAGTTTGTAGTTTGTTCTTTGAGGAGCGAGGAGTGGCTACAATGTCCCACTACTAGGACTAGTGATTTATGGTGTACATATGTGTCTTGGATCTTTTTCTTAATTCAGAAGCCTGTCTCATGCTAACACATTTTCACGCATGTTTTTTATATATTTCTAATACTATTCTTTAAACATTTGTAATTCATGTTTCGTTAACCTATACTAAGATTGTTGAACTACTTCGGTTATTTTAGTACTCATATTGTTGAAGATGTGTTGTGTTGATAATCACTATTGGCCCGTCTATGTTGATGACTCGACTAGACATTAGAAAAACCATATTTGTGTATTTCTTGGTGTTAATGGCCATCACCCCCGTGTGGACTATCGCACTAGACACTGTAAGTGTTTTCCCTTTAGCTTTGGTTTTCATGACTACCACATCCGCTGCGGACTATTCTACTGGATGCTATAAAGACCCTTCTTGTTGTTCGCATGTGTCTCTTCCTAGGTTGGGACTATTCCCTCTCATCAAGAGGCTCACTTTTACCTCCCCCTTTTGAAAGTAAGAGAACATGAGCACAAAGTTACATTATGCACTCACCAGGCACACTCACCATGCTTTCTTGAAGTTACAAGTATAACACTCTCATGTTCTAGACAACAAGAGATAGGAAAATCTCTAAGAGAATGGCAACAAGGCCACCGTACCGGATGGGACTCCTACACCGAATGGTGTGAGGTCTAGTTGAGACTTCATACCGGGGAGATCCTTTGAATGTTGGAGGGTCTAGCATCATCAACAGGTACGCATTAGAACTTTTATTTAGAACATAGTCAGTTTGCATAGTATTGATTCCTTTTCTCTCGTAAACAAATTGTCACTTGGTCACTTTTTACAGAGGAAATGATAACACCTTATGAGGATATAAAGAGAAACACCTTCTATAGCTAATTGATAAATCTCAAAAAAAAGGGGTCAATGATGGAGCACAATGAGGACTTCCAAAAATTGAATATAAGGTTAAACTATATTCCAAAGGAGCATAGGATTGATGTCTTCCTAGGAACTTTAAAGGGTAACATCCAACATGAGGTTTGTCTTTGCGAACTTGATGCATTGGAGAAGGCATTCAAGTTCGCAAGAAAAACTGAAAGAAAAATTATGGCAACAAGGAATCGTACCACTCAGAACTATAAAGATGGAAGTTTTTTTGCACCTAGTCTTCCATAACCTACAAGTTTGACACTGCAACAATAGGAAGAAAAAAGAACAAAAGGGATTTGTGACAGTTGTGATAGAAAATACACTAAAGGTCATAAGTGTGTTGAGAATAAATTAATTTACATAGATTGGGAAGAGGAGGAAGAAAAGGAACAAGAAATGTCAAAAGAAGAGGATATACACCATGACCAGCCATAGATAAAGAAGAAATGGATCCGACCATATCTTGTAATGCATTGACAGTAATTACCACTCCTCAAACTCTCAATATAGAAGGGCATATCAAGAAGAAAAAGGCAGTAGCGTTGATTGGTTCAGGTAGTACCCATTATTTAATTCATTGTCAGATGGCCAAGGAATTGAATTTCTTCCTATATCCAGCACCAAAGTGTCAAGTGATGGTTGCAAATGGATGAACCATAAATTGCTCTAGAAAGTGCCATAATAACAATCTATCCATGGGAAAATATGTATTGAATAGTCCAATGCTTTCCATTCCAATGGGTGGTGCTGATGTTGTAGTAGGAGTCCAATGGTTACAATCTTTGGGTACGATAGCTTTTAATTTTCAAGAACTTTTCTTGAAATTTTTTTGGGAAAGAAAGGAAGTTTAATTAAGGGGTGTCATAGGGAAACCAGGAGAGATAATTATCTCTAATGGCATGACAAAGCTTCTAAAGAAAGAAAAATGGGGCATAATTGCAAAATTATATTCACTAAAGGTTCAAATAGTGAAATCATCTATTTCTCTAGATCTTCAAAAAGTCTTGAACAATCATTCTAAGGTTCAATCAATTGAATATCACATCGACCATCAATAACAAGTTCTCCAACTCTTAAAGGGTAACCTAACTTTGGCCCATAATAGAATGAAATAACAAGTAGATCAACATCGCAATGAAAGAAATTTTGATGTAGGTGACTGAGTATTTTTACGGATACAACCATATAAATAAATACCCCTCAAGAAAGCTAAGAAGGATAATAAATTATCACCTAAGTATTATGGTCCTTACAAGGTGTTGCAAAAGATTGGTACTATGGCATACAAATTGGAGCTTCCTACATCTTCCCAAGTGCACCTAGTTTTCCATGTTTCATGCTTAATTAAGGTTATAGGTTGTAAGCTCCCAGTTCAAACAATATTCCTAGAACTTGATGAGGAAGGAAAAATCATATTGGAACCTGAAGCAGCCATAGAAACAAGAAATTGACATCTACGAAATCAATCAATTTCAGAGTATATCATCAAGTGGAAGGACTTACCCACTCAAGATTCCACACGAGAGGATGAGAATTTAATACAGAAGAATCCATAAATACTCAAGCATTGAGGAAATTATTTTTTTGAAGGAGAGGGGAATGTTAGGTCCCTATAATACTAGTGTATTCCCTCCTTGTTATTTCCAATGTAGCTCCCTTATTGTTATTGTTGTGCCTATGTAGTCCCCATATTGTTAATATTGTGCCCCATAGAAGCCCACTATTTTTATTGTTGTGCCCTTACATTATTATTGTTATGTTAGCTCTGATTATATTGTGACCCCTTAGACTCCTATATATAGAAAGGAGACTTGTCATTTGAATCATCCACTCATTGTTCATTTCTATAATGTAAAGGAGGTTTCCCCCTCGAAGAGGCTAATTTTGAAGTCATTGATCTATATTTTCTTCTATTTTTTGAGTTGGTTGCATAACAACTGAGGCTTGAATTGGCTAAGTGTTAGTCAGAGCAACATGGTGACTAGGAGATACAAATTGCAATGCATGGTGTTCTTCAGGATTGAAGCAAGACATTGTAATTGATCGATATTCTCATATGAATTAATGTAAAGAAGCGAAGGGGGTTTTCCTAGTTGGGTTTCCCTATAAAATCATTAGGTTGCTTGTGTTTTGATAGTTTCATGTTATTGCATGTGTTTCTATCATGTGTTTTCCTTTTCGTAGAATAGTAGAAGAAATTTCTATCTCTTGATTTCAATTCAGTTTCATCAATAGTAGCAAATTTCTTGCAATTTCTACAGTTGAGACTTTAGTATATGAGTTTCTCCAATTTAGTTCTTTACTCCTAGATCCTTCCTTCCATTTTTAGGTCTATATTTTTCGTAATGAATTTCATCCATTAATTTCTCTTATGACCTCATGCACTAAGGGGAATGTGTTATAGCCTATTTCCACCATCTTATGTGAGTAAGAGGAACCTATGATCATTTCCTATCCTTTTGACCCTAATGCACACTTTTTACTCTTTGATTTTCCCTTTTAGTTGGATAGTTACTCCCAAGAAACTGACATAATGCACTTAGTCACTATCATGGAGTTTGCAACCAAAGACCACAACTGCATAATTTTTAATGGGAGTGAGTTTGGTCAAACCTACTCTAGTACATCATTTTTAAGGAGATCAACTCGACCTACTTATCTATGAGTTGGTTAGGGGTCATTTATTGTGGAAGTTTTCGAACTTCTTGATCCCCTAGGTGCCCTAGTACATTCTTGGGAGGATACAAAAAGCTTATATAAACTGACACTATCAAGATAAGAGGAGTTGGATAGATAGATAGAGAGCTCAAATACACTTATATTTGATGTAAGAAAAGACATTATCTAGGAAGTGCGCAGGATTGAGGATACAAAGAAGTAATGAAGTGTTAAAGGTATAATGTACCTCTTCGGATTGTTTATAAATTTTTAATGAGTTTCATTCCACATATTTTGTGTTTATGAGAGACCTTGTTGATGCAATTATAGTTTATACATGATAATTGACCCTTCAAAGAAGGTTTTTTTTCGGTGCTTCTATGTGGGGATTTGGATTGGAGCTAATAGGAGTGAGACCTCAATGTAGAAACACATCCTCTAACATTTGAGTTATATTCAACAATATTCACCAACTTGGGAGGGTTCAGGTATGGGTATTTTGGCTCTCTAGTTGAAAATTTATTCATGTACTTGATTTGCATATAGGAAATTCACATATATCTTCACATGGTGTTCACACACCATGTGATGGAATTCTGAAAAAATATTTCCAGCATAGAAAGCCATTATCAAGGTTTTTACCATAATAAAAAAAGCTCTTAGCTAAATAGATGGCAATGGTGCTCTTTAGTTGATCCATGGATTGGTTGTCAACAAGAACATCTTCTACCTCCGCCAAATTAAAAAACTAAATTCAAATGGAATTTTCACACTCAATCAAATATCTAATGTCAACTATTTGAGAGGACAATATGAATGTTTTTCTTCATAAGGCATGTAACTTCAAGAGGAAAATAAAGATCGTTGGAATAGGTACATCAACGCTCTTCTAGGATCCCAGGTGGCAATCAATGACTAAGAGGATAGGCTAACATGAACACACAATTCTCATGGATCTTATTCACCTAAATTTGATTACTTAATCTTAGCAATGGAAGATCTTAGATATGATCCACCTTGGTGGAGGGAAAAAATATGAAGGCTCAAATTTCCACCAAAGGAAAAGATATTTGTTTGGTTCAACTTACAAACAAATCCCCCACATCAAACAACCTCCAAAAGAACTCCTTCCCTCGGCCAAGCATGTGCCTCCTCTTCTTTGTAAATATGGAAATTGTAAACCATATTTTCCTAAGCTGCACCCTCACAATTTTTGCTTGTAGGGACATTTGACATTTGGTAGGAACCCCATTTCGTTGGAATGACTCTTGTATAAATGATGTCTCTATATTTGGCTTGCATCTCTGGAAAATCCCCACCACAAAATCCTTACCCTAATAGTGGCTGGGGGAATTTGGTTGGAGAAAAACCAATCTATTTTAAACCATAAAGTCATATCCCCAAAAAAAGAAAATTGTTCAAAACCTCACCATACCTCATAAAATCCCTTGCAAAAATATTTGTTCTCCCACATGTTTCCCCAACACTAGAATATAGATAAACTTGCAAATGGCTCCCCTCAAGGGTCCCCCTCAATATGTGGAGTAGGTAAAATTCTAAATATACCTACAAATACCTTTATCTCCTATAAAAACATTGATCCTAAATCAAACAAATATAAACTTTTTTCTTTAAAATTATTGTTCCATATTGACATCTCTCATAATATTTCCACTTTACAAGCATATAGCCATTAACAAAATGTAATAAATTAAATAAATAAAATGGCAAGAATCCATAATTACATTCTCATATTTTATTTGAAAAAATACAACAACATACCTATCATTTTTCTCATCACATTTATGAGTAACTTAGCAGCTGAAGCCCTGTGAAATGCTATATTCGATCTAGATGGAGTTCATTTGAAGTCCTAGAAAATAAAGGAGGCTAACAGTAAAAATATCTTCTTGATCTTTGGGTAAGTGAATATCTCTCGTTGTTTTAGCTGTGTTTGTCTTTTAGAAAAATCTACTTTGTAAACTAGTATACCTAGTATAACAAGTTTGAAACATATATATGCTTAACAAATTTATTGCCCTTAAACAAATAAACTGGACAGGAGCTACCATTCTGATTTTTGTAATTTTTTTAAAACTACTCTCCCTCAAGGATTGTCTCCTTCGCTCATACGTCATATTAAAGGAGAAATCTACACTACATAGTAGTAAGTTCAATACCCACATAAAAAAATGTAACATCCATTTTTACACCGAAGGTGTTGCTATCATGGTTTTGCTAGACAAATTTAGCCAATCATACAGACTCATTTTTGTTCTTTCAACCATTTTTCGCCACGTGTAACTGTCGATGTTTTCAGATGTAAGAAAATCTCTCACAGAATACGTCAATTTCCCGCCGTGTTTGATCTTCACTGTTAAGCGTATGTCAGACGTAAGGATGCTCTTAGTTTGGCCCTGCTTCATTAGACGCCATGATTTGATGTCACCACGCAGATTAGTACGCCTGCTTTATGTGCCTTCGGAATTCATTAAGAAGTCTGCCTACAGTCCCACTAAGGACAAACTTTTGTTTTATAGATCTCTCGTGGGGCTGAACGACTGCAGGATCAAGCCTCATCGGCCACATTTTCTTATATTCATTTGTGTGGCCGGCTCTGAGCTCTTTGGGACTGTTATCTATGACAACCCTAAATAAATAAAAAATTAGTTAGATTTGGTTGTTGGGGTTTTTTCTGATAAAATCCCAAAAACAAAAATTCAAACACACAGAGGCAATGCTCTGTTTCTTTTACTCCAGGATCTTTTGTTCACAGGGAAGCCTTTTAAAAAATTTACTGAAGAACAGAGTATTACACCACCATAAAAACATTTCTATTGATTAAAACAAAATGTCTGATACAAACTTCATCCTCTTTGCTGAGAGGGATTCACCAAAAATACTCTGCCTCTTTTACAAAATGATTTTTACACTGCTGTGTAAAATCTTCATTCACTGCTGTAAAATAAATTCACATGGATTTACTGCTGTAAAAGAGCTTACATAAATTGCTGTAAAAACCATTTTTCACTTACTGGTGTAAAACTATTTTACGCATACTACTATAAAAAAAAAACATTACATATGCAACTCCCAAAATCTCATACTCCCCACACTGCTGTGCATATGCTCCCCACACTTCTGTGCATAAACTTCTATTTCATATTACCACACTAAGCACTCATTCATTTTGCTCGTTATGTTTTTTTTAACCCGCGCGTGTGTTCTACACCTCATTACCAAAACATGGTCAACGCTTAAAAAAAATATAAAACATTACAAAGTACTCATATGCCATACGTAACCTGCATATGCCCATACCTTCGACATATATATAAAAAATAAAATTGAAGTTTTCACCAACCTAGTTCCTATCATAATAACTATGTAATAAATATTTTTACGGCGGTCAACCAAAATTGAAATTCACTCCATGCAAAGTCATGAATGCAAGCTTGTATGCAGGTTGGAACGATGAACGGCAGATATCGATCAGGCAGATCGGACGGCGGAGGTGAATATCGGGAGGCCTTACTTGACAGAACGATAGCACCCGAGAATGTCAGAATTGCTTACGTATGGGGAGAGCCACGTGTCTGCACCATATTGTATCGGGCTCAAATATACGGAAAATACCTTTGCCGGAAAATGGTCCGAGAAATTTCAGGCGGGTTTGCTGAACGGTTTCTGGCGATGTACGTCTGCGTTGAAATTACATATTCAACACTCCCCTTTAATTTCAACTGCTGGGCATTCGGTCATACCCAAACACTTCCTCAAAAATTCAAAGCTTTTCTGATCCAAAGGCTTTGTCAAAATGTCTGCAACCTGTTCTTGAGTCCTGCAATGTTCTAAGATAATTTCTCCATTGTTCACCAATTCTCTGATGTAGTGAAACCTTGTATCAATGTGTTTTGTTCTCTTATGAAACACTGAATTCTTTGACAATGCAATAGCTGAGCTATTGTCACAAAAGATCACTGTCGCTTTTGCCTGCTCTTGGCCTAAGCTCCTCAACATTCTTCTCATCCAAACTGCTTGACATGCTGCTGCTGTAGCTGCCACATATTCAGCCTCTGCTGTAGACAATGCTACAATGGACTGCTTCTTAGAAGCCCATGAAATGGCTCCTGAACCCATATGAAAAACATAACCGGAAATGCTTTTCCGATCATCTAAACTTCCAGCCCAATCACTATCAGTGTATCCAACCAAATCTGAATGTTCTGAGACATTATATAGAATTCCAAACATTTTGGTACCTTTGACATACCTTAAAATTCTTTTTGCTGCCTGCCAATGTGCCTCCTTTGGCCTCTCCATGAATCTGGAAATTAAACTAACAACATACATAATGTCAGGCCTAGTAGCTGTTAAATACATAAGGCTGCCAACAATACTCTTGTACAAACTAGGATCAAAATCCTTACTGCTGTCCTCTCTGCTGAGTTTTAATCCCATTACTGTGGGAGTGATCGCTGCTTTGCATTCTTGCATGTTAAATCTGCCCAACACTTGATTTACATATCTAGCTTGTGAGATAAAAATTCCTTTTTCATTTTGATCTACTTCTATGCCTAAGAAGTATCCCAAGAAACCCATATCAGTCATTTCAAATTCTTCCTTCATAACTGATTTAAAATTCTTAATGAGCTGATCATCATTGCCTGTGAAAATAACATCATCAACATATAAGACAACAATTAAAATTTTACCATCCTTTTCTTTGATGTAGACGGTGGGTTCTCCTTCACACTTGTCAAATTCATTATCCAATAGATATGAATCTATCCTGTTGTACCATGCTCTTGGTGCTTGCTTCAGCCCATAAAGAGCTTTCTTCGATTTGCACACTTTGTGCTCTTCACCTTTCTTCTCATAGCCTAGAGGCTGTTCAATGTAAACCTCTTCCTTTAACACTCCATTTAGGAATGTTGACTTCACGTCCATTTGGTAGACTTTTCATTTGTTTTGAGCTGCTATGGACAGCACTGCTTTCACGGTTTCCATTCTTGCAACCGGTGCGAAAGTCTCCTCATAATCTCTCCCATACTGTTGGTTGTACCCTTTGACAACCAGCTTTGCCTTGTGCCTTTCTATCTTACCTTTAGCATTGCTTTTGGTCTTGTAGACCCATTTTACTCCAATGACTTCTTTACCTTTTGGTAGCTCAACCAAATCCCATGTTTTGTTTCTCTCTATGGCATTCATCTCCTCATCCATAGCTTCTATCCATTTCTTATCTTTAATTGCATCCTCAAAATGAATAGGATCATCAACATGACAATACAAGGCAAATAAGGAATTCATTCCTTCATCATAAATGTCACTTAGATTTCTAAATTTCTTACCTCTTTCACTTAGTGTGCAAGTGCTTGAAGATGCACTTGAATTTCCTCCTTGTGGTGTGCTTGGAGAAGCACTCTCATTTATCCTCAATGGTGTCCCTTGCTGTCCTTGTGTTGGCGTTGCTGTTTGGGGATCCATTTCAGCCACCTCCTCATCATCTTCATCATGAGACAAACAGTTTTTAACATTCACTGTTTCTCTATGCTTCCATCCCAAGCTTCCTCTTCAATGAATTGAACATCTCTGCTGACAAAAAACTTCTTGGTAGATGGGATATATAACCTATAGGCTTTGGATTCCTCACTGTATCCAATGAAGATACATTTCTCCCCTTTGCTGTCCAACTTCCTCCTTAGTTGATCTGGTATGTGTGCATAGGCCACACATCCAAAAACTCTCATGTGGGTGACTCCTTGCTTTCTCCCACTCCATGCTTCTTCTGGCACTTTGCTCAACACTGCTTTTGTAGGACACCTGTTCAAAATATACACTGCACAATTTACAGCTTCAGCCCAATAATCATTTGACAAATGCTTTGCCTTCAACATGCTCCTCGCCATATCCATGATGGTCCTATTCTTCCTCTCAGCAACTCCATTTTGCTGTGGGGTGTACCTTGCTGTAAACTGTTTGTGAATTCCATTTTCTCTACAAAATCGTAGGAATTCCTTGGAGATATACTCACCTCCTCTACCAGTTCTCAAAACTTTTATATGCAGCCCGCTTTGGTTCTCCACAAATACTTTGAAATTTTGGAATTTCTCAAACACTTCACTTTTGTTTTTAAGGAAATATACCTAAGTTTTTCTTGTAAAATCATCAATGAATGTTAGGAAATATTGGTTGCCTGCTAATGATGGAGCTTGCATTGGTCCACATAAATCTGAGTGGATTATTTCTAAGGGTGTCTTTGCCCTTATGCTCTTCCCTGATGGAAAACTTTCTCTATGTTGTTTTCCCAAAATGCAACCTTCACAAAGGCTGTCCGGTTTCTCTATCAATGGTAATCCTCTTACCATTCCTTTCCTGCTTAACAAGTTTAGACCTCCAAAATTGAGATGTCCAAATCTCAAGTGCCACAACCAATTTTCATCCTTTGGCATGCTTTGGAAAGCCTCTTGGGTAACTGCTACAATTTCTCCTTTGTTTTTCAAATCTGCCCTTATTCTGAGAGGGAACATTCTGTTCCTTGTCATTTTTACTTCAGCAATGCATCGTTTGTTGGGTGCTATATCCATGATGGTGCACACATCATTTTTAAAGAAAATATTGTACCCCTTATGGACAAGTTGTCCAATACTCAAGAGGTTACATCTCATTCCAGGGACATAGTAGACATCTGCTATGGTTTTCCTTTCTCCTTGCTTTGTAAATATTTTTACCTCTCCTTTTCCCATAACAGAGGTTTTGCTATCAGTTCCTAGTGTGACTTCTGATTTCACATTTTTGTCTAGAGAAGAAAAGAGGGCTATGTTTCCTGTCATATGGTTGCTGCAACCTGAGTCTAAAAACCATATGTCTTCACTGTTTGTTTCAGCCATGTTACAAGCTAAGAACACATTATTTTGGATGTTGTTTTCTCTAGTGACATTTGCATTTGATCTATTTTTCATATCATGCTGCTTCTTCCTACATTCACTGGCATAATGCCCATATTTTTTACAATAATAGCATTGGACATTGGATTTTTCATACCTTTGTCCTTGAGCATGATGTTGTCCTCTTTGTTGGCTGCTACCTTGGCCTTAGTTCTAATTTGGATTGCTGCCTCTTCCTTGAGCATTTGTTGGGTTGTTCCTTCCACCTCTGTTCTGACTTCTACCTCTTCCTCTCTTGTTTCCTCTGCCTTGACCTCTTCCTCTTCCAAAAGACATCTGGGTCTTGAAGGCTTGCTCTAGAGATGAGTTTTCATTTCTACTCAACCTCTGCTCATGTGTTATCAGTGATGCATGAAGCTCATCAACTGAAAAGTTTGAAAGATCCTTTGTCTCTTCAATGGTGGTGACAATCGCATCAAACTTTGAGGGTAAGACCCTCAATATTTTCTCCACAATCCTCCTTTCTTCAATGGTTTCTCCATGAGTCCTCATCTGTGTGACCAAACCAATCACATGTGTGAAGAATGAGTCAATATTATCTGACTCCTTCATGCTCAGATTCTCAAAATATTTTCTCAGCAATTGTAGTTTTGCTGTCTTCACTCTCTCCATGCCTTGATAGGCTGTCTTGAGGGTTTGCCATGCTTCATTTGCTGTCTTAGCTGCTGCTAACCTTGGAAACACACTCTGGTCTACTGCCAGATACAACAGCATACGGGCTTTTGAATCCTTCTTCCTATTGCTCTTCAGGAGATCTCTCTCCCTGAGTTAATGCATTGAACTCATCTTCATCTGCTGGTTCTTCAAAACCATCTTCAACTATTTCCCATAAATCTTGAGAGGCAAACAGGGCTCTCATAGTTATTGACCAGTAGTCATAGTTCTTCCCATTAAACTGTGGGAGCTGGGTATTAAACATACCCATACCAGTGCTTGTGCTGGCCACTCCTTGCATCCTTAGTTATGCTTCAATTTCTTGACTGTGTATTTTAAAACAACTAACTGCTTCTTCAGCAACACATAAAAAAACTTTGTGAAATACCTGAGTATTTTCTTGACTGAGCCTTCACTCTGCTGGAGAAGATCTACTGCTGCAACAAAAGACTCCTCCCTTCAGCTTCTTTGTCACCTTCAAAGAGCCTAAGCCTGCTCTGATACCACTGTTGGGGATTTTTCTGATAAAATCCCAAAAAAAAAATTCAAACACACAGAGGCAATGCTCTGTTTCCTTTACTCCAGGATCTTTTGTTCACAGGGAAGCCTTTTAAAAAATTTACTGAAGAACAGAGTATTACACCACCATAAAAACATTTCTATTGATTAAAACAAAATGTCTGATACAAACTTCATCCTCTTTGCTGAGAGGGATTCACCAAAAATACTCTGCCTCTTTTACAAAATGATTTTTACACTGCTGTGTAAAATCTTCATTCACTGCTGTAAAATAAATTTACATGGATTTACTGCTGTAAAAGAGCTTACATAAACTGCTGTAAAAACCATTTTTCACTTACTGGTGTAAAACTATTTTACGCATACTGCTGTAAAAAAAACATTACATATGCAACTCCCAAAATCTCATACTCCCCGCACTGCTGTGCATATGCTCCCCACACTGCTGTGCATAAACTTCTATTTCATATTACCACACAGAGCACACATTCATTTGGCTCGTTATGTTTTTTTTAACCCGCGCGTGTGTTCTACACCTCATTACCAAAACATGGTCAACGCTTAAAAAAAATATAAAACATTACAAAGTACTCATATGCCATACGTAACATGCATATGCCCATACCTTCGACATATATATAAAAAATAAAATTGAAGTTTTCACCAACCTAGTTCCTAGCATAATAACTATGTAATAAATATTTTTACGGCGGTCAACCAAAATTGAAATTCACTCCACGCAAAGTCATGAATGCAAGCTTGTATGCAGGTTGGAACGATGGACGGTGGATATCAATCAGGCAGATCGGACGACGGAGGTGAATATCGGGAGGCCTTACTTGACAGAATGATAGCACCCGAGAATGTCAAACTTGCTTACGTATGGAGAGAGCCACGCGTCTGCACCATATTGTATCGGGCTCAAATATACGGAAAATACCTTTGCCGAAAAATGGTCCGAGAAATTTCAGGCGGGTTTGCTGAACGGTTTCTGGCGATGTACGTCTGCGTTGAAATTACATATTCAACATTGGTCATTATAGAGAGGGTTTTATGGTTTAGGTTCATTTGACACATGTTATAGGGTTCATTCATGTTTAATAGGGTCACCATCACAAAAAGATCACCACTCCATCCATTTTTTTAAGTCATCATTTAATATTTTTGAGGTCGGACACTTTCCTAGCAAATACAATTACGTAAACCCATAATTTCCTATGAAAGTCAGTCACACTTTTATAGAAAAACAGTCATTTCCGACACTGGTCTCTTGTCTCGTTATGGTTATGAGAGTTTGTTGCTGTATACTGAAGTAGTTTAACCAGTAGGAGGAATTGCTCTGAAAGTTATGGAAATTCTTTATATTTAGAGAAAATTGTTGGATCAGGTGCACAGCAATTAACACAAACATACAGCAGAAAAATAAATAAGCACATAAGACACAGCTTTTAACGTGGTTCACCCAACCAATCTGGGCTACGTCCACCAAACATAGGCATCAGGAATTTATTAATCAAATTAGGAGATTACATCATGAAAGCCTCACAAAACTCTCACACTCTCTTGCAAACCATCCGAATGGTTGCCTGTTATATAGCCTAGAGAATCTAACAGCCTCATAACTCCCTCACATCAAATATAGGAGGCATTAACTCCCTCCTAACAACCTGGAGCTAATCTAGGAACTGAATGCCTATTGTTATCATCCTTCAGAGATTTTTGCCTATTTGACTAAAACAAAAAATCTCAACAATCTCCACCTTGACAACAATTCGCCTGATGCCCTGTTATTATTATTTTATCTTTTCTGCAAGCCAAGAGAAGCCAAACACCAGCGTAGCTTCTCCAATAGAACTGGTTTCGTGAACATGTCTGCACAGTTCTCCTTTGTATGCACCTTTTCAAGAGAAACTCCCCTTTCAGTGATAACCTGTCTTACAAAATGATACTTGATTGGAATATGCTTTGATTTATTATGATAGGCTAGATTCTTAGCCAAATGTATTGCACTTTGACTATCACAAAGCAACCTGATGTTGTCCTGTAACCTACCAAATTCACCAAGCAAACCTTTCAACCAAACAGCCTCTTTGCAAGCATGCGAAGCAGCAATGTATTCTGCTTCAGTAGTGGACAAAGCAACAATGTTCTGTAGCTTTGACATCCAGCTGATAGCTCCACCTGCAAGAGTAAAGACGTACCCTGAAGTTGACCTTCTCTTATCCAAATCACCTGCAAAATCGGAATCAACATATCCGCAAACAAATTCACTACTCTTATTGTAAGAAATACAATAACTACTTGTGCCTCTCAAGTACCGAAGCACCCATTTTACTGCTGACCAGTGTTCTTTACCCGGATTTGCCATGTACCTGCTGACAACCCCAACTGCATGTGAAATATCTGGTCGAGTACAAACCATCGCATACATCAAACATCCTACTACATTGGCATATGGAATTCGAGACATATAATCCTTTTCTTCATCTGTATTAGGACATAAACTCGAAGAAAGCTTAAAATGGGAAGCTAAAGGGATCGACACAGGCTTCACATTGTTCATACCAAACCTCAAAAGTATTTTCTCAACATACTTCTGTTGTGATAGCCACAGCTTACCATTGCCCCTGTCTCTGAAAATCTCCATGCCCAAAATCTATCTTGCGGCTCCTAGATCTTTCATATCAAACGTCCTTGCCATCTGAGTCTTCAACCTGTTGATTTCTTCAATGCTTTTGCTTGCTAAAAGCATATCATCAACATATAACACTAAGATAATGAACATGCCATTATTCAACTGTTTGAAATAAACACAATGATCATATTCACTTCTAACATATTTCTGACTCAACATGAAAGAATCAAACTTCTTATACCACTGCCGAGGCGACTGCTTCAGGCCATATAATGACTTCTTGAGCCTGCAGACAAATTTCGCATTGCGATGCTGAACAAACCCTTCCGGTTGTTCCATATATATTTCCTCATCTAAATCACCATGTAGAAATGCAGTTTTAACATCTAACTGCTGCAACTCCAAATCAAATAAAGCCACTAATGCTAACACAATTCTAATTGAAACAATTTTAACCACTGGTGAAAAAATCTCATGAAAGTCTATGCTAGCTTTCTGAGAAAACCCTTTTGCAACCAGCCGAGCTTTGTACCTGTCTTCCGTATCATTCACACCCCGTTTCAGCTTGAACACCCACTTGCATCCCACAGTTTTCCTGCCTTTCGGAAGCTCCACCAGATCCCACGTGCCATTCTTACCTAAGGCCATCATTTCTCCTTCATGGCTGCTTTCCATTTGTCACTATTTGAACTTTCTACAGCTTCCTGATAACACAAAGGTTCATCATCATTAGCTATCAAAGCAACTGAAGTAACATGATCATCATACCTTCTCGGAGGGCGCTTGATCCTTGTAGACCTCCTTAAGAATGTTTCTGGTGCTTCCACAACTGGCTGTCTATCAACTGTAGGAATTTCTTCATGATCGCCATCTGAGACCTGTTCATGTCCTCCATCTGAACCCTGTTCATAATCTGATTCTGAAACCTGTTCATGACTAGAATCTGAACTATGGTCGTTATGACTATCATTAGAAATGCTGTCAAACTGAATATGCTAGAAATCAGATACATCATCCTGTTTCAATCTTCTATCTACATCTAACTGTACAAGAGAGGATTCATTAAACCTTACATCTCTATTGATGATGATTTTGCGGGTAGTAGGATCCCACAATTTAAATCCCTTTGTTCCATCACCATAACCAACAAAGACATACTTTTTCGATTTCGGATCTAATTTAGTTCGCTGATGTTTAGGCACTAGAGCATATGCATCACAACCAAACACTCTGAGTTTAAAATAGTCACAAGGGTGTCCTGTCCATACCTCTTGCGGAACCTTGCAGTCTATTGCCGTTGATGGAGATCGGTTTATCACATAACAAGCAGTTGGCACTTCTTCCGTCCACAACTCCTTTGGCAACCCGGCGTTACTCAGCATACACCTTGCTCTCTCTAGAAGAGTCCTGTTCATGCGTTCAGCAACTCCATTCTGCTGAGGAGTATAAACCGTGGTCTTATGTCTTTCGATCCCTGCATCCTTGCAATAGCTGTCAAACTCCTTGGAGGAAAACTCACCACCATTGTCAGTTCTTAAACATTTTATTGTTCTACCAGTGCTGTTTTCTACCAATGCTCTAAACTGCTTGAAAACTGTAAAAACATCAGACTTCTTTTTCAACATGAAGACCCAAACTTTCCGAGAAAAATTATCAATGAATGATACAAAATAAGACGAACCACCATATGACGCTGTAGGAGCTGGACCCCACACATTTGAATGGATATAATCAAGTATGCCTTTACTAGTATGTTTGCTTGTTTTAAACTTTTGTTTACTTTGTTTACCAAACAGACAATGTTTACAGAAATCCAATTTTCCAGATCTTAGATTAGGAAATAACTTTCGGTCAGCCAAAATTTTCAATCCTCTTTCACTCATATGCCCCAATCTTTGATGCCATAAGTGAATGGAACTACTATCATGTTCAGACACAGACACATGATCTGACCCAGTTCTACCTTCTAACTGAAATAGATTTCCTACTTTCTTAGCTTTCATAACTAGTAAGATGCCTTTGTAAATTTTCATTACTCCACCTTGAATTACAGTTTTATATCCATTTGAATCAAGTGCTCCTAATGAAATCAAGTTTTTCCTTAAATCTGGTACATGCCTTACATCAGTTAATATTCTTGTTGTCCCATCAAACATTTGTAGTTGTATGCTCCCAATCCCAACAATATTACATGTTACATCATTACCCATGTACACAACACCATCATTAATTGATTTATAATCCTTAAACCATTCTTTATGGATACACATGTGGTTTGATGCCCCGGAATCTAACAACCAATGTTGACCATGATTTGACACATTAACTGATAATACTTCATCACTCATACCTGAACCAGATACTGAACCTGTATCTGTGGTGTTGGCTTCCTTCTTTTCTGTCGAAGAGCCTTCTTTAGCAACCTGCTTTCGCTTCCAGCAATCCTTTTTCAGATGTCCAGCCTTGCCACAATGCCAGCACTTCACCTTGGGCTTCTTTCCTTTGGACTTCGAACGAGAGTCGCTATGCTTTCCCCCGGAGTGTCTCTCTCGTGAGCGACCTCTGGCCATCATTACCTCTGATGTAGAGGTGTCTGCATTTGACCTCTTCCTCGTCTCCTCAGCCAACAAGGCTCCAACAACATCGTCAAACTTTTGAGTTTTCGCCATTTGTATCAACAAAAAAACACAATAATCTCCAATATCCAACCAGCAATTTAAAAAATTGCCTATGCCTTTGATTTTACACAAAAATCTGCCTATGCTTATCTGTCTTTGTCTTTAAAACAAAAAACTGCCCTTTGCACCTATATTACTTTTCTAAAAAAAAACTTTCATTTTTCTTGTGCAAATTCCGCCCCACAAAAATACATACACTTGCCTTTTATTCTAATTTGCTTTTAGTTAACTGTTTGATCAACCAGCAAATATATATAGTGCCGTCCTTATGAATCCAAACAGAAGGATCCAGATCATTTGCGTAGGCAACAAGTAAAAAATTGCATCAACAAACCAATCTTTAATTTATGGTTTTGTCATTGACTGTTTCGCAGAGAATTGCAAGGACCGCCCACTAAAGTACTCAGAGTTCGAATTTATAAATGCTGTCACTGCGTTTTAAAGAAGTGAATGTTGGCACTGCGTTTTTAAAAAAGTGAATGCTGGTACTGCGTTTTTTAAAAAAAAAAAACGACTCAACTTGTTTCACGCTGCCATATACACATCTCAAACAAATAAGATACGTCCTTTAAAAACAAAACTTCAATATCCCATCACATGAATACTAAGCAGGACAACGTTTCACAACAATTGTAGTCAACCAATGAGATCAAACATAGATTTGACACTTGGGTTCATTACAGAAACCAACCCCCATGACTCTTGCTTGGCTCACACGGCCCTCGTCTCACGCAGATCACAAAAAAAAAATATTCGATGACAATGGATGGCGCCTTATGCCTCCCACACTTCCTCAACTCATGTAGATTGACTCACACGGTCTGCCAAGCGAATTTTAACAACCTCAGTTGTAAACGTCCTCACTTGAATTACAATTCCCAAACTCTGAACATTAATACATCAGACAAATTCCAGTTCTCTGCGCAGGTTTTATACCATGTTTCTTAACGCACAACACACTCCTTTTGACCTGATTACTGTAAAGCTTGCGTTCAGCAATGTAAACAAACAGGCTTAAAACTTACCGTGATACCGCAGCACCGCCAGCGACCCTCAGCACAGTCCGCCAACACTTCAATACGCACCAGCAACAGATACTAGCTCCACGGCTCCAGATATCAGGCTCCGCGCAGATTGTACAGGCACCACGCTTCCTCAGCGCTCAGCTGCATTTCTATTATAGAAACCAACCCCCATGACTCTTGCTTGGCTCACACGGCCCTCGTCTCACGCAGATCACAAAAAAAAAATATTCGATGACAATGGATGGCGCCTTATGCCTCCCACACTTCCTCAACTCATGTAGATTGACTCACACGGTCTGCCAAGCAAATTTTAACAACCTCAGTTGTAAACGTCCTCACTTGAATTACAATTCCCAAACTCTGAACATTAATACATCAGACAAATTCCAGTTCTCTGCGCAGGTTTTATACCATGTTTCTTAACGCACAGCACACTCCTTTTGACCTGGCACACTCCTTTTGACCTGATTACTGTAAAGCTTGCGTTCAGCAATGTAAACAAACAGGCTTAAAACTTACCGTGATACTGCAGCACCGCCAGCGACCCTCAGCACAGTCCGCCAACACTTCAGTATGCACCAGCAACAGATACTAGCTCCACGGCTCCAGATATCAGGCTCCGCGCAGATTGTACAGGCACCACGCTTCCTCAGCGCTCAGCTGCGTTTCTCCTCCAGCAATCAGACACACCAGCACCTCCAACATGCTCTGATACCACCTGTAAGGATTCTGGACACCACATATCTCCACAATGGTATGATATTGTCCACTTTGGGCCTAAGCCTTCATGGATTTGTTCTTGGGCTTTACCCAAAAGGCCTCATACCAATGGAGATATTTTTCCATTCTTATATACCCATGATCCTCCCCACTTTTAGTCAATGTGGGACTATTTGGTCGTATACCCAACAAAAATTTTACAAGGATTTTTCTAAATCCAAGTTATAGTGGTTAAACTTCAATCAAAATTTTAGGTGTTGTGGAAGTTTTTGATGGTGCTGAATTTATCTATTTCCTCCATGGAAAACACAATTCAAACTCTGCTTCTACAAAAAAATTTGAATTTTTTTTGTCCCGGCCACTTTTAACAGGTGGAGCAATTCCTCGACCCCCTTAAACGACTCCATAACGATTTTGTTGAAAATGATTATTGGTGATGCCGAAAGTACTAAGTTGTTATGCCTCTTGATCCCCGTGTCCTCCACTCCTTTTTAAATCACTTTTACGGCTCCCTTTCCCTTTATACCATCTCCTCACATCAAGAAGTGCACAAGTGTTGTCATAGATAGGGTTTGCGCTGTCAAAACAGGTTTAGTCGTGGTCTAGGTGAGGTCTAGGTGTTCTAAGCTTCGTTTGCAGGTTAAAAGTTGAAGCAACCCAATTATTTCTATGCTAGTGATAACAGGGATGATGGAAAATAACCTATGCTAGTGATAACAGGGATGATGGAAAATAACCTGGAAGTGCACCCAACGACGAAGTACATAAAAAACAATGCAGGTAGATATGAAAACACGATGCATAGCTCTCAATTTGTGGCCACCTCCACCCGTCTGAAAAAGGCTGAGATCTCTATCCTCCTTCGACCCGACAAATGATAGAGACATGATAATGCAACAACAACGAGGAGCAACAAAATTGATATAACCAAGGTTCTAATATTGAAGAGTATATTTGGAAGGTGTCGAGGGATTGCGAGTGCTCGAAAAGCTCTACCGTTCAAACGATGGCATTACATAACCTTGAATTCCGAGCTTGTAGAAGAGAAGCCGGGTATTCCCTAGGGATCACAATCTTGTCTATGTAGGTTTATCATGCCCACAACATATCTCAGCCACCCTCTATTCCGGGTACTTCTCCACAAGGCCGGGGAGGAGTTTGGGTTCGATCACCAGATGGGTCTTCTCATTCCCTGCGAAGAAGTTACATTTGAGTGTCTGACTTCAATCGTGGCAGATCAGGGTAGCGGGAAACGTCCTTCCATTAGTATGATCTAAAGGATTATTATTAGGTAATGTTACCGCGATTATGCCCTTCTCTAAATATAAAAAGGTGGGACTGGAGTGAGAGCTTTGATACCCCGTATGTTTTATTTTAAAACTAAAATTTAGTCGGACCTTTTTCTCCAGCTTGGAGACCAGTACAAAATCCCAATAATCATTGATATCTGGTATTTAATCTTTAGACATTTCATTCCAGAACTTGTAGGATCCATGGATTTATAAGTTACAATATATTTGCATAGAAGTTATCCCCAATTTATCTGCTATAACCTGATGAGTGTTTCCACATCTTCTATCAATAACCTGATGTGTGTTTCCGCATCTTCTGTTATATTGTGTTCCAACAACTTTTTATATATATCTCCAATTTGTTTATTGTGCAGACCTGCAAAGTATTTGAATGTCTATTGTTTATTAGGAGTCTATGTCTTCGATGCTTATTCATAAAATATTGTGCAGACATGCAATGTATTTGAATGTCTAGGTCTTCCATGCTTATTCATAAAACAACATACAGTCACATGGAACTCATTTTAATTTTGATTTCAATTTATTTATAAAATAAGTGGAGATATCTACTTTGATACATGTTTCGATATTCTTGTTGACTTCTGTTAGGCTAAGTCTTGTTTAGCTTCCTTAGCTTAGCGGGTGTTTTTGTGACCTGGAGGTAGAACTCCCTTTGCCTCAGTGTTCCTTATTTATTGAACAGAAGAAACTCATGGGATAACCAACTTACCACTTTCATCTAAGATTCTGATGAGAATTCACCATCAATTTACAAATCAAATTTCGTATTTTTAAAAATAAGTTTTATCATCTTAAATCACTTTTGCAATTTTCATTACCCACGTAACCAAAAATTACCCACATATTGTTGGAAATTTTATATTCTGTCCAAAATTTCGTAGCCACTGAATCAATGACATATTACAATATCGTCACTTTCTCACTGAAATCCAAAAAATAATGGAAATACACAATAATCCGTGTATCCAAAGTAAAATAGTAAATTTCCAACAATATGTTCTTTATGTACTTGTATATTAGAGATGGATTGTAATTGATGTGATATTAACATGGGTATATATCAAAGTATCCAGTGAAAGCATTCAATATGGTGGGGAATTTTTGCCGACGAATCTTATGGAAGAGACCAAAGCGCAGGGTGGTGGTTAACTGGTTCGTCCAACTGGAATTGTCATGGAACCACATGGTGAAATGGTTGGCTGAACCGGAATTAATTGTCATGGGAAAGTAATTTAGATATATTTATTAGATTCTTATAATTTAATCTTTCATAAATTGTATTTATATTTATAATTTACAAAATAATATAATTTGTTATTTATTTTTATTACATAAATAAATAAACAATGATTTTTTTTTGAAAAATAACTTCAAAGAAGATTTATGCAAACTTTGTATTTGTTTTTGTAAAACTAAATAATAGAGCAAATGAGTGACAACCATCAAAGTATACCACGCCATGTTACTTTTAAATGCAATAAACATTGGTGGGACAACTGTAAATCGATTCCGAACATCAAAATTCCAGAGGACAGAGTTGGTGATGGGACTTGCTTTCATATTGCTTATATCCTCCTACAGTACGTGCCTATGGGCTTATGGGTATTACCCTTTTTTTTATTTGGATGAGTTCAATCTTGATTTTTATATAAATTTAGTTTATTACAAATAAGATTTTTTATATCTAGTGATTTATTTCTCAAGGATGATCTTCCAAAAAAATGTATTCCTTGGGTGTATCTTTGCACCTTCAGGGGCAACTGCTAGTATTTAAACAATAATAACAACATTTTCTTTGAAAGGTAAAGAAAAAGAAGAGGATTCATAGGTTCTATTGTATTTTGATCGACTAAACATAAGGATACATAGAACAATAAATTGTTTATTTATTTCATTTGGCTTTAGGGTAAATGGTTGAAAGGAATGTTTATTATGCTCTTGATCTAGATCAAACTTACAAGTAACATATTAATTTTTTAAAGAGTGTATGAATGTAATTTTGATTTTATGGATAAAATAAAATTGATAAGTATTATATAAACTAAATGGCTTCTAAGAAAATAAATTACTTCATGATACATCTTACATTGCCAAGATTAAAAATAAAATCTTAAAAATTACAAAATTATAATTTTATTTTAAATTGTTATTATACTTGTTATCATTATTATTTTTTAACCCGAATGAGTATAGATTTATATTAAAAAGTCGCACTAGTTTGAAAAAAAGGGGAAATTATAGTAATTTATCCAAGCTTCAAAAAGCACATAATATTTCCTTTCTTCTTCAATTCTTCTACTGGAAGTGTATCTATTCTTCCCGCATAAGTTTATCATTCTAAGGCTTTTACAACTATATATACAACAAAATTGTAACATTAGATATATACATGTACATTGCATCATGTAGATAACAAGTAAAAATGAAACTAGTGAGAATTAGATGTCCATTGGGGCTGGACTGTTTAGGTCCAAGACAAATCAAGCATCTTTAGAGCCTTTGTTGTTCTCGTGATCAGTTGTGTCCTCCATGTTTTCCTATATGATTTCCTCCCTGGTTCCCACTTTTAGCTTTAGTTGTTCGAGTTGATGCCTCATTGCATCAACCTCATCTTCTAATTGCCAAATTTTCTCTCATTTCTCGAGCTCCCTTTCCTACATTGCCATGTTCTCTTAGAGACGTTAGCGCATACTGCATTGAAGTTCGGTCAGAGCCTTTCTCAGCTCCCAGTGATCCTGCACACATGTGATGCAGGAAGTTCTATTCCTTCCTCCCATCATTGAACAGCCACCCCGTGGCCCCCTAGAGCTCGGCCTGCGGCCACCCCACAAACCCGACCATGAACTGCCATCAATGTTTTTCATAATAGCTTCCAAATTTCTTCCTTTTAACCAGCTCTAGAAATTTTTGGCACTTTCCTCCCTGTTGTCCTCTCGCCTAGCATCGTCGCCGACCCACTAGTTGTAGTCTTGTTCCCCAACTTCTGTGCTCCACCTGACCTCACATCAGCTCACGAGAGTTACTACTCCCCACCTAGTATCCCCATATAGACTTTCCAAAGCCCTCAAACTCTCAAATGCACACTGAACCTTTAAAACACACAACTCCTCGATTGTACCGAGGACCTCAGTTTGACACATACTCTTAATTTCACACAAAACCTTAATTGGATAAGCCTTCAATCCCTCATGAAACCCCTCAATTACATACTTCCAAAAACCCCTGACATAGGAGCAATCTAACAACAACCTCGGCTCAAGCCACCAAGATTTTGCAGAGGCCACCTTCTCACCATAAAACATTAATTCATACAAACCCAACATACTGTTATGCCTTTTATAGATGTTTTCTTATAGAAAGGTGACACAGGGCTGAGCAAGGAAAATGACATATCCAGGATCCCAATAATAATCCATCATAACTTTGTCATCCTCTGTTAAATTACCACCAAGCTCCTGATCTATTCTATCCAGCTAAACTAGCCTACCACAAGTGAGCTAGGCTGCATTGTGTTCCTAAATTAATCTATGCTCTAAAATTCCCATTTTCCCACAGACGCCTGAGGTTTTGTGCCACCCTTTACCCCAAGAACTAGGGCAAGTGAAATTAAGTCGCATTTTGTGGAGCCAAAGTGGAACAAGTGTGGTACTAAGATGACATACTCTGCCACATATCGACTGAAGGTGAGGGGAAGATGTGCCAAGAGGCTTCATGGTTATTATGAACATGCATGGGATGATGTGACAGGGGGAAGAGGTGACTGGGTTGGAGAACATAGCATGGAGGGGCAGAAGAGAGAGGGATGCAGGTGAGGGGGGGAGGGGAGTGGATAGAAGAAGGGAAATGGGGGGTAAATAAGAAGGAAGGGGAGCGAAGTGGAGGGGGGGCAGCGGAGAGACATAGGCAAGGGGAGAGCAAGGGGGAGGGTGAAGGGGAAACATTTCCAATAATTTCAAACTTTCTAAGTGCTTAACCTTCCTTGCCTTCATTTGATTCATTATCAACATCCTATAATTGTCGCTCTTCAACATATCCAGATTTATCGTGCTCTTGACATCATTTATTTTACATTTTTCTTCTCCCAATTGGCATTCCTGATTGGCCTACCTGTCAGATTCTTGGTTATTTCCTCTCAAGACATGGTAGAAGGACATTCAATCAAAAGAAGGGAGCATGTTTTGGGCTCTCTAAATGATTTGGTTTAGGGTAGTGTTCTTATCTGTTGTAGCATTACTCATATGTATGATAATGATCATGGAATCTCCTAACACCTGCAAGATTTTTATGCCCTTTCTTTGTGTTAGGTTTAGGCCTAGAAGCAAGCCTTATGCTTTTTCTTGATTATTTTTCTTCCATCCAAGCCCCCAAGAATATTTGTATTCAATGTTTCCATTGCGATTAATGTGAATGCCCCCCCCCCCTCCTGCCACCCTTGGATTACCTTTCGATGCACTATTAAATTGAAGGGTCCATTTGTTTGTTGATCTCAGCAATTCCACCAGACGTTTTGAAGATAACCTTAGAATCTAATTGGCTTGAGAATGAGAGGCACCCCCCAGACCCGGAGGGGTTGAGGGTCCCTCTAACAGGGCCATCCAAGTGGACTCCAATCAATCCAGGGAAAAGTCTTTGACTCGTTTATGCAATTCCATATGGGCTAAAAGGGAAATCACGGCTATAATCCTAACAGGGGCCCAGGTCTTTTTAAATATTTCCTTGTTCCTGGATAACCACATTTTCCAACTAACATACTTAGGAAGAGTAGACCAGATTTACTTAGAATTGTTCTTGGCCTGATGGGAGCCTAAATAAGATTTGGACCAAGAGTTGAAGAAGGTTTGGATATTCATACGCTAGATGGTTCTGCAGTATAGGGGACCAAGAGCTATAGTCCACACTTCCTTTGTCACTTGACATTGGATAAAAGGATGTAGAATAGACTCTTCCACTGATTCACAAAGAGGGCACCTAGAGGGGCTAATTTATTCCCTTCTTCGAAGATTTTTAGCGGTGAGAATTTGTTTATGAGTAAGCAACCAACAAAAAAAATTAACTTTTGGAACGGCATTGGCTTTCCAAATTTTCCCCTAGATCAAATTTGTTGGAGGTAATTGGGTAATAGAGAGCATGTGAAAATATCCTTCCTTAACCGAGTAGATGACTTTCTTCCAACCCCACATGTCCTCCTCTTGTTGAGTGATGGGGGCACACCCTCTCAACTTCTTCAGGAGATTTTCTCTTTTGGGGAAGAAGAGCCTCTAGAATGTTTTCTAACTTCCATCCTGTCCATCCTTCTTGTTCGCTCCACTTAACAATCCGATTCAGAGTTTCCACACCTCTATTTCTCAAGAAGATCTGTAGGTACACCAAGGAAAGATCAGACTCTAGGGGCTAAAGACCCAAAATGGAATCTATTTTTTTTTTTTTTATGGTGCCTCCATTTCCTAGCATCTTGTTTAAATTTTTAGTGATGTATTCTTTGGAGAAGCTGATGAGGCGCTAAATGGGGAACCTAATCTAGGCTCCATTTGGCCTTCCCAATCATTTAAATGTGATAGATACTTAGCCTTGATTACTTGAAAATTGAGTAAAGTTTTTCTCTTATTGCCATATTTTCTATTCCTAGATCCATGATGCCCAAACCACCATGTTGTTTCAGCTCTGACCATTTTCCAGTTTACTAAATGGTATTTCCTTGTTTCTGTTTTGCCTCCTTCCCACATGAATTTTCTTATATACATTCTCATTTGATGTAGCACACTTTTGGGTGCTTGAAGGGCTGTGAACTAATACAGATGGATTATCATTAGGACTGATTTCACCAGAATTTATTTGCGTTCATTATCGAGCCAAGTCCCATCCCACTTTACTATTTTTGTTTTCATTTTCTCTTGCACTTTTTCCAGGCATAAGGGATAGCACAACCTAGGAAGATTTGGATCCTTAAGTAACTGAAATATTTCCTATCCCAAATAGATTTAAATCCCATAATTTCCTCAATCTTTTCTTATTTTGTCTTGAAATATTCCAACTATATATGTCGCACTTTCTTTCATTCATAGTTCCCCCAAATGCCCTGAGAAATTTGTCCATAATATTTTTAAAGAACCTAGATATAGTGGTAGAGGAACCTCCCATAAATATAGTATCATCTAAAAACTGACCATGGTTTATGCTTTTGACGCCCTCCCAGAAATGAATGCCCAAAAGGATGAGAGAGGCTCATTCGGTCTCCAAAGATCTACTGAGGGCATCAACCATAATTATATAAAGCAAGAGTGAGAGGGGGCACCCTTAACGAAGGCCGGGCCTGGAAGCTTTGAAGAAACCAACAACCCTACCATTCATCAACGGAGCAATACAGGGAGAGGCAGTATAAAGGTTTATCCATCTTATGAAGGTATCATCAACCCCTAATTTACAGAGAACTTTCTAGAGGAAGCTATGCCTAAACTAGTCAAAGGCATTAGCCATGTCAAGCTTAATTGTCATGCCTTGATCCCCACTCCACCAATGGGACTCCAAGACCTCCTAGATAAGGATGATATTGTTAAAGATTTGCCTACTAGGGACAACCCCCCCGATTTTAAGAGATTAAGAGAGGTAGTAGCGAATTGATTCGCTAGGCCAATAGCTTCGAAAATATATTATAAGAGACATTGCAGAGGCAAGTCAGGCAGAATCTAAAAAAAAAGGAGGGGTTTGATTCTTTAGGGACTCAATACAGAAAGGAGGATTTTATGTTGCCCCCCATTGCACAATGTTTAAAGGCGTATTCCACCAATCTGCATAAGTCTTTCTTAATAACATCCTAGAATGAGTGGAAAAAGCTCATTGAGAAACCATCTGAACCTGGTGCCTTATCCGGGAGAAAGGAGAAGATTACTTTTCGAATTTCCTCCTCTATCATAGGATCCATCAGAGAGTGATTCCAATCCTCCGACACTAAGTGGGAAATGCACTCAAGAAATAAGTTTTAACTATCCAAATCCCAATTATGATCCTTATAATACTAATCTTTATAGTGCTCGACTGCGGCTCTTTTGATTTCTTCAAACTTATTGATGATCTCTCCCCCATGAGTAATCTGAGTAATATTATTTTTTGATTCCCTAAACTTGGCTTGCTTGTGAAAGAACTGAGTATTCCTATCCCCTGCCTTAAGCCATTTATTTCTTGGTTTTAATCTCCAATACTCCTCTTCCTTTATGAGTGAGGTATGAAGGATCTTAAAGGTTTCAGCTTCCATATGGATATTATTATGAAACCAACTCACAAAATAGAAAAAAAGATAGATCAACAACTTTAGAATCAGCCTCTTCGAGGGGGGAACCTCCTTTTCATTACATAAATGAACAATTCTTTGATGAGTCAAATGACAAGACCTCCTTTCTATATATAGGGGTCTAAGGGGTCATAATATAATCAGGGCTGACATAAAAATAATAATGTAATGGCACAACACTAATAATATAGGGCACAATAATATCAATATGGGGACTACATGGGGCACGACAATACAATAAGGGGGTACACTAACAATAGAAATGAGGGAATACACTAGTATTATAGGGGCCTAACATGTTCCTCTCCTTCAAAAAAGTGCTTTCCTCGACACTTGAGTAGTTATGGATGCTTCTGTATAAAATTATCATCCTCCCATGTGGAATCTTCATTTGGTAAGTTATTCTAGTTTATGAGATACTCTCAAATTGATCGATTTTGTAGCTGTCGAGTTCTTGTTTCTGTGACTTCTTCAGGTTCCAATATTAATTTTCCTTCCTCCTCAAGTTCTAGAAATATTGTTTGAACTGGGAGCTTATCACCTATAACCTTCTTTAAGCATGAAACATGGAAAACTAGGTGCACTGGGGAAGATGCAAGAAGCTTCAATTTGTATGGCATAGTACCAATCTTTTGCAACACCCTTGTAAGTACCATAATACTTTGGTGGTAATTTATTATCCTTATTAGCTTGCTTGGGGGACATTTGTTTGCATCGTTGTAGCCATTAAAATAACTAGTTACCTACATCAAAACTTCTTTCACTGTGATGTTGATCTGCCTGTTGTTTCACTCTATTATGTTCCAAAGTGAGGTTATCCTTTAAGAGTTGGACAACTTGTTGTTGATGTTCGATGTGATCTTCCATTGCTTGAACCTTATAATTTTATCTTAAACTTGATGTAGTAGATGGTGGATGAATTCCATAAAGTTCCATAAATGGGGTCATTTTTGTTGCACTATGGAAGGAAGTATTATACCATCATTCCACAAGAGGTAACCACTTGACCCATTGTGTTTTTTTATCAGATACAAATCAACGAAGATATCCTTCCAAACATTTGTTCACAATCTCAGTTTTCCAATCAGATTGAGGATGATAAGATGAGCTATGAGCTAATTGAGTACCCAGACAAGAAAATATTTCTGTGCAAAAATTTCCAATAAAAATGGGATCTCTGTCTCTTACAATAATATTTTGGTTTCCATGTAGCTATTGAATTGTTTCCATAAATGCAGTAGCAACTATATTGGCATTAAATGAATGTGATAATGCAAAAAAGTGTGCATACTTAGTAAGTCTATCAACTACCACCATGATGACATTCTTTCCTTCAAACTTTGGTAAATCGGTGATAAAATCCATTGAAACCTCCTCCCAACGTTGACTTGGAATGGATAACGGTTGTAATAGACCAAGAGTCCTAATTGTATCAACTTTGTTTTGTTGGCAAACCAAACATTCTACCACAAACTTTTGAATATTAGATTTAAGGCCATCCCAAAAAAATTCCTTCTTAACCCTGTGGTAAGTTCTTAAAATTCCTCAATGCCCTCCTAAGGGAGAGGTGTGCAATTCTAGAAGAATCTTTTGTTTGAGTTGGAAATTCTTACAATGGTATAAGCGATCTTTGTACCGTAATGAATCATTTTTCCAGCTAAATGTATCATATGTAATAGGATCTTGATACAATTTTTGAATGAGTGCCCACACTTCCTAGTCATTCTTCCATTCATCCCTTGCTTCAGTTATCCAATCTGGTTGTATAATAGAAATGGCGCAAAGAAATGCTTCCACATCCTTATCCTTTCTTGAGAGTTCATTTGCAACAACATTTTGCTTCCCTTTTTTGTATATGATTTCAAAGTCATACCCAACATATTTGTGACCCACTTTTGCTCCTCTTCAGAAAGTAATATTTGTCCTAAGAAGTATTTAAGACTATCATGATCTATTTTTACCTTGAAGTGTCTTCCTATTAGGTAAGGTCACCATTTCTTAAGTGCATGTAGTATTTCCAACATTTCCTTCTCATAAATAGCTTTGTGTAAATACTTTTCATTAATTGGACGAATTTCAAAAGAAATGGGTCTTCCTTCTTGAATTAAAAAAACACCAATTTCATTTCCTGAGGCATCACACTCCACAGTAAATGTTTTTGTGAATTCTAGCATAGCTAAGGCTGGTGCTTGGCACATTGCCTCTTTAATATGTTTAAAGGCCTTAGTTGGTTCTGGAGTCCAAGAAAATGCATCTTTCTTCAGTAATTTTGTTAGAGGTGTAGTTATTCTCCCATAATTATTAACAAATTTGCAATAATACCCTTTCAACCTATTATGAGGAATTTGGTATCTACGGATAAATATTAATTCCTTGGGTAGGTAGCTATACCTAGAACAACATATTTAAAGCACTAATCCTTTTTCTATAGACGATAAATAAGACAAAGGAATCAAAGGACTTACTTGTTCTTTTACTTTTTATCCATGTGGATGTTGGTGGCCACCCACCTATCCCACTTGGACCCCCACAACTATCTTTTTCATCTTTTCAGTTTCCTTATTTCTAGCACAATTTATTATTTTTAGCAGTTTTTTGGGTCCTAAACTTCTGGAGCCATTTTGAGGCCCTAAATGACGTTTTTTGGGAAATTTGGGAGCAACATGGGTCCATGGACTGATGTTTCTCTTCCTAAAGTTGTAACGCTCAGAGAGATATTTCTAACGAGCTATTGTATGCGTAAAATGATGAACGGGTGCCAAAGTTATGACCCTGGGAAGCTGATGTACCAACTTACCCAAAACGGGGCCCACAATTTGGTGTTTCATCTTCTAGGGTTAGGTTTTGGTATGTTAACGGTTTTCCATTGTTTCTCAACAAAAAATAGGCCTTTGAGCCTCATTGTAACGCAGTTCAGAGGCATGTAGCTGCCACATCTCTTCTTAGACATCGCCCTAGCTGGTTTATTTCCATTTCTGTTTGTAAGCATATTTCAATATTTTACTGTAATGAAATGAAGTATTATTTTCACTGCATCTCTATGTTTATGTTATCTCTGTAATTTGTTGCGTTCCTATTTAAATCCGGAACAGTGGTATCAGAGCAGTCTGCTTTTTCTCTGTTTTTCTTTGGATGT
Organism: Pinus tabuliformis; assembly: GCA_031772625.1. Lineage (NCBI taxonomy): Eukaryota > Viridiplantae > Streptophyta > Pinopsida > Pinales > Pinaceae > Pinus > Pinus tabuliformis. Next base: position 384,798,733 of record CM062805.1, on the reverse strand, counting down.
CCCCAACGAGGTCAGGATATAAGGAGTTAGGGCTTGAACTGGTCAAACCTTTGCAAGAACGACCTTGCAAATCCCGACGGCCTCCCATGGCGAATGAAAATAAAGATTGGGGGCAGGAGATCCTACCAAAATCTTGCTCAAAGAAGCCCTCGAGTGATAAAGGAACACGACGATGGACAACATTGTGTAGATCCTTTAGTGGCTACCTAGAGGTGATGCATCAGCTTCCAATAGCTACTCTAGAAATGCCACACCATTTGAGGTACAAGTTAATTTTAAAATACCCATATTCGAGGGTCAGATAGATGCAAATGCTGTCGATAAATGGTTCAACTTGCTAGAAGGTTATTTTTCTGTTCATGATTTTTACAGTCAGGAAAAGATTATTTTCGCTCTTTTGAAAGCAGCCCCCCACGTCAACGACTAGTGGGAAAGCTATTGTGAGCAGAAGGATGAAAGTACAGGCTCACTATTTTCAGTTGCACCCACTTGGGATTCCTTTCGGGATGCCATCAAGGAGCAGTACTACCCTGTCAAAAGCTGCGAGGACAAATACATAAAGTGGACCTTGCCGCAGTAAGGAAGGGACCAAGATGTGCCAGGGTTCATAAACATTTTTCATACCCTTCGCATACAGCTGTGTATCAAGGAATCTGAGCTACATTTGGTACTCAAATACCGTGGCTACCTACACATATACATCAACGAAGAGATGGAGTTCCCGAGCATCTCCTTGCTCGGCATGGCATACCGATACGCTGTCAAAATCGAGCATAAGTTGAAACAAAAGAAGTGAGACTTTGGATCTGCAAATCCGAAGAGCAAAGGACAAAGCCAAGGCGGGTGACCCAAGACAACCTATCGAAGCCACAAGAAAAGAACAACACCACGAAGTCAAAGAAGGACACAGGAAAGTGGTGTGAGTTCCATAAGAGCCCCACTCACAACACAAGTGAGTGTTGGACCAAGCAGTGATTGGTGGTAGAGTTGAAGGCTTCAGAAATAGATGCATGTTCCGAACCTGAGTCAGAACCCGACAAAGGGAATGGTAAAGGGAAGAAGATCATTGATGTGGAGCCTAGAGCCACTGTTGCCACTGCTAAGATCTAGAAGAATGAGCCTGGATATCCAGAGGAGGGGGAGTGACTTTTCCACTCACAAATGTGGGTGAAGGGTTCACCGCCGCAATTCATTGTTGATAGTGGGAGCTAAAAGAACCTCATTTCAGCAGAGGTCATGAAGAGGTTGGGCCTACTGACTACACCACACCCTCATCTATACAGTATCTGGTGGCTTCACCAAGGACGAGATCTTCGAGTTCGCCAGCAGTGTCGCCTTCCCTACAGCATCAAACCCTTCACAGATGAGGTATTGTGTGATGTTACACCTTTGGATGTTTATTATGTATTATTAGGCCAGCCATACTTGTGGAGGTGACATGTCGTTTATGAGTCAAGACCTCATGCTATCATTATTTCTTTGTCTAATTCATTATACAGGATACCAGAGGTAGCCCCACCTACCACCACCTCTTTGATGACTGCTAAGAAAGGTAGCAAGCTCATCTCCCAGACTAGCAAATTCATTTTCTGTCTGGTTCGCTCCCAATGTAAGGGGATGATCGTCACCACATCCATCACCCTCGCGAAGGGTTCCTCCATGAAGTAGTAGCAGGAAAGGGATACGGTCATGATAGAACAAAATAACAACTTCTCCTCACTCACAGGGGCACCACACAAGCTTCAAGTGGGAAACAAAGTTGGGTTGCATCTACAGAAAGAACGCCTTACAAGAGCCCATGAAAAGCTCCAACCACGCCGAAATGGTTGTTACATCATTACCAAGGCTATGGGAAATAATTCTTTGGAGCAAATAGTTCCTCCATTCCTTCACTTGCACCAAGTTTTCAATGTGAAATTCCCTAGACCATGTTTCCCACCATTACTGGACACATCAGAGATTGCAGAATAACTCACCAGGGACCAAGTTCAGCAGATGGAGGAACTCAACGCAATGGGGACCATTGCTTCCTAAGGGGGAAGGAATGATCCAAGTGGATATTGGTGGCCACCCACCTATCCCACTTGGACCCCCACAACTGTCTCTTTCAGCTTTTCAGTTTCCTTATTTGTTGCACAATTTACTATTTTTAGTAGTTTTTTGGGTCCTGAACTTCCAGAGCTGTTTTGAGGCCTTAAACGACATTTTTTGGGAAATCTGGGAGCAACATGGTTCTATGGACTGATGACTCTCTTCCAAAAGTTGTAGTGCTCAGATAGATCTTTCTAACAAGCTATTGTACACGTCAAACAAAGATCGGGTGCCAAAGTTACGACCCCGGGAAGTTGATGTACTAACTTACCCAAAACGGGGTGCACAATTTGGCGTTTCATATTCTAGGGTTATATTTTGGGATGTTAAGGGTTTTCCATTGTTTCTCAATAATAAATAGGCCTTCAAGCCTCATTGTAACACAATTCAGAGGCATGTAGCCGCCACATCTCTTCTCAGAGATAAGATACCATCGCCCTAGTTGGTTTATTTCCATTTCTGTTTGTAAGCATATTTCAGTATTTTACAGTAATGAAATGAAGTATTATTTCCATTACATCTTTATGTTTATGGTTATCTCTATAATTTTTTGCATTCCTATTTAAATCTGGATCAACTTTCCTTTTGTCTCCTTTATTTGACTCCCGTCACTCCTCGAACTTAACTTGCTCAAAAAGTACCTGCAAGCATAAAAGAAAGACAAAGAACCAATCAAAGCAAGAGATCTATCAAATACAAGTAAATGGAATCAGATACATTCACACATATAAACTTCATATATCAAGATAAGAATATGGAAAAAGGTATAAACAACTTTATTAAGTAGAAGGAAGAATTACAACCATGAAGTCTGATCCATTGTCACTCTTCGAGCATGGGTTCCAACCAACATCACATTAATAGCACAACACTCTGGTAGCATAACACTACTCACAATCTCAATTCTCACTCCAATAGTATATCCTTACAAATTCTCAAAGTCCAGCCCCTGATCACTTAGATGAGTGCTCAATTTATAGGCAAATGGAGGAGGTTTTGTCATAAATGAGGGTATTGAATGGCCTTCCAAACTTAGAGTTATTTTCCATGGAGGAAGGGATGAGAGGATAGGAGGTTACTTAACTCATTACCTATCCAATTTCGAGCTCATAGGAGATGATAAGTGTGGGAATATTCTAGATGACTCCAGAGGATAAGAGTATTCCAAGAACCTTATGTGCATTTCACTCAATATCACCCATCGCAGTTCAAAGTGGGCCTAGGTGCTCTGCAGAGCACCCTAACATGGGCCTACCTACTCTGAAACACACTTACCCCTGTCCAAGGTAGTGCTAGTCCCTGAAGGAGGCAATTCTTAAGGGTTTCAAGCCAAAAGAACTCTCACAGAAGGAGGCATTCAAAATGATGACTTGTCTAAGGCATGTAGCAACTGAATTAGGGTTTGATGAACCCTAATGGTACTGATCTGAACGATGGGAACAATGTGCCCAAATGGATCTGTAACAGTTTCTCCCTAAAGCATGAAGTCGAAAATAATAATGTCGAGTGATATGCTTTACGATGTGATGAGGAGGTTCTGAAGTGGATGGTGACCTGCATCGATTAAAATACATAATATCATGATATTTTGATTTTTTCTCATCAATCGATAAGGAAGGCATATGCATGCTGAGCATATAAAATTTCATTACAAGTACATAGACAGTTGTCTACATATATAGATCCATGATCAGAATGACCATCAATGTAAAGCCATTGTACGAATGATTTGGTACATGTCCTGAAATTGCAGCTCGGATAGATGAAACTAGATTTAGGGTCTTCTATCTCATTCAATCGTTTGCTCAACGATGAGTCTAACCATGTGAATATGTGATTTGAAGTTGAACATGGGAAGACACCATCTGCTTACCAGCTAATTATGTATGCTGTTAACAGACGCGAGAGAAATCATCGATAATGATAATGATTGTCATGGTACTACAATACATTCTACATTTTGTGAATGGATGTTTTGATGTCGAACACCATACAAAGTATTTCGGTCGAAGGCCAGTGATTTCAACTTATCGCCAGAAGCGAGAAACTTTCCATTGACGTATTCAAGCCTCAAGGTACTGAAAGGGTGTTTCTAAGTCAACTTCTTGGATAGTGTGCTAATGTCGACAAGAAGCGACCCGTCATAGGAGGGACTTGATGTATCCCACATCAACGACACGAAAGGAGTGTAATGATTTTGGAGACAGAATTTGACTAACAACACAATTTTCAGGAATGGCAGTCATGAAAATGAAGGTTTATGAGTATTGGAAAGGATGAATTTAAACTGAGTGACTTCTCTTAAACATGTCAGCAACACTAAATGAATTGACAACATTGACCTAAAAAGTAATGGATGGTATTACAGGCCAAGGTATGATGACCATCAAGCAGATAACCCAACCCATATAGTTACAATGATCAAGTGAAAGTGTCATGTTCAAGAGCGAACTGCTGCCATAAAGTGGTTTACCCCTTTTCCCATTTTCGCCAGTCATTGCTGACCAGTACCCCTTTATTTTTTATCAAGCTTGAGGAGGATAACATATGCTTGTTGTATAATTCCACCCTTCGGGTGAATCCATCGCTATGTGATGTTTTAACGAGTCTAGTGAAGGTGAAAATTGGTCTTGTCCTGATGGACATGTTTGTCACTATTTGATGTTTTAACGAGTCTAACGGCAATGATAACTCAGTCCTTTCCATGTTTAGAGAGTTTAAAAAGGGACAAAAAGAAAACTCTGCAAGTTCTTTTTCATAGATTTGTCTCTCAAGTCCAAAAAAGCGTAAATTAATACAAGAGAGAACCTATTGACCATGGTCAGTCAATGTATTCCTTTTTCGTAAATAATCTATCTCAGCTCAAAAAGGGGTTAAAATTATACTGAGTAGATGTCATTTCCAATCCCTTAACGAGCTGAAAAGGACAAGCACTCAGCAATATTTTCATATTTCGAGAGTTTGAAAATAGCTTAAGGAGGACTCCAAGGGGGTTCCTTTTTCTATGTTTAATAGATCTTGAAAAAGAGATAAAAGTATGCTATGTGGTCAAAGTACAATTCACGATCATGCACGTCAAATTCTGTAAGTCAGCTGTAAATCTGTTCAAAGCAACACCAAACAGATTAAACATACCTATTTCATTGGTAAAAATAGGTAAATACTAAAGTTTACTCATTTAATGCTCATGAAATAAACATAAAAACAAGAATTTACCATGTTATTTTCACCATTTGAAATTTACCATTCAGCTTGTGCTCTGACCCGATTTTTTACCTTGATCTTCATCAACTAATTGCGAGAGATTTTGCGGATCATTTCTCGTGACATGTAGACAAGGTAGGAGATCTACCCCTCCTCTTTCTTTTCATATCATTCTTTTACTGTTTCATGCAAGATTTTAGGGTTTTTAGGGCCCCTTGGGTTTGGATTTTTCACCCTGGGACTAGCCTAGGTTGCATGTCGAAAACCACGCTTGGGAGCACCCAAATAGAAGGAATTCTACATTGCAGGACAATGTCTCCTTGCCTGCGCTACGCTAGGTGAGTTTCACAAACTTGTTTCACCAAATTGAACCAAAATTTCTTTAGCTTTTTGCATGAAAAGGATCCTGACTAAGCTTAGGGTTTGATTTCAGGCTTTCATCATATTAGAATGTCTATTGCTTGGCAAGAAAGAGAACATGAAGAGCAAGATATGGTTGCCCTAAATGATCTAGGTATAGTTGAGGCCCTCAGAAATTGTCGGTTTCTCAAATACTTTAGGTTGTCTGGAATGAGGCAACAATCAGAATTGCATTTCCTAGTTCATGCATGGGATTTGATAGATTAGGATTTCCACATAAGAGACAAAGTTGTCCCTATTTTGATCGATGATGTTTACTTTCTTACAGGGTTTTCGATACGTGGTGCCCCCATATCTCTTTCAGGTTCTACCCGTGGAGGGGAAACAATGAGGGACTATGTTCGACAATTTTGTTAGCCAGGTACACAACCTAGAAAGGAGGAAAAGATAATCATCAAGGATATCGGTGATTTGCCTTTGAGAAAAATAATTTTCACCATCGCAAAGTTGGTAGGAATTGTGACACTTCATCTGGTGAATAGATCATATGTTCAATATGCACTTAAGTGTCTTGAGCCAACTTTATTCAACTAGTGTGAGGTAGTACTTTATTCGTTGAAAGAGCAGCTAACAAAGGTAAAGAGAACTAAGACAAAGAACTTTAGCTATGGATCACTCTTAATTTCTTTTACCTTAGAAATAATTCCATAGATGTAACCGCAACATGTAACACTGGGTGTAGCTGGTCCTAGAGATCCATGGATGCAGCGGTGGGTCAAATTGATGTCTAGACATGCTGGTTAGTCATTGATTACTTTTTCCACTGCATTCTTCAGTTGGCTCGATTGACAACAGATTGTTGTTGAGGAGCATCCATACTCAGGGATGGACTTTCGTGAAGATCCAAAGTTGAGTCTACCAGTGGGCACTTAATGGGGTGCTATAGGTAAATTTTTTTTTACCAAAATGTTTTCTTATTTTTAACTTTCTACCTGTTTTTGTGTTTTGATGTTCCAAGATTAAAATAAAATCATTCTCATGCATGCAGATGTGGGTACTATTTGACCTATGAGGCACCAACAAGAGGCAGGTGGGCTAGCGCAGAGAAACATTGGGAGAGCAGTTCCCCAGGATTTGGATTTGGACGAGACACTAGCAAAGTTGTAGGATCATGAGGGATTAATCCTTCGTATTCTAGATGTCCAGATCGAGGAGTTACCTACGAGGCTACAGTGCCATACTATTGGTGTTCTAGCCCATTGGATGCAACTCTTACGCATGATAGCTCGGGTTATGACCTGTTATCATGAGCATCACTAGGTCTACTTAGGATGTTTTTTGAATGCATTTTGAGTTTTTAGGTCAGATGACCAAACATATCCCGGACACAAATTTTGTAAGAACTTTTAAAACATCTATCTATTTTACTTTTAGAGTTTTTATATATATGGTTATGTGCAATCCTATTCAACTAATGATGTGAATTGAAAATTTACTTTTACATGTGTCGCAAATGTCTATTTAACACATAGTTTGCTAATAAGCCGGTTAATGTGTTAAAGTTTATGGAAATATGTTGATATCAAATGTACTCAAAATGTCTTTCCAAAAGATGAACTCTAAGGAACATACGAAGAATCGTTGGGCTTCAGAAAGTATAAATGTTTGTTAGTTGCAGTACGACGAGCTGTGAGCCCAGCCTAATGATGATTCAGTGAATGCCAAGTGAAATGGCATCAGAGAGAAGTTTGATCAATGTGCTATACTTAGTGATATTGTTCATTGATCGACCGATACAAATCCCTTAAAAACTCACTAACTCACCACTTGGAGAGAAAATGGCCCATGATGCAGAAGATGGGTTTTGCGTACTACGACTAGCACCATCAGTGTAACCAAAAAATGGTTCCAAAGGTTTCGATATATGCAACAAATGCAAAGTGGATTACTTAATCACACAAAAACTCTAAAAGACACACTGACACACACACACACACACAATTAAATCATAGATATGGTGAGTTTTACTACACTCAATTAATCATAGTAATGTTTGAGATACAACCCATTTCAGGGCTATGACAATGGAATTCCATCATAATCCACCAACTTGTAGGAACCTTTTTCCAAGACACGCTTGAAAATATAAGGACCATCCAAAGCAGTTCAAATTTTCCTGTTCCTAGTTTATCAGCTTCTTGATTGTAAAGAAAGACCAGGTCTCCTTCTAAGAAAACACAAGGTTTGACATTTCTGTCATATTGCACCTTGATTTGTTTCTTATGCGCTTTGTTAGCCAAAGTGGCTTCACGACGGGTTTCATCCAGATGGATAAGTTACAAAAAATGCCCTCTTCTTCAAAAGTGTCTAGTAATAGGTCAATTGCGATTTTGAGAGATGAAATTTCGCATTGTATCGGCAAGATTGCCTCTAGAACATACACCAACTGAAAAGGTGTGAACCAAGTTGCATTTCTCACCAACGTTCGATATGCCCACAAGGTAGATTACAGGATTAAATGCCAGTTTTGTTTATGAACCCTTATCATTCTTTGAAGCATTCACTTCAGGACTTTGTTGATGGCCTCAACTTGTCCATTCACTTATGGATAATAAGGAGTAGAACTATCATGTGATAGTCCTAACTTGGCAGTTAACTCAACCATCATGTGGCTGCGAAAATGTGACCCATGATTTGTAGCTATAGCCTGTGGTACACCAAACTGGGCAACCACATGGTTGAAAAAGAAAAGGGTAGTCATTTTGCCATTCTTTTTTAATGTTTGCATCGCCTCGACCCATTCAGTAAAATATTCAATGGCGACTATAATGTACCCATGCCCCCCTGTCGATGTGGGGTTACATGTCATGAATTCAATGCCCCATTTGGTGAATGGTCCAACAACGACTACAAGATGCAATGCTGTAGGTGGTAATCTAGCTTTACAATCATAGATCTGGCATGCATGACAGCTTCTAATGGAAATTATACAATCTTTGAATATAATAGGCCAGAAGTAACCAGCACAGAGAATTCTCTATGTGGTATCATAACCAGATAAGTCTCCACCACAAGCACCTGAATGGCAATCATTCAAAACTTTCTTGGCTTCCTCATGAGTGAGGAACCTTCTTAAAGAGTGTCGCCAATGATCAAATAATGTTTTGGCTTGGTATTGAATACATCACTATTGCAAGAAACAGGTATCTAGATCGAAAGTTTGGGTCTGGAGATAAATAAGTATATCTCCATATCACACGTCAGATGACGAAATTAGGAATAGAGACTCATCCAGAGTTGATGGTTCTGATGTTGAATCAATGGTAATCGAGGGAAGGTCGTAAAGAAGCTCGGCGAAGACTAGAGATTTCTTTGATTTGGATTTTATGAAATCCAAATTAAGCTCTTGCAAAATGATGAGCCATTCTGAGTATTTTTCCCCCAACAATTTACGTGACAAAATATATGTCATAGGGTTGCAATTCAAAATGACAGTGGTCTTTTGGAGCACGATGTAGTGGCAAAATCTTTGTACATATTGAATAGTATCCAGAGCTAACTTTTCAACGTAAGAGTACTTAACTTCTGTATCATTGAGATTGTGGCTCAAATAATATATTGGATGTTCAATCCCATCTTCTTCTTGGACTAAAACCATTCCAATGGTTGTATCTATAGTGGCGAGATACAAGAAGTAGTCATTTTGATAATTTGTGGAATACATTAATGAGGCTCTAATCAAGGTATCTTTAAGAGCATCAAAGGAAGCTTGCGCAACCTAGTCCCAATGGAAGGGTATCCCCTTTCTCAATAAATGAGTAAATCCTTTAGCCATTTAAGCATAATTGGGAATGAACCTCCTCAGAAAGTTAGCCTTCCCTTGGAGTCTCTGTAACTGTAATAGATTGGAAGGTGGAGGAAAATCAAGGATTTCCTGAAACTTCAGTGGATCAAGTTGAATTCCCTCCTTAGACAGTATGAATCCAAGAAAATGAATAGCACCAACAAAAAACACACATTTGTGTGGATTGAGTTGTATTTTGTAGTGTCGGCACTGTACAAATATAGCTCTCAAATGCTGCGGGTGATGAGACCGCTTTCATGAATGAGCGGGTAAATCATCAAGGTATGGTTGAACAATATTTTTGATGTCATGGAAGGCATATTTCATTGCTCTCTGAAATGTTTCCCTTGTGTTCTTCAGACCAAAAGGGAGTTTCCTATAAGTGAATGTTCTCGATGGACGAATAAAAGCAGTTTTAGATTGGTCCTCTAGGTGGATATTGATCTGATTATAGCCATAAAAACAACAATAAATGAGAATATTTCGCATCCCACACATTCATCAATAGTCTGTCCGATAAAGGGAGTAGGATAATTGTCTTTTGGACAAGCTTGATTAACATCCCTATAATCGATGCACACTTGTATCATCCCTTGTTTCTTCATGACAGGAACAATATTAGAAACCTAATCAATAAGAGGAGCAGGGTAAATGAAACCAGCACGCAAAAGTTTTTCAACTTCTATTTTAATAACAACAGCCAACTTCGGATGAACAAGACGGAGGCGCTGTCACAATGGTTTGACATCAGGATACATTTTGATTTCATGTTCAACTATACTAGAGTCAATTCCTGGCATGTCCTCGTATGACCACACAAATATATCTCGAAGTTCACGAAAGAGAGCACGATAGATATCAAGTTCTGATGGAGAATAATATTTTCCAATGTGAATGTTTTCTACAATGTTAGGTTTGGTCAAAATATTGATAGAAATAGTTTCTTTGATATTTGACATGTTTCCAGAATCTATTGTATCTATAAAAGCAGAATTTGAAAGGAAATTGAAAACTGAAGGGTGATTAAGTTCATTTGAATAATATTTTGTGTGATGTATAAGATGGGAACAATGATGATAATCTTCCCATGGTTCTCCTTCCATCATCATTGATTGGATGATTCCTTCATCAATAGAAAATATACGTGAAAAAGGATCGGATGAAGTACCATATTCTAATGAATGATCTACCCATACAGTTAACAAAAATGGGTTTGGATTTTCCACACAACTAATTTCTATGCTAGCTTAATAGGCCTTAGTGGCATGATTTCATTACTACTATCAACTTCAAAACTATTGGTAATCTTCCCTAAGTTAGATGAAGTGGAAGATATCATGTTGCAAGTCTCAACATTTTCCACTTCCGCCAAATTGGATGGCGGTGGTAGTGAAAAGGTATGCATTAGGGAAGGATCTTTAAGGAGACCTACACCAATGTTTTGAAGAGATAGCGGGGGTCCATGTACCAACAGAACTCTTCCAGTAACCTATGAACTAGAGGCGAAGAAGGCAAGTTGGTCGATAATTGTGATTCCACCTTTATGAGGGAATGTAATCATACGAAAGTATGTTGAAACCACAACAGCAATAGGATAAACTCACGGTCTTCCTAGTAAAATGTTGTAGTCAAGGGGTCCGTCAACAACCTCAACTTCAATAGTTATTGTTTTGTCTCCTAGTTCAATTTGCAAATTACTCAATATCCCACAAGGCGTATATGTGTGACCGTCAAAAGCTTTTAACGTTGTTGGTGAACATGACAAAGGCGATGAGCCAAGTGCTTTCCAGGAACTTATAGAAATTATACAAGTAGATTCCCCCTCGTCAATAATCATTTGATGAACAAGTTTATTCAAGGCATTCACTTGAATCATGAATGCTAATTGTGCTGGTAACTGTGGTGTATAACCCGCATGGTTGAAAAACACAAGATTGGAATGAGTTGGATTGAATCCACCAATTGCTGACAACAAAGCCTGCTTTTGGGAGGGACAATTCGGAAGCACCTTGAGAATAGACATAACAGAAGGTGACTCAGCGAAATCTTCTACTATATTATAATTTTGTGCAGCTTGAGCTCGAGGGTTAATGTCGATTTATGTACAACTCCCTTAGACGGTGTTATTGTTAACTCTAGTGTAATAGGCGGTGGAATAGGATCATTCGAAGTTGAAGTGAAAGGATTGGGTCGATCATCCTAGTTATTCGATGACGATGGTTGATTTCCATAATATTTACTTTGTGTTCACACAAAAATATCATCTTTCGACTTAGAGGCGGACAGCATAAGCACTTGGGAAGTGGAAGCATGGTCTGTACCAGCCATATTTGTCTTCGGTTTTGGAAAAGGATCATTCAATGCTATGGATGTATTAGAAGTCTTAAAAAGTTTTGAGACTTCAGAGTAGTGAGGACAATCTCATGTAAAATGCTCATCGTTACATATCAAACATGGGTAACGAGGTTTCCTAGCCGAAGGAGAGGAATCAAATGATTTCTCTTGAGGGGATTTATTTTGTTTCTTCTTCCCTTTCCCTTTCTTCTTACTTCCTGGTTGCTTTTAATTCTTGCCTTTTTCAGATGACACGACATTGATTTCGGAAGTAAGAGTGTTACCAGGTGCATTTGTAGTTCGATTGGAAATGGAAAGTGTTTGACTAGATGGTATACCTACCGTTTGTGTGCTCGAAGAACTAATCACACCGTCGCCAGCATGAGAGTCCTTACTCAATGGTGGAGGAGGAATAGTGAAAGCTAGTCGGGGTGCATTCAAGATCTTGTCATAGACTATGCCATACTATGTATAAATCAAGTCCAAATATTGGGCATGAGCAATTACTTGCTCTTTCGTGACAACTCCACCTTTCAACACATCCTCAGTGATAGATGGTGGCAAGTATTTTATAAACCATGTAGCGAGGAGCTGATCAAGAACGTACATTTTAACCATTCGATGATGATGACATCATTCATGAATATGATCAAAGATATGAGTAGGAGTAGTTTGTTTAAAGTTGGTTAATAGTTCCATTCCAATCTCATATCGTATGGGTAACTAGAAGTGGGTTAGAAACATGGTAACAAAGGCAATGAAGTTGTCAAAAGAAGCTCATGGTAACTCAATGTACTACTTCGTAGCCGGACCAATAAGCATTCTCTGGAAAAGACATAGTTTAATAGAATCATCATTCAAGGAGTTTGATGAACACCATAAATGAAAAGTCATGACATGGTTGCATGGGTCTTCTCCATGGTTTCCATTGAATTTTAGAATAATGGAAGGTAACTTATGAGGAATAAATGGCCACCAAGGTGCATAATGAATTGGCTCATTGGTGAGCTGGTTTAGATATGGTAATTCAAGTGTCGCAACGAAAGGAAACTGTCTATTGAGGTCAGGTTGAGCATATCCAAGGTAATATGGGATTGCCTAGGCAATAGGCCTTTGCATACCAACATAAGGCATCTACTGCTGGTAACCTTGATAAGGGTAAGTTTGTTGAGCAAATCCAACATAAGGTTTTTGTTCAGCACTGCGATACATTTGTTGTTGTCCAAACCTAGCAGAGGCTTGCTAACCAGGACCTGGATAAAATTGTTGCTGACCAAACCTAGCATAAGATTTTTGAGCATTTCCATGTTGAAGTTGGTATTACCAAAATTGTTGTTGTTGATATTGGGGCTACCAAGGTTGTTGAATCAACTATTGTTGTTGGTACAACGATTGTTGATTTAATGGTTGTTGTTTCCCACTGATGTAAGGTTGACCAGGTTGTGAATACACTAAACCAATGTAAGTCTAAGTCATTCTAGTAAAAGGTAAACTAGCATGAAGTTGTTGGATTCTAGACACAAGTGGTTTTTGTAAAACTGCCTCAGAAGGCTCAATCTGTATACCTGAAACTTTGGGGTCTGAGGTGGAAGGGCCAACTTTCACAGGTTGAGATACAACAATTTGAGCTTGTGACCGTAGTACAGCTGTAACAAGCACTGTAGGTATGGATGAGACAGATTGCATAGGTTGTGATGGATGAATGGGCATGGTTGCTTTCCATTGACAGATAGTCATTCCACGCTGACCTAAAGAAAATGGCATACCGACATATGGTTGCCCCCCAGAAAATGAAGGATAAGAAGAGTGTGCATATTTTTCATTGTATGGGGGTAGTCTAGTGTAAAGTGGATACATAGGATGGTAACCAGATGAACCAACTTGATATGAACTTGATGGGTCCCTCTGTTCGGTATTCGTTAATGAAGAACAAGATAAAATTCCAGTAGAGTACATTGGTGAAGACCAAGGGCTAGAAGTAACACCTGAGTGGGTTCCCGATAAATATTGATAACCGAATGGGACAGAAGGAACACCATACAAGTGTGACTCAGCTGTTGTAGTAAACATTGAAGAGGTTGCGACAGAAGATTCAGTCGTAGCCGTAACAGATGGTACAGTCTGGGATGTTGACTTTGTCATAGTCAAATGTCCAGTAAGTTTCCTAACGAATCAATGGGTGTCTGAAAGTAAGCAGGTTCAAAAGGAGTAGTGAAATGAGGAGTATGAGGATACAAATAAAGTCCAGTTCCAAAGTGGAATGGAGTTCTAGGTGATTTTACCTTAGGTTCCTCTTTTATCGAAATCAAACCAGGTGGAAGAATTTCACCATCTGATCCGTAATAAATTTCTAGTATTTGTTGCTGAGGTAAAGATGAATTCTTGACACTTACTGATGTATGAGGATTTATCAGCCGATCTTCTTCCATTAAGGTAACAACTTCTGATTGTTCAACCTCAAGATCCAAATGTTCTGTTAAAATAACAAGTTCATGTTGGGCTTCGTCAACAACTTCTAGTTCAGAAGTAACTTCTGATTGAATGGTGATGGGTTCAGGATCCACTTCTAATTGAATAAATTCAAGTTCAGAAGTAATTTCTTGTTGAACAACTTTGGATTGACAATCAACTTGTTGTCGAAAAACTTGGGTTACCATTTCACTAGCTTCAATTCTTGTTTCCTCAGGTGATTATGGAGATTCCACTTCAGTAATAGATGTACCAGTAACCATATGAGTAACTGGAGTCACAGTACTTATCGGTATAGGTGTTTCCGATAATTCAGATGAAGAACTAGAGGCTTGTGAAGTACTAGATCCAGTAAAATGAGATCACTTCGACCGGATAGGTGTAGCTTCAAGTGGTAAAGGAAGTTTAATCGTTGCTCTCTGCGAATGACAGGGTAAGGGTTGATTTTCCTCCACGATTACTGATTGATTTTATTGCAGAAAAGAAATAAACAAAAATGGGTAAGCTAGGAAAAAAGGTTTACCAAGCAATTGTCAATTGTAGAATACTTCCTGGCAAACCAAGAAGTATGGGCAGACAATCTCCCCGAATGTTGTGTTCGGTGTATCACAGTGTACAAGGCAATTGACTCGGTTACCTAAGGATGGATAGCAACCCAGTGTTGTCCTTGTATATATACCCAAAAGTACATGGAGGCCCAATCCATATTAGCGTTGTCTAGTGTGAAACCACACAGTGAGACCATTCCCATATACTTTACGTACTATAACACCATCCTATATACCTGAAGGTATGTGGATTAGCTACGATATACTCACATACGTGGAATGAGGTATCACACTTGGAATGTACTGTAGACAAGTTAGTGACAACTGCTATGTTTTACAACATTAGAGTACGTTTCTAGCCTAGAACCTCTAAATGTTTTGCGTTAGGTGACAATGCTCCATTAGGTTAATTGATGTTAATTTTAAGTTGAACTTGATTAAGAATTTTCCTTTCAAGGTTCACCACGTGATGTATTTTCAATTCCTAGAATGAAACTAATATGATAAGCATCCTTTTCATTTAATTTTAATGATGAAAACCTTAGTTAGTAGGGATAGAGCAATCAAATTTTTGTAATCAAAGAACAAAGAAGACATCTAATGCAATCTCCCTAAACTATTCCTATGAGCACACACAAACTTTTTCAATGCGCAATGCAATTTTTCCTTTTTGATTCTCTTAATGTTATGATGAACAAAAGGAAACTAATGCACATACAATCAATCAATCTTTTTACAAGAACGAAGACTTTACGACAGTTCCATTTCGAAAGAAAAGAAGACTTTATGACACTTTCTTTTGAGCAAAGATTAATCGACTATAAAATAACTTTGAAAATGAATTGATAGTGATAAAGAAATCGTTTAAGAAACACTAAACAATCAAGGATAAATTAGGGCTGGAAAAGGAAACACAAATTGATTTTAGAGACACAATCATCATTGATCTTTCAGCAAGAAGAAACATAAGGAAATTTGGCAAAAAATCAACTCAGAGGGGAGATTTTTGTCCTAAGGAGGATCAGCATATCCATGAGTGGGAGACAATGCACTTCAAAGCACTGTCCTCAAGCCAAAGGTGCTCTGCAATGCTTTGTCGCTAGACCAAGTCTGCGCTAGTGCAAGAGAGGCCATGCTAAGGGCTTATGAGCACACATTTCACCAAAAAACACTTCAAAAGGCTAAAAGAAGATCAATGGAAGCAAGGTCTACTAGAGTGTACTAGGATGTAGGTAAACTACCCGAAATGATGATTGCTCCCCAGCAGAGTCACCAATTTGTTATGAGGAGTTTGGTATCTATGGATAAATAGTAATTCCCTAGGTAGGTAGCTATACCTAGAACAACAGATTTAGAGCGCTTATCCTTTTTCTATAGATGATAAATAAGACAAAGGAATGAAAGTACCTACTGGTTCTTTTGCTTTCCTTTTGTCTCCTTTGTTTGACTCCCGTCGCTCCTTCTCGAACTTAACTCACTAAAAAAGTACTTGCAAGCATAAATAGAAGACAAAGAACCAATCAAAGCAAGATATCTATCGAATATAAGTAAATGGAATCAGATACATTCACACATATAAACATCATATATCAAGCTAAGCATATAGAAAGAGGTATAAACAACTTTATTAAGTATAAGGAAGAATTACAACCATGAAGTTCGATCCATTGTCACTCTTCCAACTTGGGTTCCAACCAACATCACATCAATAGCACAACACTTCGGTAGCATAACACTACTCACTTACAATCTCAGTTCTCACTCCAATAGTATATCCTTACAAATTCCCAAAGTCTAGCCCCTGATCACTTAGATGAGTGCTCAATTTATAGGCAAATGGAGGAGGTATTGTCATAAATTAGGGTATTGAATGACCTTCCAAACTTATAGCTAGTTTCCATGGAGGAAGGGATGAAAGGATAGGAGGTTACTTAACTCATTCTGTATCCAATTTTGAGCTCATAAGAGATGATAAGTGTGGGAATCTTCTAGATGACTCCAGAGGATAAGAATATTCCAAAAACGCTATGTGAATTTCACTCAATCTCGCCCAATGCAGGTCAAAGTGGACCTAGGTGCTCTATAGATCACCCTAACATGGGCCTACCTGCACTAAAGCGCACTTACCCTTGTCCAAGGTTGTGCTAGTCCCTCAAGGAGGCAATTATGGAGGGTTTCTATTATGAAACTAGCTCACAATAACATAGAAAAGAGAGATAAATGCCTTAGAATTCAACCTCTTCGAGGGGGCAACCTCCTTTACATTACATAAATGAACAATTCTTTGATGATACAAATGACAAGACCTCCTTTCTATATATAGGAGTCTAAGGCCTCATAATATAATCAGAGCCGACATAACAATAATGTAAGGGCATAATAATAACAATATGGGGACTACGTGGGAACAACATTATAATGAGTGGGTTGCACTAACAACAATAAGGGGTTACACTAGTAGTATAGGTACCTAACAATTTTAGGCCAAAAAAACTCTCAGGCAAGGAGGCATTCAAAATGATGACTTGTCTAGGGCATGTATCAAGTGAATTAGGGTTTGATGAGCCCTAATGTTACTGATCTGAATGATGGGAATAATGTGCCCAAATGGATCTGTAACACAACCCAAGAATTCCTTGCAGATAATTTCTAGATGTGGGGATTTTCCATTGCTTAGTGGCTTAATTTTTTTAGGGTGTACCTTAACACCCTCATGAGATACAATATGACCCAGATATTCCACCTCCTGTACTCCAAAGAAACATTTGGATGTTTTTGCATATAATTGTTTCTCCTACAGTAGTTTGAGCACCCTGTCAACATGTTGAACATGATCCTTCCAAGACTTGTTTTAGATTAGTATATCATCCAAAAATACTAACACAAATTTTCTAAGGGTTTGAAAATGGAATTCATCAAACCTTGAAATGTAATAGGTGCATTGGTAAGGCCAAAAGGCATGAAAAAAAATTCATAATGGCCTTCACGAGCTATAAATGTTGTTTTTGGAATGTCTTCGGTCTTCATTCTTATTTGATGATATCCTGAATGAAGATCCAACTTGGTGAAGTAAATTTCTCTATGTAATTCATCAAATAATATATCAATGATAGTAATGGGGAGTTTATCTTTAATAGTGAGCTTTTTGAGCTCCCTATAATCTGGACACATGCGCCATGATCCATTTTTCTTGTGAGCCAATACTATTGGAGCAGAGAAAGAACTTTGACTAGGTTGAATTATACCAACCTCTATCATTTCTGCAACCATATGTTCAATTTCACTTTTTTGGGCATAGGGATATTTGTAAGGCCTGATGTTTGGAGGAACACTTCCCGAAATCAAATGAATAGCATGATCATGATCGTGAATAGGTGGGAGGTCTTTGGGAGTCTCAGATACCTTGGAATGATTTTCCAAGGTTTTTTGGAGATTTAGAGAAATAGATGACTTCGTTGTTTGAACCTCAAATGAACATAATTGTGCAATTACACCTCATTATTTATTTAGAAGATTGGTAGTGCTATTAGAGCTGAACATCTTTCCTAGTTTCCCTGCGATACCTCTTAATTCAACATCCTTTCCTTCCCAAAAAAATTTCAATAAAAGTTCTTGAAAATTAAAAGCTATTATACCCAAATATTGTAACCATTGGAATCCTAGTACAATATCAACACCACCCATTGTTATGGAAAGCATTGAACTATTCAATACATAATGTCCCATGGATAGCTTGATATTATGACACCTTTCAGAGAAATTTATGGTTCCTCCATTTGTAATCATCACTTGAAACTCTGATGTTGGATATAGGAATAAATTCAATTCCGTGGTTATCTTACAATGAATAAAATTATGGGTACTACCTGAATCAATCAAAACTATCACCTTTTTCTTCTTGATATGTCCTTCTATCTTGATAGTTTGAGAAGTGGTAATTCCTGCCAATGCATTACGGGATATGGTCGCATTCATTTCTTCTTTCTCTGAGATTGGTTCATGTCGTATATCCTTCTCTTCTGATGTTTCTTGTTCCTTTTCTTCCTCCTCTTCACAATTTATGTATAATAATTTCTTCTTAGCACACTTATGACCTTTAGTGTATTTTCTATCACAATTTCAACAAAGCCCTTTTGCTCTTTTCTCCTACAATTATTGTGTTGTCAAACTTGTAGGTTGTGGAGGACTAAGACCAGAAACACTTCCATATTTATAGTTGGGAGTGGTAAACTTCCTTTTTTCCATAATTTTTCTTTCAACCTTTCTTGCCACCCTGAATGCCTTCTCAAATGAATCAGGTTCCCAAAGGCAAATGTCATGTTGGATGTTACCTTTTAAATTCCCTACGAATACATCCATTCTATACTCCTCTCGAGTATCATCTACCTTAATATTCAATTTTTTGTAGTCTTCAATGTGTTCTGTCATTGAACCCTTTTGTTTGATATTTATCAATTGGGTAAATAAGGTGTTGCTCTTTGTATATTCATAATGTGCTATCATTTCCTCCCTAAAAATTGACCAAGTGACAAGTGGTTACAAGAAAAAAGGCATATATACCATAAAAACTGATTGGGTTCTAACTATAAAGATGCAATACATACTTTTTGTGAGGGTTGCACCTCATGTAGATTAAAATATTGCTTCATCTGTACTATGCACGTTACCGGATCCTTGCCATCAAACTTCCGCATATTTAATTTTGGAATGTCGTGGTTCTTAAACCCCACATTGGAGTCTCTAAAATCGTGATTGATATTTCTTTTGCCTTCATCATGATTTTCATAGATTGCCTTGTCACCAATGGGGTGCCTTTCTTCTAGCAAATTTGCCAAACATTCCTTCAATCCTTCTATCTTGACATCCATTATTGCTTCCAAATATGATTTTAAACTGTCATTAAAAATTACCATGTCCATTTTTATACCATCGATATTAGCATTCATATGGCTTCCAATTCATTTTTTGTTACCTTTTGCGAGCGTGAAATTTGTTGGATTTGGTCTTGCAATTTTGATATATCATGTTGCATTTCTTCTTCTTCATGTGTCACCGTGGAGCTTGCGGGTTGCTTACTAGCTGTTTCCATTTTCTTTCTTTGGGGAATAAATTAATGATAATTATGCTTCACTATGCTATTTTAATCACTTCAAGGTAATTTTTCAAACCAAACTTATGCAAATTATTAAAAAGACTACACACCTTGTTTTCACTTCGTAGGAGCTCGATATTGAATCTATTGTATCTCTATAATTTCGGATCTCCAAGGTCTGAAATTTCGTCTTATGGTATCCCTCTGAGCTCTATTTCTAGCCCCACAAGTGTTATCAAGTTGGGATTCTTCAAGAAAGAGTTATGCCAAATCTCTCCCACGATGACCTGATTATAGTCTCTTTCGATAGAGAAAATTTTTACGAAGTGCCACATGTCATTGTTTCAACCTTTGGACCTAAAATCAATGCAAATACAACTACAATCTGTTTTATTTTTGTACCTTTTGATGAAATTTCAATATGATACTCTGAGAGAAAGTTATGATGAGTTTCCCAAGGTCACATGTTTGGGATGTAATTCGGGATCCTACAAGAACCCTAACTTCGTTGGATCATATCTCGAAAATATAGCGAGCCAAGATCTGAAATTCGGACCCGAGCTTCATTAATCATTCGACTCACTTGAGGTTTTTTTTCATCTTCTAAAATGTCGTAGACAAAAAATTATAGCTAAAATGCCATGATGACCTATTTGGAGTAGCGAAACCCTAGAATCCAAACCTCTAATACCAAGTGTTATGCAACCATCTAACAAAATAGAAGAAAATATAGATCAACGACTTCATAATCAACCTCTTCGAGGGGGAAACCTCCTTTTCATTACATAAATAAAATATTCTTCGATAATTCAAATGACAAGACCTCCTTTCTATATATAGGGGCTTAAGGGGTCACAATATAATTAGAGTCGACATAAAAATAATAATGTAAGGACACAACAATATAATGATATGGGGAATAATAATAATAATATGGAGACTACATGGGGCACAACAATACAATAAAGGGGTACACTGACAATAACAATGAGGGAATACAATAGTATTATAGGGACCTAACAGATATCAATTTCCTGAATCAACATGGATTCCATTTGCCCTTGGATCATTTCCAATTTTTATTCCATATTTTGATATTGAATTGTCATTCTGATTTGTGCTCCTTGATCTAATTTTTCATGTCTCTTTTCATTCTATGTATCTTAGCCTCCCAGATTGTAATTGACCTACCATTAATCCAACCCGACCAAGAGGTGGAGACGATCTCGATGAAATTAGGGATTTCCATCCATTGGGGAGAGTAACTGAAGGGAATAGGGCCAAAATCCAAGGGCAGGGAGATATCCAAGAGAGTTGGTCGATGATCCGATTCGGCGCATGGGAGGATGTAGTATTTAAGGTTGTAATTCAAAGTTAAGATATGGTCTGCTATAGGGAAACGGTCCAAACAGGTCGCGATATGGTTTAGACCCACTCTTTTGTTAGTCCAGGTGTACAAGAATTTTTGAGGTTTGACATCATAAAGGGTTAAGGCTAAGATGAGGTCCTCCATGTATTCCTAATGGGCATCATGAATGTTGAAACCCCCTCTTTTTTCATGGTAGCTCATTGTGGTATTGAAGTCTCCCCCAATGATGCAGTTGTTCCCAAACTCTGTATTTTTCAGTTCCATTAGGGAGTTCTACAACTCTTTCTTTTCCCGAAAGTGGGTGGGCATGTACACATTGATCACTTTGAAGAGTTGTTGTTTCTCAATAATATTAAAAATAGTTGCTATCCAATGAGTTGTTTTTAGAGTACTTACCAGTTTTAGCTTTGTTTGATTCCATAACATATAAATGCCTCTAGACACTCCTCTTGAGTTGACTGTTTTCATCTCACTAATGTTCCAAAACTTATGTTTAATAGAGATGATAGACTCCTCATCCATATTGGTCTCCTGCAAGAGTGTGACTTCTGGCCTTTCTTTGATGATAAGGGATTTTACTTATGTGATTCTTCTTATTGAAGCTAAACCCCTACAATTCCAAGATATAATATTAATCACTTTTTTGGGTTGCCCGCCCCCTTGCTAAGGCCCGTGTTTCTACCTTTCTTTCTCGCACCTCCTTTTCTTCATTCATTTGCTAGCTGAAGTGGGATAGTGTGATGGACTCCTAACTCTTTTTCTTTCTTGGTTTTTTCCCTTCTGACTTCATTATTTATTTTCTGTCCTAATTTCTTCTCGTGGGTTGCTTTTGTCTTGTCCCTTCTCTTCTGTCGTCAGCCAAGCTTAGCTGCACCGCTAGTCCCTTATCTTCAGAAGAAGTCATAAAGCCTTCCAATTCCTCCTCTTCATGTCATGATTCTTTAAAACTGTTATCGGTTTCAGGGATTGAACTAGACTCCTTGTGACCTTTGGGGGCAGAGCCTGGGGGGGAGAAGGAGGAGTAGAGGCCCTAAGAAGCAAGCGGGGAGGCGAGGAAGGATCAGTAACTTCTATCCTAGCCAAAGAGCCCAATATTTCAAAACTATTCTCAGATTCAAAACTAGAACCACCCCCACTCGACGAGCTCCTTAGGGGGGCCAAGGCTACTCCCATGTTAGCCTGCATCGAATCAGGGGTGCGGGCGAGAGGCGAATACTTCGAGGACTTGCGACATTTAACCTGCATCCATAGATATTTAGGTTCTCCACAGACATTCTCTGCAAAGTCTCCACATTTAGGGAAACCTTTCACAAAGTGCCCATATTCATGGCACAACTTGCACATGAAGCGTAGATGATCACAATCAACATCTTGTACATGCGTCTAACTACCGATACTAAGGTTGACTACCACTGAGAGACTCTTTTCAAGATCCACCTCCACATAGATCCGAGCACAGCAAAAAATGTCATCTTTAGGCTCATAGCAGTCAATGTACTTCCCCAAATAATTTCCAATAAGCTTGAAAGTCGCATCAACATGGGGAGGTAAGGGAGTTTCACCCAAACCGGAACCGAGGGTAGAACATCACATTTTAGGTTGAAACTAGGACTCCATTGATCCAGATAGAGTCCCTAGGCTCCCATAAAATACAAACCGCTCTGAAACACCAAGTCTTGATCCAAACTATTCTCAAAATAGAAATTGTAGAAACCTTTGCCACAAAAAGAGGAAATAACAATGCCCTTAATGAGAGAGTTCCAATTCTTTTCCACCTAGGCCTTAACCATATGAGGGGAAGGCCAAAGGCCCATGTACTGCCTAATAAGGCCTCTGTCTACCAACATCAGAGCCCTTGAGCATGCATGAGGGGCACATATCTCAATATTGGGGATTTCATCAGCTTTCTTCACAAAATTAAAATCCTCCTGCTTGTTGAACTTAGGGGTAGAGG
Source organism: Pinus tabuliformis (assembly GCA_031772625.1). Taxonomy (NCBI): domain Eukaryota; kingdom Viridiplantae; phylum Streptophyta; class Pinopsida; order Pinales; family Pinaceae; genus Pinus; species Pinus tabuliformis. The sequence continues at coordinate 384,775,468 of CM062805.1, read as the reverse complement.
CTACAAGGGAATTGAAAGCTACGATTTCAGCGAGTAATGATGCTTTGTGAGTAGGTGAAGTCATGCCTCCACCCTGGAACCGATAGGGTGGGCGACTGCAAAGGCAAAGGCCTCTTCAGAACAAGTGAGAGGAAGACAAGGGGACCCAACCGAGAAGGGAGAAAGGAGTAGTGGGGCCACAACCAACACTTAGAAGATTAGAATGGTGCTAGACCAATAGTAGGGTGAGACCGAGAAGAAGAGAAACTGAAAGAGCTAGCAAAGGCGAGCGAGACCATAGCAAACGCGGCGAACCAAGGAACTCCAACACTAAGTAGAAGGGCATATCCCACTCGAGGGGTACACACCCCAGGAGATAGTGGCCACAAGAAGCAAACTAACAGTAAGTAGGTCAAGCAGAGCTCTTCTTGGTTTGTAGACTTCTTTTCTTTGTTATTATTATTAATAATTATTATATAACGAATTAGAAAAACATGTAACAATAGTTTTATTCATGGGGATTCACAACCATTCTACTTGAACTTTTGTTATAATACCGTATGTTATGAATACCAAGTTCCCACAAAATGATAACTCATTTCATGGTTCATATGATTTTTCAAAAATAATCAATTTAATAAGTAGAAAGGGCATAATTACTTTTAAAATAAATCTCAACCTTACTATTATTAAGAATATTATAGAATATTATTTGGATGTTGAATCATACCAACCACCTAATAATTATTTAAAATTGTCAAATGATCTTAGCTCTAGTGATTTACTGAACAATTTGTTTGTCTAACTAGTTGGGTTTAAGACATGTTGTGACTCTCCCATTGGTGGAATTTATGAAATGTTGTGTTTATTGTAGCATTATTGAATTCTATAGATATTATATCTCATTGGTGTTAAGAAAAACATATTGATAATTAAATTAAAATTTTCAAAGCTCTATTCCAAAATAAATATACATATCAACATAAATATAAATTAATTTACACTTATCCTAAAATTAATAAATTTTTGACAATTTAAATGCTTATAAATAATAGCTACTCAAAACATAGATTAAGTAAGTGAATTATATCAAAACTCATATTATGATATATATAAAAGTAGACCAACAAATACATTATATAACTAATAAAATTAAAATATTTATCTATTTGTAATATTTAATAAATTAAAAATGGAAATAGCAGTAACATAAATCAATTCAAAATCCTTTACTATGAAACACGTTTCATTTTGAACAATAAGGCCAATAATACCTACATACGTTTCTTCACTAAATCCAAACACGAATCTTCTGATAATATAGATTTGATATTCAAAGAGTTCTCACATGGCAAGATATCTATCATTCACGGGCAAACTACATGTTACCATTGAAGCAAAAGAGAAATTACTTTGTATATATATTGAACATTAGAAAGTGTATTCTGTCATTTACGATGGAGACTGTTATTGGGAAGTCTAGTGTCTATGCAGAGCTGCTAGTCCCACTAAGGTTGGTAGCTACGTTAGAAACAAACAAACTAAAACTACTTTCGTTTTCCTTTATGAGAAATAGATAAGAGGGGAATAAAGGAGACCAACCTTTTTCTTGCACTTGGTTCCTTGCTTGATTCCTCTCCCTTCTGATGGATCTTTGCCACTCGCTTCCTCGTCTACCCAGCTTCAAAGAGAACCTGTAGAATCAAAGCAGCATAACACTATCCAAGAACATAGATCTATTATCATAAACAATATAGGACCAGATATATATTGACCACACAAATGCATATATCATCAATCATACGAGAATGTGGAGGAAAACTTGAATAGCTTTATTGATAATCAAGAAAGAGAAAACAGGATTACAACCAATTGTTCTGACCCAGCATCATCCTCTCAGCAAGAAAGCCCTTCTTCACCTCATGAAAAACTTAGATCACCCAACACTATGATGTTGCACCAAGAAACCAGCAGCACTTCCTTAGAAGATGCAAAATTCCAGCCTCTGGATCTCTGGGATGAGGGATCCATATATAGATGTTTGCAAGGGGGGTGAGTCATCTTTTGAGAGTTGATTAGTGTCTTCTCTCTGATCGTTCTTGATTTGACTTGGAGATTGATGATCTCTTACTCATCCCTGGGCGAATGCAGAGAGGCAAGTGTCACAGGAGAAGTTTATAGAAGATTCCATGATCCTCCACCTTGCAGATTGACCCTGCCATTTGTCCACTCTCACCCATCACACCCCATTGAAGGGTTTTTCAAGATGCATTGCACCTCCTGTGTGTATTTAGGTGGGATGCAACGCACTTTGACCATGGAGCAGGTGAGATGGTCCAGTTTTGACTAGTTCTGAGCAGTTTTTCATGGAGAACTTCTGGGAGAAGATGTAATCAGTTGACCTTGTTCTTTTAGAGGTTGGAACAACACTTTTAGGGACTTAAGAGCCCTTGGTTTATGGACATTTATGATTGGGGTTGCAGTGCCAAAAAATGTCTATAACAGTTTCCCTCTAAAGCATGAGGTTGTTAATCTGTTGATGTCGGGTGAAATGCTTTATCATAAGGATATGAAGTTTTTTCAAGCTGGAACGCGACCTGTAATAAGATACAATACAATACATTATCTTCATAATATTTTCATGATCTAGCTGAGGCGGACATTCCCATGCTCAGCTTTATAAATTCATTTTCATGTACATAAGACAGACAATCATCTGAGTGTAGACTAATGATTCTGATAGAGCCATCATCCCTTGGGTTGGATGATTATCTATGCAGTAATGATGTACATCTGATGTATTTATTTTCTTGAATATATATCACAACCCGGATGGATGAAACTAGATCCAGGGTCTTCAATCTCATTCGATCTTCACTCAAAGTACAAGTCGATCCATGTGAGAGATGTTCTAGAGTCGAACATGGAAAGACATCGCCTGATTACCAGCCAATGATGTAAGTTGTTAACAGGCGCGAGAGGAATCATTGATAATGATGATGACCCTCAAGGTACTACAGTACAATTCACGTGGTGTGAATGAGGGACTTGGCATCAAACACCATGCAAAATCTTTCGGTCGAAGGCCATTGATGTAAACCTATCGCCGGAAGTGAGAAACTTGCCATTGAGGCATGCAAGCTTCAAAGTACTGAAAGGGTTGTTCCTAGATCGACTTCTTGGATAATGAGCTGTTGTCGACAAGAGCGATCCGTCATAGGAGGGCCTTAGTGAATCCCACATCAATGACACGGAACAGAGCAAATGATTTTAATGGAGGTGAAAATGATCTAGTGATATAAGGTTCAGGGTGGCGGTCGTGAAAGAATGGAGCGTAAATGTATTGCAGTGGGTGAGACACAGGTGAATTCTCTGAGCGACTTCTATTGAACATATTAGTGACACTGGCATGATGGATCGGTAGCATTAACCCCAAATATGGATGGTGTGATGGAACCATGGTGATGTGACCAATGAATGGAACAACCCAACCCGACTCAGATGCGGAGTGAAAGTGTCCTATTCAAGAGCGACTTGCTACCAATAAAGTTTCTTCAAGTTTTCTTCCCAATTCTTCCCCAGTCATTGTTGACCAATACCTCTTTATTTTTTTCAAGCTTGAGGAGGATAACATATGCTTGTTCTATAATTTTCCCTTCAGGCAAACCCATCGCTATGTTTTAACGAGCCTAGCGATAGTGAAACTCGTTCTTGTCTATATGGACAAGTTTGTCGCTCTTCGGTTTTAATGAGTTTAACGACAAGGATAACTCGGTCCTTTTCAATTTTAGAGAGTCTGAAAAAGGGACGTAAAAAAAACTCCAATAATCCTTTTTCGTCATATAATACCTTGAGTCCGAAAAAGTATAAAACAATACAAAAGGGATGAATTTTTGGTACTTTTAATGAGCCAAACAAAACAAGCGCTCGATCTTTTTGTGTAATAATGCCTCAAGTCCAAAAAGATTAAAATCTAAAGGAGGGATAGCACTTCTGTTCCCTTTAACGAGCTGGAGAGGCCAATCGCTTGGCAATCTTTTCATTTTTTACGAGTCAGTTGAAAAGAACTTAAAGGACACTCGTTTTTTGGGGAACGAGTGATAAATTCGGGTAGCAGCTGATTCCAGGTAAGGTTTGGTATTTTACAATAACGGCAGTGTCACAAAGATGGCTAACAGGATCACTCTTCGCAATTGTTCTTCAAAAAGGGTAAACAATCAAATGGAGGTGAATGATCGGCCAAAACAAAGTGGAGGTGATGATGAGAACACGACCAAGGCTTCAAAGGCTGATGGTAATACATTCACAATGGTTATTTACCGGAGAATGGTTCATTTTTTAATGAGCTTAAACTCTGGGGGAACATTTGCTCATTGCTTATGTTTATTTTTTAACGAGCTTGAATTCCGCGTTAAAACTGCTTGATTAATCCAGTCGTATAATAAGGATGTCTCATATATAAAATGGAATTTTTAAAAGCTTTGCCCCACATCCTTTCTTTATGCAAGTTAGGAAACGACCAATCCTACAAGTTTAAAGGGTTAGAGGACCTATAAATTTAAAAAATAAATGGTCGCTCTTCACTTGCACGCCAAAAGGTTTGCATGCCCCCAGGTATAGCGAAGTATAGTTTCCAGGTTACCCCTTAATTTGTAGACAAAACATTTGTTTTATCAGGAAAGGCCTACCTTTTCCAGGTTACCCCTCAATTTGCAGACAAAACATTTGTTCAATCGGGAAAGGCCTACCTTAATAGAAGCATCTTATTCCAGTCTAATCCCATTTTCCAAAATGGACGGGTGTGTCAGCCAGCCATATATCCTCTGCGGAAATCTACCCTATACTGAAGGTTCTCCTGTCGAAATAGGCCAGGGCACATGCCCCCTGGGCTTTAGTCATATCCTCCGAATCACTCGTTCTCATCAGGAGGACGAATTGGGTATTGATGATACATTGCTTGTGTGAAAAGACCATTCAGGGTTGGTATATGACTATTTTCTATGTGTGAACCGGGGAATGAAAGCTGGTCTACGAGCTTGACCACTCTTCCTTCATGCGGAAAACAAATTACTCTAAAGAGTGAGGAGACAATGGCTCCCATGCAATAAATATAGTCTCGTCCAAGGAGTAGATTATAATCTAGGGGTCCTTGGACTACCATTATGTTCTTGTGAGCGGTTTTCCTTCTCAACGTTATCGACACATTGGGAAGGATCCCTAATGGTCGACTGGTTCCTTTATCAAAGCCTGTTAGATTTCTCATCTCAGGCAAAAGCGATGGTGAACCAAGCGCTTTCCAAGCAGTTGAGGAAATGATACTCACAGAAGCCCCTTCATGTATGATGGTACCGGCCATGACCATTCTATATATTTGAGCAATGATTCGAAATGGTACACTAGCCGGTAAGCGGGGTTTGCCTAGTAGATTCCAATCGAAGGAAACAACTAGGTTGCTTGGAGGTGGGACCAAATAGATGGCCAGGTACGACTCTGACGAACTTCCTTCCAGTGGTAAAGGAACGGGTAGACTGCCCCCATGTTAATCGGAGTCTGTTCTTACGAAAAGAATTTGGACGGCGTCATCCTTGTTCTCTTCGGTGACTGTATCATCTGACGATGGATCCTCTGAAGGCAAGACCGGGTCAACTGCCGCCTCAACCTTTTGACTTTCATCTGGTGTGGACTCAGATGGTTTATCTTCAATGATAGATGCTTCGGCCGACCACAAGGGCATGTCAACCGGATTTTTAGCTAGTGACGGACTCGGCAAGGGCTTCTTATATCCAGGAGGAAGTCGTAACGGTGAAACTGGACGGTCGTCCAAAACTCTTTTAGCCTCATCTAAGGAGGGACAACAGTGGACAGCGTGATTGCCTTCACACAATTTACAAGGAAATTTACATCCTCCTTTTTGTCCAGGGGCTTCACTTTCACTAGTTGACGGTGTACCTTCAACATGATCATCAGAGGTTGACGACACCTGATTATGCAAATAAGGAGACCAGTCCCTTAAGATCCAATGGATGCAAGGACAATCTCGATGATAGTGGTCTCCTTTGGAAATGACACATGGCGATTTAGGCCTTGATGGTGCAGTGTGTGGATTTTCGCTAGACGATGCCTGGTCGCCCCTTTTCACCTTTGGCTCCTTCTTCTTCTTCTCCTTCTTCTTCTCGGTTACTTGATTTTTGGCTTTACCAGCTTCATCAAGCGAAGAGGAAGGAGGAGAGGAAGAATTGGACGAAGTAGAAGGTTGGGGGGTAACTCTAGTATCATTTAGTTGCTGACTTGATTGTTCAGGAATCACGGTGTTCTGAACGACAGAGGTTGAGAAGAGCCATACTGGCAAGCCGATTGTCAATCCTGGAAGTGACAATGTGGCCATATGAGGCGCACCAACATCTCCCCAAGAGGAGAAGGGACTAGGATTTCCCCCAAGGGGAACGCCTTGGTTGGTGGGCTCCATTTTTATCAACCTAAGACCAACGTAGGAAAGGTGATATTTATTCCGATTAAAATAAATTTTAGACACTTTGACACAACTTGTTTTTTCAATTTTTTAGAGTCGAGAAAAAACAAAAGATGACTCTAGTGGCCTTCAATTTTTAATGAGCCTGAAGTGACAAGTGCTCAAATGGACCTTTTCCTTTAAGGAGTCTGAAAAGGAATGAAAGAGACTGCTCTGGAAATCTAGATAGAGGGATTACCAAACCAATCGCAAAACTGCAGAATACTTTTTATGGTACGACAGTCAATCTTCCCGAATGTTGTGTTCAGTGCATTGCGATCAATAAGGCGGTAGACACGGCTTCCTATGGATAAACGATAAAGCCTATTGTGGTCTCCCAATATATACTCGACGGTACATGGGAGCACAAGGCTGTACTGGCACTTATCGTCTCAAAGTGGAGGAATCACCCAACCAACAATGAAAACAATAGCTACCAGGCTTTACGACGCCGAAATACTTCTCTAGCCTAGACTTCTAGATGTTGTGCGTTAGGTTCCAAAGGATTTTTAGATTCATTAAATTTATTTTATAGTTGATCTTGCTTAAGAAATTTGCCTTTCAGGTTCAGCGCGTGATGTAGATGTACAATTCCTAAAATGTAATTTAAGATAATAAACAATCGTTTAATCTTCTTTTTGCAATGAAAATCCTAGCTACTAAGGAAAGAGAGATGATGTTCTTTCAACATAGCGCAGAGAGCACACACTATATGCATTGTTCTAAATCAAGCCAACAAACAGTCTAAATGCAAATGCACGTGCATGTATTTGTTTTCAGCCTTCTTAATGTGTGAATCGTAAAAAGAAAGCTAAGTGCAAATCTGAATTATTTTTCAAAGCAACACTACTAGCAAGTTTCTTTTCAAGACAAAATGAGGACAATGACGACACTTTGTGATTTGGAATTGAAAACTTGCTTTCGATACTTGAAAACTACTAATTCAAATCAAATACAAGAGTAACAGTGTAATCGACTATCAAGATCAATCGGATTCTCTTCTATGACTGAAAACGACACTTGCAACACTTTCAAATCAAGAAATGACAGTACGATTACCTACTTCTTTGTAAAAGAGAACTGAAAATGACTCAAAATAGATAAAAACATTTAGAGTCCTTTGCACAATGGAGGCGGAATAATGACAAGGAAGGGAGTTTCAACAGAGGTGTACTAACCATAGGTAGTAAAACTCTTGAATAGAGATGAAAAGAGTGAATACAGAAACCAAAATCTAGGAGCAGGAAAGGCCTTGTCTGATTAGCGCACTTGTAACACAGTGAAAAAGAGATGCAGCGCACCTACTACACTCGGGAAGTGCGATGCATTTAGAATTCACAAAAGAGACAGTGCGCTAGACCAGGGACGAGACTTTAACTGGGTTCCGGGTCACAGTTTGCAACTCAGTTCAGGGATTTAGGCCGAGCAAGTGGTAATCAGTAAATCAATCACAGGGGTAGATCTAAAGAGGTTACTAGAGCCACCACAATGGCAATTAGAGAGCTTGTAAATCAATTGTTCAGTTCATAAACAAAACCCAGAGATAGACTGAAGCAGCATTGATCTACTTTGCACTTGCATAGCGAATGCAGATCGACGGCTAGCTGGCTTAACTTGAGGCTCCGTCTGTAAGTTTATAAAGCAAACAAATGTAGATAAACAAACAATCTATTTTCTCCCCAGCGGAGTCGCCATTTCATTATCGGGAAATCTAGTGTCTATGCAGAGCTGCTAATTCCACTAAGGCTGGTAGCTACCTTAGAAACAAACAAACTAAAACTACTTTCGTTTTCCTTTATGAAAAATAGATAAGAGGGGAATAAAGGAGACCAACCTTTGTCTTGCGCTTGGTTCCTTGCTTGATTCCTCTCCCTTTTGATGGATCTTTGCCACTCGCTTCATCGTCTACCCAGCTTCAAAGAGCACTTGTAAACAGCATAACACTATCCAAGAACATAGATCTATTATCATAAACAATATAGGACCAGATATATATTGACAACACAAATGCATATAACATCAATCATACAAGAATGTGGAGGAAAACTTGAATAGCTTTATTGATAATTAAGAAAGAGCAAAGAGGATTACAACCAATTGTTCTAAGAAAGCTCTTCTTCACCTCATGAAAAGCTTAGATCACCCAACACTATGATATTGCACCAAGAAACCAGCAGCACTTCCTTACAAGATTAAAAAAAGTGTTGGTGTCTAAAAGATATATTTAATTGATCTTAATGGCTATTAAGACAAATTAGCATTGATTTTTTCAAATTTTAAATAGATTATATTCGAGATGAATATTATGAATAAAATATGGGTTCTTATAAATTAGGAGTTCAAAATGATTAATAATTTGACTCAATCAAATTTAATTGAATTATTTTAGCAATATGACATATGAAGTGAGATAGTTGATGAATGATTAGGACTAGGTTAGTCTCCCAAAAAAATTATTAAGATGGTTCAATTAAATTTAGCTTTGTCAATTTACTAGTAGTTTTCAGCCTAGTTTATGAAAATCCATTTAAAAATCTTAAAAAAAGTCATGAAAATCTATTTAAAAGTCTAAAAATTCCATATTAATTTGTACTAATAACCATTATGATCCAATCAAAAGTGTCTTTAAACACCACTGCTTCTCTTAATAGTTGATTATCCTAACAAGATTGATCTGTGTAATGCCCTTTGCCCTTTGCAAGAATATGTAACTAGGCCCAGCTTAGATTTTCTCTTACCACTGAGTGTCTTTTTGTTCTCCGGTTACGTTACCTCTGATAACTAATTTGGAGTGATAAAGCTTCGGTAGATATCTATTAAATTTCCTGATATGCAGAGAGATATGCAGAGAGAGGGTTGTCGATGATAAGGAACTCCCACGCTAATTGTCTGCAGAGTTTCCCCTTTCCCAACGATGTATATCTTCTCGCAGGGCCGTTTCTTGTTGACGACCAGCCTCGCTGTAGCAAGTGCTGCCATAAACTGTATTTAATTTAATATGCCTTTCTTAATAGATTCGATAAACTGTTTATTTTTACACAGTTGACTTTGTTTCGAATAATTTTATCAACTTTTAGAAAAAAAACGAAAGTTCACCCCCCCAAAAATTATAACACTTATCATTATGCATAAAAATAAATATCATGTATTTTTTTTAATTTTGATAATGGTATATTATTTTGAATATTTAAAATATTTTAGTTAGAAACTATATTGGAAGAGTTTGGTAAAACTAATCAGTATGTTTCATCATCCTGTCTTGATAAATTAAACGCCTAGACCAAATTCTTTTAATGTGATTTTTACTGAAAATCTTTTAAAAATTAAAGTTATTCAAAAAAATTTAATATTGTTTGTTTTTTTAATTATTGATAATAATATATTATTTAAATTTTTTTTTAAGTATAGATATTTCTCAAAGAATAATAAAACATCATAATCATATTGTAATTTTTTTTAATATAAATTTGTTCCTTGTATGCATGTGCTATGAAAAACTTACATTTTAAGTTTTTTCTCCTTTTCATGAATGTAATATTGGGAATTAATCCTCTTTAAGCTATTAATTCATATATTTGTTAAGTTAATTGTAAATATCACTAGTCTAAATCTATCTTAACACCATATCTATCAAGTACGAAAAGGAATTAAAACTATGTTCACTTAAAAAGGAGTTTGCATCTTGAAAGATTTGAGCTCAATCCATAATTAACATGGATCTAGGCTCCTTTAGTTATTAGTTGTAATTGTAATTATTTTATTTTAATCTAGTCAAAATGTTTCTAGGATATTACATTATATTACATCTCTACCATATTGGGGGAAGTCCCTCTCAACACAAAATATTTCATAATATGGTGATTACCAATTACACTTAGACATCATTTTAATTAATCTAAAACTAATAAGTCTGTATTTAATTATTAAGAGGTAGTTGGAACATGGAAATGGTCATAGATGAATGACTTACTTAATGCACTTGAATTGAAAAAAAAAATGATACCTAATAAATTTATAGTTTTTATATCATGTCTCAAATATACTAAAGTATTAATATTTTTACTAAAATGAACTAATATAACTTATAATATATTAATAGAGATTTATGTTGAAGATATTGATAAAAATTATATAATAAAAAATTATTTATTAGTTTTTAAAATTATTCATTTTTATTTGTTGAAATTTCAACCTTTAAATTAATAAAAAATAATTATTATCTTACATTAAATTACTTATAGTTTAAGTATTAGATTAAATGGATTTTTGGAAGGAACCCCTTCATAAATTTTCTAGCAATATTACGATTTATTGTTGTTTAAACTACACTTTTGAATGAATAAATAGATTTTTTACTTTAGCGATTTTTTGAAGCACTTGATCTTTCCAAATTAAACAACTTAAACATATGATTTTTAAAAAATTATACTAGATTTAGAATACAACTCATAAAAAAAGACTCCTAAAAGAACCATTGAGTCTATTAATTAGACTACCCAAATAATTATTGTTAAAATATTTAATGGGTCTCTTATTTATATTGAATTTGTATTTACATTTAATAAATTATTATTATTTATATTTATATTTTATAATAATTATTTTAATGGACCACACACATAATTTGCATAATAAATTTATTACTATATTAAATTTTGATGGTAAAGTTTAACTACCCTAAATTAATATCTGTTATTTTTTATTAATCTTAACCAATTTTAAAAATATTATTAAGTTATGATTTTTTTAATTTGTATTAAATTAAATATCACTTGATTTTATAACATACTAAACCATTTGTTTTTAGTGGTTGGATTTTATTGCCTTAAAGTAGCTTGTCATAAAAGTGTTATGACCCATGGTTTGGGAGATGGTTTTGTACTTAATATATATTTAGTCCGCCAAGGAAAGATCCATATGTCTGCCAACGAAAGATCAGACCCAAAATCGAGTTTGAAAACATTTTGATGGCCACTCCATTTCCTCGGATCTTGTTTAAAGTTTTGGCGATTTATTCTTTTGAGGCGTTGATAAGGTGTCATATGGGGGAACCCAATCTAGGCGCCTTTTGGCCTTCCTAATCATTCAGATGTGACAAATACTTAGCCCTGGTCACTTGATACCACCACTAAATCGGAGTTTTAATTGATCTCAAGTAAATCTTTGCTTCTATTGCCATATTTTCTATTCCTATATCCCTTATGCCCAAACATCCATGTCGTTTTAGAGCTTTGCTTGTTTTCCAGTTTACTAAATGGTATTTCTTTGTTTCTGTTTGTCCTCCTTCCTACATGAATTTTATTACATACATTCCCATTTGATGTAGCAAACTTTTGGGAGCTTGCAAGGTTGTGAACTGATACCAAGGGATTGTCATTATGATTGATTTCACCAGAATTTCTCTACCGGCATTATTGAGCCAAGTCCCACCCTACTTTACTATTTTTATTTTCATTTTCTCTTGCACTTTTTTCTAGGCATAAGGGGCATCGTGACCCAGGAATGTTTGGATCCCTAATTAATTGAAATCTTTTCACTCCTCAATAGCTTTAAATCCCATAATTTCCTAAATCTTTTTTTTCTTTTTGTCTTGAAATATTCCAACTATATATGTGGCACTTGCTATCATTCGTAGCTCCCCCAGACACCCTGAGAAATTTGTCCAATTTTGTTTCAAAGCACCTAGCTATAGTGGTAGAGGAACCTCCCATTAATATAGTATCAACCACAAACTATCCATGGTTTATGATTTTGAGGCCCTCCTAGAAACTAATGCTCAGAAGGCTGAGAGAGGCTCATTTGGTCTCCAAATATCTGCTAAGGATGTCAACGATAATTATATAAAGGAAGGGTGAGAGGAGGCACATTTGAAGGATGCCCATGGAAGCTTTGAAGAGTTTCTCAACCCTGCCATTCACCAATGGAGCAATCGAGGGAGAGGCAGTACAAAGGTTTAGCCATCTTATGAAGATCTCATCAAACCCTAATTTTTGGAGAACTTTCTGTAGGAAGCTATGCCTAAGCTAGTCAAAGGCATTAACCATGTCAATCTTAATTATCATACCCTGACCCCCGCTTCACCAACTAGAGTCCAGGGCCTCTTGGATAAGGATGATATTGTCAAATATTTGTCTATCATGGACAAAACCCCCTTGATTTTTAGATATTAAGAGTGGAAGTAGCGACTTGAGTCGCTATGCCAACATCTTTGAAAAGACATTATAAGAGACATTACAGAGGGAAATTGGGTGAAATCTAGAGAAAGAGGAGGGGTTCGACTCTTTAGGGATTAAAGCTATAAATGAATAGTTTATGTTGGCCCCCATTGCACAACGTTTAAAGGAGTATCCTACCAAACTGCAAAGGTCTTTCTTAATAGCATCTCAAAATGAGTGGAAAAATATCGCTGAGAAACCATCTGAACCCAATGCCTTATCTAGAGAAAAGGAGAAGATTACTTGTTGGGTGTAATATAGGGCATATTAATGGACCAACATTTAATTGTCAATACATGAGTTTGTAAACATAGAGGCACAACATTGGAAATGCCAAAGAAGGACTTCAACAACCTGTAAACTCTACTTCTAACTTTTCTAATTACCCTTGAAGAATCAAAAGAGTAGAAAGAAAATAACACCAAAAGAATTCTGGTGCCAAAATCAAAAAATAAAGTACATTGCAAAAACTTAATGAAAGGGACTTCAAATTAACATAAACAATCCTGATCACTAAAAGATGGAAAAGCAGATATCTAAGACTAAACGTCAGTGTAGCCATAGGACAAAGAAGTAATTAAACTATTAAGGTCATTTGTCTTCATTAAATATTTTCCTTCCTGCAATGAACCATCATTCCTGCACTGCAACAACGTTCCTGTACTGGAACAACATTCCTACACTGAAGCGATGTTCCTACACTGGAAGTGTGTATTGTGCCTGCACTCAAGATTTTGACCTTCATACAAGAGCTTTGGTTTCATGTACTAGATTACTCTATTCCTGTACAAAGATATCGATTCTTGTACCGAAACATAGGTTCCTAGACCAAGAAATCAACGTTCCTGTACTCGATTTCCAAACCACTTGTAGAAAATGAAACGGGTGTTAACTAAGAAAATAAACGCAAGGTGAAAAGAAAACTGTAAAGTGAACCTTTATAAGCACAATGAATCATTAACTAATCACATGCTTGGAAATGAAAGGTGCTTTCACAACCAAAGGGAATTTCTATTGAAATAAGAAATTGTTTTACCTAGAAACTACTTTGACCCAAACATCAACAAGATCTTTCTTGAGATGGTTGTTCATTGAGTAAATTAGATCTGCACCCTTATACAAATAATCATTTTAACTTAGGGAATCCTTCTAATAAATTTAGTATTAAGTCCAACAACGAGTGCAGGTAAAAATCCAAGCAATGCAACAATGTTTTATTGAATGCTTATTGCCATTAATCGAATCTAAATCTGAAATTGAATATTAGCATATGCTTCTCTAAAAATCCAAATACGATTTGTAGAAAAAATAATAGACCTGTAGAAATAAGAATGACTGGTTGCAATGAGTAAAGGAAACTTTCAACTTGCTAAAATGAAAACACACCGGTGCAGGAAGCTAGATGTACATTTACTTTGTAAAGAAAATGGCAACACGCATTTGCAGGAAAGAATGGAAGGAAATAAAAGTAAATGCAAATGAACTACACACACACCCAAGCCTGCACACTTTCGATATAAATCACACAGCTTATAAAGAGGTCAAATCCTATTAATTATGAAAGAAAAAAATATAACCTGTTGAAACCTTGCATAAAAATAAGTTTAACACAATTCATGGAAAAGGGAGAACAAGATGGGTTGGATGGGCACTGGCCAACTAGCTCATTTCTGTGTTACGAGATCAAATCAACTACTCAGATAATGCATCACATAAAATACTGTAATAGGAAATGAATAATCGGCATAGCTCCTTGTATTAAACTTAGTTACTGTAAATTTACATCATGAGTATCCAGATCAATCCAGAAAAATATGGTGATACCAAAAGTTATAGTATAAACCAAAAGTCCAACAATGTATCACTCTCCTCCAGTCTACCCTAGAATCCTTAATTTATACATAAAGCACTACGCTCTCCACCGTAATAAAAATTAACAGAAAGATATGCTTGAACAACAATAGACCTCCATGTTTAGTTCATTCATAACTCTCCAAGCCTAATACAAAGAATGAAAAAAACCCTTGACGAGAGATGTGCACTAATCTTTAACAGATATGATATTTTAGCAGTCAATCATCAAGCTATCCACCTGGTGCAGGAATGACGAACGGTACAAGAATGATGATCAATACATGAATGACACTCGATACACGAACAACGGTCAATACAGGAATGACGGATGGTACTGGAACGATAGACAGTACAAGAACTTTAGATCCTGCATCTTTAGCACATCCATAACACTCCAATCCTGATGCAAAAAAAATGAAACAAACTCTAAGTGGCAGGTGCGCGCCATTCCTTAACAAATATGATGTTTTTGGAGTCAATCCAGAATGAATCATTTGGATGTGCACCTGGTGCAAGTATAACGAGCAGTACAGGAACTGCGGATCTTGCACCAACTGAAATTCAGTTTATATTAATGAAGCTTACTCACCATTCCTTAAGGAAATATGAAAAGGTAAGTTACAAAGGAATTTAAAAATATTTAACCTTCTTTATAACAAATAAGCCCCTATGATCCATATTCAATAAAATTGCAGAGAGAGACTAAAAATCATGTGTAAAGTTTTAATTTTAATTATAAAATGGAGGCTTAGCTAGTGTAGTTAGGACAAAGGTGGGGTTAAAACAAGGATAATTCTGGTGACCAAAATTCCCCCAACCTCACCTTCCTGTGTGCCCTCACACCACTATTGACCTCTGTAAAAATCAAAATTATGAGCCTTCCTATACATCTAGATATGAATATTGATTTCCGGCCCTCATCATTACCTTGATTGGAGTATGGTAGGGATTTATTAAAATAAGGTTATCTAAACTTATAACATCCCTACACTTAAAAGATCTATTCCCATTGGGCAATGATAAATAATGTCAGTAAAATAAAAAGATTTGATGACAAGGTCCCTACACTCGAAGCCAAATTCTTGTACTGAAACATATATTCTTGCACTAGAACACTGTGGTTCATGTACTTCATAAAGGATTCTTACAAAATAATTTTTCTTTCTTATACATATGCTGAATTCACCAAAAAAATTTCAAAATTTAAAGGAGTTTCTTCTATCGCAAGTTTCCAAGTGTCATTGTGCTTTCCCAATCTAATCAAGTAAGTTTTCAAGAATTCATCAGATCCTGCAATTTTTTTTATTAAGACTGATCCAAATAAATTATGTTGCTAGGGATACCATCGGAATGCTAATAATGTCCTTACCACAGGAATAGTGCTATCATGAAATAGTCAACAATCAAAACTTCCTCAAAGCATCTGAGGAGCAATCCAAATCAACAAGTATTCAATTTCAATAGCCTCATTACTATAAACACAAGTGGCATCATTTGAAAACCAAAGCCTTAAAATGGATGGAAAATAGGGAAAAAGAAATATGACAAAAACAATACCTTCCCAGGATGACCATCCCACCATTACTCAATTGTATAGTTGAAGCTTCCCTTGTTCAAGCAAAGCGAATCACCTTCACTAAGATTCCCACATCCTTGAAAACCTTCATATCTATGAAAGATAGAAGTCCAAATCACATTACAGAAAGGACATTAAAGCCATTCTCAGAGAGATGATAATGAGTTCAGGGAAAGACAAAAAAAACAGGTAAATCATAGTGTAAATTTAACTTTAATACCATAGGCATGGCCCTGCTCAGGGAAAATTCTAAGCATGGAACTTTATCTTAAATTTTAGCAACCTCGGTGAATCATTCTAGTCCCTAATATCGAAATTTTAAAATGTTTGATGATAATTTTGTAGAAAGGTTTAGATTTCTAACTATTTTATATTACACAATATATAATATTGAAAACTTTTAAGGTAAAATAATTATATACTATAAATTTTGGGCGAATTGATTTTTAGAAAAATGGAAATTGGCGATTTTATTTTTGGAAAAAGCATGCAATATTAGCCCACCTGTGAATTTTAGCCCCTAAAAGTTTCCATGGCCCTGTTGCCAGCAGGTGTCTATAGCCTCGATAGGGATTCCTTTTAATCTATTGAAATGGCTATATCCCACATATTAGATATAGATTCAAAGTCATTTAAAAGAATTTAAGTGGATTTGGGAATTAACTGAAGACCACTATCCTGGCTTGGTAACGAGTGAATGATAGTGCCATTCACAAGAGATAACGATAATGAACAAGTCAGCTCGTGATGAGACCTCTTGTCTTCCAACTTTTTAACTGAAAGCCATTACCTTGGCTTGGTGACCAGTAGCGGTAGTGTCATTCTTGTCAAGACCCATGATAATAGTAGGTCAACTCATAATGAGACCTCCTATCCATCAATTAATCAGTTTATGCTAAAAAAATCTGATTATCATCAACCTTAAATAGGTTCTATTATGAAACCAGCTCACAAAAATATAGAGAAGATAGATCAACACCTTAGAATTTAGCCTCTTCGAGGGGGAAACCTCCTTTAAATTACATAAATGAACAATTCTTAGATTATTCAAATGAAAAAACCTCCTTTCTATATATAGGAGTCTAATGGGTCACAATATAACCAAGCCGATCTAACAATAATAATATAAGGGCACAAAAATAACAATAGAGGGATTCTATGGGGCACAGTAATAACAATATGGGGACAATAGGGGCACAACAATATTAATAAGGGATACAACTACAATATTAATGGGGGCATCACTAGTATCATAGGGACCTAACATGTCCCTTTCCTTCAAAAAAGTGTTGTCCTCAACGATTGAGTAGCTCTGGATGCTTCTGTATAAAATTCTTATCCTCCCATGTGGAATCTTCAGCGGATAAGTTCTTCCACTTGATGAGATACTCTGAAATAGATCGATTTCATAGTTGTCAAGTTCTTGTTTCTATGACTGCTTTCAGTTCCAATATAATTCTTCCTTCCTCGTCAAGTTCTGGCAATATTGTTTGAACTGGGAGCTTGTCTCCTATAACCTTCTTTAAACATGAAACATGGAAAACTAGGTGCACTTGAGACGCTGCAAGAAGCTCCAATTTGTATGCCATAGTACCAATATTTTGCAACACCTTGTATGGACCATAATACTTTGGTGACAATTTATTATCGTTCTTAGCTTGCTTGAGGGACATTTGTTTATATAGTTGTAGCCGTAGGAATACCCAATCACCTACATCAAAACTTCTTTCACTGCGATGTTGATCTGCCTATTGTTTCATTCTATTCTATGCCAACACGAGGTTATCCTTTAAGAGTTGGAGAACTTGTTGTTGATGCTCGATGTGATGTTCCACTGCTTTAACCTTAGAATTTTCTCTTAAATATTATATGATGGATGGTGGCTGATATCCATAAAGTGCCATAAATGGGGTCATTTTTGTTGCAGTATGGAAGGAAGTGTTATACCACCATTCAGCCAGAGGCAACCATTTGACCCATTGTGTTTGTTTATCAGATACAAAGCAACGAAGATATCCTTCCAAACATTTGTTTACTATCTCTGTTTGCCCATCAGATTGAGGATGATAAGATGAGCTATGAGCTAACCGAGTACAAAGACAAGAAAATAATTCTGTCCAAAAATTTCCTGTAAAAATGGGATCTCTATCACTTACAATAATTTTTGGGTTTCCATGTAGCTTTTGAATTGTTTCCATAAATTCCGTAGAAACTGTACTGGCTTTAAATGGATGTGATAATGCACAAAAGTGTGCATACTTGGTAAGTCTGTCAACTGCCACCATGATGACACTATTTCCTTCAAACTTGGATAAACCTGTGATAAAATCCATTGAAACCTCCTCCCAACGTTGGCTTAGAATGGATAAAGTTGTAATAGACCTGGTGTCTTAATCGTTTCAGCTTTATTTTGTTGGCATGCCAAAAATTCCACCACAAAATTTTGAATATCCGATTTAAGGCCATCCCAAAAAAGCTCCTTCTTAACCCTTTGGTAAGCTTTTAAAAATCCTGAGTGCCCTCCTAAGGGAGAAGCATGCAATTCCAGAAGAATCTTTTGTTTGAGTTGGGAATTCTTACAGAGGTATAAGCGATCTTTGTACCATAACGAATCATTTTTCCAACTAAATGTATCAGATGTACTGGAATCTTGTTCTAACTTTCGAATAAGTTCCCACACTTCTTCATCATTCTTCCATTCCTCCCTTGCTTCATTTATCCAATCTGGTTGGATAATAGAAATGGCGCACAACAATGCTTCCACATCCTCATCCTTTCTTGAGAGTGCATCTGCCACAACATTTTGCTTCCCTTTTTTGTATATGATTTCAAAGTCATAACCCAACATCTTTGTGACCCATTTTTGTTGTTCTTTAGAGGATGATATTTGTTCTAAAAATTATTTAAGGCTATCATGATCCCTTTTTACCTTGAGTGTCTTCCCATTAGGTAGGGTCGCCATTTCTTAAGTGCATGTAGTATTGCCAACATTTCCTTCTCATAAATAACTTTGTGTAAATACTTTCCCTTGATTGGATGACTTTCGAAAGCAATGGGTCTTTCATCTTGCATTAAAACAACATCAATTCCATTTTCAGAAGCATCACATTCCACAATAAAGGTTTTTGTGAAGCCTGGTGTAGCTAATACCGGTGCTTGGCACATTGCCTCTTTAAGATCTTCGAAAGCCTTTGTTGCTTCTGGATTCCATGAAAATGCATATTTCTTCAACAATGTTGTTAGAGGTGCTGCTATTTTTCCATAATTCTTAAAAAACTTGCAATAATACCCTATCAACCCGAGAAATCCTCACAAATGCTTTATAGATGTGGGGATTTCCCATTCCTTAATGGCTTTAATTTTGCTAGGGTCTGCTTTAACTCCTTCATGAGATACTATATGACCCAGATATTCCACCACTTGTACTCCAAAGAAACATTTGGATATTTTTGCATATAATTGTTTCTCCTCCAATAGTTATAGCACCCTATCAACGTGTTCAACATGATCCTTCCAAGACTTGTTGTAGATTAGTATATCATCAAAAAATACTAACACAAATTTTCTAAGGAAGGGTTTGAAAATGGAATTCATCAAACCTTGAAATGTAAAAGGTGCATTGGTAAGGCCAAAAGACATGACCAAAAAATCATAGTGACCCTCATGAGTTCTAAATGCCGTTTTCGGAATGTCTTGAGTCTTCATTCTGATTTGATGATATCCTGAATGAAGATCTAACTTGGTGAAGTAAATTGATCCATGCAATTGATCCAACAATTCATCAATGACAGGAATGGGAAACTTATCTTTAATAGTGATCTTGTTGAGCTCCCTATAATCTAGACACATGCACCATGATCCATCCTTCTTGTGCACCAATACTACTAGAGTAGAGAAAGAACTTTGGCTAGGTTGAATTATACCAGCCTCAAGCATTTCTGCAATCATATGTTCAATTTCACTCTTTTGGGCATAGGGATATCTGTACAGCCTGATGTTTGGAGGAACACTTCATGGAATCAAATGAATAGCATGATCATGATCATGAATAGGTGGGAGACCTTTGGAAGTCTCAAAGACCTTGGAATGATTGTCCAAGAATTTTTGGAGATCTGGAGCAATAGATGAATTCGATGTGGAAACATTTAGTGAACATAATTGTGCAATTACACCTCGTTGTTCCTTTTTTATAAGCTTTGTCATATCGTTAGAACTTATTATCTTTCCCGGTTTCCCTGCAATACCCCTTAATTCAACTTCCTTTCCTTCCACATAAAATTTCATGAAAAGTTCTTGAAAGTTAAAATCTATTGTACCCAAGGATTGTAGCCATTGGACTCCTAGTACAACATCAACACCTCCCATTGGAATGGAAAGCATTGGGCTTTTTAATACATATTCTCCCATGGATAGCTTGATATTATGGCACTTTCCAGAGCAATTTATCGTTCCTCCATTTGCAACCATCACTTGACACTCTGGTGCTAGATATAGGAAGCAATTCAATTCTTTTGCTATCTTACAACGAATAAAATTGTGGGTACTTCCTAGATCAATAAAAAATATTACCTTTTTCTTCTTGATTTGTCCTTCTATCTTGATGGTTTGAGGAGTGGTAATTCTAGCCAATGCATTACATGATATGGTCGGATTCATTTCTTCTTTATCTAGGCTTTGTTCCTGGAGTATATCCTCTTCTTTTGACCTTTCTTGCTCCTTTTATTCTTCCTCTTCACAATCTATGTAGAATAATTTCTTCTCAGCACACTTATGACCTTTAGTGTATTTGCTATCACAACTGTAACAAAGCCTTTTTGCTCTTTTTTCTTCCAATTGTTGTGGTGTCAACCTTATAGGCTGTGGAAGGCTAGGGGAAACAAAACTTCCATATTTATAGTTGTGAGTGGTATGCTTCCTGGTTTCCATAATTTTGATTTCCATTTTCCTTGCTAACCTGAATGCCTTCTCTAATGAATCAGGTTCCCAAAGGTGAACATCATGTTGGATATTATCCTTTAATGTCCCTATGAACACATCAATCCTATGCTCCTCTGGAATATTTTTTACCCTTATGTTCAATTTTTGCAACTCCTCAATGTGCTCCATTATTGAACACTTTTGTTTGAGACTTATCAATTGGCTAAAAAAATGTTGCTTTTTATATCCTCATAATGTGCTGTCAATTCTTCCGTAAAAATTGCCCAAGTGATAATTTGTTTACGAGAGCAAAGCCATTGATACCATACAACCTGATTTGGTTCCAAATATAAAGTTGCAATACGTATCTTTTGTGTGTTTTGTACATTATTGAGATCAAAAAATTTCTCCATCTATAATATCCATGTTGCGCAATCTTTGCCATCAAACTTCCTCATATCGATTTTTGGAATATGGTGGTCTTCGATCCAACATTAGAGTCTATGTAATCATGATTAACATTTATTTATTTTTCATCATGAGTTTCCTTTACTACCCTTTCACCATTAGTGACCATTTCTTGTAGCAACTTATTCATATTTATCTTCAATTCTTCCATCATATCATCCATGCCATCTATTTTAGCGTCCATGTCATTCATATTACTTCCATGCCATCCATCTTAGCTTCTACACCTTTCTTTAAACAATCCATCTTAGCTTCTGCACCTTTCTTTAAACCATCCATCTTAGCTTCTACATCTTTCTTTAAACCATCCATCTTAGATTCTGTTACTTTTTGTGCAAGTGACACTTCTTGCACTTGGTCTTGTAATTTTGATATATCATGTTGCATTTCTTCCTCTTCTTCATGAGTCATGCTAGATCTTTCAGGTTGCTTACTACGTGTTTTCATTTTCTTTCCTTGGGGCATCAATTACCAATAATAATGCTTTACTATGCCCTTTGAATTTCTTCAAACTAATTTTTCAAACCAAGCATATGAAAAAAAAATTAAAAACTACACAACTTTTTTCACTTTTTAGGAGCTTCATATTGAATCTGATGTATCTCTATAATTTAGGATCATCCAGTTCTGAAATTGCGACCTGTAGTAGCCCTCTGCGTCCTCTTTGCAATGCCAGTAGTCTGATCCAAATTGGATTCTCCAAGGAAGAGTTATGCACAATCTCCCAAGATGACCAGAATATAGACCTTTCCAGAAGAGTGAACTTGTATGAAGTTCCACGTGTCACTGTTTCAACCTTTGGCTCTGAAAAACATATACAAGAAACTACAGTCCATCCTCTTCCTGTACCTTCTTACAAATTTCAATCTAATGCTCAAAGAGAAAGTTATGACGATTTTCCCCAGGTCACCTGTTTGGAATGTAATTCAGGAGTCTGACAAAAGACCAACTTCCTCAAATCATATCTCTGCAAATATAGCGCAAAAAGCTCTAAAATTCGGATCCGAAGTTCAGGGCGATTTCATCTCAAATGGGTTTTTTTTTTTGCTTCTGAAACGTCGCAAAAAAAAAATTATAGGGAAACTTCCATGATGACCTATTTGGAGCAGCAAAACCCTAGAATCCAAAGCTCTCATACCAAATGTTATGAAACTAGCTCACAAAAAGATAGAAAATATATATCAATGCCTTAGAATTCAGCCTCTTCGAAGGGGCAACCTCCTTTACATTACCTAAATGAACAATTCTTAGATGATTCAAACGAAAAAATATCCTTTCTATATATAGGAGTTTAAGGGGTCACAATATAACCAAGCCAACCTAACAATAATAATATAAGGGAACAAAAATAACAATAGAGGGATTCTATGGGGCACAGTAATAACAATATGGGGACAATAGGGGCACAACAATATTAATAAGGGATACAACTACAATATTAATGGAGGCATCACTAGTATTATAGGGACCTAACAGGTTACTTAATAGGTGGGGAGGCAAATCAGCTCCTTAAGAGCACAGGATGGCATGCAAATTTTTTAATTACTAATACTTACTAGTTGGTCCTTCTACCATAAAGACTAATTTTAAAGAAGAAATCTCAGATAACGACTCAAAGATTCCTCAAGTTGATCATGCTAGGGTTCTTATGAGTGCTCGTTATGGTTTTATTGGAGTAGTCCACCATAGGAGGCTTTTCATCAATACCTTTGAAGAGAAACATCAAAAGTTTTGTTGGATGATGGTATGTTAAGATTATCAATGGAAAACATAAAAATAACAATCCCCCTAATTGACGAAATGAATAATATCAACCAATAATCAAATACTTTATAAAATATGAGGCATTACGAGTGAATTTATTCTGAGAAGTCTTACCACAAGAGTGGATTATGACAGAAATTTCAATAGTTGTGCCTTAAGAATTTCAATTTTAGGAGTGATACTATAACAATTTTATTCCAAATGACATTTTTATTTAACTTTTCTATATTATCCTACCCTAATTTAAGAGATAAAGATTTCATTCAAGTATAGGAATATTTCCAATGTAAACTTTAACACATATCAGAGTATGAGAAACCAACTTACTCACTTGAAATGGTACTAAGAGTTTTTGTATAGTGAGGGAACGGGGTGTACTAACAATTGCTTAGAACCCGGATTCAATAGGACCTACCTATTCATGGTTCTCCAACTTGTATAGGTCTTCCATGGCTTGAAGTTTCCTCTCTTCACATTGACAAGGATGGTTAAGGGAAAATATTTGGTTTTCTTCTGTGTGAGCTTCAACAACAATTTTCGAATAAGTTCCAATCATAGATTGTTGCTCTAATGGTTAATGGATTAATGGATTCACTCCTCTCCCCTCTCTAAAAGATATGACATTACATTTGATAGGGGGGCGAGTAGGAAAGATAATTGTTTTAAATAAATGTGCAACTTGATTGTTGAAATTAGGGTTTGGTTGCACAATGGTAGGGACCATAGAGAGGGATAACATGGTGGTAAATTGGACAGGAATCACTACTATTGTGGCTCAGGTAATGGAATTTTCATTGGGAATTTCCCTAGAGAGAAGGCTCCAAACCATCCTTGAGGCTGTGGGAATATCTGGCTCGAGGAAGAGGGCCATTCTGGTAATATGGTGGGGTATTGAATCAAAGGAGGATTATAAGTCTTTCATGAAACTGTCGGGTTGTACATGTGTTGAGGAACCTGCTGGGGACAATAAATATTACTCCAAGTATTAAATGATGATGAGTTTTGAGCTATACCTGGCGGTCGATTTATTTCCTTACTTGATTGCTTAAATACCTGTTGAAACCCTGATAGTGATGGGAAGTAATTTTTTTAATGATCCTCCACACACTACTCCCGTTTTTCCTGCAAATCATTCAATTGTAAATTTAGAAAATATATTGTACCTCCTATTTTTGTTGTAGATTCCAAATATTGAGAAAAAAGTTCTCGAGAATCCTTAATGATCTTGGAGGTTACTCTTCAATAAATAATGCACAATTTATAAGCATCATCATATGGTAAGTGAGATACATCACCTTCTCCTATAATATTGAAAGGTTCTAAAAATTCATCTTTGATTCCTTTGAGTAGGAGTGTTTTCAAGGTCTCTTTTACCAAATTATTATGTTTTTATTTTTGGAGGTTGTATCTAAATCGCTCCACATAATCCTCCAAGATTTCATTTTCCCCTTGTTTTATTCCAAAAATACCTTCACCAGCCTCGAAGTAGTATTGATATTTCTCCTAGAATACATTCTTCATGTCTTCCCATGTTTGAATGCAGTTCCCACCAAGGCTCATGAACCATCGGAGAGCTACTCCTTCAAGAGTAACAGGAAACACTTGCGACCTTTCAGAGTTAGTACAATAACCATATCCTCTAGAAAGTACTTCAAGCTCAAATAAGAATGTATCTCGGTCTTCATTTTCCAAACCATGAAATTTTGGTAGAGAATATGGGGGAATATTATGCATTTGAGTTTCTTTTCCATTTCTTACCAAAATAAAAGAGGCTCTCCATGTACTATTTTGAGACTCTTTCTTTGAATGTTCCTGGAAACTAATCAGTGAAATAGGTGCATTGAATTATTGATATTAACCTCAAAACTCCTCATTGAAGAATGCCTTGAAATACCATTTCTCTATCTTTAACAAGCTAGTTGGTATATATTGTTAGCACGTGGTTCAATAGATAAAGGGGGGGTTCTTGTACCACCCAAGAAATGAAAAAAACTTAAAAAGAATGCAGGAAAGAAACAAATTAAAACAATAAATTCTAAGGAAATAAAATTTACGGAAAAAACTAGGTAAAGAGAGAACCAAACTGCAGTACGTTTCCAAGGTCAATCCCCTAAGTGCCTCCACGGTAATAACACTGAAACGTTGGGTGTAATATAGGGCATATTAATTGACCAACATGTAATTGTCAATCTAGGAGTTCGTAAACTTAGAGGCGCAACACTGGAAATGCCAAAGAGGGAATTCATTAACCTGCAAACCCTACTTCTATCTTTCCTAATTACGCTTGCAGAATCAAAATAATAGAAAAAAAATAACACCAAAAGAATTCTGGTGCTAGAATAAATAAAAAATTAAAAAAAAAAAAAAAAAAATTGCGAAAACTCAATGAAAGGTACTTCAAATCAGCATAAAAAATCTTGATCACTAAAATATGGAAAAGAGGATATCAGAGACTAAACGTCAGTGCGGTTGTAGGACAAAGAAGTAATTAAACCATTAAGGCCATTTGTCTTCATTAGAGATTTTCCTTCTTGTGCTGAACAATTGTTCCTGCACCGCAACGATGTTCCTGTACTAGAATAACGTTCCTGCACTGAAGCGACGTTCCTACACTGGAATTGTGTATTGTGCTTGCAATGAAGATTTCAACCTTCATATAATAGCTCTGGGTTCATGTACTAGAGTACTCTATTCTTGTACGAAGATATCGATTCCTATACTGAAACAGAGGTTCTTGTACCAAGAAAAGTGACGTTCCTGCACTAGAATTGTGTATTGTGCTTGCAATGAAGATTTCGACCTTCATATAATAGCTCTGGGTTCATGTACTAGAGTACTCTATTCTTGTACGAAGATATCGATTCCTATACTGAAACAGAAGTTCTTGTACCAAGAAATCAGCGTCCCTGTATTGGGTTTCTAAACCACTTGCAGAAAATGGAAAGAGTGTTAACTAAGAAAATAAATGCAAGGTGAAAATAAAACTGTAAAGTGAACCTTTATAATAAAAATGAATCGTTAACTAATCACATGCTCGGAATTGAAAGGTGCTTTCACAGCCAGAGGGAATTTCTATTGAAATAAGAAACTATTTTACTTCGAAACTACTTTGACCCAAACATCCACAAGCTCTTTCCTAAGATGATTGTTCATTGAGCAAATTAGATTTGCACCCTTACACAAATAATCATTTTAACTGGGGGAATCCTTCTGATAAACTGAGTTTTAAGTCTAGCTTTGAATGCAGGTAAAAATCCAAGTAATGAACCAGTGTTTTAGTGAAAGCTTATTGACATTAATCAAATCTAAATCTGAACTTGAATATTAGAATATGCTTCACTAGAAGGCCAAACACTATTTGCAAAAAAATAATAGACCTGCAGAAATAAGAATGACTGGAGGCTGCAATGAGTAAAGGAAACTTTCAACTTGCTGAAATGAAAATACACCACTACAGGAATATAGATGTGCATCTACTTTGTAAAGAAAAGGGAAGCAGGCATTTGCAGGATAAAATGGAAGGAAATAAAATTAAATGCAAATGAACTACACACACCCAAGCTTTCACACTTCGGATCTAAATCATCTAGCTTATAAATAAGTCAAAGCCTGTTAATTATGAAGGAACAATATATAAGCTGCTCAAACCTTGCATAAAAATAAGTTTAACGCACTTCACAAAAAAGGGAGAACAAGCTGGGTTGGCGGGGCCCTAGCTAACCAGCTCATTTCCCTATTATGAGATCAGATCAACTGCTCAGATAATGCATCACATAAAATACTTGAACAAGAAATGAATAACTGGTGTAGCTGCTTGTATTAAACTTAGTAACAACAAATGTACATCGTGAGTATCCAAATCCAGCTCAGAAAAATATGGTGATATGAAAATTTATAATATAAACCAAAATTCCAACAACGTATCATTTTCCTCAAGTCTACCCTAGAATACTTAATTTATACATAAAGCACTCGGTCATAATAAAACTTAATAGAAAAATACGCTTGAACAATGATCAACGTCCATGTTTGGTTCACTCATAACGCTCCAAGCCTAATACAGAGAATGGATGAAATGCTCAACAAGAGATGTGCACCAATATTTAACAAATATGATATTTTAGGAGTCAATCAGATGGCTATCCACCTGGTACAGGAACGACAGACAGTACAGGAATGACATTCGGTAGAGGAACAACAATCGGTATAGGAACGATGGACGGTACAAGAATGATGGATAGTATGAGAACCTCAGATCCTACATCTTTAGCACATCCATAATGCTCCAAACCTAATGCAAAAAATGGAGCAAACTCTCAGCAGCACGTGCGCACCATTCCTTAGCAAATATGATAGTTTTGTAGTCAATCCAGAGCGAATTGTTCGGTTGTCCACCTAGTGAAGGAATAGTCGGTGGTATAAGAACTACGGATCTTACACCAACCAAAATTCACTTTAGATTAATGACATTTACTCACCATGCCTTAAGGAAATATGAAAAGGTAAGTTACAAAGGAATTTAAATATATTTAAACTTTTAATAACAAATAAGCCCCTATGATCCATATTCAATAAAATCAAAGAGAAAGACCAAAAATCATGTGTCAAGTATAATTTTAATTGTAAAACAGAGGCTTAGGTAGTGTAGTTAGGACAAAGATAGGGTTAAAAGAAGGATAATTGTGGTGACCAACATTACTTTTCAGTTTTCCCCCTCCTTCAGAGGAGCTGTCTGAGAGCGATTCCAATCCTCTGACACTAAGTGGTGAATTCCCTCAAGAAAGAACTCTTCACTGTCCAAATCACAAGTATGATCCTTAGAATACAAATATTTATAGTGCTCTACTGCAGCTCTTTTGATTTCTTCAAACTTTTTGATGATCTCTCCCCCATGAGTAATCTGGGTAATATTATTTTTGGATTCCATAAACTTTCAGTTTTCCCCCTCCTTCAGAGGAGCTGTCTGAGAGCGATTCCAATCCTCTGACACTAAGTGGTGAATTCCCTCAAGAAAGAACTCTTCACTGTCCAAATCACAAGTATGATCCTTAGAATACAAATATTTATAGTGCTCTACTGCAGCTCTTTTGATTTCTTCAAACTTTTTGATGATCTCTCCCCCATGAGTAATCTGGGTAATATTATTTTTGGATTCCATAAACTTGGCTTTCTTGTTAAAGAACTTAGTATTCCTATCCCCTACCTTAAGCTAGTTATTTCTTGATTTTAATCTCCAATACTCCTCTTCCTTTTTGAGTGATGTGTGAAGTCTCTTAAAGGTTTCAGCTTCCGTATGGATATCCATTTTCTGAATCGGCATGGATTACATTCGCCCTTGGATTGTTTCCAATTTCCTCTCGTTTGTGCTCCTTGATCCAAGTTTTGATGTCTCTTTTCAATTTACATATCTTAGCCTCCCAAATTGTAATTGGGCTACCATCAATCCAACTCGACCACGAGGTGGAGACCAACTCGATGAAATTAAGGATGTCCATCTATTGGGAGAGTAACAGAAGGGAATAGGGACACAATCCAAGGGCAGGGAGATATCCAAGTGAATCGATCGATGGTCCAATTCAGCGCACGAGAGGTAGATGATTTATGGTTGTAATTCAGAGTTATGATATTGTCTACTGCAAGGAAAGGATCAAAATGAGCTGCAATATGGTTTAGACCCACTCTTTTGTTAGTTAAGGTGTACAGGAATTTTTGAGGTTTGACATCATAAAGGGTTAAAGCTAAGATGAGGTCCTCCATGTATTCCTGATGGACATCACGAATTTTGGAGCACCCACTTTTTTCGTGGGGTAGTATTGAAGTCTCCCCCACTGATGTAGTTGTTCCCAAACTCTTTTCAGTTCCATCATGAGGTTCCATCACTCTTGCTTTTCCCTATGTGGGTGGGCATGTACACATTGATCACTATGAAGAGTTGTTGTTTGTCAATAATATTAAAAATAGTTGTTATCCAATGAGTTTTTTTTTAGAGTACTTACTGGTTTTGGCTTTGCCGAATTCCATAATGTACAAAGGCCTCCAATGCTCCTCTTGAGCTCACTGTTTCCATCTCATTAATGTTCCAAAACTTATTTTTAATAGAGATGATAGACTCCTCGTCCATCTTGGTTTCTTGCCGGTTGAATTCTTGCCTTTCTTTGATGATGAGGGATTTTACTTTAGTGATTCTTCTTACTAAACCCATACCCCTAAAATTCCAAGGTATAACATTCATTAATAAATTTTTAGGTTGCCCACCTGCTTGCTAGGGCCTGTGTTTTTAACTTTCTACGCCCACCTCCTTTGTTTTCTTCATTTTCTAGCTGACGTGGGATAATGTGCTAGACTCCTAACTCTTTTTCTTTCTTGGATTTTTCACTTCTGACTTCATTATTTGTTTTTAGTCATGATTTCTTCTCCTTTTTCACAGGTTTCTTTTGTCTTGTCTCTTTTGTTCTGTCGCGAGCCTGTCTTAACTGCACCGTTGGTCTATTACCTTTGGAAGAGGTCATAAATCCTTCCAATTCCTCCTCTTCATCTCATGATTCCTCAAAACTACTATCAGTTTGGGGGCTTGAACTAAACTACTTGTGACCTTTAGGGGTGGAGCCCAGGGGGCATAATGAGGGGCAAAGGCCCTAGGAAAGAAGGAGGGAGGACGGGGAGGATTAGCAGCTTCTACCCTAGCCATAGAGCCCAATATATCAAAACTATTCTCAGATTCCAAACTGTGCCACCTGCAACCGACGAACTCCTTGGGCCACTCCCAATGAAAATAACAGTAACATAAATCAATTCAAAATCCTTTACTATGAAACACGGTTCATTTTGAACAACAAGGCCAAAGGCCAATAATAGCTACATGTGTTTCTTCACGAAATCCAAACACGAATCATCTGATAATACCGATTTGGAATCTTATGATAATACAGATTTGATATTCAAAGAGTTTTCACATTGCAAGACATATATCATTCACGTGCAAACTACATGTTACACTTGAAGCAGAAGAGAAATTACTTTGTATACATACTGAACAGTAGAAACCGTATTTTGTCATTTACGATGGAGACTAAAAAGTGTAAGGCCTACTTTGTATACATACTGAACAGTAGAAACCGTATTTTGTCATTTACGATGGAGACTAAAAAGTGTAAGGCCATATTTGTTAGTATCACAAGTTATTAAAAGAAATGTTGGTCTCTAAAAGATACATTTACTTGATCTTAATGGCTATTAAGACTTGTCTTAGAATTGATTTTTTCAAATTTTAAATAGATTATACTGGAGATGAATATTATAAACAAAAATATGGGTTCTAATAAATTAGGAGTTCAAAATTACTAATAATTTGACTCAGTCAAATTTAATTGAACCATTTTAGCAATATGACATGTGAGGTGAGATGCTGATGAATGGTTAAGACTAAATTAGTCTTCCAAAAATATTAAGATGGTTGAATTAAATTTAACTTTGTGAATTTATTAATGGTTTTCAGCCTCCCTATTTATGAGAATTCATTTAAATTTCCAGTTCAAAATTACTCATAATTTGACCAGTCAAATTTAATTGAACCATTTTAGCAATATAACATGTGAGGTGAGATGGTTGATAAATGGTTAAGACTAAATTAATCTTCCAACAATATTAATATGGTTCAATTAAATTTAACTTTGTCAATTTATTAATGGTTGTCAGCCTCCCTATTTATGAGAATTCATTTAAATTCCCAAAAGAAAGTCATGACAACCCATTTAAAAGTCTAAAAATTCCTTATTAATTTATACTAATAGCCATTATGATCCAAGCAAAAGTATCACTAAACACCACCACTTCTCTTAATAGTTCGTTATCCTAACAAAATTGATCTGTGTAATGCCCTTGCCCTTTACAATAATGGTTATTTGACTGCAAGAATATGTAACTACCCTCAGCTTAGATTTTCTCTTACCACTGATTGTCTCCTTGTTCTCCCGTTACGTTACCTCTGATAAGTAATTTGGAGTGATAAAGCTTCGGTAGATATCTGTTAAATTTCCTGATATGCAGAGAGAGGGTTGTCGATGATAAGGAACTCCCACGCTAATTGTCTGCAGAGTTTCCCTTTTCCCAACGATGTATATCTTTTCGCAGGGCCGTTTCTTGTTGACGACCAACCTCGCTGTAGCAAGTGCTGCCATAAACAATATGGCAAACGGGAAGGAGAAATAAGAGAGAACATTTGTACGGAGGATGATGACTATTCCATTATAAATAATGCCAAAACTACACAATTCGAGTTCAAAATAGAGGAACGCAGAGCACTCACTTGTCAATGTGAAGGGAGATTTCCGTAACATCATTGAGGTGTCTCCACTTCTTTGGCTTTTACTCCACCGGACGCCAAATATTTCTCCGCCATTACAATTCGCTTTCAAGCTACATAAATCCTTGTACCGAAAGAAGTCGCCCTTTGATCCATCCATCTCCTGGATATAAAAGAACCATTTCCAAAATTATTATTCAAAATGAGAGCTCCTACAACAGAAAACAATAAAATGCCGAATTCGAATTTTACAATATATCAAACTTCGTTTTTTAACTTGCCAATATGAGGGGCTGATATATTGGTGCCATTGGGCAAGAGAGCAATAGGGTAAACTGCAGCCATTATGCTCGAAGTTTTTGGTTACAGGGTGAAACTGAAATCGCATCCGACGCGCTTGTGCCGTAAATATTGTGTTATTGAGCAGCGTTGACAAAAAATATCTATATATAGAGTATGCGTGAAAATAGATGGGCATCCGCCCGCTCCATTGTAGAGTCAGGTCATTGTAAGGTTTTAATGACCCGACTCTACAATCGGGTTAAGGGTCATCGTAAGGTTCTAATGACCCGACTCTACAGTCGGGTTAAGGGTCGTCGTAAGGTTCGACTCTACAATCGGGTTAAGGATTGTCGCTCCAGACATTCCAGCACTGCTGTAGATTTCATTAAACAAAGTTTCGATGACCCATCCCTCATCTCAGCACTGGCGGTAACTAATAAGGGTAACTAAAAGCTTATTCAAATCATCGGCAACGAAGAACATTTGTACGGAGGATGATAACTATTCCTTCAATGTGGAGGGAAGAGATTATAAATGCAGGTACGCAAATTGAATATCAAGGGTTTTGCGTGCTTGTTTTGGATTGAAATTGTAACATGTCGCTGGCTTCGGACATGTGGAAATTCACCGCAACTTTTAGACTTCGGTGGCGACCTTTACTAATTAACAACCGTAATATTTAATGTACGAGGTTACATTAATCACGGAGATTAATATGATTAAATGAGAATGAAATATTTGTTATGCTATAGATTTATAAATAAGCCTGGACAGTATATGCTTACTCAGGGATAATGCTATAGATTTATTTGTTATCCTATAGATTTATAATGAAAATGAAACAAAAGATATTCGAGAGGAAAAATCTATAGACTTATAAATAAACCTGGACAGTATATGCTTACTGAGGGATAATGTATTTGTTTCTATTCAACTGTGACTGTGAGCATATACTGCCCAAACACATGTCAAATAAAACTCTCACGTGCCTCCATCAAGATCCCACAATTGATATCACAGTGATATCACAGGTGAATGACTTAATGAACTTGAATCCAAAAAAAATGACCTAATGTACTTGAATCCAAAAAAAAATTGATATATAATAAATATGTAGTTTTTATATTGTCTCCAATATACTAAAGTATTAATATTTTTACTAAAATAAATTAATATAATTTATAATATATTAATAGCAATTTATGTTGTCGATATGGATAGAAATTATTTATTATTTTTTAAAATTATTCATTTTTAATTGTTGAAATTTCAACCTTTGAATTAATAAAAAATAATTATTAACTTACATTAAATTGGTCATAGTCTAAGTATTAGATTAAATGAATTTTTGGCAGGAACTGCTTCATAAAATTTCAAGCAACATTACAATTTATTGTTGTTTAAACTACACTTTTGAATGAATAAATGGATTTTATACCTTATTTTTTTTTTGAAGCTCTATTAAATTAGACTACCCAAATCTATTTCGTAATAATTATTGTTAAAATATTTAATGAGTCTCTTACATTTAATAAATCGTTATTATATATATATTTATATTTTATAATAATTATTTTAATGGACCACACACATAATTTGCATATTAAATTTATTACTATATTAAATTTTCATGGTAAAGTTTAGCTACCCTAAATTCATATGGGTTATTTTTTATTAATCTCAATCAATTTTAAAAATATTATTAAGTTATGATTTTTTTAATTTTTATTAAATTAAATATCACGTCTATAATATACTAAACCATTGTTTTTAGTGGTTGGATTTTATTGCCCTAAAGTAGCTTGTCATAAAAGTGTTATGGCCCATGGTTTGGGAGATGGTTTTGTACTTAATATTTATTTAGTCTGCCAAGGAAAGATCAAACTCTGGGGGCTGAAGACCCAAAATGGAATCTGATTTTTTTTTTATGGTCGCTCTGTTTCCTGGGATCTTGTTTAAATTTTTGGTGATTTATTCTTTGGAGGAGTTAATAATGTGTCATTTGGGGGAACCCAATCTAGGCACCATTTGGTCTTCCCATTCATTTAGATGTGATCAATACTTAGCCATGATCACCTGAGACCACCATTGAATAAGTTTTTTAATTGAACTCCAATAAATTTTTCTCCTATTGCCATATTTTCTATTCCTAGATCCTTGATGCCCAAACATCCATGTTGTTTTAGAGCTCTAACCATTTTCTAGTTTATTAATTGGTATTTCTTTGTTTCTGTTTTTCCTCCTTCCCACATGAATTTTATTATATACATTTCCATTTGATGTACCAAACTTTTGGGAGCTTGCAGGGTTGTGAGCTAATACAGTGGGATTATCATTATGACTAATTTCACTAGAATTTCTATGCCCAAGTTATTGAGCCAAGTCTCACCCAATTTACTATTTTTGTTTCCATTTTCTCTTGCACTTTTTTCTAGGCAGAAGCGACAGCACGGCCCAAGAAGATTTCAATTCCTAAATAATTGAAATATTTCCAGTCCTCAATAGCTTTAAATCCCATAATTTTCTAAGTCTTTTTTTCTTTTTGTCTTGAAATATTCCAACTATATATGTAGCACTTGCTATCATTCGTAGCTCCCCAAGACACACTGATAAATTTCTTCATTTTTTTTAAGTGCCTAGCTATAGTGGTGGAGGAACCTCCCATTAATATAGTATCATCCACAGACTAACCATGGTTTATGATTTTGATGCCTTCCTAGAAACGAATGTCGAGAAGGCTGAGAGAGGCTCATCTGGTCTCCAAAGATTTGCTTAGGATGTGACCGATAATTATATAAAGGAAGGGTGAGAGGGGGCACCTTTGGAGGAGGCCCGTGGAAGCTTTGAAGAGTTTCTCAACCCTGTCATTCACTAATGGAGCAATCCAGGGAGAGGCAATACAAAGGCTTATCCATCTTATGAAGGTCTCATCAACCTCTAATTTTCGGAGAACATTTTGTAGGAAGCTATACTTGACCTAGTTAAAGGCATTAGCCATGTCCATATTAATTATCATGCCCTAATCCTCCCCTCGCCAACTGGAGTCCAGGGCCTCCTAGATAAGGATGATATTGTCAAAGATTTGTTTATCAGGGACAAAACCCCCATGATTTTTAGAGATTAAGAGGGGTAGTAGTGAATTGAGTCACTAGGCCAACATCTTTGCAAAGACCTTATAAGAGACATTGTAGAGGGAAACTGGGTGAAATATAGAGAAAGAGGAGGGGTTCGATCCTTTAGGAATTAAAGCTAGAAATGAAGAGTTTATGTTGCCCCACATTGCACAACGTTTAAATGAGTATCCCACCAACCTACAAAGGTCTTTCTTAATAACATCCCAGAATGAGTGGAACAATCATGCTAAGAAACCATCTGGACCTGAAGCCTTATCTGGCAGAAAGTAGAAGATTACTTGTTGGGTGTAATATAGGGCATATTAATGGACCAACATTTAATTGTCAATTCAGGAGTTTGTAAACTTAGAGGCACAACACTAGAAATGCCAAAGAAGGACTTCAACAATCTGCATACCCTACTTCTATATTTCCTAATTACTCTTGTAGAATCGAAAGAATAGAAATAAAATAACACCAAAAGAATTATGGTGCCAGAATAAAAAATGAAGTACATTGCGAAAACACAATGAAAGGGACTTCAAATCAGCATAAACAATCTTGATCACTAAAAGATGGAAAAGCAGATACCTGAGACTAAACGTCAGTGAAGTCATAGGACAAAGAAGTAATTAAATTGTTAAGGACATTTGTCTTCATTAAAGATTTTCCTTCCTGCACTGACCATTGTCCTTGCACCGCGACAACGTTACTATACTGGAATGACATTCCAGCACTGAAGTGATGTTCCTACACTGGAAGTGTGTATTGTGCTTGCCCTGAATATTTCGACCTTCATACAAGAGCTTTGGGTTCATGTACTAGATTACTCTATTCCTGTACCAAGATATCGACTCCTATATTGAAACAGAGGTTCCCGTACCAAGAAATCAACGTTCCTATACTCGGTTTCCAAACCACTTACAGAAAATGAAATGGGTGTTAAGTAAGAAAATAAATGCAAGGTGAAAACATAACTGTAAAGTGAACCTTTATAAGCAAAATGAATCATTAACTAATCACATGCTCATAAATCAAATGTGCTTTCATAGCCAAAGGGAATTTCTATTGAAATAAGAATTGTTTTACCTAGAAACTACTTTGACCCAAACATCAACAAGCCCTTCCCTCAGATGACTATTCATTGAGTAAATTAGATCTACACCCTTATACAAATAATCATTTTTACTTGGGGAGTCCTTCTGATAAATTCAGTATTAAGCCCAAGAACGAGTGCAGGTAAAATCCAAGTAATGCAATAGTGTTTTAGTGAAAGCTTATTGAAATTAATAAAATCTAAATATGAACTTGAATATTAGAATATGTTTCTCTTAAAAGCCAAACACTATTTATAGAAAAATAACAGATCTTCAAAAATAGGAATGACTAGTTGTAATGACTAAAGGAAACTTTCAACTTGCTGAAATGAAAACACACTGGTGTAGGAAGCTAGATGTACATTTAATTTGTGAAGGAACTGGCAGCACCTATTTGTAGGAAAGAATGGAAGGAAATAAAAGTAAATGCAAATGAACTACATGCACACCCAAGCCTGCACACTTTGGATCCGAATCACACAACTTATAAAGAAGTCAAAGCATGGTAATTGTGAAAGAAAAAAATATAACCTCCTCAAACCTTGCATAAAAATAAGTTTAACACACTTCACGGAAAACGGACAAAAAGCTGGGTTGGATGGGCCCTGGCCAACTAGCTCGTTTCCCTGTTATGAGATTAGATCAATTGGTTAGATAATGTATCACATAAAATACTGGAACGTGAAATGAATAACTGGCATAGCTCCTTGTATTAAGCTTAGTGACTGCAAATGTACATCATGAGTATCTAGATCCACCCCAAAAAAATATTGTGATACCAAAAGTTATAGTATAAAAAAAAAGTCCAACAATGTATCACTCTCCTCGAGTGTACCCTAGAATCCTTAATTTATATATAAAGCACTATGCTTTTGGCCGTAATAAAACTTAACAAAAAAAATGCTTGAACAATGATCGACTTCCAAGTTTAGATCATTCATAATGCTCCCGTCCTGATACAGATAATAAAACAAACACTCAATGAGACATGCACACCAATCTTTAATAGATATGATAGTTTAAGAGTCAATCAACCTAATGTCCACCATGTGCAGGAACGACGGATGGTACAGGAATGATGATTGGTATAGGAACAATGGTCGATACATGAACAATGGTCGATACAGGAATGACAGACCATACAGGAACAAAACACAGTACGAGAACTTCAGATCCTACATCTTTAGCACATCCATAACACTCCAATCCTGATGCAAAAAATGGATCAAACTCTCAGTGGCAGGTGCACGCCATTCCTCAACAAATATGATATTTATGGAGTCAATCCAGAATGAATCATTTGACTGTCCACCTGGTGCAAGAATAGCGGGCAGTATAGGAACTGTGGATCTTGTACCAACCTAAATTCACTTTATATTAATGAAATTTCCTCGCCATTCCTTAAGGAAATATGAAAAGGTAAGTTACAAAGTAATTTAAAAATATCTAACCTTTTTAATAACAAATAAGCCCCTATGATCCATATTCAATAAAATCATTGAGAGAGACCAAACATCATGTGTAAAGGTTTAATTTTAATTGTAAAACATAGGCTTAGGTAGTGTAGTTACGCAATGATAGGGTTAAAAGAAGGACAATTGTGGCGACCAACATCCCCCCAACCTCACCTTGTTGTGTGTCCTCACAGAACTACTAGCCTCCGCAAAAAAAATATTATGAGCCTTCCTTTACTTCTGGATCAGAATATTGATTTCCAAACCTCATCATTACTTTGATTGGAGTATGGTAGTACTTTATTAAAATAAGATTATCTAGACTTATAACATCCCTGCACTTAAAACATTTATTCCCATTGGGAAATGATAAATAATGTCAGTAAAATAAAAATACTCGATGACAGGGTTCCTGCACTCGAACCTAACTTCTTGTATTGAAACATATATTCTTGCACTAGAACATTGTTGTTCCTATACTTCATAAAGGATTCTTACAAAATAAATTCTTTTTAATACATATGTTGAATTCACCAAAAAATTACAAAATTTAGAGTTATTTCTATCGCTAGTTTCGAGGTGTCAATGTGATTTTTCGATTTGATCAAGTAAGGTTTTCAAGAATTCATCAAATCCTGGAAAAAAATTATTAAGACTGATCCAAATAAATTATGATGCTAGGGCTACCATAGGAATGCTAATAATGTCCTTACTGCAGGAATAGTGTTATCATGAAATAGTCAACAATCAAAACTTCCTCAAAGCATCTCAAGAGGAGTTGAAATCAACAAGTATTCACTTTCAATAGCCTCATTACTATAAATATAAGTGGAATCATTTGAAAACCAAGGCATTAAAATGGATGGAAAATAGGGAAAAAGAAATATGACAAAACAATACCTTCCCAAGATGACCATCCCACCATTATTCAATTATATAGTTGAAGCTTCCCTTGTTCAAGCAAAGTGGATCACCTTCTCTAAGGGTCCCACAGCCTTGGAAACCTTCATATTTATGAAATATAGAACTCCAAAGCACATCACTGAAAGGATATTAAAGCCATTCTCAGAGAGATATGATAATGAGTTCACAAAAGGACAAAAACAAGGAGATAAATCATAGTGTAAATTTAACTTTAATACCATAGGCATGGCCCTGCTCAGGGAAAATTTTAAGGATGGAAGTTTATCTTAAAGTCTAGCAATCTTGGCGAATCTTACTAGTCCCTAATATCGAAATTTTAAAATGTTTCATGATAATTTCGTAAAAATGTTTAGATTTCTAACTATTTTATATTACACAATATATAATATTGAAAACTTTTAAGCTAAAATAATTATATACTATAAATTTTGGGCGAATTAATTTTTAGAAAAATGGAAATTGACAATTTTTTTTTGGACAAAGCATGGAATATTAGCCCACCTATGAATATTAGCCCCTAAAATTTTCCATGGGGCCCCTACTACCAGCAAGCATCTATAGCCTCGACAAGGATGCCTTTTAACCCAATGAAATGACTGTAGCCCACCTATGAGATATAGATTCAGAGTCATTTAAAAGCATTTAATTTGATTTGTGAAAGAACTAAAGGCCACATTCCTCACTTGGTAACCAGTGAATGACAGTGCCATTCACAAGAGATAACGAGAACGAACAAGTCGACTCGTGATGAGACCTCTTGTCTTTGAGATTTTCAACTGAAAACCATTACCCTGGCTTGGCAACCATTAGCGGTAATGTCATTCTCGTCAAGACCCATGATAATAGTAGGTCAGCTCATAATGAGAGCTCCTATCCCTCAATTAATCATTTTATGTTAAAACACTCTCATTATGGTCAACCTTAAATAGGTTACTAAATAGGTGGGGAGGCAAATCACCTCCTTAAGAGCACAAGATGGCACGAAAAGTTTTTAATTACTAATCTTTACTGGTTGGTCCTTCTACCCTAAAGACTAATTTTGAGAAAGACATCTCAGATAATGATTGAAAGATTCCTGAATTTGATCATGATAGGGTTCTTATGAGTGCTTGTTATGGTTTTATGGGAGTGGTCCACCATAGGAGGCTTTTCATCAATACCTTTGAAGAGAAACTTTAAAACTTCTGTTGGATGACAGTATGTTAATATTATCAATGGAAAGTATAACAATAATAATCCCCCTAATTGACCCAATGAATAATATCAGCCAATAATCAAAGTCACTTTATAAAATATGAGGCATTACGAGTGAATTGCTTCTGACAGGTCTCACCAAAAGAGTGCATTATGACATAAATTTCAATAGTTGTGTGTTAGGAATTTCGACTTCAAGAGTGATGCTATAACAATTTTATTCCAAATGGCATTTTTATTTATTGTTTCTATATTACCCTACCCTAATTTAAAGAGAGAAATATTTCCTTCAAGTGTAGGAATACTTCCAATGTAGCCATGTGCATAACAAAATACTAAATATACTCACACTCAAGTTTAAAATGTAAACTTTAACACATATCAGAGTATGAGAAACCAACTTACTTACTTGATATGGTACCAAGAGTTTTTGTATGAACAACGAATGGGGTGTACTAACAATCGTTTAGAATGAGGATTCAATAGGACCTGCATATTCATGGTTCTCCAAATTGTATAGTTCTTCCACAGCTTGATTTTTTTCTCTCTTCAGATTGACAAGGATGGTTAAGGGAAAATCTATGG
Source organism: Pinus tabuliformis (assembly GCA_031772625.1). Classification (NCBI taxonomy): domain Eukaryota; kingdom Viridiplantae; phylum Streptophyta; class Pinopsida; order Pinales; family Pinaceae; genus Pinus; species Pinus tabuliformis. The sequence continues at coordinate 384,735,236 of CM062805.1, read as the reverse complement.
TTTTCTTCTTTATGATCTTCAACAACAATTTTTGAACAGGTTCCAATCATAGATTGCTTCTCTAATGGTTTATGGATTAATGGATTCACTCCTCTCCCCTCTCTAAAATATATGACATTACATTTGATAGTGGAGCGAGTGGGAAGTATAGGTGTTTTAAATTGATGTGCAACTTGATTGTTGAAATGAGGGTTTTGTTACACAAATGGTTGGGACCATAGAGAGGGATAGCATGGTGGTACATTTGACAGGCAACTGTTGTGGCTTAGGTAATGGAATTTTCATGAGGAAGTTTCCTAGAGAGGAGGCTCCAAACCATCCTTGAGGCTGTGGGAATATCTAGCTCGAGGAAGAGGGCCATTTTTGTAATAAGGTGGGGTATTGAATCAAAGGAGGATTATAAGTCTCCCATGAAGTTGTGGGGTTGTACATGTGTTGAGGAACCTGTTGGGGACAATAAATATTACTCCAAGTATTAAATGATGATGAGTTTTGAGTTATACCTCGCAGTCGATTTATTTCCTTACTTGGTTTCTTAAATATTTGTTGAAACCTTGATAGTGATGGGAAATAGTTTGTTGGATGATCCTCCATTCACTACTTTCGTTCTTCCCGCAAACCATTCAATTTTAAATATATAAAATATCTTGTAGCTCCTATTTTTGTAGTAGATTCCAAATATTGAGAAGAAATTTCTCGATAATTCTTACCAATCTTGGAGATTACTCTTGAATAACTAATGAACAATTTAAAAACATCATCATATGGTAAGTGAGATACATGACCTACTCCTATCAGATTTAAGGGTTCTACAAATTCATCTTTGATTCCTTTGAGTAGGAGTGTTTTCAAGGTCTCTTTTGCCAAATTCTTGCGTTTTAATTTTTGGAGGTTGCATCTAAATCAATCCACATAATCCTTCAAGCTTTCATTTTCCCCTTGTTTTATTCCAAAAATATCTTCACCGGCCTGCAAGTAGTCTTGATATTTCTCCAAGAATACATTCTTCATGTCTTCCCATGTTTGAATGTTGTTTCCTCTGATTTTAGTTTAGGATGTACTGTATTTGTTAATTGAAAGGAAGTTTGAACAATTACAGACAAGAATTCACTCTCATCTGCCAGAGAGTGCAAGGATTGTCTATGGCAGATGAGAGTGAATTCTTGTCTGTAATTGTTCAAACTTCCTTTCAATTAACAAATACAGTACATCCTAAACTAAAACAGCCGGTGTTGAAAGACTGTGTGACTGTAGGGATCGGAAATGCACAGATTGAAGGTGTGCATTATGACAAAGAAACATTACCCGATCACTGGTACATTCAATATAAGTCTTTGGCTTCAGATGATACAAGCAGAAAAATCAAAAGATTGGCTCTTGAAGATGGAGGGGTAAAAATCATTCCAAATCAGTCTATTTACCCTAGGATTCCCAAGCCAATAGTCTTGCCAGAGAAACATGTATTACCAGTAGAAAGTCCAGTCCAAAGTGGAAGAAGGTCCTTTTACAGACAGTTATCTATACCAGAAGAACAACCGTCTACTTCCACAAGTACCCCCCGGTCTGAAAAACAATTGTATATACCTGAAGAAAAACCTTTTCTAGCTGTAAATAAAATGTTTAGAACTCATGTACAGAATTATCCACCTATGGAAGAATATAGATATGCAAATAAAAGATTTGTCAGAGGAGGAAAATGGCCACCAAAAACAAAATTTTGTGTCTCTTCATCAATGTCCAAACAGCCCGCTACAAGAGCAGATTGTGCACCTCTTCTAGAACATGAATCACAAGAACCCAATGATCTGGAACAAGTATATCAAGTAGGAAATTATTTGACTACTTGGTGTTCTCATGCTGAAAATGTTCTAGACAATTTAGGACAACAAGCAGATCTGATAAATGAAAATTTAAAATTGTTGTATGAAGAGCAACAAGAAGAAAAGAGAGAAAGAGAGGAGAGAAGAAAAAGAAAAATGAAGAAGAAGGGTAAGAAAATCCCAAAATTTCATGTAGACATGACAGCCCCAAATTACTGGGATTTAGAAGAAGAAGTACCAGAAACAAGTGATGGAGAAGGGACTTCCAGAGACACTGGAAAATTAACCAGTGGATCTTCTAGAACGTTTAAAGCAGAAAAACCTTTTGAATCTAAGAAGGAAGTCATGTCTTTAGAACAAGCTGCAATAAAGTTTCCATCCTTTATTATGCCATCAATAAAGAATCAAAACAAAGCTCACATCTTGAGAGAAGCTAAGTATCCTAGAGTTGAAGAAGATCTGTTTGCTACAAATTCTAGTGGTTACATTCTAGATTTAGATAACTCATCCAATCCTGGTGAGTCTATTAGAATCTGGATAGGAGCCTTATGTCAAATGCAGGTCACAACAAGATTAGACAACGTGTCTATCATGATCTTAGCAGAAAAGAGGATGGCAGGAATAGTATTTGATTGGTGGATGGGAGGAACAGAAGCAGAGAGAATAGCAGTCATGGAAGCAGGTTTAGCTACATTTGAAATGCTGTTAAAAACCCAGTTTATGCCAGAACCAAAAGATGAAAAGAAACAGCTATTGACTGACCTTAGCCGCATGGAACTAAAAGATCTAAAATATTTAGATCAATTCGGTAAAGAATTTATGGCTAAAGTCTTTAAAGCTAATCTGTTTAATGATATTGCTCAAAAAGTTTCTTTCTTGTCAAAGTTGCCAGGAAACTTAGGAGATCTGATTATGAAAGATCTTGAGGTTCAAATGAAAAGTTTAGAACAAGTTTATTGGGTTGATCTTCTGTTTAGAGTGTCAGAAAAGGTCAAATATTTGTGTTGGCAGAAGAAGGCGCATGACATCACTCCAAGTTCAGATGTCTGCAAAACTGTATTACCATGGACACCTTTTAAATCAAAAAAGAAAAAATACAAAAGGTATGGTAGATACAAGCCCAAAAGAGTATCGAACCCGAAGAGACCTTTCAGAAAATTCAGATATTTGAAAAAGAGAACAGCTCCAAGAAACAACAATTGTTGTTTCATTTGTAAAAAGGAAGGACATTTTGCCAGAAAGTGTCCTCAGAAATCATCTAGTAAACTTAAAGCTTGTATAGAAATTGAAGAATTTCAAGATGATTGGTCTGTAGTAGAATCAGATGAAGAAATTTCTGATGTATATATTCTTACAGAAGTTTCAGATAATGAAGATGAAGAACCTGTACAGAAAATGAATATTTGTACAAATTGTTCTGATGATGATTTTTATAGTGAACAGCACTATAGTGATATAGAAAGTTCTTCAACTATTGAGTCATCAAGTGAGACAGAAGATGATTCAGATTCAGAATCCAATTCTGAAGAAGAATCAGAAGGAACAGAAGTATCAGAGAGGACAAATAGAGGTAAACAAATTGCATCATCTTTACCTCAATTCAATTCTTTATGCCCATTTGAGAAGAAAATTGCACCATCAACTAGTATACCTCTGCCAGAGATTTCAAGAAATGAACAAAATACTTTGTTAAAAAAGATTGTGAAAACGGAGAGCTTGATTTATATTCCAGTAGAAGTTCAAGTCAGAAATAAATGGATTTTAGTAGATGCATTTGTAGACACTGGAGGATCAAATAATCTAGCTCGACCATCTTTGTTCAAATCTCTCTGGAAACCTTTAAAGAATATACTAGTTTCAGAAACAATTGGAGGATCTGTCCAGCTCACACATTATGTAGACAATATTTCTTTAAAAGTTGGAGGGAGTATTGTAAAAATCTCAGCAATTCAGCACTATGACCCTTCAACAAGTTTAATGTTAGGCATGCCATTCATAAATTCTGTGCTTCCAGTAACTATCAGCCAAGATAAGCTGATAATAAATTTGAAGAAAAAGGCTATATCTGTGCCTAGACTAAGCATTGCAAACTCTGAAGCTAGGCATGAGAATAGACAAAAGAAAGTAGGAACTAGAAGGCCAACTAAAGATTCAAATGATTGGCAAGAGGTCCTACAAATCTATGAAGCCAGAGCAGAAAAAATAAATAAACAATCAGCATGCATTGAAGAAAACTGGTCTACAGAACAGAGAGACATTTACCAGAGACTTCTGAAAAGCTGCTCGGACAACCCGCAACAGTTTTGGGAAACAGAGAGTCCAATGCAAGAGATAGTCACCTTACATGACAATGGAGTAAAAGGAAAAGTGATTCCTTGCACACCATCAGATGAACAAGAAATGAGGAATCAAATTCAAGAACTACTAAAAATGCAGCTAATAGAAATCAGTGAATCTCATTATGCACGTTCTGCATTTCTAATTAGAAACCATTCTGAGATAGTAAGAGGTAAACCACGGATGGTGATCAATTACAAACCTCTTAATGAAATTACTCGGAATTTTAATTACCCATTGCCAAGACCAGAAGTAATTCTGCAGAAGATTCAACATAGTAAGGTGTTCAGTAAATTTGACATGAAGTCAGGTTACTATCAGATACAGATTCAGCCAGAAGACAGGCACAAAACAGCTTTCATATGTCCAGCAGGATTTTATCAGTGGAAAGTTGTTCCATTTGGGTTGAAGAACGCTCCAGCCTTCTTCCAAAGAAGGATGGATTATATTTTTGCCAAATATGACTTTATAGTTACATATATAGATGATATTTTGATCCATAGTCCAGATGTACATACTCATTTGAAACATCTAGAGATTTTTCTTGAAGAAGTTAAAAAACATGGTATAGTTCTGTCAAATACAAAGATGTCCTTATTTCAGGATAGCATTGATTTTTTGGGGATAAATGTTGCAAATGGTTCTATTCAAATGCAGCCCCATGTGTTAACAAAATTGACACAGTTTCCTGATGAACTGAAGGACAAAAAGGCAATCCAAAGGTTTATTGGAGTTCTGAACTACTTGCATAAGTACATCCCAAATCTCTCACAAAAGACAGCTCCTATAAGAAGACACAGTGACGGAGGATGGTCAGAAGAAGCCACTGAAGCAGTAAAGAAACTCAAAGAAGAATGTCAACATCTGCCAAAGCTTGAACCACCAGGTGATGGCTTATTAATTTTACAAACTGATGCATCTCTTGATTTTTGGTCAGCTGTATTATTAGAACAAAGAAGAAATAGCAAAGGAGAGATTGAAGAAAATCTATGTGGTTATGCTTCCGGAGAGTTTACAGCCAGTCAGAAAAACTACTTCATAGCTGAAAAAGAAACATTAGCTATCTTCAACGGGATTCAGCGGTTTGAGGTATATCTAACCCCGGTCAAGTTTTTAATCAGAACAGACTCCAAAAATTTTAAATATTTTCTGACAGCAAAGATTTCAAGACAACTTGCAAAGGGCAGGATTTTGGCCTGGCAGATCTGGTTTCAGCAATTTGAATTTGACGTCGAGTGGATACCAGGTAACTCGAATTTCTTGACAGACGTTCTGACCAGAGACACGAGCAAGATGTTCATAACTTGTAAATATTCAGTTTTTGAGATTCCAGGTAAAGGCCCTACAGATGATAGTTTTGCCACCTTTGTAGATAGATTTCGAATCTTAGAAAATTATGCAAGCTTTGTGACAGATGAAATCAAGAAATTGGTTGGTTTTAGACTAAGAAGGAATTAGTGGATCAGAAAATGCCAAGCATGGTAGTCAAAAAATCTGGGTATATCTCTAGGCCTTGATGAAAACTTGGTGAAAGTATTTTCTTTACCAAATATGAAGGTTAAGCTTTTCTTTAGAAGCTTATCTGATTTATGGTCTAGCATCTACACAGACGAAATGATCTGGACACTCAGAGTCTTGAATTACTATCAGATCATAGGCAGTGTTGACTTTGCCCTTAGTATTTTCACAGGTGCCAAAATTCTGGATTTAGAAGAAATTCCCATAAAAGAAGAAATGGTAAAGTATCTGCTTTCTCTAAGAATTCCGGATATATTTGAGGAACTAGAATCCTCTTTCCTTCAAAGGATTGATGACAATTATGCAAATACTGATACGTTCCCTCAGTATGAAATATTTGAGAAATTTGCAGATTGGAGAATACAAGAAGGAAAATGCAGAAAAATTCAAGTGACCAGAGTATCTCAATGCATACAAAGATCCCTCCAATATTTGAAGACATATGCTTATCAATGGGATTTTCATAGTTTGAGAATGAGAGATAGCATAGAACCAAATCCTTTCTCTCAAATCTTCAGTCATGAAAGGATTGGTAATTCTGAATCTGGTAATAATCAAGAGTTAATCAAACAGCATGCTGAATGGTTCCATGAGTTTGGAAATTTGAAGTTGGTTGAAAAAATTCAAATTCTTAATAAAATGGATAGCCTGCAAGGACAACCAAAAGCTTTAAAATTTGCAATTAATCAAAAGGCATTAATCACCATCTCAATTATATCTCCAAATTGGAACAATAATGTCATCCACATCATTAGCCTGATGATCTCTAAAAGAATATGCACGTCAATAATTTTTGAGTTGGGATGGCAGCATAAAGATTGTTTGAGCGAAAACTGCAGGTTATGGGTACAACACTCTATTGAAAGCTCCACTAATATCTTTCAGATATTTAAATGGGAATCATTAGATGGGATAGAATTGGCAGTACAAAGATCACCAGCAGCACGAAATGCGTTTAAAGATTCTTTTCTCGATATTGAAATAAGTGCTCTTCCTTTTTTGAACAAGTGGGAAAAACAGGAGTTGATGCATACACCACTACAACCAGGACTTCACAAAATCAAAACAAAAATCATAAAAGGAGAATCGTCATCCACAGCATCTCATAGTATGACAAAAGAAAAAGGAGAAATGACAGATGCACAAGATCCAAACGAGGGAATCAAAGAACAGTATAACCGACTCATGAACAGGTACAATCGACAACTCATTGATGAGTACGAGCCATCCACCGGATCGTCCGAAGAAGATTTATGGGAGACAAGGAGTCCTACGGGACCTTGGTAAAAGAAGATCGTGATATAAGAATCTCTTGTCAGTAATGTAATAATGTTGGTTACATGTTGTGACAGGAATCTTTTGTACAAAAGAAAGATTGAGTAGACACCGTCGGTGGAAAAAGATACCGACAGGACCCTCAATTATTTCTACTTTATGTCATATCTTAGCTAAGTTTAGATTCGTTTTAGGTCTATATAAGAAAGAGTCTCTACGAGTTCAAGGCATCGTTCGATTGAGAGCATGTGTGTTGTAATGAATTCTGAGGCATTTCTGTTGTAATAAGCTTTGTATTCTGTTCTTGCTTTTTATTAATATCGAAGCCTTCTGGGCCGTCTGTCTGAGGACAGTTCTGCACGTTTGAGGATAGTTTCTGTTTTCCGAAAGAGGTTGAACTGTAAGGCGCTGGAGTGAAGACCCGTGGAGAGAGGTCGTGAAGGACTCGTGCGTGTTCCCTGAGGAGAAGAACTAGAGAGTCAGACTATTTTTTTCAGAAAGCTGCGGGATTTTGAAAGTAAGTCCTGAATACCCATAGCTTCATCTTGTTTATTCTGTTGATTTGCTCCGTTTTGATACAAGCAGAAAAATCAAAAGATTGGCTCTTGAAGATGGAGGGGTAAAAATCATTCCAAATCAGTCTATTTACCCTAGGATTCCCAAGCCAATAGTCTTGCCAGAGAAACATGTATTACCAGTAGAAAGCCCAGTCCAAAGTGGAAGAAGGTCCTTTTACAGACAGTTATCTATACCAGAAGAACAGCCGTCTACTTCCACAAGTAGCCCCCGGTCTGAAAAACAATTGTATATACCTGAAGAAAAACCTTTTCTAGCTGTAAATAAAATGTTTAGAACTCATGTACAGAATTATCCACCTATGGAAGAATATAGATATGCAAATAAAAGATTTGTCAGAGGAGGAAAATGGCCGCCAAAAACAAAATTTTGTGTCTCTTCATCAATGTCCAAACAGCCCGCTACAAGCCTCATCAAACTCAATGAGGAGGTGGAGACCAGCTCAATGAAATTAAGGATTTCCATCCATTAGGGAGAGTAACGAAAGGGAATAGGGCCCAAATCCAAGGGCAAGGAGATATCCAAGCGAATCAATTGATGGTCTGATTCGGCCCATAGGAGCAAGAGGATTTAAGGCTATAATTTAGAGTTATGATATTGTATGCTCCAAGGAAATAGTCAAAATGGGCTATAATATGGTTTAGACCCACTCTTTTGTTAGTTGAGGTGTACATGAATTTTTGAGGTTTGACATCATAAAGGCTTAAGGCTAAGATGAGGTACTCCATGTATTCTTGATGGGCATCATGAATTTTGGATTCCCCTCTTTTTTCGTGGTAGCCCATTGTGGTATTGAAGTCTCCCCCACTAATGGAGTTGTTCCCAAACTCTGTATTTTTCAGTTCCATCACGGGGTTCCAAAACTCTTACTTTTCCCTAAACTGGGTGGGCATGTAAACATTAATCACTGTGAAGAGCTGTTTTGTCTCACTAATATTAAAAATAATTATTATCCAATGAGTTTTTTTTAGAGTACTTACTACTTTTAGCTTTGCGAGATTCCATAATGTACAAAGGCCCCCAGACACTCCTCTTGAGTTGACTGTTTCCATCTCGTTAATTTTCAAAAACTTATGTTTAATAGAGATGATAGACTCCTTGACCGTCTTGGTTTCCTATAGGAGGGTGACTTCTTGCCTTTCTTTGATGATAAGGGATTTTACTTTCTTGATTCTTCTTACTAAACCCATACCCCTACAATTCCAACATATAATATTCATTAATATTTTTTTTAGGTTGCCCGCCCCCTTTCTAGGGCCCGTGTTATTAACTTTCTTCCCCATACCTCCTTTGCTTTCTTATTTTTCTAGCTGACGTGGGATAATGTGCTAGACTCCTAGCTCTTTGTATTTCTCGGTTCTTTCCCTTTCTGACTTCATTATTTGTTTTCGTAATGATTTATTCTCTTTTTTCGTAGGTTGTTTCTGTCTTGTCCCTTTTTTTTTGTCGCTAGCCAGTCTTAACTACACTGTTGGTCACTTACCTTCGAAAGAGGTCATAAACCATTCCAATTCCTCCTCTTCATCCAATGCTTCCTCAGAACTACTATCGGTTTCATGGCTCGAACTAAACTGCTTGTGACCTTTGGGGGTGGAGCCCAGGGGGCAGAACGAGGGGCAAAGGCCCCAGGAAACAAGGACGGAGGCGGGGGAGGATCAGTAACTTCTACCCCAGCCACAGAGCCCAATATTTCAAAACTTTTCTCAGATTCCAAACTGGGACCACCCCCAACCAGCGAACTCCTTGGGCAGGTCGAGGCCACTCCCATGTTAGCCTGCACCAAACTAGGGGTACTGACAAGAGGCGAATACTTCGAGGACTTGCGACCCTTAACCTGCATCCATTGATATTTAGGTTCTCGAGAGAGCTTCTCTGTAGATTCTCCAACTTCACAGTAGCCTTTTGCAAAGTGCCGATATTCATGGAACAACTTGCACTTGAATGAAAGTTGATCATAATCAACCTCTTATACATGTGTCCAACTATCCATAGAGAGGTTGACTACCATTAGGAAACCATTTTCAAGATCCGCCTATGCACAGATCTGAGCACAAGAGAAAAGGCCATCCTTAGGCTCAGAGCATTCAATGTACTTCCCCAAAGAATTTCCAATAAGCCTGAAAGTCCCATCATTCCAGCAATGTAGGGGGAGGTAAGGAAGTTTCACCCAAATCGGAACCGAGGATGAAACATGACATTCAGGGTTGAAACTGGGACTCCGCCGATCCAGATAGACCCCTTGGGCTCCCATAAAATATGGACCACTCTGAAACAGCAAGTCCCGATCAAAATGGTTCTCAACATTGAAATTGTGGAAACCTTTGCCACAGAAAGAGGAAATGAAAGTTCCCTTAATGAGAGGGTTCCAATTCTTCTCCACCGAGGACTTAACCATATGAGGGGAAGGCTAGAGGCCCGTGAGCTGCCCATTAAGGCCTCTGTTTGCTAGATGCAGAGCCCTTGAATGTGCTAGAGGGGCACATATCTCAGTCTTGAGGATTTCATCAACTTTCTTCACAAACTTAGAATCCCCTTGCTTGGTGAACTTAGGGGTAGAGGCTACAAAGGAATTGAAAGTTGTGATTTCAATGACTAATGATGCTTCGTGAGTAGGCGAAGTCATGCCTCCCCCATGAAACCGATAAGGCAGGCGAGTGGAGAGGCAAAGCCTGTTTCAAACCAAGTCAGAGGAAGACACGGGGACCCACCCAAGAAGGTGGAAAGGGGCCATAGGGATGCAACCAACACTTAGAATATTAGAACGATGCTAGGCCAATAGCAGGTCGAGACCGAGAAGAAGAGAAGCTAGGAGAGCTAGGAGAGGCGGGCGAGACTGCAACGTGGCCAACCAAGGAACTCCACCACAGGGTAGAAGGGCCTATCCCACCCGAGAGGTGCAGACCCCCGCAGGGAGATGGAGATAGCGGCCAGAAGAAGCAGACCAAAAGTTAGAAGTTCAAGTCACCATGGACACAGAGCTCTTCCTAGTTTGTAGACTTCTTTTCCTTGTTATTATTATTATTATTAATTATATAAGGAATTAGAAAAAGATGTAACAATATTTTTAATCATGGGGATTCACCTCCATTCTACTTTAACCTTTGTGACAATACCATAGGTTATGAATACCAAGTGCCCACAAAATGATAACTCGTGTCATGGCTCATATGATTCTTTTAAATTAATCAATTTAATAAGTAGAAAGGACATAATTACTTTTGAAATAAATCTCAACCTTACTATTATTAAGAGTATTATAGAATATTATGTGGATGTTGAATCATATCAACCACTTAATAATTATTGAAATTTGTGAAATGATCTTAGCTCTAGTGATTTGCTAACTAATTGGGTTTATGAGACATGTTGTGACTCCCATTAGTGAAATTTATGAAATATTGTGTTTGGTGTAGTATTCTCAAATTCTCTAGATATTATCTCATTGCTATTATGAAAAACATATTGATAGTTAAAATAAAATTTTCAAAATTCTATTTCAAAGTAAATATACCTATCAACCGAAATATAAATTAATTTACTAAAAAATTAATAATATTTTGACAATTTACATACTTGTGAATAAACAACTCCTCAACCCATAAATTAAGTGAGTTAGTTATATCAAAACTCATATTACGGTATATATAGAAAAGGACAAACAAATATATTATATGACTAATAAAATTAATCTATTTATCTATTTTTTAAAATTTAATAAATTAAATTAAATTAAAAATGAAACTAACAGTAACATAAATCAATTCAAAATCCTTTATTATGAAACACGTTTCATTTTGAAATAAGAAGGCCAATAATAGCTACATATGTTTCTTCACTAAATCCAAACACGAATCTTCTGATAATACAGATTTGGAATCTTCTGAGAATACAGATTTGATATTCAAAGAGTTTTCACATTGCAAGATATATATCATTAACGCGCAAACTACATGTTACCCTCGAAGCAGAAGAGAAATAACATTGTATATATATTGAACAGCAGAAAGCGTATTTTGTCATTTACGATGGACACTAAAAGGAGCAGAAAGCGTATTTTCATCATTTACGATGAAGACTAAAAAGTGTAAGACAAATATGGCCCGCGTAGACTAACGAGGCCAGGACAAATATGGCCTAGACTATGTCCCGGAATTGTTCGGACAGTCAAAAGTGGTTGGCATTCGACCAAAAAAATTTCAAAAAATCTTGTAGGGACACAGTTTGAATCGTGTTTTTGATGGTAAAAATGGATTCAGCACCTAGAACACTTAAAATTTTGAAGTTTGTAACTTGGATCTACAAAATTCCTTCCCTGATTTTCTCTAAATATAACCAGAATTTCTATAACTTTCGGGGCAACTCCTCCGCCTAGTTAGACTAATCGAGCCATATTTGTTAGGATCACAAATTATTAAAAGAAATGCTGGTGTCTAACAGAAACATTTACTTGATCTTAATAGCTATTAAGACAAATTAGTATTGTTTTTTTCAAATTTCAAATAATTTACACTAGAGATGAATACTATGAACAAACACATGAGTTCTCATAAATTAAGAGCTCAAAATTACTAATAATTTGACTCAATCAAATTTAATTCAACCACTTTAGCAATATGACATGTGAGGTGAGATGGTTGATGAATGATTGAGACTTAGTCTCCCAGAAAATTATTAAGATGATTCAATTAAATTTAGCTTTGTCAATTTATTAATGGTTTTTAGCCTAGTTTTAAGAATTCTTTCAAAAGCCCAAAAAAAAGTCATGACAAACTCATTTAAAAACCTAATAATTTATACTAATAACCATTATGATTTAAGAAAAATGTCTTTAAACACCACCACTTCTCTTAATAATTAATTATCCTAACAAGCTCTTAATAATTAGTTAACAAGCTCTTAATAATTAGTTATCGTAAGATTGATGATCTGTATATTTCTTAGATTGATCTGTGTAATGCCCTTGCCCTTTACAATAATGGTTATTTGACTACAAGAATATGTAACTACGCCAAGCTTAGATTTTCTCTTACCGCTGGGTGTCTCCTTGTTCTCGCGTTACGTTATCTCTGATAAGTAATTTGGAGTGATAAAGCTCCCGTCGGAGAGAGGGTTGTCGATGATAAGGAACTCCCGCGCTAATTGTCTGCAGAGTTTCCCCTTTCCCAACGATGTATATCTTCTCGCAGGGCCGTTTCTCGTTGACGACCAGCCTCGCTGTAGCAAGTGCTGCCATACACAATATGGCAAACGGGAAGGAGAAATAATTGCTGGAGCAGCTGCAACGATTATTGATACGAGAGAATATATAAGATGAGGGTAACTAAAACCTTATTCAAACCATGGGCGACGAAGAGTTTTGCCTGCTTGTTTTGGATTGAAATTGTAACATGTCGCTGTCTTCGGACATGTGGAAATTGACCGAAACATTCAGAATTCGCTGGCGACCTTGACTAATTAACAACCCTAACTGGCTGGCCACCTTTACTATTTAACAACTGTAATATTTAATGTACGAGGTTACATTATCACTGAGATTATATGTTTATTTGGCGATAATGGATTTATTTTTATTTAACTGTGAGTATATACTGTCCAGAAACATTTAGCAAATAAAACTCACCTTCCTTTCACATGGAAGACTCCAAGATGCCTCCATCAAGTGACAATACAGATATTTATTTGCTCATTTACACTAAAATAATAAAGATGTCACAATTAATATCACAGTGACCAAACCACCAATGGAGACTGGTCATTTACAATAATATAAGAAAATAAAGATGTCACAGTTTATCTCACAGTGGGGGCCAAATGAATCATGATAAGTTTTAAAAGGTTTTCCCACAGTGAACGAATTTTTTAATAACTTAATAAACTCGCGAAGGTCCAGAGCACATGATTATTTTTATGTTTGATAGGCTTTAGAGTTTCTCTACTCTTACGAATATGATTTTCTTAATACATTCGATAAGCTGTTTATTTTTACACAGTTGACTTTGTTTCGAATAATTTTATCAACTTTTATGAAGCATAATTCTTCCAATCATTCAGTATCATTAGAAAAAAAGTGAAAGTTCACCCCAAAAAAATTATAACATTATGTATTTTTTTAATTACTGATAATAGCATATTATTTTGAATATTTAAAATATTTTAGGTAGAAATTACATTGGAAGACTTTGGTCAAGTTAATCAGTGTGCTTCATCATTCTGTTTTGATGATGAATTACAATGGTTAGTTAGAAACACCTAGACCAAACTCTTTTAATGTGATTTTTACAGAAAATGTTTTAAATATTAAAATTATTCAAAAAAATTAATATTATTGGTTTTTTTTAATTACTGATAATAATATATTATTTAATTTTTTAACAAAAGTATAGATATTTCTTAAAGAATAATAAAATATCATAATCATATTGTAATTTTTTTTAAATATAAATTTGTTCTTTGTATTCATGTGCTATGAAAAACTTACATTATAAGTTTTTTCTCCTTTTCATGAATGTAATATTGGGAATTAATCCTCTTTAACCTATTAATTCATATATTTGTTAAGTTAATTTTAAATATCACTAGTCTAAGTCTATCTTAACTCAATATTTATCAAGTGTAAAAAGAATTAAAACTATGTTCACTTAAAAAGGAGTTTCAATCTTGAAAGATTTGGGCTCAATCCATAATTAACATGGATCTACGCTCCTTTGGTTATTAGTTGTAATTATAATTATTTTATTTTATTTTTATTTTATTTTATTTTAATCTAGTCAAAATGTTTATAGGATATTACAGTACATTACATCTCTACCATATTCTGAAGTTCCTCTCAACACAAAATATTTCATAATATGGTGATTACCAATTACACTTAGACAATATTTTAATTAATTTAAAAATAATAAATTTGCATTTAAGTATTAAGAGATAGTGGTAGCATGGAAATGGTCATAGATAAATGACTTACTTAATGCACTTGAATCCAAAAAAAAATGATATCTAATAAATTTGTAGTTTTTATATCATGTCTCAAATATACTAAAGTATTAATATTTTTACTAAAATAAATTAATATAACTTATAATATAATAATAGAAATTGGAGAAGTCCTTACTCCTAAAAGAACTAACTGATCTGAGGAAAAACAGGTTGAAAAAATTGGGATGGCGTTCATGGCTGTGCTCGAAGCTGATTTGCGGACCCTGTCTTCCGAAGCAAGGCGGAAATACCCCGCTGTAAAAGACGCAACGGAACATGCTGATCGAAGAGCGAACGGAGGGATCGAAGCCCGTGCTTACGCTGAAATCGCCAGGGTCTTGCGCAGCGTAAGAAGGAAGACCTATTTCGCTCTCGCCACAGAGGACAGGGCCTCTGATGCACTTGCTTGGACGCGCATCCCCCGGAGGATTTGAACGCTGCACCCTCAGCAGCAGGGGCTGAAAGATCTCAAAGCTACGGCTCTGGCTTTGCTTCCTTCTGGGCCGACCTTGGAAACCAGCAAGAAAGAGCAGGAAAATGCATCATCCGCATGGTCTTGGTATGGATCTGAGGCAACCACTGGCTCTCCGAAATGTAGTCTCAGCTTCAGATCTGCCAGATCTGATCATCCAGAAGGCAGAAAAGCCCGTGCTCTAGCCAGATCTAGAGATTTGCATGGAGTCAAAGCCCTTATCTGACTCCTTTCAAATCCAGATTTCTCCGCCTTCAGGCAGAACCATCATGCAATGGGTTCACCCTTCAGATCTGGTACAGGATCTTAAACTAAATCTAGAGCGCAGATCGGGGATCCCATCCAGCCTTCAGCGACTTCTCTTTCAAGGTAAACAACTTGAAAACCCTCTTTCCCTCTCTGCTTTCAGCATTTCCAAGAACAGCACGGTGGTGGTAACCCTTCGTTTAAGAGGAGGAGCAGCGGGACAATCTTCCTCTACTCGGCCTTTCTCATATAAGGACGCAGTTCACTCCGAGAACCCCAAACACCCGGAAGCCCTTAAATCTAAGGCCTTCTTGGTTGACAAAATTGAAGAAGTTCCCTCTGTTGAACTCATGCATGATGATCTGGCCTCCCAGCTTCAAGATTTTGCAGAAAGAGCCATCATTTGCAGATTTAATGGATTATGGCCGCGATCTCAGGATCTCTATGCATGGATCCATGCAAACTGGACACATCACTGTAAGATCTTTTTTTGTTCGAAAGGCTATTTCATTGTTCTATTTGATAACATTAAGCACTATGAAAAGGCCTTAGAAGAAGGCCCTTGGTTCTTGGGAACAGCATGGCTATTCCTGACTCCCTGGTTCCCAGATTTTGATCCAGCCACGACAGTCATTACCAAGACACCGGTATGGATTCAGCTTCCAAATTTTCCTGCCCACCTATGGAATACTCGTGTCTTCAGAGCTATAGGAGACACCTTGGGCAGCTTCATCAGAGGAGATTTTTGGCGGGAGTCCAAAGGTCTCTACTCATATGCAAGATTATGTGCGGAGTTGGACCTGAGCAAAGGCCTTCCAGAACAAATCAATCTCAAGATAAATGACTTTCTCTGGACCCAGACACTGGATTACGAGAACACCGCTTTTCGGTGCCGCCATTGCCACCAATCTGGGCATTTGCAGAATACTTGCCCATCTCGTCCGGCCAAAAAGAACAAGGCCAACGACTCCAAGCCCAAGTCCAAACGATGGACTCCCTGCTCTCCTCCTACAGTAGCAGAATCTGATTCCTCCAGCTCTGAAGATGAAGATAGCGATGAAGATTTGAATCAAGCCCCTCCTTTTGTGGCCCCTTCCACCGATGGCCAGGCGCCTCCCTCTGATTCAGCCATTGCACAGAAACGTGTCCATCTGTCCTCCTCCTCAGACTCAGAAAAGGAGGGCTCCCCTGTGGAGGACCCCAATCTTCAAGTTGTAATCGCCCATCCACCCCAAAATGGCTGGGTTGAAGTTAAAAAAAGGAAAGGGAAAAAGCTTCGTGTTGAAGCCTCTACTCTTTCCGGGTAGCATTCTATGCTTCTTTAAGCTTACAGTGACTAGTTGTAGCTCCTTGCTTGCTCATCTCATTCCCCGGAACCGAGGTTGATAGTCCTATCATTTCCGGTGGCCGGTATCTTGCTTCTCTGGAATGTATCCACTTGTACAATATTTTACCGCTTAATAGAATTAGTCTTAATCGAGAAAAAAATATATATATAATAATAGAAATTTATGTTGAAGATATTGATAAAAATTATATAATAAAAAATTATTTATTAGTTTTTAAGATTATTCATTTTTAATTGTTGAAATTTCAACATTTGAATTAATAATAAATAATTATTATCTTACATTAAATTAGTCATAGTCTAAGTATTACAATTAATGGATTTTTGGAAAGAACCTCTTCATAAAATTTCTAGCAACATTACGATTTATTGTTGTTTAAACTACACTTTTGAATGAATAAATGGATTTTGTGCCATAAATTTTTTTTGAAGCACTTGATCTTTGCAAATTAAACAACTTAAACATATGACTCTTAAAAAATTATATTAGATTTAGAATACAACTCATAAAAAAACTTCTAAAAGAACCATTGTGTCTTTTAATTACACTACCCAAACCTATTTCATAATAATTATTGTTGAAATGTTTATTGGGTCTCTTATTTATATCGGATTTGTATTTACATTTAATAAATCATTATTATATATATTTATATTTTTATAATAATTATTTTAATGGACCACACACATAATTTGCATAATAAATTTATTACTATATTAAATTTTCATGGTAAAGTTTAACTACCCAAAATTAATATGGGTTATTTTTTATTAATATTAATTAATTTTAAAAATATTATTAAGTTATGATTTTTTTAATTTATATTAAATTAAATATCACTTGAGTCTATAACATACTAAACCATTTGTTTTTAATGGTTGCATTTTATTGCCTTAAAATAGCTTGTCATAAAGGTGTTATGGCCCATGGTTTGGGAGATGGTTTTGTACTTAATATTTATTTAGTCCACCAAGGAAATATCCATAGGTCTCCCAGGGAAAGATCAGAGTCTAGGGGCTAAAGACCCAAAATGGAATCTGAAAATCTTTTGATGGTGGCTCCATTTCCTCAGATCTTTTTTAATTTTTTGGTTATTTATTCTTTGAAGGTGTTGATAAGGTGCCATATGGGGGAACCCAATCTAGGTGCCATTTGGCCTTCCCAGTCATTTAGATGTGATAGATACTTACACCTTATCACTTGAGACCACCACTGAATTGGATTTTTAATTGAACTTGAGTAATGTTTTGATCCTATTGCAATATTTTCTATTCCTAGATCCCTGATGCCCAAACATCCATGTTGTTTCAGAGCTCTGACTATTTTCTAGTTTACTAAATGGTAATTCTTTGTTTCTATTTTTCCTCCTTGCCACGCGAATTTTATTATATACATTCCCATTTGATGTAGCAAACTTTTGGGATATTGCAGGGCTATAAACTCATACAGAGGGATTGTTGTTATGACTGATTTCACCATAATTTCTTTGCCTGCATTATTGAGCCAAGTCCCACCCTAGTTTACTATTTTTGTTTTCATTTTCTCTTGCACTTTTTTCCTAGCATAAGGGGAAGCACGACCCAAGATCCCTAAGTAATTGAAATCTTTCCAGCCCTGAATAGCTTTAAATCCCATAATTTCCTAAATATGTTTTTCTTTTTCTCTTGAGATATTCCAACTATATATGTGGCACTTGTTGTCATTCGTAGCTCCCCCAGACACAGTGAGAAATTTGTCCATTCTTTTTTTAAAGTGCCTAGCTATAGGGGTAGAGGAACCTCCAATTAATATAGTATCTTCCGCAAACTGACCATGGTTTAGGATTTTGAGGCCCTCCTGGAAGTGAATGCCTGGAAGGTTGAGAGAGGCTCATTCGGTCTCCAAATATCTACTAAGCTTTGAAGAGTTTCTCAACCTTGCCATTCACTAATGGAGCAATCCACGGAGAGGCAATACAAAGGTTTATCCATCTTATGAAGGTCTCATCAACCCCTAATTTTTGGAGAACTTTTTGCACGAAGCTATGCTTGACCGAGTCAAAGGCATTAGCCATGCCAGTCTTAATTATCATGCCCTGATCCCCCCTTCACCAATTGGAGTCCAGGGCCTCCTTGAAAAGGATGATATTGTCAAAGATTTGTCTACCAGAGACAAAACCCCCCTGATTTTCAGAGATTAAGAGGGACAGTAGTAGCTTGAGTTGCTAGGCCAACATCTTCGAAAAGACATTATAAGAGACATTGCAGAGGGAATTTGTTCGAAATCTAGAGAAAGAAGAGGGGTTCAATTCTTTACGGATTAAAGCTAGAAATGAAGAATTTATGTTGCCCCCCATTTGATGTAGGAGCATGAGGCTTGAAGGCAAAAGGGTTCAAATTTATTCCAAAAATACAAAAAAAAATTACAAGAAAAAGAGTGGGATCCTTTAGCTATCAATTTACAAGCTTCCTAGATAGGATTTGAGCTAAGATTTAGGGATTGAGTGGTTTTGTAATTAATTCATGCAGTTTTGATTCAGTTGAGATTCTTGAGGAAAATATCGACCAGATTAGAAATTGTTTAAGATTAGGAAAATTCAATCCAGTGTTTAAGGATCTAATTGTTACGATGAAATAATATTTATGTAATCTCTGAATGATTGTAAAAGGATTTTGACTAATTCGGCTTGTTTTGGCCGTATAAGATTAAGTTGCAGAAATTATATCTCTGTGTATTTCTGTGTATAATTGGTCAATCCCAGAGGTGTTGCATCCCTCTGTAGTATCTACATGTATCATTGAATTTCCAGTTTAGCCTGAGGATTTAGAGTTTTGTGTGATTGAATTTAAATTATTTTCTCTGTGTATTAGCAACTACGGGGGTGAAAGTGTACGGATTCCTTGATTGAGGTTGAAGTGCTGCACTCATTCCTAACCGTTGATTTCATTTTCAATGCCTTACATCACAGTCAATAGCGGGGGTTGGCCCTGGTTTTAAACCTTGTGTTAATAGAAGTCCCGCGAGCCGTAGGATCGGATGGCCTCTGTCATCCAATGGATATCATGTCCTAAGATGATCAGGCGTTAATCTAAAAAAAACTAGACCCAAACTTTTATAAATTGAGGACTCATAAACCTTATCAGCTCCGTGAGGGTGGGTAAATGTCACGTAGATATTTGTACGATATCACAGTGACAGTTGGATCACTAATGACTGCTGACCATTGGATCAATTTCGCATCACACCATTCATGAGTGAATGAACCTGGCCTGGAGGAATTGCGAAATGCGACGTGCAATATGAGGATTGCCGATTAATATCACATCAGGTCATTCATGAGTAATTAAACCCTGCCCTGGTGAACTTGCGATTGTGATGTACGATGCTGAAAGGATTTGTAATGCATTTGTCATTGCGGCTAAAATTAAACAGTTGTGCTAATTTAGTAGAAGAGATAACTTTGAGGTAGATGATTGATACTTCTGAGGAAACCCAAGGATAAATTCCACCTGAACTTGCAGAAATCATTTCCGGATTTGAACGATTGTCCATTATGCCTGCATCATGGCCACCATTTGTGGTATCAGAGCAACCTACTGACACGGAACAAGATCTCAAGGATTAGAAAATGAAATCCAACATGGCTTTTAGAGTTGGAGGAAGAGGTGGTGGTCGAAGAAGAGGACGACTAGTTGCAAATGCTAAAGTGTTGGAAGCTATCCAACAGATGAAAGCTAGTTTGGAAGCAGTGGAAATGGGAAGAGATGAAGATGCTGGGGATGTCAGTGAACCTGAAGTTGGAGTTGCAGAAGACGAAGAACCTGCATATGTAACTCCTAAAATGATATTCTTTGGGTAAGTATTAAGATCCACATCCAAGCCTAGACTTGAAGTCTCAATCTACACAGGAAGCTTAAGCCCTAAGGAATTGATAGACTGGATAAATGACATGGAGAAATTGCTTGACTATGAAGAAACAGATGAAGGAAAGAAGGTGAAGTTTGTTGTCACAAAACTTAAAGGACATGCAGCACTTTGGTGGGATGGAGTATAGGTAGAAAGAAGAAGACTTGGAAAACAACCAATTAAGAATTGGAATAGGATGGTGGCAAAACTAAAAAGTAAGTTTCTGCCAAGTGACTATCAACAAACATTATTTAGACAGATGTAGAATCTTAGATAGAGGTCTATGACAGTAAAGGAATACACAGAGGAATTCTACAAAGTGAGTATAAGAGTAGGACAAATCCAAGATATAGATGAGAAGGTTTCCAGATATGTGAATGGTCTTAGAATGGACATTCAAGATGAGATAAGCGTACTATCTCCTAAAACAGTAGAAGAGGCTTATTAGATGGTACTGAAGGCTGAAGAAAAACTCATGAGGAAGCAGTCTACCAGAAATAGAGGTACTTTTCGAGGAAGGGGAAGTTAAGGTGGTAGAGCAAGATCTACAACACCTAGATATGGAGCTAGCAGTAGCTCAAGTTAGCATGCACCCACAGGAGGTGATGCAAGTGGCAGAGGAAGTTTTTCCAGAGGAAGAGGAGGCAGAGGTAGAGGAAGAGAAGTTAGATGTTACATATGTAACAAGCTGGGACACAGAGCTTATGAGTGCCCAGATAATATAGGAATGAATCAGAGGAATGCAATTGTTGCAAAAACTGAAGATGAAGCAACAAAGGTAACAGAGAAAGAGAATGTAGCAGAGAAAGGGAAATCTTTGGTAGTCAATTTTTTTTTGTTAAAACCAACTAAGGAAATTGTTGAACTAGCACAAAGGAAAACCTTGCTCGGGACTGTATGTAAGGTTAAAGGTAAGTTTTTTCAGATGATAATAGACAGTGGTAGTACAAATAATTTGGTCTCCACAGAAGTGGTAGAGAAGTTTAAATTGAAAACAAAGAAACATCAAACACCTTACAAGGTGTCATGGCTTCAAAAGGGATATCAGTTGGTAGTGAATGAGCAATGCGAAGTGGAGTTGCAGTTGGAAAAATACAGAGACAAAATTCTGTGCGATGTGATGACTATGGATGTGTGTCATATATTGTTGGGTAGACCATGATAGTATGACAGAGGAGCTATGCACAATGGAAAGAAAAACACATACAAATTCAACAAAGATGGTGTCAACCATACATTGCTGATAATAGAATAAGAGGATACATCAAAGAAACCTGAACCAAAGACCCTTTTGCTAAGTGGAAAGGAGTTCTTACAGTAGCTGGAGAAGATGAGGTAAGTTTTGCATTGGTTTGGAAACCCAAGGTAATAATTACTTCCACAAAAGTTTCTGATTTACCAATTGAAATTCAAGAGATGCTAGACAATTATTGTAATATCATTGTAGATGATTTTCCTAATGAGTTACCACCCATTAGAAAAATCAGGCATCACATAGATTTGATTCCAGGAGAAAATCTACCTAATAAAGCATCTTACATGATGACTCCCACAGAGAATGAAGAGATCAAGAAATAGATTCAGGAACTGTTAGACAAGGGACTTGTTAGAGAGAGTTTGAGTCCTTATGCAGTGGTAACATTGTTGAGCCCAAAGAAAGATGGAGGCTGGAGAATGTGCACTGGCTCAAGAGAAATCAATAAGATAACAATCAGGTATAGATTTCCTTTACCTAGAATCGAAGATTTGATGGATTGTTTGAGTGGAGATAGATATTTTACAAAGTTAGATTTAAAAAGTGGTTATCATCAAATCAGAATTAGAGAGGGAGATGAGTGGAAAACTGCTTTTAAAACCAATGAAGGATTGCATGAGTGAATAGTATCTCTGTGTATCATTGAATTTCCAGTATAGCCTGAGGATTTAGAGTTCTGAGTGATTGAATTTAAATTCTTTTCGCTATGTATTAGCAACTGTGGGGTGAAAGTGTATGGATTCCTTTATCGAGGTTGAAGTGTTTCACTCATTCCTAACCATTGATTTCATTTTCAATGCCTTACATCACAGTCAATAGCGGGGGTTGGCCCTGGTTTTAAACCGTGTGTTAATAGAAGTCTCGCAAGTCGTAGGATCGGATGGCCTCTATCATCCAACAAATATCAGGTCTTAAGATGATCGAACGTTAATCTAAGAAACATCGGACCCGAACTTTTATAAATTGAGGACTCATAAACCTTATCGGCTCCGTTAGGGTGGGTAAACTTCGTGTAGATCTCTATGCGATATCACAGTGAACGTTGGACCACTGATGACTGTTGACCATTCAATCAACCTCACATCGCATCATTCATGAGTGAATGAACCTAGCTTGGAGGAATCGTGAAATGCAATGTATGATACGAGGATCGCCGATTAATATCGCATCACGTCATTCATTAGTAATTGAACCCTGCCTTGGTGAAATTGCGATTGCAATGTGTGATGCTTAGAGGATTTGTAATGCATTCATCAATTGCTTCTAAAATTAAGAAGTTGTGTTAATTTAGCAGAAGAGATATCTTTGAGGTAGATGACTGATACTCCGCAGGAAATCCAAGAAGAAATTCCACTTGAACTTGTAGAAATCTTTTCCAGATTTGAAAGATTGTACATTACACCTGCACCCCGACCACCAGCATTGCATAATGTTTAAAGGAGTATCCCACCAACCTGCAAAGGTATTTCTTAATAACATCCTAAAATGAGTGGAGAAAGCTCACTAAGAAAACATTCAGACCCGACGCCTTAGCTAGCGGAAAGGAGAATATTACTTATTGGGTGTAGTATAGGGTGTATTAATGGACAAAAATTTAATTGTCAATCCGGGAATTTGTAAACATAGAGGCGCAACACTAGAAATGCTAGAGAAGGACTTCAATAACCTGCAAACCCTACTTGTATCTTTCCTAATTACACTTATAGAATGAAAATAATAGAAAGAAAACAACACCAAAATAATTTTGGTGCCAGAATCAAAAAATAAAGTACATTACGAAATCTCAATGAAAGGGGCTTCAAATCAGCATAAACAATCCTAATCACTAATAGATGGAAAAACTTATATCTGAGACTAAATGTCAGTGTAACCGTAGGACAAAGAAGTAATTAAACTATTAAGGCCATTTGTCTTCATTAAAGGTTTTCCTTCCTTCACTGAACCATTGTTCCTTCACCACAATGGCGTTCCTATACTGGAACGACATTCCTACACGGAAGCGATGTTCTTGCACTCAAAGTGTGTATTGTCCCAGCATTGGAGATTTTGACCTTCATACAAGAGCTTTGGGTTCATGTACTAAATTACTCTGTTCCTGTACCAAGATATCAATTTCTGTACCAAAACAGAGGTTCATGTACCAAGAAATCAACGTTCCTGTACTCGGTTTCCAAACCACTTGTAGAAAATGAAAGGGTGTTAACTAAGAAAAGAAATGGAGGGTGAAAAAAAAACTATAAAGTGAACCTTTATAAGAAAAATGAATCGTTAACTAATCACATGCTCGGAATTGAAAGGAACTTTCACAACCAAGGGGAATTTCTATTGAAATAAGAAATTTTTTTATGTGGAAACTACTTTGACCCAAACATTAACAAGCTCTTTCCTGAGATGATTGCTCATTGAGTAAATTAGATCTGCAACCTTATACAAATAATCATTTTAACTTCGGGAATCCTTCTGATAAATTCAGTATTAAGTCCAACAATGAGTGCAGGTAAAAATCCAAGTAATGCAACAGTGTTTTCTTGACAGCTTATTGACATTAATGAAATCTAAATCTGAACTTGAATATTAGAATATGCTTCTCTAAAAATCCAAACACAATTTGTAGAAAAATAATAGACTTATAGAAATAAGAATGACTGGCTACAATGAGTAAAGGAAACTTTCAACTTGCTGAAATGAAAACACACCGGTGCAAGAAGCTAGATGCACATTTACTTTGTAAAGAAAAGGGAAACACACATTTGCAGGAAAGAATGGAAGGAAATAAAAGCAAATGAAAATGAAATACACACACACCCAAGCCTGCAGACTTTGGATCTAAATCACATAGATTATAAAGAAGTCAAAGCCTGTTAATTATGAAAGAACAAAATATAACCTACTCAAGCCTTGCATAAAAATAATTTTAACACACTTCATGGAAAAGGGAGAACAAGCTAGGTTGGTCGAACCCTAGCCAACCAGCTAGTTTCCCTATTACGAGATCAAATCAACTGCTCGGATAATGCATCACATAAAATACTGGAATAGGAAATGAATAATTGGCATCACTCCTTGTATTAAACTTAGTAACTAGAAATGTACATCGTTAGTATCCAGATCCAACCCAAAAAAATATGGCGATACTAAAAGTTATAGTATAAACCAAAACTCCAACAACGTATCACTCTCCTCGAGTATACCCTAGAATCCTTAATTTATACATAAAACACTACACTCTTCAATGTAATAAAACCTAACAGAAAAATATGCTTGAACAATGATCGGCCTCCATGTTTAGTTCATTCATAACACTCTAAGCCTGATACAGAGAATGAAACAAACCCTCGATGAGAAATGCACACCAATATTTAATAGATATGATATTTTAGGAGTCAATCGACGAGTTGTCCACCTCGTGCAAGAAGGACGAATGGTACAAAAATGATGATTGGTACATGAATGACAGTCGATACACAAATGATGATCGATATAGGAATGACAAACGGTACAGGAACGACAGACAGTACGAGAACTTCAGATCCTACATCCTTAGCAAATCCATAACGCTCCAATCCTGATGCAAAAAAATGGAACAAACTCTCAGTGGTAGGTGCATGCCATTCCTTAACAAATATAATATTTTTGGAGTCAATGAGGACTGAATTGTTCACTTGGTGCAAGAATAGCGGGTGGTATAGGAACTGCAGATCTTGCACCAATCGAAATTCACTTTATATTAATGAAATTTACTCACGATTCCTTACAGAAATATGAAAAGGTAAGTTACAAAGGAATTTAAAAGTATTTAACCATTTTAATAACAAATAAGCCCCTATGATCCGAATTCAATAAAATCACATTGAGAGACCAAAAATCATGGGTAGAGGTTTAATTTTAATTGTAAACTAGAGGCTTAGGTAGTGTAGTTAGGACAAAGATAGGGTTAAAATAAGTACAATTGTGGCAACAAACATCCCCCCAACCTCACCTTGTTGTGTGTCCTCACACAACTACTCACTTCTGAAAAAACAAAATTATGAGCCTTCCCTTTACTTTTGGATCTGAATATTGATTCCTGACCCTCATCATTACTTTGATTGGAGTATGGGAGTGCTTTATTAAAATAAGGTTATCTAGACTTATAACATCCCTGCACTTAAAACATTTATTCCCATTGGGAAATGATCAATAATGTGAGTTAGCTAAAAAAATTCGATGATAGGGTTCTTGCACTCGAACCCGACTTCTTGTACTAAAACATTTATTCTTGCACCAGAACGTTGTGGTTCATGTACTGCATAAAGGATTCTTACAAAATAAATTTTCTTTGTTATACATATGCTGAACTCACAAAAAATTGCAAAATTTAAAGGAGTTTATTCTATTGCCAGTTTCTAGGTGTCATTGTGCTTTCCCGATCTGATCAAGTAATTTTTTCAAGAATTCATCAGATCGTGTAAGAAATTTTATTAAGATTGATCCAAATAAATTATGATGCCAGGGCTACCATAGGAATGCTAATAATGTCCTTAATGCAAGAATAATGTTATCATGAAATAGTCAAGAATCAAAACTTCCTCAAAGCATTTCAAGAGCAGTCAAAATCAGTAAGTATTCACTTTCAATAGCCTCATTACAATAAATATAAGTGGCATCATTTCAAAACTAAGGCATTTAAATGGATGGAAAATAGCGAAAAATAAATATGACAAAACAATACCTTTCGAGGATGACCATCCCACCATTACTGATTTGTATAGTTGAAGCTTCCCTTGTTCAAGCAAAGTGAATCACCTTCACTAAGGGTCTCACACCCTTGAAAACCTTCATATTTATGAAAGATAGAACTCCAAAGCACATTACTAAAATGATCTTAAAGCCATTCTAAGAGAGATATGATAATGAGTTCAGGGAAAGACAAAAACAACCAGGTAAATCATAGTGTAAATTTAACTTTAATACCATAGGCATGGCCCTCCTCAGGGAAAATTTTAAGGATGAAAGTTTAGCAACCTTAGCAAATCTTACTAGTCCCTAATATCGAAATTTTAAAATGTTTGATCATAGTTTTGTAAAAATGTTTAGATTTCTAACTATTTTATATTACACAATATATAATATTGAAAACTTATAAATAAAATAATTATATACTATAAATTTTAAGCGAATTCATTTTTATAAAAATGGAAATTGACTTTTTTTTGGAAAATGCATGGAATATTAACCCACCTGCGAATATTAGCCCCTAAAATTTTCCTTGGCCCTATTACCAGTAGGTGTCTATAGCCTTGACAAGGATGCCTTTTAACCCAATGAAATGACTGTATCCCACCTATTAGATATAGATTCAGAGTCATTTAGAAGTATTTAATTTGATTTTGGAATTAACTAAAGACCACTACCCTGGCTTGGTAATCAGTGAATGATAGTGCCATTCACAAGAGATAACGAGAATGAATAAGTCAGCTCGTGATGAGACCTCTTGTCTTGCAACTTTTCAACTGAAAGCCATTACCCTGCCTTGGTGACAAGTAGTGGTAATGTCATTCTCATCAAGACCCATGATAATAGTAGGTCACCTCATAATGAGACCTCCTATCCCTCAATAAATCAGTTTATTTAAAAAAAAAATGATTATGATCAACCTTAAATAGGTTACTTAATAGATGGGGAAGCAGATCAGCTCCTTAAGAGCACGGGATGGTCTGAAATGTTTTTAATTACTAATATTTATTGGTTGGTCCTTTTACCACAAAGACTAGTTTTAAAGAAGAAATCTCAGATAATCACTGAAAGATTCCTCAAGTTGATCATGCTAGGGTTCTTATGAGTGCTCGTTATGGTTTTATGGGTGTGGTCCACCATAGGAGGCTTTTCATCAATACCTTTGAAGAGAAACTTTAAAATTTTTGTTGGATGACAGTATGTTAAGCTTATCAATGGAAAGTATAACAATAACTATCCCCTTAATTGACCCAATGAATAATATCAGCCAAGAATCAAAGTCACTTTATAAAATATGAGGCATTACGAGTGAATTGCTTCTTTCAAGTCTTACCACAAAAGTGCATTATGACAAAAATTTAAATAGTTGTGCCTTAGGAATTTCAATTTCAGGAGTGTTTCTATAACAATTTTATTCCAAATGGTATTTTTATTTATTGTTTATATATTACCCTACCCTAATTTAAATAAGGAAAGATTTCCTTCAAGTGTAGGAATACTTCCAATTTAGCCATGTGCATAACAAAATACTAAATATACTCACACTGAGGTATAAAATGTAAACTTTAACACATATTGGAGTATTAGAAACCAATTTACTTACTTGATATCGTACTAAGAGTTTTTGTATGATAAGGGAATGGGGTGTACTAACAATCGTTTAGAACTAGGATTCAATAGGACCTATATATTCATGGTTATCCAACTTGTATAGGTCTTCCATATCTTGAAGTTTTCTCTCTTCATATTAACAAGGATGGTTAAGGGAAAATCTAGGGTTTTATTCTTTGTGAGCCTCAACAACAATTTTTGAACAAGTTCCAATCATAGATTGTTGCTCTAATGGTTTATGGATTAATGGATTCACTCCTCTCCCCTCTCTAAAAGATATGACATTACATTTGATAGGGGAGCAAATAGGAAGGATAGGTGTTTTAAATTGATGTGTAACTTGATTGTTGAAATTAGGGTTTGGATACACAAATGGTTGGGACCATAGAGAGGGATAACATGGTGGTACATTGGACAAGAATTGCAACTATTGTGACTCAAGTAATGGAATTTTCATAGGGAATTTCCATAGAGAGGAGGCTCCAAACCATCCTTGAGCTTGCGGGAATATCTGGCTCGAGGAAGAGGGCCATTGTGGTAATATGGTGGGGTATTGAATCAAAGGAGGATTATAAGTCTTCCATGGAATTGTGGGGTTGTACATGTGTTGAGGAACCTGTTGGGGACAATCAATATTGATCCAAGTATTAATGATGATGAGTTTTGAGTTATACCTCGCTGTCGATTTATTTCCTTACTTGATGCCTTAAATACCTGTTCAAACCCTGACAGTGATGGGAAATAATTTTTTGAATGATCCTCCATACACTACTTCTGTTCTTCCTACAAATCATTCAATTGTAAAGTTAGAAAATGTTTTGTAGTTCCTATTTTTGTAGTAGATTCCAAATATTGGGAAGAAAGTTCCCAAGAATTATTACCGATCTTGGAGATTACTCTTGAATAACTAATGCACATTTTACAAACATCATCATATGGTAAGTGAGATACATCACCTACTCCTATCAGATTTAAAGGTTCTAAATATTCATGTTTGATTCCTTCGAGTAGGAGTGTTTTCAAGGTCTCTTTTACCAAATTCTTATGTTTTTATTTTTTGGAGGTTGTATCTAAATCGCTCCATGTAATCCTCCAATCTTTCATTTTCCTCTTGTTTTATTCCAAAAATATCTTCACTGGCCTGGAAGTAGTCTTGATATTTCTCCAGGAATACATTCTTCATGTCTTCCCATGTTTGAATGTAGTTTCCACCCAGGCTCATGAACCATCAAAGAGCTGCTCCTTTAAGTGTAAGAGGAAACACTTGCAACCTTTGAGAGTTAGTACAATAACCATATCCTCTACAAAGTACTTCAAGCTCAAATAAGAATGTATCTGGGTCTTCATTTTCCAAACCATGAAATTTTGGTAGTGCAGATGGGGGAATATAATGCATTTGAGCCAATCCTAGATCTTTGATGGGAAATTCAAAAGTAACAATTTTTGCCATTTCTTACCAAAATAAAAGAGGTTCTCCATGTACTACTTCAAGACTCCTTCTTTGAATGTTCCTAGAAACTAATTAGTGAAATAGGTGCATTGAATTATTGATATTAACCTCAAAACTCCTCATTCAAAAATTCCTTGAAATACCATTTCTCTGTCTTTAACAAGCTAGTTGGTATATATTGTTAGCACATGGTTGAATAGATAAAGGGGGGCTTCTTGCACCACCCAAGAAATGACAAAAAAAAATTAAAAATAATGCAAGAAAGAAACAAATTCAAAGAATATATTGTAGGGAAATAAAATTTGCGAGAAAAACTAGGTAAAGAGAAAACAAACTGCAACAAGTTACCAAGGTCAATCCCCTAAGAACCTCCCCAGGAACAGTGCAAAAATGTTGGGTGTAATATAGGGCATATTAATTGACCAACATGTAATTGTCAATGCAGGAGTTCGTAAACTTAGAGGCACACCACTGGAAATTCCAGAGAAAGACTTCAGCGACCTGCAAACACTACTTCTATCTTTCGTAATTACACTTGCAGAATCAAAAGAATATAAAGCAAATAACATGAAAAGAATTCTCGTTCCGGAATAAAAAAGAAAGTACATTGGGAAAACTCAATGAAAGGGACTTCAAATCAGCATAAAAAATCGTGATCACTAAAAGATGGAGAATAAGATATCTAAGACTAAACGTCAGTGCAGGCGTAGGGCAAAGAAGTAATTAAACTATAAAGGCCATTTGTCTTCATTAAATATTTTCCTTCTTCCACTGAACCATTGTTACTGCACGCAACGACGTTCCTATATTGGAACAACATTCTTGCACTGAAGCGATGTTCCTGTACTAGAAGTGTGTACTGTGCCTACACTGAAGATTTCGACCTTCATACAAGAGCTCTGGGTTCTTGTACTAGAGTACTTTGTTCTTGTACTAGGATATCGACTATATCGAAACAGAGGTTCCTATACCAAGAAATCAATGTTCCTGTATTGGGTTTCCAAACCACTTGTATAAAATGAAAAGGGTGTTAACTAAGAAAATAAATGCAAGGTGAAAATAGAACTGTAAAGTGAACTTTTATAAGAAAAATGAATCGTTAACTAATCACATGCTCAGCATTGAAAGGTGCTTTCACAACTAGAGGGAATTTCTAGTGAAATAAGAAACTGTTTTACTTGGAAACTACTTTGACCCAAACATCAGCAAGCTCTTTCCTGAGATGATTGTTCATTGAGTAAATTAGATCTCCACCCTTATACAAATAATCATTTTAAATGAGGGAATCCTTCTGATAAATTCAGTGTTAAGTCCAACAACGAAAGTAGGTAAAAATCCAAGTAATGCAACAATGTTTTAGTAAATGCTTATTGACATTAATCAAATCTAAATCTGAACTTGAATATTAGAATATGCTTCAATAAAAGGCCAAACATGATTTGCAAAACAATAATAGACCTGAAGAAATAAGAATGACTGGCTGCAATGAGTAAAGGAAACTTTCAACATGCTGAAACGAAAACACAGAAGGAAGCTAGATGTACATTTAATTTGTAAAGAAAAGGGAAACACACATTTGTAGAAAAGAATGGAAGGAAATAAAAGTAAACGAAAATGAACTACACACACCCAAGCTTGCACACTTTGGATCTGAATCACACAGCTTATAAAGAAGTCAAAACCTGTTAGTTATGAAAGAACAAAATATAACCTGCTCAAACCTTGCATAAAAATAAGTTTAACGCACTTCACAGAAAAGGGAGAACAAGCTGGGCCCTAACCAACCATCTCATTTCCCTGTTATGAGATTAGATCAACTGCTTAGATAATTCCTCACATAAAATACTGGAATAGGAAATGAATAACTCGCATAACTCCCTGTATTAAACTTAGTAACTACAAATGTACATCGTGGGTATCGAGATCTAGCCCAGAAAAATATGGCGATACCAAAAGTTATAGTATAAACAAAAATTCTAACAACCAATCACTCTCGTTGAGTCTACCCTGTAATCCTTAATTTATACATAAAGCACTCCGCTCTTAGCCATAATAAAACTTAACGTAAAAATAAATTTGAACAACGATCAACCTCCATGTTTAGTTCATTTATAATGCTCCAAGCCTAATACAGAGAATGGAACAAACTCTCAACAAGAGATGTGCACCAATATTTAACAAATATGACATTTTAGGAGTTAATTGGCTGGCTGTCCGCCTGGTATAGGAACAACAGATGATACAGGAACGACAGTCAGTACAGGAATGACAGTCGGTATAGGAATGACGGACAGTACGAGAACTTTAGATCCTACATCTTTAGTACATCCATAACACTCCAATCCTGATGAAAAAAAAAAGGAGCAAACTCTCAACAGTAGGTGCATGCCATTCCTCAACAAATATGATATTTTTGGATTCAATCCAGAATAAATCGTTCGGTTGTCCACCTAGTGTAGGAATAGCTGGCGGTACAGGAACTACGGATCATGCACCAACCGAACTTCACTTTAGATTAGTGACATTTACTCACCATGCCTTAAGGAAATATGAAAAGGTAAGTTACAAAGGAATTTAAATATATTTAACCTTTTTAATGACAAATAAGCCCCTATGATCCATATTCAATAAAATCAATAGAGAGACCAAAAATCATGTGTAAAGGTTTAATTTTAATTGTAAAAGAAAGGCTTAGGTAGTGTAGTTAGGACAGAGATAGCGTTAAAAGAAGCACAATTATGGCGACCAACATTACTTTTCAAATTTCCTCCTCCATCAAAGGTGCAGTCTGAGAGCGATTCCAATCCTTCGACACTAAGTGGGGAATTCCCTCGAGAAAGAAATCTTCACTATCCAAACCCCTAGTATGATCCTTAGAATACAAATATTTATAGTGCTTGACTGCAGCTCTTTTGATTTCTTCAGACTTTTTGATGGTCTCTCCCCCATGAGTAATCTGAGTAATATTATTTGATTCCCTAAACTTGGCTTGCTTGTGAAAGAACTTAGTATTCCTATCCCCTGCCTTAAGCTAGTTATTTCTTGATTTTAATCTCCAATACACCTCTTCCTTTCTGAGTGATGTGTGAAGTCTCTCAAAGGTTTCTGCTTCCGTATGGATATCCATTTCTTAAATTGGCATGGATTCCATTTGCCCTTGGATTGTTTCCAATTTCCGGTGATTTGTGCTCCTTGATCCAAGTTTTGATGTCTATTTTCAATCTATGTATCTTAGCCTCCTAGATTGTAATTGGGCTACCATCAATCCAACTCGACCAAGAGGTGGAGACCAGCTCGATGAAATTAAGGATTTCCATCCACTGGGGAGAGTAACGGAAGGGAATAGGGCCCAAATCCAAGGGCAAGGAGATATCCAAGCGAATCGATCGATGGTCCGATTCGGCCCACAGGAGGATAGAGGATTTAACGTTGTAATTCAGAGTTAAGATATTGTTTGCTTCAAGGAAACGGTCAAAACGAGCCACAATACGGTTTAGACCCACTCTTTTGTTAGTCGAGGTGTACAGGAATTTTTGAGGTTTGACATCATAAAGGGTTAAGGCTAAGATGAGGTCCTCCATGTATTCCTGATCGGCATCACGAATTTTGGAGCCCCCTCTTTTTTCGTGGTAGCCCATTGTGGTATTGAAGTCTCCCCACTAATGCAATTGTTCCCAAACTCTGTATTTTTCAGTTCCATCACGGGGTTCCAACACTCTTTCTTTTCCCTAAAGTGCGTGGACATGTACACATTAATCAATAGGAAGAGTTGTTTTTTCTCAATAATATTAAAAATAGTTGTTATCCAATGAATTGTTTTTAGAGTACTTACTAGTATTAGCTTTACCATATTCCATAACGTACAAAAGCCTCGAAGAGCTCCTCTTGAGCTGACTGTTTCCATCTCATTAATGTTCCAAAACTTATGCTTAATAAAGATGATAGACTCCTATTCCATCTTGGTTTCCTGCAGGAGGGTGTCTTCTTGTCTTTCTTTGATGATAAGGGATTTTACTTTGGTAATTCTTCTTACTAAACCCATACCCCTACAATTCAAAGATATAATATTCATTAATAAATTTTTTAGGTTGCCCGCCCCCTTGCTAGGGCTCGTGTTGTTAACTTTCTTTCCCCACCTCCTTTGTTTTCTGCATTTTCTAGCTGACGTGGGATAGTATGCTAGACTCCTAACTCTCTGTCTTTCTCGGTTTTTTCCCTTCTGACTTCATTATTTGTTTTTCATCCTCATTTATTCCGTTTTTTCGCAGGTTGTTTTTATCTTTTCACTTTTGTTTTGTCGCCAGCCGGTCTTAACTGCAACGTTGGTCCCTTACCTTCGGAAGAGGTCATAAAGCCTTCCAATTCCTCATCTTCATCTGATGATTCCTCAGAACTACTATCGGTTTCAGGGTTGTCGATGATAAGGAACACCCACGGTAATTGTCTGCAGAGTTTCCCCTCTCCCAACGATATATATCTTCTCACAGGGCCGTTTCTTGTTGACGACCAGCCTCGCTGTAGCAAGTGCTGCCATAAACAATATGTTAAACGGGAAGGAGAATAATTGCTGGAGCAGCTGCAACGATTATTGAAAATATATCGCCTCAGAGGAAGAAGTAAGAGTGAATATATAAGATGAGGGCAACTAAAAGCTTATTCAAATCATGGGCGACGAAGAACAATTGTACGGAGGATGATGACTATTCCTTCAATGTGTAGGGAAGAGATTATAAATGCAGGGACGCAAATTGAATATCAAGGGTTTTGCGTGCTTGTTTTGGATTGAAATTGTAACATGTCGCTAGCTTCGGACATGTCGAAATTCACCGCAACTTTCAGAATTTGGTGGCGACCTTGACTAATTAACAACCCTAATTCGGTGGCGACCTTTACTAATTAAGAACTGTAATATTTAATGTACCAGGTTACATTAATCAACGAGATTAATATGATTAAATGAGAATGAAACAAAATATATTTTTCGGGGAAAGCCTTACTTATTATGCTATAGACATATAAATAGGTTTATTATAAGCTTATAAATATGGCTGGGCAGTATATACTTACTTGAGGATAATGTATTTGTTTTTATTGAACTGTGAACATATACTGCCCAGAAGCATCTATAAATCTGTAACATAGCAAATAAAACTCACCCTCCCCTCACATGGAAGACTCCAAGATGCCTCCATCAAATAACGATATAAATATACTCACCCTCCCCTCACATGGAAGACTCCAAGATGCCTCCATCAAATAACAATATAAATATACTCACCCTCCCCTCACATGAAAGACTCCAAGATGGCTCCATCAAATAACAATATAGATATATATTTGCTCATTTACAGTAAAATAAGAAAGATGCCACAATTTATATGACAGTGACCAAACCAGCAATGGAGACTGGCCATTTACAATAACATAAAAGAAATAAAGATGTCACAATTTATCTCACAGTGATCAAACCAGCGGTGGGGGCCAAATGAATTATGACAAGTTTTATAAGGTTTTTCCACTGTTAAAATTTTTTGAAGTTATATCAACAGCGAATGAATTTTTTTAATAATTTAATAAACTCGCGAGGGTCCACAGCCCATTTCAAGTAATCTCTTGTGTCACGAAGACAGATGGAGCCACGTGAATTGATGGGCAAATGCCAAAAAAAGATAACACGCAGAAATACTCTGCAGATATAATTTATTGAAGGGTGAAGGATTTCATTCCTGGTTAAATTTGTTAATCATAATATTTATGTTAAAATGGTTTATTTTCGTGATTTTTACTATTTGGTTCATTATTTTCTATGTTTTTAAATGGATTTCAACATGGAGAGGATTGTCGTGTTTGATAGGCTTTAGAATTTCTCTACTCTTACGAATATGACTTTCTTAATAGATTCGATAAGCTGTTTATTTTTACACAATTGACTTTGTTTCGAATAATTTTATTGACTTTGTTTCGAATAATTTTATCAACTTTAGAATTTCTCTACTCTTACGAATATGACTTTCTTAATAGATTCGATAAGCTGTTTATTTTTACACAGTTGACTTTGTTTCGAATAATTTTATTGACTTTGTTTCGAATAATTTTATCAATTTTTATGAAACATAATTCGTCCAATCATCCAGTATCATCAGAGAAAAAAAAAGTGAAAGTTCAAAAAAACATAAAAATTTACACTTGACATTATGCATAAAAGTAAATATCACTCATTTATTTAATTATTGATAAAGTTGAAAAAAAAAAATCATTATCCCCCCATATCATGTGTTTTTTTAATTATTGATAATAGTATATTATTTTGAATATTTAAAATATTTTAGGTAGTAATTACATTGGAAGAGTTTGGTCTACTCCTTTCAAACTAATTAGTGTGTTTCATCATCTTGTCTTGATAATGAATCACAATGGTTGGTTCCAAACCTCTCGACCAAATTCTTCTAATGTGATTTCTACCAAAAATGTTTTAAATATTCAGTATATGGATCACATAAGCTTGAATTCAAGTATATTATTAGACTTTCTTAATAAATATAATATTATTTTCAGTGAGTTAATTTTGTTTTAATAAATATTAAATTTATTCAAAAAAATTAATATCATTGGCTTTTTTTAATTATTGATAATAATATATTATTTTAAATTTTTTAATAAAAATATAGATATTTCTTAAAGAATAATAAAACAACATAATCATATTGTAATTTTTTTAAATATAATTTGTTCTTTGTATTCATGTGTTATTAAAAAATTACATTTTAAGTTTTTTCATGAATGTAATATTGGAAATTAATCCTCTTTAACTTATTAATACATATATTTGTTAAGTTAATTATAAATATCACTAGCCTCAATCTATCTTAACTCCATATTTATCAAGTGCAAAAAAGAATTAAAACTATGTTTGTAACACCTAATGATGCACCAACATTTACTTTTACCAAGTTTTATTTATTACTCTTAATTTTATTTTGTTTAACCTAAATTGTTAAAACAATTAGGCTGAAAAGTGAGAACACATGTTGCTAATTATTAATTAAAAAAATTTGATCAGTTTGTAAAAGAACTGTAGAGTAGAATCAATTAAATTAATTACTTAAAACACTTACAAACATTTCCCTCATCTTTCCTTGCAAAAAGGAAAATGAAGGGAAAAGGGACTATAATGTGATTATTGTTGGAAAGAAGGGAAAAGGGACTATGATGTCATTATTCTTCCTAGAGCTGGACAATTTAGCTAGTGGGAAATAATTGTGATAACATCTATAGGGTACAAGACTTGAGGGTGGACATAGTCCTAATGCCCAAGGTACCAGACTTTTTTATTCACTGTCAGGAGTTAGAAGAGCTCGTAGGCAGATTCTTGACGTAATTTCCAAATCCAAGGCTAGGTGGAGAGACCTTCCAAAATGAAAGAGTTACGTGCATAATTCACAATCAACGCAGGACAATAGATAGGTAGTGTTACTATGTTCAATGATCATCATTAGGAAAAGATAAATTGTCTTCTTTTACATAATGAGAAGTTAACATGTTAGTTAATATTATTAATGAGATTCTATCACTGATAAGACTAGGAATATTATCTTTAGATATACCTCAATGCTTTCAAACTTTTATATGCAGTCAATGCATAAAAGAAATGATAACCATATTTTACTTGCACAACAATAATTCATTACAGCAGTTATTCTAAGAATCGTTAAACAAATGAATTACAGTAGAAGAATCAATATCTCATTTTTACTTTCTCAGTATAGCAGCATGACTAGAATCTAAATAGTTCTCTGGAGAATTATACATGAATATGAAAACTATCGATTTCTAGAATTGCATAGGTACGTCTCTATCTAACTGTAACAGGAAAAACATATACAGAATGATGGAATTATTCAACTTATATTTTGTATTTCAAACAAGTGATATCTGCTAGGGTTTGTAGGCTCTCAGTAGAGTTCTGGGAAGAACCCCCGCAAGCCATTTACCAGGGACATGTTTCAACCTTAAACATTTAGAGATTGCTAGCTCTTGAACATAGTGGAAAAGACTAGATATGACTAATAGCTAAATATAATGATCAAGCATGGAACATTTGTCAGCTAGTGCAAGTCACAATCAGTCAAACTAAACCACAAGGATGAATACAGACTGTCGACTACATCGTGAACTATTAAACCATTGATTTCGACAAAATGTCAGTAAGAATAACCATATATATATATATATATATATATAAACCTCTAGACAAGAAGTGTACATTGAAAATCTTCATATCGAAACCCTTAATGGAAATTCGTTAAAAACTACTATTGGGCCTCTGACGAATTTTCCCCAAAGGCCATCATCCCACAATAATAACAAATTACATTTTAAATCACCATCGTGGCATTCAGCCGACAAGGGTTTCAAAGTTTAGAATAAGCAAAATTCGTGTAGTTCCTCAGACAATGAAAGTCTGTCTCTAGAAATGAAAACACCATGATAGACCAGAATAAAGACCAATGTGAAAACAAAGACAACGATGATGGGTAAGAGCATAGTCTATCTCAAAAAACCCCTTGCCAAATATGGATTTTCACTTTGTGGCCAGTCGTACCTACACACAGAGAATGTTGAGAGTAAGCATGGAACTGATCTTGTCACGCCCCTACACCCGCGGTAGTCTTTCAACCACTTATAGCGAGGTCCGGCACTACCAATCATTTTCTTTTCACCAATGCTTACGATTATAGACTATGCCTAACATTCCATGCTTAGTTTTATTTCTTGTTACCAAGTATTATTTTTATCCTTTATACAAGTGAAAGCCCATAACATTCACATAAACAACATTATACAAGAGAAATGCACAACAGTATAAAGGGAGGGGCAACTCCCTGCAATATGAGTCTGCCTGAATCAATATATATAATCTTCTTTTACAAGTACAAGTTAAATCTTAGGAAACCCCAAATTTACACTTAGCCAATTTTCCAACTTCGGCAAACTCGGTTGCCCAGCTCGTCGGTGCCTCCACACGGTCACCGCATGACTCACCAACCCTTCGTTCACCTCATCGCACGATCGTGTTGTTTGCCCAACTTGGGCGCGCCTCGTCGTAACCAAGTCGCCACACACAGGCACCTCCGCACGAGTCACACCTCCGTTCACAATCTCAACACTTCACTGTTTCCACCATTTCATCGTGCACGGCACGCCCTCACCCGGTCGTCCATCTACACGATTCTTCGTTTCGTCATGCATGGCGCGCCCTCGCCTGGTCGTCCATCCGCACGTCCACCCGTTCACCCGTTCACCCAACTCGTCCACCCAAACTCGTTCACTCGAGTCACCACACAACTTCCCCCAGGTTGCCACACAACTTCACCCAGTACACCCGAAAGACCTCATCCAAGTCGCCACACGACTTCACCTGGGTTGCCCGAATGACCTCACCCGGCTCGCCCGAATGACTTCACTTGGCTTGCCCAAATGACCTCACCCGGCTCGCCCGAACGACTTCACCTGGGTCGCCCGACGCCCTCACCCGGCTCGCCCGAACAACCTCACCCATTTCACCCAAACGACCTCACCCGAGTTTCCTACCCAACGACCTCGCCCGAGTTCTGCCTGAACGACCTCACCTGAGTTCTGCCTAAATGACCTCACCCGAGTTCTGCCTGACAACCTCACCTAAGTTTTCTGAACGACTTTCCTGAATGACTTCTTGAATGACTTTTCTAAATGACTTTTCTTGAACGAGTTTTACACCTAAGTTCCGCCCATCGTGCGGGCTCATCCACGAACTGCAGAACTCCTTGTTTGAACTCATGTTGATTGAATGATGGTTGTTTGCCTCCAAATGCCCTCCAATATATACGGGCAGGTGACGGGTTGTGTCACCCAGCCGACCCACACCAAACGCTCAGTCGACTTGTTCGTAATGCGAACTCTCGCCCATGAGGTAGGTCGGCCCGCCCAACTCGTCAAACCGCCCCCTCATCGCTTGCCCAACGCCTTATAATCTCGTCCAAGGTTCGTTTCGTTTCATATTCCACACGTCCTTCGAACGGCGGAGTCGCCCTGCCCGTCGCACGGACCGTAGGTCCTAACATCATCCCCCACTGGAAGTCATTGTCGTCCTCGACAATATCTCATCCTGGCAACCATCTGTCACCAAGATCACCATACCAAGGTATACACCTCATCGGTATGTCATACATCGAAAATCATCTCAATCCATGACAATCGACCATCTCGTCGCAATCTCCACATGCTGCTCCCCATTGTGGAAGGCTGGCCATTCCATCTCAATCTACATGCTTCCTGCAACATCTTGTGCCGACCTCATCATGTATCATCCTTGTGTGAACTGCTGCCATGATACTCCAACATAATGCTAACACATCTCTGCACACTGCATGCCCCCACGTTTGAACTAGTTGGGTAGCTAATCCAACCGTCATGCCCAAACCATGAGAATGTACATCCTCATGCCACCATCAGTTGTTTCTCAAAACATCATGTCACATCCTCAACTCGATCAAGAATCCATCTCCATATAAGTGTAAGACATGCTCAGGTTCATGAAGTAGTCCTCATCTTATCTGTAATATGATATCCATGATGCTTGGCACTAATGTGTTGCATGAGACCAGCCACATCTACCCCAACATCATCCATCTGCAAAACATCCATCTCCTCAAAGTGAAGAGATCATCTCATCGAACCCGACTCTCGATGTGCCACATCCAGGTCCATGAAGCAACCTCCAACATATCTATAATGAGCCATCCCTCAAGTCTTCCATAGAAACAAGTATACACTCATCTCATCTATCCATGTGCTGCCCATGATCATAGATCAATCAGCTCCCATGAGTCATAAGTGGTTAAGTCTCAACTCAACCCATGCCCAAGTGTCCTACCAAGGCATCATCATCATTGTAACTCTATCACTCCAAAGTGTCTCATATCAATCCTCCACATCAAGTCACTCTTTCAAGCCATTTCTATACATGTACTTGAAAGTATGCACCCCATCCTGCATCAAAGTCTCTGACCTTAGCTCCTCAATGCATCAGATCCTCCAAGTCCACCATATATGAAGTCTCCCTGGAAGTCACAACCTCATGTCATCATGAGCTCTATGAGTCATCTCCAACCAACACTCTAGCAAGCATACAAGTCTAGGCCCAAAGGTCTCTTCAAGATGCCTCAGCTCTCCATGTAGTAGGAATGCTCCATAGTCTGCTCAAAACTCCATCCAAGTCCATGGCCTTGTTGTACAAGAGTGCACAACCTCTCCATCAGCTCATAAATAAAACATCTCCATGTCACATTAGCAAATCCACCTGCACAACATCCCTGCCTTGGCACTCCTCATTGGATGCCCATAAGTGACACCTCTACAAGTGCTCCTGCACAATGTCCCTGCATAGACTGCCATGCTCCATGTTTCCAACCTGATGTCCATGACTAAGTTTCCCATGTAGTCAACCAAGTAGACCCATCACAACAATCAGTCATCCTCATCCAAGTCTACAATCTTCGGTCTAGTGAACTCGGTCACCCAACCATATCATCATCATCACGAGTCCCTTCCATCATATCTCCCCCACTAAAGGTTCCACCAAGACTATCTCTTGGTCTCGGCCATGAGAAGTCCACCCAAGCATCATCATACCCAAGTGTGTGCCCTTCAACCTGTCCATGAGTCATGCCGGGCACTTAGCCAATTCTCCATGTGGCTAAAGCATGACCCAATCCTCTGCAATGATCATCATGTTCCTCCCTTGTCACGGGCCTTTGTACCTTCTGCCATAAGGTCACAAACAACCCCAACAAGTCCTGCAACAGTCAACAATCCTTGCTTCTCCATACAAGGTCTCATCATAGACATCCATGGTAAGATCCTCCCTAGCATTGGTAAACTGACTTTGCCCTTCCCTGCATATGGTTCATTTACCAAATGCTCAACTGAAACACAAGTATCAATAATACTTACATCATCATCATCATCATCATTAGGCTCCTCCATATGAGTCTCCCCATCCATCCATGTCTACAAACTGCACGATCCTACTCCAACTTGATCAATCTCAAGTTCATCCTCCATCATTGTCACGTCTACAACATCCTCAATCATCACGGCTTCCTCTTCCTTATCAGCACAATCTGAAACTTCATCCTGCTCCATTATCCAACCAAGTTGAATAAGTTCGTCCTCAACGTTCTTTTCCAAGACTTCAAGCTTATCTCGAATCCAGGGATTCTCTTCTTTCATCCGCTTCAACCTGTTTAAGGTAAGCAAGAGCTTCCCTTCGCATTCTTCCAAACCTGCCATGCCTTGTCGTTCAGCTTGGCCCAAGCACAAAGCTTCTCCTCTGCCAAA
Source organism: Pinus tabuliformis (assembly GCA_031772625.1). NCBI lineage: Eukaryota > Viridiplantae > Streptophyta > Pinopsida > Pinales > Pinaceae > Pinus > Pinus tabuliformis. The sequence goes on along the minus strand of CM062805.1, from coordinate 384,693,373 downwards.
CCTATTTCACCATTTACCAGCTTCACCAAGTTCCCTGCAACCATGAACCAACCCTTGTTCCACTTGTATATGAAACCAGCTTCCTTCACCTACAAGTACCTGCTTCCACTATCATCAATTGTCAAGTGCCTACACACTTTCTTCACCCAGCTTCCTGCAAGACTCCTCCAAGTCTTCAAACTAGCTGTGATACCACCTGTCACACCCCTACACCTGCGGTAGTCTTTCAACCGCTTATAGTGAGGTGCAGCACTACCAATCGTTTTCTTTTCACCAATACTTATGATTGTAGACTACGCCTAACATTCCATACTTAGTTTTATTTCTTGTTACCAAGTATTATTTTTATCCTTTATACAAGTGAAAGCCCATAACATTCACATAAACAAAATTATACAAGAGAAATGCACAACAGTATAAAGGGAATGGCAACTCCCTGCAATATGAGTCTGCCCAAATCAATATATATAATCTTCTTTTACAAGTACAAGTTAAATCTTGGGAAACCCCAAATTTACACTTAGCAAATTTTCCAACTTCGGCAAACTTGGTTGCCCAGCTCGTAGGCGCCTCCACACGGTCGCCGCACAACTCACGAACCCTTCGTTCACCTCGTCGCATGATCGTGTTGTTTGCCCAACTTGGGCGCGCCTCGTCATAACCAAGTCGCCACACACGGGCGCCTCCGCATGAGTCACACCTCCGTTCATAATCTCAACACTTTACTATTTCCACTGTTTCATCGTGCACGGCGCGCCCTCACCCGGTCGCCTGTCCGCGTGATTCTTTGTTTTGGCGTGCATGACGCGCCCTCGCCCGGTCGCCCATCTGCACGTCCACCCATTCACCCGTTCACCCAACTCGTCCACCCGAACTCGTTCAACCGAGTCGCGACACAACTTCCCTCGGGTCGCCACACGACTTCACCCGGTTCACCCAAATGACCTCACCTGGGTCGCCACACGACTTCACCCAGGTCACCCGAACGACCTCACCCGACTCACCTGAACAACTTCACCTAGGTCGCCCGACGCCCTCACCCAGCTCGCCCAAACGACCTCACCCATTTCACCCGAACGACCTCGCCCAAGTTTCCTGCCCGACGACCTTGCCCGAGTTCTACCTGAACGACCTCACCCGAGTTTTGCCTGAACAACCTCGCCCAAGTTCTGCCCGACGACCTCACCCGAGTTTTCTAAACAACTTTCCTGAATGACTTGCTGAACGACTTTTCTAAACGACTTTTCTTGAATGCGTTTTACACCCGAGTTCTGCCCGTCATGCGGGCTCATCCACGCACTGCAGAACTCCTTGTTCGAACTCGTGTTGATCGAATGATGGTCATTTGCCTCTAAACGCCCTCCAATATACGAGTGGGTGACGGGTTGTGTCACCCGACCGACTCACACCAAACGCCTAGCCGACTCGTTCATAATGCGAACTCTCACCCATGAGGTAGGTCGGCCCGCCCAACTCGTGGGACCGCCCCCCCTTCGCTCGCCAACGCCTTATAAACACATCCAAGGTTCGTTTCTTTTCATATTTTTCACGTCCTTCGCACGGTGGAGTCGCCCTGCCCATCGCACGGATCGCAGGTCCTAATAGATCTGAATGAAAGCATTAATACCAGCAAAATCCTTGGTTTAGGAAAGAAATTTTCACCTGAGAGGAGGTCTGTCGAGGCCCGAGCTGCAAAGTATACATGTTGGAGCAGTTTGCCTTTAGTAAATGCTCGAGGGTAAATTTCTATATTTCATTTGTTTTCTAAGATGTGTCTTACCTTAGGTTGTCGCATGAACCAGATGCGTTCCTCTGGGAATTTGAGTCCATCCATTAATGGCTTCACCTATTGCATGAGGGAAATTAGAAACCTCAGAAACCTGCATACTAATCTTACAATAGAAATGTACATCAATTACTAACCGAGAAGCTTAAAAGATTGTCCATGGATTACGAACAACAAAGGATTCGACAATGCCTTTGTCACCATAAGAGGATACATGTAAGCTCAATGAGACAAACATTGCAGAGAGATTGCCCAAAATGTTTCCTGGTCACCTTCTGTCACTCCCACTGTTGCAGAGCCGAGTAGCAACCCTGTAACATGACCAAATGACCCAAACCCTGCCCAACCTGTGCATTATTTCATCGAATAAACCCCAAATCACTAAGGTCGTAGATATCGCCGAATTCAACAGTGCAGATCAAGCCATGTGTCGGAGTTAAGTCCCTCGTAATCCATCCCATCGAGTTTAATGGCATGGCAAAAGGACATAGGGGTTCTCTTCGTTTGCATGGTGAAACGTTGTCAAGCGTATGCCAGTGAGGAGGAGCCTTAATTATTGCAGGAATGAGTGTACATAGTCATTAACCACAGTCATTAACCACTATTGTCAGCACATAACCTCAGTAATTTCATCCGTTTGGTGTAAATAATTTTTTTATTTATTGTTTAGTTGCTTAGCATGTTACAGTGTTCACTTAAGAAGGAGTTTGCATCTTGAAAGATTTGAGCTCAATCCATAATTAACATGGATCTAGGCTCCTTTACTTATTAATTGCAATTATAATTATTTTATTTATTTTTATTTTTATTTTATTTTAATCTAGTCAAAATGTTTACGGGATATTACATTACATCTCTACCATAATGGGGGAAGTCCCTCTCAACACAAAATATTTCATAATATGGTGATTACCAATTACACTTACACAACATTTCAATTAATTCAAAAATAATAAATTTGTATTTAAGTATTTAGAGGTAGTTGTAACATGGAAATTGTCTTAGATGAATGACTTACTTAATGCACTTGAATCCAAAAAAAATAAATGACATCTAATAAATTTATAGTTTTTATATCATGTCTCAAATATACTAAAGTATTAATATTTTTACTAAAATAAATTAATATAACTTAAAATATATTAATATTAATTTATGTTGAAGATATTGATAAAAATTATATAATAAAAAATTATTTATTAATTTTTAAAATTATTCATTTTTAATTGTTGAAATTTCAACCTTTGAATTAATTAAAATTAATTATTATCTTACATTAAATTTTTCATAGCCTAAGTATTAAGATTAAATGACTTTTTGGAAGGAACCCCTTAATACAATTTCTAGCAACATTTCTATTTATTGTTGTTTAAACTACACTTTTGAATGAATAAATAGATTTTGTATCTTAAATTTTTTTGAAGCACTTGATCTTTGCAAATTAAACAACTTAAACATATGATTTTTAAAAAATTATATTAGATTTAGAATACAATTCATAAAAAAAGACTCTTAAAAGAACCATTGCATCTATTAATTAGACTACCCAAACCTAGTTCATAATAATTATTGTTAAATATTTAATGGGTCTCTTATTTATTTATATGGGATTTGTATTTACATTTAATAAATCATTATTATATATATTTATATTTTATAATAATTATTTTAATGGCCCCACATATAATTTGCATAATAAATTTATAAATATATTAAATTTTGATAGTAAAGTTTAACTACCCTAAATTAATATGGGTTATTTTTTATTAATCTTAATTAATTTTAAAAATATTATTAAATTGATATTTTTTAAATTTGTATTAAATTAAATATCACTAGAGTCTATAACACACTAAACCATTTAGCTGACTGAAAAATGGCTCTGACAATTTTTATGCCGCCTGCAAAACTTCTGCAAACCCTACTCCCTGATCGCTTCGGACGGATCGAGCTGCGCCGCCACACTACTGCTGAAAGCCTTCAATGGCAAAGCAGCTTGGAGGGGTGGGCTCTGCCCCCCCTCCTCTGAACTCCCCTATCTCTGACATGAATCAGAACAAAACTCCTCTGCCCCCTTCTGGCACTGTCCAAGATTCTGAGCAGGAAGGACAAGGAACGAACGGCAAAGAGATGCCCACAGCTCAGCCTGAAGCAATGGACACAGAAAAAGAAGCGCACCAAAAAGCCTCTTCGTCACAGCCAAAGGCGACCTCGGCAACCTGTATTCCGAAGGCCGCAGAACGCATCAAGGTTGATCTGCCAAGTCATCGTATAAATGGTGAAATCCAGTATATGCAAGATCACGCGTTAATAGGAAAGTTTCTTGGCTTTTGGCCTACCGAAAAGGCCTTGCAGGGATGGATAGCATCAAAATGGAAACCCAAAGGACAGGTTACTTTGCAACTGGGACCGAAAGGCTTTTTCACAGCCATCTTCCTTTGTGTGGAGGACAAATCTAGAATATTTGAAGGCGGCCCATACTTCTTTAACTCCTCAGGACTGTATCTCACGGAGTGGAAACCGAGATTCAACCCTGATAAAGAAGACTTCAGCTGGGCACCCGTATGGATACGAATGTATTCCCTCCCGGTGGAATACTGGAGGGAAGAAACGCTGGCAGACATTGGCAACAAACTTGGGACCTTCATCAAAGTTGCGGAGGAAACAAAGTCCCGCAAATACACCTCGTACGCCAGGATCTGCGTACAGATGCACCTGACCAAGGCTTTAGCTGACTCGGTAAGTCTCTATCACGATGACTTTGAATGGACACAATCATTAGATTATGAGCATATCCCCTTTCGATGCCGTAAATGCCATGAGCATGGCCACCTCTTCCGAGACTGCCCTCTTAACTTGCAGTCCAAAGCCTCCTCCTCAGAAAACTCCAAAGATTCAGAAGGCTTCACCAAAGTCCCTAACCGCCGTAGGCATGCAAAGAAAAGCCAGACAGTCCCTGATAATACCGCTAAACCGGATTCCCAGAACAGATTTACTCCGCTTGCTACCCCGGACCTGCATAGCTCTGATCCCCTGGAAAATAATTCAATGCCTTCATCTTCCCTCAACCCTTCCGCCCCCATGCAGACTTCAGATCCAGACTCCTCTCGCCCCTCGCCTCATCAAATGAAAGACATCACTAAAGTGGTTTCGGATATCAATCCCCTGCCCCCGGGCAAGGGAAAAGCCGTTCTCGATCCTAAGCAGCAGGCTTCAACCATGGATATAGATGCAGCTCTAGCTCTAAGTCTACAGGTAGCTGCAGATGAAGAAGATCAGAGCTCCCCTATCATCATGGAGGAAGATCCGGAAAATATTATCCTCGAGGGTCTAGACATCTTCAAACTTGAAACAGCCTGCAAACAAAAAGAATTCAACACCATTCCCCCTTGGCAAATAGACAGGCTTGAAGGAGTCTTGGCCAAAATGCAGCACAATAAAAGTCTGGGTATACAAGGAGGAAGCCCTTGGGACGGAAAAAAAACTCTCAAAGAAAACAAGAAAAGGGGACGCAAGACAGATCTACAGAGGACCATACTAGTGGGAGAATTACTTATGGAATCGGGGCGATTCCCTAAGTTGACAAAGTATTATAAACCCAAACCTCAGTCTCCATGAAGCTCATCTCCTGGAACGTGAGAGGGCTCAATAGCCCCTCAAAACACCGGATGATCAAAAACCTGATTCAACAAGAAAAACCATCCATAGTTTTTCTTCAAGAAACCAAAAGCAGCAACACAGCTATTGAAAAAGTTCGAAACAAGATCTGGGCAGGTAGCAGCGCAATCTCAGTTGACGCCTCAGGGGCCTCAGGTGGACTTGCCATACTATGGAATCCGCAGATTCTAACACTGAATGACTTCCATGCAACACATCACCTCATTCAAGCGTCCTTCCACCTCATTGGCACTAACATCCACGGGCATCTCTCAAATGTATACTTTCCGCAAAATATTCAGCAAAAACTAGATCTGCTGGAAACAATCTCTATACTAAACGAGAACAGGCAGTACCCCCTCTGGATCGGAGGAGGAGACTACAATATCATAAAGTCGATGGAAGAAAAAGCAGGAGGCAGAACCAGGCTAGAGAGTGACAACAATGGTCTTAGAGAATTCATTCAAAATAATCAACTCATGGACATTCCAACCTCAAATGGAATTTTCACTTGGACGAATAAACGCAGGGGCATTCATCATATATCCTCCAGGCTCGATAGGTTCCTTCTATCGGACAACGCAATACATTTGGGTGGGGACTTTAACGCGTCAATCATACCACAAGGAGGATCTGATCACTGGCCCATCATGCTACAATGGTCTAGGCCCGGTACACGCTGCAATCGACCCTTCCGATTCGAGGCCTTTTGGCTTACAGATCCAAAATTCAAGACAGTGGTAGAAGAAGCATGGAAGTCCTTTATCCCGCCAGAGGGGGCCAAAATGTATCAATTCCAACAAAAGTTGAAAAACTTAAAACAAGTCCTCAAGAACTGGAATCGCACACAATTTGGCAACATTCAGGAGAATCGCCAGAGGCTGGAAAAGAAAATGGAAGCACTTCAACAAACTCTCATTCGAGAAGGCAGAACAGAGGAACAGACACAACAAGAGCAGATCCTTTGGAATCAAATAGAAGAACGTAGGAGGCAAGAGGAAATTCTCTGGCATCAAAAATCCAGAATCAACTGGCTGAAAGATGGGGAAAAGAACACCAAATTTTTCCATAAAACAACCATCCAAAGGCGTATGCACAACAACATCACCTTCATAAACAATCAACAGGGGGAAAGAATAGAAGCACATGAAGATATGGAGAAGGAATTCACAGGCTACTTTCAGGATATTCTCAGGGAGCCCTCAGGTAACAGAGATGAGGCAATCAGAACAATAACGCAACACATCCCTCGAATAATAACAGAGGACCACAACAATAAACTGCTTCAACACATATCTCTTAAGGAAGTTGAAGAAGCTATGAACCAACTCAAGGATGGCAAGGCTCCCGGGCCGGATGGTTTCACATCCAATTTCTTCCACGAATTCTGGGAGTTAATCAAAGCTGAAGTTTGGGAACTTGTGGAGGAATCACGAATTATGCATTGGATACTCCCAGCCCTCAATACGACCTTCATAGCATTGGTTCCAAAAAGTAAAGAAGCAAGTAAGCCTGAAAACTACAGACCTATAGCGCTATGCAATGTCATCTACAAGCTTATCACCAAGGTCATAGCGAATAGGCTTAAACCTCTCCTTCCACTACTCATTTCTCCAGAACAAACGGGATATGTCGAAGGCCGGCAGATCATGGACGGTATTATTCTATCAAATGAGGTGATTCACTCATTAAAGCTTCTAAAAAAACCAGGTATGCTTCTAAAACTGGATCTATCTAAAGCCTTTGACAAGCTCAGTTGGAATTATATTCAAAAAATGCTATTGGCTTTTGGTTTCAGTTCTACTTGGACCAGATGGATTATGAACCTTATCTCCTCTCCCAGCTTCTCAGTCCTGTTGAATGGCTCGCCCTCCAAACCCTTTCGCCCCTCTCGGGGCATTAGACAGGGGGATCCTCTCTCACCTTTTCTCTTTGTTCTAATGGCGGAAGGTCTCAGTAGACTTCTTAAAGCAGCTGTTTCCTCCCAAGCTCTTAAAGGCATCTCTATTCATGGTCTTCCTTCTCAATCACATCAACAGTTTGTTGATGACACCATGTTATTTGGTCATCCTTCCTCACAAGAAGCCTCCGTTTTTAAATCCCTGCTTTCCATCTTCTCCGACGCATCTGGCACTTCCATCAACGCCTCGAAATCTCAGCTCTTCTTCTTCAACACCCCCTCCTCTTCTCAAAGGAACATTGCCAGAATTTTGGGTTATACCATTTCCAAGCTACCTTCTACTTACCTAGGAGCTCCCCTCGCGGACTCTGCAGTCAAGCATGCCTCATGGAAGACTCTTCTAGATAAATTAGAATTAAAGCTATCTTCTTGGACTTTCCGGGCTCTTAACATGGCCGGTAGACTGGTCTTAATCAAATCGGTTCTACAGGCTATGCCTTTGTATCTCTTTTCCATTATGGCAGCTCCAAAATGGGTCCTCAAGACCATTCGCAACCTTCAACGCAACTTCCTCTGGGGTTCCTCTGGCTTAAACAGAAAATGGGCTCTTGTCAACTGGAAAGACGTCTGCAAAATCAAATCAGAGGGAGGTTTAGGCCTGCGAGATCCACTTCAAAGCAATAATACGATGGGAGCACGAATGTGGTGGAATTGGATCACCAAGCCACACTCACCATGGGCCAGATTATGGCAAGCAAAATATGTCCCGGGTAGTCAATGGAAAGATCTCATCAGAATCAGTCCCTCAATCTCCGGATCACCCATTTGGAACACTGCAAAGCTCCATAGTAAGTTCATTCAAGAACACAGTTTCTGGGAGATTCATTCAGGTACAACAGCAAGGTTCTGGGAAGACTCATGGCAACAACTCCCAAAGCTGGCAACTTTATTTCAAAAGCCTCTATGGCAAATGCAGATGCAGCAGGAAAACCTTACTCACGTGCATCAATTCTGGCAACAATCCTCAAATCATGACTTCCGAATCTGGAAGCAGGCCAGCCTTTGGCAAATGGATTGGCAGGGAGAATCGCACTCTGACATAGATCAAGAACTCACCTACAGAAGAATCCGATACTCCAACCAGCAGGACCGACTAAGATGGGGTCATACGCCCAAAGGAACATTCACCACAAAAGAAGCTCATCAGCTGAGGTATTCAGAGATCCAGGCAAACAGGGACCGAATCTGGGAAAAAGTCTGGCAGCCAGGACTATGGCCCAAAGTTTCAACATTCTTATGGCTTCTCAGCAAACGGTGCATACTCACTTGGGACAACCTGATAAAACGCGGTTTCATTGGGCCATCACGATGCCCAAATTGTAACCTCCACTCTGAGACCATCAGTCATCTAATGGAAACCTGTCAGTTAGCCACGCAACTTTGGAAGAAAGTTGAAGATTGCAACATGAGATCGGAGGCAAGGATGGAAGATGTAACAGAAAATATAAGGCAATGGACCAAGAACCCTTTTAAGAGCCAGCTTCTCAACTCTCTGTGGAGTCTTTTACCAGGCTTTCTATACTGGACTCTCTGGAAGGAAAGAAACTATAGAATCTTCAATAATACCTTCAGGTCCATAGATGCTCTGTGGCTCATCCTCAAAAAGAATTTACAAGAAACTCTGGCTATCAGAATATGGTCCGCCACAGATCTGCCAGACTCACCAAGGGAATGTGACATTCTGAAAGCATGGAATCTGGATCTCTCCGTTCTAGCAAAGGTCAACATTCGTCCTACAATTAGCCCCACCTCTTCAGCAAGCTGGCTCCCTCCGGCAAACAACTCCTACAAGCTAAATTTTGATGGGGCTGCTAAAGGAAATCCTGGACCCACGGGCTTTGGAGGAATTTTTAGAAGCCATACTGGAGCAATACTGCATATATTCTATGGATCGATTGGTAAAGATACTAACAACGCAGCAGAAATGGAAGGACTCTGGGCAGGCATATGCATAGCAGAACAAGAACATTTCTACCCTCTGGAGGTTGAAGGAGACTCTCTCATTCTTATAGCTGCTGCACAAAGAATACAAGCAGGTACTCCAGCTGTTAAGGTCGCTTCAAGCTGGAGATTGCTGAGCCGGCTGGAATCTCTGGAGGAAAAACTAAAAAATCCCCCAAGCATCACCTTCCAGCACGTAAGAAGGACAACTAACCAAGTAGCAGACAGGCTGGCTAACCAGGGAGCATCTCAGTTAATTCCATACTTCTCAGGTTCACTTGACATGGTAGATGATGATAAACTCAAACAGGACTGCATTTCTTTGGTGCAGAAAGACCTCTCCCTCCCGGATGCGGGTGTCTAATGCGAGTGGAGGACAGATGGGGTGTCACATGGGCAGGTGTCAGCCCATTAGTGACATGCAGTACCCCGCAGCTGATATAGTAGGCTCGCATGCAGTAGAACTTATGCCGGCATTAATGCTGGTCATGTCGTCCATTCTGCACTGCCTGGTGAACTGCGCTATGGAGGTTAATATACACGGAACCCCTCTGGCATTTGAGCATACCATTGCTTTCGTCTGGCATATTGCCGCTCTTCTGGTGCATCAATCGGCGGACTGGGGAAGGGAACAAGAGCATCCATGCTCTGCAGCCTTCTCAGAGACTGCTATACGCCTCAGAAATCTGCGTCGTGAGCTCGATTTGGCTACCCTCGGCCCGATTAAGGTCTCCTCACCAGGTCCCGGTACGCGAGTTCATTATCGGAATTCAGACATGAGGGGTGAAAGACAAAGAATGTGCAGTCGGCGCGGTAGCTCTCGCGGAAGGGCCACCATCCAGCGGCCTGGCCCCAATTCTCCTTCCTCCTCCGTCGAAGTCACTTCTGAGCCGCAACATTTTCATGGCAATAGAGCTGGGCGCGGCAGAGGCATGGAAAGCGATCGAAGTATGGACTGTGGGCATCACGAGCATCCTATGGTAAGGTACCGGGTTCCCTGTGCTCTCGCTAATTCCACCTTCATTATCTCTGTAACGGTTGAGCATTGTGATATTCTAAGAGATTCGGCAGAAGCCACGCTGGATTTTCCTCCTCCTGTTCATGGGACAGGGCCTATTATCGACCTGCAACGCCCTGTCAGGGAAAGCTCCCCCTTAGCCGGTCCTTCAGCTCTTGCAGGTCCTAGCGAAACTGACAGGGAAAGCTCCCCCATAGCTTGTCCACCAGCTCTCGCAGGCCCAAGCGCGCCTGTTCAGGGACGGCCTTCCAGCGTGATGATCCCTCTCTCTGATTCTGATGACTCTCTTCATTTTGGGTGCCAAATTGAGGAAGCGCCCTACACCACTGATGATGAATGAGCAAGATAAGAAGGGTGCTCTCGGCAACTCAGGCCGCAAGAGCCACATTTTGTCTCTGTTTTCCGTGTCTATGTATCAGTTCGACAGCATGGGTCTGTCTGTCTATGTGTCGGCCGTTTGGGTTTATTTGTCTGTATGTCTTCGGGTCCCTATTATGTATCGTTTAGAGTCATGGTTTCGAGTCATAGAGGCCATAGATACAGCAGAAGACAGTAATTCAATTTTGACGGTGTTCAATCTTGGTAGATACAAGCTGGGTAAATGAACATTTTCTGGGCAAGATTTCTGAGCCATGCCCTTTTGTAACTGCTATGTAATTTTTGACCTTTTTGTATTATAATAGAATTAGCCTTATTCAGAAAAAAAAAAAAAAAAAACATACTAAACCATTTGTTTTTAGTGGTTGAATTTTATTTCCTTAAAGTAGCTTGTCATAAAAGTGTTATGGCCCATGGTTTGGATGATGGTTTTGTACTTAATATTTATTTAGTCTATTAATTTTTTCCATGGTATTTTTAATAGCTCATAGTTTTATATTTTCTATTTATCAAATTTATTAATTTTTGTTCTTCAATTATTTTTTTTATAAATTAAGAGATGAAACGTCATTGTGATGGAATTATTTGAGGTTTGTTTAGATTTTATAATTTATATTTATATTTTTTATAATTTAAATATTGATTAAAATATATGAAGCCAAATTTATTTTTCTTTATTTTTATTTTTTTATATATAATTTTCCTTATATTTAAAAAATGTTGACATATAATTTTAGATTATTTTTAATTATTTTTACACATAAAGTGCCTTTGCACACAATTAGGAAATAAAAAATTATACTTGAAATTTACATGTTTGGTGGAAGGAAATTTTTTTATCAAAATACTCCATGAACTTATTAGGAAAAAATACTAATTACTTTAAATTATTTTTATCAAAATACTCCATGAACTTATTAGGAAAAAAAACTAATTACTTTATAAACTTTCAAAGTTATGGAAATTTAATATTATTGCTTTTATAGTTGATTATTAGGGCAAAAAAATCCTTTTAACTAAAACTAATTACTTTATAAACTTTCAAAGTTATGGAAATTTAATATTATTGCTTTTATAGTTGATTATTAGGGCAAAAAAATCCATGTGTTAAAAGGTTTGTGGGATTCATACAAAAGATTTAGTGTATCCATTTAATGATAATATGGATAAATAATAATAATATATCAACATTTTCATTTAAAAGACTTTTTCGCCATAACTCCATTAGATAATGTTTCCATTTAGTTGTGAAATTAATTAAGTGCATTCACAATTTAAAATATTAAAAATGAAATGGAATGAAAAGGTATGGATTAATAATTTTCATAGACACCATATGCTTATAAGTTTAATTAAAATATGCAACCTATAAAATAAATATATATTTCCCAAGTAATATTAACACTCAATTTCTTCTTACTTTTAATAAAAGATAGTTTTAGAAACTAATTGTAAATGATCAATTTCCACACAACCATAAAGATGGTGTATAAATGTCATCCCCGAGCCATGTTATAAAGCTACCAACAAGAAGGAACCGAGTTACATGTTTATCACTCAACCCAAATCCATTTGCTCTCATCTTTAACCATTATTCTCACTATAGATAACTTTCAAAATATCATCTAGCCATCAAAAAATCATGGCACTCTTTTCCATTGCCCTACAAAATAAGAGGAAGTTGTTCCCTTTCTCTTTTTAGAATCCCTTGGAGGTATTCTTTCCCTTTCTCTTCTCAAATCCCCTCAAGGATGTTATTCCCTTCATTTTCTCTTTAATGTAGATAGAAAAAGTTCAATTTATCGAATGCTTTGTAAGAATAGAACACAAGAATAATGTTTAGCTATCAAACATTCCATGAGTAACAAATATTTAGTGATTGAAGGATTTCAATCTTATTGAGCCTCCATAATCACTTACAGCCAATTATATCTCATCCAAACTCTAAAGATTTCCCTTCAACAATATTGGCTTTGTCAATTTTCATATTGAATTTTTCCCATTATAAATGGAGAACATACTATGAGAAAAAACAGAGCATGAAAGAGAGAACAAAGGGATGAGAAAATGACAATGTAGTAGTTTATAGAACAATAGATGCATTCCCATATTATAGGAGTGTTAAGTACCCTTACACTCAAGATAATGAATATACTCAGTCTATGCTTAAACAACTACATGAAAAAACTTCCCTATTAACCTCCTACTTGCATTCAAAGATTGGATTTCTAATTCAATAGAGATGGTGTCTTTATTGAAGGCACGTGATAAAAAGAAAAAAGAATTCAAATTTCATAAGCTAACACTTGGAAATAAAGGTTTACTGGAAATAAAGGGTTACCTTCTCATAAGTCTCATTTCATCTTCTCCTTTAATTCAATCATAACCCCTCTAATTCTCCACAACCATCCTTGACAGTTAAATATTATAGTTTTGAATTAACATTTTATATATCTTTAGTTCACCATAGAATTCCTACCATACAATACGCAAAGTATAATAATATCATTTATGCGCTTATCTATTCACTAGACAACCCATTAGCTTTGAGCTTCACACTAGAAATCCATAGAACACATTCACCTAAGTTTAATTATTTAATTTCAAAAGATTCAACTCTCATCATTATAACCATACATTTACAATTTATACATAATGAGATCCAATAAACATTAGTAATTAAACTCAATATATTACAAATAAGTATTAAACAAAATAATTAACTAATACCATTAATCTATTATTCTTCTTAATGATATTGATTCTTTAGTTTATCTCTTAAGTCATTAAAAAGGTTTTTTTTTTTTTTTTTAAGTTTTTTTTTTAAGTGATGTTAGAAAAAAATCCAGAATGCAAAGATCTAATGAAACAACAATTGCGTTAAATTTCCCTATAACTCGCATGATAAATGTTTCTCCAAATATTCAAAAATACAAATTCTACATCTCATGGATATTGCATGAAGGATGCAAAATAGAAAAATAGAAGTGATTGATATTCTCATAAAATTTGACAAAGAAAAGTGTCATCATAGAGACATCAATGTATCTATAAATATTAAGAAGAATTTGAAGGATCGTGAGAAAAGAGGGTTTATCAATATAGAGAATAAATAGGTTGATTTGATGTTGTAAACAAATTGAGTGATCAAAATCAGAACTCGCGATGCCATAATCATAATTATAGATAGGTTGATTTGATGTTGTAAACAAATTGAGTGATCAAAATCAGAACTCGCGATGCCATAATCGTAGTTATAGATTTTTTTATATTCAAAAGGTTCAGGTTGTGCAAGATCATATTTGAATATAATAAAAGATATGTTTGGAAATTCCATTGAACTAATTTATAATTTCTTTTTATCTGAGATAAAATTACTAACAATTTTTTTTTTTTTAATAAAAGAAATTAAAAATGTTCATTATGGTGTGCTGTCAGATAAAAATATATAATGTATGGAAAATAAATGGCATGTCAATTATTTGAGAAGAAACATTAATTGGGAAGAATTTAGCTTCTTTCCATGCCATGCTATAGGATAGTAGTAAAAGAACTCTAAATTTCAAATAAAGTGAATCAAAATGAATGTATAAATACATTTTTTTATTTATTTTTCTGAAAATATGTTAATTCATGTTTTATCTAATAAATGATATATTTTTCTATGGAGAAGATATTTTTTTGTCGGATTTCCTCTAAGTCACACTAATGAATGCACATCCATCCTTACATAGGAATGAATTACAACTTGGGACTCATAACACTACTATGTTGTTCAAATGGTGACCTTTCTTCTTAAACTTTATATTATTTTTTATTTTTCATAAATGAAGACATATGGTCCTCCTTTTTATTTGAAAATTAATATTTGAAAATTGAAGGAATAATTTAGTTGGGAAAGGAAATAAACAAAATGAAAATTTGGAAGTAATGACCATAAGAAAACATTTATTGATATTAAGAATTGAATTTAGTTTTCACTTATATCTTCAAGAGAAACCCCAACATAAGAAATGATCTAAATGAAATAGTATTCATTGATAAAATAATTACATAGGTGCTACTACAATATGTAGTTTCTACTTAATAAAACCCTAATTACATATTGGTTGTCTTGTAATGAAGCCTTAATGACTAAGTAGTGGACATTCTTTAATGACACCACTTAAATTTATCGATTCCACGCTCTACTACATTGGTTTTATTTTATAAAATTCCCCCCTAATAGTTTAAGAAATATTTTCTTCTCCTAACCATGTGAGTTGGAATGGAACCATAATGTGTTTTCCTCCTCATAAATCATCACTATCTTCAAGGTTTGAGATGAACAAACTCATAGATATTATCTAGTGATTTCCATATTTCATATTCAAGTTGCATCTCCTTATATTGGATCAAAACTTTTTAGATAGTGAGCTAGTGTTGGCACAAAATTTGGACGAGAGGACCAGGGTTCGACCACTGGTTGCCAGAAAAGGTTTATGCTATAGTCTACCACATTGTTGGCATTTCAATTCCTCCATGAGCGAGAAATATCACATTCGAGGCATGCCAAGACATCGAAAGAAGAATGGGATTGAAGGATGAAGTTGAGGATATATCATTGAACACATCATTTTCTACTCAAGCAATTATATAACATTTGCGCAAATGCTCAAAAATTTATATGTAGTTAAGACAGAAGACCCTACAAGAATATATAGTAGGAAATACATCAAATCATAAAAATAAAACTCTTAAGAGAGGCACACAATTCATAACCATTCCATACACAACCATGCAAAACTATCCCCACAACACCTTCTTTATTATTATGAGAAGTGGATCATTACATCATGTGATAACAAAAGAGCACACGGTCTCTCTCTTCCCACTTAGTCCTTGCAGCTTTATAGATTTTCCTCCAATATCAATCCCTTGATTCAGTCCACTTTGATCACTTTGATTCTGCTCACTTGATCCAACCCATTTTGACAAAACCTAGTGCTTTAGTCCACATCTCTTTAATGTTTTCAAATCCAATGCATAGATCCTAATCTTTCACAACGTTTCCATGTCCCATAATAATTTCTTTTAACTTCTTCCTATTGTTTTCCCTTTTATTTTCATAGCTTAAGGCTTATTTGAACATTTAATCTTATGCTTGCGTTGGCCTTTCCTACCACCTTTTCCCGATCAAAGTTTAATAAAAGATTATCCAAAAATGAAGGACCCAATAGGCCCCGACAGTAATTCATTAACTCTCCCTCGAGTCAATCTTCTACCTGCACACATACACCTGCTTCCGGTTGCATGACTTCTTTTGGTACTTCTCCTCCCTGCTTTATTGTTTGGCCTACAAATGGAAGACCCAACTCTGGTATTATTTGTAGGGATTGAAATTTGAAATCAGTATACTCTACCATGGGAGATTTCCATTTAGAAATTAGCATAACAACTTTATCAATGAACTTAGTTGTATTATTTGTTGTAGTTTGTTCAGGATGAGATGCAAAGATAACCTACCATTAAACATCAACATCATAACCAAGCTTCTGAAGCAACATGAAATGAGACTGAGCTAGTGGCCAACAATCTCGCAACAAAGTTTATAGGTATGTGAACCTTCTTCTAATTGATGAATTTGCTTCTCCAATGCTTCTGCTTGACTAAACAATCTTGTTGTTGTTGAAGATTGGAAGTGGCCAGATATTGGTCAAACAATTTTTGTGTTTCCTTCCACATCTGATACAAAGGTTGGCTCTTCTTGCCAAGTAAACTGGCCCAGTCTTGAATCTATCGAAAAAATTTCTATGAATCATTGGTAACATGTTGAAGAGTGCTTCAAAAAGAAAAATCGTGATAAATTTCCTGAGAAATTTGTTCTTTGTATTGCTCTACAAGATTAGGGAGTTCTTGACACAACTCAACAAAAGTGTCGCATAGCTCGCTATTGGCAGCAACTAACTTGGTACACACAACCTGAATATACTCACAACTTTCAGAAAGTTGGCACACAGAAAAATCCTTTGGAGCATGAGGTGCAAACTCAACAATGGTTTGCCACATCTGTTAGAATTTATCATTGATTTCTTCAATTTATTTTTCTGACTCCTCTTTTTTTCCTAACAACTAGTCTCACTCAAAATTCGCAACATATGTTGTTGTTGTTGTTCCTCATAAATAGAAACTAGCTCATTGTGGTGGTGTTGCAATTGAAGGGAAAACACTTTGATAAGTTGAAATAACTAGGATGAATACCAACTTTGAAGATCATTTTCAGAAAAAGTGTCGGCTAGAGGGAATTAGGATTGTAGAGGTTGACCATTGGTGACAGACGTCTCATACTGTCCCTAAGGAAAAATTTATGGCTCTTCATTATGTTCCTTTTTGAATTCATCCTAGATTCTAGCAGCAACACTTGAACGAAAGAGATGAAATATATCCTGTGATTGTGTAACTAAATGCAAAACCTCTTGGCATTCATTGGGATCTTGAATACACAAAGTAACTTGAGCAACTGAAAGAACTTTACTAGAGTACTGTTGTAACTCAGATGAATATTGCACAGGTGACACCATGGCTACCTCGACATGTGATTCAAGGCCATCTGTAGTCTATTTTATGGTGTCCTTTCGGGTTGACTCGACATCCATATCAAAAGTATCTATGCTAGTGTTTCCAAGGTCAAGGATATCAAAGATATTGGTAGATTGTGATGGAGTCTGTGGTGACAAACCTAGAGAGTGCATAAAACAGGTAGGAAAACAAATATGGTGTTCCTCAACAATTTTGGTACCATAAATAGGGTATTTAGGCTCATTGTCACAAAGCCCAATAATATGATACATTTGATAAGTAGAATTGGCTTGGCCGTAAGCTTGAGCAAGGGAAAAGGTGTCAAGGGTGCAAGGGGAAATATCAGAGAGTGTAGGTGGAGAAACAAAAATTAGACTGATAGAAACAAATGGAAGTGCTAGTGGCTTAAAATACTTACTAAGAAGAGGAAAAACAATGGGAATCTCTCAAGTGGAAACAATAAAACTCACCATGGAACCAAATTTAGACATGGTATTACATACAGAAGACTCACATTCCTACAACTTCTTCATCATTGGATGGAGATCTTGTTCGAGGTTAGTCGTGCACTTTCTAGAAGAGGACCAATTATCAACAGAGGAATCATGAGGTTGCATTCCATCCATAGAATAAATGATCTCACCCTCTTTTTTTGCTGCATTAAACTCTAGGCTAGGATGACTTCATTTTGAAATGATTCCTATAATACATATTAGGGGGATTGCCTCATCATGAATGTATGAGGGCTGGTAGTTATAGGGAGAAGATATATATGACCATGAATTATCCCAAACCATACTTGTTGTGCATACTTGTCTAAAATTGTCTTTGACACCCTAGTTAGTGTTTTTGTAACATGAAACATTTTAGCATGCCATTTCTTGAGCAATTCCCCATTGAATTCTTTGTTGGTAAGATCAGCCTGCGTTCTCTAGGGAGCATAAGCAAGAACAAGAGGCTCACCATCTAGGACCTGAGCCATATTTCTTTCCTCAACTATACACGACATCACCATTGCAATTGAAATAGCCGGGTATTTGTAGATGAAATAAATGGCCCGCTTATATATATCCTCACGGGCTTTGAATAATGCATGTAGAAGATAAATGCACCAATTTGAAGACTCGCCTAGAACACAAGCCTCTGCCACAAATGTAACATCTAAAGTTCACTCTCTTTTCATATAATGGTGCATAAGCTTCGTATTAATAATGTAGAAGGAAAATTTGATTATGTCATCATTAATATTTTTTATGAGTGCTCTGTAGCCTTTCCATTCAGTTCCATACTTCTGGTACAAATTATCATCCCCTTCATTTTTGCCACGTTTCAAATCACTCTATAAATTGGTTGAGACATATGGGCCACTCTTCGAAAACCCAGTGATCTAGTGAATTTCCTCCAAATGAAGAGGATACTCCTTGTCATGTCATAACAATCCCCCATGTAAGCAACTAATAAGAAACTTGGTGCAATGCATGACTTCACCCATGGTACCAAATACAAGCAAATCATGTAATTTGAAAATTGTTGATCTATGCAAAGGAAGAAATTCAACCTTGACCCTCAAAGTAACACCATGATCTAGAGAAGCAATGGATTTCATGTAGACTTTAGACTTTAAGTTTGAAAAAAAATCACAGGTGGAAAAATCATTGTGGACTGGGGTAGCCATTTCGTATTTTCCCAAAGTGTTTTCTCTAGGAACAATGTGACGATTTGAGAATCTAGCGGGAACTGTAATTTTAACGCTGTGAGTAGGAAATGCCATATCAAATTGTAAGATGATTATATCATTGGAAAATAAATGTGACAACTTGGAAAATCAAACTAGATTTGGATAGAAATAAGAGTTAGGGCATGAATTTCTATTATATGATGCGAAAGAACCAAAAAGGGAATGACAAGACAACAATAGTAACTAAAAATAGTACATTGAGATGCCGAAATGAAAATGAAATCGGAAATAAATGTTATGGGGATACTAACTAGATAGTTGAAAAAACTTGTATTAACGACAGATCAAGAAATTGAAATGACACTTTTCACTTTCTCTCCCTAACCACAATTATTTATGGTGGGTCACAACTAAAAAATCAGACAAAGGATTGATGTAACTAAATAGACTGACTCACTAACACACATAAACAAAAAACCTAACTGACACAACCAATTAAACCTTTACTTAACTAATCCGCGCTTATGAAGAGCAACAAGCATGGAATTGATCTTTAAGGACCATGGTAGGGCTCCAGGCATTGACCCGACTAGGAAAAAGAGCTCCATCAAGTTGAGTGAGATTAACAGCCCTAGATTCTATTTTTTCCATAATAAAGAAGTGACCCAACCAATGCATCTGTAACATACCTAGATGTTTAAGGTATTTTCTATCATAGAGCATTATTTTATCTCCCACAAAGAAGGACTTATTTCTAATATTTATGTCATGCGAAGATTTTTGTCTTTCTTTCTTAACAGCTTGATGGAAATTTGCAAGGAACCATTTCTCATCAAATTCCCACAACTCTTATAGTCACTCTCCAATAGATTCAAAAAAATACATCCTTCTGGCCTAAGCAATAAAAAGGTTTGAAATAATAAATTTAGTTGGTACCATAGCTTCTTTCCCATAAACAAGCTAGAATGGAGTATATTTATGAACTCATTTCATAGTAATAAGATAGGCCCATAAATTAGCTAGAAC
Organism: Pinus tabuliformis; assembly: GCA_031772625.1. Taxonomy (NCBI): domain Eukaryota; kingdom Viridiplantae; phylum Streptophyta; class Pinopsida; order Pinales; family Pinaceae; genus Pinus; species Pinus tabuliformis. Next base: position 384,673,371 of record CM062805.1, on the reverse strand, counting down.
TTGTTCATCCCAATCATCCTTGTTTGCAAAAAAAACTTTAGTAAGCCCCCTTTTTAAAATATTTTTAAGAGCTTCAACAATTCCATTTGCCTGTATATGATATGGGTTACTTTTGTGGCGTTGGATCATAAATTCCCACAATAGTGTAGCGATCATCTCATTAATAAAATGTTATCCTTGGTCACTTGTGAGACTCCTTGGACATCTGAATCTAGTACTAATATTCTAAGAAATAAACCTCGTAGTGGTATCAGTAGTGCAATATTTCATAGGATTTACTTACTGAGTTGTGGTGATACTATTGCAGGCATGAGAGCGTCATGCAAGAGGATTTATGGGCCCCATAAAATCAACAAACCACTTCTCAAAGGCTTCAAGGGCTTGGACTGGATGTAATTGGATTTCATCGTGATGACATGGTCACCCAACCCTTTGACAAACATCACATTTCCTCACATATTCCTTTGCATATTTAAAAGGAGTGGGCCCCCAAAGTCCATATTGTAGCACTTGTACTTTTATTTTCTCCAACATGGCCTCGCGAAACTCTAGAATGACATTCCTAGAAAATATTCTCTTTCATGGTCAAATACACATCTATGAAAAATATGATTAAGCCCCATTATGTACAACTAACCTGCAATAAGTTGATAGTCTGTAGCATGTACCACCATATGTTTCTTCTGAGTTGTAGTATAATCATTCGGGAGATTTCCAGTTTCTAGAAATAATGTGATATCTTTAAGGTTGTCTAAAAATGCTTCGATTCTGAATAAGTCATCATCATGCAACTGGGCATCAACTGATCCTCCCACTTCAACCGAATCCAAGTGAGAAAGGTAGTTTGGACCCACATTCACATGACTAACCTAACAACAATTTCTCTGATCAAGCCTCATCATCCACTTTTGGTGGCTCTAAGCGGTTTCAGATGATGGAAAATAGCCATCGAGTGCACCAAAGGCCGAAGTACATAGAAAATATTGTAGGTAAACATGAAAAAACGATGTAGAGCTCTAAATTCGTGGCCACCTCCACTCATCTGAAAAAGGCAGAGATCTCTATCTTCCTTTGACCCAACAAATCATACAAACATGACAATGTAACAACAATTAGGATCAAGAAAATTGATATAACCAAAGTTCTAATCTTGAAGAGTATATTTGGAAGGTGTCGAGGGATTTCCAGTGCTTGAAAAGCTCTACCATTCAAATGATGGTGTTACATAACCTTGAATTCCGAGCTTGCAAAAGAGAAGCCTGGTATTCCCTTGGAAGTTCCTAGGGGTCACAATCTTGTTTATCATGCCCACAACATATCTCAACCACCCTCTATTTCGGCTACTTCTCCATAAGGCCGAGGAGGAGTTTGGGTTCGATAACCCAAACTCCTCTAATGTACCACCCTCTAATGTACCAGGTTACATTAATCAACGAGATTAATATGATTAAATGAGAATGAAACAAAATATATTTTTCGGGGAAAGCCTTACTTATTATGCTATAGACATATAAATAGGTTTATTATAAGCTTATAAATATGGCTGGGCAGTATATACTTACTTGAGGGTAATGTATTTGTTTTTATTCAACTATGAACATATACTGCCCAGAAAGATTTATAAATCTGTAACATAGCAAATAAAACTCACCCTCCCCTCAAATGGAAGACTCCAAGATGCCTCCATCAAATAACAATATAAATATACTCTCCCTCCCCTCACAATATAAATATACTCACCCTCCCCTCACATGAAAGACTCCAAGATGGCTCCATCAAATAACAATATAGATATATATTTGCTCATTTACAGTAAAATAAGAAAGATGCCACAATTTATATGACAGTGACCAAACCAGCAATGGAGACTGGCCATTTACAATAACATAAAAGAAATAAAGATGTCACAATTTATCTCACAGTGACCAAACCAGCGGTGGGGGCCAAATGAATTATGACAAGTTTTATAAGGTTTTTCCACTGTTAAAATTTTTTGAAGTTATATCAACAGCGAATGAATTTTTTTAATAATTTAATAAACTCGCGAGGGTCCACAGCCCATTTCAAGTAATCTCTTGTGTCACGAAGACAGATGGAGCCACGTGAATTGATGGGCAAATGCCAAAAAAAGATAACACGCAGAAATACTCTGCAGATATAATTTATTGAAGGGTGAAGGATTTCATTCCTGGTTAAATTTGTTAATCATAATATTTATGTTAAAATGGTTTATTTTCGTGATTTTTACTATTTGGTTCATTATTTTCTATGTTTTTAAATGGATTTCAACATGGAGAGGATTGTCGTGTTTGATAGGCTTTAGAATTTCTCTACTCTTACGAATATGACTTTCTTAATAGATTCGATAAGCTGTTTATTTTTACACAATTGACTTTGTTTCGAATAATTTTATTGACTTTGTTTCGAATAATTTTATCAACTTTAGAATTTCTCTACTCTTACGAATATGACTTTCTTAATAGATTCGATAAGCTGTTTATTTTTACACAGTTGACTTTGTTTCGAATAATTTTATTGACTTTGTTTCGAATAATTTTATCAATTTTTATGAAACATAATTCGTCCAATCATCCAGTATCATCAGAGAAAAAAAAAGTGAAAGTTCAAAAAAACATAAAAATTTACACTTGACATTATGCATAAAAGTAAATATCACTCATTTATTTAATTATTGATAAAGTTGAAAAAAAAAAATCATTATCCCCCCATATCATGTGTTTTTTTAATTATTGATAATAGTATATTATTTTGAATATTTAAAATATTTTAGGTAGTAATTACATTGGAAGAGTTTGGTCTACCCCTTTCAAACTAATTAGTGTGTTTCATCATCTTGGCTTGATAATGAATCACAATGGTTGGTTCCAAACCTCTCGACCAAATTCTTCTAATGTGATTTCTACCAAAAATGTTTTAAATATTCAGTATATGGATCACATAAGCTTGAATTCAAGTATATTATTTGACTTTCTTAATAAATATAATATTATTTTCAGTGAGTTAATTTTGTTTTAATAAATATTAAATTTATTCAAAAAAATTAATATCATTGGCTTTTTTTAATTATTGATAATAATATATTATTTTAAATTTTTTAATAAAAATATAGATATTTCTTAAAGAATAATAAAACAACATAATCATATTGTAATTTTTTTAAATATAATTTGTTCTTTGTATTCATGTGTTATTAAAAAATTACATTTTAAGTTTTTTCATGAATGTAATATTGGAAATTAATCCTCTTAAACTTATTAATTCATATATTTGTTAAGTTAATTATAAATATCACTAGCCTCAATCTATCTTAACTCCATATTTATCAAGTGCGAAAAAGAATTAAAACTATGTTTGTAACACCTAATGATGCACCAACATTTACTTTTACCAAGTTTTATTTATTACTCTTAATTTTATTTTGTTTAACCTAAATTGTTAAAACAATTAAGCTGAAAAGTGAGAACACATGTTGTTAATTATTAATTAAAAATTTTTGATGAGTTTGTAAAAGAACTGTAGAGTAGAATCAATTAAATTAATTACTTAAAACACTTACAAACATTTCCCTCATCTTTCCTTGCAAAAAGGAAAATGACAGAACCCTGAAGGGGTTGGGAAAAAGGGAAAAGGGACTATAATGTGATTATTGTTGGAAAGAAGGGAAAAGGGACTATGATGTGATTATTCTTCCTTGAGCTGGACAATTTAGCTAGTGGGAAATAACTGTGATAACATCTATAGGGTACAAGACTTGAGGGTGGACATAGTCCTGATGCCCAAGGTACCATATTGTTTTATTCACTGTCAGGAGTCAGAAGAGCTCGTAGGTAGATTCTTGACGTAATTTCCAAATCCGAGGCTGGGTGGACAGACCTTCCAAAACGAAAGAGTTACGTGCATAATTCACAATCAACGCAGGACAATAGATAGGTAGTGTTGCTATGTTCAATGATCATCATTAGGAAAAGATAAATTTTCTTATTTTACATAATGAGAAGTTAACATGTTAGTTAATATTATTAATGAGATTCTATCACTGATAAGACTAGGAATATTATCTTTAGATATACCTCAATGCTTTCGGACTTTTATATGCAGTCAATGCATAAAAGAAATGATAACCATATTTTACTTGCACAACAATAATTCATTACAGCAGTTATTCTAAGAATCATTAAACAAATGAATTACAGTAGAAGAATCAATATCTCATTGTTACTTTCTCAGTATAGCCACGTGACTAGAATCTAAACAGTTCTCTGGAGAATTATACATGAATATGAAAACTATCGATTTCTAGAATTGCATAGGTACCTCTCTATCTAACCATAACAGGAAACATATACAGAATGATGGAATTATTCAACTTATATTTTGTATTTCAAACAAATGATATCTGCTAGGGTTTGTAGGCTCTCAGTAGAGTTCTAGGAAGAACCCCCGCGAGCCATTTATCGAGGACATGTTTCAACCTTAAACATTCAGAGATTGCTAGCTCTTGAACATAGTGGAAAAGACTAGATATGACTAACAGCTAAATATAATGATCAAGCATGGAACATCTGTAAGCTAGTGCAAGTCACAATTAGTCAAACTAAACCACAAGGATGAATCCAGACCACCGACTACATCGTGAACTGTTAAACCATTGATTTCGACAAAATGTCAGTAAGAATAACCATACATATATATATATATATATATATATATATATATATATATAAACCTCTAGACAAGAAGTGTACATTGAAAACCTTCATACCGAAACCCTTAATGGAAATTCATTAAAAACTACTATTGGGCCTCTGCCGAATTTTCCCCAAAGGCCATCATCACACAATAATAACAAATTACATTTTAAATCACCATCGTGGCATTCAGCCGACAAGGGTTTCAAAGTTCAGAATAAACAAAATTCGTGTAGTTCCTCAGACAATGAAAGTCTGTCTCTAGAAATGAAAACGCCATGATAGACCAGAATAAAGACCAACGTGAAAACAAAGACAACGATGATGGGTAATAGCGTAGTCTGTCTCCAAAAACCCCTTGCCAAATATGGATTTTCACTTTGTGGCCAGTCGTACCTACACACAGAGAATGCTGAGAGTAAGCATGGAACCGATCTTGTCACGCCCCTACACTTGCGGTAGTCTTTCAACCGCTTATAGCGAGGTGCGGCACTACCAATCGTTTTCTTTTCACCAATACTTACGATTGTAGACTACGCCTAACATTCCATACTTAGTTTTATTTCTTGTTACCAAGTATTATTTTTATCCTTTATACAAGTGAAAGCCCATAACATTCACATAAACAACATTATACAAGAGAAATGCACAACAGTATAAAGGGAGGGGCAACTCCCTGCAATATGAGTCTACACGAATAAATATATATAATCTTCTTTTACAAGTACAAGTTAAATCTTGGGAAACCCCAAATTTACACTTAGCCAATTTTCCAACTTCGACAAACTCGGTTGCCCAGCTCGTCGGTGCCTCCACACGGTCGCCGCACGACTCACCAACCCTTCATTCACCTCGTCGCATGATCATGTTGTTTGCCCAACTTGGGCACGCCTCGTCATAACCAAGTCACCACACACGGGCGCCTTCACACGAGTCACACCTCTGTTCAAAATCTCAACACTTCACTGTTTCCACCATTTCATCATGCACAACACGCCCTCACCCGGTCGCATATCCGCACGATTCTTTATTTCGTCATGCATGGCATGCCCTCTCCTGACCACCCATCCACACGTCCACCCATTCACACGTTCACCCAACTCATCCACCCGAACTCGTTCACCCGAGTCGCCACACAACTTCCCCTGGGTCGCCACACGACTTCACCCGGGTCGCCCAAACGACCTCACCTGGCTCGCTCGAACGACTTCACCTGGGTCGCCTGACGCCCTCACCCGGCTTGCCCGAACAACCTCACCCGTTTCACTCAAACGACCTCGCCCGAGTTTCCTGCCCAACGACCTCGCCCGAGTTCTTCCTGAACAAACTCACCCGAGTTCTGCCTAAATGACCTTGCCCGAGTTCTACCCGAAAATCTCGCCCGAGTTTTCTGAATGACTTTCCTGAATGAGTTCCTGAGTGACTTTTCTAAATGACTTTTCTTGAACTAGTTTTACACCTGAGTTCCGCCCATCGTGCGGGCTCATCCACGCACTGCAGAACTCCTTGTTTGAACTCGTGTTGATCGAATGATGGTCTTTTGCCTCCAAACACCCTCCAATATATACGGGCGGGTGAAAGGTTGTGTCACCCAGCCGACCCACACCAAACGCCCAGCCGACTCATTCATAATGCGAACTCTCGCCCATGAGGTAGGTCGGCCCGCCCAACTCATCAGACTACCCCTCATCGCTCGCCCAACGCCTTATAAACTCATCCAAGGTTCGTTTTGTTTCATATTTCGCACGTCCTTCGCATGGTGGAGTCGCCCTGCCCGTCGCACGGACCGCAGGTCCTAACATCCTCCCCCACTGGAAGTCATTGTCGTCCTCGACAATATCTCATCTCGGAAACCATCTGTCACCAAGATCACCATACCAAGGTATACACCTCATCGGTATGTCATACATCAGAAATCATCTCAATCCATGACCATCAACTATCTCGTCGCAATCTCCACATGCTGCTCCCCATTGTGGAAGGCTGGCCATTCCATCTCAAGCTACATGCTTCCTGCAACATCTCGTGCTGACCTCACCATGTATCGTCCTTTTTTGAACTGTTTCCATGATACTCCAACATAATGCTAACACATCTCTGCACACTACATGCCCCCATGTTTGAACTAGTTGGGTAGCTAATCCAACTGTCATGCCCAAACCATGAGAATGTACATCCTCATGCTACCATCAGTTGTTTCTCAAAACATCATGTCACATCCTCAACTTGATCAAGAATCCATCTCAATATAAATGTAAGCCATGCTTAGGTCCATGAAGTAGTCCTCATCTCATCTGCAACATGTTGTCCATGATGTTTGGCACTAATGTGTTGCATGAGACCAGCCACATCTACCCCAACATCATCCATCTGCAAAGCATCCATCTCCTCAAAGTGAAGAGATCATCTCATCGAACCCGACTCTTGATGTGCCACATCCAAGTCCATGAAGCAACCTCCATCATATCTATAATGTGCCATCCCTCAAGTCTGCCATAGAAACAAGTATACACTCATCTCATCTATCCATGTGTTGCCCATGATCATAGATCAATCAGCTCCCATGTGTCATAAGTGGTTAAGTCTCGGCTCAACCCATGCCCAAGTGTCCTACCAAGGCATCATCATCGTTGTAACTCTATCACTCCAAAGTGTCTCATATCGATCCTCCACATCAAGTCACTCTTTCAGGCCATTCCCATACATGTACTTGAAAGTATGCACCCCATCCTACATCAAAGTCTCTGACCTTAGCTCCTCAATGCATCAGATCCTCCAAGTCCACCATATATGAAGTCTTCCTGGAAGTCACAACCTCATGTCATCATGAGCTCTATGAGTCATCTCCAACCAACACTCTAGCAAGCATACAAGTCTGGGCCCAAAGGTCTCTGCAAGATGCCTCAGCTCTCCATGTAGTAGGAATGCTCCATAGTCTGCTCACAACTCCATCCAAGTCCATGGCCTTGTTGTACAAGAGTGCACAACCTCTCCATCAGCTCATAAATAAAACATCTCCATGTCACATTAGCAAATCCACCTGCACAACATCCCTGCCTTGGCACTCCTCATTGGATGCCCATAAGTGACACCTCTACAAGTGCTCCTGCACAATGTCCCTGCATAGACTGCCATGCTCCATGTTTCCAACCTAATGTCCATGACTAAGTTGCCCATGTAGTCAACCAAGTAGACCCATCACAAAAATCAGTCATCCTCATCCAATTCTGCAATCTTCGGTCTAGTGAACTCGGTCACCCAACCATATCATCATCATCACAAGTCCCTTCCATCATAGCTCCCCCACTAAAGGTTCCACCAACACTATCTCTTGGTCTCGGCCATGAAAAGTCCACCCAAGCATCATCATACCCAAGTGTGTGCCCTTCAACCTGTCCATGAGTCATGCCGGGCACTTAGCCAATTCTCCATGTGGCTAAGCATGACCCAATCCTCTGCAATGACCATCATGTTCCTCCCTTGTCATGGGCCTTTGTACCTTTTGCCATAAGGTCACAAATAACCCCAACAAGTCCTGCAACAGTCAACAATCCTTGCTTCTCCATACAAGGTCTCATCATAGACATCCATGGTAAGATCCTCCCTAGCATTGTTAATCTGACTTTGCCCTTCCCTACATACGGTTCATTTACCAAATGCTCAACTGAAACACAAGTATCAATAATACTTACATCATCACAATCATCATCATGAGGCTCCTCCATATGAGTCTCCCCATCCATCCATGTCTGCAAACTGCACGATCCTGGTCCAACTTGATCAATCTCAAGTTCATCCTCCATCATTATCACGTCTGCAACATCCTCAATCATCATGGCTTCCTCTTCCTTATCACCACAATCTGCAACTTCATCCTACTCCATTGTCCAACCAAGTTGAAGAAGTTCGTCCTCAACATTCTTTTCCAAGACTTCAAGCTTATCTTGAATCCGGGGATTCTCTTCTTTCATCTGCTTCAACCTATATAAGGTAAGCAAGAGCTTCCCTTCGCATTCTTCCAAACCTACCATGCCTTGTCATTCAGCTTGGCCCAAGCACGAAGCTTCTCCTCTGCCAAACCTATTTCACCATTTACCAGTTTCATCAAGTTCCCTGCAACCATGAACCAACCCTTGTTCCACTTGTATATGAAACCAGCTTCCTTCACCTGCAAGTACCTGCGTCCACTGTCATCAATTTTCAAGTGCCTACAGACTTGCTTCACCCAGCTTCCTGCAAGACTCCTCCAAGTCTTCAGACTAGCTCTGATACCACCTATCACACCCCTACACCTGCAGTAGTCTTTCAACTGCTTATAGTGAGGTGCAACACTACCAATCATTTTTTTTTCACCAATACTTACGATTTTAGACTACGCCTAACATTCCATACTTAGTTTTCTTGTTACCAAGTATTATTTTTATCCTTTATACAAGTGAAAGCTCATAACATTCACATAAACAGAATTATACAAGAGAAATGCACAATAGTATAAAGGGAGGGGCAACTCCCTGCAATATGAGTCTACCCGAATCAATATATATAATCTTCTTTTACAAGTACAAGTTAAATCTTGGGAAACCCCAAATTTACACTTAGCCAATTTTCCAACTTCGGCAAACTCGGTTGCCCAGCTCGTCGGCGCCTCCACATGGTCGCCACACGACTCACCAACCCTTCATTCACCTCGTCGCACGATCGTGTTGTTTGCCCAACTTGGGCGCGCCTCGTCATAACCAAGTCGCCACACATGGGCGCCTCTGCACGAGTCACACCTCTGTTCATAATCTCAACACTTCATTGTTTCCACTATTTCGTCATGCATGGTGTGCCCTCACCCGGTCGCCCATCCGCACGTCCACCCGTTCACCCATTCACCCAACTCGTCCACCCGAACTCGTTCACCCGAGTCGCCACACAACTTCCCCTGGTATTCCACACGACTTCACCTGGTTCACCCAAACGACCTCACCCAGGTCAGCACACGACTTCACCTGGGTCGCCCGAACGACCTTACCCGGCTCGCCCGAATGACTTCACCTGGGTTGCTCGACGCCCTCACCCGGCTCGCCCGAATGACCTCACCCGTTTCGCCCGAATGACCTCGCTCGAGTTTCCTGCCCAACGACCTCGCCCGAGTTTTGCCTGAACGACCTCGCCCGAGTTCTGCTTGAACGACCTCGCCCGAGTTCTGCCCGACGACCTCGCCCGAGTTTTCTGAACGACTTGCTGAATGACTTTTCTGAACGACTTTTCTTGAACGAGTTTTACACCCGAGTTCTGCCCATCGTGCGGGCTCATCCATGCACTGCAGAACTCCTTGTTTGAACTCGTGTTGATCGAATGATGGTCATTTGCCTCCAAACGCCCTCCAATATATACGAGCGGGTGACGGGTTGTGTTACCTGGCCAACCCACACCAAACGCCTAGCCGACTCGTTCATAATGCAAACTCTCACCCATGAGGTAGGTCGGCCTGCCCAAATCGTGGGACCGCCCCCTCATCGCTCACCCAACGCCTTATAAACACGTCCAAGGTTCGTTTTGTTTCATATTTCGCACGTCCTACGCATGGTGGAGTCGCCTTGCCCATCGTACGGACCGCAGGTCCTAACAAATCTGAATGAAAGCATTAATATTAGCAAAATCCTTGCGTTAGGAAATAAATTTTAACTTGAGAGGATGTCCGTCGAGGCCCGAGCTGCAAAGTATACATGTTGGAGCAGTTTGCCTTTAGCAAATGCTCAAGGGTAAATTTCTATATTTCATTTGTTTTCTAACATGTGTCTTACCTCAGGTTCTCACATGAACCAAATGCGTTCCTCTGGGAATTTGAGTCCATCCATTAATGGCTTCACCTATTGCATGAGGGCAATTAGAAACCTCAGAAACCTGCATACTAATCTTACAATAGAAATGTACAGCAATTACTAACCGAGAAGCTTAAAAGATTGTCCATGGATTACGAACAACAAAGGATTCGACAATGCCTTTGTCGCCATAAGAGGATACATGTAAGCTCGATGAGACAAACATTGCAGAGAGATTGCCCAAAACGTCTCCTGGTCACCTTCTGTCGCTCCCACTGTTGCAGAGCCGAGTAGCAGCCCTGTAACATGACCAAATGACCCAAACCCTGCCCAACCTATGCATTATTTCGTCGAATAAACCCCAAATCACGAAGGTCGTAGATATCACCGAATTCAACAGTGCAGATCAAGCCATGTGTCGGAGTTAAGTCCCTCGTAATCCATCCCATCGACTTTAATGGCATGGCAAAAGGACCTAGGGGTTCTCTTTGTTTGCATGGTGAAACGTTTTCAAGCGTATGCCAGTGAGGAGGAGCCTTAATTATTGTAGGAATGAGTGTACATAGTCATTAGCCACAGTCATTAACCACTATTGTCAGCACATAACCTCGGTAATTTCATCCGTTTGGTGTAAATAATTTTTTTATTTATTGTTTAGTTGCTTAGCATGTTACAGTGTTCACTTAAGAAGGAGTTTGCATCTTGAAAGATTTGAGCTCAATCCATAATTAACATGGATCTAGGCTCCTTTACTTATTAATTGTAATTATAATTATTTTATTTATTTTATTTTTTTTTTTATTTTATTTTAATCTAGTCAAAATGTTTACAGGATATTACATTACATTACATTACATCTCTACCATATTGGGAGAAGTCCCTCTCAACACAAAATATTTCATAATATGGTGATTACCAATTACACTTACACAACATTTCAATTAATTTAAAAATAATAAATTTGTATTTAAGTATTTAGAGGTAATTGTAACATGGAAATTGTCTTAGATGAATGACTTACTTAATGCACTTGAATCCAAAAAAAGAAATGACATCTAATAAATTTATAGTTTTTATATCATGTCTCAAATATACTAAAGTATTAATATTTTTACTAAAATAAATTAATATAACTTAAAATATATTAATAGTAATTTATGTTGAAGATAATGATAAAAATTATATAATAAAAAATTATTTATTAATTTTTAAAATTATTCATTTTTAATTGTTGAAATTTCAACCTTTTGAATTAATTAAAATTAATTATTATCTTACATTAAATTTGTCATAGCCTAAGTATTAAGATTAAATGACTTTTTGGAAGGAACCCCTTAATACAATTTCTAGCAACATTTCGATTTATTGCTGTTTAAACTACACTTTTGAATGAATAAATGGATTTTGTATCTTAAATTTTTTTGAAGCACTTGATCTTTGCAAATTAAACAACTTAAACATATGATTTTTAAAAAATTATATTAGATTTAGAATACAAGTCATAAAAAAAAAGACTCTTAAAAGAACCATTGCATCTATTAATTAGACTACCCAAACCTAGTTCATAATAATTATTGTTAAATATTTAATGGGTCTCTTATTTATATGGGATTTGTATTTGCATTTAATAAATCATTATTACATATATTTATATTTTATAATAATTATTTTAATGGGCCCCACATATAATTTGCATAATAAATTTATAACTATATTAAATTTTGATGGTAAAGTTTAACTACCCTAAATTAATATGGGTTAATTTTTATTAATCTTAATTAATTTTAAAAATATTATTAAATTGATATTTTTTTAATTTGTATTAAATTAAATATCACTAGAGTCTAGAACATACTAAACCATTTGTTTTTAGTGGTTGGATTTTATTTCCTTAAAGTAGCTTGTCATAAAAGTGTTATGGCCCATGCTTTGGATGATGGTTTTGTACTTAATATTTATTTAGTCTATTAATTTTTTCCATGGTATTTTTAATAGCCCATAGTTTTATATTTTCTATTTATCAAATTTATTAATTTTTGTTCTTCAATTTTTTTTGGTTATAAATTAAGAGATGAAACGTCATTGTGAGATGGAATTATTTGAGGTTTGTTTAGATTTTATAATTTATATTTATATTTTTTATAATTTAAATATTGATTAAAGTATATGAAGCCAAATTTATTTTTCTTTATTTTTTTTATATATAATTTTCCTTACATTTAAAAAATGTTGACATATAATTTTACATTATTTTTACACATAAAGTGCCTTTGCACATAATTAGGAAATAAAAAATTATACTTGAAATTTACATGTTTGGTGGAGGGAAATTTTTTTATCAAAACACTCCATGAACTTATTAAGAAAAAAACTAATTACTTTATAAACTTTCAAAGTTATGGAAATTTAATATTATTGCTTTTATAGTTGATTATTAGGGCAAAAAAATCCATGTGTTAAAAGGTTTGTGGGATTCATACAAAATATTTAGTGTATCCATTTCATGATAATATGGATAAATAATAAATAATATATGAACATTTTCATTTAAAAGACCTTTTCGCATAATTCCAATAGATAATGTTTCCATTTAGTTGTGAAATTAATTAAGTGCATTCACAATTTAAAATGTTAAAAATGAAATGGAATGCAAAGGCATGGATTAATAATTTTCATAGACACCATATGCTTATAAGTTTAATTAAAATATGCAACATATGAAATAAATATATATTTCCCAAGTAATATTAACACTCAATTTCTTCTTTCTTTTAATAAAAGATAGTTTTAGAAACTAATTGTAAATGATCAATTTCCACACAACCATAAAGATGGTGTATAAATGTCAACCCCGAGCCATGTTATAAAGCTACCAACAAGAAGGAACTGAGTTACATGTTTATCACTCAACCCAAATCCATTTTCTCTCATCTTTAACCATTATTCTCACTATAGATAACTTTCAAAATATCATCTAGCCATCAAAAAATCATGGCACTCTTTTCCATTGCCCTACAAAATAAGAGGAAGTTGTTCCCTTTCTCTTCTTAGAATCCCTTGGAGGTATTCTTTTCCTTTCTCGTCTCAAATCCCCTCAAGGATGTTATTCCCTTCATTTTCTCTTTATTGTAGGTAGAAAAAGTTCAATTTATCGAATGCTTTGTAAGAATAGAACACAAGAATAATGTTTAGCTATCAAACATTCCATGAGTAACAAATATTTAGTGATTGAAGGATTTCAATCTTATTGAGCCTCCATACTCACAGCCAATTATATCTCATCCTAACTCTAAAGATTTCCCTTCAACAATATTGGCTTTGTCAATTTTCATATTGAATTTTTCCCATTATAAATGGAGAACATACTATGAGAAAAAACAGAGCATGAAAGAGAGAACAAAGGGATGAGAAAATGACAATGTAGCAGTTTATGGAACAATAGATGTATTCCCATATTATAGGAGTGTTAAGTACCCTTACACTCAAGATAATGAATATACTCAGTCTATGCTTAAACAACTACATGAAAAAACTTCCCTACTAACCTCCTACTTGCATTCAAAGATTGGATTTCTAATTCAATAGAGATGGTGGCTTTATTGAAGGCACATGATAATAAAAAAAAAGAATTCAAATTTCATAAGCTGACACTTGGAAATAAAGGGTTACTTTCTCATAAGTCTCATTTCATCTTCTCCTTTAATTCAATCATAACCCCTCTAATTCTCCACAACCATCCTTGACAGTTAAATATTATAGTTTTGAATTAACATTTTATATATCTTTAGTTCACCATAGAATTCCTACCATACAATACACAAAGTATAATAATATCATTTATGTGCTTATCTATTCACTAGACAACCCATTAGCTTTGAGCTTCGCACTAGAAATCCATAGAACACATTCACCTAAGTTTAATTATTTAATTTCAAAAGATTCAACTCTCATCATTATAACCATACATTTACAATTTATACATAATGAGATCCAATAAACATTAGGTTATCCATTTACAATTTATACATAATGAGATCCAATAAACATTAGCAATTAAACTCAATATATTACAAACAAGTATTAAACAAAATCATTAGCCAATACCATTAATCTATTCTTCTTCTTAATGATATTGATTCTTTAGTTTATCTCTTAAGTCATTAAAAGGGTTTTTTTTTTTAAGCTTTTTTGTAAGTGATGTTAGAAAAAAATCTAGAATGCAAAGATCTAATGAAACAACAATTTTGTTAAATTTCCCTATAACTCGCATGATAAATGTTTCTCCAAATATTCAAAGATACAAATTCTACATCTCATGGATATTGCATGAAGGATGCAAAATAGAAAAATAGAAGTAGGTGATATTCTCATAAAATTTGACAAAGAAAAGTGTCATCATAGAGACATCAATGTATCTATAAATATTAAGAAGAATTTGAAGGATCGTGAGAAAAGAGGGTCTATCAATCTAGAGAATAAATAGGTTGATTTGATGTTGTAAACAAATTCAATTATCAAAATCAGAACTCGCGATGCCATAATCATAATTATAGGTTTTTGTATATTCAAAAGGTTCATGTTGTGCAAGATCATATTTGAATATAATAAAAGATATGTTTGGAAATTCCATTGAACTAATTGACAATTTCTTTTTATCTGAGATAAAATTACTAACAATTTTTTTTTTTTTAAAAGAAATTAAAAATGTTCATTATGGTGTCCTGTTAGATAAAAATATATAATGTATGGAAAATAAATGGCATGTCAATTATTTGAGAAGAAACAATAATTGGGAAGAATTTAGCTTCTTTCCATGCCATGCTATAGGATATTAGTAAAAGAACTCTAAATTTCAAATCAAGTGAATCAAAATGAATGTATAAATGCATTTTTTTATTTATTTTTCTGAAAATATGTTAATTCATGTTTTATCTAATAAATGATATACTTTTAAGGAGAAGATATTTTTTTGTCAAAATTCCTTTAAGTCACACTAATGAATGCACATCCATCCTTACATAGGAATGAATTACAACTTGGGACTCATAACACTACTATGTTGTTCAAATGGTGACCTTTCTTCTTAAACTTTATATTATTTTTTATTTTTCATAAATGACGACATATGGTCCTCTTTTTTATTTGAAAATTAATATTTGAAAAGTGAAGGAATAATTTAGTTGGGAAAGGAAATAAACAAAATGAAAATTTGGAAGTAATGACCATAAGAAAACATTTATTGATATTAAGAATTGAATTTAGTTTTCACTTATATCTTCAAGAGAAATCCCAACATAAGAAATGATCTAAATGAAATAGTATTCATTGATAAAACAATTACATAGGTGCTACTACAATATGTAGTTTCTACTTAATAAAACCCTAATTACATATTGGATGTCTTTTAATGAAGCCTTAATGACTAAGTAGTGGACATTCTTTAATGATACCACTTAAATTTTTCGATTCCACACTCTACTACATTGGTTTTATTTTATAAAATTCCCCCCTAATAGTTTAAGAAATATTTTCTTCTCCTAACCATGTGAGTTGGAATGGAACCATAATGTGTTTTCCTCCTCATAAATCATCACTATCTTCAAGGTTCGAGATGAGAAAACTCATAGATATTATTTAGTGATTACCATATTTCATATTCAAGTTGCATCTCCTTATATTGCATCAAAACTTCTTAGATAGTGAGCTAGTGTTGGCACAAAATTTGGACTAGAGGACCAGGGTTCGACCACTAGTTGCCAGCAAAGGTTTATGCTATAATCTACCACATTGTTGGTATTTCAATTCCTCCATAAGCGAGAAATATCACATTCGAGGCATGCCAAGACACCAAAAAAAGAATGGGATTGAAGGATGAAGTTGAGGATATATCACTAAACACATCATTTGCTACTCAAACAATTATATAACATTTGCGCAAATGCTCAAAAATTTATATGTAGTTAAGACAGAAGACCCTACAAGAATATATAGTAGGAAATACATCAAATCATAAAAATAAAACTCTTAATAGAGGCACCCAATTCATAACCATTCCATACACAACCATGCAAAACTATCCCCACAACACCTTCTTAATTATTATGAGAAGTGGATCAGTACATCATGTGATAACAAAAGACCACACAGTCTCTCTCTTCCCACTTAGTCCTTGCAGCTTTATAGATTTTCCTCCAATATCAATCCCTTGATTCAGTCCACTTTGATCACTTTGATTCTGCTCACTTGATCCAACCCATTTTGACAAAACCTAGTGCTTTAGTCCACATCTCTTTAATGTTTTCAAATCCAATGCATAGATCCTAACCTTTCACAAAGTTTCCATGTCCCAAAATAAGTTCTTTTAACTTCTTCCTACTGTTTTCCCTTTTATTTTCATAGCTTAAGGCTTATTTGAACATTTAATCTTATGGTTGTGTTGGCCTTTCCTACCACCTTTTCCCGATCAAAGTTTAATAAAAGATTATCCAAAAATGAAGGACCCAATAGGCCCTGACTGTAATTCATTAACTCTCCCTCGATTCAATCTTCTACCTGCACACATAGACCTGCTTGCGGTTGCATGACTTCTTTTGGTACTTATCCTCCTTGCTTTATTGTTTGGCCTTCAAATGGAAGACCCAACTCTCGTATTATTTGTAGGGATTGAAATTTGAAATCAGTATACTCTGCCATGGGAGATTTCCATTTAGAAATCAGCATAACAACTTTATCAATGAACTTAGTTGTATTATTTGTTGTAGTTTGTTCAGGACGAGATGCAAAGATAACCTACCATTAAACATCAACATCATAACCAAGCTTCTGAAGCAACATGAAATGAGACTGAGCTAGTGGTCGACAATCTCACAACAAAGTTTATAGGTATGTGAATCTTCTTCTAATTGATGAATTTGCTTCTCCAATGCTTCTGCTTGACTTAACAATCTTGTTGTTGTTGAAGATTGGAAGTGGCCAGGTATTGGTCAAACAATTTTTGGGTTTCCTTCCACATCTGATACAAAGGTTGGTTCTTCTTGCCAAGTAGACTGGCCCAATCTTGAATCTATCGAAAAAATTTCTATGAATCATTGGTAACATGTTGAAGAGTGCTTCAGAAAGAAAAATCGTGATAAATTTCCTGAGAAATTTGTTCTTTGTATTTCTCTACAGGATTAGGGAGTTCTTGACACAACTCAACAATAGTGTCGCATAGCTCGCTATTGGCAGCAACTAACTTGGTACAAACAACCTGAATATACTCACAACTTTCAGAAAGTTGGCACACAGAAAAATCCTTGTAGCATGAGGTGCAAACTCAACAATGGTTTGCCACATCTGTTAGAATTTATCATTGATTTCTTCAATTTATTTTTCTAACTCCTCTTTTTTTCCTAACAACTAGTCTCACTCAAAATTTGCAACATATGTTGTTGTTGTTATTGCTCATAAATAGAAACTAGCTCATTGTGGTGGTGTTGCAATTGAAGGGAAAACACTTTGATAAGTTGAAATAACTAGGATGAATAACAACTTTGAAGATCATTTTCAAAAAAAGTGTTAGCTAGAGGGAATTGGGCTTGTAGAGGTTGACCATTGGTGACAGACCTCTCATACTATCCCTGAGGAAAAATTTATGGCTCTTCACTATGTTCCTTTTTGAATTCATCCTAGATTCTAGTAGCAACACTTGAACGAAAGAGATGAAATATATCCTGTGATTGTGTAACTAAATGCAAAACCTCTTGGCATTCATTGGGATCTTGAATAAACAAAGTAACTTGAGCTACTGAAAGAACTTTACTACTGTACTGTTGTAACTCAGATGAATATTGCACAGGTGACACCATGGCTACCTCGACATGTGACTCAAGGCCATCTGTAGTCTATTTTATGGTGTCCTTTCGGGTTGACTCGACATCCATATCAAAAGTATCTATGCTAGTGTTTCCAAGGTCAAGGATATCAAAGATATTGGCAGATTGTGATGGAGTCTGTGGTGACAAACCTAGAGAGTACATAAAACAGGTAGGAAAACAAATATGGTGTTCCTCAACAATTTTGGTACCATAAATAGGGTATTTAGGCTCATTGTCACAAAGCCCAATAATATGATACATTTGATAAGTATAATTGGCTTGGCCGTAAGCTTGAGCAAGGGAAAAGGTGTCAAGGGTGCAAGGGGAAATATCAGAGAGTGTAGGTGGAGAAACAAAAATTAGACTGATAGAAACAAATGGAAGTGCTAGTGGCTTAAAATACTTACTAAGAAGAGGAAAAACAATGGGAATCTCTCAAGTGGAAACAATAAAACTCACCATGGAACCAAATTTAGACATGGTATTATAGACAAAAGATTCACATTCCTACAACTTTTTCATCATTGGATGGAGATCTTGTTTGAGGTTAGTCGTGCACTTTCTAGAAGATGGCCAATTATCAACAGAGGAATCATGAGGGTGCATTCCATCCATAGAATAAATGATCTCACCCTCTTTTTTTGCTGCATTGAACTCTAGGCTAGGATGTGACTTCATTTTGAAATGATTCCTATAATACATATTAGGGGAATTACCTCATCTTGAATGTATGAGGGCTGGTAGTTATAGGGAGAAGATATATATGACCATGAATTATCCCAAAGCATACTTGTTGTGCATACTTGTCTAAAATTGTCTTTAACACCCTAGTTAGTGTTTTTGTAACATGAAACATTTTAGCATGCCATTTCTTGAACAATTCCTGTTTTGGGGGAAAATGCCTATGCAGGACGATCCTATCCACCTAAGGTGTGACAGTGCCTTAGCAACAAACAGAGACATCTATTCTGGTTTCTTCCTTTATGAAATGGGAAAGAAGGGAGATCAATGGACTTACCGGTGTCTTCCATTTGTCCCTCGATCTAGATCCTCTTCTCTTTTGGATGTTCACAGCTACTTGCCTCCTCGCAAAACCACAAGAGAACAGCTACTTGCCTTCCTGCAAGATCACAAGAGAACAGCTACTTGCGACGAGAGAACAGCTACTTGAGACAAGAGAAGAACATAACACAAAGGCAGATATTCATATTCATAAATGATTCAGGATTAGAAGTAAATCAAATACACTAATGCAATCATACATCAAAGATACATCAGTATATAGGAGAAAACCAAGATAGCTTTATTGATAAATAACAAGGTTCAGGAAGAGATACAACCCAGAGGGCTCCAATCCAGCATCTCCTTCCCAGCAGAATGGAATTCCTATCTTCACCTCCCATCAAAGCATTAAGCACCCAATGATTCCAGTCTCAAACCAACAGCAATTCTTTGCAATAACAAAATTCCAGCCTCCTCTTCCCATGGAGGAGAGATCTATATATAGATCTTTTGGAGAGAGGATGAGTCAGCTTGAGGCTGGTATGAAACTGACTAGTGTCCTCTCCCTCTCTCAGTTCTTGAGTCCACTTGGAGGTTCTTGCTTCCACTTGGAGATTTGGAACCTCTTACTCATCACCAGTCGAATTCCTTGATGCAAGTGTCATTTTGGAAGCTTCCTGAGCATTGACACATTGAGAAATGAGCCTGTCACTTGTCCAGTTACGCTCAGCGCAGGTAGCCTTTGTTGCAGTTGACATTCAACGCAGGTAGACAGTGGAGCAGTTCACATTCAGTGCAGATGCTCAGTGGAGCAGTTGACATGATCCAGAATTGGCTTGTTTTTGAGTATTTTCAGGTGGAGAACTTCTGTGAATTGCTGTGGTTTGTTGGCCTTGTTCCTCTAGGGGTAGGAACAACATGTTTAGGGACTTTGGATCCCTCGATTATGGACATTTCATGCTCAATGCTGTAAGGCACAAAAATGTCTATAACAGTTTCCCCCTAAAGTATGAGGCCGTTTATCGGGTGAAATGCTTTATCCAGGAGGGTCCGAAGTTCATCCATTTGCTGGGAGGAGACCTGTAATAAGATACAATACAATACATTATGATTCATACTGCTTTCATGATCTAGCTGAGGCGGGCATTCCCATGCTCAGCTTTATAAATTCATTTTTGTACATAGCACAGACAATCGTCTGATGGTAGACTGATAATTTTGGTGAAATTATCCTCCTTTGAGTAGGATGATCATCTGCTGCAATGATGTACATGTCAAATGTCTTTATCTTTCCTGAATATATATCGCAGCCCGGATGGATGAAACTAGATCCGGGGTCTTCAAACTCGTTCAATCTTCACTCTAAGTACAAGTTGATCCATGTGAGAATTGCGCTGAAGTCGAACATGGAAGGACATCGCTTGATTACCGGTCAATGATGTAAACCGTTAACAAGCGTGAGAGGAATCACCGATAATGATAATGACCCTCAAGGTACTGCAGTACAATTCACGTGGTTTGAATAAAGGACTTGGCGTCGAACACCACGCAAAATATTCTGGTCGAAGGTCATTGATGTATACCTGTCGCCGAAAGTGAGAAACCTACCATTGAGGCATGCAAGCTTCAAAGTACTGAGGGGGTGTTCCTAGATCAACTTCTTGGATAATGAGCTGATGTCGACAAGAAGCGATCCGTCAAAGGAGGGCCTTAATGAATCCCACATCAGTGACACGGAACGAAGCTAATGATTTTAATGGAGGTGAAAACGATCTGTGACATATGATTCAGGGTGGCGGTCATGAATGGATGAAGGATAATGTATGGTAGTGGATGGGACCTGGTTGACTCTTTCTGAACGACTTCTCTTGAACATATGGCGACACTGATGCGATGGATCGGTAGCATTACCCCAAATATGGATGGTATGGCGAGACCATGGTGAGGTGACCGGTGAATGAAACAACCCAACCCGATTATGGTACGGAGGAAAAGTGTCACGTTCAAGAGCGACTTGCTACCATCAAAGTTCTCTTTAGTTTTCTCCCAATTTTTCCCCAGTCATTGCTGACCAGTACCTCTTTATTTTTGTCAAGCTTGAGGAGGATAACATATGCTTGTTCTATAACCTGCCCTTCGGGCAAGCCCATCGCTATGTTTTAACGAGCCTAGCGATAGTGAAACTCGTTCTCGTCTAAAGACAAGTTTGTCGCTATTTAGTGATTTTAACGAGTCTAACGACAAAGACAACTCGGTCCCTTTTCATTTTTAGAGAGTCTGAAAAGGTACGTAAAGTTAACTCCAAAATTCCTTTTTCGTCATCTAATCCATTAAGTCCGAAAAAGTATAAAACAATACAGAAGGGATGAGTTTTCGATCGTTTTAATGAGCCGAACAAAACAAGCGCTTGATCTTTTTGTGCAATAATCCCTCAGGTCCAAAAAGATTAAAATCTAGAGGAGGGATAGCACTTCCGGTCGTTTTAACGAGCTGGAAGGCCAAAACTTGGCAATCTTTTCATATTTTACGAGTCAGTTGAAAAGAGCTTAAAGAAGACTCGTCTTTTGAGGAACGAGTGATGAACAGGGTTAGCAGCTAATTCCAGGTACAGGTTGGAATTTTCCAATCACGGCAGCGTCACAAGGATGGCTAGGTGAAATCACTCTTCGCAGCTGTTCCTCAAAATGGGTAAACAATCATATGGAGGTGAACAATCGGCCAAATGAAAAGTGGAGGTGACGGTGCAAACACGACCAAGGCTTTTTATGGCAGATAAAGTTTCATACACAACGGTTATTTACCAGGATGGGTTCATTTTTTAATGAGCTTGAATGCGCCAAAACATTGCTCAAGCTTATGTTTATTTTTTAACGAGCATGAATTCCGTGTTAAAACTGCTCGGATCTTGCGTTTATTTTTTAACGAGCATGAACTTTATGCTAAAACTGCTCGTTTATACCAGTCATATGATAAGAGTGTCTCATTGGAGATCGCTATTTTTATGGAGCTTCATCTCACCACGCTTTGCTCCACATCCTTTCGTTATGCAAGTTCGGAAACGGCTAATCCTACGAGTTTAAAGGGTTAGACCTACAGGTTTAAAGGGAGGACCTAAAAATTTAAAAAAATAAATAGCTGCCCCTTGCTTTCACTCCAAAAGGTTTGCATGCCCCCAGGCATAAAATAGAGTTTCAAGGTTACCTCTACTTCTTTTCCGCTAAAACATTTGTTCTAACGAGAGAGGCTTACCTCTTTTAGGTTACCCAAAGACTGTCTCGTTCGCGGCTACGAACAAAACACTTCTTCGGCGATGTCTACCAACAGTGAGCGACGACGACCGCCGACTCACATAACTTTGACAAAAGAATATTATTCTAGAACAACCCCTCTTCCTCTACGGACGGGGTACGGACTAGTGATATTCTCCTGCGGAAACCTACCCTATACCCAAAGTTCTCTGCCGAAGCAGACCAGGACGCATGCTCCCTGGGTTCCAGTCATATCCTCCCGGATTACTCACGCTCATCAGGAGGACGGACCGTGGGTTGAGACACTTCTTGCGTGAATAGACCATTTAGGGATGGTTCATGACTATTTGCGATGCGTGATCCGGGGAATGAAAGTTGGTCCACGAGCTTGACCATTCTTCCTTCATGCGGAAAACACATTACTCTAAAGAGTGATGAGACGATGGCTCCCATGCAATATATATAGTCTCGTCCAAGGAGTAGGTTATAATCCAAGGGTCCTTGAACGACCATCACGTTCATTTGAACGGTCTTCCCTTTCAATGTTATGGGCACATTGGGGAGGATCCCTAAAGGGCGACTGGTTCCCTTATCAAAGCCTGATAGATTTCTCATTTTAGGTAAAAGCGCAGGCGAACCAAGCGCTTTCCAAGCAATAGAGGAAAGGATACTCACAGATGCCCCTTCATCAATAACTGTACCAGCCATTACCATTCTGTATATTTGGACAATAATTCTGAATGGTATGCTAGCTGGCAAGCGGGGTCTGCCTAGTTGGTTCCAGTCAAAGGACACAACCAGGTTGCTTGGTGGTGGGACCGAATATACGGCCGGATAGCGCTCTGATGAACTTCCTTCCTGCGATAAAGGAATGGTGGCATTGCCCCCTTGATCATCAGAGTCAGTGCTGATGAAGAGAATTTGGACGGTGTCGTCTTTATTCTCCTCTGTGATGATGTCATTTGAAGATAGAGCCTTTGAAGGCAAAACCGGGTCAACTGCCGTTTCAACCTTTAGACTTTCGTCAGGTATGGATTCAGACGGTTCATCTTCAATGACAGGTGCTTCGGCTGACCACCTGGGTGGGTCAACCAGATTCTCAACTAGCGAGGGACTTGACAAGAGTTTCTGATATCCAGGAGGAAGATGCGCTCGTAAAATCGGGCAATCTTCCAGAACTCTTTTTGCCTCGTCTAAGAAGGGACAACGGTGGATGGTGTGATTGCCTTCACACAGTCTACAGGGAAATTTAGCTTTCCCGCTCTGTCCTGGGGCTTCACTCCCACTAGTTGACGGTGAGGAGTCAACATGGCTATCAGAGGTTGATGCTACCGGATTGTGCAAACGGGGGGACCAGTCTCTTAGTATTCGGGGGATACAGGGACAATCTATGTGGAAATGGCCTCCCTTGCATATGACGCATGGCGATTTAGGTCTTACGAGTGCTGTGTGTGGATTTTTGTCAGATGACACTTGTTTGCCCCCAGTCGTCTTAGGCTCCTTCTTCTTCTTCTCTTTCTTCTTCTTCTCCTTCTTCTCGTTAGGAACTCGGTTTTTTGATTTACCAGTTCCGTCAAGCGAAGAGGAAGGAGGAGAGGAAGATGAAGTAGAAGGCTGGGAGGCAACTCTTGTCCGATCTAACTCTTGACTTGACTGTTCAGGAATTGTGGTATTCTTAATGACATTGGTTGAAAAGAGCCAGACTGGTAGGCCAATTGTCAATCCTGGAAGCGACAATGTGGCCATGTGGGGCGCACCAACATCTCCCTGAGAGGAGAAGGGACTAGGATTTCCACCAAGGGGAATTCCTTGGTTGGTGTGCTCCATCAATTCAACCTAAAGATCAACGCGAGAATAATGGGTGATTGTTCCGTTTAAAATAAATTGTTAATGACGCTTTAGACACAACTTGCTTTTTCACTTTTAAAGAGTCGAGAAAAAGCTAAAGATGACTCTAGTCTCCTTCGATGTTTTTACGAGCCCGAAGTGACAAATGCTCGGATGGACTTTTTCTGTTATAGAGTCTGAAAAAGGCCAAAAGAAACTGCTCTGGAGATCTAGGCAGAGGGTGTGCCAAACTTTTCGCAAAACCACAGAATACTTTTTACGGTACGGGTGGTCGATCTTCGTGAATGCTGTGTC
The DNA here is from genome assembly GCA_031772625.1 of Pinus tabuliformis. Lineage (NCBI taxonomy): Eukaryota > Viridiplantae > Streptophyta > Pinopsida > Pinales > Pinaceae > Pinus > Pinus tabuliformis. The sequence goes on along the minus strand of CM062805.1, from coordinate 384,648,604 downwards.
CACTGCATTGCGATCAGTAGGGCGGTCGACACGGTTTCCTAAGGATAAAGGATATATGCCTATAGGGGTCTCCCAATATATACGCGACAGTACGTGGGAGCACAATCCGTACTAGCGCTATCGTCCCTCAGGAGGAATCACCCACCTTCTACGAGATCGACAGTCACTAGGCTTAACGACGCCGGAACACGTCTCTAGCCTAGACCTCTATGTTGTGCATTATGTTGCAAAGCGTTGTTAGGTTCATTCAGTTTATTTTAAGTTGATCTTTTTAGAAGTTTGCCTTTCAAGGTTCACCACGAGATGTATGATACAAATTCCTAAATGCAGTCTAAAGATGATAAGCAAGCTTTATATCTTTTCAACTTTGAAAATCCTAGCTACTAAGGGAAAAGAAAGACACCATCTTTTCTCAAAGAGCAATCAGCACACTCTAATGCATTCTTCCTAAATCAAGCATGCAAACTTATCAAAATGCAAATGCACAATGCAGGTGTTTGTTTTCTGCTTTCTTAGTATTGATGCCTACAAATAAAGCTTTTTGTACAACTTTGAATTTGCTTTTAAACGACATATACAAACAAGTTTACTTTTTCCAAAATCAACAAGGGTAGAAGAGATTACAATCACTTTGTGATTTTCGAAATGAATACTTGTTTCGACACTTAAAAGTGACAAATTCAAACCAGTAAGCAAAAGCAAATGATAATCAACTGCAAATAGCCAATGAACTCTCTCCTAAGATCACAGTCAATCAGATCTGAATCAAGGGCTACAGGATGATTATTTCACTCATGCAAAGGAAAACTGTAAATGACGTAAAAACACATAAAAACACTCACAGTCTTTTTGTACAAAAGGAGGCAGAATCTAAGCAAAGAAAAGGAGTTATCAGACTGGTACTTATGCTGGTTAAAGGCTGCAAAAAACAAAGATCAAAACAGGGCAACAGACAGCAGAGAACCCCAGCTGCATAAGGCTAAAGTGGTTCAGCGCAAGTCCAACACAGTGGGTTTGACATTCAACATAGGTAGCCTTCACGGGACCTGCGTTGAAATGCAGACTACCTCCACAGCAGTTGCGCTGAAGGAGAAACTCTCGTTTCCCTTGGGTTATGGGTCACAAAATTCTCAAAAATCAACTGTTTCAGGCCAAATCAGAAACACAAGCAAGGTATAATCAGAGGGATGCTTTGAGAGGGTACTAAGATCTATCACAAAGGATCATCAAGTCATTTGTGAGTCCATTGTTCAGATCATAGACAAAATCCAGTGAAGGATCAAGGCAGCAACAGTCTACTTTGCAGAAGCAGTTCGATTGTTGCTGTTAAGTCTATGAGGTAAACAATGATGTAAACACAAATAAAATGACTAAAACAAAGCTCCCCAGTGGAGTTGCCAATTTTTTGTGGGGAAAAATGCCTATGCAGGACGATCCTATCCACCTAAGGTGTGACAGTGCCTTAGCAACAAACAGAGACAGCTATTCTGGTTTCTTCCTTTATGAAATGGGAAAGAAGAGAGATCAATGGACTTACCGGTGTCTTCCATTTGTCCCTCGATCTAGATCCTCTTCTCCTTTGGATGTTCACAGCTACTTGTCTCCTCGCAAAACCACAAGAGAACAGCTACTTGCCTTCCTGCAAGATCACAAGAGAACAGCTACTTGCGACGAGAGAACAGCTACTTGAGACAAGAGAAGAACATAACACAAAGGCAGATATTCATATTCATAAATGATTCAGGATTAGAAGTAAATCAAATACACTAATGCAATCATACATCAAAGATACATCAGTATATAGGAGAAAACCAAGATAGCTTTATTGATAAATAACAAGGTTCAGGAAGAGATACAACCCAGAGGGCTCCAATCCAGCATCTCCTTCCCAGCAGAATGGAATTCCTATCTTCACCTCCCTTCAAAGCATTAAGCACCCAATGATTCCAGTCTCAAACCAACAACAATTCTTTGCAATAACAAAATTCCAGCCTCCTCTTCCCATGGAGGAGAGATCTATATATAGATCTTTTGGAGA